>CP066508.1:2685795-4028693 GCA_016413765.1 Aspergillus felis
TAGTTCTATCAGGATCTTTTACAAACTATCCTGGTCAGAACTCAGAAGGCGTCGCTTTTTTTAATGATTTAGACATGCATCGACTCAGGTAGAAGCATAGGCCGATCTGAGCCTCTGGGTTTGTATCCACAGGGAACGGACAATACTCAGGGAAGAACTTTTGGGGAGGCTTAGAAGCTTAGAGGCTACTTAATATATCGATACTGAGGTTTGAGACATTGTTATTAAAAGACAGGGTCCGAGCTTTGGAGACTCATTCTATCTATTCCGAAAATGGAATGAGGCTCATGTCGCCATAATACGGCGCTAAGCCAGGATTGACATGATGGTTGAAGCTCACTCGACCGAAATCCTAAAGCGAACCTAGAGTGATGGCATATAACTCGTTCAAGATCTCCAGAGAATTCAGTTTTCATCAGTTAATACCAGCGCATTTCTCTTGATGATATTTCTAAAGTCAGCAAGATCAAGGTAGCATTGAGGCACAACGGCCCTAACGTGATTGGGTGAGGCTGTACATCTCATGGCCCGTCCGATCCAACTGAATCAGGAAGCTTCAAGATGGGGCGCCTTGGCTTTGAACATTAACTTCTGACCAATCACAATCAATAGTGTCGATCATCGCACAAGGTACACCAGTAAAATTGCGGCAAACAGACCCGTCACCTTCGTGACTGGTCAGGAACTCTGGTTCTGGCAAAATTATTGCACCAATAGATTGGATTCCAGGTGTGGGGCGGGCCACTTGGCGGATGCGGCGTTGCTTTTCCAACAATTTTTCCTTGGTGCTACGGAGCTTCCAAGTACCCATTACGCAGTAGGCAAAGGCGGTTACTAAACCTGTCTAGACAATGATAAAAATGCGCACTTGTACTTGGCCCTGCATGACAAGGATGACTATGGCGATGACCCCTCGCATAAGCGCCAGCTGATCTGTCGGTCGTTCTTATTTGGATTTTTTTTTTCAGTTAACCTGTGGACGTTTCCTGTCCCCTGCATTGTCTTCTCCCTTGGTCCTGGATTATGAAGCAGACATTGCCGCTGAAAACTGGTTCAATGCCAAAACGACGGCTGTCCAGATGGCCGGCCCGCCGGACAGCAGTAACCACCTGCGCAGCGCTGATCTGTCTTTGGCTCTTCACCTTCATGTTATATCGTCGGGGAGATTTCGCGCTGGAGCCTGACGGTGAGTTTACAACCCTTTTCAAATAGGCGGCCACACTGACTGGCTAGATTTCGAAAACCACCGTTCAGTGACGCAGCAACTCGCCGATATCAACAAGACATACTCATCCAACAGCACTATCGCGCTGGTACTAGCCGCCACACAGTCCGAAGACCTCACCTGGCTGCTGGATTATTGCCATGATCAGTACGTCATACTCATCCCTTCCCCCCCCCCCTCCTTTAAAGCCAGCTATATACTAATACTCGAGAACAAAACAGCGACGCCATCCCCTTCATCTACAGCACCGACTCCAAACCCGCTCCGCACCTCCTCGTCCCCCAGACCACCCGCGGCCGCGAAGCAGCCGCCTACCTCTCCTACGTCGTCGACTTCTACGACCAACTCCCCCCCTACACCATCTTCATCCACTCCAACCAAGACCAATGGCACAACGACCTCTTCGGCCCCAAAACCAGCGTCGCGCTGCACAATCTCCGTCTTGAAGCCGTCGCCGCACAAGGCTACGTCAACCTCCGCTGCGAACACGACCCAGGCTGTCCGACAAACGTGCACCCCTGGTCCCCGACGCAGATCGATATCGATAAGAAGGACATCCGCGCGTACTTCCCCGAGGTGTACCAGACGCTGTTTGGCGTCGGCAAGGAGCGCGTCCCCGAGCATATCGGGAATGTTTGCTGCGGGCAGTTTGCGGTCACCAGGGAGCGCATCCTGCAGCGTCCGAAGCGGGACTATGAGCGCATGTTGGCGTGGGCGGCGGAGACGGACCTGACGGATAGTTTTGGGGTGGGGTGGGTGTTTGAGAAGATCTGGCATGTGGTGTTTGGTATGGAGGATATTTATTGTCCGCGCTTTGAGCAGTGTCGGTGTGATGTGTATGGGTGGTGTGGGCCGTTGGCGAACGGGGAGACACTGCAGGCAGTGAGGGCGCAAACCTAGCTGGGTTTTATGTACATTCCTGGATATGGCCGTATAGATGATTTGATATTTCACATACTCGAAATGGCATATAGCGCGTTCGTCAAGTTAATGTTAATGTTGGAAGAAATGACTGGCATCAACTTATTAAAGCATTTGCGCCCTGGCAATAAAATCTGTACATTTGTTTATTGTCTACTTGGCATACAACTATGGAGATGTCGTAATCAATCCTTATTCGCGCTTGATAGGCTGCTGGTGATTCCTCATTCCCCTCTGTCCAGCCTCATCTGGTATGCCTCAGATGTGGGATATCAGATTTCGACAATTTCAGAAGCATCATGAACAACAATTATCTATCATTGAACTGGAAAGCTCGCGTAGATAACCGTCCTGAAGGACAACCAACCAATGCAGGCCCTGACACCGGCTGTGGCTGAGTTCATGCTCTTGAGAACTAAAGACAACTAGTCCCTCTCAGGGTCCGCTCCTCCCATGTCCCACAGTGTGGGCGATGCGGGGACGTAATCGCTGAGCATTATGCTGATGCCTGATCCTTGGGTTGCATTTCCATCGAGCAATATTCGATCAAGACAATCTGCAATGATCTTGTGTGCCACTCTCGCCAAGTACTGGTGTGACTTCACAACAAACGGATCTCTAACACCCTATCGGAGCATCTCGCAAGACACTGCCAGTGTCCGTTGTGATGCCAAGTCTGGCGTGCGTAATCCAATAAATAACACAAGGCAGTAGACAGACAGTACAAGATATAGTGCTGAAGCGATGCTCACAGTATTCAATAAATGAGCTAGCCAACAGAAGGGACTTATGAGGACTGCTGCTCATGGATCCGAAGTATGTCGTCTTCGCGAGCAGTTACTAGAGCAATGCATATCCTTGATCTGTCTGGCGCTATTAATAACCAGAAATAAGAGAGACAGCTGTGCCAAGAAAGTCGATGGAGATGGGACCAGGTTAACAGGCAACCGCCTTGTCAACCCTCGTTAGACGATTTTTATCAAACTTGAGTGCTGATGCTCATATTCTTGCATGGATTATCGAGAGTCACGATGATGACAATAATATCTTCTTGTAGTGTAGGAGAATCGGTCTTGATAACTTTTCGAAGCAGTAGCTCTGGACAGTCATTCGTGGTTTTATGCTCAATTGCACTGCTTACTAATCGACATAGCACATCGGCATCTTCCCCTCCAGTCAACAGCTCCATCTTTTGTTTCACCACCTTTCTATCAGCATCATGGACTACTCCCGCATTATCCTCGCTCTCGCCGTCTACATCGGTGAGCACTCCCACGACCTTGCCCCTCGCAACCCTTCTCACTAATCCGATAGCATTCCGCCTTATCTACAACCGCTTCTTCTCCAGCCCCGCCGCAACCATGCATGGTAAAGTAATTGCTGTGGATAAGTAAATAATCTCCATAACCCCAATCAAGAAGCAGAATCACTAAGAATACCCAAAGTCCGGTCGTCTACAAGGCCCTAACCTCGTCTGGCCCCGTCGTCGTCGATTTCTTCGCCACCTGGTGCGGCCCTTGTCGCGCGATTGCTCCGACTGTGGGAAAGCTCAGCGAGACGTACCCCAATGTGCGATTCATCCAGGTCGATGTCGACAAGGTGCGCTCCGTGGCGCAGGAGATGAATATCCGGGCGATGCCGACGTTTGTGCTGTATAAGGATGGGCAGCCTCTGGAGAAGAGGGTTGTTGGTGGGAATGTGAGGGAGTTGGAGGAGATGATTAAGAGTATTTCTGCTTAGTCGGGATGCTCTTGTCATAACATCACATACGGATGCATAATGCTTCTATTGAGCGATATCGACGATGCAATGCAAGGGATACCATTCTTAAGGAATGAGAATAAAAGTGTTCAATCACGGCCGACAGAAACCGGTGCCCATATATCATTCTTCAGTTCCTGGATGTTGATTCCACGCGATCCCGCTTGAAGCGGGCATCCATATAATACATCTCGTGTAAAGACGACCAATCCACCAAACTGCAGACGGATGTGGTCTTGCAGACTCCATTAGCTAGTCATGGCTTTCTCCCCACGTGTCCAGTCCCCGCAGCTCGCTCCACTGTTTCTCCAGCTCGCGTATCATCCATCTCGTCCGCCAGCCCACTGTCTTTTCCACATGGGCCAAGAAGCGCAATGACCCACGTTGTTCGAGAGGATGTCGCAAGCAGTACCCATCTACCACGGTCAGCGTTGTCCAGAGAGCTCAGACAATAAACTTACAGCGGTGTAATAAATGGCACGCCATGAAGTATGCATTCTCGACCGTCTCATTTGACATGGATAAGCCGATGACCATGTTCAGATGTGATGCAATTGTATTCTAACCCGTCAGTAGCGGTCTTTCCCAATATCTGTACGATCTTACCTCTACTACACGTTGCGAACGGGCCAGCTCGTAGTCACTCGCGGCTTGCCAGTGTCGGTTTGACAGAGTGAGAAATATACAGGAGGTGTGATAGTACTGCATTCCGACCACTACGACTGTCAGCGTATTGCCGTGCATAGGCTAGGATACATACCTGCTGGCGGAGACATCATCCAGATCTCAGGGAACGGTCGATTCTCCGCAATGTTCGCCGGCTTGTACTTCAACGGTTGCCAACTGATTGGCTTTGCTCGATGCCATTGCTCAACGCTATCAGAGAGTTGGCGCCATGTCTCCTCGTCCATGCCACGGATATGCAATCCTCCGCACTGCAGAATCCGAGCACAAAGGTAGATGATGATATTGGCATACGCGGCATCATCGCGCCGGTGAAAGACAGCCGAGCGCTCATAGTTCTCCAGGTCTAGCTGCATAGGTTGATGCTGGACGACAGATGCATATATCGCCTGTCGCAGGAACTGCCAGCTCACTGCTTCGGCCAGGCCCCCGGATGACGCTGATCTGGACATGGTGTTGAGGAGACGGTTTGAGCCGAACAAATGGTACTTCTCGTCGTTGTTGCTCTCCAGTTCCTCGTAGATCCGGAGAATCACGACCGTGATAAGGAGGTTGTCGTCGTACGTATCCTCCGGCTGCGCCAGCGCAGCGATCAAGAGCTCCAGACACTGGCCGTGGTATTCGGCGGCTTCCCAGGCGCTAGCGTCTGACAAGATGGCGTCGTGTCTGGCTGCGAGAGCTAGAACGGCCTTGAGGACCATAGGCACTTCCAATGCCCGGCGTGGTACCTCGGTTGAAAAATGAGAGCGCGAGTCGCATATATCGGTCTGTCAAAGTCAGAATGTACTATCAATGTACTATCTATGTGGGGGCCTTCTATACCCAAGGAGCTATCTTTGAGATGAATGAACGTAACAAGTATGCCTCTCGGGAGGACAACTTCGGCGAAGTGATCGCCCGCGGGCTTATCGGACTCCATTGGGATGTCGCATCTGTCCACGCTGTTGATGGCAAAGGAGATACTATGCTATTCAGTGCGTTTGGCGAAATGGCAGTAGATGAGGGAAGTATCAGTTGGGTTTCGTCAGGTATCGACGGGGTCGGTGCTGGGAGGTCCAGCGGGTGGTTTTCAATCACTGAATCGTAAGGCTTTGTCGGTCCTGGTATGAGTAGAGATGATATATCTGGAAATACAGCACTAGGTGTTGCTGGAATCTGTTCTGAACGCGGTGCTTCATCGTGAGAGTCTTGCGGCGCATCTGTCTCTTCCCCTTCTGCAGAATCATCTGCCGATTCAAGGACGAATGTCACTGATATTGTTAGCAACCTTGAATCAAAGGATAGAGGAGGTGAAAAGAATACATGACGCAGGAGTCTTCACCCAAGTCTGGTGCGGATCCCACACGAGGTCGAATTTCGACGCTGTGCCATGGCTCTTCTGATAGACGTGATGAACAGTTCTAAACCGAAACGGCGGATCGAGCCGACACACCCGTCCCAAGCGCGAACAGGGGTTACAAGACGATGCTCCTTTCCGAATTGTGCACCGAATATGACGATGGCGACAGCGCTCGCAGCCCCTTCCGATTCTCATGGCCGATGGCGGGGTGAATGACGTTGAGCGCTGAGCTCTGCGGGGACAAAGCCTGGGGTGGACGGCAACATGGACAAGGCGTGGTTGTCAGTCTGCAGGTCAAATATAAAGATTTGCCGTCTGATAACGCTTTCAACGGCGTTTGCGAAAAGAATAGATCAAGCCAGCTAGCTGCTGGAATCACGGGGCCTCTGTGGAGTCGCAGGTTTCCCCGCATCTTGAGTAGAACACCCTGCCAATGATTGGTTCGCCCGCATTTCCCCAGAAATCCACCACGAGATGTCTCGGCCGTCGCATCATAAAGTGCATGGTCTGCTATGGAATTATAATCATAAAACTGGTATGGTTATCTAAGGAGTTGCCAGAAGTTGTCATTATAATCCTATAATTACTTATCTCCTGAAGGGTGAAGCGCCTGTCCACACCGATATATATATACTGCCACACCAAATGTTCATGAATTGCTCACCTAGCTAGAAAATTTACAATTACTCGAAGGTGGAGCAGTTCGCAGCTATAGCTGTAACGGGCTCAGATACGTTCTCAAGTTTACACCTTTGAGCGCCATTCTAGACAGAATGTCGATCCTGGATAGAGATTCGTTGATGCACGTCATAATCATTCATTCAATCCCGAGCTGTATCACCCTATGTAAGAATCTATAAATATGTTCATCAAATGACAGCGTAGAAGACTGTTGGTATCGTCGTTTCAAGAAGGTCAAGTGCCACATGCGCATGCCGATTATTTACACACTGATGGTCTTGAAGACACTGTTGCAAGGAGTCAGCATTATGTCATACAACAAAGAACGATTTCAACCAAGGACTTACCCGAATCCAGAGCTGCCTGTCGCCATGATGGTACCAGGCATCTGAGCCTGCCAATGAATCTCCTTGACAGACTCCATGTAATGAACGAACAACAGCTGGGGAGGCACTTCGGCCAGGCCAGCCTCGCGGCTCTCTTCTTCATCAAGCTCCACAGCCAGATCCCAGAGGGTGACGGTATTATCGGCAGAACCGACAGCAACCACACTGTCATCAGTGGGGTGCCACTCGATGCTGGTGACGGGCTCACGATGGAAGTCGAAAGCTGCGACTGGCGATGCTGTGATCTGTGACGACGGGGCGGACGCATTCGGCTTCCAGTGTCTCAGATCCCAGACCGCCCATTGTCCATCATCAGCACCCGTGGCAAGGAGATGGAACGTCTGCTTCGACCAGCTCATGACATTGACGTCTGTGTTGGAGACCTTGACGTCGACGGCAGGCTTGCGTGACTTTGACCGGACGTCCCAGACTTTCACGCTTCCGTCGCTGCTGGCGGAAGCAAACACATTGCGCTCATTTGGTGACCATTGTAGCTCTTCGACAGAAGATGTGTGGCCGGTGAATGGTCGGGTGTCTGTGACCCAACCTCCTCCTTCAGTGCGTGTAGTAACGTAGATAAATCCGTCATTGTCACCAGTCAACAACTTTCCAAGGGGCTGGAGTGGGGACCAGTCCAGAGCGTAACCCTCGGATTTGTGCATGCGCAGGGTCGAGAGGGGCTTGGCGGCTGAAGGAGGCAATACTGTGCCAGGGACGTCGAAGCTGGTCAGATAAGGAGTCACATCGTGAATGACGACCTGGGAGTTTTCAAGCATCGTCGCTGTGATCGTCTGTGGCGGCTTGGAGTAGTCGGCAGACTGGGAAGGGGTTTGGTGAGCGCGGATTCTGTTCGTTGTGGATCCGAGAGGAATGCTCTTCGACTCGAGAATCGGGTCATCCGAATCATCATCTGAATCCGAATCACTCTCCGAATCTGTCTCGTTCTCTTTCTCCATCTTGCTGAGACCGCTCATCTTGATCACCAGCAGCTCGTTCTCCTTGGCTCTTCCCCCCGCCGCCTGTGTACCAGAAACTGCGTAGACCGTCGCAGGGTATGTCTTTCGGTTGTCGCCAAGGGAATCGCGCACAATGTCAAATGAGAGGCAAGGCCATGGTGTGCTGAGCGTGTGTAACATGTCGTACGTAGACGGATCCGGAGATAGTACCTCTCCAGGAGCTAGTTTTGTTCTTCCAGGGATAAATGTCTGTTTGTCAACCTCCATAGCGTCTGTTGCGATCGCATTTCAGTCAGTAACAATTCTAGGCGACAGAAAACCGGTTGACAAACCTTTTTCCTCTTCCTCGCGCTCGGCATCGGGTCTCCCATCGACGCCTGCTTCCAAAATCTCGTCCTCACTCTCGAATTCGTCCTCGAACTCATCTTCAAACTCCCCCGCCTCGTCCGGAATGTCATTGGCGACCGGCCGCTCTCCGGCCTTGAGGGCAGCGGAGTGCTCCTCAGACGCATCGGCAGCTCTTTTGGACATTTTGTCGTGATTGTGATGAGAATATCCCGGTAGATGTGTCCACGAGCCAGTCGTGCGACAGGATGGAAAAGGCGCCTGTTGCTTGATGGGAATCGGTGATTAGGGTTCAGGAACTTTTTTTTCTCGTCCAGAGATTGAGGTGGGATACGCGCTAGGCCTATCGCGGGTTAGCGTAGATCGGGCCGCTTCGTCTTGATGCGGCTGTGTTGACTACTTTGACCTGATGCCGATGGCCATAAGGGTCTCGCAGAACCTTGTGCCTCGATCAAGTCCTGCTGTTCTTGTCGCCTGCTAATTTGTGATCTGAGCGCTGTCCATCATTTTCTCAGTCGTCTATTCCCTTGCTTACCGGTCTGCTGGTTCAGCTACCGCCCACGTCATTTGTTCCAGCAAAGGCATAACAAAAACAAACAGAAGCTCCATCGAGTGATCTTCCTCCTCCTTCGTTCAAGTCATTTTTATCAAACCTGAAATTCAAATCGCCGAAGTATTCGATCTCTAATTGCCGAATCGCATCTCATGCGGCTTTGAGAAAGCCTGCCTTCTACCGGCATTTCCGCAACTAGGTCAGTTTCAGCTCCCCTCGTGCTCCCCGCTCTGCCAGGCGATCGGAGAATTAACGGAAGACGTATCATTTCAGGCCGTCGAGTCATTCCTAACCAGCTTACAATTTGCAACATGGATGTACCGCAGCCTGTGCCTGATGTCCCGGATGTCGCAGAAACCGGTCACCAACAGAACCTTGAGATGTCTGGCCCCGGGTTGGCGGCTACAGAGGAGGGAATGGGACCTCCGGAGTTTCACAATGGATACAGCAGTGACTCCCGCGCTCATTACACCTCACACACTGGCGGTTTCGATTTCCCATCCGCACATGAATCTCGAAACCAAGAGAATGATCAATCTCAATTCACCGCGTCTCCGACATTAACCCAACAACCACGACCGCCGTCATCATCGAGGCCGGGTTCCGGATTGTCTAGCGGCACTGAACAGCGACAAGGAATTTCGCAGACCTCTCAAGATGTCAGTCAAAAACAACCATCCCAGCCGACGAAGAACAGTGTGGTGATCAAGGTTGGAATGGTCGGGGATGCTCAAATTGGCAAGACCAGCTTGATGGTCAAGTACGTGGAGGGCAGCTGGGACGAAGATTATATCCAGACCTTGGGTATGTTAGTCTTCTGGACTCGTGCAGGGCATATTCTGACGCTATCGACAGGGGTAAATTTCATGGAAAAAACAATCTCCATCAGAAATACGGAGATCACTTTCTCGATCTGGGATCTGGGCGGGCAACGCGAATTCGTCAATATGCTTCCGCTTGTGTGCAATGATGCCGTCGCTATTCTATTCATGTTTGATCTCACCCGAAAGAGCACATTGAATTCAATCAAGGAATGGTACCGCCAGGGCCGTGGATTCAACAAGACAGCTATTCCTTTCCTGGTCGGCACCAAGTATGACCACTTCGTCAACTTTCCTCGAGAAGACCAAGAAGAGATTTCCATTCAGGTAGGTACGGCTGACCAAGAATGATCTGACCGGGGTGTGCTGATGACTTCTCAGGCCAAGAGATTCGCCAAGGCTATGAAAGCAAGCTTGATCTTCAGCAGCACCAGTCACAGCATCAACGTGCAAAAGGTATGATCTCGTGGACGTGAGCTCGAGCCGTACTAACCAACGGTGTAGATCTTTAAGATTGTCCTTGCCAAAGCCTTTGATCTGAAATGCACCATTCCCGAGATCGAAAACATTGGCGAGCCTCTATTACTCTATAAAAATGTTTGAAACATAACGACGGCAATACAGAAGTGGTACGATTGTCATGTATATTGGGATGAAGTGACGTTGACGATGACCTGAGATACCTTTGCTCGTCATTCTTGGGTTGTAGAATGGATGATCCAGAGGGATCCGTGACTCTGGAAGTGTCGAGCCGAATCTGCCGACTTGTCCTACTTTCTCTGCATATTCTGCACTTTCTCTTTTGTTTTCCCTTGTTTCCTCTCCCTTGTCCACAGCATTGGGTTGCGTATTGTCTTACTGGTTTCAATCCTTGCCTTCATCTCGTGTCTAAACTTCCTTTCTTGTGCTCGAATCTGGCGCTTATGTCTTCCTTGACTGTTAAGCTGAAACGCAGGCCTGTTCTGGGGTACAATCATCGGAGCCGGCTTTTCTCTTTCTTCTCGATAATATTCCTAGTCGATGGTTCTTCTGTGATTAAATAAGATAATTACATAAATCCTGGCAAGCCTCGGTCGCATCAAATTCGTCGGTTGATATAAATACCTCAGGCACCAGTTCTCAAGCCTTTTTGGGGTCAGGAACTTGAGGTGGGGGAAAACACATGTGATTCGCCCATAGGCGCCAGGAACCGGTTGGCGCTGGTTCTTCCTTGGATGCAGTCTAAGAAATAACATCTGGTCGCCTCGAGGAAACAACTGCCTACCTCAGGGTCTAGGTAATCAGCCTTGCGAAATTTAGAAAGCGGCCACAGGCTCTCAGCCTTGTTTCAAGAGCGCGGGGCCGCAAGTATGGGCGGCCTATAAATTAGTGGCCTTACATCCGCTTCTTCAACACACTATTCATTCTTTTTCTTCCCGTTTGCCTAGGCGTCTTTTGGATGTCGTGCTTGGATGCGTTCTTGAGGGCGCGTTAGCTTACTAGCATTCGTTGTTTTATTCTCACTCTTGGATATATGCATTAATTGCATCTTATAAAACTGAGGACATGGCGGAAGAACCTCCAGTCCTGACGATTCAGGAGAGGATCAAGGCGCTCAAACTAGCTCAAGCTCAAGAATCACGGCCATCTTCGTTTCGAGCCCAAACAATCAACAACCCTCCGGTCAACGGTCACGGTTCTGTCATTGAGCGCTCGGTAATCGGCAATGAGCCAGCAGCACCCCCTACACTGGTCCCGCGACCGTTGATCACCCAGAAACCCAAGGCGCCCCCGCCGCTGCCAACACGGAAAGCTTCCAATCAGCAACTTGCGCCTGCGCTGCCACCACGCAGGCCTTCAGTGAATTCCATTGAATCAGCTGCGTCTGATACGTCCCGGTCAACCGTGTCGACAAGTGCGGGGAGACCTGCACCAGGGCGATCATCTTCCTCAAGTGAATCTGGGCACGTTCGTACGGTGCGCGCACCTCGATATGATGAGGGAGAGTTGCCTGTCCTTCCTCCGAGAAGAGAGGAAGTGAAAAAAACCGAAGCGCCTCCAAGGTCGAAACCGACAACGACACAGAGCAAAGGTAGTCTACCGCCACCATTGCCATCGATAAGAGAACCGCCGTCTCTTTCCTCTGCTCGACCTGCCTTGCCCATCCGTCGAGCATCAAGCAACATCAACCTGAAGAATGGTGACGCAGCACCTCGGCCGCCCCCACGGCTCCCGTCCCGAGACAGTCAGGGCCAGTCGCCAAGCGCAGAATGCGAAACCAGGCCGGCGAGAAAGCTGCCTCCGCCTCCTCCTTCGGGCTCTGCTCTGGGTAAATTGCAACAGTCAGGTTTTGGAGGACTGAACAAGAGTGCGCCCTCCACAGTCAATGATGCACCGCCTCCGGTCCCTATTGCCTCAAGACCAGAGAAGCCGGACCTTTCCAAACTACTAGCAACAAAACCGCGCGTTCAGCCAAACACTACGACTGCGAATTCGACGGCGATGTGCTTGAAATGCCGAGACTTTTCCAGTCCTGATTCGCACGCCGCCAGGTTTCCGCGAGAGACTCTTCCAACACATGATCTTGCCTGGCTGGCCCGCGAGCTTACAGCACCATTCTCTTCACCGACAGACAAGGCCAGAGCTTTGTTCACATGGTGTCATCATAATATTTGCTATGATGTGGATGCATTTTTCAACAATAATGTGAAGCCATCGACACCGGCTAGTACCCTTTCTTCTGGTGTGGCCGTCTGCGAGGGCTACGCCGGGCTCTTTGCAGCCCTCGCAACCCATGCTGGATTGGAAGCAACCGTGATCGGTGGCCACGGCAAGGGCTACGGATATCACCCTCTGGGACCCGGGGAGAGTGTTCCTCCTTACCGCGCAGGCCATGCATGGAATGCAGTCCGGATCGACAATGGGCAATGGAAGTTGATCGATGTGTGCTGGGGCGCTGGAGTAGTTCAAGGACCAGGACAACCATATCAAAAGCTCTTCAACCCAGCCTTGTTCACCATGACGAATGAAGAATTCAGCCTAAAACATTTCCCAGAAAAGCCATACCACTTCGACGGTGGTCGGCGAATGAGCTGGGAGGAGTATATCACCATGGACCCGGAGGTCCCATTTGGCATTGAGCAGCCAAAGACTTACGACGTAAAAAGCCATTTCATTAACGAACGCAGCTTCCTACCGGCTGTTAAGCAGATCTCCGTTTACCAGCCGGGACCGCTTCGCTTTCAGTTCGGTCTCATCTGTGAGCATTTCACGCTGGAGCGGCACGGAAAGGTCCAGCCTAGCTTGTTTCTACTGTGGACCCACGGTCTTGATGGACGGAAAGACGAACTTATCCCTTTTACCTATGTTCGGGGCAGTGGGCCTGAATTCTGGTACATCGATCTTCGGGATCCTAGGGCACTGGGTGCGCCTGGGCAGAAGCTCCAAATAGCGGCCCTGACTGAGTTTGGCGATCGGAAAGACTGCAGGGGGATCTCTGCGGACGAATATAAGGCGAATGCTGGTCGGATTCGTATGGCGTTTTCGTTTGTCGCCGAATGGGCTCTGGTCTGACGACGGGAATAAACGTCTCGTTATTGTTTCTACTTAATACCCGGACTTGTCTATATTACCTTTCTTCCTTTATCCTCTGTGCATCGATAGTGGATAGTCGATCATGATAATCATGGTGAATCATGCTGTCACAACCGTACATCTGCTTCTGCAAACTTTCTCTAATCTCTCTGAAAGAGCTTTCTCTCTCTTTCATTTTTGAACCACTATCCTTTAATAGACAGGGTAGTAAGTCGATAGATACTATTTCGCCATACAACATACTCTGATAAAGTCTAAGACCCTCGCCCCACTTTCCCCGCTTTATACAGATGACACTGAAGATTTTGGTTGGCGGCCGGGAGTTAAGGCTGTGGATCGTGGACAGGTCAAGGTTGACGCCCTTGACCTGGAGCGGGATCGTCGTGTAAGTGAGAGACATGACATGCCAATGAATACTCGATGAGTATGGAATACTAGACACTAAGAACCTTAGCTGGAAAGAGTGCAGTGGCAAAAATAAAATCCTGTGGACTCTGTCGCCGAAATGCCATTTTGCTGCTCGACAGTGAAGCTTAATGAGACGTCGGTTGAATTATGAAGCAATATGGCGGTTGACTATGCTGACGATGGTTCAGATTCGGGATCCCACCTCCCGTAGAACATATCTTTACCATCTTCTCCTGCTCCTTTTCGTCCAAGAGAATGTCATGACTGCTTAATCCTTGCGCCATAGTCCATAGAGCTGATATTTGCATGACAGATCTTCTCGTGATACTTCAAAGAGACTGTGATTTACTGGTATAAATGTATGCATCTTGCGCACGGATGGCAAAGTCAAGGAAGTAGCAAACTTCCACATGAATACCTTACTCAATCGACTGTATTGAGGGGATTTGAGGGTTTCTCCCTGTAGTCCTCTAAAAAGGGAATAGATCAGGTCCATTGGCGCTAAGCCAGGTTCGGCTAGCATTCAGTTTATCTCACGTGCTGATACGCTCGTATTATTATCATCGGCCGGATTGCATCAGCCGCCAGCGAACAAGAGTCCATGACGCTAGCCGAGCAAGGCATAAAGATAATGGGAGATCCAACAAGTATCAAAGAAGCTTTTGATGCTGCTTACGAGTTCTTGAATCCAGTCCTTCAGCGAGGCACGCAAACCACTCAGCAGTTGAGGCGATTTTAATTTTTTTTTTGGAATTTTGATGCTGACTAACTGCAAGAGGAAATCCAGAAATATCGCGGGAAATCCCTTCTGGAGATCCTGAGCCAGCAGTTACCTGCTGGGACTGAAGATGATGGCTCCAAAAGGGCAGTCGTTGTTGAAAGAGCGTTGGGCATACTCTTTCGCATCCATGTTGCCTTCGTAACGCCAGTAGATCAAGCCCACGGTTCACCTCAGCCCGATCATGTATCGGAGGACGCTGCTCTCGAGGATGCAAAGAGAAGAAGAGTGCTGCATGCAATGCTCGACTTGATATCTCTTGAAGGTATCTACCCCTCTCTCTCTTCAGGAGTAGGCATACCCCTCCAGCAGAGAGTCATTTCTGTGTTACCCGCTGGTGTGATTGCTCAGCAACAAGACAAAATTGCGCATGACAAGCCTCAGCATGAGACCCTTCTTGAGCGCATCATGGATAGCTTATCAGATATACTCTTCGATGGGAGACCTAGCATACAGCCCGTTATTCGCGGTCGTATCCTGAGCGATTTAATCAGTGCTGCGGCAGACTTGGCCTATAATCCGAGCATCCCACATCTTAATACGAAGGGGAAATACCACGAGATACTTTCTAGACTGATTGATGAGTATGTCTAAGCCTTCGCTAATACTTCGCCCACTAACGAAAACAGAACACCCAGCTCCGTTCTTTTATCAACACTGTCAAGCTTTCTTCAGTCAAACCCTGCTCCCTGGTTCAAAAGTCTCGTGTCTAGTCAACTTTCGCGGGTACCTCTGCGCGAGGACGGCGTATTGCAAACAATCGTCTTTCTAGCCTCCCAGTTTGCTCCTTCGTTAGGACACGAGTCTCAGGACCAGCTGTCAAATGGCCCCCATTTCACCGTGCAAGGCATCATGCAGATATCTCGGTTGCTTTCTTCAGTACCCGAAGGAATGGATCCGAACTCCTACTTTACAAGGATTGCTCCACAGCTTTTAGCATTGCTGGACGGCGAGGATCCCGACTTCAAGAAGACCGCGGCATATGTTATCGGCAACGGCATACTTGGTAAGCGAGCTTATGGGGCCCCCGGAACAATAGGTCACTCAATCTTCGTGGAACCAATCTTCAAGGTACTTGCGGGGGAGCATGATGCTTCGACGCAGCAATGGATGAATGTGTCTGCCAAGGACATACAGAGCCCGACAATCATTTGTGAACCAACCTTGCTGTTGGCAATTGAAAGACTGAGTAGCTTGACACTTCAGCATCCGAACCCTGGGCTTGTCAAGAGACTTGTGTATCCCATTCTTCTACCACTCTGGGGATTGGCTTGTTTTTCCCTGGAGCAACAAAGACCAAAGCTTCATGAAAAAGTCATGGCAATCTTACAGACATATTTTGGCATATCGGTCGGAGTCCAACCTTTGAAGAAGCTGGTCGATAATCTGCTATGGGACGGTGGTGCGACGTGGACTTACGGTCTGGATTCCAACAAGCTCTTGGTGTTAGAAAAGCGTAAAAACGCGGAATCGGAAAGATCGAATATTGTGCGGCTGGTTGATACTCTACAATCCCGGGCTAAGCTCTTTGTCGCTTTACTGGGAGCTGACCCGAGTAGCGAAGAACGGACTGGCGATATCTTTCTATATGTGAGCCGGAGTTGGCTTGTCCAACCAGCACAAGAGCAAGAGCGCTCCTTAGACCGACTGCAGATGCCTTCGGATACGGAAGATTCAACCAATATCATTCAGAAATTAGTAAGCGCAAAGCTGGCAGAAGTACTCCTGGAGAACTTCAAGGACAGTCTTTCACGGCGGCCCCTTCGAGTGCTTGAGCTTATAAAGCAAGTTATCGAAGGCGAATTGAACAGGGTCAAGGCGTCTCAGAAGATCAAACCTCAAGACTCCAAAGGGGTGTCACTTTCATCCTTAGCAAACATTGTTTCGAACGAAAATCATGGGCAAGAGGTAACTGTGACCGGCACTGACGCAGCCGAGTCACTGCCGGCTGTGTTCAGTCTACTATCCACCGTGCTGGCCTCCCCCGAGTTTTCTGTGACACAAGAGATGTTGCCCGTTCTTCAAGAGCTGAAGTCAGTGCTCGATGAGCTTGTACCGCATCTACCGCCGTCGCTTGCCAAGCCAGGGACAACCTCGTCGATGCTGCTGGAGATCCATATCACCTCACCCGAAGAAGGTGGCCCGGCAAGATCGCCTGCTCAGATCTCTGACTTTGAAACACATCGCCGAGCATTGGGCAATCTCAATTCTGATCTCCCACCCGTGCAAGCTGAGGGATTCTCGCTCCTCTCTGATCTCATCAAGAAATCCTCACCAGTCCTGGACATACCCTCCACATTGACACTGCTTTTGTCCGTTATTACCGATCAATCTGGATCGGCCGCCGACGACGAGTTCATATATCTAAACGCGATCAAGTTGATCGGGACGCTAGCATCGAGGCACCCACGCACTGTCGTGAAAACACTGGTGGACCGCTACATCGACAGAACCGAAACCATTGGTCTCGACCAGAGACTCAAAATCGGAGAGTCCTTACTCCGAACGGTTCAGGATCTCGGAGAGGCCTTGACAGGCGAAACAGCAAAGATTCTCGGCGAGGGTATGATCGCCGTTGCGGGACGGCGAGCACGCAAAGCGCAGACGCACAAGCGCCGGAAGGAAGAGCTCGACAAGGAAAGACGAGCGAGGGAGCGCGAAGAGCGCCGAAATAAGGAGCCCGGCATGCCTCCAGGGTGGACCATCACCACAACGCCAACCAGCTCAAAGGCCGAAACAGTCGAAGAAGACGATTCCGATACCGAGACTCCAGAGCAAGCTGCCCATCTCGCAAACATCCTGTCCACCTGGGCCGCAGGTACTTACCCAGATGAAGAGCCAGATGACCTCCGAGTCCGGGCGTCTGCGCTGTCCGTCCTGGCTTCCGCGGTTCAAACTAATATTATAGGTCTGGGCCCGTCGATAGCCTCGTCCGCAGTTAATCTAGCACTCGACACCCTCACCTTGGAGCCTGGACCTGAATCAGCAATACTCCGCCGCGCAAGCGTCGTCCTTCTCCTCGACATCCTCAGAGCTGTTGATACCGCGAGGGAATCTCTTGGAAGTCAAGGGCTGGGATTCGGCTTCTCGCTCTCCGACGAAAGGACCCGAAACCGTTGGGAGAATCAGGATGAAGACACCCGTGGTCCCGCAACAATAGGCAATATCCCTCATATGCTTCGCGTTTTGGCCTTCGTGGAAAGCAAAGAAACAGATACCATTGTTCGTGGTCACATCCGCGTGCTGATTGAGAGCTTGGAGGCGTGGCTGGAGAAGTCGCTTCTATGGGGCATTGGGACGCAGGGCGGGGATGCAGACGAGCTCCAACCGAGATTGGAGTTGGGTGATAGGATAGCTGGTCTAAGCATCGATCCGATGGCTGATAGGCAAGGTGCAAGACCGCGGATTGAAGAAATCGAGTGATCTCGCCATCGCTCTGTAACTAGTCGAGTGTTTCTCAGTCACTTTGTGCGCAACGCCATAATATACAAATCGGCTGTAAGAGTGTGTTTCTCCCGCGGATTACTATTGCGTGAACGTCTTCTCCAGTCTCGAAACCTCCGAAACGTAATTTGCTTTTAGACTCGTCAATTCAGTTATTATTAAGCTACAGGAGCCATTTTGCACACCATTCTCGTGAAATCATGTCGATATCGAACCGCAGAGCCAGTAAAACCCACCGAAAGCCACGCCATCCAGTAAAACACCTAAGCCATCAATCAGACACGCAGTGAACGTCCCAGGCCATTACAGCCATCCCATTATTCGAGTCCTCATACATGACGAGAAAGCCTTGATCAACAGAGATTTCTCCCGTGAGATTAGAGAAAAGAAAAACATGTCTACCGCGAAACGCTCAGATGTCAATTTACCAGCGCTGATTACCGCCACCTCGTGCGTGACCCCGGGCGTGCTCCTCTTCCATGCCACTGACTACCGCCGCCGCCGCGGTTGTTATTGTTGTAGTTACGACGGCGGGAACGGTTCCATCCACCTTCGGGCTTGGGCTTGTTGGGACGAGGGCCAGCCTCAACCCTTGCTTGGCGCTCTTCATCCGACAGGTGGAACTTGTTTTCGACTCCGATGAGTTCGCAGAACTGAGCAGTCTGAGGGTTGGTGTATTCAGGGGGCAACTCGTCGGTAGTAATCGGGACGGCGGGATCGAAGAAAGGTGCAGTGGGATTGAAGTTCTCTGGAACCATCATCTTGCCAGCCTTGACGATGTTTTCTTCAACCCACTGCTCGGCCTCTTCGATAAGTGGTTTGTAGAATTCTTGGCCACGGTCCGGCTGCATTTGAACGGCGGGATCGCCCAGCTGCAACTCGTTGGCGAACACGCGAGTGATAGCCAGCCACTCTTTGTCATATTCAAGACGGAAAGGACGATCGCGTTGAGTACCATTCGGATCAGAAACAATCGGAATCTCGAGCAGTTCCAGGAAATGCCGCTTTGGCTCACACTTGTCCAATGCGAGGAAACGTGTGGCCTTGTTGGTAATTGTTTCTGGAACAGGCTCACCGACGGACGGATCGGTCTTTGAGTTGGCTTGAGGACGGGCGAAACTCGAGGGGAGCTGGTTGCGAACATCTTGGGAGACTACACCCTCCACCCGCGAAAAGCTGGCGGGAAGTTGGTTCCGGACGTCCTGGGACACAGCACCTTCAGGCCGAGAGAAGCTCGTAGGGAGTAGATTGCGAACGTCTTGAGAGACTAGAGTTCTAACCTGAGGTTTGCCCTGTTGGGTGGCGCCTGAAGCCTTCGGAGCACCATCGTCAGGAGCAGCTGAGGCGGCCGGTGGCACAACTGCATCCTGCTTCTGAGTTGGGGCCTGGGTCTCAGTCGTAGAGATATCCAGATCGGAATCGCTATCTAGATCGAGAGGGATCTCGTCGGAATTCTTTGTAGCGCTCAGGGCATGGTCGGTCTTTTGCTTCTTGGTCTCCAATTCATCCTCGTCCGCCGGCTTCTCAACTTTTGTGATCTTTCGCACCGGATCATCCTCGTCCACGCTTATCTTGCGCCATGTTAGACTATGCGCGACATCCGAAGCTGAGGTGTCGTGTGGTTCTTCCAAGCGGCGAGTATTTTCCGCTGCTTCGTCTCTTGCAGCCACTGCATGAAAGTTATTCCACGCTGAAATTCGGCTTTGATCATCGCCGTGAACGCGCTTAAGCGGTGAGCTGGTACGGGAAAGGCCAACCGGTTTGCTCTGAGGGGTGTCTTGAGGGGCAGGAAGTTCCCGTGAAGGCTCGTCCACATGCTCGTCTTCCCTATGGGTGGCGGTGGCATGCCCTTTGTTCTCAGCAAGATCATGTGGAACCTGGGTCTGCTCAGTCGGCATGTCTTCATCACCGAGTACGAGCGAGGTGACAACGGCACCGTCCATCCCAAAAGAGGTTGCGAGACTAGATGTGTTGGAAGGGATTCTCTGAGAAGTCGCAATGTGTCTCGTCGGACCGAGAGAGTCTGCCTGCAAGTTGTCCCCATGCTGAACCACTGCTTCAAATCTCACATGCAAGTGGGCTGAGAACCAGAAGGCAGGGCGCAGACGGTCAAGAACAAATCTGGCGGCAATGCTTCCAAGACGGCCACTGTTGGAATCCTCTCTGAAGCCGTGTTTCTTTGCAAAAAGAGTCTCGTAGTCACCAGAAAGCTCAACTTTGTTGGGCCAGTCATGGGACAAGCCAAGATCAACCTGAGTACGAATTTGCAGAAGCTTGCGTACATCTAACTCTCTCACATGATAAATGCTCTGCACGTCATCATTGTTGTAGGGAAGGCGCTCAAAATGTGGCTTTCGGTAGTCATAGCCTTTCCAAATGCCAGACAAGCCTGCAATGCGAAGAGGGCCGCAACGGACGACATTTGCTGCACCTAAGTAATAGATGTTGGGTGCCACCCAACCACCGTAGTAAAGCTCGAACAGGTAGTTGCTTGCTTCATGGTTACCCCCAATGAAGACAGTCAAGTAAGGGGCGATCTTCTTTCCGCTGTAGTATTCATGGAAGTCGCCAATCTCCTTGTATTTCTGAGGCACTGACATACAAGCGAGATCGTTTGAGTTGCGGACAGCCTGGGTTGGAAAGTCAGAGGCAGAACGGACATTTGAGTTAGGAATCATTCTTACTTGAAAGTCACCTCCGATCACCACAAGATCGACGCCATCCCAACCCCTTCGAGTAGCTGACCTTGCGACAGAGGCGTAGATGTCATCAAGTCGGCCGTGTCCCTAACAGAGTTTTAGCATGAGTAGGTAGGCTTCAGATATGGAGAATAGGCGTAAACTTACGCAGCCTTCAAAAGCCACCCTGAACGGGGCAGAGTTCGCTGTGGACACTTCCATTATTTTGGATAGTGTCAGAAGAGACAGGATTTGAGATAGACAAACGCCGTATGCTATGATTCGAAGACGGGCGAAGATGGAGGTAAATGGGGAAAAGAAAAGGAGATAGAGAAAGAGGGAGATGGAAGAAGGAAAAAAGCAAAGCAAGTCGAAGAGATGAAGAGAGAGGAAAACAGACAGGAAAGTGAGTGATTCAGGGAGGCGAGTAGAAGGGGGCTGGCAGCATGATCTGTTCAGAAGTGAATGAATGTTTAACGGACGAAGAAGATTTAGTTGGGGTTGTGAGAATCCCGCTCTCAATCACTTTTTCGGTGGCACAGCAGAACAGACACCCAACTATTACTTCCTTCCCTAGGGGCTGATATTCACAATAATCTCTATCCGCATATCCAAAGTAACCTTTTTACTTTTGACGATATGCCTATCAGTGACCATACTCCTCGCTTGAATTTTCTCAGGGACTCTGCCAGCGTGCTGGACTCGCTCAGCCCTTCGACCGCATCTCACTTGTTAATGGTCCATAATCGAATTCTTCATGACGAGTTCAAACCTTTGACTCAACGGCAACTTGACTTCGCATGCGGTGCATGTGGTAGTATCAGAAAACCTGAGAGGACCAGGACTATTGAAATTAGAAAGAAAAAAGCAAAATCCTCTAGTTCTTCTGCTTCCAAGAAAGCTTCAGCTGTTGGAGCTACGGTCTACAAATGCCTTCGTTGCCGTCGAAGAACAGTTAAACCAGCAACACGTCCCAGTATAACGTCCAAGCCTGACACAACAGCGACTGCTGTTTCTACTACTCAGTCCACGGCATCCACCACTGCAAAATCCGCTTCTCCCACTGCCCAATCTGTTGAGGCGGACCGAAGCACTAAAACAGCCGACAACGCCAGTAGCAAGAAACGCGCGAAAGCGAGAAAGCAAGGCGGACTACAAGCTCTTCTGGCATCAAAGCAACAATCTCAATCAAACTCCTCGCAGTCTCTTGATCTATTCGATTTTCTACAGCAGTGAACAACCTCGGGGATTCTGCAGCATTTTGATGCCAAGCCCGGGCATTCGGCGCTACCTCGCATCCGAGTTATTTTGGGACTAGCGCGGGGCTGCTGCTACTAACATCATTGGGGAAGCTTCTCCAGCTCCAGTGGTATCGCCGTAGATCGCAACAACGATCTCACCCTCGTTCTCCTCATTGATTCGGCCACAACACATCATCGCAGTCTATAGGTTACAAGCACAACTAGCTAGCCAAATGTCCTCCGACTCGATGTCCGACTATTCCCACGATGATGAGCACGACCCCCAGGCGGATGAGCTCCGCGAGACAGCTCTAGTAACGCTGGAGACCCTCATAAGCTCCTGCAGTCAGCAAATGCAACCTTACCTAGCGAACGCTGTCAAATCCTCCCTTCGCTTCCTCAAGTACGATCCTAATGTGGCCGACGTCGAAGATGATGAGGAAATGGGAGGCACTCAGGATGATGGCTCCGAGGATGACGCAACAGAGGGGCCCGACTTGGAAGACGACGAATTCGGTGACTTTGAAGATGAAGGAGGCTATAGTGATATTGATGATATGAGCTGGAAGGTTCGACGCTGTGCAGCAAAGTTGCTTTACACTGTGATCTCGACTTATGGGCGTACTCGGGCTTTGGACGATACTGCTTTATATCAGCAAATCGCGCCCGCTCTCATTGCTCGGTTCAAGAAGGAGAGAGAAGAGAGTGTAAAGCTTGAGGTTGTCTCAACCATGACTGCTCTCGTCCGAAAGACTAGTGAAGGAGCTATGATTATAACCTCAAATGGGTTTCTTGAATCAGTGGGAGGATCGAAGAATTCGAGGAAGAGGAGACGACAAGACAGCGATGCTAGTATGATTGATTTTGAGCCCAGCATCGGTACTTCTTCCGCAGTCAGCACTCCAGTTATCGCTCCGTCGTCGCCCAAGACCGGTCCTCAGGCTGAGTTAAGCAGATCGGTTCCGGTTATCGTCCAGAGTTTGGTGAAGATGTGGAAGTCGGCTTCGGTGCCTTTGAAACAAGCCATCATTGTCCTACTCAAGAGCCTGGCTCTCGTGCGCTATGGGGGTCTAGCGGATCATCTGCAGCAGATCGAAGATCCCATTGCTGATGTCCTGAAGTCTTCATCCACAGGCAGTGCGACTGCAACCGCTGGCCCCGCTGTAAGTGCCGGAACCCTACAAACCGAAACACTGAGTCTCATCGCTGCCGTTGCCGAAACTCACACATCCGATGCACTTCTGCCCTTCCTGATTGCGTTGATTCCGGGCGTGATCGGTGCCATCAACGACCGGAACTATAAGGTCAGCAGCGAAGCTCTTGGAGCTGTCGAGCAAATCATCAAAGCTCTGACCCCGCCTCGTGTCTCTGCAAACTCTCGTGATCTCGCGTCGCAATTAGAGAAGCTGTACGATGAGATCCTCTCCCGGATCACAGATACGAGTGCCGACCTTGAAGTTCGGCAGCGAGCCATTCATGTCTTTGGCGTCCTTCTGGCACGTACGTCTGGGGAGAAGGGCGCTGATTTTCTGTCATCAGATCGGCGATCAAAGGGTCTTTCTGTCTTGGTAGATCGCTTGAAGAATGAAACTACACGTCTTGCCTCTGTCCGCGCGGTGGATGACATAGCTGTTCTCTGCACCAAGGAGACAGACGTTAGCGCAGCCTGGGTCAGTGAGGTGACTGTGGAACTTGGTGCCCAGCTGCGCAAGTCGGACCGCGTCCTGCGTGGTGCGAGCCTGGAAACACTGCGTAGCTTGGCCATGAACCCAAGTACGAGGATCCATTACGACGGAAAGACAATGAAGGAGCTGGAGGACTGCCTTCTACCTTTAATCAGTGCTGATGACTTTCATTTTCTTGCACCCTCACTCATCATATTGGCAAAGCTCATACCCGGTAATGCCCAACTTCTTGTCAATGAAGGTTTGGTCTCTGCTCTATGTTCTATTGTTCTCGCTCCGCTCGTCGGCACGGTGCTTAAGGCATTACTTCTCCTGGTGAAGGTTATCGGAGAGGAAGGTGCTGGAGCTGAATTGATGCAGAAGCTTCTCCGGGACGTCGGTATCAACGGCGACACCTCCGTGGTTGGAAGAGCCATTGGAACTCTGCTTGTCCATGGAGGTCCCAAATTAGGCGTTAGGATGGAGGACTTCTTGACCGAATTACAAACTGCGCAAGATGCTCAACGGAAATGCCTTGCACTCGCCATCATTGGTGAGATCGGTCTTCGTATGGGCTCCTCGTGCTCCTTAACCCCAGATCTTTTTATCACCCACTTCGATTCAAAGTCCGATAAGGTCAGGCTGGCTGCTGCTACAGCTCTTGGAAATGCGGCCGCAGGTAACGTGAAGACTTACATGCCCATCATCTTGGATGGCCTTACGAAATCAAACCCTCGAAGCTATTTGCTTCTGCACTCCGTTAAGGAATTACTCCAGCATCCCGAGATTGTTCGCCCTGATGTAGCTCCTATTGCTGTCAAGTTATGGCAGGCTCTCCTTCTGGTGTCAGAAGAAGAGGACAATCGTGCCGTGGGAGCAGAGTGCATTGGCCGCCTAGCATTGATTGATCCGGTGGCTTATATCCCGCATTTCCAGGTAAGTATTCGTTGGGTCCTTGTCCGCAACTCTTTCACTTTTCTGACTTCAGTTCTCTAGGACTACCTCTCCAGTTCAGATCCAAATATTCGAGGTGTTGTCATATCTGCATTCCGTTACACTCTTACAGATTCGCGGGGCACTTACAACGATGTGTTGAGACCTCTCATTGTCCCGCTTCTGGTCAACATGCTCAGTGACCGTGATCTTGGCAACCACCGCCTCGCTCTGACCACTCTCAATTCCGCCATCCACAACAAGATGAATATCATCCTGCCTCACCTTAGCGAATTGCTTCCGGCGGTCTTTGGCGACACCCAAGTCAAACCTGAACTCATCCGCGAGGTGCAGATGGGTCCATTCAAGCACAAGGTTGACGATGGCCTAGAGCTGCGTAAGGTACGTGATATACCTGTCCTGCACATCGATGCATCGTTTCAGCTTCATTGAATTAACATTCAACAGAGCGCCTATGAAACACTCTACGCCTCCTTGGACACCGCATTCTCCGTCACCCATGTCTCCGAGTTTTTCGACCGTATCCTAGCCGGGCTTGAAGACGAGCAAGATATTCGCACCATATGTAATCTGATGACCTCGAAACTCATCCCAATCGCACCAGAAGAAACACAACGCTACCTCGACCAGCTTTCGGAACGTTACTCTGCCGTATTGTCCTTCAAGCCCAAGGATAATGCAGTGAAGCAGGAACTCGAGAAAGCACAGGAGGCCTCCATGGGTATCCTCAAGGTGACGCGAGAGCTAAGCAAGGCGTTTCCCAATGCTGAGGCCTCCGGTGATCATCACAAGTGGAAAGCTTACATGGAATGGGTTCGAAAGACGTTTGCTACCCAGCTCAAGAGCCTCGAGACGGAATTTTAGGAATGCTTTTAGATGAAATAACGCCATTGCGATGGAAGAGAAAGCTTAGCAATGGTGCTGATCAAGGCGCGCTGTACTGTGCATTTTGTTCAAAAGAGCTTTCAAAGAAGTCCTTCGAGGAGTTGAGATGAATACTCGTTTGTCTCGACTGGATTCCTACTGGCTTGACAAATGATAATGACTGGATGCCCATTGTAGCCTTTTTTCATTGATCAGGACCGGTAACACATATTAATATCGTCAGTAACACGAGCTGAGGATCCACATAGACGACCTCAACAACGTAGCACAGCATATGCCTAGGAGCAGCTGGAGCCAGAACATCCAACATTGCAATGGTCATGATTAAGGATAATCAAGGGTCGACTAAAAAATACAGGCCTGTCAAAAGATGAAAATATGCTTGTTTATCATTAACGCTAAATGGTATCGCTCAATGATTCCTCGTGAACCTGAACTCCAAGTATGCAAATGTCTTGCCGCCACTCAAACGCCCAACCGTGATCGCAAGAAATTAAGTACTCCGACATGGAAACAACGAAAAACGGAGGGATGGAAAAGAGGTCGATGTAAGAATACGCTCAGAATAGTCACGCCGTGAATGCAGTTGCCAAACTCCGTTCCTCCAATATAACAGATAACCAACCGACCCCAAGACAAAATGATTGTTGCCCAGCTTTGGACAGCAACTGGGAAAAGAAAGAAAATTCTTATTGAGTGATAGCCTTTCTCTTCAGCACGCCGAGTTGCTCCAATTTCGACCATGCGTGATCCATATCGGAACCTTGGGTTAGTACAGGCCGAAATTCCAATCCATCCAGGGACTTGATCGAACCGCCGGTTCCAGCATACAGCATGAGCTCAAATATTCTGCGGCGAAGACGTGTCGCGTCATCCAGATGGGATAGGTATTTCTGGTCTGCCTGCGCATCTGCAGTTGGCAGAGTATATGGATCGTCGATTTCTGGCTCTGTATCTGCAGGTGTCTCCCAAAGCGTCGGACGTATATCACCTTCATGCGGCCCTACATCAGCTAGGGCAGAGGCAAGATCTAAGCGACCCTTTTCTCTCTTCTTGCGTTCTTCCGGGATTGCTCTTATCCTCTTTTTGTCAACATCTTTCCCGTTCCCAGTCAGAGCCGGTGGATAAAATCGCAACGTAAGGGGATTTCCCCTCAGGTCAACCTTGTGAAGAGAGCAACCCTGTCCTTGTTTGGCTCGTCCCATTCGACTCAGGACCTGGCAGAGCTTTCTCATTCGTACGAAAGAGTTGCCAGCAATAGTCAGCCGGGAAAGGCAATTCAAGCCCACCAATTCAGTGATACTGCTTAGGGAATTGAAATTGAGGTTCAGAACTTTTAGGTTGGGAAAGTTCGAGGAGAAATCCGTAGGTAGACTCTGGAGATTGCATGAGGCAGCGTCGAGAAGTTGTAGGCCCAAAAGTGGGGCGGAGGGTGAGAGAGCCCGCATTGATAGTTTGTTCGACGAAAGAAATACTTTGCGGATGTCTTTGACTTTTCCAAGGTCGATGTCCAAGTATGTATTTTTCTGATTGCTCGGCTTTTGCTCACGAACTGATAGAATCTCCAAGGCGCGACACCGTTCTAGACCGAATACCGTAGACAGAAAATTCTGATCAATATAGAGAAGGTTCAAAGACGGGAACACGCTGACATCGAGGGTCTGAAGCTGATTATTTGCAAGCCTCAGTGATCGTAGCATCCGCAAGGGTGCCGAGATATCGATCTGCTTCAGCTGGTTGGAGCTGAGGTCAAGCTTTGACAAGGACGGGAGGGAGTCGAGGTGCCGAACGGATACGAGCTGGTTGTGACTCAGGTCTAATTCTTGCAAGCGGGTTCTGTTCGGAAAGGGAGAAACAAGTCAGCATTGCAGGGTACGTCGAGTAAAGCCATATTAACAGATCAACTCACAATTCCCCAGTTCCAAAATCAATCGCAGCGAGTGAGTTGTTACTCAGCTTCAAGGTCAAAAGGCCGTTCAAGTCAAGTATACCGTCAATAGTCCGGATATTGTTCCCGTCTGCTTTGAGCTCTCTCAAATGAATAAGACTCCCGAAGCCATCCAGGCTGTCCAGCTCGTTGTTGGATACATCCAGATACTGTAGGTTAACCAAATGGCCCCACGCAGTCAAGTTCGAAAGACAATTCCGTGGTACTCTGAGAGTCCTCAAACTCGTGGGCACACCACCCAGTTGGCCTATCTCATTGTCCGAGACGTCAAGGTCTTCTAGACGCGGGCAAAACTCGTTCAATTTGTGCAGCGTTATCAGTCCTTTGTCTCGAAGGACCAAGCGCCGTACATGATCCCAGTACGGTTCGAAAGGTTCCGCTTCAGTCAAGTGCTTGACCAGATCCTCAGTCGCCAGAGCAAACGTCCCATGGACTTGGCGCAAGGATGTAGAGCGCGTGCGTTGAGCGACGTAACTCAATTCAAGGTGTAATGGCTGGTCAATCCCGTCTGCGGTAAAGTCAGGCAGAGGACTGAGATGGAAACTATAGGTTGTATCCGAGCCAGTTTGTGTGAGGTACATCATGGAGTTCTCTGGATGATCCTTGTCAGGCGTAGACTCTATCTCCCCAGAATCTCCTCGGAGCATGCTTAGATCATTGTCCGCGAATTTACTTTTATCTTCTGTTTTGGAGAGCAAATGTTGTAGGAAAGTCCGTCCTCCTGGAGAGCCACGGTTTGCGATAAGTTGAGAAGGTCGGCTAGGCCGCGGGCCGCATGCCCCTTGTGCTGTAGTTCCAGCACCTTGCTCGACCGTACTCGCCGCGTGGCGTACGGATCCTGTTTGGCTTCCATCGTTGTAGACAATATGGGAAACTAGAGGAGAGGAGAAGCTGATCGTAACGACCCGGGCCTGATGATGAATGTCTCGGTCATGTCGTGGAGGCTTTGACAAGCGCCCTTCATGGAGTTGGATCTCGTGCTCAACTTCACTTGAAGTTTCAGTATCTCTCTGCTCGTCCGCACCCCATGAAGAGGCTCCCGTTTCTGAATTCGGGGCGCTAAAAGTAAAGCGCGTTAACTTGAAACGAAGAGTACTACCGCTAGCCGGCGCCTCGACGACAGCTGGTTGTGAGCCAGAGCCAGACTTCGAGTCGGATATTCTGGTACCGACAGAACTTGTGAGGTTTGTACCTCTTTGACTCGGAAGACTTTTTGTTTTGTCTGGCGAGGATAAACTGTGTACCCTCATCATTTCCTGTAGTTCATCGACGCTGAGGTCAGGGATATCCTTGAAAGGGTCCTCCTCGCTATCGTCACTCTTTGGCTTCTCTTGGGACTGTTCATGTTTTTCTTTGACCCATTGGTGCTTGGAACGATCATAAGTAAACCCGTTCACCTGTTCGGGGATCAAACGCGATACAATATCGGAAGACAACACTCCCTTCGCATGTGAGCTGAATGAAGAGGCAGTGGGTATGGAGCGTGAACTCAGGCTTTTGGAGGAAACATGGGTGTCCATCGTCAGGGGAGGGTGCACATCAGTATGTCGTTCCTCAGTCAGATTGCCATGGTATTTCCGTTTCTGGTTCTCAGGATTCTCTCCTCCTTTACTCTCACCATTCTCCAGGTGCAGAGACATCACGGAAGAGTTGACACCAAATTCCGGGTCATCATGTTCCTGGAATCTCTTGAGATGGCTCAAGATCCGAGGATTAGGCTCTTTAGGCTCTCGTAATTTGCGCATATCTACACCTTCACGACTTGGAGGGCGCGAGAATTCTTCTCGAGTTGACTCATCTTCGTAAGTCTCGGCGTCATCACCCCCGGTATCAGACTCCTCGACGCTCGAGAGGCCGCCAGCGGGCTTGCCCTTTGCTCGGATTATGTCCATAATTTTCGTTGCTTCATTCAAGAAATCTTGCGTCGTGATTGACCCCTTTCGGATCTGTTCATTGACGTCTGTCACCCTCACCATCGGTATTTTCGCCTCCTGGGGAGACGTTGCGCCTGTGCCGGCGTTTAGATCACGATGCGACCCGTCTCTGTTAGACGAAGATCTCTTCCTCAACGAGGACCTTGTTTGACTTGGCGTTGGGGTCCTGGGTCTCGGCGTGGATTCTTCTGGAAGAAGCGACTCCTCGTTAACATGATCCACGCCATGTTGGATCAAGCTTCTCTGCAGTAGGGATAAATTATCAGTCGGCTGACCGTTGCTCTCCCTTACCCCGTAAACTTCACCTCCCGAGATATCAAGGCTGAGAATTGTTCTGCGCCTTTTCGGGTTCGGATCCTTGGCTGGGGTATCCCTTGTCCATTGGTTTTCCAAGTTGTCTGGATTGCCCATCTGATCAACGCTGGGCTGCGGCCTCGTTCTTGAATCTCGGCTGGAGCTAGGCCTATGTATCTCAAAGTCGCGGTTGTAGTTTCCAAAAGCACTATGTCGAGGATGCTGTCGTCTAGCAGAAGGCTTTCGGCGAGAAGAGGGGTGGAAGTTGGGTTCTTCAACATCATTATTCAAGAATTTGGGTTCATACGGGCTTGTATCCGAGAAATCGAAATGATCGAGTTCGCCATCACCAAATCGGCTAATTCTAGGCTTTATCATGTTGCGGGAACGTGGCCGTTCTTGTTTTCTCGTGGAGCGGTTGCCAGGCGTTTCCTGCCTCACATGCAGGAAACTTCGGCTCTCTCCTTTACGCCTGGCCTCTTCGGAAGGCGAAACCGGCTCATCTTCCTCGGACAGATCGCCAAACGTTTCCTCAAACTGGCTCATCCGGCGCAGGAGCCTGTTGTTGGTAAAGGTATCATGGTTTCCAAAGAGTTTGAGAGGGCTCCCAGAAGAGGGCATGGCAATAGGATTGCCGTCACCACTGGGTGCTCTAGCGTAGGCAGAAGAAGGTCTTGGTAAAGTTGGAGGTTCTGTAGCACGAGAAATCTTGTTATAAAATGGAGGCGAGCTGCGGATTCTTGAGTTTGAGGGCAAATATGGAGAAAGACGTTGAGAGAGAAAGGAGGATGGAGAAAACCGTCGCGGCGGAAAGAAGCCGTCGTTTAGATATTGCTCACCACGCATGTTGGCAAAGGCGCCACGTCCTTGGTAATCCAGAGTGCCAGTGGAAAGGTCCTGAGGCAAAGAATGACTCGTGGTATCCAGTAGGTCATCTTCTCGAAGAGAGTCAACAAGCTCACTTTGTTGGTGGAGCAAGACGCTATCGCTGGCTCTAGAATCCGGACGCTCCCGCGCACCCACCGAAAGTCTTTCAAGCTTGTTCGTCACTTGTTTCAGGGCTGACTTTATTACCTCCGACGTGGCCTGTCCTTCCACAGTGTTGACCCGCGAGAAAACAATCGGCGTAATACCTTCATTGCGAAGATCCTCCAATCCGCTTGCAGTGCGCATCTGGTTTTCCTTCTGGGATGCATCAAGACTTCTTTCATTGAAATCGTGTGCGTCCTTGTCGGGCGCATTCTTGATCTCCAGAGTTCCATGTGAAGACAGTGTAGGACTTCCAATTGGTTCTTGGTTATCACGCTGGGCTGTTGCTGCTCCTTCTGGCTGCTCAGGATCCCAGTCCAGAGAATCCTCGCTATTCGCTCCGGACGTCTCGATTGAAAGCTTGCTGGGCTTTCGGGTGTGTTTGCGCGTGGAGCTGTTATTCGTAAAATCCCACATATCATCGGCTGGTTTCATCTTTGCAAAGGCATCTTTTTGTTTTGTATCTGAGCCTGGTGTTGGAGGTTTGAAAACGCTTTCCAGTCCTATCGGCGCAAACAAATCTCGCTGCTCGCCAGAAGGCAACTCTCCATGGACAAGTCGTTTCCGCCATTCAGGTGTCGTATCCTTCGCCTTCGGTTTCTTCGGTTTCACTTGGACAGTATCCTGCTGGCCGGACTGGCTGGAGACATTAGAGACAGACCGCAACGGCGACCTAGCATCCATCGCCGGCTGTTGTTTACGCCCGGAAGGCAGACTGGGCCTGGGGCTTTTTCTTGTTTTGTCCGGTACTGGTGATCTCAGCTTCGACGGAGTCTTCGGCGTTCTGGGAGTTTTAGGCGTCGGAGGCTCTTTCTTGTAAAAATGGCAGGGTCGAGTCACTTTCTTCTTTCCATCGGCAGACGATTGTTGTTCGGCCAAGCGACGCGCGGGGATCGGAATGCGACTTGGAGAGTTCTGGACACTGGAACGGCGGGAGTGGTTGAGGGATCGAGAAGGAACGGGGCTGGTTGGGCTGCCTGGTGTCGAGACCCAGTCGTCCGAGAGATTGTCCAGCCATGGTGTGTTGCCCATTTTCTATGATGGTTTTGCGCTGAGCTAGCCGAGCGCGTTTCGCAATCACAGAGCTGCAGTGAATTGCACAACCAGTGGTAAGCAATACAAACAAAACATTAGATGGATCCACAACAATATCAACCAATTACCACCGCAGAAGTCGGAAGAAGGGGCATATTCAAATGAAAATTGAGTATGAAGTTGCTCTCGGGCAATCAAAAAGTGTAGCAGCAAAGCTGTATGTTTGATTATCAGTCCGGAGGATAATGTTATGGAAGTGGAGCTGGAACACGGTTGAGATCGATAAGTTTAAGGGTGGTCGGGGCAACCCCAGCAGGTTTTCTGGCCTTTAATATTACTGCAAAGGCTCTCCTCACAGATCGTGAAACGCATTGGTCGAGAAGCAAATTACAAATATCCCATTTCAGTATACTGATGTGGTTGCAACATCTTGATCCTTCAGCATATGCTTGTTGCTCCATGAATGAACTTTGGACTTCTTTCTACATAGGCTATAACAGTCAGTCTGCCCATCCCCGCTTCTCGCTACGTGCCTGTCAAGCAATAATCGGATCCATATACTCTTCCGGAGAAATAATAAGTTGCTAAGTTCTGTCTACGGATAGTCCATACACAGTCGTTTGAAACGCCCTAGAAGCGAGGGGTCCAACGACGTAGTGGATATAATATGATGAGGGCTTACTTCTACCGGTTACAGCAGAAGCAAGGCATTATCTGTAGGCAGTAAGGAAGCGGCAGCGCTTCGTCAAAGATTGGTATATGGTGCTAGCGCAATTCGTTGAGGCAAACTGGCCTGCTGTAAATTGAGGTACCATCATATTTTTGTAATATTCATAATGTGCTACCTCTCCTACAGAGATACCTCTCTATATGTCATTGTTTTGACTAGCGAGATTGGTAGCATTACATAAGCCTCCACGTCTGGTTGCTGTGGCATTTACACGCGTTAAGTGCTTTTTCGCATGTGACCTTGGTGGACTTGTCTAGGACAATTCACAGCTGTCAGCCATGAGGTACCAGCATACGCTGGTCCAGAAGATATGAGAAAATATACGCGGACGTGCTTCCCTATTCAGTTGCTCAGATGCAGGACCGAACTGCAGCAGCACTTCAAGCGATTAGCTCCGTTGACCTCCGCATCTCAACCAGATGCCACCTCGTCCACCCACCTCCCCGCTTTCTCTGGAAATATGCTCGCCTTCGGCTTCCGACATGGATATCGATGGAGTACTCGGCTCCGACGAAGAACTAGACGAAGCTGATTGGTCTGCTCGACGACAAAGGATTGAGAGGCTCGCTGAGTCGTACTTGAATGGCACTCCGCTTTTCATACTCTCTGCTTCGCTCCGGGGGCCATTCGACAGGGACTGGGTGAACCCTTGGAAAAAGTCACGAAGGAGAGTGCCTAGCATTGGGCATCGAGACGGTCGGCCGACGGGGGATACAGCCACAGCGGAAGAGATTGTGATACAGGAGACCAACTCTCGGAAGCGGAGACGGTACCATGAATTGCAGGATATCCGTGGGACAGATTCTCCTATCGGTCTCTCGCACTTGCATGTTCCATCCTCTCTTCGCAATGAGGATCTTCGAACAAAATCGAAAATCCCATTGTCGTGGAGACCACCCAGCGAAAATCGATCCGGGGTCTCAATGGCCTCTCAGCCATCACCGAACAGGTCAATACCTTACGCAAGACTATCCGGTCTACAAGGGCAAGACCAAGAACCGAGTCCGTTTGTTAGCAATGATGCTCCTTGGTTAAGGAAGGATAGTGTCTGGATCAATTCCCGGAATGTCGATCCTCCCACATCCCCTACAGCCACTGTCTCCAGTCGTCAATCCGATATGAGGGCTCGTGCGACCACAATTCGCTCATCCAAACGGCGATTTCCGGCCAACACAATTCCGTCTCAAAGTCATTCCAGCATGGAGTCGTCCAATGGCGCGGAATCTCCGGTGCGTGTGATTTACCGCCAGGGATCCATTACTGGCAGGGGTGGACCGAAGGAGAATGAAACGGAATCGATGCATAATCTATCAGTAAAAGGTTCGGAGAAACACAGCGCTGTTCCTGACGGAAATATGAACAGTTCACTTCAGATCGTTTCGTCGTCGTCACAACTACCTAAGTTTGAGTACCGTCGACGGAAGGTACGTGCTGCTTCTGGAGAGGAACATACCAGTTCCCCAATGGTCCTGGACAAGAGAAAGCAACCAGTAGTAGCTGAGGTGGAAGAGTTGCCCAATATCATGGCTGATCGTCCGCCTCAAGCGCCTGCGCTGCGAAACGTCTCATTCGCAGACGCAGCGGATCTCTGCCAATCGGAAAGCTCGCAGGCATCACATACTCTGACAAAGAATGATTCCACGATCTCCGATCCTCCCGATATGGGAACAGCCCGGAATCCTCAGGCAGCCAGATCGATGCAGGGCAATACTAGCGAAAGGTTGCATTCTGCGCAACGAGTACCTGGAAACTCAGCCATGATGGATTTCGTTACATCGCTGCATACTATCGCTGTGTCGAAAGAAGACAGAGAGTATGATGGTGATACTATCCCAGAGGCCCAATTCTCCACGCAGGCAGCTGTTTTGCTCGCTCAGAGATCTTTCCAGAAGGACCTGGAAAGCCCGGAACCCGGGGACCTTACTTTGCACCGAACTCCTAGCCTCAATACACCTCCCGCAAACGAAATCACACCGTTCTACCAAGTGAATACCCCTGGCAACGGGGAGATCACAAATAAGCCATCAAGACCTCCAGCTACCGGATTGCCAGTAATGAGCACGCAATGCATCATCGATGCAGTCACTCCTTTCACATTTAGTACAGAGAAGAAGAGGAGTAACTACCGTGTTCTTTCATTGACAAAGAGTCGTTCCGGGAAAAGGAAATCAGAGGATGTCAATCTTCCCACTCGCATAGCGCCATCCACGCAGTCATCGCCATCACCGAGCGTGAAGGATCACTCAGAGCTTAGGAATTCAGATGCCGAGAGGAACATCGACGATGCCTCCAGGCCCGAGATGTCTATGCTGCGTGATTTCCAACCTCGGAGCCAGAATAGTGTCTTGCCAATGATGTTGACAGGAACGACACCGCCCACCGCCCAGGATGGACAAGGGGTAATCGCAGGTGCAGATAGCTTTAGTCTCAGTCAAGCCATTGCAGATGCAGGAAGCTGGTTGCAACAGAGCTTTGAGATCAACCGAGATCTTCAACAGTGTAGTAGCGCGCCCCCTCCTTTGCCTGCAGACCATCGTGCCCTACTTTGAGCGTCGATGCAAACAATTGACGGGTGTGCCCAGCTATTGTTAATTACAGAGCTTCGTGGGGTTCCTTCTGGAAAAATATGGGCCGTACATACAGATATATTTTGGCATATTTAGCGACACACATGATTTGTACATTGCCTTTAGCTGACAACTTTAAGCATTAAATATTGGTCAATTAATGTAAAACATCTATCGATAAAGATGCTAAATGTAACAATTCTGAGCAAGATAAAGCAAGCATCTATTTAATCATTTTCGTATCAGAGTACCTCTCTAAACCAGCAGTATTATCAACAACTCTGAGAAGGGAAAGATGACGTTGGGTTGAGCTGCGGTCTGCGGGATAAGGTACTAGCGCGGCGCAGCTCCGCGATTGCGCTTGCGGCCTGGTATCGAGATACGGAATGATCAACCGTCCTCCACTCCCTTTGCTTACCGCATCCTGTTGATGGCGCGGACTTGACTCCATTCAAATGGCTCTGACATCAGTATGCTCATCTCCTTACTGAAATGAAGCTCTCAGAAAATACTGACTCGTTCTTGCCAGTGGAAAGCGTTCAACTTCTTTGACGTCTCCTCGGTCAAACTCCCAGAAGACTGCTCGTCAATATTAACAGTACACGATTGGCTCCCTCTAAATCACCCGTTGTTCGCAGTCTGAATTCTAACAATATCCGATTCTGCTTAGTCCGATCTCACGGCTCTCAGCGCCGGATCCTCTAATCTTTTCATCGCATCTACCGATGGCGTGGTACACATCGTTTCTGCTGGATTCAAGATCGTACGATCTTTCAAGGCAGCGGACAATGGCTCCATTACGCACATTAAACAGATAGAAGGCACATCACTGCTTATTACCATTGCGGAAGACCTCCCCAACGAGCCCGTGCTGAAAGTGTGGGCGCTCGACAAACCTGAGAAGAAAACCGGAGTTCCGCGTTGCTTGTCTACAACGTCGATACAGAATGCGCGGAGGCCGTTTCCTGTTTGTTTTCCCTAGGTTGACGTACGGCTCAGATAACTGATCATTGGACGAGGTATAGATATCTGCCTTCGCGGCTCTGGAAGATTTGTCGCAGGTAGCGGTGGGATTTGGCAACGGATCGGTCACAATCATTCGCGGCGACCTGATCCACGATCGTGGTGCACGACAACGCATTGTCTTCGAGTCGGAGGAGCCGATTACTGGGCTCGAGGTACAACGCGGGGCGTTATCGACACTCTTTATCTCGACAACGAGTCGAATATTGACCTTGGTCATCTCCGGCAGAGGACAAGGCCAACCGGCGCGTGTATTGGATGACTCTGGCTGCGGCGTTGGCTGCATGGCGCTTGACAAAGATACCGGAGATATTGTTGTTGCCAGGGAGGACGCTATATACACCTATGGGCCGCATGGACGTGGCCCAAGTTATGCATTTGATAGCCCGAAGAACTCGATCGACGTATTCAGAGACTATGTGGCCCTGGTATGTCCTCCAAGGGCTACCTTGGGAAACCTTCGCAACCAGGCCGAGGAGATCTTCAGCACAACGACCTTCACCCTGCTTGATACGGATCTCAAGTTTATAGCTCATTCGGAATCTCTGGCAGCGTCTGTCAAGCATGTTTTCATAGAATGGGGCGACTTGTTCCTTCTTTCGACGGATGGAAAGGTACGATCCAATGCTGAGAATGAGTATTGCTATAACTAATAGACGGGCAGGTATACCGTTACCGAGAAAAGAGCCTCCAGCAGAAGCTGGAGATACTCTACCAACGCAATCTTTACATACTGGCCATCAATCTCGCGCAGAAAAAAGGCATTGACACTCTACAGCAAAATGCCATCTATCGCAAGTATGGCGACTTCCTCTACCAGAAAGGCGATTACGACACGGCCATGCAGCAATACCTACGGGCTATTCACAATACTGAACCGTCGCAGGTTATACGGAAGGTATTACTGCCTGCACTTGGTTAATAGGCTTATATCTGACTGAATTGATCGCAGTACCTTGATACGCAGCGTATCCATAACCTCATTGAGTATCTTGAAGAACTTCACGATCACGACCGAGCTACCGTTGATCACACTACGCTCCTTCTGAACTGTTACGCCAAGCTCAAGGATACGGACAAGCTAAATTCCTTTATCAAAGCTCCTGGAGAGCTCAAGTTTGACCTGGAGACTGCCATCGCTATGTGCCGACAAGGAGGTTATTATGAGCAGGCAGCTTATTTGGCTACAAAATACGGTGAAAATGACATGGTCATCGATATCCTGATTGAGGATTCGAAGAAGTACGCTGAAGCCGTGGAATACATCTGGAGGCTTGAGCCGGACTTGGTTCGTAATGACATTCGTACCCTTGTGATTTTCCAAGTCTAACACAATAAAGGCTTACCACAACCTGATGAAATATGCCCGGGTACTGCTGGCAAATTGCCCTCAAGAGACTACGGAACTCTTCATGGCGTACTATAAGGGCCAGTATAGGCCAAGAACAGATGTGGAGGTCCCAGCCGCACCCCAGACACAACCAAAGAGTACTTTGCAAAGCCTGGCTGGTTTCCTTCCTTTGTCTCTGATTAATGCGGGTTCCGGAGCGAAAGCTGAAAAGCCCAAGGATATTCTTGACGAGGAGGCGAAAATTGCAGAGCTGACTCCAAGCTATGAAATTCCGAGACCAAGGACAGCTTTCTCGGCTTTTGTGGGCCGCCCGCAAGAATTCATTGCTTTCCTGGAGTCGCTGATTGACCTGGAAACCCTGAAGGAGGAGGACAAAGTCGACATTTACACAACACTCTTTGAGATGTACCTGGATACAGCAAAGCGCAAGAAGGGTTCTGCTGAAAAGGAAGAGTGGGAAAACAAAGCCAAAACTCTCATCGAAGGGAAAGACGTAAGTGCTCTTGCTCTAGTTTTAGCTCGTCTCTCATTGGCTTCTAGATTCCGATCTCGACTTCAAACGTCCTTCTCTTATCAGATCTGTCTAATTTCCGAGAGGGATCAACTCTCGTACGTGAGCAAGAAGGGCTTCGGTCTGACATCTTCCGGTCTTTTACCTCGGCAAAGGACACCCACGGAGCTATCAGAGCTCTGCGGAAGTATGGACCAGAAGAGCCTCAGCTATATGTGGACGCTCTGGCATACTTCGCCTCAAGTCCGGCCATCCTCGAGGAAGCTGGCGAAGAACTCGACGTAGTACTCAAAAGAATCCACGATGACGGGTTGATGTCACCATTACAGGTAATACAAGCATTGAGCAACAACTCTGTTGTTACCATGGGTCGAGTCAAGAAGTATCTCAGCGACAACATCGAGCGCGAGCGGAAAGAGATTTCTACTGTAGGTTGCTTTCTGTCGATCTTCCACCTAGTTTGAGCTAATATATGCCCTAGAATCGCCGCTTGATATCGAGCTATAGCTCGGAAACCGAGAAGAAAAGGCAAGAAATCGAGCAACTGGGCACTAAGCCCGTCGTATTTCAGGCCCGTCGGTGCATGTCGTGCGGTGGAGCTCTGGACCTTCCTACTGTGCACTTCCTCTGCAAGCACTCATTTCATCAACGTTGCCTTAATAAGGTAGATGAAGATGCGGAATGCCCAATGTGTGCGCAAGAAAACTCCACCATCAAAGCTATCAGGAGGAGACAAGTCGAGTCAGCTGATCAACATGATCTCTTCAAGGGAGAGCTTCAACGAGCAAAGGATCGATTCGGCGTCGTTAGTGAGTTCTTCGGTCGGGGTGTGATGCGGCCGCAGAGTACCATGGAATCATGACACTTGCTTGAGCTTATGATTTCGTCGCGGATTCCACTTTGATACCAATGCATGCTCTTTTGATGCCTTCATGCCTCGTTGCCTCGATGCTTAGCAGTAGAATTGCCTTATCAATTTCTTATCAGCACGTGCTCGCGCGTTCGTTCCGTTCCACTATTCGCGCACTTGACGCGGGAGATAACGAACATAAACGTAGACTGATAAGCGGGTTTTCCCCTCTTAACGATTGTCGTCAGTATCTCTACAAGAGTATATACGTATCTACCACAGGATGTCCTTTGATAGAGTAATTCAAGACTCTGACGATGAGGACGATCCTTTGTCGGAGATGCCGTCCCAAGTCAAGCGGGCCCTGGAGCAGCCAAAGAATCATGTTGATATCACCACTTGCAATAAGCAATCTGGAATTGTAACACCAGGCGGAGAAGCGCAAGATATAGATCGTGGAAATCATCTTGCTGTTGACTTCGATGCGTTTCTACAGTCACAGGAAACGGCGCCAAATGGCTTCTCTGCCTCTCAGCAACGGAGGGAGGAGAGGTGGATTCCGTCTGACGCTGGGGCGGGGTCAATTGGTGAGTCTTAAACGTTGATTATATGAGAGGACTCCGTGAATAAACTGGTGACTAATGGTTATGGTCAATTAATGCAGGTTCAGTAATGACAGAAATAGGACTTGCGCAGCAACGGCTTTTCGACGACGATGATGCTCAACATGCAGTTAACCGCGAGGTCCAGGCATCTGCTTGCGGCAACCAGCCGGACAATGGCTCAGCGACTGCCGAGTCTCCAGTTCTTCTGAACATGGCAGTGTCGAATTACGATGATTACAATCATCACGAGGAGAGTCCTGGTGCTCTGCAGCCTAATGCATTCGTTACTCCCACGTCGCAAGACATGGCGCTCCTCAATGGCAAAAACCACGGGCACGGTTACTCCAACAATGACATTACTGGATTTTACGGGGATCATATACGACATATCGGGCCGCAGAACGGTCTGTCAACTCATGACTTGGCGCAATCCTCAACGTCATACAATTTCTTTGAATCATCCCTGAATCCACCAGCGCAGTTGAATAACGATCTTCAGAGCCACCTGAGATCCAGCGACACAGCGCAGACGGAAGCCGTTCATAAAACCCCAGGAAGGTCACATTCCATGCAAGCTACATCTTACTCTCCCCACGACACCGAGCCAATCTCGTCACTAGTGACGCCGAAAGTCAGTAGAGCCCAAAGCGACAGCACTTGCCGATACGTTCCATCACAGTCGCCAAGAAGCGCATGCGATGAGCTCGCAGCCCCTGTTGCAATCGAGCTACCGGTGGTGAAAAAGAAGCGCGGACGCAAAAGAAAGCAAGACATGCCAGAAGACGACGAAGATGATGAGCTTGCTCTCTCAAATGATCAAGGCATTTCCGAGCATGGCGAACCGGTCAAGAGAAAGCCTGGTCGGCCACGGAAGATTGTACGGACGGTGAACGAATCTGATGACGCTGGGCTGGCCCCTAATCAGCCACAAGGCCAGCCTGTTCTTAATTCGGAAGAGATTCAGGAGCTTGGTGATAACCGGCTGCTTCCCAATGCAATTGCATCAGACCCTCTAGCCAACGGGATATCACATGTGCCCGAAAAAGACGACTTTCGAGTTCAAGTTGCCAATGATTCAGAAGTAAATCGGACAGAGGTCTGGAACGACACGCCTGCCGAAATAAGTATCCCCCCGGCGAAGCCCTCAAAAAAGGCGAGAGAATCAAAAAAGAAAAAACTGAAGCGTGGAAAGACGACTTCAGTAGCATTGAAGAAAACCTACGAATCAGATGTCGAAGAGGACGTGATCTGGATTGATGAAAGACCCTCAAATCATATCCTACTAGACGAACAGACGGCTCAGAAACCCAGCAACGACCCAATATCTGTCGATTCAAACAATACGGAATTGTTTCAAATCCAGATACGAAGACCTCTCTCGCCCTCTGCAAGTGAGTTGGCCAAACCCAAAGCTTCGCTCGAGACATGGAAAGACGAACCAAAACCTGCACCTCCAACGCCCAAGAAGCGAGGGCGCAAGAGGAAGAAGACATCTGAGCTACAAATCAGCGAAGAGTCTCCCTCCGAGAATGCAAATGAACTTGCAGGCAGCCGAGAAGATAATCAAGAACCACCACCGCAGCAATCAGACATTGGCGTGACCGTCATGCTCGAGCGGCCCCCGACCCAAGACATCAATGAACAGAAGACTGAAACCATGAATGATGACTCTCCTTCAGGAAAAGGAGCAACACCACATCCAGAGTCACTCTCGCCCTCCAAACCCTCCCCAGCCACAGAGGCAAACGCACCCGAAACCCCAAAGAAGCCAGACTCAACCTCTGACCAGGTAGACCTGGGTACATGTCCCAAGGCAAAAGACCCCGGAAAGGGCCCCGACAAGCATAGCCCGATTGCAGCAACAAGCAAAGTGCCCTACAGAGTCGGACTGAGCCGCAAGGCCAGAATCGCGCCTCTGCTGAAGATCGTCCGACGATAACGTCGACCATTTCTGCCACCCTATTTTATGTCTAGATGACTTTTTTTGGGTCATCGTTCTTCTACTGTATATCTAATATCAACCTTCATCTTCTAATGCTCGTCACGACCTCTGAACGACTTTCAGCATGTTTACCATACATTGTATTTGTACGATTTCCTGATTTGAGCCCGGAGTGAAGGATTTGCATTTGTGTTAAGGGGCATACTCCGGTTTTCCTTTCCCTTTTCTTTTCTGAAGGACTGCCATTTCTCGCGTTGCAGATCGTCTCTGCTATGATCAGCTTGCATTTTCCCACGGTAGACTTAGATCCGGATAAATAATTATAAGGTGTACACTCATTTATTCGCCATCTTTTGGAATGTCTCAACTTCTGAGTTTTAGCGTACTCTTCATTAATATGACCTAATAGGCAATCTCAGAGCAAGATATAATTGGATTGGTTTGGAGAATCGTTTATGGAACCACCGCATGCTCCTAGCGAGGACGTCAATTCATTGTTTAGGCCTCATCGTCTCTCACAAGAACTAAAATATATACTTGCGGCGATAAGGAGGCAACTTATCTACAAAAGCTAAGCTAGTTCATCTGTACATCCGTGAGATAGAACACTGCACACTCACTAACTGAGGTCCATCTACCCAATAACAGGCATCTTCTGTAGGCGATGGGGTGTCTCGCTCTTTTATACGTTCATCTATATCTACTTCGGTATCGAACCTTGCTACGGCAAAAGGAGGTATTGGGATATCATGAATTCTTCTAACTTGTTTGCCTATCAGGCTGCTCAGGTGCGAAAGGAATGATAATTAATAAAGGCATGAAAGGGTAACTCATTTCGTCCATCGGACAGTCCATGGCTCAGTGACAACTCTAGAGAGCGCCTAATGTGATCTGCACGTGTCTCGAAGGTCTTCCTCAACTATAAGAACGTACTGAGTTGATCGCAAGCATCAGAAAGGGACTTTTTCATCTAGGCGATCGCTGTTGCAAAGATAACAAACATCAGGCAGGCCCCAGCCGACAAGGCATGGACCGCTGGATTTGCCTCCGATTTCACAGGCTTCCTCACTGACCCACCTTCAGGAAGACCGTCGCCATTGGAATGATCGCTAGGACCCGAACCCGGCCCGGCCGTCGGTTTTATTATAGGGCCAGTGGTGTCATTGTGCGATGGCTCGTCCAAGGAGAAGCAATTTCCAGCTTCTGGCTGGCAACCAAATCCGCAGTGAAGATTAGAGGTACCACAGTAGTCGGAACTACTACAGCAAGGGCCAAAGCTTGATCCAGCGCACGTATAGTCCTTTCCACATTTGCCATCAGGGGAGATGGGCTTGGAGGCATTCAGACGAACATCATGGGTTTCTGGTGATGAAGACTTTCTGACAGCGGTATTGCTAAGAGGCTCGCCGGCCTCGCGATACCATAGTTCTGGGGGATCCTGCAAGCATTCACCAACTGTGACCGCTTTGTAGCCATATTCTGCCATTCTCCTCAACATGTGCTCTGTGAGGTTGTGGACTGTTTGCTCGTGCACGTCGTGAGCAATAACGAGCCAGGATTTCTCTGAAGCTTTCCATGGTGCCAAGGCAGCATCGAACGTATCCTTGGAGACTTGAATGGCGCTAGGACTATCATGACTATAGTCCTTCGTGTCGACGTCATAAAGAATGATATGGTATCCCATCGTGCCCATGTCGTCCAAGCAGCCCGTTTCGGGGAGGCAGCTCGAGTATGGAGGACGCATATAGGTCGGAATTCTGCCCAAAACGTTGCGGAACGCAGCTTCATTCTTCAGCATTTGCTGTCGTCGTTGGTCTGGTGTAACTTTGCTGAGATCTTGGTGCGACCAGGTGTGACTCGCAATCTGGTGTCCAGTGTGTTGCATGCGTTGAATCAAAGAGGCCCATGGTAGATCGGGATGATCTATCGGGCCCTTGGAATTATTGATTCCAGAGATAAAGAACGTCGCCTTCGCGTCATACCAGTCCAACAGGTCGAGAAGGTCAGCAGTGTATTTGTTGGGACCGTCATCAAAAGTCAGGGCAATAGTGCCTGCTTTGGCACACGAGCGGATGACGTGCGGACCATATGGTACGGCACCGACATGTGGTCGAGGTATATCTTCGACGGGAGGACCTTCTGGGGTTTCATGAGCGTCGCAATGACCGAAGTCAAGCTGGCAGTCTGGAGAACGACAGTGAGCCTGGGTAGTGCCACAATAGCCTGGAAACAACGGTTAGTTTGAGCATGTGGTTGGACGAGAAGTAAAGAGGATGTACCAGCAGTCGAACAGCATTTGCCATCCGAGCAAGTTCCCACACCGGGACCACACCGCACGCCGTCACCGCTTCTTATCAACAGGTGCGGAGTGACATTGCCGTCGGGCAAATGTACCGACTGGGAGGTGTGGTGACCAGGCTGTAATTTGACGATATTGCGAGCAACTGTGTGTGCCTCGAGCCCGAGGATGGGTAAGAGCAGCCAGTGACGCATATGCATCTTGGAGATGTGTTCGAAGAAGGATGCTGGACCTAATATGCAGGATAAGATGGGGGCGCAGTTATGTGTGGTTGAGAGGATGGCAAGAGGAAAACAAGAATTCTGAGTCGAGGAGTTGAACACACGGGGAGGCATGTTGCTTCCGTTTTAGAGAGAGCAGCAACATAGAGAGCAGAAATGGTAGGAAGAAAGACGAGCAAAGGATAGGGATTCGGAAAGAGCATAACGAGGCAAGAACGGACTGGGTCATTACATGTCCATGTGGACGCACCCACAATAGCGTGGGAGTCGTAATAACGGTTGAACAAGTTAGGAAGCTGTCGCATAGCTGCGAATATAAGTTGACAGGATTTTGCCGTGAATTCCAACTCGACGATCTTGTAGATGCCTTGAAATTTCTTATCAAAGCAGCAGATTCTGGCGTCACGCTCCTCGAAAGCATCAGCGACAACTACTCCATAGGCGCCAAGCAGTATCTACCTAGAATATCATTGAGAATTGTCACGATGAGAAAAGCTCATGGGTAACCTACGATATACAGCAGTGAGAGAAGCTAAGATTACCATGGGCAGGGTATCTGATTTGAGATTCTGAGGCTGCTACTGCACTGGTCGGTCCATTTCGTAGACGAGCCATTCAATGGGTATATTCAAGCTACCTGACCAAGACTCTCCTCTCCCACGGCCGAGAACACGAAAGGCGCTAATGTCTGCAGATGGGGCCCGAACTTGGCCGGCGCACTTTTGGCTATGGTGCCCACCGTAGCAATCAGATGTCGCCGGTGAACGGTCGTCAACTGCGAGGAATTGAATCTCTCGACGAGTTCAGCCACAAAGGCGTTCAGTTGGTTGTCCGAAAAGTGGAGCACAAGCACTGAGATAGCGGCCAATGCTCTTTTGGTGACAACGGTACCAGCCGTGTCGTTGTCAATGATGGACATCACGGATTTTTGCAGTGCGGTCAACTCCTCCTCCTTGAGTAGAGGTCCAAAGCATGTGACCACTTGGATCAGGACATCAACTGCGTCGCTACTGAAGCCTTTAGCAGGATCCTTTTCCAACATTCCCTTTACGACACTACCCCTTCGGTTTGAGGGCGACGGCGTGGGACCGATTAAACGGGGGAGGAGAACTCTAGAGACAGCAGAGTATGCCATGGTGGCTTCTTTGCTGGGTGCTTGCCCTGGTTGAGGACGAGGAAGTGCTGTGACAATGACTCGCAGGGCGGTGTTGGGAACTGAGGTATCGATGGATTGTGAGGCGGTTAAGGTCGATAGCTTCTCGAGAAGTGGCATGAGGCTTTCAAAGGGCAGCCGAAGCGCAAGCGGACCGAGACTAGGGTAAGATATCAGTGAGGTGTATGCCAAAAAAGTGGTGCTCCTAATACGAACCATTTCAGCGCTTGATTCTGAACATCGCCATGTTGGTCATCTAGAGCTTTGAGTAATCCGTCGACGAGTCTCGACGCCGAGTGTTGATCGTGGGAAAGAAAAGAAGAGTTGGGATTATTCAGGATGCCTAGTAAATCATTCAAGGACATATATCTCAGATCTGCATCTGGATCGTCGAGCTTCAACAACAGACCGTTGAGATTCTGCTGAATGACCTGTCTGTCCGCCATGGGGGAAGTAGAAGTATGAAAAAGCGTACTGTGACAGGAAATGATAAAATGAAAACTAAGATAGGGAGACTCGCAGCTCACAGTTTTGAGAGCTGTTGATAAGGCTCACTGCAAGCAGGGGAGTTGAACTAAACGCGGGGCGCATAATAGCACACTGCCTAAGGCGACAATGGCTGGATCCAGACTTTGAGCTCCAACGGCGGACTACACAGACCACTTGTGCAGGTTTCCAGCAATGACGATCGAGAATGGAATATGGGAGGACAGGATCTCTTTCGTACAATTGATGACAATGAATCCCTGGACGTCTAATATGATATTAACTTTCAATTGCATTTCAATGGCAGTTACATAACATATCATGACTATGCCAAACTCGGCCATAACAGTTACCTACTCTCTCTCCCCGCACGCCAAAATTACATCACCACCAATAACGCTTGGGCCATGCCGGTTGCTCCCGCTCCGAGCTTCTTGGTTGTGCTACCATTCCTTGCTTGGAGGCTGGGGGCTGTCGGCCCATGGCCTGCATACGTAAGAAGAAGGGCATGTCATGTCACCTCTTCCAGCCTCTCTCCTCCTTAACTTGTCCTCTCATCCCAATTGCACCACAAATCTTCAATCGGCATCTCTAACCTCCAATTCTTTATCTCATTTTCGATCTATATACATATAACCATCATGGTTCTCGTACGCCCTCAGATGCTCCGTGCATCCCTTCGTGCCGCCGGAGCCACTGCTCGACGACCCATACAGCAGGCCGGGCGCCGGACGTACGCTTCTGGACAAGAAAGCACCAAGAAATCCAGCGATCTCCCATGGTAAGCCACCTTCATCGCTTATGCCCATGAGCTATCACATTCCATATCCCAGGCGACTAACGACTCAATTTACAGGATGCTGGCATCGGTTGGCCTCGGCGTCCCCGCTGCATTCTACTTGCTTCAGCCCAGTCCCTCCAAGATCGCCTCACACAACCACCACGGCGAAACAAGAATGACTGAGAGGAAGGAGGCCGAGACCCCCCCGGAGCGTGAGACTGTTGGCCCGGATGTGAAGCCTTCTGAGGTCGATGCGGTAAGTAATTCGCTATTCGGCTTGCACCCATTCCCCACATCAAACGTATGCTGAAGATTTCCGCAGCCTGCCGGTCGGAAGGAACCCTCGGGAGCCAACACCATCTCTAGCAAGCAGGAGGGCCTTGACAGTTCGGACACTTCCAACCCTTACGTTGCAGAACCGGGAAAGAGCGTAAAGGGCGAGGGCGAGACCGATTCTGTCAAGTTGAAGGGAACTGTGGACCCTTCTCGGCCACAGCGGTGAGCGCTCTGCTTTGATGGAAAGAAACTCAGTATGCGAAAATATCCGCGTCGGCTCTGTCCGACATTGATATCTCTGTATGTTCGAGAGACTCAACGTGTAATATATTACATAGCACAATATTTTCACAGAACGAAGGTCTTCACCGCCGTAAGTGTCGCAAACAGCTGAGGTCCTTGAGCAGTTTCAGAACAGCTACTATGGAGGAAAAGTGAACTCAGTCATTGCAAAATCATTAGCGCAGATCTATTATTATGATTATCATTAGCTTTGCAGAATGTGGTCTTCACGCTCATCCCCTAAAAGAGTACAATGAACTGCTCACTCAAGAAAAATCGTCACTATACACGTTCAGCTTCGCCATGCACAACGTCAATCACAAGCAAGGGGTTGAAAAGTATCTTTGCAGAAAGAGAAATTTGTGATTTGTCATTCACCATGGAACCGTCGCAATATAACAGAGAATGAAAAGACTTGTCAAGCATCGCCAGACAAATCAACTTGATGATATAGACAAAGCTCAGCGAGCTATCGCTGCCCAAAGTGACAGTCAGGAAATATTCGGTTGGTTCTCAGCATCAAACATTAAGAGTCGGCTTTTGCGCCAAGAGGCTCGCCGTTGACGAAGACCTGAGGGGCCTTGTTTGTATTGCGAGCGGTGAGAAGAGGTTGCTCTGCCCCAGTGGCAAGAGTAGCATGGCTCTCAGACTCCTTCTCGAGTTCCTCTTCGGTCTCGTCGTCGCTTCTCTCGTCCTTCGTCACGCGGTTGAAGATGTAGTTCTTGAGAATGCGAAGGATCAGATAGAGCCAGAAGAGGTTGACCGCTTGCAGACTGGCCAGCAGGGCGAAGGTGATGATCTGACTGATCCAGCATTTGTATTGTTGGGTCTCCCAGTTAAGCTCGTAAGGTCCAACGGTGCGGAATTCGGTCAGCACCGCCCAGAGGATCTTCAGGTTGAGGACATGGCGGAGGTAGATCCACACAACGACGAAGGTGCCAAAGTATGGTATAGTGATGATGGAGTCGAGGTAGTTGAGGGTTTTTGAGGTCTACAAGAAGAATCAATTAGCTCACGTTCAATTAAGGTGGATACTTGCAGGCATACCGCGAGGAAGAAATCTGAGATGTCGTGAGTGATATAGACCGCAATGCCCATATAGGTGAAGTGGAAACGGTAACTCAACCCGATCAGCGCCAAAGTGATGATGTGGTGACCGACAAGTTCCTTGAAATCCTTTCGGGGCTTTTCGAGCTGCAACAGCAATACAATCGCTTGCTGAGCCCAGTAACTAGCCTGGAGCAGGTAATAGGCTTTGAAGATGGCTACGTGCTCCCGGTGAGGGAAGCCCTCAAACATGGCGGTGGTGTTGAAGTACCAGATATCCGTCTGCTTCATCACGTACAGACCGAAAGGTCCAAAGATCGCAAAATACATGGCTGTGTAGACCTGTTCCATGAACCTAGCAGTCTTTCCTCTGCTGCGAATGCCACAGTAGGCAGCCCATGGTCGAATGACGCATTGCATCAGAAACTCTCGTGTGAAAGACAGGACAATAGTGTAGAAGCCGACAAAAGCAAAGTCCAAGGGACCTTTTCCATACATAACCGGGCCGCCAGGGGTCTTGGGAGGCTGCGGGTAAGACAAGAAGATAGCGCTGTGGAAAGGATTGGCCGGCGTGGGATTAACAGCGTATGCGAGGAGGATCACGCTCATCAGCAGGAGAGGTAGAACCCAGGTGCGTTTCAGACATAAGTCCTTGAACCGACGGAGGGCCGATCGGCTTTTGCGACGCTTGATTTGAGATTTGAGAGACTTCTCAGATGTTGCCTGGTTCTGCAAGGCCTGGCAGCAGTGAGCACGGGACCGACACGACGGATGATAATGAGGTCACCGATAAGGATATACCTTGTCCCATTTTGAAGATTCTCCCTCAATAGGGCTGATCTCGTTTAAAGTTGACATGGCTGGCCCGGTGGTATCGCCTGGGATATCTTCCAGATGGCTGGACTTGCGCGGACGACCCATGATGGGTTTGCTGATATCGGACTGTTTCGAAAATGTATCGATTGCTCTTGTGTCTTTTACACAGGTGAATAAATAGCCAATTTTCGTATTTGCTGCGCTGAGCGGGCTGGCTTCTGAAGGACAAAAGCGGAGCCGAATAGGTGACCTTGGGGTCACTAATTGGAACAATGAAGGTTAAAATAAGGAGAGACAGGAAGAGAAATCAATGCGATGTTGAAACTGAGTTTATGTTGATGTCAAAGGGGGTTTTTTTCGTTTTCAATTTTCTCCGCCATCTCCACCGCACCAGCCACTCTACCCCGTCCAATCTCAACCACCACCAATCGCAAGCCCTTCTTGTCCGGTTGTACCTTTTGGTCTTCCGATTTGACTTCATCCAATTGCTCTCGCCCTTTGCTATTGGACTCAAGCTCGATGTTGCCTTAGGGCCCCGCGAGTCGACGATCGATCAGATACGGAGTACTCCGCGCGTTCACAATGAATTATTATTATGGACAAGCCCAACATCACATACATGCAGATAAGTCACAACCTGAGCTACACATAGTTGAAAAATAATAATAAACAGGATGAAAACGACTCTGACCGAAGTTGTCGCGTCCCCTATGCCTTGCTTCATAAAGTGCAATTTTCTGGCTCACCGAGACAACAATGCTCTGTGGACTAGATATTGCAGAACGGTGATGGAGAAGGGGCACCACAACTCGGAGCGCTGGGCAAGTCGTGGAAAAAGGATGTATGTCAGAGTAATAGGGCTACCCCAAATGGACTCTCTTCCCAAATGTCAAAATCTCAATATAGTGAGTGTTCGACAGTAATTCATCCGTGAGTGGCTGCGAGATGTACTCCGTAGTTGCATGCTCGATCGGTAAAAGGTGTTGATCACATGTAAGAGGAATGCACTATAACATCCACAAAAAGCACTGTGCGCTAATCAAAGCCTTTCCTTGTACATCTTGATCCTAAGAGACCTGTATTATCATATCATAGAACACTGGTCCAAATGGGAGGTTGGCAGCTACGGAATGGGAAGATCCACGTCAAGTCACGTGTGTAGGCGCGACGCGAGCTGCGTGTTATTTGGTCCGCTAGGAGCCCTCCTCTCCATGATCTGCTTCCTACACCAATTGCAGCTGCTGCCTCGGTCAGTCACAAACGACTTCGCGGACGATTCAGTTGTGCTTCGATTTTCTAGCGTCTCAGCGAATACTGAACTTGATCCTCACGAGCTCTCGTTCGGACCTGGCTCGCTCGAAGACGTGTTGGCGTGTGTCTCATAAGCATCTCTGGTTTGCTAGGCCGTCCCTCAATTGCCTGCGAGGGCATTCTTTGTACAGACCTTACTCTCCGTATAGTTCTCCAATTTCCATCACTGCATCTCGATGCGTCTTTAGGAGACCTATAATCATACGTTGCTCACCCCAGCCCTATGATTATACCTTCTAAAGAAGGTGATGGTTTATTGGGAATCTAACCCTAACCTAGTCGGTTCAGTGTTAACAGCAGCACAAGTTTCACGGCCTCGCATGGCGGAGTTATTGATTAGTTTATTGATTCCTAAAGGAATCGAGAGACGAAAGGTATCCGATGTCCAGAGCCTGTCATGGGCAACAAAAGACGGTTTACTATGCGTTTTAAGTTCCGTGAATGGGACACGCGTCGGTTTACCAATGCTGGACGTTACATGCTGACCACGATGGATGGTTTGTCAATGCCTTAACGCGGGAGAGTTTAGGGAGAGAGTAGGTGGAGCATGTCGGGCCTCTCGTTCCAGAGTACGGCCTTTGGGAGCTTTTATGAACGGCAGTGCATGGGATGTCTGGGGCCACCCCTCAAATTGCGGCGGAATTCGTTACTATTGCTCGGTGATCATCTTGAACGCAACAATTAGTTCTCGGACGCGCCTACAAACACTCATGAAGTCAGTACGTCGGAAGCAATCCACTCGTCGGAATCATTGTGATGTCTTGATAGCGCCCAGGTGCTTCCTGAGAAATCACATTGTAGCGAGGTTCTTCCGCACTACTGGATGGACTGAGTTGATCAGGATTGCTCCTTGAGTGATGCTGTCAGAAACCTTGGCTTGTTGTCTAGTTCCGGCGCATGATTCGCCATCAATGAGTAATGATCTCGCCTCTGCAATGGTCGCCTACCTATTCATTCCGCTATTCGTTCTACTATTCGGCGCATGCTCCCAACTCGGGGAGCCTGGGCAACCCGTACCTACTTTCGAACCCTTGTCTCTTGCTATATTCTTGGCTTGCAAACCTCGAGTCCCGGCACCAGCCATCGACTCGAACTTGACTCAAAGATCCAGGTCGACCGTGTTAACCATCTCTTTGCAATGTAGATTGCAAATAGATTGATGGGCGCCGACATGACGATGGGATCTCCCTCGTCGTCCCTCCCTTCGGGGAGAAGGAAGCGGTTTTTGCGGATGTTCTTTGTTCGCTTCTACAATGCCCTCCAATGTCTGCTCGACGCGGAGAGGAAACAAAAACTTGTCTCAGAGAGTACTGTACCCCGCACGAGGTTTAGGTCTCAGCGACCAAGGTTGTCCTTATGACCACATGGAATGCATGTTCGAGAGCGAATTGGGAGATGGAAAGCTTCGATTGAGGTCAGGCCGAGTAACGCGGGAAAGCATGGGGTCGGATGAACTTCGCGAAGGGCGTGAGACTATCTGATGTCGCACGCTGCGTTCATGAGCTTCGATCCTGTACTGCTGTTCAACACTCTATGCTCTAGCATCTTGCAATTTTGGTGACTTGCCATGGTCATTCTATGTCTTGGAAGCCGGCAATCGCCTTGATTGAAGCTCACCAAGTCGCTCCCCTCCCGTTTGCATATTCTTGCTTCGCCCATCACGCGACCCGGCTGCCCGTTCAACATATCTCTTGCATATGATGCAGTTGTTGACAGGAGGCGTTTGTGGGACCTCACAAGGGTGGGGATCAAAGCTCAGGCTTGTCTACTTGTCCTCTGTACTGTTCACATTTGTTTCTGCGGAGACTTTGGCGACTGGGTAGTCGGTCCTGGGCGTGTAGGAGATCAACGAAGAGAGCGTATTTGCGCTTCGATCGGGTAAGGGGCGTTTGTGTGTGGGCACCAGGACTCGGCTATTGTGCGAGAAGCTTGTTGCGAGTTCTGGTCAAAACGTGCCGAACATCTGCAGGTCGATCTCTGCTCCTGAACCGCCGCCTCTCCTTGGGGAGGCGGCCCCTATTTTTTTTATAAGTCACCCACACCCCTCAGAGATTGGCTCCGCTAACTACCGCTGCAGGAAGGAACGATCAACATCAAGCGATCAGTTTGACGGGCTTGGGCCGATCGGATCTCTAGTAGCTTCGAGATGTGATTCGGACTGCTATCTCCGGTCTTCATTCCAGACCCTTGGATTATGTAACTGTCGGTAGACTAGGCCCGAGTGAAGGCGAATGTCAGCCAATTCGTCGCATGCTTTCATCACAAACCAACGCCATCACTCCGACATTGTCAACTAGTCTTCACTCTTTGCTGCTTTTTGCATAGATCTGCATTGCTGAGTAATAACACCTGGGCTGTCTGTGCATAATTAGAGCTGCCCCTCCAAAAAAAGTTGCCCCGCCACCGCGATAGTGGAAGGCAAAGGAACGTTCCCGTGGTTGCCGGCTAATTTTTTTCTTTGGGCCCAATGGCTTTGTAATAATATATTGTAGTCCCTCTATTTACAAGTACTTGATTCTTTTCCTTTCCCTTACGAAAATCAATCGATCTCTGCAAACCAGGAAACATGTCGACAGAAGGAGAAAACACTGCCCCTCAGGGCAATGTTGTGGTAGAGTCGCAATTTCAGAAACCCGGCGACTTGGTGGAGAGAAATGAAGATACCGGCGTTATGTCACTGGAGAGTCTCTGCATGAACTGCCATGAAAATGTAAGTGATCCCGATGGATATTTGCGTCTTTCTGCGCCGACACCGACAATTACTAACAAAATTTTAGGGTATCACCAGACTTCTACTCCTCCGAGTACCTTTCTTCCGCGACATCATCCTCGAATCTTTCGAATGCGAGCACTGCGGCCACCGAGACAACTCCGTCAAATCCGCGGGTCAGATTCAAGAAAAGGGAACAAAATACACACTGGACGTTGAGAACGAGGAGGATTTCCAGCGCCAAGTCATTCGAAGCGATGTGTCGATTTTCAAAGTCGAATCGCTCGGTATCGAGATGCCCAAGGGCGAAAGCCAGCTGACCACAGTGGAGGGAGTCATTCAGCGCATTTACGAGAACCTGTCCAGCGAGCAGCCACAGCGCAAGGTGGAAGCACCCGAGCTGCACGATGCGCTCGTGCCTATCCTCGAGAAGCTCGAAAAAATTCTGAAGCGAGAGGGCTTTCCTTTCACCATCTCGCTCGATGATCCCACCGGTAACTCATGGATTGCGCCGAATACCCAGGACAAGACAAACAAGTACAGACGTCGCGACTATCCCCGTACGCACGAACAGAACGAAGAGCTCGGTATCGCTGCCGACCCCGAGGCCCAGAAGAATGAAGGCGTTAATGTGGAGGGCGAGATTGACGACTCGGAAATTGTCGAAGGCCAGGTTTACAGTCTGCCCTCCGAGTGCCCCGGCTGCACGAAGGCATGCTTTGTCAACATGAAGAAAGTCAATATTCCCTACTTCAAGGAGGTTTTCATCTGGGGTACAGTTTGCGACCACTGCGGCTACCGCACTAGCGAGGTCAAGACTGGTGGTGAGGTTCCTGAGAAGGGCAAGCGCATTACCCTTCGTGTCGAGAACGAGGTCGACCTGTCGCGTGATATCCTCAAGTCCGACACCTGCGCGCTTCACAGCGATGAGCTTGAGGTGACTGTTCAGCCCGGTACCCTTGGCGGCCGCTTCACCACCGTTGAGGGTCTGCTCACGGAAATTCGCGATCAGTTGCACGGCCAGATCTTCGATGTCGACGACACCACCAACTCTGGTGGTGACAGTATGGCAATGTCTGACAAGGAAAAGTGGGAGCGCTTCTTCAGCCGTCTCGACGATGCGATCAACGGAAAGATGAAGTTCGTCATTACACTTGAGGATCCCATGGCCAACAGCTACGTTCAAGATCTGTGTGCTCCCGCCTCCGACCCTCAAATCACAACTGAAGAGTACACTCGTACGGAAGAGGAGGAAGAGGAGCTTGGTCTGAGAGACATGAAGGTTGAGGGGTACGAGCAAGAGCAGAAGGAAGAGAAGCCCGCCGAGGGCACTGATGAACAGAAGTCATGATTTTCGATACCAATTAGGAGACGGTTTTGTTACGTGTTGAATTACGACTCTTGGGTTTGCTCATGATGTGCATGATTCTTCTTATCGACTTTCCACCTTTCGATGATTTGTCGAGTTTGCATTACGGCGCTTATGCTGCTTGCTCGGAGATGAGTCCTTCAAAGATGAGTGCTTGCATTAAGATTCCTGACGTGGATATGAGCTTTGTTCGTCACATCACTATGTGCAGATCTTCATGGTGTTCTACTGTTTATGGGGATGTGGAAAAGTATTTAGCGAAATCATATTTGTTGCTCATAATTCACTCAGTCTAGTGTCTCTTGTATCTTTTTGTAACTCAGTCAGGGCCACTTTATTTGGCCTTAGAATGCCTGCAGACCTTTTGAGGTTTGCGATGACTACTGTATCTCACCGTTGCCATGCAAATCTTGCTGGAAGGGTGACTCTCAGATCGCCCAGCAGAGCCATATCAGCGGCACTGAGCGATCGACATGAGTGACGGTAATCCGTGCTCCCGGGGTAAATAGTGCCGGTCATTGAGCCGGCTTTTGGAATACCCAACGCCAATTCCACGAATCTCAGTGGGTTGGGTCCAATACTGCCGGCAAGGATCTGTAGGTCCTCCTCGAGGCTTCAGGACCGTGGAACGCGGTTCAAGAGGACTCTCTCACGAAGTCATCTTCTACCTGTGGACAGTAGGGCCTCATCTCACTTGGCAAACGGGTTGGCGTGAATCGTCACATTGTTGATACCAATGGCTTCATATTCCTCCTCCTCCCCTTCTTTCGGCTGAGTCACTCTCCCCTTCTTGTCCACCTTTAGCCTCGCCTTCTCGAATTTGCTCAGGACGTCGCCTCCCTCATCCTGCGCGCTCAGATTCAGAACTTTCCCAAACACGGTACTCGCCCCGTCCAAATGGGGAGCCGCCGCGAAGGTGATGAAGAACTGACTCCCATTGACCGTCGCACCCGTCGCACCTTGTGACCCCGGTGCCGTCCGGTCTTTTACTGGTCGTGACGCCATTGACAAAATTCCGCGCGCATTATGGCGGAGGGCTGGTAGGTGAATCTCCTGGTTTAGCGCACGAGGGTGGTAGATTGAGGTGCCGCCCTTGGGAATCTCATTGACGGGTAGCATAGGTTTTAGTGTATTCAATGTTCCTGGTGCTGGTCCGAGCGAAATATCGCCGCCCTGAATCATGAAGCCGGGGAAGATACGGTGGAAAGGGGTATTGTTGTATGCGCCGCAAGCGCAGAGGGCGAGAAAGTTCTGTGACGAGTAGTTCGGGTCAGCCTCGACGGGTCCCGGAAAGCAAAGAATAACATTTATCAACGCGTACGAAGGGATGTTAAATAAAATACTTACTTCGGCTGTTTGAGGCACGGCCTCGCAAAAGAGCTCGACCTTAAGATCCCCATGTGTGGTATGAAGCTGCCGAGAGGTCAGCATCGTTATTCTCCCAACCCAGGAGCCTGCGCGAGGCTCGGAATGCCAGCAGCAAAAGGAGAAGAACCTACAGTGACAGACATGGTAACTCGTCTAGGGCTAGGATTTGAATTCGAAGGAAATCTCAATTTCAGTGATAATAATCGTCACACCTTGTTCTGGCAGCTTCATTCCGTTGAAGCACGTGACGTACATCGACGCTATTCCTCTTCAGCTCATATCACGATAAAGCCGATAACGCTAGTCTAGAAATGGTAACAAATTAACAATACTAGCTGGAGCCCGCAGCTTTCGCCAAATCCCTTGACCAGGTACAAAGGTTTCATTGACATATCTCCATTCATGTACTGAGCCCCAAAATGAATAACAGACCTGTGGAGCAAGCTCTGTCTTTGTTAGTGCCAACACACGCCAATGACCTACCGCCAGAGCTCGTCAGCTTAGCCCTGTCCCTAGTCGCGCAATCACGAAGTTTTGCAGCAAGCTTGAAGCCCGAAGAGGAGATTGCACGGCCCTATGCTTGTGCCGAGATCGCATGCAGAAGGTACGACTATTTCAGATCCCAATTGATGGACCTAGACACTGAACGAGACATCAAACCTTCAGGTTGAGCAGGACCCTCAAACTTCCTCCGCTGCTTGGCCATCCTCCATGCCCTCCTCGAGCATACAAGAAACTATATTCTTTTCTGGAACGGTCTTTGTCGACTAGTGCTAGTGGCTCTAAGCGCGCAAGAGACAGCTCGGCCCCAGGAACGCTTTCACGCTCCGGTTCTGCACCTTCCACACCTACAAAGACTCATGCACTTTCAAAAACCGCTGCGACGCCGCGCGGACTTCAGAATACACCGAGCAAGTCTACGCCCCTCAAGCAAGCTGTCAATGCCTCGGACAGACCGGCTGCGCCATTGCTCACTCCTCAGAAAACCACCAAGGTCCGTCCCCATGGTCTCTCCAGCTCTACGATCATCCCCGATGCACCTGCGTGGGTCATGGATTCGATCCGCACAGTGTGCAAGACACTTTCCACTCCAGCACCGCGCACGAGCACATGGTCTCGGCCCCCGATCTCTCGAACTCTGCCGCCACATATTTTCGCTGGAGTATCATCCATTCTCTACCTCATCCCGAACCTCTCGGCAAAGAATGACGAGGATCTGGACGAAGAAATGATGGAATTCCTCGAGCCAATTATAACGGTCAAAGATACAGAGAAGGACGAGGATTTCAAGGAAGTCGTGTACGCATTGGTCGTAGCAGTCTACTTCATTGTGCTTGCGCGCCGGCGCAATCCACCAGACGATGGCTCTTCTGAGGCAGGCGAGGCAAGAAAGATGGACAAGAAGACGTTTTCGGAGATGCGGCAGACTGCCCTCGTCAGCCTTGGCCTGCCTTCCACGGAGCGGCGGCACCGCGACGATGTCGATCAGTGGATTGCGTTGATCATGGAGCAAGGCTGGATGAATGGTCAGGAGTGGTTCGAGAATATTCCGCAGGCTGGGGAAGTGGACGGAGACGATGAGTACCTGTCGGACGAGTATGGCGCCCCTGATAATGAAAGAAAGCGCCAGAAGACAACAGGTGCTGGCCACGGTTTTCTTTTGGAGGACTCGTCGAAAAGGAAAGGCCTTCTGCCTGGTTTGGGCACAATGATGCAGGACCGGGTCGACTGGTTGAGCGTTGATCGCCGCGAGGATTACATTGAATGGAAGGCTGATATAATGGCGCGCATCCAGCAATTGACCTCTGCTAGATGAATAGCGGGTGGCCTATCTCACCATTCTCATTTGCATGATATGAATTATGATACCCTTGACCTAAACATCTCTAAATGTTCCATAACAGGATAGTTTTAAATGCCGTTTCCTCCATGCCATACCAACCTGAAATATGCCAAAATCATCCCTATCCTCTATAAACCAGTAGTGTAGTAGATGACAACCCGACAGGTCATATAAAGGTCACTAAACTCCTAGAAGTGACAGCAAAGGAAATCCAAGTATAATGGATGGCAAAGTAAGACTCCGACGGTATGTACGCCGAACGCATCGCCATGAATATGCAAAAGGGAACAGAATTATTTGGGTATCATGGTAAGTGGCAGTCGGTCCATGTGCTGCATCTGGGCTAATACCAAATGCTTCTCGTCCTGTGATGTGGAATGGTCTCGCGGCCGTCCCTCTCCAACTCCTTTGCTGTATCATACAAGAAAAAGTCGATCAAGATAGCATTGATCCCCAAGCCGGGTGCATTCAGGGTACTGTTCTGTCGGATGTGCTTTTGTGTGCCAGGATTTGTCTCGTTTTCGGATGAAATGGCTCCGTTTTCGGGGCTTTGAGCTGATGCGCCTTTTGATAATTTCTGCTTCTTCACTTCGGGGTGTTGGCGTTCAATTTCACGCCGAATCAGATCGACGCACCAGATGCTGGTTGCGCGCAACTCAATTTCCCAGTTGGAGCCACTGGGAATCAGCTTTTTGCTCCTGATATGACTCTCTAGCGATGGCGAGTATAAGAGACAACCAAGTTGATGCAGCATCTGCGGGATTCGGTAATCTGCCAGTCGTCACTTGTGAGTTACGCCGTGACATGTTGCGTGGGGAATAAACCTACCAGCAAACATCGTGATTTTGTCAATATCGTGAAATTCTCCGTAACTTTCTCCATTGAAACATGCCCAGAGGTCTGCCACGAGAATCTGTGCGCGTTTGTATAATCGTACTCGCCGGCCTTGGAAAGCCGTCTCGTCTCGGAAGCAGGGAAAGCTTTCTACGAGGAGATTGACAAGAGCTGCAGCGGAGTAATTGGCGCTATAAATGCAGTTCACGAAACTGCCGTCGAAATCCTACAAACGCATTGAATTAGCAAGGGTAGTTCGAAAGGTAAGAGACTACGACATGGACATCGACGTACCGAGCATAGGACCCTGCCTGCTTCACGAAGGCACTGGAGACGTTCATCTAGCAGTGGAATTTCCTCCTCACTCGCTGATCGAAAAACATGTCTCAAAAGGGCGTCTGTGCATTCCTCCTCATTGATCCAAAATTCTGGTGTGGTGATCTGAATCCCTAAAAGCAGAGCGGTGTGAGTTTCTCCTTGGAATGAAAATTTTGACAGATGACTTACCCTCATCTAAAGCTCTTTGCAATGCGGCTACCAGGCTCCAGTAGCCTGTCCACTTTTTACCCCGATACTCAATACAAAATCGCTTGGACGGTTCTGTTTGGTCCGACCAGAAGCTGAAGTTCAAAAGATCCATCGTGAATATGAAGTCAACTGTGCTCCCATCTTTCGCCTTCGGGTGCAGCTCGTGATCTGCCCATGTCTCGGTTGAGTAGTTCTTCTTCTGCATCAGACGCCATATTGTCTCCGCCGCTTCCTTAACCTTCGCCGGACTCAGGGCGACGTCAATGGCATTATCGAAAACAAATTGCGCATTTTCGAGGACTTTCGTCTCCGCTGTCCGTGGATTGGCAGGCCCACCATCTAATCCAAGTGATTTGCGAAGAAGGGCCAGGAGCTCGGGGTCGGCTTCGTCGTCCGACATCTCGCGTGCTATCATTATGGTCTATTTCCAGGAATCCCCACACAATTGTCCGAGTTGTAGGCTATAACTGAAGATATATATCCACCAGATAGAATCCAAGATTGATGTCAGTGAACAAGGGAGCAAAGGGTTTTCCCAAGCGCGGACGTATAAATTGCAGAGAACTATATCACCAGATCGCGTTTGACTCAAGCGACGGCTGATCGGTTCGCCGCAAAGGAAGGTACACAGCCGGTCTGCTGCGGTATTCTATGGGGATGACCAAGGATGTTTTGAGCAAGTCAAAACATGAAGAGGGTCTGCAGACCAACCAGAGAGATGTTAGAATCGTGGGAAAGGGGTTGACAGAAAAATGACTCAGCTGCCTAACCTCAATTTCTGACCCAAAAATTGCCTTCTTTATCTTATCTGGGGAATTCTGGACTCTTTTTTGGGTGGTTAGGTAAGCGCCAGAGATTCATGCCACATTCTTCAGGCACAAAGGGGTCCGCATTAAAGTCCGGCGGCAGATCTGTATGTCTCTGACCCCATCCTCGCCGCTTGGAAATGAGACCAGGGTGCGGATGCATGGATTGTTTGATCCCAATAACCGTTGGATATGGAAGGGAAGCGGCAGATTCCCCAGTATTTGTTGACTCCATGGTCTGATGTTGATGTGTAGAGATGTTTGAACCGCCACTACTGTAACGACATTGGATGTTACCCCTCAGTATTGGATCATCTCCAGATTACCGGACACCAGCTAGATAGATGGAGCATCTCACATTGCAAGATAATATTCTTTGCAAAGCCTTAGGGAACAGTGCTGAGTATATTGCATAACTGATGATGCATAGAGCATAGATAGATACCGGTCTAGCTGGTACGGAAATGAAAGAATGAGAGGAATGTGAGGTCTTCAGTCCAGGCTCGGGCAAATGCAGCAGCCTCTCCAGTCAGGAGATTTGATTAGAGCCATGCATGCATGCTGCTTGTTCTCCATCTCCTCTCCCTCATCACACTAAGAAATTAATTCCTTAAGATTCTCGACCGCGTATAAGAGGCGCAACAAGGCTGCCCTTTCCCCTAATCAGCCTGTATCTAGCGTTCTCTCCACTTGACTCTGATAAGAGCGTATCCATGCGCAACGTTTGAGAGCTTCCCTGTTGAAATTGGAAAATGTCTCTGTAGTCAAACACTCCTGATGAGATTGACTGGCGCAAAGAATCTCACAGACGCATTCACTTGCCTTTTCGCCCTGCAATAGATGAGGCGCCATTGTGTTGTTTGAAGCTGCTTCGGAACTGAACTGACCCCGGCACTGTTTTCCCTTTCAATCTTGCGCCTGGTTACGTCTGTTTCCGGATTCCCTTCCAGCGTCTTGAGAACTACCTTATTAAACTTACTTTCTCCCAATACCTCCTACAGTTCATCACCTACCTTATGATATCCCTCATTCGTACAATCAACTCTGCTTCTAAGTGATCAATTACTTCGGGGATGTTCTTCCAACCACTCTGAACCTCTACGTCACAGTCTATCTTTCAATTCGCAACAAATGGCGAGGGACGCTTATCTGAAGCGTTCCCTCGGAACGCTTTCCAGGCGCATCAAAGAGGTAGCTATATTACACCCTACGCTTACCTTCTCGATGCGCTCGGTCTCCCGACCGTTGAATCAAGCTTGATGCTGACGTCTTACCTCTTTCCCAACTTAGTCGCGTGTGCTTCTTGTCGGTGCCGGCGGTATCGGCTGCGAGTTGCTCAAAAACCTTCTGTTGTCCGGCTTTGGAGAAATACATATCATTGACCTTGATACCATCGATCTGAGCAACTTGAATCGTCAGTTTCTCTTCCGCTACGAACATATCAAAAAACCGAAAGCATTGGTACGTCTTCGCCGTCTGATCGGTTCCTCTGCCTTCCCGCGTCCGCTCGCTTTTGCGCTTCGATCTCCTACGCCACGCGATATGGCGAACAGGATCTGACATATGCGGGTAATCATATAGGTTGCCAAGGAAGTGGCACATAAGTTTCAACCGAGCGCAAAGCTGGAAGCGTACCATGCAAACATCAAGGACAGCCAATTCAATGTCGACTGGTTTGCGACCTTCGATTTGGTTTTCAATGCGCTTGACAACCTCGACGCCCGGCGACATGTTAATAGAATGTGCCTCGCTGCCAATGTGCCGTTAATTGAGAGCGGGACAACAGGGTTCAACGGACAGGTGCAGGTTATCAAGAAGGTAAGCCTTTCTTGTAGCAGTTGATGCATGCTCCTTTCCTTCAGTACATCTTTAATGACTATCATAGAATCAAACCGAGTGCTATGACTGTAATTCAAAGGAAGTACCCAAGACATTTCCAGTGTGCACCATCAGGAGCACGCCAAGTCAACCCATTCATTGCATTGTCTGGGCCAAGAGTTACTTGTTGCCGTGAGTGTTATGCATATCTGCGCATTAGCCTCAAACATGTCTAATGCTATAAAGCGAGCTTTTTGGTACCAGCGAAGATGAATCGGAAGAATTCGATCATTCAGCAGATGCCGATAACGGTAAGTACCTTTGGTCGTCTACGTGTCGCAAGCCGGTTCTAACCCTGCAGCAGCCACCGAAATCGCCAATCTGCGTAAGGAGGCGCAGGCTCTGAAAGCGATCCGTGAGTCCATGGGCTCTCCCGAGTTCTACCAGAAGGTATTCGAGAAAGTCTTCAAAGAAGACATCGAGCGGTTAAGGGGCATGGAGGACATGTGGAAAACTCGAACGGCACCCCAGCCCCTTGATTTTGAAACACTGCAGCAAGAATCATCATCAATCGAGCCCATCGTCTCCGTCAACGATCAGAAAGTGTGGTCATTAGCTGAGGACTTCGTTGTTTTCAAGGATAGGTTCGACACTCTGGGTGCTTCAGATAATTCCGAAGCAATAGCTGACGGTCACTATAGCTTGGAACGACTTAGCAAACGCTTAAAGACTCTGCAAGAAACAACCAAGGATGGTCTGAAGCCGATTCTGATCTTTGACAAGGATGATGTCGACACCCTTGACTTTGTCACTGCGAGCGCCAACCTCAGAGCGACGATCTTCGGAATCCAGCCTAAGTCAAAATTTGACACGAAACGTAAGGTTGACGCGATCACTGGTTTATTCCTATTACTAAGTGTTTATCAGAGATGGCTGGGAATATCATTCCCGCAATTGCGACAACAAACGCGATGACAGCTGGGCTTTGCGTGTTGCAGGCTTTCAAGGTTCTCAAAGATGATTATCAGAATGCCAAAATGGTACGCGCTACCGTTGAACTGATTCCTCGTGTAATCTGACATCTCCCTCAACCAGGTCTTCCTTGAACGCTCTGGCGCGCGCGCCGTCAACTCTGATTCCCTAAAACCGCCCAATCCGAGCTGCCCCGTGTGCTCGGTTGCCACTGCTAGAATCAAGATTGACCCTGAACGTGCGACCGTGAATGACCTGGTGCAGGATGTACTCCGGTTGCAATTGGGCTACGGCGAAGAGTTCTCTCTGAGCAATGAGCTGGGAACTATCTACGATCCAGATCTCGAAGACAACCTGCCCAAGAAACTGTCGGATCTCCGTATCAAGAATGAGAGTTTTCTCACTGTCGTGGACGAAGAAGACGATCAACCGCGCGTCAATCTTGAACTTGTCGTTCTTGTGCCTGAAAAGTAAGATTACGGGATATAAAGTGCTAATTGTCGACTTGAATCATCTGCTAACTATATTTCAGGCCCGAGCCCTCTGAAGCAGAGAAACCTGTCTTTCTAGAGAAGATGATCGATATTCCACGGAAGCCCAAAGCACGCGAGCCTCCCGTCCCAGAACCTGTAAATGGTGCAGCAGTCACTGGCAAGCGCAAAGCGGAGGAAGCTGGCCTCACGGACGGTGACGAACGTGCGAAGCGTATTGCGAGTGCCCCCGTCGCCGAGGGCGATGGAGAACACCCCATTGTATTGGATGAGGCAGATGGCGGCGCTATTTTGATCGACGACTGAACAGTCGAAGACCTTAGCATCTTGATCAACCGCCAAATGTCACCATTAGAACTCGGCGTTGGTATTTGTCATTTTATTTCCCCGGCGCCAGCTCTTGCATGCCGCGTTTGGAATTGGGAACCTGCAATCTTGCCCAATGATGTCCTTGTAACATATCTCACGAACACGAAAAGTCTGAAATGAAATATAGATTGGTCATTCATATCACTTACTGCCCCACTTCATGGCGTTGTTTCGACCAGGTTTATCATGGTTCCTCATGAGCCGTAAAATAGCCCGTCACCTCATAGCAGTATATAGCTTCTGACTCCGTTACGGAGACATTGTGCAGTCTTACCATCAGACCGCGCTCAAACCACCATCCAGATTGAGGACGCAGTTGTTCGCGTATTCATTCTGCGCCAGGAACACAGCCGCATCGGCAATTTCCTGCGGAGTACCAAACCTCCGAAGAGGAACACTGTCTTTCAGTCTGGAGGTTTCGCCCTCGCTGAAATCTACTGGCATATTAGTCTTCGATCACGAATGGTCACAACCAGCGACGTCTCCGCCAGGACTCGACTGACCTGCAATCATCGGCGTTTCTATATACCCCGGAACTATCGCGTTAGAACGAATTACAACGCCTCGGAGGGAATGGGCAGCTTCCACAGCCAACGAGCGCGTCAGTCCAAGGATGCCAGCCTTGGATGCAGCATATGGTACCGCGCCGGTGCCTCCCTTGACAGCAAGCAGGGAAGAAATGTTAATAATGCATTTTGAGGGGACTCGTATTTCAGAGGTGCTGGAGGTGGTGCGATTCTTCATCCGACTGCGGATCGAGGCGCGCACAAGAGCTCGCGAGGTTAGCATTGCGCCCTCGAGATTCGTGCGAAGGACTCGGGAGATATCGTCCGGTTCAAGTTTGGCGAGGATGTTCGAGATGGAGATGCCTGCAGCGTTGACGAGGATGTCTACCGGTTGCTGTTTGGATTCGTTAGATATATCACCCGAGACTGAGCGGGAGAGCTCACCATTGCCTTCTCCAAATCGCGCAGCCAGGTCCCAGCTTGTGATACATCACCGACGAGGAGACTGACTCGACCCGAGTCGATCAGTGTATCTTGTGACTTTGCCTCCGTATCTTTGTTTTGGGATAGTTGATCTGTTTCTGGGGCTTTAGTTGCTACTTGGCGAATGATGCTATCACCACGCGATTCGACGGCGGCGAAAGCGTTCCCATATGTAGACGCTTCTAATTTGGAAGCAGCGTTAACAAGCCGTTCATGGGATCTGCCAACGAGGATGATGCGCTTGGCACCTTCTTGGAGGAATCGCTCTGCAATGGCGAACCCAATGCCGGATGAGCCGCCTGTGATCATACATGTTCGACCAGATAATCGGTCCGAAGACCTGAAAGGACTACTGCCAGTCCTGCATGCCGTAGACGATGACCATCGAATAAGTCGCCTTGATATAAAAGTAGCTCTTTCGGGGAAATGTGCATGAAGCTTGGCCTTAGCTCGACGAGCAGGCTGTGCTTCAGTGCATAATGTAGACCATGATGTCGATGCTGCCGCGCCGCGGCAGGAACGCAAAATATGCGTATGGTACATGGACTAGGTCCGTAATGGTCTTTTCGTCAAGACAATGAAAGATCTTTCTTCAATGCTTTAGTTTATGACGAATCAGGCCTGTTTTCTCCATGAAACACCGAGTGAGCTGTTGGACTGTATATTGGACAGAACAAAATCGGTTCAATTTGCAGACTAGATTCAGATCAACTTCCAGATCAACTTGATTGGTAATACAAGCATGAGTCCGAGATTTAGGGATTGGAGCAGTCTATAACGTATCCTCCAAATTATCTGTCCATATACTGGATTGTGGTCCGTTGACGATGAGATCACATCGTTATCGGATCAGCTTCAGCACGGACCACCTGAAAGACAAATCGAGAACATCTTTTTCCCCGGTCATCCTTTCTTACAACTGCAATCACTCTTATCACTCCAAAATGGCATCTTCATCGTCTACACCCTCCGAGTATGTGACACTGGTATCAGGCGACGGGTTCGAGTTCATCATCCCCCGCAGTACAGCCTGCGTGTCTGGAACAATACGACGCATGCTGGAACCTTCTAGTAAGACAGATCGATCCAGTTTTATTAACGCGCGCGAACAGACACTGACATGCTCGCCACTATGTTGTAGGTAAATTCTCCGAGGCAATAACAGGTCGCTGCGTACTCGAAAACCTCAGCGGGGTCGTTCTTGAGAAAGTATGCGAATATTTCTGTTACAACGAGAAGAATAAGAATCAGACCAATGTGCCCGATATGGATATTCCTCCAGAGCTGTGCTTAGAGTTGTTGATGGCGGCTGATTATCTGGATACTTGATGTGTGGGTTGTATGTCTACGATCGTTGACCTGTTCCTCTTCTACCTTTTGACTAACAAGTTCTAGTTGCATTTCTTTCACGATTCATGAGGCAACGACTTCTGCAATGCAAGGATCATGACTGTTTCAACAACCGGAGTTAGTGGCTAGGTATCTTCTATAGAAATAAACCATTGGTTTGGTTCGGGGTAGGTGCCCTTTCGCGCATACGAAAAAGAACACCTTGTCTAGTAAGTCGACCTGTCGGCAGAGACAGCATTGTGCTCCTCCGCCACATGTCATTCGGCATCCGCTCTAGAGTTTGGGACTCGCCCAACGCCTAGCCATCTGAGCATCCCGTCCGGTCCTAGGTGAATGGCCGGACGATCTAAAGACGATGGCAGAGCAGTCATGTCCCTTTTATTCAGTCCTCGTCCATTTTACTTCCATGGATATGAGGGCTTTATTCCAGGGGATACATGCTCCTTCAATATCCGTGATCCAGGGTGGTGGTTGACGCAGGTAACAGTGTCTGGTCATCGCCCCTTAGGTTTCGGTTTCGATTTCGAAAATCCTCCTAATTTATTTCCTCGAGGAGTGCCTCTGTTCTCGTATAGCTTTTCCTTTCCAAACGCGGTATCTGCAACTCGCAGGTAACTCACAACACCTTGGTCTATAACGGCGAGAATGACGTTTCGATACCCTTGCCGTAGTCGCATATAGAGCTGTCTGTCCATTTTCTCGCCTCGCGGCGGATCTAGTGGTGTGCTTTCGAGCAAAGCGCCCAGCTGTGAGAGTGTGGGCATAGAATGTGTGCGGGAGTCGATGACAGCAATCCTGAAATCGGGAGCGGGAGGGGCAGACTTGCGGAAGGGCGTTGAAGGTTTGTAGATGTGGAAGACAACCCGGAAGGGAGCTTCCGTTCGTGGAGCTGGAGAATGGGGGATTGTAGGATCATGCCACGGTATAATGGAAAGCTTGCGGTAGATATCACCTGGAAAATTAGTTGGCTTGCACATCAGGGCTTCCATAGCCGACTCACTATAGCTGCGATGAATTCCAACCCCAACAAGGGGTATTGTCGTGGTCGTAAGACTTGGAGTCTGAAGCCATTTCATGAACCGCTCATACACCCCTGCTAGACCTGCACCAACCCGAACCGGCTCCGCTGTCTCTGAATCGACACCCGATTCCTCCGTACCGTCATGCCACCCAGGCGCCCGAGTAAGCGTATAACCCAGCCGCTTCAATCCCGTATAAACCGTAAACCTATCGATGGTCAACCCACCGCACCCAATAAAACAAGTATACGCCGCCTGCAAGCTCATTGGAATCCCCGAGTCGCCCGCATCCCCAGTATCACCACACCCCGTCGCGGAAACAGGCCACCGAATCTCCAGACTCCCTCTTTCAAGCAGATACAGCGCCTCCTCAGGAAGCAACCACACCCTATTCCACCGATCCCCCTGGCCCATCGTCTTGAAGAACTGGCCCTTGGGATTGGCCACGTACACACACGAGTCCGGATGAACCCCCAGCTTCGTCACCGCAGCTTTTCCCGGTTTCAACTCGGTGTTCTGCGTTTCGCCTTCCGCGACCGGCGCTATCGACGGCGGCGCGGGTCCGTCTGGCGCGTATACGCCTACGATCCTGTGCTTTGGGTGGTGGAGTCGGGGGTACGAGAGGGCATTGTGCATAGCCCTGCGTGAGGCGGCGAGGACATCAGCCTGGAATTCTGTTGGGTTGGGTTCGAAGTCTTTCTCTCCTCGTTTGGGGAGGCTAGACTGTGATGGGTCTGCAAGACTATGTTGCATTGAATTAGTAACTGGGCTGGACATCTAAGGGCTAACTGGCTCGGGAAGCAATACTGACAAGGAAAGGTGGTTTAGCATGCGGAAGTCTTGTGTTTCGTCTGACAGGTCGGTCTCGATATGGGTGGAAGTGTCGTTCGAGGGCATACGAGCGACATCTTCGTCCATGTCTGCCATTTTCGGTGTGAACGAAGCTCCTGGCTCCGAGGTGAGTGTGTTGTGCACGAATGATGGTGAGAGCTGATATCAATCTCCGATAAAAAAAATCTCGGTGGTCCAAGCTTATCAGTTCCGCTTGTGACTACAGATCGCGGGGAAGCCGTCCATTGATAATATTTTACAGATACGGAGCTCTTCTTGTGCATTCCCCTTAAAAGACAGAATTCCGATATGCCATGGATTCTGCTATTACAGATTATAACGAAATACTTGATCAGGTATATCTCAAACACAAAATCAATCAGGCATCTCCTAACCTCAGCCAGATCCACAAAAATCTGACAAACGCTCTCAACACATTCGGTGCCTCCTCCCAACAGTATCAGAATATATTGAAGATACTAAAGGAGTGCATGGATGACATCGAGAACAATAAAATAAAGAGGTCCGCTGCTCTCGACCCGGATACCCTGAGCTTGGCGATGAAATTCTTACAGCTTGGGAGATGATCTACCATCTCGATGTTTCAGGTGGACCCTGAATGCGGATCTCTGTTGATCACGAACAACCTGATATCTCTCCAGTTACGCGACATGCGACAGATGGATGAGTCCAGCGGATTTGTCTGCTTGAAAGGAACTTTCGACCAAAGCCAGTGGTTTCCTGAAGATCGTCCTCGGAGCCGAGTGAAATTGATGACCCAAGTGCATATTCAGACGTTCCGGCATCATAGATCTTACATATTATATTGAACTATATGGTTAGACGACCATATGAGAAAAGCGAGTGTTCCACCGGCGACGATTACCAAGACATAAGCAAGGCCGACCAAACACCTCGTTTTCCCCGCCTTAACAACAAAACGGAAAGGCTACCCTGAATGACATGCAACAAGACAAACTCCAGACCCATGCATTCGTAAAACATGACCATGCTTTGCTCCTAAAGCAGGGCGTACCGCCGTGATTGGGAACTTCGGCTCTCTCATAGTTGGTTGGCGGTTGAGGTAGTAGAGGACTTCTAAGTAGACCACAGATTCTGGTCTAATTCGAAAATGTTGTGGTTTTGAGAACAGAGCCATTTCTCAATCGATTAGTGGCTTCTTCTGGTTTCCAACGATTGCCACTCCGAGATGTCGCAGGGCATTGGGATCATTGGGTCGTATAATAGCCGGGAGAGGTAACATAGGGTTATCTGGGTTCACATGGACAGCATCTCGAGCAGCTTGCTCGATTGCTTCCATTTCTTCTTTGCACCCCGCATGGTCAAGAGGACAAACGACGATTGGCTGTCGAATCGCAATGTCTCGTGCGGACGTCAAATGGGCCTATACTTGGATTAATCCGGTTTCGATAATTACCCTGAGTTGGCTGGGTAAGAATACAAACCTTGACTGTCAAATAATACTCGATCTTGTAGAGACTTGCTGTAGTAGTGAAACCGCTCACAGCATACGTTGGAAAAGCTGCTTTACCTCTAGGAAGAATTCCTTCTGCGTCTCGCAGATCCTTTGCTGGGAATACCAAGCCCAAGTTTGTCAAGAAGCCGGTAGGCGGCAACTTCACGCCAATTGGTTCCGTTCGTTTAACCAGCGTTTTGACCTTGCGCTGTGGTTCATCGCCCTCGTGGTTGTAGATGATCTCCTCATCGATACCAATTGTAATCTTGTTGATTGTGACTTTCCTTGCTTTAGTCATCCAGTCCGGATTTGGTGATAGCTTAACGTAGACGCTGACGGGGTCGAGAGGGCCGTAAGACCATCGTGGTAACGAGATTCCTAGAGTCACCAAGTGATCTGTCACCCGTTCCGCTGACTCAGGGCGATTGTACATTCCAAACGTGGATAGTGTGTCGTATCGTGAGATCGGTACTGGAAATGCATACTTCCTTTGTTCCGATTGTCCTTGCTGAACCGTCACGACAATTTCGTAGTATGTCTCCGCAGTGCGGCTGGGGAGTTGCAGGCTGGCCGGAGGAACGCGTCTTGAAGAGTCCGATCCACCACGTCCGAACGGGATGAAGAGGACAAAAGGCAAATCCATGGATATTACTTCCTCATATTCTCGACCGGCCGGACAGCGAAACAGCAGCATCTCCTTGCCGACAATATCAGTTAATTCCTTCCTAGGGGGCGCAAGATGCTTCTTGGTCACGGAGTCTGCTGACGGGTGTATTGTCTCGCGGCGATGGAGTGATACCGTCACGAGGGATACATTGACGGGTGCGGTGATGCCAACGCTGGGTCTGATTTCGACTTTACCTTCAATTCGCGGCTGCATCAAAACGTTAACCTCTCACAGTTTCACACCCATTCTAGCCAGCGCTTACCATAGTCGCAGATATACCAGGGTAGCCGATCAGAAAATTACCGTTCGGCGGGCCTGACACTCGCACGAAGGCGGCCATAGTGAGAGGGCTGTACCCGCACCACCATGGGCACGCGGCGGTTGGAAGGGATGCGCTCCGGGGTTGTTGCGGAGATTATGCGACTCGAGGGACGTTGTTAACTGCTGATAATTCATAGAGTCCACGGACGATCAGGCTGTCCCGCTTAATCGCATCTGCGCCAAGGGTCTTACAATGACGCAGGCGCACTGAGCGGATGTGGCTCTAGGAGGTGCAGTCACGGATTCAAGAGTAGGCGGTAGAAGCTGCTCGTCGATAGGGTTGTGGGGTGTGCCGCTTCGGTATCGAAACGGTGAGTCAATCGCAGAAGGACGGATAGTCCTACTGTTTCAGCGATGATGAACTCAAATGGCTGTAGAGGTCGTAGTGGCGGTTTGTTTATTGGCGCCGATGTGGGGGGAGGAGAGTGATGGGGAACATTTGGAGCGGCTAAGTCCAGGACCTCTGCTTCTCACTCGAACTCGACAGAACTGCCCCAGGCCTCGCTTCGCTACAATTCGTGACGATCGGCATCCAACACGAGGGCTAGATTATGACATGACCTAACCTCTCAGGGGTATTAGACGGTTATCTTTCAGCCTCAGACTCGACTCGGAGAAAACACTTTCCTCTTTGACTATGTACCCGTTATTGTTGATTGATGTTCCCTTTGTCTAGAGCTATGGAACGGGGAACCCTGGAACTCCCCGATAACTCAAACTGAGCCTCCAGCAATTTAACATCCTACTATTAACCGCTACAGGCAGTTTCCTTACAGCTCCGCCAGGAATTAGGACTATTCAGATAGCTAAGCAATCATTCGCCGTCCATGCCGCTCCTCGTCGTCCAACAGGTACCTATTCAGCGGTCTACGTCATAGCCTTGTTGGATACCAACTCCACAGTCATCAGCTAGACATGATCTGACGGCACCGACATGCCATTCAGCCCCCAGCGTTGCTTCTTCTACTTGGGATACTCGATGTCAGCTCCAGATACCCTGATGGCTCGAGAATTCTTATCTATGTACTACAGCTGATCAGCCCACAGTTAGCGACGACGGCTGCACGCCGGGCCCATTCTGATCTCTGGATATCTCACCAATCATATCCAAGACTTAACCCCGTAGTATTGTGGATTATTCTTACTCAGGATTGCATTAGGCTTTCCTGACAGTAAGAAGGCTGTGACCGACCTAGCTGTGTTTTAACGTCCTTCCATCTACGACGAAGATGGTTCAATTATTCCACTTATCTCTAGAGTCAGTCGGGTACTGAACGGGCAATGTATAGGGAGTAGATTTGGTCAATAACTGCATATATATCAACTTGTGTGCCGGGAGTATGAGAATATATCTTGGTATGCTTACATCTGCGACAGCACCGAATATGCGTCTAATGCGACCGCTCAACGTGGGCTTGTAACTTGCTTTCGCTTTTGTATTATAAATAATGAAAGAAATAAGGGGATGACAGATGAGCTTTTGGCACCATGGAGTGTCCTACGTTTGATCCCCGAGCTATTTGTAGTGGCAGGTTAGTCTCAGGCCTAGAGATAAGGAACCTGCATTGAAGAACTGATTTAGGGATTTTCATTTGACATATTGCGGGAGGTCTATGTTCCTAAACCAAATTGTTCGACCTAGGTATGATCATTATTTGTAACCCAAACTATCCTCAGTTGCATATATACCTTATTCTCAGTGCCACATAAGTAGTAAAGTATGTACCTCCGCCAGTGGTTGATGGTTGGTTGACAGTTGACGGTTCCGTTGCCATGTGCAACGCCCACCATGACATCGCTTTCTCCACATCCACCAGAACCAGATCTCACAAACTGCAAGCTGCAACAACCTATCAGCCTTGAACGGCCTATTTCAATACAAAAATTACATTCATATCCCGGAATCTATTGAATATGCCCACCACTCGCCGCCGCGGAGGCAACACTGCCGCCTCTCGCTCAGGTCAGTCGACGCTTTCATTCGGCGGAAAGTCCAGAGTCACCAAGCCATCGGCCACATCGACACGATCTCAGAAGACGAAAGACCTCGAACCAATCTCAGCTGCTGTCACCTCGACTGAAGAGGTCCCAGATCCGGATCAAGTGCCCGTCGCTCCCTCGGAGCCGTCACAGCCGCACGTTGCGGAGCTCGCCGTCAGACAGCAAGCCCGGGAGGAGATCCAGCAACCGCTGTGCGAGGAGGATAAGAAGGCGATCAAGATCACAGAACAGGAGCTGCAGCGGTATTGGAAGAAGGAAGAGCAGACAAGGAAGGCGCCTCGAGGTGGGTTTTCAGATTGTGACGTTGATAACAAGTTTGGCCGAGGGAAAGGAAATGCTCACGATAGTCCTGATGAGCAGTCCACCAGGAAGATCTATCATTACACGAGAAGATACTGAGACATTTTGACCTGTCCAGTCAGTATGGGGTATGTCTATTATGTTTTACTACTTGCCGCTTTCCGCGCTGAGAGCTTCTCTAACATAATATAGCCATGCATCGGAATTGCTCGGCTAAAGCGCTGGAGACGAGCGAATATGCTGAATCTCAACCCTCCTATCGAAGTCCTTGCCGTCTTGCTGAAGGAGAAGGACACAGTGAAGCAGAGAGCTTATGTCGACGAGTTGATGTCTTGAGGATCTTTGAACGTTCGTCACTTACACCATGACCTGGGAGGTTAACGAGGTGCTGGATCGGCGTTGGGTTTATAATTTCAAGCAGGGCGTTCGGTCTATTATGCAGATTATACATCGACAGGAATCAATTAATGACGTGGATCTTCTTAGATTCTTTCTACTGCTGAATTACTCGTTTTGATGACATCGCTGAGCCTAAGCCGACTGACGGCACTAGTAACAGGGCACTTCAACCATATAGTTTAAGATCACTTGCCTCGAAATTCATTTGTAGGAAACACCAATGCCAACGTATCTTCGAGTCTTCCTGTTGTAGCACTGGAGGCTGTTGAAGATATCGAATGAACTCGGCTCTTTTCTCTCCATACCTGGATCCGATCTGTAGTCGACCCCTTTTTCATTTTCATCTGAGCTGACGGGAAGAAATAGCTTATTGTTACTCAGAGTACGCACGCAGCAGCACTCTCGCCTGAGGTCAGGTTGTGCACTGGCTTCCAAAGAAGTGATCGGCAGCGCAGAGTACTAATGCATTGTCCAATCCAGGCCGACCAGGTCAAGGATAAAGTCTATTTGTTTTCCGTCTGTGAAGTATCATCATGATGCAAACGAATCCTGTCTAGCTGTTCCTTTCGAACCTTTTCCTGAGTACCCTCTGGTGATGAAAGTTGCTAACTTTGCAGAGTATTTCTTACTGTTAACCTCAGCTAGCTCAGTGTGACTGTGAAGTTCACCCTGTGGAGCTCTGCCAGGTATCACGTACTTCTAGACTCTTGCGTCCCTTTATTTGTTCAATTTGACGCGGGCTTGAGACATTAATAGTTAATGCTTGAGAGTAATGTGTTTTGTCGTCACCGATCACCTGGGGTCCTCCCCCGCACCTGAGCTGTTCAATCTCCTCTAGACCCTAGTATCAATCTTGACTTTTTGGCTGAAGTTTATCCCTCCCATTTGTGGGATAGATCACCTCAGACGACGGGCTGGTAATCCATGCAATGCTACCCTACACTACACTGGATAGCTGGTTTCTTGCTCTCCTATCCTTGTGAACCTTCGGTGGCATTCTACTCCTGGCCAGGATCTGTCCATGCATTATTCCGGAATTTTGCCCCAGTAAATGCTTCCAATTCATGAATGGTCTGAACACCTTCTGCTATACTTGATGCTTATGTTAGAAGGTGAGGAGTTTTCGAACTATCGTGCTGCATTGCCTGACAGAGTCTCCTTCCTTGCACTCAACAGCGTATAGCAATGGAACATATCTCGGACTTATAACTCATCGGAGTCTTTGAGGGGACAGTGTCCTCGAACGACTGCGAGTTACACCAGCTTCCCGCAAACACGACTCAGTGGCGACGAATGATAAGATGAAGTTTGACATGCATACGTCAAGCTTGGCTAGGATCAACTGGCTCTGGACGTGTCGATCACTTCATGACCCCCAAAAGTTTCAAGACTGAACTGCAGCATGTGATGCAGCTGTCCAGGGTCTGGTGCAACAGCTCTGGCTTGGACTACGGTATATAAAACCCTTCCATCCCCTGGAATGTACAATGGCGTTCATTCAACAGTTATCACTCGTTCAGTATCTTGTCATTTATACTGTCGTTTCTGAATTGGTCTTTTTTTTGTCCAATCTTGTCCTCTGAACTGGTTTGAGCACTTCATATCCAATATGCACTTCTCTCATGCTTTCATCGCCCTCCTAGCTGCTGGCCTTGCCAGTGCCCAGCTACCGAATGTCCCGAACTGTTCTGTAAGGGTAGCCAGTAAGAAACATGACCACCGAGGCTAACGTTTTATCATTAGCTGAACTGCTTCGTTTCTGCCCTCTCGGCTGATGGATGCTCATCCTTACTCGATTTCGCGTGCCACTGCCAGAAGCCTGAACTTGTTTCGAGTATCACGCCTTGTGTGCAGAGCTCCTGCAACGTTGCCGATCAGTCTTGTAAGTCTGCCTCAGGCTAAAAACATCCATTCGGACAACTGCTGACAAGCTTTACAGCTGTCTCCAGTGCCGTCGTCTCCCAGTGCTCTGCCGCCGGTCACCCAATCTCTGTGCCCTCTGTCGGCGCTGCTAGCACCACAGCTTCGGAGACAACCACCACTACGGCGTCGTCGACCCAGACTGTGACCACCACTACCACCTCATCCACTGGCTCTGCTACCTCCTCGTCGGCAGCCTCTTCAACCCCCTCTTCCTCCTCGGCCGCGAGCAGCTCACACCATCACTCGTCTAGCTCTGCGTCGGCCACGGCCACCGTGACGAGCACAGCATCAAGCTCTGCATCTACCAGCGCCAGTGCTTCTGCAACTACGACTCTGTCCAACAACGCTGGTTCCGACAAGGCTAATGTCGCGGGTGTCGCTGCTGTGGCGGCCGCTGCTCTCTACCTGCTGTAGGTGAGAAGAGGATGGGACGACGTGGACGGGATTTAAGCCGGGCCACTATGCAGGAATGCATGCGAATGTACATCTATACTTAATAGTGATTTCGATCGTTGCATGATTCTTACAGCGTTGAGTTTCTGGTATTTTGTACTTGTTGCCTGCTAAGGGCATAGGGCCCTGGCAAAAGTTCTTCAATAATGACGCTCTTTATAGGGAAATAAAATCAGACGTTGTTGGATGCTACCTACAACGTGCTGCTATCATCTAACAACATCCACTCACGTTAATATGTCAATTCCCCGACTCAACCTTGAGAGACTTCTTAATTCACCTGAACAGAAGATTAATTTTAACGATGACTACTGCTTCTGAGCACAAGAATAAGCAGGTCGAAAAGCTCAGTGGAGAATCGATAATCAGCAACATCACATGTTGCCCTTGCCCTAAAAACATCCAACCCGACTACATAAAATTGATTAGGACATCACACTTCGATGGAATAGTAGTCCTTGCCTGATCTCAAGCGTAATGATCCTCTGCGACGCCTTCAGAACATAAGGAACCGCATACGAACCTTCGAATATCTGCAACAATTGGTTGTAATCAATGTAACCAAAGCCTGGTCTACGCTGAAGACCAGTTGCTGCAAGGTCAGGTTTGACGTTGATATCAGAGCTACTATCTAGGTCTGCAGCATAAAGTAATGCAGCTACTATACTTCATGTTAAAACAACTAATCTGTCAAATCAGTTGCGCTTCAGAGCGGATGTATTCCAATGTCAGTACGCTATACTAGTTCAAAACCCCACAATTGACGCCACTTGTGACAGGACAGACGCAAATAATGCAAAAGATGAACCTTATGGTACCCATAACCTTACAAATCCTCCAACCTCCTGGCGACAGGTCACGCAGCTGCCGAAATTGTTCATCGCAAGGCTCACTCTGCATTCCTCGCATACGCAAAGGCATCTACAAGGCCATGTTATGATCGAACGTGGGTTGGTCTGGCAGATGACACACGGTGGACCGTCCGGTCCAAGGCCGGAGGCGCCCGACTCCCACGTCTGCGCCTCAGGACCTGCACGATTGGCTTCAGATCGACGAGCCAGAATGAAGTTCTCGAGCATCTCAAACTCTTCCTCCGGAGTTGGTTTGCGGTTCTCCTTACCCGTCTGCTGGCCAGCAAGCCGTGAGAACCGGGAGGATAGAAGAACCTGCGCTCTCTCGCGCTCCATCTTTTGTTGGAACTGACGTCGCGTCATAATGCGCCCATCTCGCCCAGCAGCCAGATGGGCAGCTAGGATACGTGCCTCATGTCTGCTTTCTTGATCACGAGGGTCGAGGAGGCGTGCAAAAGAGCCAACATCCATCAGCGACTCGTCAACAGGGCTGCTCTCCCGCGAGACACCTTCTGGGTATGGGTTGCGAGGGGTAGGTGTACGTCGGCCATCAGACTCGTCCTCCCACTCTGATTCTGCATTTGTTGACATAGATACAACGCTGGTGGTATCGCAAAGATCGTCGCTGTCAGCGGGTACATAGTCGGGACTTTGATCCTGGTTACCCCACGAGCCGCCGGCTCTCCACCAACCATAGAGCTTCTCATCGAGGCGCTTCTCGTCAGACTCCTCCCAATGCGGTGCAATGGAAAGCTCCCTCTTTCGCATTTCCTTCTCTACATCAAACTCATAGTCTCCAGGAAGTTCAAGTTCGCCTTCATCCGTCAGAATCCAGAAATCCAGCGATTCTGTCCGACTGCTACTATTTCTCTCTTGCAGGGCTCTTCTGCGCGACCCGACTAGAATCTTCAGCCATTGTGGTCGCGCCCTGATGCCGATTCGGCGTAGTACTCTGTCGAATCCATAGGCACTCCACTTGAGTATGAGATAGAAAATGCCGCGGAAGAAAGAGAAGCCATGATAGCACCTGGTCGCGCCTCTAAATGCGCCAACACCGCCAGGGTCGGTTTGAGATCGTACGGACCGTGATCCGCCTTTAGGCTTCTCGATCTGCTTCTCCTTCCCGTACCCACTTTCCCATTCTGCCGATGGTTCCGAAATATCGAAGGTTATCGGTTCGACACCTGTAAATGGCACGTCCCCGTCGTAGGCGCTTGAACTGTGCTGGAAAGAGCGTGAACGTCGCGACTTTTCGATCTCTGCCAGTCTATCCTCCTCCAACCATGTCATCCGACGTGCAACGACCACTTTCCCTTCATTCAAAAACACTGCTTCACTAGCGGCGGTTAAAGCAGTGTACCCAATCCGGAGTAACGTGGTGTAGAAATCCTCATGCCGGTTGAAGCGGATATTCCGAATCTGGTTCGCTCCTTGCATGTTCTCGTGGGCGAGTGAAAATCGTTCGCGAAGTGAAAGCGGCTGCCCAGCGTCCAGTGGTAATGAGAAAGCCGTGACCACGAGAGCGATAACATAAATAATGGCGCAAATGACAATGCCTAGTAATATCAATAGGTGAGGCACAAAGTCTACAATGCAGACTGTGGGGAACTTCAGTACGCCAGTGTCGCTTCCCGTCGGAGAGCCAGCCAATAGACCCCATACCATAGCAGACATAAAGCAAAGACCCCAGAAAGTGGTATTAAATAGGCGATACCGACTTTGTTGACCGAGCACATCCAAAATGTTGGATGCCAGGCTGTTGCAACAAGAGATCAAAGCAATTAAGAGCAACTCAGGAGTAACGTTCATTCGTTCCAAGAGCTGTGCCCTGCTAAGCAGCTGGAGAGCTGAGTGGGCGGACTCGCTGGACGATAACGAGCTGTCCTTGCTGCTGGCGTGCTTGGGAAGCCCAAATAACCCAAGCCCAATGGACTGGCTTATCATCGACTCTGCCTCGGCGAAGGCAAGCGAATGCTCAAAAATAGACATGCCAGCCTCGGTCACGACTGCTCTTCCCTGCAAAGCGCAAGAGAGGGTCTCAACAAAGTGGCTGAGACAGAGCCGCAAGAACACAGGCCACAAGAAAACGAATGAGCCGTAAGGAACATCCGAATCGTTGACGGGCCGACCCATCTTCACCGCGCTGCAAGATTGTTGATCGGACTCCCATGATAAAAATGTGGAGCTGAGAGAATGGAGAAACCCGCCTCCACCAGCATGATCAAGCGACAACCGTTTCCCGGGAGTGCCGTAACGGATGAGGGGGTAATCGGGAGATGTTTGACACCGTATAGCACGAAGTAAGACGAGGATCTGAGAGATGAACAACACAATGGGAATGATTCGCAGTGCCATGCGTCGGTGAAAGTCTAGGGTGAGATGTCGTCTGGTCGAAGCATAGATCGTGATTCGATTCAAAATTAGACCCTTTTAAGAGTGTCAGGATATTCAGGTCCGTCTCAGGTGCTTATTCCTTACCACTGTAAAACAAGCCAAGGACCACCGACTGGTCAGATATGAAAAGAACCCACTAAATCTCCTCATTGCTTGGAGAAATTCTGCCAAGTAAACACCTGTTTCCGTTTGCGCAGCAGCATCGGCCATCCCCTCTCCTGCTGCTCCAGCCACCGCCTGTGTTGCTGCTACCACTGCATCGGCCTCCGATCCGGTTACAGGGGCATGACCTGAGATCCGTGTCGCCATATCACGTAGCCCCACTAACCTCGAGAGTTGTCGCGGAAGAGTTGAAAACGCAAGGCTCTCCGCCTGACGCAGACCGCGCAATGGGAGAGTGAGGAGCTCGCGAGGCGACGAGAGCAGCGAATATTGGGCGGTGGTAATTGCCGTGGAGTTGACAGATTGCATGGCGGATGACGAAGCTGTGGCGGCTGGAGTCGCAAGGATGGTCGCGGTATCTTGAACGAACGACATATTTGTTTGTTCGACCTCTGTCAAAAGGCAGACTCCGACCGAATGAGGAGGCGTTGTAAACCAGAAGAAGCCTCCCACCACTGGCCACTTGGAGAAGCTGAGATCATCCGTTCGCAATACAAAGAGACAAAGGGGTGATCTTCAACAAATCATAACAACGGTCTCTGCTCATATAAGAGTCAGTCAAGGGGAGACGACGTTGAGATACATTGTACCAGCAGAGTGGCTGATGTGAAGTGGTTTGATGGTCAGGTAGTGAGGACGATGACCCCGTTGACATGTAGATACCGTGATCTCTCCAGGTTATTAGCTTATCATTGCGATTTCCCCCCCGAAGTCCCGGCCGGGCACACTAACCGGATGTAGTAGTACCGACTGTCCAGCACACGTGCCTCGGCCAGTAGTTATACTTGAGACTTTAAGAACATTTGACTGCCACTGAGATTTTGATGATTAGACGTCTTACTTATGTTCAGATCGAAGAATAGGTGGTCATAGTGATTTCCGAACAATCGGGCTCAGCGCTGTGCTAGGATTCTCCTTAAATTAGCGCCTACGATAATATCTACAGAACTATAGTACCTCGCCAACAAGGCGTCCAGACGAAGTACTCATCAGTCTAGCTAACGATATTAGATAAGGGTAGAGGAAGGGTAAGTTGTGTTGAGAATACTCATTCATTCATATCAAGTTGTTGTCGTCATGACAGAAGGGCATAAGAGATAAACTGCGGAGCTCTATCACAACTTGTACATCTCGCTGCGACTCCGTACGCCGTCGAAAATGCATGTGTTGTCCAGCGGCACATACTGCCTTGTGATCACCTTCAGTGCTTCCTGCGCCACTAGCCCGCCTGTGAAAGCAGATATGTTATGGAGCTCTCCACCTTGCGTGCGTCTCAACTCCTGCGTAGCTTCCAAAATCTTCTCCTGTGCTCCTTCGTCAATAGCAGCAGGATTTCCGGAGGAAAGATTACTGATAACTCGTTGAATATGGGTACTCCACAAAGTCTCGTCATCAAGAGATACAACAGCAATATTGGATTCCTGAATGTCGGTCACGATGTCGTCCAGAATTTGACAGGCGATGAAAATGGGGACAAGGCTCTCTGAAGAGCTGAGGTTATTTGTAATCGTTTTCAGAGTGTGCGCGTCCCCGTTGATGCGAGGGATATCACGACCATGAATAACCTTGATATGAGCAGCGTTCTTGCAGAATACCTCGATGTCTTTCTCTGGAATGACGGCCGGCCGCGGTCCCAACTGAGCTTCGAGTCTTCTGACTGTTGCTGTTATTTCTTCCACGTCCTTTTTTGCTTTCGATTTGTAGATGTTTTGAAGAGAGACATAGTCTGTCGATTGAGCTTTCATGTCAGGAAGCGAGCCCGGCAGAGGGAGCACCTTGTGCTTTTGGTAAAATTCGTGAACAGCCGCGGCAATGAGCCAGAATTCAGCAGAGTTCTGTTTGAGATTCGTGCACTGATCCATCTCGAAAATCTCACGGATCGAGCTGCGCAAGCTGAACGGATTCAATGATTTCAATACCGCAGCAACCGCCTCATCATAGTTCTCTTCACCTCCTTCGGCATTATTCGTCCTGGCACTAGCCCGAACAAACTCTCTGAACTCTGATTTCTCCTTGTAATTTGAAGGCACGTTGCCGTCATGAGCTTGTTTCCACTTTTCGAGGTAGTGAAGCAGTAACAGTACGTACGGTACGTGGCCATGTTGGTGGTCGTCCATACTGTCCAGGTTGCTAACGCTGGCGCCAGCTGCTGCCAATTCTGGCCATGGGTTAAGAAGACGAAGATCTTGTGTCGCTTCAGGATCCGGATGTGTCTCTACTATGGGGAATTCTGCTGGAAGCTGGAGGGAAAAGACAGAGTAGAACCCGACAGAGCGCAGATATAGCACTGGGATATTCAGCGCCTTGGCAGCATTGCAAAGAGTATCTAAAGTAGATCGTTTCACAGGACCGGATATCAACACCAGCCTATGCTGCGCAAGAAAGTCTGGCTCCTGTTGCAACACTTCTGCAATAGACTAGTAATCTATGTTAGCGTTGTCAACTCACAAAGCTAAGTTAGAAGTGGCACTCATATACTTTTGAACGAAAACTTCCTTCGACGTCTGGGTTCAACTCTCTCAACAGGCGGCAGGTTTCCTCAGCTCTGGATTTTCCCAGACTTTCCTCCTCGAGAAAGAAATTCACTCCCAGATCTGGCTCTGTAACAACAGCAGGATCTACAATTGTGAAGCCACCAATACCGGGGAGCACAAGGTTCTTGAGGGTTTCGACACCAGCCACGCCCGATACTCCCGTGCCTTGATTTCCCCAGAAACGGTCAGAGTTGACTAATAAGACACGAGACTCTTCCAGAGATTGCTGCCCGCTCGCAGCCCACAAACGTAGCTGGCGGTCATACTTCCTCTCTTTCGAAGATGGCCCTACCAGGGCACCAGGGAAAGTGTCGGTCATAATGCGTGGTTGATACAGTTCTTTAGTTTAGTCTGAGAATTCAGGTATACTCCAAATTCAAGAAGGAAGAGTGACAGCCGATATAAGGGCAAAATCGACGGGCCCTATTCACTGAAGGTTATAGCAATGCATCTGCTTGTGTTGATGGTGTCAGGCATAGCTGTGATGTGGTCACATGACCTGGAGCCAGATCGGCCCGTGTGATGTGCTGGCCTGAGAGACCTGAGGCACTAGGGAACATAGGGTATGACGCCATAACCCCGCCGTCAAAAAGATTGTTGTACCTGACTAACAGGCGCATTATTTATTCTATGGTTCGCTCAATTAGAATATCTTATCTCCTATCGAAAAATTGCAATTGCCATGTCATGTCGGTGATTCTTCCTCGAGTGCACTCTTCTCTGTGAGTTCATTCGTTGTGGCCGTGTGGCTCGACGGAAAAGTTACTTTGGTTCTCGACTGGACTCCCCCACACCGGGGTTGTTCTCTGGGCGATTGTATCGGGCCATTTTGGCTCCAGCTGCGGGCCCTAGAAAACCTTCCTCTCGGGATGCATGAGCTGTCAGCTCTCAATCTAATTTGTCTATGCTCTATAGGACACGGCCCTTGTTCCTTTTCTCCTCGTTCATCTCGGCCCCTCGTCCCCATCTTCTCTATCCTACCTTTTCCCCCATTCATCACCCTCCGACTCGTTTTCAGACCACAATGGCTAGCGTAATCGAGGCCGCAAAGCGCGCCGCCGGCAAGGCCGCCGTCGCCAACCACTACCCCAAAGATGCTAAATTTGTCGGTATCGGCAGCGGATCTACTATTGTATATGTTGTCGAGGCTATCAAAGAATCTGGCATCGATACCTCTATGACAAGATACGTTCCCACCGGCTTCCAGTCCAAACAGCTCATCCTTTCCGCCGGCTTGACAGCAGTCGAGTTTGATTCGCTACCCGAAGGAACCGTACTTGATGTCGCCTTTGACGGCGCGGACGAGGTCGACGATGAGCTCAACTTAATAAAGGGCGGCGGCGCCTGTCTTTTCCAGGAGAAAATTGTGGCTCTCCAGGCCAAGGAGTTCATCTGCGTGGCAGGTTAGCAATGACTCACGCCGTCCTGCGGCGGAAACCGGAATGAAAGACAAAACACCACTGACACTCCCGTCCAGACTCGCGCAAACTCCAGTCTCGTCTCCTTTCCAATTGGAAATACATCCCCATTGAGGTGGCACCTATTGCGGCCCCTCGTGTCCTAACCAAGCTGCGAGAGCTTGGCAGCATTCAGCCCGCCATTCGGCTCAGCGGCACCTCCAAGGGACCCCTGAAGACGGACCAGGACTTCTACATCATTGACGCACCTTTCCCACCATTGCTCACCAAGGCTGACGTTGCCGCTGGCAAAGATGGGAGCGGAAAGGGAGGAATTTGGGAGGTCAATACCCTGGCGCAGGCGATTAAGATGATTGCGGGCGTGCTGGAGGTTGGCATCTTCTCCGGCGTGACTGGACCTCAGGCGCAAGCCCTTGGAGGTATTGGAGGCCAGAAGCCCATCGCTGTTTACTTTGGCATGCCCGACGGCTCAGTATCGGTCAGGAAGGCCATTTCGTAAGCCTTCTTCCCGCATGGTCATCCTGATATACTCCGCAACGTGGATTACAACAAAAAGGCGACTTAGATATATATGATACCATAAAACTCCGTGCATGACTTCTTGCCGTCAAATTTCACCGAGGCTGAAGATCAAGAATGGACAGCTTTATTTTACTGTAGTTATTACCCAGATTTAATTCCACACGCTAGTCATAAAGTAAAGGCATTCTAATTATCAGTATAAGTTTATTTCGCACCCTTTCCTTTCGCCTCAGTCTCACCCAATTCGCGCACATAGATTCGGACAGCTCCCTCTGCAACATCGTCTTTTCCGTCTTCGAAACCAGGGCTAACGGCAATCGCCAAGTACTTTCCATTGCCGCTGAAATCGACAGCAGCAATGCTTGACGGGTATTTCTGATACTGCCTGATCCTCCTCTTCGCAATACCGTCCCAAAGTGCAACGACACCATCACCACCGCCAGACGCGAATGTTCCATGAATGGGATGGAACGCAAGTGTGTTCACGGGATATACGACGTCAACATCATCAGCTGTCTGTCGATGACACTTGAAAGCATATTTCCGTGCTTGCGACTCAGCAGACGGATCGAACCACTCGACTGCGACTCGTCCCTCAATGCTCGAGGATGCGTAGCCGGCGTCATCGGGCATGCACGCGACACAGCGGGTCATGAATTTGAGACTGCTCTCTCGTCGCTGCCACGGCTCGATCTCAACCTTGTTCGGAGGTGTGGCGTCTGACTGGTCTGTGAGAAGCGCCAATGCTTTCAGGTCGTAAATGTGGAGGGAGCGCGAGGCCATAGCAACAACAAGTTTCGTGGCGGTGAGAGACATGGAGAAAGGCTTTGAAGGGAGAGGAATGATTGCGGGAATCGAGTCGGCTTCAGTATTCACGCGGTGCACATGTAACGTCGAGTCCCACGACGCAGATATGACAATGTTGTGCTCCTTGCTGTAGGCGACACACCGGACCCCAGCGTCGTGGCTGCTAAGCACTGTCTGTGTAGATGATGTGACATCAATCCTGCCATATATCAGATAAAGTAACAAGGGACAGCCAGTCAAAGCGGCAAGGGAAAACGTACTTTCGGACATCCCAATCTAAACCAGCTGTGTAGATCACATCTTCATTCTCGCCAAAACACGCGTCCAGCACCGGCGCACGATGTTTAAACTTTTGTAAAAGCTTTCCTTCGCCGACATTCCCATTCTCGTCCCGCAGGTCGTAAAGGTAGACGTTCTTGTCCCATGACGAAACGACAATTCGCGTTGAATTCGGATCCGGCGAGAACTTCAAAGCGGAGATGGCGTCTGTTGGCGGGTTCGCGACGGTGAATTGATCTAGATAGCGGTCAGTACTAGCATGTATAGCAGTTCATAATGAGCTTACTTGATGCCATATTGTGCTTAAATTCTTCTGAGAAGTGACCGTTTCAGTCCCAAACTACATCGATATTGTTGATCGCCCGGCGTCATTGAAGCTTTGCGCTTTAGGTCGTTTTCTGCCCGCTTATACCGCCTTGATATATTTCCCTCCCCGCCATCGCCGCACCTTAAACCGTCTAAAATTGTCTTCCTTGCCACATCTCTCTCGCTGGAAGCTCAAAATGCCTTTTGCGCAGCTCGTCATAGGGCCCCCGGGCGCGGGGAAGTCAACATACTGCAACGGTATGCATCAGTTCCTGGGAGCTATTGGCCGGAAGTGCTCTATCGTGAATCTGGACCCCGCAAATGACAAGACATCGTATCCGTGTGCGCTGGACGTTCGCGACCTCATCACTCTCGAGGAGATTATGAGTGAGGATCAATTAGGCCCTAATGGTGGTGTCTTGTACGCACTGGAGGAACTGGAGGAGAACTTTGAGTGGTTGGAGGAGGGGCTAAAAGATCTCGGAGGTAGGCCCTGACCTATCCTTGAGTTTACTGCTATACGACCTAGAGCACGATAGTTGATACTCTTTTGAATAGAGGATTATGTTCTGTTTGATTGTCCAGGCCAGGTTGAAATCTTCACCCACCATTCGTCGTTGCGGAATATTTTCTTCAAAATACAAAAATTGGGCTATAGAGTCAGTTCATCTTTATCTTATCACAGGCTTTCCTGCTGACATCGAATCTACAGCTAATCGTAATACATCTCATTGACTCATACAACCTCACATTACCGTCGATGTATATATCCGCTCTCCTTCTCTCCCTCCGCGCCATGCTCCAAATGGATCTTCCTCATATCAACGTCCTTACTAAAGTCGATAACCTTTCAAACTACGCCCCGCTACCCTTCAACCTCGATTTCTACACAGAAGTCCAAGACCTTTCATATCTCCTTCCACACCTAGAGGCTGAGTCATCACGACTATCACATGCAAAATTTGGCGCCCTCAACAATGCCATCATCGACCTGGTAGAAGAGTTCGGACTCGTGGCATTCGAGACCCTGGCCGTGGAAGACAAGAAGAGCATGATGAATTTGCTGCGAGTTATTGATAGGGCAAGTGGATATGCATTCGGGCCAGCCGAGGGCGCAAACGACACTATCTGGCAGGTGGCTGTTCGGGAAGGACTAGGGACCATGGATATCCGAGACGTCCAGGAACGGTGGCTCGACGCGAAGGATGAGTACGACGAACAGGAGCGCAGTGAGCTCGAGGCCGAGGCGAAAGCCAGGGAGCAGGCCGCACATCCGCCGCCGGGAGAGGACGATGGATTCGATGCCGACCTGGCCAAGTTTAGAGGCTCGGTGCCCGACAGCGGCGTAAAAGTGATACGAAAGTGATGATTTATGGTCTATCTGTACATGTATTATAGGGTATCTCTAATGAACAAACAATCTAACAAACACAAACTCCTGATGATGCAACGAGAAAACACACATCGCCCATTCGATGGAACCCGGTCAATCGTCATCATCATCACTCTCCATATCCACATCGTCCTCATCCATCACATCTCGCACAGAGGGAGTAGCCAACCCACTACCAGCGGCAGCCTCCTGGCCCTCCAACCCTCCAATCAACCCTTCCAAAACCTCCATCTCATCCGCCCCCTTCAACCGCGAGATCTCCCTGCGCGCCCGCCGAATGGCCTCCTCCTCCACCTTCTTCATCGTCCCCGACACCTTCACAACACGAAACACACACCGGCGCATCTTCCCCCCAGTCGCAGGAGCGCCCTTCTTCATTCCACCGTTATTAAAATCTGGTACTTGCGACATATACGTAAGAGCCGTCCAGACGAGACGGAACGATGCGCGCGGACACCGGATGATAGCCGTCGACGTGGCAGGCGACAAATACTTGACTATCCACTCATGTCAAACCCCGAACATAAATCAAGGAAACACAAGGAATTGAGAAAAACGCACCACTAACACCACCGGCTCCAACACCACCCAACCGACCAACACCCCAGTCCCCGAAATTCTCCGCGACTTCCTCCCTCACCATCTTCGCGAGTAAGGCTGGCGTCAGGGCATCGGAGGTGGGCGAGTGGATCCGGAGCTGAGCGTCAGCCTGCGACTGCAATTTCGTTTTGCTGGTGGAGGAGGCGGGCCAGGAGGAGGATTCCGGGTAGAGGATGTCGAGGAGGAGGTAACGATGTTTGACGCGGACCATGTCGTTTTGTCTTTATTGATTTTCTTGGATCTCTAGTTTTCGAGTATGCGTACGTTCTTCTGTTACAGTAATCGAAGGGAAGCCTTATGCTGAGCTCGAACGTTGGGAAATTCTGAAATCGTATTCGGTATTGCAATTCTTGCGACTGAGTCGCGATATCGATAAACTTTTGATAGCAGGAGCTCGGACCAATTACTGGTGGGGAAGTTTAGATTCCGACTACCAGAGTATCAACATTGTCTACTATTTTACAGTCCCAGCGTCTCGATTATAGGAGATATTCTACAATAATTGAATTTATTTTTTTTTTGAATACATACCCTGCTTCACATAGCAGAGAGGAGAGACCCATCTCTATGCAGTTGCCGAGCAAAGAGCTATCTGTAGGAGCTGGGGCTGCGACTTCATGAGCCCATCGGTTTGAAGGTGTTATTGCCAACCTGGAAAGAGCAATGGTAATTTCGCAAGGGTGTAAGATAATCAGGCATCTGTAGTACGTGAAAACCAATGCTGGCCAGAAATCTGGGCAGTCAATTTCATCAAAGGTTCTGTATGCCTAGTTGTATGTTCTGTCTCAATTCTTGCGTTGAATTCATTAGCCTACCAGCTAGTCATGCCACATATGCGCAATACACAATGTAATGTCGAAAAATAGTGAAAGTTGAGAAGAATCAGAACCAAATGCAAAATACAGGCCATCATAACTCCAACGTCGACGTGACGGATTTTATGAGTCAAACCGCAAATTCCGCAGAATCATCCAGTGGGCTGCCACGGGTCTGTTCGGCAATGACAAGAGAAAAAGGAAAGGGGGGAAATATTAAGAGAGATAATAGAACGTTTAAAAGTTAACCTCAACACGACCCTCGGCACCACCCTTCTGCAAAGTGGGGAGCAGGTAGGTGATGTCATCCCAAGGGTGTCTGTAAAGACCAGTGCGCAGTCTCTTCTGGTCGAGGTAGTGAGCAATAAGACCAATGCTGCGGCCAAGGACAAAGAGACCGTTGAGGACTCCCATCTTCATGTAGTCCTCAACTTCCTCGGGCGAGAAAGCACCGCAGTTGCGCATCAGGTCAACGAAGCAGACAGCAACACAACCATCGACGTTCAGAATGAGGTTGTCCTTCTTGGAGGTGGTGACAGTCTCGACAGCGATGGCATAGTCGAGGAGCTTGGTGCTGGGGAAGTGCTTCTTGGCGAACTCCTTGACCAACTCGACACGCAGGTCAGGGTTGTTCCGGGACTTGACTCTGTGGCCAATACCAGGGACTATGCAGAGGTCAGCATTTGTTCGACAGAGGTTCGCTATCCAGAAAGGTCACTTACTCAGCTTGTTCTCCTTTCTCATGGTGTCAACAAAGTCACGGGGGCTCATGCCCTTGTCGAAGGCCTTGGTAAATTCCTCAGCAGCACCGTCAAGAGCACCACCGAAGCGAGATCCGATTGTCAGGAGACCAGAGACCAGGGCACTGATCAGATCCTTGCCCGCACGGGTAGTGATAATGGTGTTCATGGCACCAGACACGGCCGGACCGTGGTCAGCAGTGAGCATGAGGACCATCTCCAAAAACTTGCTGGCATAGGGAGGCAGACGGCGACGGAACCACAGAAGGGACATGACACCACCAATGCCAATTTCCTCTCTGAAAACGTCGGAAATGGGCATTCCGGCGTACAGGAGCTCCTGGCCACGGTCGTCGGTGATAGTGGAAATGAAGGCAGCGGGCTTACGGATGAGACCCAACTCCTGGGCCCAGGAGTAGTCGATGGGAATCTTGGGAACTTGAGGTTCGGGCTTGGGCTTGATGATACCCTTCTTGACCTGATCCTCGTACACCTGCTTGAGGAGCTGAGGAAGCTCCTCGAATGTGTCGGGAACGTGGATACCGGCCTCCCTCATGGCCTTGTTCTTGTACACAGCGGTCTCAAGCTGGGAGTTAGCCGAGGCACCAGCGTGACCGAACTGAACCTCAGTCTTGAACATGCTGGCGCAGGTACCGATGGCCCAGGCGACGAGGGGCTTGGTAATGGTACCGTTCTTCACTGCTTCAATGACACGGTACTCCTCAACACCACCGACCTCACCGAGCAAGAGGAGGATCTTGCAATCAGGATCAGCCTGGTAACGCAGGAGGTGGTCGATAAAAGTGGTACCGGGGTAACGGTCACCACCAATGGCGATACCCTCATGCACACCATCGGTGGTCTGCGAGATGATGTTGTTCAATTCGTTGGACATACCACCAGACTTGGAAACGTAGCCGACGGAACCCTTGCGGTAGAGCTTGGAAGCAACAATGTTGTCCATCATACCACCGGTATTACCGATCTTGAAAGCACCAGGCTTGATACCACCAACGGTAGCAGGACCAATAATGGTGATACCCTTCTCCTTGGCAGTAACCATGATCTCACGAGCACGCTGTTGCCAATGTTAGCCTCTTTACTCTGTGCGGGTAAATGTTAGCGAGACATACTCTCTCTGGAACACCCTCGGCGATGATGGCGATGGACTTAATCTGGGGGCATTGCATCAACTCCATGGTGGAGCTGTAGACGGAACGAGACGAAGCGAAGTTGACAACGGTGTCAACGTCAGGGTGCTTGGCCATGGCATTGCTGACATCCTGGTAGACAGGAAGGAGAGTCTCGCTGGTACCCCAGTACCTACGATTCCAGAGTCAGCAGCTGTTGATGGAAATACTGTGGCAGATGAAGGGGGTCTTCATACATCTTGCTGACGAACTGGCCACCAAAAGTGTAGATGATACCAGCAACCGAAGGTGTGCTACGCTTGCAAATGAAGTCGAAGTCGAGCATGCCTTGCACGGCTCTGGGCTGCATACCGCTGTGATAACCATCAGCCCCGGCTATTGACCCTGTCTGCAGCCGGGAAACACTTACTATACGAAGCATCTCGTCTTGTTGTGGAAGAGGGTGTGAGTGAGAGGAGAGAGCACTCGGCTGGGAGGCTCGAAGCGAGTGATGTTGTCGTTGGCGTTAAGGCCGCCATTGGCGGCGCCGTCAAGAGGAGCAGACGAGGGCATGTCTGAGTACTCTATTTCTCAAAGAATTGATCAGCACCAGGTCAGGGAAAGGCAGCGGGACGCAAGGCAGGGAGCTCAGAAAAGCACCGAGATGACGCTTTCGAGCTCGTTCAAGGAAGCTTGGAATGGCGACATACCCGTCAACAGAGCTGTTTGAGATCGGCTTTAAAAGGGACGGAAGGTATTATTAAGTAGGTAGATACAAGATGAGGATATAGAAGGAATGAGTCGCTTCGACGGTCAAATGCAACTCGGAAGGAACAAGAGCCACGAAGGATGAAAAGATGCACAAGTGAGGAAGAGGGGGATGAGGAGAATGATGAAGCAAAGCCAGAAGATGGGGAGGATTGGGATCCAAGGGGATTATGGGGGGTGTGGTTTATTCTGAAGATGGAAAAAAGACGGGATCAAGAAAAAAAGAACCGAAGGTCAAAAATAATAATAAGTGATTAAAATAAAATAACTGAATTAACTGGGTTCAACGATATCGGGGAGTTGAGGGGGAGCTTACTTTTCCGGACGATACCGTATCGGTACAATACCGCGACAAGCTGCTCTCGGCGGTTCCTTGATGGGTCGAAGACCAGACCAGTTGGGAACTTGGGAATGTTAATTGCGTTGCTTGCTAGCAATTATTGAGCCTAAAATTAATTGATCAACTTTGAAGAACTGTATCTGCTGATTCTGGAGTGGCAACTAATTCTAGACACCCTCAACAAGATGCGAGGTGATGAGTACAGTGCATCATAAGTGCGGAGATCCCAAGATCACCATGGAGCCTGGATGCAGGTTACTACCTATCTATCTCAACACCGAACTTCCTTTACGATCTCCTCGGGTGAATGAAAGTGTCAGAAACTCCTCCTTTCCAGTCATGGTCATGCGTGGAATATCCCTCATCTCAGGAGTCAAGTAGAATCGTGTATGCCTAACAAGATGGAGCCGGACTGCGGAGTACTCGGTAGATTCTGTACCTGGATGTCGAACAGGCAAAAGAACGCTGCAGAAGAAACCAAAAAAGTAACTCCGTCGACTGAAAGTACTCCGTACCTTAGCTTGGTTGGGGCTAAGCGGTGGATCCTCGTGTACTAATTCGGACCCAGCAAACAGGAGAGCCCCTCCACCCTAAAGCTCCCACCGCCGGACGCTAATGATCTGCTCACCGAAAGATCAGTGTTGTCATCACGGACTATCTATCTAGGTAGTACTGTGATATTCAGTCTCCTTGATTATAGGTTTGAGAGGGTTTGTTACATGTGCCTTTCCTTTTAAGTCTACATGGTAAATAGATCAAAAATATGTCTACTATATGTGTACTCCAAGTATGAAGGGATTCTATCAATGATCTGATAGGCAATTGACGACATAAAGACGGTCTCGGGACTGACTCCGGGTTTCGCGCAGCAATTCGCAAACGGTCTACGAACTTGAAATATTCGGTAGCTGTACTTAATCCAACAAAAAAAGGACACGAAGCGCAAATGACCCGAGAGTTGCCGTCCGGTGTTCGATCCCTCCTTTTGCTGGAATTCAGTATTGAGGCTACAGCGTAGGGTGTGTCCTGCCTCTAAATACCCCTACCGAGTATCCCCAACGGAAGCTCTAAACTCCTTGGAGATGGTGGGAGCTAAATTTGATCGGTCCGCGGCTGACACCTGGAACTTCTTTTTGCCTGTTAGTGTCCCTTTTAGTGCAAGAGACAGCAGGACCCACCCTCCTTCTTCCCCACTAAATCTCAACAACTCGGGGCGTCTAAGCCTGCTATGCTGTATCGTACTCTGTATCTCTGAGTCTGGTCCCCCTCCAAATCTGGTCATTTCCGAGTTCGGCCTCAATACCGTACCTGACTCTCTGTAATTTTGAATCAGCTCCCCCCAAAAAAAATTGCCTGTGTTTTTCCCCCTCCCAAAGTCCTTTCGGACATTTACTTGATAGTTCAATTATTTTATTTGGAGGACTCAAAGTCAATCGTCTGCGGTCACCGAATCCCCTCCTCTTTCTCCTCTCTTCTTCAATCCATCCACCTTCATCTTCTCCCACCTCCTCTCCCACTTCAACAAATCACTTCCTGCAGGTTGAATTGCTTACCGACCTCTGCAACCAAAGTATCATCCTATCCCTCTTCTCTACCCTCTCTGTTATATCCTTCTCTTGATCCGGGCTCTCTTCCCCTTCTTTACCTAAGTAGTCAGGACCTTCTTCTCTTTTTCCTCTCTGCGATCCTCCATTTCTACCGTCATGTCCGCCAAGTCGATTCTCGAAGCTGATGGCAAGGCCATCCTCAACTACCACCTCACCCGGGCTCCTGTCATCAAGCCGACTCCTCTCCCTCCTTCCGCCACCCACAACCCTCCTCCCAGACTTGCCTCCATCTACTTCCCCGAAGACGCCGCTGTGAAGGATGTCTTGGACCAGACGGAGGTTGTCTACCCTTGGCTGCTGACTCCCGGCGCCAAGTTCGTCGCTAAGCCAGATCAATTGATCAAGAGACGGGGTAAGAGCGGTTTGCTCGCTCTGAACAAGACTTGGCCCGAGGCCAGAGAGTGGATTGAGGCTCGTGCTGGCAAGGAGGTCAAGGTTGAGACTGTCACCGGTGTTCTTCGCCAGTTCCTAGTTGAGCCTTTCGTTCCCCACCCTCAGGAGACTGAGTACTACATCAACATCAACTCCGTGCGAGAGGTAAGTGACTCTGCCGATTCTCAAAATTTCCGACGAACTCGAAGACTAATGAACCTTACTAGGGTGACTGGATTCTCTTCACCCACGAGGGTGGTGTGGATGTTGGTGATGTTGATGCCAAGGCCGAGAAGCTGCTTATCCCCGTGAACCTGAACAACTACCCCTCCAACGAGGAGATTGCTGCTGCTCTCTTGAGCAAGGTGCCCAAGGGCGTCCACAATGTCCTGGTTGACTTCATCTCCCGTCTCTACGCCGTCTATGTTGACTGCCAGTTCACCTATCTTGAGATAAACCCTCTCGTTGTCATTCCCAACGCTGAGGGTACCTCCGCGGACGTACACTTCCTTGACCTTGCCGCTAAGCTTGACCAGACTGCTGAGTTTGAGTGCGGTACCAAGTGGGCTATTGCCCGCAGCCCTCAGAACCTTGGCCTGGCCACCGTTCCCCAGGCTGACGGAAAGGTCAACGTTGATGCTGGCCCGCCAATGGAGTTCCCCGCTCCCTTCGGCCGTGAGCTGAGCAAGGAGGAGAAGTTCATCTCCGACATGGATGCCAAGACCGGTGCTTCTCTCAAGCTGACTGTGCTCAATGCCAATGGTCGTATCTGGACTCTGGTCGCTGGTGGTGGTGCCTCTGTCGTGTACGCCGATGCCATTGCCTCCGCTGGTTTCGTCAGCGAGCTCGCCAACTACGGTGAGTATTCCGGTGCCCCCACCGAGACTCAGACCTACAACTACGCCAAGACCGTTCTGGACTTGATGCTGCGCGCACCTATGCACCCTGACGGCAAGGTTCTCTTTATCGGTGGTGGTATTGCCAACTTCACCAACGTCGCCTCGACGTTCAAGGGTGTCATCCGTGCGATCCGCGAGGTCGCTCCTGTTCTCAACGAGCACAACGTTCAAATCTGGGTTCGTCGTGCTGGTCCCAACTACCAGGAGGGTCTCAAGAACATCAAGGCCGTTGGTGAGGAGCTGGGTCTTAAAATGCACGTGTACGGTCCTGATATGCACGTCAGTGGTATCGTCCCTCTTGCGCTGCTGGGCAAGAAGACCGATATCAAGGAGTTCGGTTCTGCTTAAAAAATGGGAAAGAAATTTTCTTTGCTTTAATCATTAATTTCTCCGGCTTCTTTTTTACTTACACTTTTTCGTTTTCCTTTTTCTGTTCTGAACGCATGGCATGATACGGAACTTTTTTTTTGTTTTTTCCTTACTTATCTAGCGAGGACTGGACATACAAACAGTATGACAGATGACACTACACTGACAGGTTGAAGAAGAGAAGGGGATATCCATTTGTGCTGGAGTCAGCTGTTTCTCTTAGATTATATTCTTGGTTGATTGCGAGGCATGGGTCTCTGCAGTGAGAGTCGATTTAATCCAATGATAACGATTATCTATGATACATCTGCTGTAAATTAGATCTCTTTAATCCAACCTTAGAATGGAAGAGAAGTAGTGGTAAGTAAACGGCACTCGTCACCCGCAGGAGTATGGAACTGGATATGAAATCATCACGTGATACCATCGCCATACATACAAACAGTAACAGTACCAACAGTTACACCTTACAAGTTCAAACACAGGACAAGGGGAGAAGATAAGCTTAAACAAGACACTAGAGAGATCTGAAATCTAAATTAGAGTCATTCTCCACAGGAGCTCCCCCTGCCCTTCATTTAGATGGGGGGGGCTGTGGCCAGGGTCGTGTGGGAATTGGGAAATCCTTTTCCATCTGAACGAGCCCAGCTTCCCGCTTCCGCACGCCCGAGGTGGAGGGCTCAGTGACGTCTGGGTCGCTTTCGTCGGAGTGGCTACGGGACGGGCCTTTGCAGTGAAGATCTAGCGTGATGAGATGGGATCCAAGGATGATGGGATCTTATGCTTTACTGTTTTGCAATTGGAGGTGCTGTAGTTTGTTTGGCTCAGGTATATCCATGGTGCGGAAGTTAGAGTATATAGACTTGTAGGCTTGTTTACCATGGAAACTCGGAGTTGACATGGACCCATTGTCGTAGGAATGATGCTCAGAGCTTCATGTATAAGGATTATTTTGATCTACTGAACTGCGTATATGAAGCCATCATGAATTCCAGGATGAACCTACGTGGTTCCCAAGGTACTGTTGGATCGAAATGGTGGTGATTGCAGAGCGGGAACTATTAGCCAAGTTCGTCGGGCGAAAGGAAGATAAACCCATGAACGTCCTAGCGTGAATTGGCCGACGAAAGATTTAGCTAACATTAAACAGAGCAATCCCAGTTGCTCAGGCTGAGATCATAGGCTAAATGCTCGATCCTTATGACGCATCGATTGTCTTGATGCCTGGCAGCCTGTCTGAAACCTGCGCTGAAACTAGGGTTCTATCTCCAAAGCTAGGAGATATATAACCCTACCGCATGAATTGAGGTACCATTCTTGGCGTGAAACATATACAACGAAGCCCGATTCTTGAGTTCACTCTGAACGGTAGCCGGTGGTGAAAACAAAGCAATTGATGTGCGAGGAATATATATATACTCTCAAATTTCTTTCGCCCTTAGTTGATATCTATCTACCAAAGGCAGCAACCGACAAATTATACATATGTCTTGCTATATATATGATCAACAACCGCGTCGAATGGAGCGACTTACACGTCAAAGAAAGAAATGCATAGATTGATATGCGGACGGGTGAACCTGAATTGCCAGGGAAGGTTATATAATGGTGTTCTGAAATACAGAAGACCTCAAAACAGAAGGGCCATTTCCCCCTCCACTTGCCGTACTAGGAACATGCCTCTGGAAACCCAGGCTATCTCGATTGAGCGAGGCGTTGCCACTGTTCAAGTACCGACCTGGCATATTGGTGTCATGAAATCGCTCGAACATGACGTTGTCCTGCGGTAAGCTTGACATTCCAGTCGACGGACGTATAGGGCCTGGGAGACGAGTTCGTTGTTGTGGAGTTGCATTAGGGATACTTCCTTTGAACGTATCAGAATATCTTGCTCACCGGAAATAGATGGAGAGGGGCATACGGTTTCTCAAGTTCACTGGCACTGTGGGCGGCGGCATCGCAGCGGCATCAACCTTTTGCTTTGCGCCTTTTGAGCTCCCAGTTCCGCTCCGCTGATGCCGGTGTAGCTGTTCCACCCCTTCTAGGTTGACAGGGTGCGGATTGCCCTGACGAGATGCCGGAGTTTGTGGAGGCCCCGAAACACCCATCGGTCTGCTCAAGCCTGATACTGAGGGCTCGTTCCCCGAGTTACCCAGCAAATTCAAAGTTTGTGAGACAGTGTCCGACGCAGCGGTCTTCATCTGCGACCTCATAGCACGAGACTTGAGTAGGTTGTACAGATTGGTGATCTGAGCAAACTTCTTGCACTTTTCTCGGTAGAGATCGACAAGCTCCTGGTTCTTTTTGCGAAGCTGCTCTTCCGTTGTCTGCATGTCTATATTTCGAGTCAAAAGGCATGTCCCTCTTCGAGGATCTGCTGATAATGACGAACCGTTCAATTTAGCCTGAAGAGCCGATATCTCCGTATTTGCATTATGAATCACCCTGTCCATGTGTGTATTCAGCGTTGAGTATTTCTCCGTAAGTGACTTTCCAAGATACTCCTGGTAGAATCTGTCTCCTGTCAGGAAATTGACACAGAAACTGATGGGAAAGCTCATCAATACGCACATCTCCTGCGTGGTCTGATAAGCCCAGAATACTAATGCTCGACTAGCGCATTCCATAATTGTGTTCGGATCTAGTCCACTCAGTACGCTGGTTTTGTAGTCTTCAGAGGGATTGAGAACGGTCGATGCGGCGTCGTCCGGATTCACGAGGACGGTTTGGCAAGCTGGACAGCGACGCTCGCCGTGGGTGGGACGCGAGAGACCGAGAGTATCTGCGCAGGGAAGGCAGAATATATGCCTGAGCAGGTCAATTTCCATCGTCGCCACTAATCAGAACGACAGAGGAAAGGGCAGCAGAACGGATGACTTACGAACAGGTGGTGACGACAGCTTGCTCCTTCAACTGGGAGCGACATTTTAGAGCATTGCATCGGAGGTAGAAGTCCATGATTGAAGTGTCCGTTGTTTCAAGAAACCCAAGGATAGTCGAAGAGTCGAAAGTTGTAGTTGATGGGCGCGACGGCTCAGGAAGTTTGTAAAAAGTTCAGAATACTTGTACCATCTGCAGAGTGCAGCAGATTGTCGACGACAAGATACTTGCAGCAATACCTATCAAGATTCACTTAAAAGAACGTGCTTCAGTGACAGGATAAACCAGATTGGTTGTTCGGGTATCTAAAGAATATACATATGTTTTCCTCTCGCTGTTTAATAGCTCCCTTGGCTCCCAACAACTCTCATTCCTATATAGCCAAAGAGTTGCCAGATCAGAAGAAAAACGTGTTTCCTTCAGCATCTCGCCGTGTCGTGCGCATTTTCTCTTCAAACTCGGGCCCCGGCTCGTACTCCCGCCACAAGCTCGCTGGAAAGATGTGCTTGTTTCGTTCATACCACCGTCTATCAACCACTTTCGTCAGCGTCGCATCTTTATCGGCACCTTCTAATTGGCCATTATCAGGCCGTGACAGTGGATTATCACTAGAAGCTGCTGGGGGAGGCTCGTTGGAGTAGTCGAACAATAGCCCACCAGCACTTGAGAAGCTGGGTACTCGATTGGCTATAAAATAGTAAAATTCGTAGTGCTAGAGGGTCAATCAGCACATGACAATGAGCAAAAGCAGGTTCCACTTACGTGTGGAATGATTATTTCTCCTCTGATCAGCATAAGGTCATCGACGCTAATTCTGGCCCATTCCCGGCGATTGTCTTTCCTGCCCTTTGCTGCTCCGCTAGCACCTGCGACGCCTAACTCGGCACCGACTTTGCGACAACGGTCAAGAAACAACCATACCGGGTCTCCTTTCCTAACCTTGACTGCTTCCGCCGGTATATTGGTGCCATCGTAAAAAATGAACGGAATGAGTATCTCGGTATTTTTGACCGCCTCCTGCATAGCCAGAAATTCTCTGCGAAGGGCATCACGCGCCTCTGCTTCTGCCTTTAGTGCAGCCTTCGTCATCGCTTTCGGAGGAGGTGGTGCATTGGGGTTGGGCGTGATGCGCCGTGACGACGGCGCAGAGCTATCGTCCGCAGGTGTCCTCGACGCAGATCGGGGGACGCTCGTTTCGCGGGGAGTGGGCACAGGTTCGTCACCGGTATCATTCTCTTCGTCGTCACCAAAAGAAAGTTTGCTTTTCATGAGTTGCTTCTTTTTCTTTTTCTTCGGAGGGCCCTCGTTACGGGGAGTCGAGTTACTGGGTAATTGCGATCAGTCAGTGAAGAGAAAGGAAGAAGCATGCGCCTCAACTCACCCGTCAGTAACATCGCCTGTTGAAGGAGTAGCACTTCTTGAGTTACCGGATGTAAATCTTCCCAGCGACTTGTCGTGTGCCTCTCGTTCCTTTTGTTCTAGAACCTCTGCGCGACGCTTGCGAAAGTCGGAAAGATGGACTAGACCGACGGTCTGCGACTTGAGGAGGTCTTCTGCGGAGGTAGTCTGGCTCGTAAATGAGCGCGGTGTGGAGCTCTGGCTCTGTTGTTCGGCAGGAGGCATGATATGTATTATTGATGACAGTGTCACTCAGGGTCGTTTTCAAAGATTCAAGAAATCATCTATCCTGATGTTGTAGAGAGGTATTTGGGATCATAAAGTAACTGACGGAGGCACAGGGGCACGTGACCACGGTTCATCGAGATCGCATAGAGTGGATCGAATTCAGTCAAACACGTAAGAATCCAATGTCGTGGAAGACATATATGATCGAATTGTCATTATCAGAATGCATCTTGCAAGTATCAATGACTGAGTAGTGGCTGTATCCAGAACGGATCTGGGTAGCTGAAGAGCAAACATGCCAAACCCGGCGTGCCGTTCGATCTCCGCAGTAAACTGGCGGAGATTTCGTCATTCAACTCTTCTCTCAATCACAGATTTCTCTGTTTCTGTTCGAAATGATGATGGAAGATGACGATGACGATTTCTACGATCCTGCCGATGCAGTACCCGTAAACCAAGCTCAGGATGCCCCTCAAAACCAATCGAACGAAAAGTCTCAAGAATCGAATGAAGGGGAGGAGCAGGAGGAGGAGGAGATAGAGGTGGAAGAGGACGAGGTTTGCTCACAATACGCGGTTCAATCTCTCACATCGACTAATCTCCTGCAGGATGACTTCAATATCATCACAGAAGCTCCTCCAGATGCGCCGCCTTCGGAAGTGTAAGCTGTCGATTCCTCCACTAATTCACCCGAATGGCATTTGGTCTAACGTTGAGACAGACCACATCCTCGTCATGCCAACCTACGAGCAGAGCCCCAAAGGCCTTCATCAGCGGATATACCGACTGTGTCAAAATCCGTCACACCTACAGTAACGCCTAAAATCGAAGCTGCCATTCCGGCTCCTGCCAGCGCAAGACCAGCCGTGCCTCAGAAGCCTGGCTCCGCATACCCGCCTGTGCACGCGTCGACGATCGATGTCAATGCGAACCCTGTCCACCCCGCCACAGGCAAGCCGATCCTCTCGACAGATATGGACACGGACTTTCCAACCGAGGACGATAAACCATGGAGACGACCTGGTTCAGATATCTCCGACTATTTCAACTACGGATTTGACGAATTCACCTGGGCAAGCTACGTTCTAAAACAACAAGAGCTACGAAAAGAAGTCGGAGACCAGAAGAAGCAATTGGATGATATGCAGAATTTCTTGACCATGGGTCTTCCACCAATGCCAGGAGCTCCGGGCCCTGCTGCGCCTCCTGGCAGCGCGCCGCCAGCTATGCCCGGTATGCCAGGAATGCCAGACATGTCCCCCGATATGATGCAGGGCATGCTGGCAAGTATGATGTCGCAAGGCATGGATCCAACATCTATGGATCCCATGTCTTTCATGCAGCATGCACAGGCGATGATGGGAGGCCAAGGTGGTGCCGGCGCCGGACAGCAGCAAGGCCAGCCTGGGTTCGGCGGCCAGTCGCAAGGATCAGGATTTGGAGGACAAGGTGGTGGCCAGCCCCATATGGGATTTGGAGGTTACGATCAGAGGGGTGGGTTTGGCGGCCGAGGAAGAGGAAGAAGATGGTAAAGCTAAGGATCCATGTCTTCTATTACTGTGTTGTAATGTTCAATTTGCTGGGTCAGTAGCACTCGGAATAATGGGTCGGATCTGGTGGCGTTCATTTGTATACAGTCTGTATTAGCCATACCATCGACCATGATCGTTAAGACCATGAACTTAAGCTATCCGCAGCTAGAAATTCGGGGAAAAGGAGCTGTCGCAGGCGACTGAGCTGCAGACTGGCATTGGAACCTCCATTGTAAAGGCAACATTCAGGCCAGATGAATCAACCGACTTCACCGAAACAGAGCAAATAAGTCCATTTCATTTGCGTACGCTATAGAGTTATAGCAAAAAGCATTCGACTTGATACCCTCGGCAGTGTTGATGGAAGCTCTCCGGTCTTGGCATTCTGGAAATTTCTCGCGGCCCGGCGAGTCCAGATCTTCTTCCCCCAGACGAGCTGTCCGAACATCTTCTTTTCTTTCGTACTCTCCACGCCTTGCACTTGAACATTTCTTCATCCCTGCTCAATTAAACTGAATTATCGAGTCTCGCACTCTTCTCTTCACACCTTCATACAAAATGGTACGTGTTTGCACCTGGCCTGGGACCTCAGGACCACCTTCGTCGTGACAATTGCTACATTAACTATATTAATCTTGGTTGTCTGACTCATTGATTGGTTCATGTCGCTAACCTTGATTTCTTCTCTCGATCAGTCTGTCCTCCGCAACATCAAGAGCCTCGCTCCCCTCCTGGACCGTGTCCTCGTCCAGCGCATCAAGCCCGAGCCCAAGACTGCCTCCGGTATCTTCCTCCCCGAGAGCAGCGTCAAGGAGCAGAACGAGGCGAAGGTCCTTGCCGTCGGTCCCGGCGCCGTTGACCGCAACGGCCAGAGAATCCCCATGAGTGTTACCGCTGGTGACAAGGTTCTCATCCCTCAGGTACGTATTGGAGTCGTTCTGGATGCTTTATCTCCGCGCGGATCCGATGCACAACAGACATTGGATTTCTCTTTCGATGAACTGGCTGACAGATCTTGCGATACAGTTCGGTGGTAACCCCATCAAGGTCGGCGAAGAGGAGTACACCCTCTTCCGGGATTCTGAGTATGTTCCCTTGCAGCATAACGATGTCCGCTCCTCGACAAGATTGTACTGACCTCTGCGACAGGATCCTTGCCAAGATCAACGAATAAAGGAACGAACCCCCTTTCTTTCTGTCTTTCTCCCCCTCTCGATCTCGAGCTGAGAACGCCCAAGTCGGAGGCCGTGTATTATATACCGTGCAAAAATCATGAGCTCCCACAACACATCGAAAACACTGTGTAATTCCAAATCCCTCACCATCAAGGTCTAAAAAACGTCACAGCCAATGCTGTCTCTTTTTGGGCTGATTTTGTCTGCGCATTTGTTGTTATAAAGCGTGAAACGACCTTGTCTTCTCCAGCATACTACTATGGATGTACTTCTAAATCTAGCAATCGTCATGAATCACGCCAATTCAGGGGTGATGAAAACGAGTAATATCAGATATGATAAATCTCCTCTCAAGCTGATGTCTACTACGTTGACTCTAGTTTCTTCCACTAATGGATCCACAAAGGTTGGGATTGTTCTCGCCTTAGCAATACCGGCTTATTCTTAGGGCCAGCTTCGCTACAGAGGTGAATTCATAGTTCCACATCAGCGTCAAAGTTAAGGGCCCAGTCGCACTGCCAGTCTTTGTCGAGAATATGGTTGATTCGCCCTAGCATCCTGTCACCTATGAGCTCACCAAAAACTTCTCTTCTTCGATTCGGCGCCATCTCGATAAACCTCGCCAGACCTTGTCCACATCTGTCCTCCCCAGAGCTGGGGCTGGCAGCCGTACGGGACGTGTAGCGTATATAAGCCCTCTCTTCTTCGTCTTCTCGTCTGAGGAATGCCAAAATCGCTTGCGCAGCGTATGGGTTCAATCCAGCCTGGCGCAGGAAGAGCTCCCAGACGGTTGTTCTCATCATCATTTCCGGGCTCAATCGGCTTTGCCGGGGCGGGTTGATCGGTGTGAAGCTTGTGCCGGACGGAATCTGCGTGGGATTCTCAGGAAGTTGAGAAATGTGCTTGTTCGCAAGCGAAAGGACCCATCCCGCCACGGTTTCTGAGCAGGAAGGTAAAAGCAATGGGCTGATAGTTGCATAGGCGGACATCGGGTTGCAAAAAGCAGTCAACGAGACGATGGACGCCAGCACTCGCTTGTCCGCTGTTGGGCAGGATTGTTTGACTTGCAACTTCTTAGAAGAAGGTGCGCTATGGCATATGAACAGGTATATTCGTTCGTATCGAGGAGCGAGAAGGAAGATGCGTTCTCGGAGTGGTGAGTTGATGCATTCAATGTTCGTCTCAGCATGAGTGGACTTATGACCGGGCAGATAGAGCTGCATTGTCGCCTGCGATGTTGTCAGTATTATACCAGTACTCGGCGAAATTATGATATCTGCTTCGATTTGAAGAGCGCGATTGTTGTTCATGCGAGAGGTTGTGTGCTTGCCCTGAGGCTCGCTACCCGGGTTATTGTGATTGTAGTCTCTATATATGATTGCTGGCTGGCCTGCCATTTCTTCAAGGCAGCGTACGAGCCGAAGATGACTCTTCAGAAGGGCGGTTGATAAGAACAGAATAGGCCGTTCTCCCGTCTGTCGCTGAAGACGAGGAAGTGATATGGCTGTCTGGATGATGTCCGGGCTGTTGTCGCTTGTGGAGGACACTTCAAGGCAACTTGGGAGCTTCTGAGTGCTCGCCGCATCACTTTGTCGCTTGGAAACGTCATCAGTTGACTTTTTCCCTGGGAAGAATGAGCTTTGTGTCACCGTATGCCGTTTCTCCTTTCGACCTCTTGTCTCCATGAAGGCGGCCAAAGAGCCAAGAGTTGTAAACGACGGTTTCGCCAGCTGCTTCTGCTCCTCCTCAGACTGTGAGCCTTTGAAGAAACTCTCGTTGGTAAGCTGGAGTTTCCTTTTCCGCTGTAAAGGTTGACCGGTCACTGTGGGAGAAGTATTGGTCAAAAGCCGAGTCTGATCTGGTGCAGTCAAGCCACTATCGCCGACTATAAAAGCTCGTTTATTACTCCGCTGGATCCTACTGGGGGATTGCCCTAGTTTTGTGATAAGCTGGCAATCAAGGACTGATGGTTTTGGAATATTCTGATCCGTTGATACAACACCTGCTTCAACAGTTATGCTGCTGAGTGATCTTTTGTTGGCCAGTCCATGAGTGCTGGAGGCGTGGAGCTCGTGAGCTGAGCTATGAGCGTCTGACTTTTCTAAGTCAATATTAGAACACTGAGGGGACGCTTCACATGCTGCGTCATTTGTATGCGAAGAATAACAGGTCGCCGATGGGGAGATTGATGGAGGTCCAGACTGTACAAGTACCGCTGTATCCTCTTTGACGGGAGCTTCTGTCGCCAGCCATTCAGGTTCTTGTTCGGACACCTCAGGTTCTACTAGTTGGGCGGAATGTGAAGCTGGTTCTTCATCCTCGGACGGATTATCGAGATTGGCAAGCTTCGGTATATTTAACTCCGTCTGGAGTTGTATATCTTCTGTATTTCCTTCGCATCTTGCGCTTTCACCTGAAAGTGTGGTAAATTCGCAGGGCTCATCGAGGCCTACCGTCGCTGCATTTTCCCAGGTTTGCCGTCCTTCAGCTGCTGATAGGTGCTGATCTTGGTGATCTATTTGCAACATGCCATCGGCACCTCTCATAGAAGTCCGCCGTACGCGATCGAAGACCTGAGAGTCGTGGCTTGCATCAGTATCTTTTGACGGATGATTTTGTGGCTTCCATGTTTCTAGGATCTCGCTCGAGGCAGGGCTGGGTAGCATCTGAAGCTCCGGCTCAGGAGAGGGACTTTTGAAGGACAAATCGTCCACGTCCAAAGGTGCAAGAGCAGGAGATTCCGAACGGAAAGAAATTATCTGTAAGAGATGAGAATCAAATTAGTGTGCTGTTGCTCCACGCTCCTCAAGAGACTCACTGGGCGGGTGGTATTTGCTACTATATCATCCAGATGATTGGAAGACACTTTTCCAACCTTCATTGCATCTTGTATGAGCATGAAAGACTGCTTGTCGCAGTTGAGCTTCTCATTTCTAATCTTTTCATTAATCTCATCTGCCTTCTTCACCAAAGACTCAAACTGATACTCGGGACCCTCCTCAAGGGGAGGCAGGTCCAATTCCTCGAGATTGTAGAGTACCGGCCTCTGGGGAAGTGCCGAGTGCGTCTCGTAATCTAGACTAAAGATGGGAGGTTCCAGCTTGAGCTTGTTGAAACGGTGAAAGGCCGCCAAATCATCTTCTGGGTTAAATTCAAATTCATGGGTTCTCACATCACGGACTGCTGATAGAAACCGGATATCCTCTTTTCTCACATTGAGCTTCTCTTCGCGGATGGCTTTGTCGACAGATTCTTGTGTGGTGAGGAGATACCTATCGAGCAATTTCAGCTTGTCTTGGGGCACGGATGGGTCATCTGGTGGCAGTTTGAGGGAGTGATCAAGCTGCTGGCTGGGTTTGATTGCGGTATAGTCACGGGCGATTCCGTGGAACCTGGCATACTCGAGCAGAGATGGTTCGTGTTTGGCTGACATCGAGAAAGATTCAGTGGAGTGGATTGTGGATTACGAGAGAGCAGTCTCCTACTGGGATAGACGTTGTGATTCTTCAGCTCAGGCACGTGTGTAAGCCAATCACTCAGTGATAAGGGCTGAACACCAATGAAGCTTCGCTAGCTCCTAATTAGAATATATACTGGCGTATATTATTCAATCCTGTAGTATCATGGCAATATCATAAAACGTCTCCTACATAAGAAGCAGCATCGATTTGATCACTCTATCCAATCCACAGACATATTTCAGAAGCAACTATATTTCGTATCTATCATAAAGCGTTCATTATGTTTGCTCACCCTCATCGAGAAGTGTATGCGCAATAAGTTCTCTCGACTCAAGAGTCTCCAAGGATAAGGAGAAGGGACCAGCCCCCGAGGTCAATCGTTGTAGTTGGATTGACGCGAGCCATCCTTGTTCACGGGCGGTAGGTTATGGTAAGCAATATATTCCTCCTCCTGGGATTTGCCGTCTGGGTCGAAGTAGGGGCGTTCAGCGTGGCAGGCGACTCGGACAGCATGACGACGGTGGGGAGCAAAGCCGTAAGAAGCGGAATGATTCTATCGAGAATGTCAGAAGAGATCATGATGGAGGGTATCTGCGCATTACTCACCGTTGTTCGATTGTCCCACAGAGCCACATCGTCCTCACCCCATTGGAAACGGGCGTGCGCCTCCTGTGTGGTGGCAACAACCTCGGTGAGGTACCTTATAATGGCGTCACTCTCTGTTTTGGGAATTCCCACAATCTTGGTTACAAAGCCAGGATTGAAGAAGAGACTGTTCCAACCGGTGACCGGATTTGTGCGAATCAAAGGGTGCTCTGTGGTGATAGGCTCACGACGAACAGTTCGACCAAGAGCTCGCGAGTCTGATGCCTGCATGTTGGCTGTATGGAGAGCAGTTAAGCCCTTCAGGTAGTTCTGCATGTGCGACGAGAGCGCGTCGTATGCCGCGTATTGAGACGACCAAAGAGTGTCACCACCGCCTCCTCGGGGAGGACCCGTCAAGACCTTCAATAATGTGTATGATGGTGGTTGAACCTCGTATGTTACGTCGGAATGCCATAGGAAGCTGGGGGAAAACAGTGCTCGTTGGTCCGAGGAGTTGTCCCCAGTATAAACGACATGCACGTCTTCCAATCCCTTCTTCCTTGGTACAGCAGTAGTGGCATGCTAAATCACGGTTAGACACCAGTTACGCTCACGACGATCTGGGGGATGCTAGACTCACTCTATGCAGCGTCCCGAAATATTTCCCCAACTCCCGTTGAGCTTCAATATCAAAATCTTTCTGATTGCGGAAAAATACCACGCCACGGACGGCGATCAGGCGGGCAAGGTCATCCCTTTGGGCATCATTGAGTCTGGCAAGATTGACCCCATGTATCTCCGTTCCGATTCTCGGTGTGTAGTCAAAGACGTCAGTTGCATCTTGGAGCAAGTGACGGAACTTTGGGTCTCCGCGAAGTCCTTTATCTTCATATGGAACCTCCCCTATAGCTTCCCACTGAACATTTGGAAACGAGGGCAGAAGATCTTCGTAAGGGTAATCGTCGTGTCTCTTGACTGTTGTGCGCCCTGGCTCGTACCTAAATTTGTTGTGCTCTGCAGTCTCTTTCTTGGGAACAGTAAAGTGACCAAGGAAAGGAGCAGTGGCTGGTTCCTCCAGCAATGGTGCCATGGTGTACTTTTCAGTTTACCTTGTGCTTGTGGTATATCGTAGGCTAGTAGCAAGTAGGGCTAGAAGGCGGTTGATGTACTATATATTTGGCAGTGGAGAAGGAGGATTAAGTAGGTAAACGATGTCTCGATGTACCAAGGACTTGAATATTGCCGTCTTCAGCTGTACTTACATATACCAGCACCTGGGAGGTACCACGAAGGATTGCGTGCCAGTATTACGCATCATCCATGGGGCGGATTTGGCGGAAATGGCGCCATCTCTGGGGTCAATCACCCAACTATGTTACCCAGAAATAGAACATCCAGAAAACACTAGGCTGTAACTGCCAGAAAACGAGGCTGTAAGCCAGAAACTGGATTTGATCAAGTTGCATCGCCATCATGATCAGACATCACGTCACATTATTCAACTGAGGCTCGATGGCGCGAAGAAGCCGACAGGTCTGACTCATTCAGTGATCACTAGGCAAATTACGACCGTTCCAAGCGTCTACCAGTGATCCAGCAGTTGTTATTCTTGTATCTGTACGGAGTACATCTGAAATCATCATATCCACGGCCCGTAAAAAATACAAATGGGTAGGCAAGTACACGGCAAACAGCCCTCTCAACGTAAAACAAGTATGCAGTTGAAACAAAGTTGGAGCCGGCGTCCGGGGGTGGCTGTGAGCTGCATCTCTGGCGTGCGATCACGCAACTCCGCCATTCTCTTGCGTTTGTGTGCGAGGCCATGTGGATCATCCATGGGTACCTTACATTCTTGGCCACCACCCGGGGATTGGTTGGCTGGCCTCGTTATTTTTGTTTTGATTCTCTGCACAGCCGAAGTTCTGATTCACTCTGATGGTGCTCTCTCTCTACTTTGTACGTCTTGGGCTAAGGTAAGAGATGTTGTTGATCAGGCAAACACGTATATTGTAAATATCAATGTTTTATCGAAAAGAGCACAATACTGTCATCTCTCATTTGTAACGCCTGGCCCTAATACTCATGCTGAAATACAAGACTTCTCTTAAGTAGTGATAGAAACTGAGGTTCCTGAAATGACCCAAGATGCTTGACACCACTTTAATGCGCATCTCACCTCATTATGCATGCATGCCGCTCGAGGTTTATCATTAATTAAGCCTACCATCTCCCGACGGCGGACCCAATACCACTTCCTGCACTTGTTCGGTGACCGCACCGAGCCTACTGGCAACGCCAAGAATACCGTTCTCCACCTCTCCAAGCACTGCTGCAAGGTCATTGAGCTTCGATTTCTGGGTACCAGTGGCCGCTCCATCTCGACTTCGTGAAGCCACAAATTCTTGAATCTGGCGGTTCAGTGAAAGCTCGATACCATGAAGGTGGTCTTCAATCTCCTTCAAATTGCCGGTATATCGTTCGAGAACCGTACCCATCTCATCAGAGCGCTGAGAGAAATAGTCGACGAGGTTTACTGGCACACCACTGATGGAAGTGGCAGACGACGGGTCAGTCTCGACGTCATCCGGAAGAGCGAGAGTATTCTTGCGCGTGGATCGCAACGCCTGGCGATCGGACCCCTTTTGATCCTGGGCTGACCACCACCCTGCGCCTCCTGCAGATTGATATTGCAGGGGCAATTTTAATGTATCGATGGCACGGAACGCCACTTGTGCCTCGGCTGCATCGCGAGACACCAGGCTGCGTAGTTGATCAATATCGCGAGCGTCGTTCTCCAGCGCATGCTCAATGGTTTCCAGTTTGCCTTGAACGAAATCCACATCGTTCGGAATCGTCTCGGCCTGGCCCGCAATTGTAGGAAGCATGTTCGAAACCTCGTTACACAGCTTGATTTGAAGGAGGACATAATTGTCGAATTTCTCCAACTCCGATCTGATTTCATCGGCGCAACTCTCGTACTTTGTCGTCGGTAAGAGATTACTGAGATCTACCTTGACCCCGGGTACCACTGTTCCGGTTGTGGCTGTTTGCTGGGCCGACAGTTGGGGCGCGGCATTTTGGTTCCCAAAGAGAGATAGCGTGGGCTTCTGTGCTTGCTGCTGCTGTTGTGTGTTGGTCTGGTTGCCGCCACCACTAGAATTTCTCACTGATTAGTCGATGAAACGAAAGAAGGCCAGTGCGAATCACTCACAAGAGGCCACCCCCAGTTGTTGTAGAAGACCCCAGACCGCCAAATAGCGGTTTTGACTGAGTCTGTGTCGTGGACCCAAACAACCCTCCACCAGTACCTCCACCTTGGGCTGTGGTAGTGCCCGCACCTGCAGTCCCCGAAAAGAGCCCACCAGTGGCAGGTTGCGAGCTGGACGGTGTAGAGCCTCCAAACAGGCCGCCGCCAGCAGCAGTGGTATTAGTAGGATTTTGCTGTTGCCCACCTAAGCCGGACAACAGACTTGATCCAGTAGTTGAAGATTGTTGCGTGTTCCCGCCCCCAAGGTTTCCAAAAAGGCCGCCCGCTGGCTTTGACTGCGCATTGGCGCCTCCCAAGTTTCCAAACAAACCACCCGACGTGCTCGTTGTCCCTGGTGCAGCTGTAGATGATGTAGTTTGAGCATTAGATCCGCCACTACGCGAGGGAAATAGTCGTTAGCCTAATTGAATCGCGCGATTCATGAATTTGTAGCATCGATCTTAGAGATGAAGCTCCAGAACGAGCTCTGGATACAACCGCACTTACAAAAGTGAATTGGCGGAATTGGTGTTTATGGACAGGCCGGTTGAAGGTTTTGCGGAAAACATGATGGGAAGGAGCGTCGGCTCAAATCAGGGAGTAAAGGACGGGATTAGATAAAATCAACTCGCACCTCCCCTACAGCTCTTTCTTTCAGCTGTATGGATAGTCGAGGTAGTGTAAGGGCAGGAGGCGCAAAAATGTTTGGGCAGATAACTGCAAGTGCAGCGCTGTTGCAGATATCAGCGTTACCAAGGTAAGGAAGGTAGTTCCTGGGCACCTACACCCGGAGTGGACTAGTGGGAAGTCGATGTAAATATTAATGGGGAAAGATACACCGGGGCCGACGTTCCAACTTCCGCCGCCGCTGTAAAGCCTGTACCTCTCTAAGCTAGACAGGAAATCGCACCCGGCGTCTGCAGAACATATAAAATCGCATACGGGAATCCTCACGAATCGACCTCATTACCACTCGAGTTACGTCTATCTAACTGGGAGTCACAACACTGACATATATGGATCTATCTCAACTCAACCGAACATTCTGTAGCTTAAGGAGATTCGCCAGTTGGCTTCATTGATTGCCTAATTGTACTCATCACTGTGATGCTCGGCTGTTTGTCATTTGCGCTTGCCGCCGAGACATCCATCCACTTCCGTCTAGTTACTATATGAAGCCAGTGTGATGGCAGGAAGGTGAATAGTTCCCTCACAGTCACCACAGTTCTTAAAAGTGATGCGATGAAAAGCGTGGAGTACAAGTTTCTGCAACTCTCCTTTGTTTTTGCATGGTTTCGAACGGTCTTCCGGATTTGAGGCATCATAGTCATATATCAGAGTCCTGCGCCTCTTAATATAGTGGACATTGAAAGTTTCCTGTGCAAGATGGTTGACAACGACTCTTTGGTTCAAAGCCCAATATGCGTGGCTTCAACTCAGGTGGACGATGCACAGGATATCGGAGTCAATATCCAGCCATCTCTCAAACAAAGTCAGGATCTCTCCTTTATGTCAGCAGAAGAGAGCAGTAGAATAAATCCACCTCTAAATTACGTGAAAGGTGCAGAATGGTAGGTTTCTGGAACTGACCTAACTGAATGAACGATTAATCAAACCTTGGCTAACAATTGCTTGCATAGGTCTCCGGATGGTACCACACTTTTGACTGATTCTGCGGATCATCATATCAGAACCTATATTCTGTAGGTCATGCTGAAAGGATTGAGATGTTTCTAGACTAACGAGCAAAAATAGGCCTCCGGATTTACTGAAAGGAACATCATCACCGCATCGGCTGGACCCTTACTCTGTCCTGCCTTCAGCAGAGCCAACGTACGCCACTGCCATCTACCCGTTCTTCAATCTTCGGGATCCATCTACCACTCTGTTCCTCTCATCAGTCCGTGATCACCCAATTAGACTCGCGTCTGCGCTTGTGCCCACCACTGTGGCAACTTACTCGCTCATACATCCGACGACAGAGGCATTCATTACGCCTCACTCGATGGTGTATCCGCATGCGCTGGGCGGTACGCACTTTCTCACTGGATCCGACAGCCTGATATGTCTTTTCGACGTATCTCGCCCTGGGAGCGAGGGCCCCGTCGCATGGATGCCTACAATACCCAGTAAGCGTAAGCAAATGGTAGGTGGAGGAGTCGGGATGAAGGGGATCATCTCGGCCATGGCCATCAATCCTGTGGGAGATGGTATCTTGGCTGCGGGTACATTTTCGAGGCAGATAGGTCTCTATGGAGCGAATGGGACTGGAGAGTCTCTCGGGACCTTTAGCATTACGAAGACGGACGCTCATCGCCACATTGGCGGCGCGGGGGTCACGCAACTGCTTTGGAGTCCCTGCGGAAGATATTTGTATATTGCCGAACGGAAAAGCGACGGAGTCTTAATATTCGACATCAGAGTCACCGGGCAGCTTCTTGGCTGGCTAGAAGGTCGAAGGGCTGTCACAAATCAACGCATGAAGATCGATGTTGTACCTGTCGCACAGGGCGAGTCCCATGAGATCTGGGCTGGAGGGACTGATGGATATATGAGGGTATGGCGAAATCCTACACACACTGCCGGACCGCAAAAATGTGACTGGGAATGGAAGGTTCATGATGGTAAGCAATGATCACGAGTTGATTGAGAGTGCAAGGAGCTTACGATAAGGCATACAGATGCGGTGAGCAGTACTGTTTTGCATCCCATGGGAACCATAGCAGCAACGACTTCTGGTCAGAGGCGCTTCTCACGTGATATAAGTGCTGTGGACGAGACGGTTCATTCCGCGAAGAAGGTCGATAATAGCCTGAAAGTCTGGTCGATGCCATTCCTAGATACCACTGTCAGTTGAATGATTGGCCTTAGTGGTGTTCCAAGGAATGGGAGTTCAAGGCCAAGCTTCGGACCTGGTTGTGTTCGTCAGCCGAGTAAGAGTGCGCAGTAATATGCTATTGGTAGGTGGATCTGCTTGCAAAATGATAGAGGAACTCAAGATTGCTAAACAGCTCAATAGCCCGGTTGAGAGGCTGACATTGCGCCTGAATTTGATAAGGTCTCACCAGCTATTGTACACTGCTTCTGGTCGGGTCTTCAATGAGCGAAATCCTCTGCTCAGTGCATGGGCGTCTCAACAATAGCGTTGTTGCGCAACGCAGCACCTCAATGACCTATTGTCTCCAGAGCCTCAATCAGACGCACAATTAAACCGCCATCAACACTTCATTGCCAATACCACCATGGAATTAATTGTCTCGCTTGGTGATGTGCATGGTTTGCTTCGAGATGCCTCGAAGACCTATTGTGTCCCATTGAACTGGGGCATGTTCGAGTAGCAATCTTGCAAACTTGCCCTCATTATTTCCATTTTTGGAACATGGCCCACCCTACTATGTTTGCAGGCCCCAAGCACATGGCATATTCCGCTTTGTTAACGGTATCTCCCGTCTACTTTCAGGTTTTTGATGCTCTGTTATTCACCTCATGCTTGCTGGACCCAACCTCCCTCCCTCTACCTTCGAGTCTCATTTCGTCAAATCCAACTCTCACTTCTACATGTCTCTCTTCCACTCTACCAACCATTTCTCTTCTCTCATACTTCCTCAAACCTGCCAATCGCATCCTTTTATCCTTACCCAGTCTCTTCCAATCATTATCTTTCACTCATACAGCTTCAAAAACTGTCTTTCTGGCAATTCCAAGCGAGTTTCGGAGTGTTGTTTTGACTGTCAAGTAAATCGTTGCGAGGATGTCGCCTCAGTTTCCTGGTGCTCCTGCTGAGGCTATGGCTCATCATACCGAGATGCAGAGCACTATGCTCTCTCTGCCAGGCTCTCCTACGTCTATGGAAGATCTTGCGTAAGTCTTTGGCAAGTCATCTATGCTTAATATCCTCTAACGCCGGTCACACTAGGCCGGTCTCTTATCAGCACACTGAAACTGCCCTGCAGGGTGAGCAAGAGCAAGGATCCCATTTTGACAATGCTTTCTTCGATCCAGATGACATATCGTTTGACAAACTGCCCACTCATGTTCCTGACGACTTTGACTGGGAGACATTCGATAAAACATACAGAAATCGTGAGCACGGAGCAAATGTCATGTTCGAACGCCGCAACATCATCCCTACTCACAATGCCCGTGGCTATGGAACCATCCAACGTCTAGCTGATGACCATGGCGACGAGACTCAGTACGCTGGAATCTTCGAAAGGGCAGTTGAGACTCGCAACAAGGGTCAACTCGATGCTGATATCTGGGGAAATATCATCCAGTCTCCCATTCCTCCTAGTATCAATTCTGTTCTTGAGGAATTCCCTATTAAGCATCACAACAACACACCCAGAGTCCATCACATTGAACGAGGAACTGCGCATTATGACGTTGGCAGCTCCAATGCTCAGAACCACGAACAGACGGACGACATTTCCAGTTATGGCAACCCCTCTGCTCAGCACCACGATGTCTCAGTCGAGTCCATCGGTGTTGGCAGTTCCAATGTCGAAACCCACAAGGACACGGACCATGCTTGCACTGGTGGCACATCTGATGCTCATCACGACGTGGAGATGATCGAGAGCCACACATCCGAAGGCCTCGATGCTGGCACTCCGGTCGCTCAAGCCTACGTTCAAGCTGTCGAAGAACTTGCAAAGAAAACTACTCCTCCCCTTGCCAAACAATCGGATGGGGGTAGAAGAAGAAATGGCAATCAAGGGCAAAACTGGTATGTTCTCGTTCTCATCAATCCTTCCCATCACGGTGGACTTCTAATGACCTTTATCGACAGTGCCAGGAGCGAGCCAATGCATTCAGACTTATCCGGCGAGAAAGACGAAACGTCCGAAACACAGTCTTCGTCCCAAAAGAATTCGGGTGACAGCACTCCTCCCGAGGCAAATTTTGAGGAACTTATTGACCCTGCTCTCACCGCATCGATTCACAACAGTGTTCCCAATTTGGATTTTGCCAACATGACCACTCATCCGGCTCACAATGCCGAAAAGGCCTACGGAACCCCTGCTGACAGTCAGGAGACACAGCTGGCGTATCTCTCCGGCAGCCAGGGTGTTACTACTTCATCCATGCAAGACGAGTCCCAACAACGATCAAATGGTTCGGCTGTTCTCGATCATCCTGCGAAAAACCAGGCACACCGGCCCCCAACCGTGCAACATTCGCAATGTCGATCTTTGAGCTCCGCTGCGGCTCGCAATCACGTTGACCAAAGCCAGGAACATCCTGCGCGGGATATTTCAAACGAGCAGCAGCAAATTCAACCCCGACCAGTTAATTCTGCGAGACCTGCCCAGGGTCAGGCACCTCAAATCCCACATGCATCCGTAGTCTCCGCGGCCGCTTCCAGTGATCATCAAAGCAGCGAGGCACACCAGGCCTTACCGGAGCAAGCCTCATCTGATTCAGCTGCTGACAGACGTAAGAAACCGACAGTCGTCGACAAACAATTTCCGCAAATCGCTACAATACCCGGATTACCAACCTCTCATGATCTCATGAACCCCGAGTGGAGCAGACCAGAAATACAGACCAACGAAGTACAAACCAGATTCGCGTCCTTGGAAGAGGCGATGAGTGCGCTCCCCTCTCCCAAAGGACCTGGTCGCGACCCGCATTTGGTAGTCTCGCAGGCCCAAAAGGTCGCGATTGTGAACTCTTTTCTGCGTGCAATGATGAACGTCAAGGACGTCGATGACAAGGAAAAGACCGTACTTGTGTGGAAGAACATTATACAAAAAAGCCCTGTGGAAATCGAGGTCGCTTGTTGGAACGTCCTCGTAAGTCTCTGTGGCAGTATGCCTTTCGACACTTTACTGATACTTGCATAGGAGGCGATGATTGAACATCATCGCACAATGCCCTTCCCCCCTCCAAAAGAGAAGAAGGGGGAAAATAAAGAGCGCAAGGAGAAGAATGAGGAGGACGAGGAGGACGAAGAGGAAAAGAAAAAGCGGACGAAAGATTCCGCCAGAACCGGGGCGCTACTTTCCTTCCCGGACAGGGCTGCGGCCATTGTCCGGATCTTTCATATCAACAAGTCCAGCTGCAAGCGGATGTTAGACTACGGTGCCAAATACATCCGCGAATTCGTGGACACCCCGCTGGAGTGTCTGGTCCGGTGCCGCGCGAACGTTATTGTCAATGAAACCAAGGGAGGGCATATCAAGACCGGAAGGGCCGTCACGGCGGAGAAAGAGGCAGCGGCGAAGGCAAAGGCGGAGGGGAAGGGGAAGGCGAAAGGAAAGGCGAAGGGAAAGGTGAAGGGAAAGGCTGAGGCGGAGGCTGAGGCAGCACCGCCAGTCGGCGGAGATTCTGCTGATGAAGCCCATGAAGTCGAGGACGCCGAGAAGACCCGATTTGACTCTCAGGAAACTGTCACTGTCCAGGATCAAGAAACTTCAGGTCAGCGTGGTCCCTCGTATGCTTCGGCGGCACGCGGACAGTCAAGCTACGCGCACAGCGGACAGTACTCGCAGGGTTATTCCATGCAAGGCCAGAACAGTACCGGACACAACCAAGTTATGAGCAATACCGGACACCACCAAGGCATGAACAATAACAGACACGTCCAAGGCATGGTCTATACTGGACAGGACCAAGGTGTCTCCAATACCGGACACAACCAAGGCATGAACAATAACAGACACGTTCAAGGCATGGTCTATACTGGACAGTACCAAGGTGTCTCCAATACCGGACAAAACCAAGGCATGACCTACCCAGGACAGCGCCATGGCGTGTCCCATACCGGATACAACAACATTATTCCCGGCGTGTTCAATACCGGCCAAACCCAACGCACAATCAATACCGGACAATTCCATCCTACAAACACCAGTGGATTTCATTCAAGCATGAACAACATAGTGAACATGCTCCCCGTGGATCAGGCGCTGACCGCCCCTCGTCATCCCTATGGATCACACTCCGGATATGACCAGCTCACCATATCTCCTGAATTCAATGCAACCGCTGCTCCGAATTCTCGCGCTCAGAATTCTCACACGTCATCAATGGATCCTTATCTGTGGGCAGCAAGCATGGGTATGGGTATGGAGATGCCGCCACCGCCTCAACACCCCCTTCAACTGCCAACTTATCGTCAGCCGACTTCGACTTCCAGTTCAATGGCCAGCCTGAATCCTGTCGTTTCGAGAACCATGGGATCGAACCATGGTCTGCCGCCAAACAACCAAACGCGCGGTCGCAAGCGAGGATCAACCGAAACTGGCGCTGATGAAGACTGTCCTCCTACCAAGAGACGTCGTTAGATCAAAGAATGATTTAGCTTCCAGTCATTCTTGCTTCTTCAATGCATTGGACTTCAGTGAAGCCACGTACATAGTCTATTACATTGGCATCACAATGCTTTTCATCGAACTGGCGAGGCGCCTGGGGCTTGCGATCACTTTAGTATCACTTTATGATCTTTCATGAACCTTGTTTCTTTCATCTACTGGCTGCTTCGGTGCAATTCATCTCTTACTGGCGTCTGGCTCAGTGCTTCTTCATCAGCATTCTATTCGCAGCTTAGGATGTGATACCCTTGTTTGAAAGCGAACGCTATCTTGTTTCCTTGGTTGTGCTCTTGTGCACCGCACCAGAATCTCATTCCGCTGAATTGATCCCTCCGGAAAATGGACGTGATGACATTAAGTCATTTTTGGCGTTTAGAGTTTGGGATTGCCTCTGTTTGCTCGTTGCCTACTGTTACTGCACTGTCATGACCGCATTTTGATATCCTCCCTGGCGTTGACGAAGATATCCATCCATTTCCACGTGCGTCTGATCGTTCGAATCCCTCTTGTTTTTGCACCACGTACTTAGTACGCTATGGATTCTAGCTGCTTGTTTCGAAACGCAGCCATCAACCACTTTTCGCATCCAATAGATGGCCTGTTCGTTGGTTGGCCTTTTCTTGTTACCTGTGGTACAAAATTTCTTTTCCGGCTTGATGCGCAGGCTTTGCTACGCACGGCTCTGAGCGGAGAGTTATGCCCATCATTGCACTAATCCTTTGATTGATCAATCGTTGCTGATATGCTGGTTTGCTATGGACATATTCATCGCTTCATGTACAATATGAGAATGGAACAGAAAAGACGACTGTAACTAGAGAAAATACACAAGGCTACGCAGGACGAATACCGTACTTGTCGTAAGGAAAGTCTTCCAAAGTCGACACCAACTCTCCCCATCCATCGTCAATTTCGCCAGGCCTACCGGCGCCTTGAGTTCTCCACGCCACCAACTCCTCCGCCTCCTTCTCCGGGGCGGACTTCTCCTCTTCTTTATGTTCACCCGTCAGCCCAGCCAGTACCTCCGCTTCTCTGCCCTTGTAAGCCCCTAGTAGGCCCGGGTGAGGACACCAGATTACCCGCATCCCAGCTCGGCGTCCCGCCTCGACACCAGGAACCGCATCCTCAAACACAAGGCACTCTTCGGGCCTGATCTCGGGTTCTCCTCGCTGCCGCAAGCCCTCATTGATCGTCTCAAGAGCGAGCAGGTAGATATCCGGTAGCGGCTTTCCTCTTCCCTTACCAATTCGAGGATCGTCACCTAGAACGCGCTGAGACTCGGGGAAAGCGGAGAACAGATCCTGCAGATGGTCGGTCTTCAGTTTGAAATTTTTACTATGTGATGACGTTGCCAGGGCAATGTAGACTGGCTGATCGGTTTTCTGGGTGGAGAGAAGCTTGGACAGGAGAGTTCTGACGCCCGGCAGTGGCAGTGACTGGGGGAAGTACTTGGCTTGCAGGGCGGCCTGCTTCGCGGCGTATTCCTCATGGCTGATGGGGAGTTGAGCCCAATGGTGGAAAATCTTGCTTGCCTATACGATAGACGATTAGGACAGCACATAACAGCGTTGTGACGAACCCTTCAAGTCTCAATGACTGAGTGGAGTGAAGATGCAGGGAAGTACTCACCTCGGGTTGTGGTCGACCCTGCAATTGAGCCTTGATTTCCCAAGGGAGTATTGGCTTTCCGAACTCCTGGAGGATTGCATTCGTGATCTCTGTGTATTTGTCCTCTGAGTCAATGAGCAATCCATCCATATCAAAGAGACATGCCCGCACGCGGGGAAATCTGTTAGAGAGGGGCAGTCAGCAGGGTGGAACTTCCATCCATGGGCATGAGATTGAATGAATCTGGGCCTGAGAACTTACTCGGATGCGCTTTTGGTCATGGTGAAATAATCGTTTCACAGACGAAAGGGATAATGCAGAGTGACAGGAGGATCAGATCTTCAATTGTCGTTTAAAGACGCTCAGATAAGGCTACTCCACACTCTCGTGTCAATCGGCTTGAATGTAACCCAATCAGGAATTTCTTTCATGCCGCTTTACCATCGAGGGGAACGGTCGGGATCGAGTCCGGTTGTCCGACGGGCTTCCCGATTATCGATAACTACTCCGTACCTATCTACTCAAGCTTCGAAGCGGCGATCTCAAGAGCTTCCATTCGCTTTAATGCTCTTGAGGCAGCATGACTACAGAAAAGTTAAACAAGAATCTACAAAAACCCGAGCCTGGGTCTGATAGCGAGAGCGAGGATGTCTTCCACGATGCACGGTTCCCCGCAGAGGAAGAAGCTGTGAGTTTTCGATTGCCGTCCTAAGAAACAGTCGCTGATGCTCATATCGACCATCCTAACAGCGCCTCTTGAAAGAATCCCACGAGATCAAGTCAGAAGCCAACAAACTATTTACGGCTGCCTGCTATGATCAGGCTATTTCCTGCTATGACCGTGCCCTTGCCTCGTGTCCCAATTACCTCGACTATGAAGTTGCCGTTCTTCGAAGCAACATGGCCGCATGCTACCTGAAGCTGGAAGACTGGAAGGCATCTGTCGAATCCGCAACTGCCTGTCTTGATCGTCTGGAAAACATCATTCCGCTGTCTCCACAACAGAATCTGGGTGAAGACCAAACGAAACGAAACCCCCAACCCTCAGAACAGACAGACGCCGTGATTGAGATTTCCGGTGAAAACGAAGAGGCGGAGGAGGAGGAGCTCAAACGGTTACAGAGACTGGACGAGAAAAAGAACGACGTGATGCGGATTCGGGCAAAGGCGCTTATGAGGCGTGCGCGAGCGAAGAGCCAGCTCGGCGGCTGGGGAAATTTACAAGGCGCCGAAGAGGACTACAAAGTGCTTGCCGGGATGGATAACCTACCTGCAGACGATAAGCGGGTTGTGCAGAAGGCTCTTCGCGAGTTGCCCGGGAGGGTAAATCAGGCACGGGAGAAGGAGACGGCGGAGATGATGAGTAAACTGAAGGATGTGAGTCGACAACTCTTCCATGCTGACGCTGTTGAAGCACTGCTAACTCTTCACGTAGCTCGGAAACGGCATCCTCAAGCCATTTGGATTGTCGACCGATAATTTTAAATTCGTCCAAGATCCTAAGACTGGTGGCTACAGCATGAATTTTCAATCATGATCATAATGAAGAGGCCAAGCTTCCCAATTTCTTGAAAACGTGTTCCTTTTTGCCTTCTTGCGGATGTAGAATCGCTATGTAGTGTGGAGGCGCGACTGTGAAGAGCCTATATTCCCTTTCTCCTTGTATATACACTGTCTTCGTAGGGCAAGGCATCATTGCCTCAGCTGGTTACCAGAGTAATAGACGTCACCACATCCTCTGCACTACAACAGTTTTGGTTTTCTGCCTGTACACCTAGTATTGAATGGAATTTGCTCAGCACTTTGCACATCTTCCAATCAAATCCTTCAGCGATACAGAAACTTTATCTCGTTGTTCTATGGCACCCTCGGCATTTTCATGTGGGGGAATTGCGGGGCAATGGCCCTGATGATGGAGGATATCCGATGGAGGTTCTGGCCGCTGGGTCCTCAAGAAGAAACCCTATGGTTCGGAATTACCCCTCAGCTTTGTTGACAACTTGACAGTCAAGCCTATGGAGTTAAAACCGGCATATTACTTGGTGAGTTTATTACCGAAGTATGGAGAACTAGCAATCGGGAGCCCTACAGAGAGGCTGTTCAAAAGCCATGGACAAGTGCTCTGGATGTTGACCTCTCTTCTGCGTTTCCCCGCATCAATTTGCTGTCTTCGCGACTTGCACTGAGGGAGATCCACTACAATGGACACTATTCTTCAGACAAGATTTCTGGGTGAAGTTCGAGGCAAGAGTCACGACGGTGTGAGTCAGTTTCTGGGCATTCAATACGCTACTCTCAAAGACAGATTCGCAGACGCGGGACTCATAGAGCAGCGTGAAGATAGTATCCTCGACGCGAACAAGGATGGGTAAGAGTGGTCAGGAAATATGCCACACGTCAGAGAACTTATGCAAGGAATCCTAGTCCAACTGCGTTGTCTCCTTCCTTCGGGTGTGACTTTGAGCTTGGCCACATTCAACATATCCTTCCAAAGAAAGAGCTTCCTCAATCCGACTTGAACTGTCTCAACCTGAATATCACCGTCCCGGCGGGCACAACAGGGACCTCCAAACATCCAGTCTTTCTCTTCATTCACGGCGGAGGGCTGGTGCTTGGAGCTAACTCCTGGCCACAATTCGATTACGCACGGTTCGTCAAGTTATCTGTTGAAAAGAACTTACCCATAGTGGCGGTTTCTATGAAGTAGGGCCACTACCCTGACGCGACATGGGCAAGGACTCACTCTAAATAGTTATCGTCTCGGCGCATTCGGCTTCCTTACTTCTGATGAACTTCGACGGGCTGGGTACAACGCCAACAACGGGCTCAGAGATCAGAGAGTGGCTATGAGATGGGTGCAAAAACACATTGCCGATTTCGGTGGAGATCCTGATAATGTGACACTGGCCGGGATGAGCGCTGGAGGAGGTATGTCTGGCTCATCATTGTCTTCCGTCACGTTACAGGCATACTGAACTTTTGCTAGCGTGTGTAACGTATCACCTCGACTCTGACGAGCAACTCTTTAAGAGGGCTATTGTGATGAGTGGTACCTGTCTACTCATCCCGCCCTTGCCTTACGATTTACATGAGCAGAACTACCAGCAAGCCATTGCGACATTAGGACTGGCCGATGCCAGTTCAGAGGAACGAATCAAGACTCTTTTAGAAACACCGGGTGAGGACTTGATTGCCAAAATCCCTCCAGCCGTTCTAGCAGTTCCTGCGATTGATGGGGACATTGTGTCCTCGGCCGTTACCTATGCGAAGGTAGCTGATAAAGGCTCAAGCTTTCCCCGCGGAAAGAAGTGGTGCGAAGATCTAATGATTGGCGACGCCCAGATGGATGTAAGTCGTCATTAACAGCGTTCAAATAGCTGCTGACCGCGACTCTCCCTCCTTCCAGGCTAGTATCATGGCGTTTTTGATGTCACATACGAAGAAAGACTGTGCAAGCAAGTTTGTTACCGCACTGAACACCATACTTGCATCTAAATCGGATGTTGCGCAACAAACCTTGGACAAGTACAACATCACAAAGGACATGGCAGACGACGAGGCCTTCCCGGCTATTCTCAACTACATAAATGACATTGCTTTCTTTGCTCCGGTTCTGACGTTTGCAAAGGGCTGGAAAAACAATGTATACGTCTATCACTTCAACGAAGGAAACCCATGGGACGGACCTTGGAAAGATCGAGCGAGTCATATCCTTGACTTAGCCTACCTGTTCCAGAACTTCCGAGAGTTCATGGGGCCAGACCAGCAGCAACTTGCAATCACCTTCGCGGAGGACTTCTTCAAATTCTGCCATGGCGTGAAGCCATGGCCTGCCGTTGCCCAGAATGATGTAGAAGCTAGCTTCACGGCACGAGTCTACGGTCCTGCGCCCAACGTCGGGCAAGTGAATGGGCCATACAATGAGGGAAGTTTGCGAAGAAGTGTCCTCTTCGACCACGCTGACCAAGTGTCGCTGGATGAGTTGGCAAAAGTACTTGCTTTGTTCAGAACCCTCTAGCCCGAGATCATGACACAGTACACTGTGATGTATATACTCGTCAAGGGATAAGTATTATTACACCGCTGGTTTTTATTTGGTTTTTGACTTAGGCACGTTGTGTGTATTTCGAGTCAATCCATATGTAGATACCGGCAGATAGCCCAATATTGTGTTTCGTGGTCGACAGATCGCCAACCTGAATTCCTTAATGCGGCAGGATTCCATCCCTTCTCGGGGCCCGAGGAGCCCGAGCCAGCGGGTATTGAATCATCGCCTAGATTTTTGATCCTCAAATCCTCTCCAAAATATTTATTTTTTCTGAATTCTTCGGTCTGTGCCTCTGACGTATGTCTCCATGGATAGTACGGTAGCTCTAGAATTCTGTGCCCATCAATTTCATTCGTGACCCCTGTTGCTCGAGTGCCCGCTTGACATCTCAGCGGTGTAGCCTAGACTGATAACCATCTTCGTTATGGTCCTAGGCGGCCTGCAGTCAAAAAATGAGGAGGAACCTAGAAGACCGATTCTCCTCGAGCTAAGGTCTTCCAAAGTCTTCGTCATATTTGTGGTCTCTTTCGCAACATTCACTGTAAGTTGGTAACAAGGGATGTGTCCTTGGAAGAAAATATGCTAAAACCAGTTATGTCAGGATATCCTGTTATATGGGCTTGTAAGTTGACCCCCTGCCTTAAGCTATCGTTTGCTACCGTGTAATGCTTTATGTGCAAGAGTTTAACATGATATAGATCGTTCCTGTGACCCCTACTGCATTGCATGAGAGAGTTGGCTTATCTGAGGATGATGGTATGCGCCCTCTTGAGATGTGTTGCTATTTGCTTCCTGCGATTCTGGTCTTAACCTTTCGCTATCAGAACAATCATGGACATCGATCTTATTAGCCCTGTACGGCGCCGCACTGTTGGCAGCTTCCCGTGAGTTTGACCACCCTTCGCCACCGGGCTATACCGAACAACCTTACTCACCGTCCTCGTTCAATACAGCTATTTCCGGCTACTTGGCAGATCGAATAGAGTCTAGGCGATGGCCTCTCCTGATAGGGCTGGTCGCCTTGGGTGCTTCTACGGCGTTGCTCTGTGTAGGCACTACCCTCGGCCTCTGGATTGCTGGCCGTTTATTTCAAGGGGTGTCTGCGGCTGTTGTTTGGACAGTCGGACTAGCCCTGCTGGTCGACACGATAGAAAAAGAGGCTCTGGGCGAGGCAATGGGATATGCGGCAATGGGCATCACACTCGGGACGATGACAGGCCCCCTCCTTGGAGGTGTTTTATATCAGAACGGAGGCTACTATGCTGTTTTCGGTCTCGCATTCGGTATAATTGGCTTGGACATATTCCTGCGAATTGTTTTGATCGAGAAGAAAGATGCCCTGAAGTGGCTTCACACTGAAAGGATTTCCACAGAACCGGTGGACAATCCAACGGAAAAGCAACCTACGGATGGGCGTACGTCTCTTCCTTGCCCGACTGATGAGTGCGACAGTAACAGTCGCAGCGAGGAGCATGACACAGCATCGAACCCGACACCGCGAGGCGGTGAAATTGGGGATCCAAACCAACAAATGCCTCGCAAGAGACGTTTCGGCGCTGTTGCCACCCTGTTGGCCTCAGACCGAATGCTTGTCGCGCTATGGGCTTATTTTATTGTGGCGGTTGCGTTGACATCTCTCGATAGCGTCCTCCCTCTTTTCGTTCAGGAAACATTCGGGTGGAAACAGACAGCCCAAGGACTGATCTTCATTCCAGTGTCGGTGCCTCATCTTCTGGATCCGTTCTTCGGGTACATCAACGACAAGTTCCCCAAAGCTCGACGCTTTGTGGTTAGTGGAGCATTGCTCACCACAGTCCCATTGTTCGTGCTTCTCCGGCTCGTCACAACAAATTCTATGAGTCAAAAAGTGGTGCTCTGTGTGCTGTTGGCTCTGATCGGGCTCTGCCTGGCCTTCCTGATCCCCCCGGTCTTTGTAGAGGCCTCATACGTTGTCCAGGAGAAAGAAGCAGAGTCACCAGGCGTCTTCGGCAAAGGAGGCGCAATGGCACTTGCGTATGGTATCCTCAATTCTGCTTTTGCAGCTGGGTCCATGGTCGGTCCATTCCTGGCTGGGTTTATCCGACAAAGCGCTGGCTGGGGCACGATGTCCTGGGTCATAGGTCTGCTGATGGGCGTGTCTGCTATTCCTATCTTGCTTTTTCTGGGTGGCCGTATATGGAAACCTACAGAACGGCATGCTGAGAGTCAGGTTGCCGAAGCAGCTGGATAGGCTGTACAGAACGCGGACCACATACTCAAGCAATCTCAAACCTGTATATATAATATAATATCCAAAATCAGAAAAATCTCACATCATAAAGAAGAAACGATTTGTTGGCGGTTACTTAGTATCAGAAAATCAGTAGTATGCAGCCATTGGAAACTAAGATCCTTTCACCAATACACCCCAGCAACCAATAGTTACCAACAGCTACCAACAGCTTCTACATGCGCTTCGGACTCCAAGGCGAACCTGTCTCTACTATCATATCTTGAGAATCAAATGTCTTAGTTTCCGACTTGCCGATACTCCGTCCTCATCATCCGAGCTATATAACATTTCAGCACCCAAGTGGATATCCCCGCAGCAGCCCCACAGCAAGAATGCTCGTCGCCATGGGGGGCTACAAGCTTCGGGAAGCATAACAACCGACAGCATGGAGAGAAATCAAAGAAGAAATTGGACCATGGGTAGAGTGAGAACCTTACCTGCTCCATATTTTGCTTCACGCTTTCTCCTCCTCCCTGCCTTCCTGACTCCCTAGCTCCAATGACTCAGGGATTGTGAATATGGCAGCTCCACAAGTACAACATGAAGGGACTCAGGCACTCTTTACAGGTGTTAGGAGGGATTTCAACGGCGTCATAGTTGACCAATTCCGTGGAATCAAGTATGCCAAAATACCGGCGCGGTTCGAGCGTGCTCAGCCTGTGGAAAGCTTCAACGGGGGCGTTGTTGATGCTACGAAATACGGGTATGTCTTGTCCCTAAGCTCAAGGAAGCCATTTCCGTTATCTATGGACATACAATTCGGTATACTGAACCTGACGTTGAAAAAGACCAAAATGTCCGCAGGTTCATGTGGACGTGCGTCATTTGTTGCGCATCCCGGAGGATTTCGAGATCGAGCCCGAAGCTGAGGATGAGTTTGAATGTCTAAACCTGGACATTACCGGTCCTCCTCTGCCTAGCATTAATGGCCCTCTTCCTGTTCTCATCTGGATATACGGTACGATGGCAGATTTGCAAGGATACCAAGCCAAGGCATTGATTGTGCTAACGGCAGTGCCTTAGGCGGTTCTCAAATTGTTACATTTTGTTCTGCTCAATCGAAAATCTGCGGTAAGATATCTGAATTTCTACTTATTTCTCCAACGGACTGATGCCTGGATACGCATAGACCCGACTCGGATCGTTGCTGAGTCTGTCAAGGAGGGTCAGCCATTTGTTTTCGTCTCTTTCAACTATCGTCTCAATATCTTTAGTTTTGGCGATGGAAAGGAGAAGAACCTCGCGATAAAGGACCAAAGGTTGGCCATTGACTGGGTTCGGAAGAACATTGCAGAATTTGGGGGTGATCCGGTAGGTGATCCAACACTGATTGAGGACGCCTGATGCTAACGTCTTTTCTCACTCCAGAATAATATCACACTTGCTGGAGAGAGCGCAGGGGCGGTTTATGTTCATGCGCATCTCATTACTGGCCCTCCTGTCCAAAGAGCTGTCCTGGCATCCGGGTCGCTATACCTCTCTTCACCGTTGCCGGTCGAAAGAGGCAATGCGCTTATCAACACACTCGAAAGCAAAGTGCAGGAGTTTGGACAGGAGTCGCTGCGTCGTTCGTCTGTTGACTGTCTAATTCGCGCGCTGAAGGAGTGCAATGTGAATACAATGTGGATACAGGAGGACTCCGAATTCCAGGATTGGGAGAACAAGCCAGAACAAGTCGAGGAACTCATGATTGGCGATACTGAATATGAGGTATATTTTCCGTCCTTCTCCCATTTACACTGCCTCTCGCCTAGTCTGACTTCTATAGTCTGTCATTTGGAGAAACGGAATCGAGACCTTCGACGGAGCGTCGATTGCTGCGGCTTTCGAGACCGACAAAAACTACGGTACAAAACTGCGCAAGATGTACCAGGTCGTCCATGACCGTCCTACTGCCAGCAAACTGGGCGCTCTAGATTTCGTCAATGACACCCGATACACCCTCCCTGTTGAGCTCGTCGCGGAAAAGCTCAAGGCAGCGAACAAACACGTTTTCAGATACGTGGTTGACCAACCAAATCCATGGCAGTCTTCCAGTCGGTCTCACCACGCAGTCGACCTCCTGTTTCTTTTCGGAGGACTCGATCTCTCCTTCAATCCCGCTGCAAATGAAGTAGGCCAAGAGATGCGGAAGCGTTGGATACGGTTCGTCAACGGCATGTCTCCGTGGTCTGAAGACCGACGATTCGCCTATGGGCCCCTGGGAGAGTGTAAGGAGATTACCGAGGCGCAATTCGCGTCTCGGCGACGAGTAGAACACCTCAAGGTTCTGCGAGAGGCTGGCATCGGAGCTTACCTTCCAATAGTTTTTGCGTTGACAGCAGGCAGAATCAGCCTGCTGAATTGATACGGGTCCTCGAGGCAAAGCATACAGCCTGAATTAATCAAAGTTCTATATCCGCAAGGACCATGCTCCATAAGAAGGCCGCAAGTAGATAGACGAAGTAGAGACTAAAGTTGGGGTAAATCAAACTGAGCACAGCCCTCCTGGTGTAAGCCATCCTTGTGTGCAGGTAAGCCGTTAGAGACCGAGCGTTGTCGGCTGACCTTCTTTCCCCCTGGAAATCCTCCTTCCCTCGGCAATTCCCATACAGACTCAATCCCGACCATGAAAGAACTGTTGTTCACGAAAGGATCACCTCCCCGCATTACTCACAGCTTACTCATGTGGGGTTTGGCAAACCATGCGATCAAAGTAGAAAGATGACGGACATCGCTCCGCCCACGATACCCCTCCCCGAGCTCCACTCTACTTGGCTTCGGCAACGCAAGGCCTCTCCAACATGCCGATTTGTATGGAATCTGGGTCAAATGCCCTCAAATGGGCTGACGTTCGTCACCATCAGAAGCCAAAGGATCATTCGCGTATTCCTTCGTATTCGTTCATACTCAGGAATTCGGATGAGGACGTGTCCGACAAATTATAAGGTTAACTCTATAATCAGCCGTTTCGTCGACCCATCAGAATAGAAAGGGTATTTCAGGCTTCGTGTTTCCCTTCGATATTGGTCACAATTGGAGCAATTGAAGATTGGGTTTCTCTGGACTCACTACTTGATCATTACCTACGAACCGCAAGCATGGCCTCTACAAACTCCTTATCTGATCCCCGGGAGTATCAGAAGATATTCCACTGGGCAGAAACTCAAAAGGACGGTACCATTCCTTCTTTCAACACAAGACGGAATGATCCTTACGAGGTACGTCCTCATTACATTCGTTCGTTTCTTCGTGATAACTGACTTCTACAGTATCAAGCCGGCTTCGGCAACTCGTATGTATAGTGCGCAGCTACATGTCGCCATCCAACTTGCTGATTTAGACATCTCTATAGATTTGTCTCCGAAGCTGTCCCTGGTACCATTCCACAAGGCCAAAACAATCCTCGTAATGTGAGATTCGGCCTGTATGCCGAGCAGATCACCGCGACTGCTTTTGTCGCCCCACGGCATTGCAACAAGAAGGCATGGTTGTACCGTGCTCGTCCGGCGGTAGCTCACCAGGGATTTGTACGTTGACGGCACTTGGAGCGATGGACTCGCGCTAATAATGCTACAGACAGACCTTCCTGATAACAAAGACACAGAGTCGAATTTTCTGCCGATAAACCCTCGAGTGCGCGTCTGTCCAACTCAGCTAGCATGGCATCCATTTGAGATTCCCACTGGAGAGGAGGTCGACTTTGTCTCCGGTCTCAAGACTGTAGCAGGATCAGGAGACCCAACTCTTCGCGAGGGCCTCGCTACTCATGTCTATACGGCCAATACCAGCATGAAGAAGAAAGCCTTTGTGAATTCTGATGGCGAATTCCTCATCATTCCTCAGCAGGGTGCCCTGGACATTCAGACTGAATTTGGTCCTTTGTTTGTTCAGCCCGGAGAAATCGTGATCATCCAGCGTGGTATTCGCTTCCGCGTTGAGCTTCCTGACGGCCCGTCTCGTGGGTATATACTCGAAGTTTGGGGATCTTCCTTTGAGCTGCCTGAACTAGGACCCCTCGGAGCAAATGGTTTGGCTAACGCTCGAGATTTCCTTGCTCCCCATGCAAAGTATGAGATTTCTCAGGAGCCCTGGGAGATCATTTACAAGCTTGGAGGGAAATTCTTCAAGAGCACGCAGAATCACAGTCCTTTTGATGTTGTCGCCTGGCATGGTAACTATGTAGGTGTCATTCCTCGTGGTTATCAGTAGAGAAGGCGAAGCTGACCCTACATCAATAGGTTCCATACAAGTATGACTTGACAAAATTCGTCAATGTCGGCTCAATCTCCGTGGATCATATCGATCCATCCATTTTCTGTGTACTCACAGCCAAATCCCGCGACCTGACGGCGCCTTTGGCCGATCTGCTGATCTTCTCTCCCCGGTGGGACGTAGCGTCTCGTAAGTTGCTGCTATCCACAAACGCATAAGACATGCCGTCGGCATGCTAACAAATATAGACACTTACCGGCCACCTTACTATCACCGCAATGCTGCCTCTGAACTGATGGGCCTGATCTATGGTGAATATGGTGGCCGCTCGGATGCCTTCAATCCCGGAAGCATTTCTTTTGAGTGTTCAAGTGAGTAGCCGTCGCGATATTTCCGTTGTTTGCTTAAAGTGCTAACTGTACGGTCAGTGGTCCCTCATGGTGTAGCGTACGAGCAATTCAAAGCTGCCACCGAGAACCCGCCGCCTGTGATGCGGATTTCAGAGGCATCAATTGCCTTCATGTTCGAGTCCAGTCGGCCATTCACAATTACAGACTATGCCTGGAACAGCGACAAGAGGCACGAGCACGAGCCGAAAATGTGGGATGACCTCGTGGACAATTTCTCGAAACATGCCAAAGAGGTTGAAGAGATTTTGGCGAAGAAAGCGGAAGGACTGCGAGTTTAAGTCTATATCAAATCGTTCATTAGCGCTCTGCCTGTACCTAATGCGGTAGTCTTTCTTGACTCGCAGTCTGTACTTAATACTTTTTTCATGAAATGAAAATGCTATGCATTCGCCCCTTCTACTTCTTTCTAATAACCAATGCACTTACACATCCGCTCATCTCCAACTACACTTCCCGTATGCTCATCAATAAGGTACAAGCTTGCAAAACCCGAGGAGTACTATATTGAAACCAAAATCCATTATGATGACACTCTCAGCAGCGGCCAGCTGCGTTGTTTGAAGGCAAAGGCAGCAGCGAGATGCAGTACATCGAGGCGATGACTTCAAAAAGATGTCAACATGCGATCATTCCTACAAAGGTGTCATCCATCGCCGTTCTGCTCAACGCACCCAGCATACTGGTATCTATCCATCTGCAGTGCCAAAAATCCCTAGCAAGATGGATCCAGCACCCCCATACAACTTCAAAGACATCAATGCCCATGACCTCGAAGCAGCCACCCTCTTCGAGGTCAAGGGCTACGTGGCCGTCGTCACAGGAGCAAGCAACGGCGTCGGCCTCATGGCCGCACAGACACTAGCAGCAAACGGCGCTCGGGTCTACATCATCGGTACGAGGGAGGAGATCCTCGACACGATTGGGGAGAAATATTCGTTCAACGGGCAGATCACACCGTGCGTCCCGTCCCAGTCGCTACCTTTCCAGACGCTTGTTGCTGACGAGGATATACTGACACCAGACTCCCGGGAGATACTTCCACGACAGACGGAATCCGCGGCATCGCAGCCGAGCTCACCAAAGCTGAATCAAAAGGCATCAACATCCTCATCAACAGCGCAGGCGTCACCAGCGAGCCCCGCGCGAGAGCCACATCCTCCGACATCGACTTCACAGACCCAGACGCCGTCTCGAGATGGATGACCCGCGACGGAGCGGACGCATGGCGCATCGCGTACGCCGGCAACGTCTGGTCGCACCATTTCCTCACCGCTGCGCTGCTGCCGCTCCTTGTTAAAGGAGCGAAAGCGGCACCGGGCCATTCGAGCGTTGTGCTGAATGTGGCGAGTGTGGCGGGGGTGACGAAGACCCATTCGCAGGGCCAGTTTGCCTACTCCTCGAGCAAGGCGGCGCTGATACATCTGACGAGGGAGTGGGCGCATACCTTTATGCCATTGGGGGTTCGTGTGAATTGTATTGCGCCGGGCGTTTTCCCGAATGAGATCAGTATGGGCAGGTTTGATGAGGATCGGAGGTCTAGGCAGGAGGAAGAGGTGGGGAAGAAGTTTCCGGCTGGTGAGACTTGCTTTCTTGGAGTCAGTTTTGAGGACTCGAGTTAGCTGATAATTTGGTGTAGGCCGCGTGGGACGGGAATCCGATATTGGCAGTGTCGTTCTTTACCTCTGCAGCAAGGCTGGGACCTATATTAACGGGCAAATTGTCAACTTGGATGGGGGTGAGTATCATTTCGTTGCTTCCATTCGGATCAGCTAACATCCTCCAGGTTTGCTTTTAAAATCTCCAGGTGCTATGTAAAGCATAGCAGACGAAGTTCTCTGAGATATTACCACCACTGATGGCAACTAAAGAGCGCCATGACCGCGGCAGAATTACTGGTCAGAGACTAGGGGGAAGAATGATAGTATTCTTGCGAACGTCTTTTATTTTCATAATTGGTATCAACACGGCCTGAAATAAGGACATACAATTATTGTGACAAGTGGATCCTTCCGTATGCTCCCAGCATCCCAGTAGCCCTCTCGAAGGGTCATAAGAAGCTCAACTTGTCAGTAGTGATGAAAAAAGCCTGTCTATTGGAATCACATCACAGGAAATAATCAGGTGTACGTCTCGAGACCATTGGTTCTCCCGCGCGCGGGCAAGGATCAAATTGTAAGCTTGGAGACAATCGGTTAGTACAGATAAACAATCAAGACGGTCTTTCGCTTTTCAATGGAACATACAATGTGTATTTCAGATGCTCGTCAATTTCCATGATCGCGGCTTGGTTACCACAGCGGTAACAATAGTTGGGGGCTGAGAACGGCACGTTAGTGGTAGACATCGACACGAGCGGGAAAAAGGGGCCGTACCCGAAAAAATGGTGACCACGTTTCTATCCTGCGACCAATTGTATCCCTCCATAACCAATTGATGTGCTCGTGCAACAAGAGTCAAGCCGTTATTGTGATTGAATGCTTCCGAGATATCTTGCCCAAAGGTGTAACCAGCACCACGGGGAGAGATACCCCAGCCGCATCGGTCGTCGGGGTCACTCCAGAGCAGATCACACATGGGTCCTTCATGAGGAACTTCCTGGATTCGATCCAGAGAACGAATGTTGTCGAGAGTATCGATGGAGGGACTCAGACCGCCGTGCAGGCAGAAGATCTGGTTCTCGATGAGAGCGGTAAGAGGAAGGTAGTCGAAAAGATCGGTAAAGTATTTCCAGACATTGGCATTGCCGTATTTGCGCAGGCACTCGTCATAAAACCCATACACTTGTGTGATCTGGCGGGACTCGTGGTTTCCTCGGAGGATAGTGATTCGCTGGGGGTAACGGATTTTGAGGCAGACAAGAAGCGTGACGGTCTCTACAGAGTAGTAGCCACGGTCGACATAGTCACCTGGAGACGCAAGTCTGTTATGAGTCACGGAGCAAGGAGACAAAAAGGACGAATCAAGGGTGTAACATCACATACCCATGAAGAGGTAGTTTGTGTCAGGATTAGGACCTCCAATGCGGAATAGTTCCATTAGGTCGTGGAATTGACCATGTATATCACCACAGACAGTCACGGGGCATTTCTGAGAAATTCAAGTCAACAACTCGAGCGATCCGCATGAATGACACGGCAAGAACAGGCCGAGGGAAGCACATACGACTGGCTGCACATTCGACTCTTCCTGCAAAACTTCTCTAGCCTGGAATGCGCAGACGTCAATTAGATTTCATTATCACAGTGATGTCGGAGACAACACGTATCAAGAAAGACGCACTCGATCACAAAGTCTCCGAACATCATCTTCCGCTAATTGCTTGCAAGCCATCAGGTTTTCAATCCACCCATCGAGCGTAGGTATGGACCCAGGGTCGGTTGTGGGCGAAAGGTGATGAGGCTCCGGTGACCGCGCCGGATCAATTTCCATGTTATTGTCCATTGTGTTGGGCGACAACAAGCTCAAGACAACTGCAAATGTGGAGGAGGGGCGGGAGACTGGGGAGGGGACGGTCTCGTGAGGCTGACCAGGGATTTTCTCGGTTGTGATGATGCAAGAATCCACAAAACAAAGGATATAGAATTGAATAAGAACAATATAAGCTTCAACGGGCGAGGAGAAAAAATCGGATGCAGTGGGATGGATGAGAGACGAAAGTTGGGAGAAAAGCGACCTGGTGGTGTTGGTGTAGGGGAGGGATTGCTGTGCTGTGCAGTGCTGTGCTGGACGACGCCAGGAGGTGTCGGGCATGCGCCACACTTTGGCTCGTCCAAGCCACATCCTCTCTCCACGATATCCAGGAACTCGAATCCCGACCAACTTGGCTTCCTTAACGCCAAGAAGGGCGATTACATTGCTACTATAGAGAGTTAATTTTGAATTACTCGCGGATTGTAGATGCTTCAATTATAGATTAATTTCATTATGCATTCTGTCGTAAATCTAGCAAGGAGTACTACCCTAGATGGCCTTGTGTGGTCTTGTCAGCTACAAAGGGCTTAGTTACTGCTTAGCCGCGCGCCTAGATGATGTCACCGCCAAATCCTCCGCCAAATCCTGGAAAGCCTCCTCCAGAGCCTCCTCCAAATGGACCACGCCCTCGTCCGGATTGCGGGTCTCCCGGACCTACGGGGTCATATCGAGATCCAGGGGGCGCTTGCGGATTATAACCACCGTCTTGGCGACCACCGAACAAGGGGTCGTCAAACGTTGGGTGCATTCCGCCTCCGTTGCCTCCCCCTCCAAGACCAGGGCCAACGCCTCCTCGAATAGGATCATTCGGACCGAGACCGGCAGGATACAAATCTCTATCGCCAATACTCAAGGGATTACGACGACCATTTCCCTGGGGATATCCTCGAGGAGGCCGGTAGATCTCATATTCATCTTCAAATCCTGGGGGAGCAAAATCGCCGGGGGGCGCAGGTCGACGAGGACCTGCTGCCAGGGGATCATCATATGGATAAGGGCGTGCAGGCCGAGGTAGTGTATCGTCCCTTAAGGGATCATATTGAGGTGGCCTTTCCTGTTGCCTTTCTCGTATGGCTTGAGTGGTGTCTTCGTATCCTTCCTTGTACAAGCCAGGAGCTAGCTTCAGAATCACGTTCATTTTAAAGAGCCCAATCAAGTCATTCAGCCGCGCTTCGGAAATGAACACATCTTTTAGGGTCTTCGTCAAGTCGTCTGTGGAAGTAATAGGCAGGGCAGACCCAGAAATGTAGTCCTTAACTGGCAGATCAAAAGAAGAGGTTTTGTCATCGCCTAGGGCCAAGGCAAGGACAACGGCATTATTCCCCAATCGACTGATCTTCAGCAAGAACTGCATGGAGGATTGAGTATGGGCATAGCGAAAAGAATAGGTATCGTTAGCATTCCACTCTGCGGGTAAGGTCTGGTCTTCAATCGAGCTTTCTGCTTACGAACGGATACGTTAGCTATATCCGCCCAAAGATACAACAGTAAAGGTTAACATGTCACAAATAAATTTCTCTTGCAGACCTATGGTGTGCTCCTCTCCCAGCCCGAGAAGCCTGAAGTCCACTGCCTTCATACAAGCATGACCGATGAGCGCAATAGCCTCGTAGGGTGTTTTGAGGCTAAGCTGACCCTCATTGTCTTTCCGAAGAGCCCTCGCAGCAAGGGCTAATACATTGTCAGAGTTGAGCGTGTTTGTGCGTTCAGTCATTTTCTCAGCTGTGAAAGGCAAAGTATCAATGGAAAAATGTTTGTCTTTACACGAAGGTAGGACCGGGATACATGGTAGTGGCGAAGTACATCAGTGATGTAGGCATCAGCTCGCTGCGTCAATAATGAGTACCGGAGCGACAAACGGACCGAAGATATAGCAAGGCTGACAAGCAATAATCAGACAAAGGATGCAAACACCCCACATTCACGTGCAAAACGACAAAGAAGCTCTACCATGGCCTGAAGCCTTACCGAATGCTGCCTAGCTCGATATGTCTTTTCGAAGTGCTTACGGAGCAGCATCAACTGACTGCAACCACATGAGGCTGAGGCTGGCTTACAAGCCATAATTGAATAGCTACTTGAAGACAAGTGTTGAAAGTCGATGGCGATTATCGATTTCAGCCGGAGATAGTGGTAGTATTATCGATCCTGAACTAGTCACCTTCGACTGAAGTGGAGTCGAGTTGGTAAATATACAAAAGGCCAACACCTCCGATTGCTCGTTCTATATTTGTCTTAGCGAACTCTTTCAATCGAACATGATTGGCGATATAATTGTCGTTTTTACTGCCTCCTTTTAAAATTACGTTATCCTTGACACCTCGCCTTGTTCAATGAGAGTCGAGAGTCACACCTTCTGAAGTGCCTCCGCCGCCTACGGAATGCCACGAGCTGGTTTGTCACCATCTATTCATCTTATGCTGTGCAACCATAGCCAACAACTTCTGATGTTAGGTACCGCTGCAGGCCCTGCATGCAAGACATGCCGGGAAAAGTGCCGCAAGTGTGATCGCGGTAGACCCAAGTGTCAACGTTGCATGTCAAAAGGCTTAGAATGCGGCGGGTACCCCGACCAGTACCGGTTCTGCGGAATCGCTAGTCGGGGAAGGTGGAAAGGCGCACGAGTGCCAACTCCAAGGAACACCAAAGCTAAGTCTAGCGTTGCTGAGTCGCAGCAAGTCTCTACTACTGCAACACCGGGCTCGGATACGCCTGGACGGATAGAGAGTGTCACAACGCAACCGTCTTCCAAGAAGCCTAGCAGAAGCGCAACAGAACTGCCAGACGACATTCCAAAGATACTGAATCTCACCCAGACGGAGATGTTGTTATCGCATTGTAAGCTCTTATTGTCTGGATTTTGGAGGGTAGAAACACTGACGCTAGAGTGGCACAGACGAAAGCTTCATATGCCCGCATCAAATTGCTGAGATAGGTGATACTGGCAGTAATCCTTACCGAGCTTATATACTCCCGTTGGCGAGAAAACAGATTGGCTTGTTATATGCCATATTGGGGCTCTCGGCCTCTCATCTTGGCAAACTTACAGGAAATATGTCTCTATATGAGGAGGCTGCAGTCGAGTATCGGCTGAGAGCCATACGCGCTCTCAGTGAGGAAATCAGGAAGAGTCAGGGACCTAATTTCCTGCATGAGGACGAGCAAGATGCTGTTCTCGCCATAATCCAGATTCTCCTTCTACACGACGTAAGTAATGGTGAAAGCTGCAGTGTCAGCTCCTTTGGAAAACTTCTGACCTAGCTTAAAGATCGCTGAGACGGGTATCTCTACCCATGGCATACACATTACGGGGGCAATGTCTGTATGCAAACAGCTACTATTAGCGGATGGGCTGAATAGTCGGCGACGACGAGCGGTCTTCTTTCTGGGAAATTTGGCTTGGTATTTGCAATCAGTGTCATGATTAGCGCCTGGTCCACTGACTATTCAAATTTGTTCAGGCTTGACATCATTCGTGCATTTGCTGGTCCTGAACGATTGTGCTTCTCTCAGGACATTCGCGAAACAGTCGCCAGTGCCACCGATGAAATGTTCGAGCTAGTTAACGGATGCCCCAGGGAAATTTTCCTGGTTATTGGAGCAGCCCTGGAAAAGGCAAAGGAATACAATCTCGGCTGGCTATCATGGGATGAGTATCAAGTTGCTTTGCAATCGGCAAAGCATAAGATCTACTCGTTCGACAGGACAGCTAGAACATATCCCAGCTCTGATCCTCGGTGGATGTCCACAGCGGAGGCGTTTCAGTACGCTTGCATTCTGCGCATCCTTCGCTTGTTAAACCCGTTACAACAAACCCGAAGCAATGAAGTACAGGAGTGCGTGGCGAGGATCTTAGACGCTACAGCCAGAATTCCCTCAGATTGTTGCCTCCTTGAGCTTCTTGTTTTCCCCCTGTTCATGGCTGGATCGGATGCGCTTTCTCCTCACTCTCAATACTATGTCATCGCGCGCTTAAATGAGATTGAGCGAAGATCTGAGTTCCGCAATCCAGTACCTCGAGAATTGTTAGAGAAGGTCTGGGCTGCGAGGGCTGCGCAGGCCCCTGGCGATGATCGGAACATTTCCTGGACCACTTTCGTAAGCGGTCTACTAATTCTTCACTTCCCTTCCTTTTCACAGGTCTCTGACTGATTACAGACTCATTCACCCGAATTGACGCAGCAGCATGATTATCTGATTATATGACAGGCATGGTATGATTAACTCAACCATCCAACAAGTAATTGATGCTTTTTTGATGGCTAATGCCTATGAATGACAGAAATTGCCTTCTGGAACATGTTTTGGGAATTTCGAGAGTGGGCACCCTTCAATTTTCGCGGCTTCATTTGCGCTTGCCCCCGCAGTTGCCCAAGCAAAGCCAATAGACTTGCAATTATCAACAGCTCCCGCTCGTTATCTTCCGACCCTGGTTGGTCTGGAAGAAGAAGCACACCTTCGCTGAAATCTTTTGGCAACCACACGTTGATCCCGATATGATGGTAGATTGCTAGAATTTTCGGCTCTCGCACATTGTCTTCTGACAGCGCGCCGTCAGGCCTCTCTGACGCTGCACCGATTTCAACTAATGTGTATCGACGCAAGCTATCTTCCTTGGGGCGGACCTGCCATTGGACTATCCGCTGGTTGTTGTTCTTCCCTGGCAGCAGGAACGTAAAATAAGGATGAGGGATGCTATATTTTCCTCGAATGCTCGGTTGTATCGGGAACGAGGCTTCCATGAGCGTGCAATATGTGTCAGTTCCTTTCTGCCCGTTGCCGATAGCGATTAGACATCCATCATGAGGCGGTAGACGGGTCAACCTATTCATTCCAGCGGTCAACATTACAAGCGAACGGTGGAGTCATTGCAAACAGCCTAGATGAATACATACGCATGTGCTATTGCCGCGCCATCCTCGAACAACGATCTCCGCTGCACTTGCAATCGGACAGGCGCATCGTCTGTCGCGCTTCTGTCCAGGTTGACATGATAGGCCACCTCACAGTTCATGCCATCGTCTCGCGGCTTCTCCATCATACTGAGTTGAACAGCGTACTGGCTGCTGTTGAGGACGCATCCCTTGACAGCATTGCGATACTGCTCCGCGACATCGTATAGGGGGAGGTGCACTGTTGCTGAATTGTGACGAGGAATATAAAGAATGCGAGTGAAATCCTGGGGCGGGTTTTGCGGTCGACGACCCAGCAAGGAATCGTAATATGCTGCACCAGAGACTTGTAGCAGTTCCATTTTGTCGACCGTAGGAAGAAACAGATACAATTGAAATGCGCATATCACAAAGATGAAGGGTGCTCCATGGTGCTTAAGAATCACATTCCATTCCCAACCCCGCCAGAGTTGCATCCGCAGGGGACCTCGAAGCTTCGACACTCCGGTGGTACGTCAGTTTGTCACATGGACAAGCAAAAAAACAATACCTCATTCTTTCAAGCCCGAAGCATGTACTCGCCTGTCGCCAAGACACGCCAACTGCATTTCGATAGGTAAGCTACAATTAGAGTCCTGAAGCTAAGCAGAAGCTCTTTACTCAAGTTGACGGAAGTTACTCGACGAGTGGCCGCGTTCTGCTCCACCCCATCCTGTGGAGATCTCGGGACCGAACCTCAGGCCCACCCCGGAATTGACTGACCTTCCTGATCAGGCAATATCCTCAACTCGCGCTTCAGCAATCAGTATATAGGAAACGGATGCCTCACACCCGACAGGCGAGTGATTTTTATATGACTCACATCTTCCTCGGTAGCTCCGAGCAGCAGTTGTCCCTCGGTAGAGTCCACCTTAGATAAACTGACCCTCATGAAAGTTCCAATACGAACTGAGCCACGCGTTGCCTATATTGAAGGCTATTGGTTCACGCGACTTTTGCCATGACTTATTCAAAGTAATGGTGGATCTATTTCTGGATTTCTCGTCATGTTGAGACAAGTATGGGTCCTGAGTGTCAGGCCAAAAAGCAGGAGAAAGAGAGACAGTAAGTACTGCAGGATTAAGGTAACAATGTATCTGGCTGATTGCATGTCGAGTTTGACTGGTATAGGAGCTCGATATCTATAAAGAGGCAATGCTATCCGAGAACAAGAACAAGATATATAATTACAAATAGAATGAACGATAGAAGGCCACAGGGGTGCACGACCCGTCTACAGCACCGCCTTGGGGAATTTCTTCATGGCCTGTCTCACGCCGAGATCAGCCAGGATCTCCTCCGTGCCACCGAGGATGGCATCGAACTTGTATGTCCGGTGGAACATCTCGATAACCTTGCCCATCCCGGTCTGGGTTATTCCACGACCGCCGAAGATATTCGTGGCGTGGTCAGCGATTTCCTGCGCGCAGCGCGTAGAGTGAGACTTGAGGAGGCCGATAGGACCGCCGAGGTGCGCGGCTTGCTGAGCATAGGTCATGTTGCACATCTGGTAAGCGATGGATTCCAACCACGCCTGGTTGGATTCGCAGAGAGAAATCATTCGGGCGAGTCTAGCATCAACGATTAGCAACATATTATTCTTGGAAGGAAGCCGGAGGCAAGATGAGAACGTACTTTTGACGCATGACAGGCTGCTCGATGAGCTTCTTTCCGAAGACGATGCGCTGGTTGCACCACTTCATGCACTCTTCGGTGACGGTCATGCACATGCGAATGACGGCACAGACCATTGTGAAACGCTCGTGGTTGAAGTTGCTCATGATCACGATAAAACCCTTGTGTTCTTCGCCCAAAAGATTCTCAACAGGAACCTTGACGTTCTCGAACTGAACGAATGCAGTGGCGGCCGCGGTGGAGTAAGAGGTCTTGATTTGCTTGGTCTCGACGCCTTCACCGCGAGGAATCAGGAGCACGGTGAAGCCCTTTTCGGTCCGGCAGCCGGTGACAAAGTAGTCAGCGAACATGCCGTTGGTGATCCATTTCCTAAACGTCGGTCAATTAGCTTCATGGAGACAGCGTCTTATCCGGCGGATAATCCTACTTGGTGCCATTGACAATGTAGTGCTTTCCATCGGGTGTCTTCGTTGCCGTCGTCTTGAGACCGGCCACATCACTGCCAGCAAATGCCTCGGTGATGGCCAAGCACATCTTCTTGCGCCCGGACAGAACTTCCTCGGTGACCTTCTCGCGCAGAGGAGCATTGCGCAGCCACTGCTGGACAGCCGTCAACGAAATGACCATCCCGGCCATGTTTCCATCCTGGAAGCCTGCCAAACGTCAGCCCATCGCCCTCATTCCAGTGCCCGAGAGCCAAAAAAAAGAGAAAAAGAAAAGATGCACCCACCTCGCGCGTTGCTCCGAACCATCTCCTGCGCAACAATCATATCATGGAGGTAATCAAACTCCTTCCCATCGACCACACCCCCCAACAACTTCCGTCCATGCAAATGCTTCCCAGGCCCCAACCGCATAGCCAACACATTCGCCTCAGCCATCTTATCAATCAACTCCTGGCTGATATAGGTCCCATCCCTCTCCTTCTCCTGCGCCTCAGGCGTCACATATCGATCCGTGAACTCCCGCATCGCCCGCTGCAACCGCCGATGACTCTCCTTGTAGTAGGGGCTCTTGAACTCCGGCCGCAACCAGAGCGGTTCCGCATAGGGAACGGTGCTCAGACTGCCCGGCTGGGGCGAGATGACTTCGGGTGTCTCGCCCTCGATTGTGCCGATGCAGAGCTGGTCGCGGTACTTGTCGATGACCTCTTGTCGGTGGAGATTGTAGAAGTCCGTTGTCGCGTCTTGGCCGGCGACTTGGGCGAGGACGACGCTGCCGCCGGGGTGGGCGTCCAGGAAGTCGGTCAGGTCATAGACGCGGTGGTCAATGATGCACCAGAGGGAGTCCTCGGTGTTGTGCTTCGCGACCTCGGCGCGGGTGAAGGTTTTGGACATGGCGAGGGAGGAGGTCTATGGAAGATTAAGATCTTCGGAAATATATGCAGAAGTAAGGATCAATCAAAGAATATCACGTCAGTACTAGTCTAGGACTGATTGAGAACGGGTTGCGAGAAAAAATAAAGATAGATACTGAGGGATTCGAGAGACTGCCAATCATGCGGGGATGATTAGTTATTTTCCTGTGATAGCCGTGAGCCGAGGATGTTACCCTTTTGGGAAATTCAGGACACGAGTTCAGCTTCTTGGCGCATTTGGTAGACACGAAGCTCTGAGATTAGTGAACAAATGGCCCATTTACAAAGAGAAGATATTTATTAACTGCTGGATGGTTATTCTATCACACTCGGTTTGAAGTACACGGTCAGAACGCTGTTCATGTCATGATCTATCATATGGTGGGTATACATCACGTATGCTATATATACATCGAGAAAATTGTATATCGCGGTCCAAGAATCCAAAGAAACGTCATGTCTTCGGTTCATTTTGCGTATTGGAATCATTCTGCATGTCTTTCATAGCCTGTTGTACCAGCCACACACTGACATCTTTCATATCTTTTCCCACACGCCAGCTGCCCAACACTACCCCCTGCTCCGCTAGGAGCTCGTTAGCCCGTTCCCACCGCCGTCGCCACAGCTCCTCTCTTTTATTAGGTAGCGGAGGAGGGGGAACAGATGACGAGTTTGATTGATTGTTCACAGGATTGGTGCTGGAACGACTCAACGATGGGATCGAAGCTCTGGACCGCAGAGAAGTAGCTGGCGACGCTGACCAATTGAGACGCTCAGACGCAAATTGATACGCAGCGGCAGCGGCGGAAGCTGGATATGACTGTATTTTTTGCGATGTTGGCCAGTTACCGGGGCTATCCGAAGTCGAAGTCGAAGTCCCTGTATTTGCGCGCCGCGGTGGTGGAGGCGGAGGGGCTTGCTTGGAACGCGCCGACTTCGTAGGGTCAGATGGTTGATCAACCGAGCCATTGCCGTCAGAGGTCTTGGGACGGAACGGTAACTGCTTTGTCGCCGCTGGGAGGGAGCTTGTGACCGACTGGACTGCATTCAGGACGCCGCCAGCGTAACTTGTACTCCGTGCCAATGCTTTAGGGGAGCTCGAAGATTCCTCTTGATCTGTTGGGGTTTGACGGCGAGGGGGTACTGGAGGAACAGGTTTGCGCCGGATGAGATCCTGAATTTGAGAAGAAGCTCCCTTTTCTGTCGACTCCGAATTTGTTGTCACAGCTCGAAGAGAGGAGGGCTTGCCCGGTTTCATGGGCGGCGTACGGAAGCGTGCGGGCTTGGGCGCATCTGCCGATTCGTTTTTCTCTTCATGTTCGTCCCGTAGATCGATCAGGTCGCCGTTATCAATACTAACGGCTTCTGTAGATCGCCCTGGGGATTCACGGGGCCGACGAGGCGGTAACGCGGGCCGCTTTGCTGTCGCATCTGAGTCATCGATAAGTTGAGGAGTACTGTGACTCCGGGCAGGGACGCCTTCTAGATGATCGACAGACTTATCAAAGAAGTCTCTACGGTCTGACGTGGTGACATCACGAATAAAGATGCCAAGAATTCTGCCAGGATTCGCCAGGACAATATCAGTATAGACCTCTAGATCTGCCTCGCCACTATCGCCGACCAATATGAACTTGCGTTCAGGGAAGTCCCGCAGGATTTGTTCCAGAGATCCTCTCTTCCTTTCTGCTGTAGGCTCAAAGATTCCCTGCAGCATGCCGCTGTACTGCTTCAGGTGGAAGGACCCGGGAGGAAGTCCAACCAGTTTGAAATAGCGTTCCAACAACGGGTAGAGTTGCCATGGGGCGTTAGAGACGTAGTGAATCTCTACACCCATCTTGGCTAACTCGTTGTACCAATCAGTGACACCATCGACACTGAGGTCGGCCAGTTCGCGGACAAATGTGTTCCGAAATATCTCCTTCGCGCCATTTGTGATGGCAGAATGCTTCACAGTGTCGTCAATGTCACTGATCAAGCTGACACCTGTTGGCTCGATGATTTGAATCTCTTTTGTAGCGGACAGTTCCTCTGAGGCCAACACGCGGATTTGAGTTGGTACAAACGGCAGCGTTGCACGGAGATTGAAGTGGCCGGATTCATCTGTCATGATGTTTCTCGATTGACTTTGCTCGTCGTTATAGAAGAAGACTGTCACAGGCATTGCGGCCCTTGGATTTGTGAGAAAGGGGCGCAGTCTCTCCATGAGATGCGCATTCGCAACTGTCAGCTCATCTTTGCTCAACTGCGAGGGTTGCGCGGCCTTCTCAGGCGAAGCACTTGAACTGCGATCACCGGAAGCACTGCCCTTCCAGACGGGATCTGCGTTCTTCTCTGCGTTCTTGATAATAGACTGTATCTCTTGATCCACCATTTCCTCTTCGCTAGCCCCGGCAGTTTTCGTAGAAGTTCCAACCGCTACAGTCGCGTTGCCATCATCGGCCGATGTATTGTTAGGAGCAGGTATTCCGCTCAACTTCCTGGCCAGCGCAATCAGCAAGCGATGTTTCCGCGTCATCGGCCCCTGGTGAGGTGCGTAGACCCAGCCTCGCACATCGACACCCACAACTGCATGCTCATCCTCGTATCGTGTCCACTCGGACGCGGGCTCCGGATCGTCCGGCACACCGCGGTACTCATCAATCGTCGAAGTCGAATCGCGCCGCTGGCGGGCCTGAACCTCCGGCCGTTTGCCCTTCACAAGTCTCCTTGCGTAGCTTGGGAACAGAACCATCTCCTCGTTTCCAGACCGTATGATCTCCACGTCCGAAAACGCACCGGGAGTATTGTAATAATCCTCATTGTAATCACGCTGGTTATTCCTCTGCGCCGTCCATTGCGCCGTATACGTCTGTCGCAGCTCATTAGCCGCCTTCAGATAATCGTAGACCTTCTTGCGCCGCCCGCCACTCCCGGCGCCCCACGATGTAGAAGCGGACGACTCGTACTGGGACATCGAGGATCTTGCAGCTGCATCCGGTACTTGTCCTTCGGCTCGTAGACCTTTCACACGCGGGACAAGCTGCGACCCTCCAGCAGAGCCAGCACTCAGTCGCCTGGCTGGTCCCCTCCGCCCAAGAAGCAGAAGCTCAAGTATACCCTTCTTGCCCGAAATTCGTCTGCGTGCCCGTCTTGCTTGCTGCCGAACGATGGCGCGATAAACCCTTGCTTGTGCGCGGTGGCGGAAAGCGGGGATCGTTTCGTGCCGAAGACCCCAAAGGCGCAGCTGAGCGCGGCGGGTGGCGTGAGGGCCGATGAGGAGACGAAAGAAACGAAGAAGCCGTCCTGGCCTGGTCTGTCGGTCTCGATTCGAGGGACGAAGGAGCGAGGGGAGAAACCGAAAGAGGGGTTGGCGCCTGAACTGGGAAGTCGGCGGGGGCGCTAGCCAACGACTGCGAGGATAGATTTTGGGAGCCAGGGTCGATATGGAAGGAATCTAGTTCGGGCTGAATTCGGGGGATACAAGCAGAGCTTGATACTATCAACGTCAAGGTCGTAGAAAAACGAGGTGTCCCCGATTGATGAGCTTTGTTGGCGGCAAGGTTGTCCAAGATCTGTGCTTAGGTGTCGCCGGATTAAAGCTTCTGTGGGCTGTGATTCCCCAGTAAACGTGATCAAGGATCAAGTGAACATGACGAACAAATGCTGATCTAAATGGCAAGAACTGCGACAGAATTTCGACGGGATGCAGAAAATGAGACTAGATAGATAATCTAGAAGCTGCTGTTGAGTCCGTTTGAAGCTGTGGAGAAGCGGAACAGGACCCGGCGGTATCATTTCATCATCGGCCGCAGATGCACTACTAACGGTCTAGATAGATAGTGAGACGGAAAATGATGGAATCTTATCAAAACATTATTATTATTTACGTCGAGGCGTGATTTTCCATATTCAATTATAATACATGTATGAGACTGAATGTGATTTATTTATACAAAAGACTGGCCCGGCAGTCATTGAGGACAATGTCTCGTCCTGAAGATGAAGCAATCTTTTCATATAGAGTCGCTCCCCTCGGCGTAATTAACCCTGTTCGCGGTCTTTGCGCGTCGACTGCGACGAGTATTGGCAGGCTCAGTACGAGAAAGACTGGGCGGTTCTTCCAGATCTAAACCCTCGACATCAGAGACCGACGGAGTAGAAGGCGGAGTCGGTGAAGCTTTCCGTTTCCTGCTTGTCTGCTTTTTCACACTCGCAGTGCGTTTGAGTGGACGAGAAGTCTTAGGCTTCGGAGTCGCTGGCCCCTCGACATCGTCATCAGCATCCTCGCCCTTTATTTGTGGCGAGTCCTCATTTGCCTTTGCCTTCTTAGATGCATTCGGTTTTGCCGGGCTCTGCCCTGCTTTGACACGAATGATCTTCTTCGGCCGAAGCCACTCTTCCATACCTGGTGGCCAATACACTCTTCTTTCCGGACCTCCCATGCCTACTTCTTCCTCGGGGACGGTAGAAACAGGAGGGACCTGAGCTTCGAGGTCAACGAACCCTCCGTTCTTCTTGGTTTTGCGAGGCGGCTTGAAAGGTTTGTTCTCATCGGTTCGCGTGTAAGGCAATATATCATTGAAAAGGTCATGTCCAGGCAGTTTGAACCGCCTTATCAATTCGAAAACGGCTTGCTCCTTGTCTTTGGCCTCGATCATTAAATCCATGGTCGGGTCGCATGGTGGGAGCGTGGACACACGATCGCTGTGCTTTCGCCGCTGTCGATTTGTGATGGCGGAGGGAACAGGTTCAGAATAATGCATTTTCTGCGTGATCTCCTTACGTGTCCAAGTTGCCTTGATCCGGTCGAAAAGGTCCATGATATCTAAAGTACCCTCGCGCACTTGGGTGGAGTCGAAGATGATGTTGTGGTGATGAAAGTCGAGGACAAGCGGGATATTCAGTTCCTCACAAATGGGCAGCAAATCATGCACTGACCAGCTTACGTCGTCATTCTCCAGGACGAGCCGATTCTTGATATCCTGGGAAAGACGTTTATAATTCTCCCGGAACCGGTCCAGTGTGGCCTCTTTATCGCCGAATACACCACCCATGTGGAGGATCATGACAGCGTCACGATCTTGCTGCGGAGGCAACTTAAGAAGCTGCAACATCTCTGAGTGATATTCTAGGTCGCGGATCGAGCTTTCAATGACTTCCACCCTGGGCGAACCAAGCTGAGTAAACTGGCCCGGATGTACGGACACTCGATGACCAAGTTCGGCAACCACACGTCCAACCTCAGCGAGAACCTCAGATGCAAATGGGGCAAGTTTATAGCCATACTCTTTATGGCTGGCGAAAGGGAACATCTCACTGCTCAGCCGCATGAATTTGATGCCATATTTGTCATTCCAGCGCAGGAGCTTAATGAGATCTCGCGCATTGGCGAGCCCCAGAGACTCAACGTAAGCCTGTCCGCGGGCAACATCAGGCGTCCGATCCCGATCAGGTCGGTTCTTGGTCGGATGAGGCGGCTGCGAGGGATCCGCAAGTGGGTGTCTGTTTTCGAGAATGGATGCAATGCGACAGGTCCGAGAGCAGAACACTGGCGGGTTCGCGTTCCGTAGATATGTATTCAGACAAGCCTACACACCGTAAGTAACATGACTACACAGGGGCCAGCATCCGAAAGAATGCGCGAATTAACCTGACTTACATAGCCTAATCGGCCCCTCCAGGGGAGCGGAAGGTAGCTACTATTCACAGGTGGGGGACGCGAGAGAGCATCCTGAAGCTCTTCGGCTTCAACAGGAACATCGTCATCCGATTCTGGATCTGAAGGAACGTCCTTAGATGGCTCGTCATTTGACTTTGTTGCTTGTGGGACAAATCCGATCTCGAGGGTGTCATCCCGCGCAACCGTGCTGGCTGGCATGGTAACAGATTCCGAAAGTCGCGACGATCCTCTCGAAGGCAGGTAAGGAGGAAAAGCTGGCGCGGCCACCAGTTTAAACGATCGACCAGCCGAGGAATGTGTCGCAATCACAACGGAAACGCGTCCAGTGCGAACAGAAAGCAAGGCACGTCCACCGCTCTGGGCTAGAGAATAAGAAAGACTTTGGCTCGCCACGGAAGCTGATTGAGTTATCCACCGTGACGACGAGACGTGGCGAATCGAAGCTTGCGGCGGGCCAAATTCCAGGCCACCATGGGAACCTGCGGCATGTTGGAAGGGAAGAGCATGAGCTAATATCCTCTGCTGCTGGAAAACAGTAGGCCGCAGCAACATCCAGCAAGACTTGCTGTTGAACAGGTGGGATTTCTGATGAGTTCTAACTGTGGTGACCGATCATTTTCTCTCTGCGATCGATGATCGATGATTCTTGATTGTTGATCGGTGATCGGTGATCGTTGATCGATCGGGGTCCGGTGGCAGAAATGAGGGAAGAAGCCAAGAAACCGAGGAAAACAAACGATGGGTCTAAATGCAAGCGGCAGAAAACGAGTGGTCAGGATTACCTATCCAGAGGACGAGATTGAAGCAAATCTGCAAGTCAGGGCCGGTTTCTGCTTAATAAACCAGTTAGTAGGATCGGAGGCTGGATGCTGATGGTCAACTTAAGCCTTTCAGGGGCGCATGCTTGCTCCCGGAGGCACTAGTCACTGCCAAGATCTGTAGAGTATAGGTAGATAGAGTGTATCCATCTACCACTTCCCGCAGCTATCAACTGACTTTCTTCTACCTCTCTATTCCATCACAACTATTCCTTTATCTCATGGAAACCAGCTCATGCCACATCATTTAAACTGCATTTGTCAAGATCTACATCTTCAAATCCCCAAATAAGAAATAAAAGGGGATCGTCAACACAATAAATGTCATGGAAGGCCCTCAGTCACCATGTACAACCAGCAGGCGATCATATCTGCCGTCAAAATATCGCTCGGGGATTATGGGGTTTGGCTTGGAAACTGCCTCGTTTGAAATTGACAAGGCCCGGGCTAGGTATCCAAGGCCATAGCGACCGCGATGCTTACTGGTAAACTGTCTGTTGAACCTCCCGCACTCCTTCATTCCTCAAAACAGAGTGATGAGCTGTCACTCGTGGACGCCATAGTGGACCCGACAATGGCATCCAGCGTTCATTCTTGATGGCTTTAGTTTGAAACCCGGAGCGATGGAGTCTTACAAGGGTACATACCGGCTCTTGTGTTGAGTGACTTAAAAGGGCTGCTCAGCAACCAGCAACCAAAATGTGAGGCTGTCTCTCCGGTTCCTGAGCAGTAGAGTCTGGTTCGTGGACTTCTTCAGTCAACATCCTTCTGATCTACTGGAAGCCCCTGCTCGATCATAAGGAGCTGGCTCTTGGCCTCTGTTTCTTCACCTCATCTTTGCCAGCTTTGTTCTTTACAGCTCTGTGTCTGGCAATCGTGGTAGTCTGAAGATTATTAGGTGAGTCTCCTTGTTCCTATGTCTAGCGAGTGTGAGCCCATGGCACAGAAGAGAACCCCTTTGCTTTTCCTTTTGTCGCTCGTGCAAATCCCTGAGACACTACGGTTATTGTTGACCGGACATTACTAACTGTACAAATACAGAGTCGCCTTCGATTATCTTCCATTTCAACCACAGATCATCGTGGGGTTGCGCTCGCAATGAAGGGCATTCTGGTGGCTTCAGCCCTTTTGGCATCATGCGTCTCCGGACATATGCAGATGTCGAAGCCGTATCCCATTCGGAGCCCGCTGAACCCGGACTCGGATCAAAAGGATTACTCCTACACCAACCCCCTGTCAACAGATGGATCTGATTACCCGTGCAAGGGATATGCCAATGATCCCTTTGAATCTGTCGCTGACTATACGCCCGGCCAAACATACGAGCTTGAACTGCAGGGCAGCGCCACTCATGGCGGAGGGTCCTGCCAGATTTCTCTCTCTTATGATAAGGGAAAGACCTTCAAAGTCATCCATTCAATGCTCGGAGGATGCCCTCTCACCTCCAAGTATGACTTCCAAATTCCCTCGGACGCCCCGTCTGGGGAGGCCCTCCTGGCCTGGTCATGGTTCAACAAGATCGGAAACCGCGAGATGTACATGAACTGTGCCATGGTCACCGTCAAGGGTGGTTCTCAGGCCCGTCAGCACGCCCGTGACCTGTCTCCTGCCTTCTCCCGCCGGGATGGCGGCTTTGACAGCCTTCCACCCTTGTTCGAGGCTAACGTCAACGGACCCGGCAAGTGCAGGACAGTGGAGGGCCAGGAAGTTAACTTTCCTCTCCCCGGACCTTCCGTCGAGGGCTCCTTGAGTGGAAAGGGATTCCAGTGCGAGGACTCTGCCCCTTTCCTGGGCAACGGTGACTCGAGCAGCAACAGTGCCAAGGTCTCCTCGTCCGATCAAGCCGTTGCCTCGACTGCTACACCTTCAAGTTCCCAATCTACGGCCACATCTTCGAGTTCTACCTCTGTGGCCAAACCGTCAAGTTCGCAATCTCCGGCTACATCTTCAAGTTCCACCTCTGTGGCCAAACCGTCAAGTTCGCAATCTCCAGCCACTTCTTCGAGTGCCCAATCTCAAGCCACTTCTTCAAGTTCCCAAGCTACGGCCACATCTTCGAGTTCCACCTCTGTGGCCAAACCGTCAAGTTCGCAATCTCCGGCCACATCTTGGAGTACCCAATCTCAAGGCACATCTTCAAGTTTCCACACTGTGGGCTTCCACTCTGTGGTCAACCCGTTAAGTTCGCAATCTCCGGCGACACCTTCAAGTTCTCACGCCGTGGCTACGCCCTCGGCGAGACCCGCTCGACTCCACGCTCCCCTTCGCGAAAGACCACAGCCTTCACAGTCCTCCAGTCCTCAGTCCGTGTACAACTCTCCGCCCAAGTCTCACTCCACCCCAGAGTCTGGTTACATGTCTGAGTCTCCGTCCAGCCTAGAGTCTGGGTACCTGCCTGAGAGTCAATCTAGCCCAGAGTTTGGGTACAACCCGCAGCCTGCATCCCAATCTAACCCACTGTCTGGATATACGCCTCAGTCTGCGTCCCAGTCCACTGGGAATTCCGGGTATAAGCCTGAGAGTCAATCCTCTCCGGAGTTTGGATACAACCCTCAGCCCGCAACTCAAGCCACTCCATCGGGGTATAAGCCTCAGCTCTCGTCTCAATCCATCCCGGTGTCTGGGTCCAGGCCTAAGAGTCAATCTAGCCCAGAGTTTGGGTACAACCCGCAGCCTGCATCCCAAGGCATCCCACAATCAGGGTATCAGCCTGATATTCAGTTGAACCCAGAGGTTGAGTACTACACTCAGTCCGCATCCCAAGCCACCCCACAGTCTAGCTACAGCCCTCAGCTGCCGTCTCAAGCCACTCCAAAGTCAGCGTATAAGCCTCAGCCCTCGTCTCAATCCATCCCAGTGTCTGGGTACGGGCCTGAGAGTCAATCTTCTCCAGAGTTTGGATACAGCCCTCAGTCTGCATCCCAAGGCATCCCACAGTCTGGCTACAGCCCTCAGTTGCCATCCCAAGCCAGCCCGCAGTCAGGATATCAGCCTCAGTCATTGTCTCACACTACTCCCCAGACTGGGTATCAGCCTGTAAGTCAATCAAACCCACAGTTTGGCTACAGCCCTCAGGCGCCATCTCAAGCCAGCCCGCAGTCTGGGTATATCCCTCAATCTGCATCCCAGTCCAGCCCACAGCTTGGCTACAGCCCTCAGGCGCCATCTCAAGCCAGCCCGCAGTCTGGGTATATCCCTCAATCTGCATCCCAGTCCAGCCCACAGCTTGGCTACAGCCCTCAGGCGCCATCTCAAGCCAGCCCGCAGTCTGGGTATATCCCTCAATCTGCATCCCAGTCCAGCCCACAGCTTGGCTACAACCCTCTGCCACCATCTCAAGCCAGCCAACAGTCAGGGTATCAGCAGCAGTCCTCATCTCACGCTACTCCCCAGACTGGGTATCAGCCTGAGAGTCAATCTAACCCACAGTTTGGCTACAGCCCTCAGTCACCATCTCAAGCTAGCCCGCAGTCAGGATATCAGCCTCAGTCCTCATCTCACACTACTCCCCAGACTGGGTATCAGCCTGAAAGTCAATTTAGCCAAGACTCTGGGTACAACCCTCAGTCCGCATCTCAAGCGCCGCCAAAGTCTGGGTATATGCCTCAGTCTTCTCAATCCGCCCCCCAGTCTGGGTACAAACCTCAGTCGTCTCAGTCAGCGTATCAAGCCACCACAAACGCTGGATATAAGCCTCAATCTGCTCAATCCGCCCCGCAGTCTGGGTACGAGCCTCAGCCTTCTCAGTATGCCCAATCTGCCGCGGATTCTGGGTACAACCCTCAGTCTGCTCAATCTTCCCCGCAGTCTGGGTACGAGCCTCAGCCTTCTCAGTATGCCCAATCTGCCGCGGATTCTGGGTACAACCCTCAGTCATCTCAGTCAGCGTCTCAAGCCGCCCCACAGTCTGGGTACAACCCTCAGTCTGCTCAATCTTCCCCGCAGTCTGGGTATAACCCTCAGTCATCTCAGTCAGCGTCTCAAGCCGCCCCACAGTCTGGGTACAACCCTCAGTCTGCTCAATCTTCCCCGCAGTCTGGGTATAACCCTCAGTCATCTCAGTCAGCGTCTCAAGCCGCCCCACAGTCTGGGTACAACCCTCAGTCTGCTCAATCTTCCCCGCAGTCTGGGTATAACCCTCAGTCATCTCAGTCAGCATCTCAAGCTGCCCCACAGTCTGGGTACAACCCTCAGTCTGCTCAATCTTCCCCGCAGTCTGGGTACAAGCCTCAGTCGTCTCAGTCAGCGTCTCAAGCCGCCCCACAGTCTGGGTACAACCCTCAGTCATCCCAGTCTTTTAAATCCAGCCCAGGCTCTGGGTATAAGCCTGAGTCATCTCAATCGGCAACTGGTTCTGGGTATAAGCCTGAGTCATCTCAATCGGCAGCCGGCTCTGGGTATAAGCCTGAGTCTCCTCAGTCAGCTGCTGAGTCTGGGTACGAGCCTCAGCCATCTCAGTCTGCCCCAGGCTCTGGGTATAAGCCTGAGTCATCTCAATCGGCAACTGGTTCTGGGTATAAGCCTGAGTCATCTCAATCGGCAGCCGGTTCTGGGTATAAGCCTGAGTCTCCTCAGTCAGCTGCTGAGTCTGGGTACGAGCCTCAGTCTGCCCCAGGCTCTGGGTATAAGCCTGAGTCATCTCAATCGGCAACTGGTTCTGGGTATAAGCCTGAGTCATCTCAATCGGCAGCCGGTTCTGGGTATAAGCCTGAGTCTCCTCAGTCAGCTGCTGAGTCTGGGTACGAGCCTCAGCCATCTCAGTCTGCCCCAGGCTCTGGGTATAAGCCTGAGTCTGCTCAGTCAGCTGCTGAGTCCGGGTATAAGCCTCAGTCATCTCAATCAACCGCTGGTTCTGGGTACAAGCCTCAGTCATCTCAGTCTGCTGAATCTGCCCCAGGCTCTGGGTATAAGCCTGAGTCTGCTCAGTCCGCTGCTGAGTCTGGGTACAAGCCTCAGCCTGAGTCTGCCTCTAATCCCAAGTCCAAGGACAACCCCGAAGCTGAGCATGCCCCTCAGCCCAAGCCTTTCTCCGAGCCTACGCCCGCGCAAGAATTTCCGGAGACTTGCGTTCAGGGCGAGATCCTGTGCGGGCCTGACGGTCAGACATGGGCCAAGTGCGACTGGGGCAAACCTGTTCAGATGGGACCTGTTGCCGCCGGCACGCGCTGCAAACACGGTGTTATCGAGCGTATTTAGGCTTTATCATTCTTAATATTTGCAACGGCCTTTGGTTTTTCGGTGTCTGCACATACCATCCTTAATGTAGTTTGTGTCTTGTGGTTGCTGTATGTGAGAGGCTGTTTCATTTCTTTTTCTTTATTTTTATTTACAATTTTTTTTTTTTTTTTTTTGAGTGTCGGTCTCGTTATTTCTCGTGTACTTTCTGTCAGGGGCCTTTAATTGGTTACTTATTAATCAGCCCTGCGTTCGCTGCTCTAGGTAGATGAATGTAATATGATACAGAAAATGTCAAATTATCAATCGTACCACTTCCAAGGAGCAACTACGATACAGCAAAGTGTACATGTATTAGAAATGGTATCATCAACTAGCTCATTCAATCATAGACCTGATCTCCTCCAATAGAATTGAATTCCAAGTTCACTCAGCAAACGAGGCTCGGTCAAATACATTATCCACGCATATAAGCGTGTTTTTCGCGCATCTCCAACACAGTGGAAACCGAACTGCACAAAGACTCCCGTAATCAATAGGTGCCGGTATAGGCCGAGCCACCATAACCATTCTGCACCGTGTTCGGCGCGCCATTAGCCGCAGCATTATTGTTGCGCGAGAAGAAGCGACCACCGAAGACGCCGGGCTTCTCGGCTTTATCGCCCATTTCCACGTCTTGAGGGGTCGGGTGGCCAGGAAGCATGTCGTCTGCACTGGCGGTTTCCGGGGTACGCTTGTTGCGGCGCCAGAAGCCGCGGCGTTGGGTGCCGTATGTGTACCCGTTTGCCGGGGAAGGGCCAAAACGCTTCTCGCGCTTGTGGTGGCGGGCGTAGAGGAGTTGGAAGAGAATTGAGATCAAGAAGAGGAAACTGGTAGTTCACAGGTTAGTAAAAGAACCTTGATAGATAGGCTAGAGAAGAGTGTCCGACTTACATTCCGATAATTGAGACCGCAAAAGTGACCTTTTCGAGCATGCATGCGTAGCCCAGCCGGACGCCAGATGCGCTGTCGACATTATCAGTGCCGGAGCCTAGGGGAGTATTGACGTTCCCCGAGCAAGACTGGGTTCCGTCACGGGTCATCACGGCGATGGCGATCATCGCTCCGATAAAGCACACATCGAGGACGACAGCCAGGAAGGCGAAGAAGGCAATCCCTCCCACGCAGCAGGTGAAGAGTGATCCGAGGATTCCGTACAAAGCTGCCGCGCCGGAAAGACCCTCCACAGCCTTCATCCATGTTGGAATGTGCTGGTTATGTCGGCTCTGAACAGCCAGAAAGTATGAGAAGATACCCAGGATGACTGCGGCAGCGAGGAACTGGAGCACACGGATGGCTAGATTGAAAAAGCGGAGAACGACGCCGCCGGCTCCCATATTGACGGTTTCTTACTCGCGACTAGGCGAGAGGTCGTAAATAAAGTCGATGGTAAGTATGGAATTCGACCGGGTGAGAGCTATTCTAAAGAAGACAGCCAGTAAAAGCGATTCGTGGAACTGCGGACCTCACAGAAAAGCGCTGCAGGCAATGGGATTCTTCAGGGAGAATAAAAAGAGTGCAGAGTTTGAAAAGATGCAGCCCTCGAAGGCAGCAAGATTGCACTGTAATAAGTTCCAGGGGACAAGGTGTTGCGGCATGAAGATCGGTGGAGGCATTTGCTGGGTGCCAAGGAGACAATGGACCCCAGAACCAGCGATGAAAGCTTCTCACAGGCCACCATCTGTTGAGGATCCAGAAGATCGTGATGGGGATCCGCAGATGATGACGAGCACTTGATAGTGATTGGAAGCTGGAGCGGCAAAGGAAAAGCTCTCCATCTCGACATTATTAGTACATTATTAGTAGGGTAGCCTGTTGATGTCACTACTTGGACCCTTGTTCCCTCATTGGCCTTTACGGTGGAGGACTAAGCCTTGCCGGCCCACAACAGTCAAGGTCCCTTAGTCTAACGTTCGTTTCCCAATGCTGGGCCCTTTATGGTTCCATGATTCCATTCCGTCATCCCAGGTTCACCCAAAGTATCTGACGCTCTGATCTGATTACACGTGAAAAAATGCTCCTGATTATTTTTAGTGTATCCAGAAGAGGAAATTTTCAGCAAAAATTGACGCGTTCGATTAGGTAATAAAGGTTGAGCCACATCAGAATGGTCTCAGCCACGGTGCACAGCCATCCTCAGGCTCCCACCAAAACTGAGTGTCGAACATCATCTCATCGTCATGATTCAATTGTGTACATAGAATGAAGTCTCAACGGGCTCCAGGAGGGAAACTGTGGGAAAACATAGCGACAGTCGTGGATGCGAAAGGAAGGGAATACAGTTATGATGCCTGTACATCAACCAGGATCTTGCAATGCTCACCACGATCTTCAAGAAGCGTCTTGAAGCCCTTATCGACCACCTCGTTCATTTTTACCTTTGCTGTGATCATCCCTTCGGGTTTCAATTGACCTTAGAACTTGCGTGTCAGCCAAGAATGACTCAACCTCAGGCGCTTATGAACGTACCGTAGGTCAGTGCTTGGATAACATTTCGGAAAGCACTCTCATCATACAGCGCAGAGCCGCTGTAGTTAATTTCATGGTACATCAACTCGTTCACGCGGATAGAAGGCCGCTTCTCCCAGACAGCGATGTTCACAATAGTACCATGGACACGGCATGCAGAGATAGCTCCGTCCAAGGCGGCCTCCACTCCTGCAGTGTCGAAGATGACATCCGCGCCCACGCCATTTGTCAACTCCCGCACTTTCTCCGGTACGTCGCATGTGCGAGAGTCGACAATGTCTGTGGCCCCGTACTCGAGGGCGAACTTCTTGCGGTTGTCGAGTAGTTCGGCTACCATGATCTTCTTGGCTCCCTGAAGCTTCAGGATTTGTACAATTCCTATCCCAATCGGACCACCTCCGATAACCATGGCGTTATCCCCTCCCTTGAACGGGGACAGGTTGACGGCATGCCAGGCCACGGCCAGCGGCTCAATCAGTGCTGCCGCCTCGAGAGACACATTATCAGGCAGCGGATAAAAGTGCTCAGCGGGGGCCACGGTGTGCTTCGCCATTCCGCCGCCATATCCTGCAAGTGTTCAGTTCCAGGGTCCCGACGTATCCAGATGGGGCGCGCGTCTTACCTGATAGTCCAATAAACCCAATATTCTCACAGCAGTACTCATAGCCGAGTTTACAGGAGCAGCATTGTCGGTCGAAGATCGTTGGACGAACCACTGCTCGCTGTCCAGGCGATAGATGCGTTACCCCTTCGCCGACTTCTTCAATGATGCCTGCAAACTCATGACCCAATGTCACAGGATAAGAAGTCCCCGTAATCTTGTGTGGCTCCTTTGGGATGAGGACGGGGCCAGCACTATACTCATGAAGATCTTTCCGAATTAGCATATGGGAGACTTGAATCAGTGCAGGCCAGACTTACCACTGCCACATATCCCCACGAACGCTGGCCGCATCTAAATGTTCCAATAAATCAGTGAATTCGTTTCTGAGGTAGAATCCGACCTACCTTGACCTGGCCCTTGCCGCAAGTCGGCTCGTCAATTTCCTCGATTCGGATATCGCCAGGTCCGTGGAAGCGAACCGACTTCATGGTAGGCGTTGTCTTGAGTCTGGCTCGTACCGTATTCGCAGAGTCAATTCTAGTGTTCAACATTTTGAAGGCTTATCTATTCTAATGTTAACCGCCGGGAACGATCAGAGACTTTGCTGACAATCTCATATAACAGCGTCGACATTGAAGGTTTGACTGATCATTCCAAATAAGGAGCTGGGCCGTGATGGCTTCTACAAGTATATATAGTGAAGATTGTCGTTGAAGCAAGGACAATTCTCAAAGAACGTTGCAATGACGTTAGATTATATCAGATATCCTAAGCATGGTCTGCTAGAACCTCAAGAGGCTCATATGAGTTATGTACATTGGATGGCGTATTTGATTGGCAGACATCCTGAATCGTCGATTGATCATAGTTGCACCATCGATGATATGAATCGTCAGGTGCATCCATGACTCCGAGATCTCATTTGCGACTATCAGATCATGGTGAAAGCGGACGCGGCCGATTCGCTAATACACTTCTTCCGATGTTTACCATGAGTCGTTCTGACGGAACACAGGCAAACTTTCTGATATCAAGGAAGTGGTCGAGCTCAAGTCATCCGCAACGAAGCAGACGCTATAATGGCAGCTGTGGCGTCTATCAAATCGGATTCCAGTGGCCTTGCAAGCGATAGTATCTTAGGCGGGCATAGATGTGGGGAAGTGGCGTCATCATGAAACTGGGGGAGATATCTCATCTTGGCAGGCTCCCACACTGACAGGCGCAGATACATCCGCTAGGTTGACAATGAGTAATTGAGCCATCAGATTATTCGAAAACAGTTAAAAAGTACCGTACCTTTGCAACTGATGCTAGTGAATCTTTGACTGGCAGCTTATTTGAGCCATCAATAGAAATCGAGCCTGTCGACCGGGTATGTGCGACTTGTGCGTTAGAATGCACTACTGCACGCATCGGATCATGATTCCTCGTCTCGCTGCTGATCAACGAAAGCCCGAAGAATTGATTCTAGCCCTTCGTTGCGGCGCGCAAGCAACATCACATCAGAGACATTGATCGTAGAACGGCCGGCATGTCTGCATCCGTGGAGGCACCATGTCAGCCGGCATTCAGGAAAAATCCTACTCTCAAGCATTCATGCACGAAGCGAAATTGCAAGACAGTGACGCTCGTTCAATAAGACCAGAGAAGAATAACTCACTTGGCGAAGAACTCCAGATCTTGGCTAACGGTTTCTGTAAATCAGACACCATCAGCTCGGATCCACAGCAGATCATGTATATCAGACAGGTGTCTTCCGCATGTAGCGACTTGGGGTGCAGACAAGCAGATTTGACATGATACACATACCAATTTGAGCCCACACCATCTCTGTTAAAGCTCCAATGAACTGAGGAGTAGCGTTGACGCCGAGCTTGATGGTTTCCTCGTCAACAATCTTGCCAATGGAAAGCCAAAGAGCGGATTTCAAGCGCTAGATCACTAAAATCAGCAACCGAAGCATACCCCAAGGGCGCGATCTAGATATGGCGTACCTCTTCAAGGCTGACTTCCTCGTTTGGATCCATATTGTCGTGGCCAGAACCGACGACCGCTATGCAAATGCTTGTACAGTTAAGAACGACACTCTTTCGCTTTAAGTGGTTCTCTGATCCCACGCGAGTGTCCACATATACTACGTTAAAGATAGACGCGTCCTGGAGCTTCAGACGCCCGTTCGCGTTTGGCTGCTGTCACGTGCTTGCGGCGTAGATCACGCTAACCCGCAAGAGAATATTACCTTTTACGGAATTCTCCTCGTCGAAGAGCTATCAAGACCGCAGGTACTCCTTTTGCAAGGCGTTTGCTCAATCGCAAGACCTTTCTATTGTGTGTCTTCTGTGTCAAGATTAGCCCGCCTTGGGGTTTTATCTTGCTTCTGGGGAAAATAAATCCCGCAGCGAAAGTGGTTCTTATCTCTACTCCGTACCACCTTCCCCTCTGACCCGCTTCTTCGCGGGATTGGGATAGGGATACTTTTTTCCTCCCCGTTCTCCGCTCTAATCCAGTCCTCCTCGAGTTTAATCATCTGCGAGACCTCAATCCAAAACTCACAAGAGTGAGATAAGACCGTTGATCACATCACCATTCACCATGGCGTCCACCGAATCCTCCTCCGTCGTATCCGACGCCCTAAACGACTTCTTCGGCCAACTCTACACCTTCCTCGAAACACTCTTCAAACGATTCTTCAAGAATCTCTACACATCATTCGCCGAACTCACCGCCAAGCGATGGACGAAAGTCATCGTCTCCGTCGTCGTTTATGTCCTCATCCGTCCTTACATCGAAGCCTGGTTCCGCAAGATGCACGAAAAAGACCGCAAGAAGCAATTGGAGAAGGAAAAGGCAGAGCGAGAAGCCACGAAAAAGAATAAAGCCAAGATGTCCGCTAATGCACTGCGTGGTGGCGGCACCGGTGGCGGCAAAGTGCTAGGCGAGGTTGAGAATACTGATGATGAGATCGAGACTGGCGAGGACTTTGCTACCGCCAGTGGTGTGCCCGAGTGGGGGAAGAACGCAAGGAAGCGCCAGAAGAAGTTTATGAAGGAGTTGCAACGGGAAGCGGAGAACCGGACGGAGAAGTTGTCAGAAGAGCAGGTCATGGAATTACTTGATTGGAGTGAATCGGAGGATGAGAAGAAGCAGGAGGGGAAGGAGTGAGAGGTAAACCTCTTTTTTTCGGCGCCGTTCGTCGACTTCAAAGCTGGTCACGTTGTTCTTGGGCTTATTCCTGCTATCCCTCTTAATGTCCACTTCCTTTCTCCCGCTGTATAATTGACATATCTTCATGTTCTGTTGTTGAGGCTCTGTTCACGTACCAGCGACGACACGGACAGCACAGCTCGTCCTTATACGTGCCCATAGATTACGTACTCCGACGATGTTCTCAAAAATTCAATCTCACTATCATCAAGCCATGCAATTGGTCAACGTATCATCAGGGGGGCTCATTCTAAGACGGATCCGTAGAAATGCACCAAGCAAAAGAGATATCTAATGCAGCCTTCTGAGTGCTTCTATCATCCCTTTTACCTCGTCTACACTCATTTTGCCCACCGTACTGACGATTTCTTCCTGCACACTCAGCTCACAAGTGAGGAATCGCTCAATGAGCTCTCCATCCACGAAGCGATACGGTTCTTTAGCCTCACGCACCATACTTCGGAAGCCCCGGAATTCATTGAATGGCATATTTCCAACCAATTCGACTTTTCCTGCAATTGTCGCTTGCAGACGCATCAAGAAGTCTTGGTGGTCAGGATTGATGATAGCAAATAGGTAAATAGAACCTTCCACCTGTTGTTGGGATTGATTCGTCAGTCCTCTCACAGAATTGGTCAGTAAAGCCAGGGGAGAAACTCACTGTGCCTAAAAATGCTCGCGGCGTGACGGCCACACTAGCCAATTTTTGGATGTTGACCGGTCTGATGCGGTTGACCATCTCACCCAGCGAAATCTCACCCGTCACTTCCAAGCGACGCTTATCATCCTCCTCAACACCAGTGGTGTTACGATGAAGGACAATCAAATTACCTTCAGCGTCACTCTCCAAGAAAGTGTCTGGTGCGATGTTGGCAACACCGGTGGCCCATACAGTCTGAAAGTGGCGCGCAACTTCTGTCATTGTATCTGGCGTGCCGTTCTCGCCCTCCTTATACTCCACGAGGCACATGCTCTTCATGAGATCAGAGACGGCGATCAAATTGCCTGTCACCGTCACATCCACTGGCGCAGTCGAGGTCCTATAACTGGCCAGCTTCTCAAGTCTCATGGCGCCGAAATTGTTGTTGATGACTCTATATACAACGACCTTGGTGCAACGTTAGTACGGCAGTGTAGAAGCGAGGTGGACCAAGAGAGAAATGAATGCTTACTGTCTTGACGAGTGCAGCCACTATTTTGTCCCCAAGCATGGCCAATGCTCGGCATGCTCCTTTGACGGGTAGCTCAGCAACCTGAGTCAGTTTTCGGCCATTGTCAACCTCAAAGATTAGGATACGACCACGGATTGACTCGTCCCCTTCATCGTCCAGGTACGCTGTCCCAACAATGAATCGATCTTTGACCTCATCTCGGTCATTTGCGCCTTTACCCGCCGGGAACTCCGCACGGATGACGCTTTCCACTAACTCCTCTGGCCGCAGCTCGAAAGCGTCGAGGCGCCGGAACAATATCTCGTCAGCAAGTACGAATCTGCTTTTGACGATCTCTGCTCCGTCGACGAGTTTCCGTTCGATGGTACCAATACCGAAAGCTCTCTCAGAAGGCGAGTACGCCACTCGTCGGACCGTTGCCCCGATTGGGAGTGTTTGGATTTGTGTTGTTCTCTCCTTGTCAACGAGAGCGATTTTCAAGTCATGAGCTGTTGCGACTGCTATCGACTCTGGGTAGGCCTCCGAGTTGAAATGGCATATCCGGGAGGCGCCTTCGGAGTTTACTGCAGAGTATATAATCCGCCCTTCTGATTCGTAGATCATGCTAGGGTTTTCGCAAGTAGCAAAGACGTTGAACAAGCCATTGCCTCTCGGTAATTTTTTGAAAGTAGGTTGCTCAGAGCCCAATATTAGCTTGGTCATGCCAGTCAATGAGAAGTCATTCGTGTTAAATGAGTAAGTGATTACACTGCCATCCGCCATGGAAACGAAGAGAGTAGGCGGGCTATCCGTGAGCACGTTCGCCACGAGAACAGAACGAGGAAAAGCTTCACCAGCCAGGCCGACTGATGTCGTATGAAGCTCGGACAGGTCCTGAAGCTTCAGTACCGAGACTTTTGCCAGCTGAGGAAATCCGGCAATACAGACCCCTGTCGGCGATGAGGGTACTGTGACACCAGAAATCTGACTATCTGCCCCAAAGTCTTTCTGCGTTACGACCTGGACTTCGTTGGTAATATCCAAGACCGTCACAAGCTCCCCGCCCGCAACAAGAACGATCGAATCATCATTGGCAGAGGCGGCAGTTATAATGAGCTGATTCGGTGGAGTCCATTCGTAAGTAACCATTCCACCCTCTACCTCTGCGATGAGCACCCTCTGCTCAGTGACCTGCAATATTCGCCCACCGGGTAGATTGGCCGCCAGAAGAGTGCTTTTTGAAAGGCTCAGCCCAAGAAACTGATCCATCTCTTCGACCTCGCCGTCGGAACTGAAACGGAATACTCTGGTCTCGTCGACGAAAGTGACCAGAAGTGTGTCCAAGAAATTGCCGATGCTTCCTACCTGCAAGCCCCACAGGTCCGTGATATGCTCCATGTCACCTAGAACACCCAGCTCCTCCATTCCAACTCCGCTGCGGACGCTCCTGAGCGTTCCATCGTCAAAGGCGCCGGAGCCAGTGACAATCCTTGCTTGCCCTGACGAGAATTCGTGGGTCTGACTTTCACTCGAGCGGTTGCCGAGATCCATTATCGTAAAGTCCAATATCGGCGCGATATTTGACAGGGTTTGTACAACTTCCAACGATCCATTGCTGATGCGCAGTACTTGAGAGTCTCCCTGATGCGAGCCCAGGAACAAGACACCCCCGCCAAGGTATACTAAGACGGATGCGCGGGATGTGCTGCCCAGATGGTCTAGCTTCCAGCTCTCGACTTGGTTGTCAGAGTCCAAGACCAACATTAAAAAGAAGAGCCTCCCATAATCGTCAGCCAGCAGCCACCGCTGGCTATCCACCTGTTCCCAGGCCACGAAAATGGTCGCCTCATCCAGCGGGCGGGATATAATTTCGTTATTATCTGCGTCGACGTACTTGATCGACATTTCCCCGAGGATGAGCAGGCCCCCTGTCTATGTTAGCATGGAAAACAACTCATCCGAGAGCAACACAGAGTTCATGGGAAGTTACCTAACGGAGCAGGTACTGGAATCAGGTGGGAAGACCCAAGTTCGAGGTCTTGTGTAAAGTCCGCCGGTTCCCCGAATGTCGCATCGGCAGTGCTGTTGCTCCCGGTCGCCGCATGATACTGTAATTCTCTCACCCTCAGTTTGACTTTTTTCTGATTATCCTCGTACAGTAGAGCCAGGCGTGGAAGCCCTTCTTGCACATGCAAGAACGCCGACGAGCGGACGAACAACTCCTCAATTCTTGCTGTTGTCGGCTCACCCAACTCCCCCACTCGCGGGGCATCCGGGCCTGAGGGCAAGGCGACAGCCCTCCCTCTTTTCTTGCTGGGCAGTTGTATAATCGGTATGACTGCAATAACACCTTCATATATCTCCAAGGTCATGAACCGTCCGCTTGGGTCGATCAAGCATCGGTTCCCCGTTTGCGACTCCCGTGATGACGGATCCGATATGTCGACATAGTCCCGTTCCGTGCAGACTCGCTTTTCTGAACTGTTCCAAGATAACGTGAAGTATGTGTACCGGTCTGTGCCAACGAATAGATGGTCCGTAGAGGAATCAGCCGGGGTGGGAAGGCGAGCCAGCATCGTCACCCTCGCATAGATGGCGCACGAGGCCACAAGATCCAACCCATCTGGGGTGGGAGAGTAGAATTCGAGCCGATTAGACTTCCTGTTATCAGCAAATAAAAACCTGTCAGCCGATATCCATCTGGTAGCTCGATATCAGTCCCCGATACTAGAGGGTCACCAACGCGACAACCAGACAATCCTCCTCCGAATTCAAGAAATTCAGCTTGAGAGCATGACGAATGCTGCTCGCCCGATGAATTGGTACGACGTATGCCATCGTACCGACTCGCAGTCTTCACGACTGTCAATAGTTCCGGGATCGGGCTTTCCGTGGTAGTTGCCAATAACTGCGGGGATGGTAGGAGAGAATCGCAGCCAGCGACAAGATTTAGATCAATCTTGGATCAAGTGCAGGAAATATAGCAATAATCTGCATCGCTCCTTTTCTGGTTAATGATATTGATGCTCGAATGCTGGCTCGAATGGGGATGCAGGAAGATGGAAAAAGCTCACTTGAGCTACTACCTTAGCTGCCTGGGTCATATCGGGCCCGAACGTCGAGTTGGGGAATGACGATTGCTTGCGGGTTCCATCAATTCCTGATTTTTTATCTCCGACTCTATGGCCGACACGCACTAAGGTACATCTTGAGCAACCTCAAAAAGAAACAACGACCATTGTGATCTAAGTTCTACATTATTATTGAAATCTCTATTTGCAAGCAAATGCCAACACGCGAGCTGATCGAGTAATCCATTTTTGTGCAATCTCATTGTGTCAATATAGACTCGAGAATATCCTGGAATTTATTCATTCAGTCCCTTGTCACCTCTTTGATGTCTCCATCCTCTATCCCTCCCAATCAATGATAGCTGCTGAAACTGATGGTGGCAGCCATCTCCTATAGAGCCGACCCTATTCAATCACAAAACAGAGCAACATGCATACATTAAAACACGCCTAAAAACGAGGAATAACAACCAAACCAGGCGGTGTATATATGCAGATATCATCTAGGCGTCAGAAAAAAAGAGAAAAAGAGAAGAGGGAAATGTCATGACAAGAAGCATTAGTAAAGGTAGACGAAACTGTCGAACAAGCCAAAATCACGACCAGACATCCTCCTGGTAGCTGCCGCTGCTCCGCATGTGCTTCACCATCTCCTCACCCTTCTCAGCGGGCAAGCCACGAGACTTGGCAATGATTTGACCAAGGACAAGATTGACTTCCCTCGCCATGTTGGCTGCATCTCCACAGACATAGAAGATGGCCTTCTGCTTTAGGAGATCGCTAACAAGGTCGGCATGTTCTTGCAGTCGGTGCTGGACGTACACTTTCTTCGCGGTCTCGCGAGAGAAGGCAGTGATGATCTTGAGCTTGTCTCCAAGTTTCTCTTGGTAAACCTATTAAGAGTTAGGCAAAACGGGTCCAAATGTGCTCATAAGAAGACTGCAAACATACCTTCCACTCATCCTTGTACAAGAAGTCCTCATTGCTGTTACGGCAACCAAAGAACAGAATGGTAGGTCCAACATCCTTGCCCTTTTCAGCCAGAGCAGCTCGTTCCTGGACGAAGCCACGGAAAGGAGCAACGCCAGTACCGGGTCCGACCATGATAACGGGTTTGGAGGGATCAGAAGGCAACTTGAAATTGGAGTGGCGAACATGAACCGGGACGTGAATACCATCGTACTTGTTACGGGGACCAGTAATAGCATATGTCAACCCATGAGGATCGGGCGACGGATCACCGTTCTGCTTCTGCTTGAGGGCCAGGAGGTAATTCGTCGTCACGCCCTTGACGATATGGGACGCACCAGGCAAGCGGACAGATTCTACGACAGCTGTGATACTAATCTTATCCTTTTGAACGAGGGAGGAAGACGAGATGGAGTAGTAGCGAGGCTGAAGCTTGTTGAGGCCTTCGATAAGCAGCGAAAACGGGACAGCAGAGAACGGCTTCGTGGTAATATTCTGAAGAGCCTGAGCGATGTTGACGCATTGGTTGCTGATCTTCTCGTGGAAGTAATCCTTATCATTACCAAGGCGCACGATTTCGGCTTTGCTCTCTTCGTCGGGAGCGAATGGCGCCAAAGAGGACACAAACTGACGCGAGACGGGGGCGCAGATTTCCATGTAGAAGCGAACGGCCGCGTCGTAAGTGGTGGGGGTCGGAATGGGAACCTTGGCAGTGACATCGAGACCTTTGATGTTAATAACGGTATGGCGCTTCTCTTCAATGCCGAAGACCTGGAGGAAACGATCGACTTCAATGCCCGCGTTGGTAGGCCAGACAGCGATGTGATCACCGGTCTGGTAAGTGAGGTTGCTGCCAGCAATGCTAATTTCCATGTGAAGACAATTACGATCCTTGGCGGTAAACAATTCGCGGGATTCGACGATGGGAGCGATGTAAGGATTGTGCGCAGAGTAGGGACCCTTGGGGCTGCCGCTGAGATGGCCCTGAGTCGGCTCGCCAAGGTAGACGCTATCATCCTCGGGGCTCAAAGATTCATCTTCAATCACAGAGAAAACCGGTTCATAGACAGCCTCGCGCTCTTGCAGGTTCATGGACTCCGACAGCGCGGCCCACATGGGCTCCTTCCAGGCCAAAAAGTCCTCCTCCATTGTACCAGCGCCGTCATCACCCTCACCAGCGGTGCCGATGCGTTGCGCACCAAGCTTTGTAAGAGCAGCATCGACGTGCCGAACCATAGCATTGTAGTGCTCGTAGGTGTTGTTACCAAGACCGAAAGTGACATACTTGAGCGAGGAGAGCGGCTTTTCGTCAGCGGAGGCACCGCTCTCGAAAGCGACGTCCTCACCGGTGATGAACTGGTAGAACTCGACCGCGTTGTCGGTGGGCTCGCCCTCACCGTAGGTAGCCAGAACAAAGAAAGCGATCTTATCCTCGGGGAACTTATCCAGATTGTCGTAGTCGTAATCCTCGAGATCAGCGACTATGGTCTTCAAGCCGAATCGCTGGGAACCTTCCTTTGCCAGTCGGGATGCGTAATCCTCGGCAGTTCCAGTCTGGGAACCGTAGAAAATCACACAGTTCTTCCCGGTCTCTTCCATCTTTTGGATGATGTCCCGAGTTTTACCTGCTTTGGCGGCGCCATTCATGGCGGAATTCGCGGTGGCATAGGGGTCTTTGGGAACGGCCCAGTAGGAGCCCTTGGTGAAGTAGGCAATGCTGCCCACCAAGAGCACTACCAGGACAACAATATCAAGCGTGTCGAGTTGCGCCATGTTGGATTGTTGTTCAAGTAAGCAGATCTGTCCCTAGACGAGGGACAGAGCAGAAAAGAAGAGAGGGGAAAAGTAATGAAAGGTCAACACCCCCTCAATGTCCAAGGCGTGCCCAGCCAAAAAAAAAAAAAAGGTAACCAAGGAATAAATTAAGAATTCAGAATGAAGAATCACGCGACTGTGGCGATCTTCATCAACGGGGAGAGAACGAGATTGACAGTCCGAAAAGAAAGTCAGAGAGAAGGATGGTGAGATTATGAGTAAGAGTAACGCCCTTGTCCTCAGCTAATCGGACCACATAACTCGGAGCGGAATCAGCGTGGATGGTATCGTTTCTTCCCGCCCCTTAACAATTCGAGTAAGCGTGGCCTCTCGGATGATAGTCACCGGTCTTCCGGGGATGGCCGCGGTGATAGTGGCGGGCGATCCCAAGGTACGGAGTAGAATACGGCAGTGAAGATATGCTCACACGTGATGAACAGCACACAAGGGAAAAAAAGGTTGAAGGATACAGGCTCCCCGAGGACACGAAAGAATACTTAGAAATACGAATTCCTTCGTCTTCCATCAGGGTTTTCCTTGCATGGAGGCGGGCAACAGACCAAGGAAGGCTATTATATAGTACATCCTTTCCAGTTGCGATAAACCTTCGGCTACCGATAAGATCTGGATCGGAAGGGAACTTCGGTCCCTCAGATATCTACAAAATACAGTCGACGCGACCTAGAGACTGGAGGTGGCGTATCCGCTGGAGTTGGCGGGTTGCCCACATGGATCAGTTTGGCTTCATATGGGGAAATCTCCCGATTAATCCTGCCGAAAAGCGTTGCTAGCCGAGTTCCGCCTTTGAAATGGTATTTTGCAACGTCTGTCCCACAATTTAAGTGCGGTCTATCGAGTAAGAGGCGAGCATGAAGAGAGGAAGACTATGAGGCCGTATTGAACGGTATGGGTAGTGCACTGCTTATTCTTACAACTCATAGATATACCGAGCATACACTAGACAGATTAGTTGTGATACTACGGTTACAATAATGCCTGAGTTATCAACTCATCAGAACAAATAATGAATACCCGATTCTCAGCCCTCGATTTCCTCGCCCTCGCATCCACTGACAGTTGGTACCCTTACATAATTGAACAGAAAATGGAAGCCGTTATTATTCTGCAAATGCTTGTTATCGGATATCGACCTATCAGATCGAGTGTTCTGTGATAGATTCTCCGTAACACTAAGGGAGGTATTATTATTGTCAACTAGAACCCCGGAGACCTTGAGCCGCTTCAAACCTTCAACAGCAGGATGTTGATCATTTCCGTCGTTCAGAAACTTGTGGAAGATGGTCCTCTGGGTATTATTGCTTCTGTGCCAGCGGAAGTTAGGACGGGAGGATTCCGCACCGTGCGGGCGCTACCTATTATTTGAGAGGGTCCAACGTCAAAGCATTTCTTGTTTAATGAATTCCGAATAAGTGATTCAATCTTTAAACCATTCGGTTCTTACCAGAAGTTTACTTCCTTGAATATACAGAGTTGTGCACTTCATATTATTATTTGGCCGCCTGACTGGGTCCTATTTGTACCCTGTAGACATACGAACGAAGTTGTATAACGCAGAGAACTAGAACAGCCTCATGCAAGAGCCCACCCCTACTAGAAAGCAAAAGTGTATTTGACTTGAACTAGGAACCTATCCGTAGATATCAACGAAGTCCTGGATTTTCCTCAACTTGCTGGATTCTATCTGTTACCCGAGGATGTAGCATGTTAACTCTGCCCTTTTCTCTTGTCTATTTCGAACAGTGGCAATATATTTATATGAACAAACTCAAGCTGACAATCCCATTCCACTAGATTAACAACCGTTGAGAAATACAATATGAGAAGCTGGTGCGCGATTAACACGGGTTCATTGGCCTTTTTCTGGGGCAACGAAGAGTCAGGTTGGCTTGGTTGGTTTGATTACCATAGAGAGGCATCCTAAGATTTAAGGGTTTGACTCCTTCTACTTAGTAGGATGGAGCAATGTAAAGTACTCCAAATCGGCGAGGGAATATATAGGTTCGACCGCCAGTTCGGCATCCCTGTAGAGTGAAAGAACATCCCAAAGCAGGCTTCTCACAATTTCCTTGGACAGATGAGACGGATGCAATAGTTACTAGAGAGCCCTATGAATCACACATCCACAAATTGAGTAGAGCGTGAGTTTCATATGAGCGCCCTGAGCCGATCGGTCATGATGTGGACGAGGACCCATCAGAACCCCGTGTTCGAGCCTTGTCGGTCGCCGTCACGAACAAACAACTGCCCAAACAGCTTATCGCAATAAATTCACGTCTTCATACTACCACCAACGCCATCAATTTTTCTATTTCCAGGGCAGCTGAGCAACAATGTGCTGCTCACAAGTACCTGTGAATTCTTTTGCTCTTGTGAATATGAGCACCAGCACGGCGTGACTGTGGACTAAATAACATGACACAGCACAATAGTAGTAAGTGACCGCATTTTCGGACTTTTCTTGATCAGTCTCACCACATGAAACGCTTTCCTTTTTGGCCGGGCTCGCACATCTGATCGAACAAGTGGATGGGATTTATTGCCATATATCCTCCGACATGGTATTATTCGAACGTGGACTGCAAGTTACTGACGTCTGATCCCGTATGTAGCGGCATCACATCCGACGAGTAAAGCTGGGCTCATCCAGCCAACGACAATGCCCCTCATCCCTGACGATTCGAGTCTCGCGTCGCACCATAATATTTCCTCCCCACCGGAACGCCTGGTTACAAGGAGTACTCCTGCGTCCGCCATTCATAGTCGAGAAGCCTCCGCTGTGAGGGGAAGAGCAGCCGATACATCCGCTCTAGCCCCCTCGACACTACAGCCTCAGAATAATCGCCGTGGCCAATCTCATTCGAAAAGCCCCGATCCGACTGCTGCACGCCCTGGTGTAGGATACGATGTCAGCCTCGAAAGAAGGCCCTCGAACTCATACGGCCACCATCGACAGACTTCGATTGTCCATGGCGTCCAGCATTCTCGAAATCCGAGTTTTGCGGCTTCCTCCAACTCTACAAGTCCTCTGAGTCCCGAGTTGATCGCGTCTCTCGGCCGCGGCGCTGGAAATGAACAAGAGATTGCTGGCGCAGGGCGGTTGGATCAGAACGAGATGCCCCCAAATCATCATAGCCCTGGAGGCAATGGGACGAGCCATATCTTGCAAGGGACCTTGAGTACCATCGAGGATCAGGATGCTGGCGAAGTCGGCAACGCAAACCTGGCGAGCTCAGTGCATAGAAGGATGAACTCGGCTGGAAAATCCTGGAAGGAGCGTTCTCATAGCCGCTCACACTCGAGACAGCAACACTCGGAATCCAAAACTGTCGGCGAATATGCCTTGCACCATCTTTTTAATTCTGTGAGCACAACATTTTTGGTACACAAGGTTAGAACACCGTACTGACTGCTTCTTCAGTTCGTCGGTCAGGCAGACAACAAGGTCAATCAAGCCATTATGAAGCTAGGGCATTCTGATGCTCCGGTAGAGGAGGTTTGCGGCCCTGGCGTGGATCCCAACTTCGATCAATTGATCTCAGCTTTGGGCCACATCGCACGACAGAAACCAAAACCGTTGATCGACACCATAATGCTATGGCGAAAAGCCAAAGGAGATGCTGCTATAATGGCTAAGCAGGCTAGTCAAGTATGTCACGAGATCATAAAGCCCCTGGCCTATATAACGCTGGAAGGTGAAGCCAGAAGTTGACTCATGCTTTAGCAGAAGCCGTCTGCCTCTGACAATGGGCCCATCGTGCGTCGTAACACAGAGCCGTCCCAAAACGCTGTTGATTTGGCAGCGCAAACGGATTCTACGACGACCAGCACCATTCTGACTCGGCAAGAAGATGTCGTTTTAGCGGAGCGCCGTGCGACAGTGTCCGTGTATCTGGTTTGCAGAGTCTTGATTGAGATATTCAATCAGAGCAATATAGCCTCCATAACGATTGACATGGCTGAGCGTTTGGAGGACATCGTTTTTGGTCAACTCAAGACGGTTGATCCGGATCAGATATCAGCGTCACCGCTTCGCATGGCTAATTGGCGGATCTATTCCCAGTTGCTTGGTATCATGAGCGAGACGAACTTCACAAGTGTCACTGGTCGCTTCCTAGCAGAACTTGAGCGGTATCAGAAGGAAGAAATGCTCCGTGGACCATCAAAGGAGGGGGACTCTCGAGCAGAGCTTCTGATCTTGGGAATGAGACACCTTCGTATCAGGACCTACTCGGAAAACTGGAGTAAATCATGCGATTTCATGCGATCATTGGCACGCTTATTTGCCAATGCTCATGGGCAGCGTGTCAAACAGGCCTACTGTTACATTTTCGAAAAACTCCTCTTGCCAGTAGCGGCGAGTTCGAGCTGCGATCTCAGCTTACCCAAGTGGAAAGAATTCCTGGATTTGGTTCAATCTCGCCTATCCCAAATGCTAACTAAGCCCCGTCACTGGGCGGCTGCCTTTCCTCTTCATGTACTGCTATTATGTGTCTCTTCAAAGGAGGTATTTTCGTCTCAATGGCTCTCAGTTGTTCAAGGTCTTCCTGCAAGATTGAAGGATCGCCCAACGCGGGGCCCAGCCCTCCAAGCTATGTGTCGCCTATTGTGGACGTATTTCTTTCGCTACACAGATTCCCCAACAGTGACGCTCCGAAAAGTTGAGGAGGTTGCCCGAATAGCCTTGCCAGCTGGCAAAAGGTCGTACTTGAGCACAGATCCCGCAGTTGCAGAGCCCCTCATACAGCTGGTTCGCATGATCGGCTTCAAACACCCCGATGTCTGCTTCCGCAACATCATTTTCCCCTTGATAAACTCGGACCTTTTCCTTTCTGGAAGAGAGCTCAAAATTGAACAGATGGAACCGGAAAAAATGGTCATCGGTATCAGATCTTTCCTGGCGATAGTGACGGACCTTGAGAATTGTGATCAACTCTGCCCTCCGTTTCCCACTGGCTCGATTCCAAACCCATTCACTGATATCTCTGCTCCGACTCATTTACATCGACCGCAGCTTCTCACAGATCCGCGTTTGCCCGGTTCTATGGAGAATAAGGATACAGCACTATCGTTGCCCGTCAATACATCCAGACTAAGCGATAATGTCAAGGAATACTATACTCGTTTTTGTGATATCCTTGGCAAGATCACACTTCTATGCGACAACACATTTGGTGGTCAAGCAGCACTAGATGAAAAGTTCGGCGGGACAACTCCTAAGACACCAATCTCAGAGGCGTTTAGCTTCGGAAGGCGTGATGATCATCCGAGTATTGGGGATCAAAGGCAGGGATTCTACGATTTGCTTCATGTGGCGGTCCAGGCGCTCCCTCGCTGCTTATCAGATCGCATCCCGTTCAACTCGCTGATTAATTTACTTTGTACCGGGACTGCGCACGTCCAATCGAACATAGCTTCATCTTCTGCCGAATCCTTGAAGGCAATCGCGCGACAGTCACACGCTCAACAAGTCACTATTGGTTTTGCGAGATTTATCTTCAACTTTGATGCAAGATACTCCACCATGTCAGATGAGGGCATGCTCGGACCAGGTCACATTGAGTCCACGTTGAGGCTGTACGTACAATTGCTGCAGATCTGGATAGAAGAGATCAAACAAAAGACCAAAGGTGCTGCTACAGATCCCGTCGATAAGTCCGGCACTGGAAGTCGAGCCTTGCAATTGGATCTGTCTAGTGTCCTCGCACACGTGGAGGAGATTGAGTCTCATGGCCTTTTCTTCCTTTGCTCTCAATCGAGACGGGTCCGTGCCTTTGCAATCACCGTACTTCGACTGATCACGGAGTTCGACCGCGCTCTTGGCAAAGAGAACACAAGGATTATAAGAATCCTTGAAGCCGACGCGCATCAAATCCTGAACGTCAACGATGAACAGTTAAGTGTTGCCGAAAGAAGCCGAATTCAGAAGGGGAAAAGAAAGAGCGCATCGCATAACACCTTGATTGAGTTGTGCAGCAGCGAGGTGTCCTACGACTCGACCCTGTGGTCAAAAGTATTTCCGAATATCATTAGGATCAGCTTCGAAACCTGTCCGTTTGCTGTGACTTTGGGACGAGAGATCGTCTGTGCGAGGCTTGTCCAGATGCACAAAACTATCACTGCTCTTGCTGACAGTCCACATCCGCCTCCGTATGCGCCCATTGACCCTGCTCAAGCTCGTGCATTGGGCAGAAGTAACATGACTGCGGAAATTCTGATAGAGCAATGGAAGCTCTATCTAGTTATGGCTTGTACCACCCTCAACAGCGTGGGTGCGCAGTCCCAAAGTCAGCTAGCAAATGCCCAACATGCGCGCAAATCCTCCAAGGGATCTCAGCAGTCGCAAGATAAGATCAGCTCCGCCAGAAGCCTCTTTGCTTTTGTGATACCATTGTTGTCAGCTGAGCGATCCTCTATCCGAAATGCGATCGTGATAGCGTTGGGCTCCATCAATAAGAATCTCTATCGCACTTTTCTTGAGTCTCTTCAATACGCCGTAACGACGTGCAATGAGGAAGCGAAAATCCGCATCGGTGTCCACCATCGATCCCCGAGCAGCCCCAGACGAAATCGAAAAACCGATCGCCTGCGCACAGAGGTTACGCACGTATACAAGTTGACTTCGCATTTCCTTCGAGAACCAGAGGTGTACAATGACGATTGGATTGTCAATAACCTCGTCACTTATACAAAGGATCTGCGCATCTTTTTAAGTGATGCTGAAGTGCAGAACGACTGGGAATTCCAACGGCTACGGTTCCATTACTGTGGCTTGATGGAAGAGTTATTCGAGGGAATTAATCGGACCAAAGACCCGTCTCACTGGATCCCTTTCGAGTCACGAAAATCGGCTTTTTCGCTAATGGAAGATTGGTGCGGATACTCGCCTAATCAAGCACAGATTTCTCAAAGGGAAGAGAATATGCGAAAATTCGCCATGGCCCATCAACCTGAATCTGGGGAGTTTCGGAACACAGCAGCTGCAATGGAGATTGAGAAGAAGAATCTCCGCGCAGCGGCTCTTAGTGCAATGGCCTCTTTATGTGTGAGTAGTTGAAACGAGTGTGGTCCTTCAGTCAGTGACTAATCCTTAACAGGCTGGGCCAATCAGTATCACTACGGAAAGTGGCTCAGTGCTTCAATTCGATGTGGGGAGAATGCTTTCTTGGATTGATATCATTTTCAACACCATCAGCGATAAGTGGCACGCAATCGGTAGACGAGCGCTCAAGAACTTGATTATCCACAACAAAGAGCATTCTTACCTACTAGAGAGAGCAATCGAGATGTGTTATGTCGCGGAAAGGCCGAAAGCGCTGGAAAGTTACTTTGAGGTGGTGACTCAAGTGCTGATAGAACATACCGACTATCCACTTGGCTTCTGGAGAATCCTGGGCGCCGTACTCGTCACGCTGGGAAATCAGAAGCGGGAGATCCGAATGAAATCTGCCAGACTTCTTCGCATATTAGAAGAACGTCAGCAGAAGAGTTCCAGACTTCAGGACTTCGACATCAGCATCTCTGATAAGACCACAGCTGTATACAAACTCGCTCAATTCGAAACATCCCGGCGGCTAGCAAAACAACACTCCGATTTGGCCTTCACCTTGTTCTCAGAGTTTTCGCTGCATTTCCGGAATGTGGGCCCTGATAGCCAGCGAAATATGGTGGCTGCAATTTTACCTTGGGTCCAAACCATGGAGCTGCAAATCGATCCTAATGGTGGTCCAACAGCTAGGTCGTACATGCTTCTGGCCAATTTGTTCGAGATCACTATTCGATGTGGCAACATATTACCGAACGAGGTGCAAGCCCTCTGGCAGGCACTGGCAACAGGACCCCATGGCGGGAACGTACAATTGGTTCTTGATTTTATCATCAGTCTCTGCTTAGAACGCAAAGAGCAGAACTTCGTCGAGTATGCCAAGCAAGTTGTCGTCTTCTTATCAGGAACGCCTGCGGGCTCGAAGGTCATTGAATTCTTCTTGATGCAGGTCGTACCTAAGAACATGGTTCAAGAAAGGAAGGATATTACCCCAGCTCCGCCGGATGTCAAAAGCCTACCCTATGTGGCGGATCTAGGCACCGTGCTTCCCGTCGGTAATAAGCAAGCGGGTCTTTCGCTCGGTCAAGTGGCACTCATTTTCCTCGTAGATTTAATGGTTGCGCCAGTGACTCTTCCATTAGAAGCCGTTGTCAAACTGCTTCACGTCGTGCTCATTTTATGGGACCATTACATGCTTACGGTACAAGAACAGGCTAGAGAGATGTTGGTCCATCTTATCCACGAGTTGATTGCTGCCAAGATCGACGATGATGCGCCTGCAGCAACACGACAAGGCATCGAGGACTTCGTCGAATCAATACGGAAGAGTGACTCGAAGGTTGTTTGGGAGTACGAAGACAATAATGATAAAGAGGACGGGGACGATGGCAGCAGAGTACCTCCCTCAATGTCCACTGTCACCCGTCAGGTCGTCAATTTTTTCAGCCTCGCATACGAGGGTGTCAGTGATCTCTGGGCCAAGGAAGCACTCAACTGGGCTACTTCATGCCCTGTGCGACACCTAGCATGTCGGTCGTTCCAAGTATTCCGCTGCATATCAACGTCCCTGAATCCGAGGATGCTTGCAGACATGTTGGCCCGGCTCTCCAACACCATCGCGGATGAAGAGGCGGATTACCAAACCTTTTCCATGGAAATTCTAACAACTCTGAAAATCATCATTAGCTCTCTTGCTCCTGCCGATCTCCTGCGTTATCCCCAGTTATTCTGGACGACTTGCGCTTGTCTCAATACTATTCACGAGACGGAGTTCATCGAGAGCATTGGAATGCTGGAAAAGTTCCTGGACAGTGTCGATATGAGTGACCCCGCAGTGGTCACCGAGCTCATTCAAGGTCAGCCCCCAAAGTGGGAAGGTGGCTTCGAGGGGCTTCAAAACTTGGTCTACAAAGGGTTGAAATCTTCAGAATCCCTGAATCGCACATTGGACGTCCTCCATCGACTAAGTGGTCTACCAAACAACGCGCTTATTGGGGATAGCGACAGACTGCTCTTCACAATCCTAGCAAATATGGCTCATTTTCTCCGCCAGTTCGAACCGGATGTTGATGATCCAAAGACTCTTGCACGTGCTACGTTGTTGGCGCGCGTTGCTGAGGGAGAAGGATGCCCGCGTCTCGCAGCGTCTCTTCTGGGGCTCGCCAACGGACAATATAAGACAGAGAACGATTTCCTGAATCATATCGTTGCAGAGATGCGGTCTTACTACTTCCCTCGTCAGGACGTCCAGAGCCTGATTTTTCTGATGGGCCTCCTGACAAATACCGCTAAATGGTTTCGCGTTAAGACCATGAAGATCCTCTGCGTGTTGATACCTGAGATTGACATGCGGCGGCCCGAGGTGACCTCGCATGGACCTGACCTGATTTCTCCGCTTCTACGACTCCTACAGACCGATCTTTGCCCTCAAGCCTTAGAAGTCATGGATCACATCATGACTGTTTCCGGGAATCCTATGGAGCGCCATCACATTCGAATGAGTATGGCCTCATCCTCGTCCTCTCGGGCCATCCGCAAAGAATATGAGAAGATTCAGAGTCTCTATGGCATTCCAGAACCTACTGGGTGGTCCATACCCATGCCTGCCACTCAGTCAAGTGTTACACGACATAATGTTCACGCTGTATTCTACACTTGTGCAGAGGTGGACCCAATGGAAGTGCAAGAGACTGTCACACCGGAAGTCGAATTCCACGCGGATGAATACAAAGATTCATTCTTCCCCATGCGTGCAGACACCATGAAATCAATGGACACGCAGATGGACGGCAACATGGGAGACATTGTGCAAAAGCTGGACAGTCTGGATGACTTCTTCGAGGAAACAGAGCCTATCAACTCTGGACTCGATGTAATGCCAGACGCAACATTGCGAGGCTTTACTGGTGCCTATGCGGACACAAGCGCGCATCTTTATGACCAGCAGACGGCACCCATCCTGCGCAAATCACTTGCGCGGACTGCATCAACCTCGTCGTTTCACAATGGCCTCGCTGAATCACGACCGCCGAATCAACGCTTTGATAGTATGGGTGTTTATTCACCGAATACGCTGATGCCCCAGGTCTTGGGCCAAACGTTGCGGCCCACGTCACACGCTCGCTCCGTCACCTCGCCAGCTAACAACCTTTATACGCCAAGCTCGTCCAGTGTACAGTTTTCCACTCCACCTCTTGGCTTCAGCGAATCGGCATTTTTGTCCGATGATGAGTTTGAAGACGGGCTCTATGAGTTCGATGAGCGACTGACTAACAGCAAACCGCCGACCACCCTCCATAATAATCAGGGCCGAAGTGTAACGGACGGGTCTTCGTCCCTTGAGTCTATGATTCGCAGCGGAATGAGAAGACTCACAGGCGGCGCGGCCGCAAACCGGGAGAAAGAGCGGCAACGCGACTTGATTAGAGCCCAACAGCGTGCAGCCGCTCAGACGGCGAACTCACCCCGGGTGCCGAAAGTGCCACCGGAATTCCTCACAGGGCCGACCAGCAATCCGACATCGCCAGGACAGTGATTGAGGTCGTCAGACTGTGTCTCAATCCCAGCCCCCGCACCTCTTTTCTCGACTTTGCTCGGAAAGATATATCTGCAATTATTAAGTGGTTTCTCATGTTGGGTTGATATGGCGGGCGTTACACCACATTGATAGTCACAATACCCATTCTGTCCATTGATATTATTATCTATGCATTTCATAAATCTGTTCCCTGTTGTATCTAGACTAGTGTATGCGTTGCACTGGGTGAGTGTCAACTATAGATGTATATGGTCATCATTTGCCAACGATACTGGCTAGAGGAGGCCCACGTGCCTTTGACAAGGATATGATATGATATTTCTCTCGGTATTATCATCTTTCAAGATAATTTTTCACCTAGCGGTGTATATAAATCTGTTCTGCTGAAGGGTACCTAGACTACCCACAAACCAATACGGCCAGGAGGGTACTTCGGGCCATAATACCTAAGGTAAATACAGCAGTACATTTGATGCACGTGATGCTCGGTTCTCCGCGCTCTGCCGTGGGTTTCCCCGCACGGAACGTCGAGCGGATCAGTGGAGAAGCACAGTCCAAGGACATGGGCAAGGCTGCTCTTCTGGGTGCAGGGGCATTCTCTGGTCTTAGCAATTCTGGTGATTCCATCCATCCACGCGAAACCGGCTCCACTATTCTATCCCTCCCTTCATGGCAAGACTCGGAAAGCAGCGGAGAAGAATGCTCACACACTCTCTTTATTTGATCCTCGGGAATACCTCTGCAGGAAATTGTACCATAACACCGAACTCGATGCGTTACCTGACTACCTGAGCGCCAGATCTAATATTGCCCCCATCACACTTATTCTTCTTGTCTTCCTCTTCGCTCGTCTTGGTACAGCCAGGAAAGAGTTGGTAAAATTGGTCAATTCGTCTGATAACGTCGAAACCTGAAAATGAGTCTCACATCCACTGTGTCCCTTCGAATGCGGGGGTTTTCTGTCCCTAAATCGTTGCCGTCTTCATTGTCGTCAGTGCTACAGCTCCAGCGGTCTCCAATCAGGACGTTCTCTACTACTCTGCAACGTGACGCAACATGGGGATTCATCGGTTTAGGACAAATGGGTATGTTAATCTAGTTTCTTTGTCTTAGTACTCCTCTTCTTAGCCAGTCCTGATCGAACGGATGCTGTGCGTTAATTTTCCTGGAACGACACTAAATCCACGCGTTCATGTTCCATTTTGACCACTTATCTGAAGCGAAGGGGTTATGGGTCTAATTGCTTTCTCTCTTTATTTGTAGGCTACTTAATGGCCAAGAACCTACGTGCCAAAATTCCAGCTACTGACACGCTGATTGTGCGTGATGTGAACGAGAATGCCACGACAAGGTTTGTGGAGGAGACAAAGGAGGCTGCGAAAAACAGTGGTGCTGCAGAAGGCACAATGAAGGTTGAGGTCGCCCAGAGTGCTCGAGAAGTTGCAGAGCAGTCGGTAAGTCAAACGTCCTTGATTCATTAGAAGTTGCCGTTCCAGTTCAAGGATCAGGAGCTGCATGTTCTCTGATACGCCGATGTGCTACAAGGCGCAAAGCTGCTCTGGTGGTTCTCCAGATCTTTTCTGAAATGTTTTGGAACGCCTATATGTGTGTCTCAGTGATACTGATACTAAGCTTCTCCTCTACAGACCGTCATGATAACCAGTTTGCCGGAGCCAGAACACGTCAAGGATGTCTTTCATTCAATCATGAAGCACGGTGACCTACCCGCTCTGGAGGAAGAGCGCCTGTTCATTGATACATCAACCATTGACCCCTCCTCGTCGAAGGAGATTGCAAATGCAATTCACGCGACACGGACAGGGCGCTTCGTCGACGCTCCTATGTCAGGAGGAGTAGTAGGTGCTCGCGCAGGTACATTAAGTTTTATGTTCGGAGCATCGTCTCAAACAGGCCAGCTCGTCGAACGCGTAAGAGCGGTTCTAATGCTTATGGGAAAGAAGGCCTGGCATCTGGGACCTCCCGGAGCAGGCGTATCGGGGAAGCTTGCCAACAACTACATCTTGGCTATAAACAACATCGCAACAGCCGAGGCCATGAATCTCGGAATTCGCTGGGGCCTGGATCCCAAAGCTCTCGCAGACATGATCAATACCTCCACCGGCCGCTGTTGGCCAATGGAAGTCAACAATCCTGTTCCTGGCGTTGTGGAGACCGCTGCTGCATCTCGTGGATACGAGGGCGGGTTTGGAGTCAGCTTGATGAAAAAGGATCTCAGACTAGCAATCACGGCCGCGAAGGAGTCTGGCACTCCCCTGGCCCTGGCTGAAACTGCTCGTGGGGTATACAATTCTGTCGAGCAGGAGTACCGAGGCAAGGACTTCTCTGTCGTGTACAAGTGGCTGCAAGACAGGTCAGAGCAATAGAGCTGGTTGTGTCCTCTAGACGAGCTGTTCAGCATGTCACTTCTATTCTGATTCCCCCTGCCGTTTGCTTTCGTCTTCTCATTCTTGAACTTCCTGGGGCTGTTCTCATTCTGCCTCGTCTCGCAAAGCACCTTAGCATCATAGATTGGGCTCTACGAAAGATAGATGTGTTGGTCTTATCCCATATACCTTTGCATTTACTAGAACGCTCTCAGTACTACTACTAAGTGTCTTGCAGTATATGTATGACTTATACCAGGGCAGATCTATTATTTCTCTATCCACTTAGCGGCTTCGGCCACCTGATTATGGACATAAGGGGAATCTATCTTTGCTATTCATCCTTGTTCGCATCACTTGGTAATGATTCCACTAGATAGCTGTTTCGCACTCCTATTGTTGCTGTGCAGACGCTCTTTTTGCCATGGACAGGTTCATGATGTGATTCTTCAGGCTACATATTGATGCCTCAGTTCACCCGCTTCTCTGATCTCGACCAAGTCCGGTACTCAATGGTTTCCTCTTCTCTTCCCTTCGCTTTCCTATTCCTTGAACTGTGGCTACCTTCCTTCTGCATTGTCAGTATCATCTTTCTGACCTCCCGATAACCTCCTTCTTTATTTGTACGTTCTACAGGTCGTTCTTTCTGGGATCTTGTCACTTGTACCAGAGCTGTTCTTTCTGTAAACGCGACCTACTTTCTGCTTCTCTATACTTGCCCGACAGGACTCTTCCACCTGTTCTCATCCCACATTCTCTCGCATTCTTCTTCTTCTCCATCCCATTCTCCTCGTCATCAATTCATCCTCTTTGCTATCAAGCTTTCGTTACAAGTCATCCTTCTGCCTCTATCAGCTCTATTCATCGTCAGGTTCTCGTTTGCCCTTTTACTTGCTCTCGTTACCACAAGGAACTCAATCCTCATCGTCTTTATATACGAAGCTTCATCGCGGGTATAGGTGAGTTAACTACAGCGCTCTTCCATCGGTACGCTAGCTGATGACCCTAGTTTGACCATCCAGCCGTCTTTTTGAACGTTCTACAACAACTGCTATTGCTGTCCAATCCCGAAGTCCAAGGTGCGTGTCCCCTGCATCTCATATAGCCCTTGACCCTCGAGGTCACAGATATCATCAGAGCATTTGAATACTCCTGCCCGAATGGTGATACTCGACAAGTGAAAATTTATGCATTTCTAACTCATCTTGAAGATCCTTTTATAGAAACGGCCATCATGCAGTCCCAAAGTCAACAGCATGCTGCTTCGGCCGATTCTGGTCAAGCTCCTCAGACCCAGTCTGGGCAATTTGCTCAAGACTCTCGTGCCCCCTTCACTGCTGGCTACCAGCAGAACGGTCTTGCCAACCAGCCGGAGGGTTATCATGACGGTTCTATACCGCTTCAAGGAGGTTTGAACTTTCAGAACCAGAGTTCTGGGCCCAAGTACAGCACCCTCAAGGGCAACATGCCATTCACGCTGCCCCCAAACATGGACCTGTCTGGGGCCAACCGTGCACCCTACAATGGCCAGTTTGTCCTCTTCCCCAGTGGTCCGATGCTGAACGGCATTCCTCCTATTTCTTCTTTCAATCCCACTTCTGTCCTTGGGCCAAACCAGCTGAGTCACCTTCCGTATCTTCCAGCCATGTATCCAAGTGCCAGTCCCAATTTTCCTATGGGCCCAGCAACAATGCAGGGGTATCCTTTTCCGTTCATGGCAGACAACAACCTGCAGAATCTTGCTGGCCAGAAGCGGAACGGTTGGATCGCTAGCGAGAACCAGAAGGTAACTGGCCAATCCACCTCTGAGTCTCCTGGCAACCAGTGCGACTTCTACACTGGCCCTGCTGTCTCCACCATGGATGGTTCCTCTATTCCACTTCTGAACTGCAACGGCCTTCCGCAACCATGTCTCCCTTACCAGGTGATGAAGACGCCCAATGGCTACATGCTCCAGGATCTGGAGAGCCTCACCCAACAGGAACCTCCAATCCCAAGAGCCGTCCCCGCCATGTGGACTAACCCTTCGGAAGTGACGCTCGCAAAATGCCTCGAGAACCGCGAAGGTATTACCAACGTCTACATTAGAGGATTCTTGCCACAGACCACCGACGAAATGCTGCATGCCTACGCCGCCCGCTTTGGGAAGATCGATCGTTGCAAGGCAATTGTGGATCTGGACACGGGCCTTTGCAAAGGGTATGTCAAAGCAGCCTTTAATGCGTCGGCTTGCCACGCTAACTTCGCTTCCAGATTCGGTTTTGTCCAGTTTTATAACTTCGAGTCATGCGAGAATTGCATCCGGGGCTTTTTTTATCTTGGATACCAAGCAAGTTTTGCACAAGTACTGTGAATCAATGCCATTCGGACATTCGCAGGCGCTAACATAATTCAGAAATCTCGCAATTCACGCCTGAAGGATCTTGAGGACAAGACGTCCACCAACATCTATTGCACTAATATTCCGATCACTTGGACTGAGGCTGTAAGTACGGTTGCCTCATCCGAAACGACCTTCTAATATATGTCCAGGACCTCCGACATCATTTCGATCCGTACCGTGTTGTCTCCGAAAAGATCAGCCGTGACGAGAAAACTGGCGTCAGCAAGGAGGTCGGTTTCGCTCGGTAAGTATTCAATCGCTAGGTTATCTCCCGCTGCCACGAATCTGACTTCATCTCAACAGTTTTGAGACACGTGAAATCGCCGAGAAAGTGTTGGGTGAATTCCACAACACCGCCAAAGGTGGAGTGAAATTGCTCCTCCGGTTCGCAGACACGAAGGCACAAAAGATGTTGAAACAGCAAAGCAACGAGCGTCGTGCATACCGCGCTGGAGAGTACAACTACTCCGTTGAAGTGGTGCAGGGCTCTACTCCATCGCCTTCTCTGCACCGTCTCCAGCAGACCGCCAATCATCTCAGCCCTAACTCCCAGGTCAGCTATCCATCGCCGGTCGGAGTAGGTTCCACTTGGACTCCTGCGACGTCCATCTCCCCGTCGTATGTATGAAGGATTGTCTCGTACAGATGCCGTGAGCGGTCTAACGATATAAGCAGGTACCAGTTGATGAAAAATCCGGCTAGCAACTTGCCTTTCAGCTCATGGTCAACCAGGAACAGTCCAGCAACTTGGGAGACCACCCCGTTATATCATGGACGACTCTATGACCGTCATGCCATGCCAAACAATGCTTCTGCTAGTTCTTCCAAGACCGTTATGCCCAGCACTCCATGCGTCAAGGCTCGGTCGCAAGGCTCCAGTCCCCAGAAGGAGAGCATGGAGGTTGATTCTCTGTCTCCGATCTCCCCTTGCAAGGATGCCATCATGACTTCTCCAAGGTCTGCTCTTTGAGTTGATGTTTCAAGCTTTGTCTTACCCATCACATTGCTATGGAATATCTGTATCATCACTACTCATAGGTTCCAAAACGCCCTCGTCGCCAACCATGGCAGCCACTACGAGCATCATGACGTTCTATCTTCCGGATTATTTTACTTCAAGAGGCATTCTCCTATCGACTGTATGATCACTGCTCTAACTCGGCTATTGCAGGACTTTCTCACATTCCGCGTCCCTTACTCTTGATTCTTCTCGTCCTTTTTGTGCCTTCTGTTTTTGCCACTCATTGCAGGTTAATATTTGAGCGTTGCAAGTGTTATCTTTGCGTTAATTTCTCGATACCGCAGTTTGATGTATGATCAACAAAATGTGTTATATAGAACTGCATATGTTACCGATTCGGCGAATCAAGCAGTGACAAATTCTCTTAAAGATGCAAAAGTGGGTTCCTGAATTCTTCATCTGACCAACAGCGCAAGCTCGCTTTTTGTCTCGTTCAACAGGTTAGGACCTCCTAGTCTAAAAAAATGATAACGGCTCTAGTCAAGTTCCGTGGGATTGGAAAATCTTCGAAAATCATGCAAGGTTGTTGCACAGTCTATAGCTCTGCAGTGAACGTAAATCAAAAGGGCACCCACTCAGGAGAGGAGTGGTAAGAAGCGGGAGAAACGACGGAATAGGGAAAGGGCTGTTGAAATCTCGCTATACACAACGGGGCCGCAATGGACTAAAGATGGCGCCAGGCCGTTGAATTGCCGCTATTTGCTGCGTCCCAGCCTCTCCTCCTGGTCCTCGGTTAACTCGTAGGCTGGTCGATAGTGCTGAGATTGTGTACCATCTGCAGCGCCTTGACTTGGATCGGCGCTGTCGTCCACACGCAACTTGGGATTTGGGTGGGTATCTGTAGTGCCTCCCAGGCTAGTGTAACCTTGATCATAGAGAGAGCAGTACTTAAGACCCAAATGACGAATGAAAGCCCAGATCTCCGCGTAGTGCCAGTCAATGACAGGGTGAATGCGCATGAATTCAGGCCATCCGTGGTCGGTAGGATCGAAATGGGTCAGATCGGCCCCGTGCGGATCAGTGCGCCGGGTTCCGACGAAGATAGCCTTGATGGACGGGTTGAGGGAGAGGTAGTGCTCGAAGCATGACTTGATGGTTGTGCGGGGCGGCTCGGTGGTGAATCTCACGATTGCGAGGTGGTAAGCACGCGAGGACCATTGGACGAACTCCTCTACCGCAGGGAAAGAATCGGGTGGGAGGGCGTAGATGGCGGGGATATAGGCGAGACCACCTTCCTCCGGGGGTGGGTGCGGGTGGAGACTGGCAAGGAAGAGGATGAGCAGGACGAGACAGTCTTTGCCGCCGTTGTAGGAGAGGGAGAGGTCGGAGAGCTTGTAGCGGGATAGGGCTGTTGCGACGACGTCGAGGGAGATGCGGGTCTGTCGTTGGACGGCGGCGAGAAGGGAACCTGGGGGGTGTGATTCTTGGAGAAAGGACTGGACGCGGAGGTGGACGTCGGCGACGACGGCGGAGAGCGAGGGGAACGATTCGACTGTTGTTGTGGTGGTCGTCGAAGACGGGAACGAAGGGATGTTGTCCGTTTCTTTTGTTGTCGTGGCGGGGGAGTTGGAATACTGTGGTAGAGGCTGTTGGCTGTTCACTGCGGTGCCATTTGCAGTTGGGAGCGCTGGACGTGGCTCGGAAGCAGATTCTCTCATGTCTTGCATCCCAATCGCTGGATCCTGTAACAGTTTCGACATGGGAAATATACTCCGCGCACTTATGAGCTATGCAGCCTTGGTAAACGTTGTAGTGGGGGCGGAATGTGATGTCGCTGTGTCACTGACTTATCGGCAAAGCCAGTGGGGTCACGGATGAGAGATAGGATCATATAGCCTGTCAAGGCCAAATTGCAGAGAACAATGCAGTTTCCGTATACTACCTCATGGGAGATGGCTTCATACGAAAGGGTAATCAATGACAGCGGATCATAAAAGGCATTCCCGATGGTGGAGACAGGCTGGAGAATCTTCTGGTTTTCGAAATCAGCTCGGAGAAGTCCAACCCCGCGCCCCGCGTCGCCATCACCGACTGCGGGCCGATCGTTTGATCAAGAGTCCAAGGCACTCGCTAGACTTAAATCAACCAGTGCTATAGATATTACGTTCTCACTCTTGACACCGTGAATCGCATCCGGCAAATTGGCAAGTATAGACCGTGCGAAATGTCCCCTCTTTTGCAGAGAACTTCAGGAGGCTGCAACGGTCATGAGGTCAATCATATATATTAAGAACCGCTAAGATACACAATCCGATGTCTTGAAACATTGAGAAGAAGAGAAAACAACTCGAATAGGGGCATCCCAAACACCAATTGACCACAGTCCGAACGATTCAGACATTGTATGCCAGATCATTAGCCTAGGACTTTCATCTTTTTCTTCTTCTTCTTGTCACCATCGGTCCCCCTCTTCTGCCCCTTTTGGAATTCTCGCCAGCTTCCAATCCGCTCATCTCGCGTATTTTCCCAAGCTTGCTCATGCTCTCGCTTCCGTTTCCTTGCCTCTAACTCTTCTTCCTCTTTGCGCTGCTCTCGTCCTTCCTCCTGCAGCTTGGCTTTAAGCTGCCTTCGTCTGCGCGCTTCCTCTTCCAGCAAGACCTGCACAGTCTTTTGGCGCCATTCCTTTTTGAATTCCTCAGTCTGCAATTCGGGGGAGTCTACTGTGTACTTATGTTCCCGGATCAAGAGCCGTCGTGCATCAGCGATACATTCGTCCAGATACGCGCGGGCCTTCTCATCCAATAATGTGGTCTGAGCTTTTTTTAATCGATCGAAGGCATCTGGGGCAGCGGGGTTTTTTGTCTTGTCGGGGTGAATGAGGAGGGACTTTTTGCGATACTGTAATTTGATGTCGGATTCGGCGACACCTGGCTGAAGATCCAGGACCGCATATCTTATAGGGAAATTGTCAGCTGCTAGACCGTAGAACGCATAGAAGATGTCGAAGAACAAGAGAGTAAAGAAGAATACTCACGCATCTAATTGAAATGCTTTACGAATGCGATCAATTTCCGCATCCTACATGGCAGCACGTGTCAGTCTGACGCCAGTTGCAGCTAGGACCACTCGCACATACCTTGATGAAATCCGACGCCTCCTTCTCCAGTGCGTCCAAAGCATCTTGCTCATCGGATGACATTGTGAATTCGATCTTACAAACGCCACAAGCTTCGGTTACTCTGTCTTTGCTGTATGGTCATGAACAGTTCCTGTAGTCTGAGAGCTGGTGATAAGCTGCCAATCTTATCTATGGCTGACTCAGCACCGGAGAAAAAAAAAGTTGTTTCACCGCCCAACGGCGGATTGCTTCATGGCCGACCAAAGGATCATCACCATCTGTATCAGCGAGCATATACCCTTGATACGGGCTCACGCGGACTATCATGGCTCCTGACACTGGTCCTCGCACTGGCAAACATGCAAAGCCGCCACGATCAAAAACGTTGAAACGCAAGCGCGGGCAGGAAGAACTGTCATCCCTCATCCAGCGGGTTGAAGATCTGGACCTCAAAGAGACCTTCAAATCCTTCTCCGATCTGCCTCTATCCGAACCGACTGCTTCAGGACTTGCCTCGTCGCACTACAAAACATTGACTGATATCCAATCCCGTGCGATAAGCCACGCGCTCAAGGGCCGAGATGTTCTGGGAGCCGCGAAGACCGGTAGCGGCAAGACGCTGGCTTTCCTCGTGCCGGTGCTCGAAAATCTCTACCGCAAGCAATGGGCTGAGCATGATGGATTGGGCGCTTTGATTTTATCTCCAACTCGCGAACTTGCCATTCAGATTTTTGAAGTTCTCCGAAAAATCGGTCGCTACCATACATTTTCGGCCGGTCTGGTCATCGGTGGGAAGAGTTTGAAGGAGGAGCAGGAGAGACTGGGACGGATGAATATTCTGGTGTGTACGCCTGGTCGTATGCTACAGCATCTGGATCAGACCGCACTCTTCGACACATATAACCTTCAGATGCTGGTCCTCGACGAAGCAGACCGTATCCTAGATCTGGGCTTCCAGCAGACTGTGGATGCCATTATCGGTCACCTTCCTAAAGAGCGCCAGACGTTGCTATTCAGCGCAACTCAAACGAAGAAGGTTTCGGACCTTGCCCGGTTGAGTCTCCAGGATCCCGAGTACGTGGCTGTCCACGAGACGGCGGCTTCAGCAACGCCATCTAAACTCCAGCAACATTACGTGATTACGCCGCTTCCGCAGAAGCTTGATGTCCTTTGGAGTTTTATCCGAAGCAATCTCAAGTCCAAGACCATGGTATTTTTGTCTTCGGGGAAACAAGTACGATTTGTGTACGAATCCTTCCGACATTTGCAGCCTGGTATCCCGTTGATGCATCTCCACGGCCGTCAGAAGCAGGGCGGACGATTGGACATCGTAACCAGATTCTCTCAATCACAGCATTGCGTTCTCTTCTCTACGGATGTTGCTGCTCGTGGTTTGGACTTCCCAGCGGTCGACTGGGTCATCCAGCTTGACTGTCCCGAAGATGCGGACACTTATATCCACCGGGTGGGACGTACAGCGCGGTACGAGCGGGACGGTCGTGCGGTTTTGTTCTTGGACCCCAGTGAGGAGGAAGGCATGCTGAAGCGTCTGGAGCACAAGAAAGTACCCATCGAGAAGATTAACATTAAGGCAAACAAACAACAGAGTATCAAGGACCAGCTACAGAACATGTGCTTCAAGGATCCTGAGCTCAAGTATCTCGGGCAGAAAGCGTTCATTTCTTATGTCAAATCTGTCTATATCCAGAAAGACAAGGAGGTTTTCAAACTCAAGGAACTGAAGCTGGATGAGTTCGCGGCTAGCTTAGGTCTACCTGGTGCACCCCGGATCAAATTCATCAAGGGAGATGATACGAAGCAACGGAAGAACGCACCTCGAGCCGCAGCACACATGTTGAGTGACGACGATGACTCGGACGAGGAGGATAGTGAGAAGAAGAGCAAGAAGAAGGAGGAACCACAGATACGGACCAAATATGACCGGATGTTTGAGCGGCGAAACCAAGACGTGCTGGCGGAGCATTACTCGAAACTCATCAATGACGACGGCACAATGGTTGCACCCAATGCCGGTGCCGGGGCTGATGCGGACGAAGATGATGACTTCCTGTCCGTTAAACGCCGTTTCGACGCTGGTGATAAGAACCTTGGATTGTCAAGCGATGAGGACGATGAGGGTGAGAAGGGTGACAAGAAGGATGTCAAGGTGGTGCACATTGACGGCAGTGCACCCCTGGTCATTGATTCCAAGCGTCGCGAGAAGCTCCTCAAGTCGAAGAAGAAGTTACTCAAATTCAAGGGCAAGGGAACCAAACTGGTCTACGACGACGAAGGAAACGCGCACGAGGTGTATGAGCTGGAAGACGAAGAGCAATTCAAGGCTCGCGGCGACGCCAAGGATCAACAGGCGAAGTTCTTGGCAGAGGAGGCGGAGCGCACACGTATGGCAGACATGGAGGACAAGGAGATCGCCAAACAGAAGCGGCGCGAGAAGAAGGAGAAACGCAAGGCCCGCGAGCGCGAGCTGCTTGCCGAAGCGGAGGAAGAAGAGAGACTGGTACAGCTCCCTCCCTACGAAGGGGACCAAAAAGTCGATGGAGGATTCTCCGCCTCCGAGGACGAAGCACCACGTCCCAGCAAGAAGGCAAAGGTCAAGTTCACCGAGGCGAACGACAGAGAGGAGGAAGCAGAGCCTTGGTACAAGAAGAGCAAGAAGTCCAGCGACAAAGCAGCCAACGCTCCTCAAATCCAAACCTTGGAGGATCTGGAATCGCTCGCCACTGGCTTGCTTGGTTAGCCGTCCTGTATCGACGATTTTACGGATGCATTTTCCTTTTTCTCTTATTGCACTTTTCTCTAGCGGAGTAATAAAAGCATTCTTTGGTCCAAGGGGTGTTGTTATATCAAGCTTTGTATATAGTGATAGCATAGACAATACTGTAAATGAGCATTGTTATATAAACAGCTATCTCTATCTCCAGATCCCACTACCAACTTGGGGCATATTGCTAATTCCCTACTGCCAAGACAAATAATGAAGCTTCTTCAGCCAAAGCGTGGCGTCGACCGTGGAGCCGTAGTGTGCAATTCCGTCTGGTCGAACCAATCGTCAATTCTCCTGCTCTTCTTCAGCCCACAGCCATGTGCCGATGGTTCCCTCTGGATCAATCGAAGATGAAGAGCTTCAGACCATCTCAGTACGTAATTTTTATCGATCACGCAATCGCCGCTAAACCCTCTCGAATGTAACGTCAAGACTGGGTTTTGGCTTTGCGTCAAGAGCGTTGCATATGGCATAATCGGCCTAACAGCAGGAGTTTCTTCTGCGAATGGGTTCGTCTGGCTTTGAACTACCTTCTACTCATCTGCTGTTGTTATGGGTGTTTGTTCATTTTTGACTTGCAGTTGAAACATTGGAAAAGTCCGGTAGAGTCACGTGCTTATTTCCATATCGGGAAGGGAAATATAGAACCAATAGCCCAGAGGTGAGTCGGAGCCTTCGAGCGCAGTTTCATCGACAGCATACTAACATGGCTACTAGCCAACAAGAATCTTGGCCAATTGTGCCTGCTGGCGGTGGAAGATACCCAAGCGAGATTCTTGAGCTTGGCAGTGGTCTGGTGAGGGGTCGAGGCACTTCTTCGCAAAGCTGTCTTCTGTCTGCACGATCGAAGCAAAGATGACAGTCCATGATATTGAGAAGTATCCTCCTCACGCTCCCCAGGAGCCTCTGAGCGACAAGGCTGCGGGCGCAGAGCCCTTCGAAATCGAACAACATGTCAGGGCCGACAAGCTCGCCCGTAAGCTCTCCGCCCGACAGGTGCAGATGATCGCCATCGGCGGCACAATCGGGACGGGCCTCTTCCTGGGAACGGGCAAAGCTCTCGCGACGGGTGGGCCGGCATCGATGCTTATTTCGTATGCCATATGCGGTGGGATTGTGTTTGTCACGATGTTGAGTTTGGGTGAGATGGCTGCGTTTATTCCCATTGCGGGTTCGTTCTGTACTTTTGCAGGGTGAGTATTTCATTGATGGACAGTGTGGAGTATCGCTGACGACTGCTGCAGTCGCTTTGTTGATGATGCTCTTGGGTTCGCTCTGACTTGGAATTACTGGTTTAATGACGCTGTCTCGACGGCGGCGGATGTCATTGCACTGCAACTTTTGCTTCAGTATTGGACGGATAATTTTCCAGGCTGGGCGATCAGTTTGATCTTTCTCGTTGTTGTTATTCTATTCAATGTGATGTCTGTGAGGGTCTATGGAGAGGTATGGTCATGGTGTGCTTCTAACAAGAAGTTTGCTAACTCTCCGCAGGTTGAATACTGGCTCAGTTTACTGAAGGTCATCACGATTATAGTATGCTCACATCCGCGCTCATGTTTCTAGTATCCATGATTTTGAGACTGACTCTTTTAGATCTTCATCATTCTCGGGATTGTTGTCAACTGCGGGGGCAATAAGGAGCACAAATACATTGGCGACAAGTACTTCTATGTCGGCGATGCCCCCTTCGTGGGTGGAATCGGTGGATTCGCCTCCGTCTTCGTTACGGCATCATTTGCTTAGTATGTCCTTTAATCTAATATAGCGAAGGACGGAGCTGACTGTATCCAGTGGCGGCACGGAATCCATCGCCATCACAGCGGGAGAAACCAAAGACCCAGCCAAAAACATGCCCCGTGTTGTCCGCAATGTCTTTTGGCGCATCGTCCTCTTCTACATCCTCTCTATCATTCTCATCGGCCTAAACGTGCCCTACAACTACCCCAACCTATCGAAGAAAACCACCGCCACCAGCCCGTTCACCATCGTCTTCATGGAAGCCGGCAGCGCCGTCGCAGGCAGCTTTATCAACGCCGTGCTAATGACCAGCGTCATCTCCGCCGCCAACCACGCTCTCTTCGCCGGGTCCCGGCTTCTCTACACCCTCGCGGTAGACGGCCACGCCCCTCGCTTCTTCGGCCACCTCAATCGCTTCCAGATCCCCTGGATCGCCGTCCTAGCCACATCCCTCATCAGCGGCCTGTGCTTCGGAGCCAGCTACATCGGAGCCAGACAGCTCTGGACATGGTTGCAAAAGTAAGCTCCCCACCTCCCGCAAATATGCAACAGCCTTAACAATACAAACCAGCATCGTCGGCGTCTCCAACCAAATCTCATGGGTCTGCATCGGCATCGCATCCCTGCGCTTCCGCGCCGCCATCCGCCGCCAAAACCTCGAACACCTCCTCCCCTTCAAGAACTGGACATACCCCGTCGGCCCCATCATCGCCGTCGGCCTGAATATCGTCCTGATCCTCGTGCAGGGCTGGTCCTGCTTCAGCCCGTCCTTCCAGGCCGTCGACTTCGTCTCCTTCTACATCGAGATCCCGGTCATGCTTGTCATGTTTCTAGCATGGAAGCTGGTCAAGCGGACCAAGTTCGTGCATCTCGATGAGATGGACTTGGTCACGGACCGGTATGATCTGAATGCGGGGCATGATGAAAGTAATGGCGATGGTGATGGTGCAGAGAGCCCGTCCCGGGTTGGGAGGATCCTGCATATCAACCAGGTGCAGACTGAAAAGGGCGTGCTTGGGAAGCTCAAGCGAGTCGGGATGTGGTTGTTCTTATAGTATAGGTGTTTTTCATTACATTCCCGTTCCTGTTTATATTTGTAATAGATGATGTGTATATACGTGACTTCAGCGAATGAGACACGACGCAAATTCACGACTCTGCTTACTTTGTCACTGATCAAGGATGGATCGATATGTGGGAAGACAACTACAAACTATTCCATCTCGTAGCATTGATCTAGATACTGTCCGATACTACCTGTACAATGTGGGTACAACTACATTCAGAATGAGTAAGCGGCAAGTTCCAACATCACAGTCTCTATTTAACTGCCGAGTATCCCTCAGCCATATAGTCACAAGCACTAGATATTAGGCCATCCGTCCAGCAGGATATCAGAGCCAGTCTGTGGTATGTATAGTCTATAGACATATAGAATGCTGACAAAGGGAACCAGGAATAAAGAAAAAGGAAAAAGAAAAAGACAATTATATATATGTCCCGCTCCCCTCCTATGCATTATGCAGCAATGTGGATGATCGAATACAGTAATGCGAATGGCGTGACCCATGAGAACTCCGAGAATACAAAGGAGACAAACCAACGGACAGAAAAACGCCAGATGAACCTTGACCTAGATGAAACGGAAAGAATGGAAGACGAAGACGACCGTGGAATATAGAGCGCCCAATGCATAGTGTAAACATGGCTAAAAAATCCGAGTAGTAGATGTAAAGATGCCAATGCTGGAGCGCATGCAAACACCAGGGATATCAAAAACAAAGGAAATAGCAAGTCGGTGGGCGGTGTGAGCTGCACATAGCAGCGATGAGTGATGGTCAAATCGTACAGCGAATCAAACTGGGAGTTGGAGATACACGGACAAAGGAAATGGAAGCATCAGGATCGTTCAAGCTCGTAGGACCTGCTACAAGAACAGATATCTTGAGGAGGTCTCCGGGCCTTCCAAGAGGCCAAAACCGAAGAAAACGAGGCCAATCTGGACTCATACTAAGTCCGGTCTATAGGAGACGATCAGTCGTTCACCATATCATCCAAGGCCATCTTTCGCCTCTTGGTGGGCCTGGATTCGCCTGTTTCGGGTCCCCCAGCTGGTTGTTCGTCCCGAGGACGAGCTGGAGACGACTGCGTTGAGAGATTTTGTGCTCCTTGTACAGTTGGATTTGATTGTTGCGACCCTAATTCTCCGTGGTTGTGTTCGAGCGCTGCGTGACGCGTTTGCGTGGCAGGAGAAATTGGTTCCATAAAACTGTGCGGCGACGACCCTCCAGTCTGCTGCTGTGGTTGTGGCTGCATCAGCTCCTCACGGAGCCGAGGCGACCACGCTGCCGGGTACGGATCGCTCAACCGATGTGGCTGTGGTGTGGGACGAGAGTGCGTCATTGCTGGAGGGAAAATAGGGGGCAATCGGACTGGAGATTCCGGGTATGCTTCGCGAGTGTCGCCCGCCGGCAACCGGCTCACCATTCTCGGACTCGCCGTGTATGGCGGCATGGGCACACTGAATGGTTGCTGATATTGCGGTGGAGACGTGGTAGGAGGTAATCCCTGGTGAGTATATGAAGAAAGAGGCCTTCCTGCGCCCATTGGCGTGCGACCGAGATTGAGCGCAGGGCTGAAACCGCTTGTCAGAGGAATAAAACCCGGCGGTGTCGCAACTGTCATCTGTGGTATGGAACCAGATGAAGAAAAGCGCCTATGTCCCAGGTTTGCCTGCATCGATAAGGAGGGATCCACGACCTGGGGGAACACGGAAGTCGACCACCTGTGAGGGTGGCCCGGAGGAGCCCTAAACCCGACTGCCCCGTGCGGTGTACCAGGCATCTGAAGGTCTGTCACAGGTCGAATCTCGCGGGAGCCGGTGGACCTATGCGTATGAGTGCGTCTGGGTAGAGGGGTCTGCTGCTCTCCAGATGTCGCCGCATTTTCTGCCTGTGATGCGTACGTCCTGAGAGACGCATCTTCAGCTTTCAGTGGCGGTCTTCCTCTTTTCTTATGCGTAACATCAACACAGGTAGCCTTTTTTTCACCAGTATTCATCTTAGCAACGAACTCGGTATCAGTTGGACTAGAATAGAATGGCTTACCTCCTTTCCCGACAAAACGCACCGTCGACAAGGCCGGGCAGGATCGCACCCTAGATGCTTCTTCTTGCAATTAACACACGCCGATGCGACGTGTGCTTTAGTGCGCCTCGTCCCTTTTGGTAGCAGCTCCCTAGCAGGCGGTGAGGTTCCGAAACTTGAGGACGGAAACGTCGTCGAGGACTCTTGTGCTGCTCGTTGTTCGGTGGTCCCAAGCGGTGCTTGGGAATTAGGGGCGGTTTCATTGAAGATGAATGGTGGTCGTATCTCTTCTCTAGTGACCGAGGCCACATATTGTTGGAATGCTGAAGTATGGCCTGTCGCGGGGCCTGAAGATCCCGACGCTAGAGCCGTCTCTGACACAGACGCGGTTGTCACCGCTGGCGCGGTCACTGACACAGCCGTAACTGTTGGCAGTCCTGTTGTATGAGGGGTTGGTCTGACGTGTCGAGGAGTCTCCAGCGGGTCTTCTGCCGGGACCGAGCTGGACATAGGGTGAACGGGTGGAAGGTCCCGGGGATTGCAAAGACGAGCATTTGTCGGTAGGGTGTAAAGCCGTTCGGAGGCTGAACTGAATCTTGGATGTCCAAATTGTGTGCTGACGAGGGCTGTAGGGGGAAGGACGAGTGATTGCATTTGGTAGGTTGAGGGTCCCCTGGTGCTGTAAAGGAACTACGACTGAAATGATTTCAAAGGAATAGAAAACAAGCTAGATCTGATGTTGAAATAGCAGCATATCTGGCATGGAGAAAGGCTTCCGGGAGTTGCAGTGTCTATCCAATCGCAATAGTTCTTCTCGATCGCCAGTCGTCATCTGAGAATCTCACGCTTACAAGTCCAAGGACTGGAGGAGCTTATAATCAGTCAGTACAATATCCGTGATTGGACAAGTCATAAACTAGGGTGTGTCGATCATTGAATTATGCCCACAACATGACAGCGGTCTCCATAGATTCGGCCGTTCTCATGTAGGGTTGATTTATTGCAGTATGGGAAGGGCGATCAATGGGGCTAGGCAGGAGTATAGAGCGGGACATTTTCAGCGAAAGAAGGAAAGGAAGGAAGGAAACGGCGCAAAAGGGAAAGCAGATATGCCTTACCTCCGAGTCACGATGCATGCTGAAAATTGGGCCCCAGACGTTATGGCTTCGGGTGGACTTAGGGGACAGTCCACTACCCGAAAGGGGGAAAAAGGGAAAAACGGTGAACTATACGCGGGCGATGAGACGCACCACTTGGTTCTGCCAATTAATTTGAACAGCTGACGGAGTGACAAGAACAAATGGAGAGTCAGAGGAGGCCTCAATATCGGTTTCTTTTTCTTCTGGGCCCAGAAGTGGCATACAGCCCATCAACCGTCAAGTGGAAGACTTGCTTCGAGCGAGGAGACAATAGTGATAGACGGATTGATAGAGTCCGAACGATCTAGTCTTTCTGTTCTCGCAGGTTAGATTAGGCTTCTACCTTAAAACGGGAAAAGCTCTGATGCGCCATGCGACGTGAGGAAAGAGTGGGTTATAGTGGCCAGTGCAACAGCGACTAGCAGCCGATAGCCTTGATCTCCATCACGGTAGATCTCTATGGAGTCAAAATGGAGGAGGAGGTTTCTTCCTTTGGGACTCCGGTGTCTGGACGACGGAAGGGTGTCACTGCTCACTAGGAATGGGAGAATTGGAGGGACAAATAGTAGACTTGATAGTCAGGTTCCAATCCTCCGGGGAGGGAGGGGGTTTCCTCAGTCAAGGCCAATCAATAATAAGGACTCAATCTTCAGTGATGAGCCTCGACAGATCCGCAGTCACATTGTTGCCAGTAGTCCCTTTCTGACCGTGGCATTTCGTTCTCTTTTTCTTTTTGGTTTCGAAAATGATTCCGACGATCATTTTTTTTTCATTTCCCTTGTTTCCTCTTCTTCAAGGGACTTCTCCAGATGGACCTCCATAGGGAATAAGGATGCCACTGCCAGTGACACAGTCCCAAAAAGGTTAAACAACGTCTTGGGGCGATGTCGATACTCCATAGTATGCAGTATCTAGCTAGGAAGCAGCCTAGCAGGGCAGACCAGCTGCTCCTGTGGAGTGGGGCAAGAAATTCAGCTCTGCTTTCCTTTTGCTTTTTCCCCTTTTTTTTCCATTATTTTATTTTTCATTTTTCCTCTTCCCCTTTTTGCTTTTGATGGAACTGGAATCATGGGACGTTGCCGAATCAGGGAACTGGACGCAAGGCGAAGGGAAGCCAGCGACGGATCGACGTCCGCGCCCGCCCGCCTGCAGCTTCTTGCCAATAGTCCGCTCGGCAGGGAGGGAGCTGTGCATTGTCATTATTCTTTAGCTCATTCCGTCCCAGTTTGACATGCGCTAAAACCCGAATTGGGATTTGGGATTTGGGTATTGGGACTGAGAAAAGTGAGGGAGCAACTCGCAAGAAGGTTCATCTCGTCGCCAGGATCTTTAGCTTGTCGGTCCAATCGTATCAGGCTTATCAGCACAGAGCTGGATGTCTGTGTAGCCTCCACACATGAGACATGTACGATAGAAAAATGAGATGATGATACACAGCACCGGCTGTTTTCCTTAACAGGCCAAAAAAGAAATCACCGAATCCTGTTTCTCTGACCAATAGCACTGCGCCTGCGTCTTATTTTCTCCAGCTCGAGTCGTTGGGGCGGAGTATGCATTACCTTAGACGTTGGTGAGCATCCAGCAGCTCACAAGGAGCTGCTTATTTTCCTAAATGATCATCGGTCCAAATGATGATGACTTCACTTCTCTTCTCCCCGTAGGGTTTCCCCTTCTCAGTCTCTCTCTTTTCTCATTTTTGTCTTTGTTCTTCTCACTGGCAATGGTGAGCCCTTTCTTTTACTAGATTATCTGGCCTGAATGGAAGCGATCTCTTCCTTCGTCATAATATGGAGATCTTTAGGAATGAATACTGGCGGAATCTGTCTCAAGCCCCAGCCCCGGAATGCAGATCGTCTAGAACTCGTGTGGCTCCAAGGGCACGGGACAGCATGATGAGTTGACAAATTGACACTTGACTAGGTAGACCTTAGACTCCTGGACACACGGCGCTCTTGGAATAATGAATAATTTTGTGTAAAAGCAGTTCTGAGGAGTAGCTGTGGTAGCCAATGATGTTTATCGTATGGTCAAAAGAGACTTGACGCCAGACGCCATTTCAAGCTTTCGAGCGTAGGGAAAAAGCTACAATTCTCCGCAATAATGGCCATGTTCCAGCGGTTCGAGAGTGAGACCCACTGTCATAGCAATCCATGACAGAGTGCTCCGTACATGTATCTCGTAATGAAGATGTCCAATACTTCTTCGTGCTCCATCTTTACCGCTATAAGCTCGTTCGGATCGTGCTTTTCGGTAGATGAGTTAGAAGAATGCGCGCTCTTGTTTCCATGACAAAGCTCATGAGTATCTAACTTGTGCTCTTCGCATCACAGCATGAACTGCGGAGTCCTCTCAGAGAGAACTGAAGTCGCACACAGCACCTGCAGAGTGCATAATGCAGTGTGCACAAATTTGGTTCGTCTTTTCAGAGGTGGTGGCCCCTCGGAGCTATTGGATCGACCGTCATTTTCCGGCTTAAGTAGGGTGTAGCTCACGAATCATGATCACCAGCCTAGTACGACTCTTATTTTCTAAGAAGCAAGCCAATCCGCTGGGAGCGAAAAGTGCGTAATCTCTACGGCTCAACCTTGGGGTTGGTCAGCACAGGACGATGGGGTCCCTGGTACATACGATAATTGATCGTAGACGGAGTAACTTGGTATCAAGCTGTAGCCGCAGCCGCAACGTTCTAGACGGCGAAATTGGCAAGGATTCGATGGGGCTTTTTCATTCCAGTTGCCTTGGGTCCAAATGATATGCCTGAAGATTGTCCATTATTGCCTGATTATTATGTCCGATAAGAACCGTCCGTTCGAGTCAGCACTTTTTCCAACTCTCCGGTAAGCTTGACACTGAATCCACTGAGCATAATCAAGCGGTAAAAATTAAGATTTCTGGGTTGTCGACATGTCAGACGACGACTCAGTGGCATAAAAAGGACGGAGTACGAAGTATATGCATTGAGAATCACCTGTTGGGTCTTTGGGGACATCCGATTGGCGCCAAATTTATTATATATCTGAAATGAGGGTCCAAACTCCAAAGCTAGCAGATACTGGGACGGAACGACGTCGGAGAAATTCTCGAGGCTTTAACTGTGGTTGTCAGTTCCTCGGGTGTCAGGTAACTTCTTTGCTTGCTATCAAATTCTTGGTTTGTCGCGCTTTTGACATCCTTGCATGTAAGGAATCAATTAGCCGAGACAAGCGGACGACGAGAGGACATGCCAGTGAGATTGTATGCGAACACCTTCGTACATGACATAAGGCTAAATGCTCAGCTAGAACGGTCGATCAGATCAGTCAGAGCAGTGATCCAGCATGAAAGGGGCTAGAGATGGAGCATGAACTCCAATCGTGGAACATGCCGCACGAGGTGCCAGCAGTAAGGGGTCCGGTCATGGTCATCAGTGCCAGGCTCACAGTGTGATGGATACGTTGTGTGATACACTGATACCATGCTTTCAGGCTTTCAGTCTGGCTGTGTTGGAGGACCAAGCGTCCAGTGATGAGACGCGGAGTCAGTCTCAGCAAATGTAAGCAGTTCATGCATGCCGGAGCGGGAGGCGCCAGCACGATCGGCTCGTTAGTCTAAAGAGTTGGGGGCTCAGAATTGTCAATAGCTTGAGCCACCGACCACTAAGATTCATTCGTCTCGACGAGTAATAATACGTCGCGTAAGGTCTTCAGAACAGTTCGGACATGCGAACTCTCAAAGATTCGAATTGTTTACTGATGGAAATCGAACTTGGAGTGTCGACTTGGACTATCGAGTGCGAGCCTGCATGACTCTTCACATCAATTGTGAAACTGTGCTTGGGAGGCAACGACGACAGCAAGTATGAAAGCAATAATCTTAGAGTGACCCGGTATCGTCTTTAATTGGGGTTTCTTGAAGATATCCCGAGGTTCATTTCCTTTGCCAGAGCTCTGCGTCTGACCGGACAGGGTTTAGTGGATCTCGTGAACAGAGGTACCTGCTGTTTCGGGAAACACGCAGTACTCACTAACGAGGCAACGATTGACGCCGGGATTTGTCACGCTGCTACATAGTTAACTAACTAACTAGTTATCTATTTACGGAGTGCTTAGTACACCTAGTACTGAGTCATGAACATCCTGCTCTGTCTACTCTGTGTTAGCAATTTCTGCAGGTTGATCGATGCGGTCCAGTATAAGACAGTGTATGGCTCAGGAGAAAAGGTAAAGAGACATTTGAGAGATCCCAAGTATGACCCTTCTTTATCCAATTGGCTCCATGACTGCCTTATTCCATGCTGTATGTATTGGATTTTTCAAACTGCTGCTCTACAGTATCGAATGAGCGGCCAGGGCATGCATCTTACTGTTGCAAAACCACAACAGCTCGCTACACGAGAGTGCACAATACTCCGAGAGAGGGGCCTTCCCCAATCAGAGCCGAGTCATTGCCACGTTTGGAGAGTTATTCACCGAATCAAAAGATTCGCTAAGCATTATCCAGACTTCCCACTGTGGAACATGTGCAATAGGTTGAATATACCTACCAGGTAAACATTGATCACGAGTCATCGGCCTCGCGCCTTTCCTTGGCTTCCCTAACTTCACAAGGCCATCAAACGGTTGCGCCTGTCAATTTTGGGGCACTTAGTACAAGGGATCTTCATTTGCAAAAGATGAGCAAGCTCAGGCACTAATCAGACACCTTCTAGGCGGATAAGTCACTGTTTATCAGTAGCACGCATGACGGCTGCTACTCATCCCATTTCGTTGCAAATGTACACGACATTGTCGAGTCTATCAAACCTACTTTCTTTTCTTTATCTCTCATTGAATCGTGCGTCTAAGACTTAGAGTCTTTGCCTGTCTCTATTATAGACATCTTTTTGGGGCAGTAAATATCCCCGATGAGAGGCCAGTGTCCTCTCCCAAAGACCGCACATTACGACTACTCCCAGAAAAGGACCAATGATCTCAGACTTGCTTTCCTTTTCTGTTGCGTTGTGTGATGGGCTCAAATGGTTATGATGATGGTGATAGGAGGAGCACATATGTTTTAATAACATCACCACTTTCTCCTTTTGCATAAAGCCACTGAACTTTGTGGACGCTTTCACATCGCCGGTATTCTACTTACTGCCATATAATTGGTGATTAGTTTGAAACTTGTGCAACCATTTGCTGTTATGGCGCCTCTCGTGATATTCCCTCAATGCATCAGTTGGAGCGATTGACGACTGAAGGTTTGAAAGAGTGGTCTGGCGATCCAATTGATGTGCAGGGTGTTGTTTTCAGCATCCAGTACAGACTAAACTCCGAAACGCTCGATCGAAAGCGATCGCCATGTCTTCAATGTTGACCTTTGCCGATCTTATGGACATGGTAGCAACGGACGCTGAGCCTGGATGCAGGTTCAGTAACTTGACCTTCGAAAAGATGCACCTCACAAGTATCGGGACGAGAAGCCTTTTCCCCTTCGGGGAATTGCACATAGATCACCTAATCTGTTCTCCATTGGCGAAATGATAAGTCACCGGCATAAAGAATGCATCATACTCAAATTCGCAGACGGAAAGCCCTGGATCAAGCCAGTCGAGCTGGCTAATGTCGGTGAGAGTGCTCTGTGGCTGGTTTGATGCAGCTATGATCTAGCTGGATAAATAATCATCCAGTGTTTGGCATTAATTATTGAAATGTATTAACGTCATCTACAGATCGACGGTCCCATCATTTTGGGTCAACGCTCGACTAACCAGTTATACTCCTTTTGGCTTTTCAGAAACCATAATGAATCAGCTCAAAAGTTCAACGTGGTAGCAGTGTGCGCTCATCAAATATCCGCGTATCAGACATCAGCGCATTAAATCATGTGCCTAATAATGTATGTCCTCTTGCAATGACTCCTGCGTCGCCCTACCTAGGACACTTCTATTCTACGCAGGTCAAGCTGAAATCAGAAGGCTGGCTTGCAAAAAATCATATTTGTGCATACATTGATAGCCGCAAGGCCAAGGGACCGACAGTATTAATTGAATTCAAGCACGAATAAGAGATAGTCAAGTCCAGACTGGTGCCATTTTATGGAGAAGCGCCCAACAATCCTTGCTGCTGATCTCGATCCACGCAGACCAGACAATACCATCCACCTACCTTACTCTTGGGCTCTCGGATGATTATCGTTGAGCGCACTGTACATACTCAAATAGTCGTTGCGTGTAGAAAAGCTCTGTATGTATGATGAAGTACAGCCATATCCATATTTATTGGCTTTGGGAAGCGGAATAATTTTTCCACAAAAAAAAAACAAAAGAATGGGAGAAAGCCAAGGACGCAAGGACGCACCCCTCACAAGATGATCTATCATACCCGACTCCCAACACACACGGAGAAATAAAGAGCAAGGAATCTCAAGGTAGACGGAAAAAGAAAGGTCCTATATCCATACCTCCCCCTTGTCCTATCAGTCGATCTTCTGTCACATGATACACCCTGAAATTCGCACTCTGAAATACCTGATCGGCATATGAAACTCAGCATACCTAAAGCACTTCTATAAGTATACCCTACACAACTTATTCTATGACGCAATGTTGGTGACATCCTAAACTCCCCTCGGCGCTCGCGCTTCCGCAAACCAAGGAAGACCGGTGTGGCAGGAAGGAGACGGAGTGTGGATCTACGAACCGCCAAAGAAAAAGAAAAGAAAAGAGTTACCAAACAAGAGGACCTTCCGGAGAACGCAATAGTGCTGCACAGATGCTCCACTATTCACCGTCGGAATCAATAGTCCAGCTGGTGGAGGTTCCGGATCTTCCATATGCATTCTAGTTCTCCCTTTGCTGGGTGAGCGAACTGGGAATATCTCGGAATTCTAGGCTTGGGTTTATGGGTCTGCTTCACGGATTTTTGGGTAGAATATTAAGTAGCATTTTCTCGGTGACGTGTTGAGAGCTTCTGTATTGAAGGGGGCTTTAACTTATCAGCACTTCTACTGAGAGAGCATTGTGGTTTGGCATAGGCTAGAAGGTAATACATGGCAGAAATGATATTCTGCATAAGAGATTTCGTCACCAGAGAAGTTTGGTTGTGGTCCTTCCCTAGAAATGATCTAAATTGGGCTTTCGTATAAAAACAGATAATATTGTAGCAGGTATCATAGGCAATTCCTGGTATATACATGAATCTGAAAGGAAACTCGACCGCCCGGTTACTTCCTCCTCGAGGGACGAGCGTTCTTCTCTAGTCTTTTCTGCTTCAGCTTGCGCGCAATCCGGATATCGTCCGTATTCTTCAGCTCGCTCTTGCCACGAGGTGCTGCGCCGCCAGCCTTGGACATGGACCGCTCCTTGGCCAGTTCAGCCTTCTTCTTCATCTTCTCGTAATCACCACGGAGAGGATCAGCCCTCTTGGGTGCTTGCTCCTTGCGATGCCTGAATCGCTTGCCTGAGATGGCTGCGTTGAGACCAGCAGCGAGGTTAGGAGCCTCGGCCTCACCCACCCGCGGCAAGCGGCCGAGACGATTACCTCTCTTCCACGCGTCGAACCGTCCACTCCGGAAGCTGGCTGCAATCTTCGCCCCGCTCTCGCCCCGGACGAGGCGCGCGCCCTTGGAGCCGTCTTCGTCATTCTGGCGTGCCACGTACTTCTTGTGTCGCTTGTCCCAGCGCATCAGTGTACGAGCCTCGCCGAACCCGCGGCCTCCATCGTCGCCTGCCAGATCCATGGTCGCACTGCGTGAGGCCTGAGCGAAGTTGGAGTTGGTGCCGGAATGCACACCGTAAGCACGGTCTTCCGCTAGAGAGTTGTTATTGGGAGTATAGGACATGAAGTATTCGGGATTCTGGAAAGACGCCGCGCTGGCTTTCTTTGCCTTATTTTCCTTTGATTGTGAATATGACGAGAAGGTGACTTCCAGCTCTGAATCGGATGCCATCGACATGTCATCTGCCACGCCCGTGGGAACGTCGTCATCCTCTTCAGAGAATGCTTTCTCGTTCTGGTTCTCTTCGGCATCGTTGGCTGCCTTCTCGCCATCGGAAGCATCGTCGAGGAACTCGGACTTTTCCTTCGCTTGAGCACGCTTCTTCTTGGTCTCTAGAGTGGTACGAACTCTCTTGATCGTATCGAGAGCGTCGACGTTCTCATGTTTGCCCGTGCGCCGGTTGTTGACCTCAAAGATTGTCTCTGGCGGCCGGTAACCACCGATACGGGCGAGCATCTTCTCTCGCTCGGCCTCTAAATTGCTGGTTTCATCTTGGAAGAGCGGATGTATACTTGTCCAGTTGTCGGTAGAAACCACCTGTTTCGATCGCTTGGCACTCTCAAGAGATGCCGAGTTGCGGGTTCGCATATAGAGCTTCTCACCTTTAGCAGCAACCGTGCGTTGGGCTGCAAGGTCGGCATTATCGTCCAGGACCTTAGTCACCCACTCACAGGTTTGAGAGAGCCCATCCCTGGGTAGACTACCCGTGACAACATCTTCGGCGAAGTTCACTTGATCACCAAATTCGCGGCCAACGACAAGTCTTCTTCCAAGGAATAGTTGCAAGTCAAGTAAATAAGGAGCGTCTGCGTCCCGGACCAGACTGTAACTCCAACCCTTGCGCCCTGCACGAGCAGTCCGACCGACACGGTGAATAAAAATCTTTGGCTGGGAGGGAAAATCGTAGTTGATGACATTCGCAAGGATAGGAATATCAATACCTCTAGCCGCAACGTCGGTGACAACGAGAATACTGGTCATGCCCGTTCTAAAGTTTTGAACTTGAATCTTTCGAGCGGTTTGATCTAACGAACCATAGACGTAGGACACAGCGAATCCCGCCTCGCAGAGTAGAGAGTAAAGATAATCGACATGGTGTTTCGTCGCTGCGAAAACGATTGTCGAATGCTTGGTCGGAGACTCTCTCGTATTGACAGCCTTCTCCATTTCCGCTCTCTTCCTCTTCTTGTTCTTCCAGTTCTGGGCGCTAGCATCCTCTTCTTTCCTGTGCTGCGCAACCTCGGTTGGCCCGGTCGGCATCTTGATGACCTCTTGGAGGATGTAAAGCAAGGCTCCTTCCTTCTCTGAGGATTTCACGGAGAAGAAGGCATTTTGAAGATCAGGTGAGATCTTGCTCTCGGTATCCAGACGGACTAATGTAGGTTCCTGCAGGCCAGCTCGGGCAAACTCGACAAGGGACTTCGGAAGGGTGGCAGAGAACAGGAGAGTTTGTCGATTCGCAGGAAGACCGTGCAGAATCTCTGTTAGTTGCGCGGCGAAACCCATCTCGAACAGTCGATCAGCTTCGTCGAAAACAACATAACGGATACTGTACAAGTCCAGGTTCATTTCCACCTTCAGATGCAGGAATCGACCGGGCGTCGCAATAATAATATCTGGATTGCCGGCCATCATCGCGAATTGCTCCTCCAGGCTGTCTCCACCAACAAGAAGAACCGACTTCAGGTCAGTACCTTTGCCCAACTCCTTGACGACTTTCAATGTCTGCAGTGCCAATTCTCTCGAGGGAGACAAGATCAGGCCGCGCGCTCCAACCTGGGTGCTATGACTCTTCAACTTCTCGATCATGGGGATGACGAAAGCGGCCGTCTTTCCTGAACCAGTCCGAGCCATACCAACCACATCCTGGTCGTCCATAATAACCGGAATAGTCTTGCGCTGAATGGGAGTCGGTACTGAGAAGCCTTTCCGAGCGATTGCCCTCAACAGATTGGCACTCAAGCCCATGGCTTGGAAACCGCCACCCTTCTTAACAGTACGACCCTTGAGATTCGAAGCCTTGCGGTTGGCAGAGGTTTGCTGCTTGGCGATAAAAGCCTCATCATCGTCGTCGTCTTCATTCACGTCGCCGAGGAAGTCGAGCGCCTGCGACGGAACCTTCTTTGGGGGCTGCCGCTTGGACTTGGCCGAAGGCTGTTCGTTGTCGGACTCGCTGTCATTCTGGAAGAGCGCGCCTGTGATGTCGAACTCATTTTCGGATATCGCTGGGGATGCCGCGCGGCGAGGCATCTTGAGATTCTGTTGCGCAGGTGGCCCAGGTCGCTCCTAAACAGAATGCGTAAAAAAAAAAAAAGAAGTTTTTTGAGATCGCCCGAGGGCGGGTGAAGATATTTTGAAGCTCGGAACCTCTCAGGCTTCGGCTTTTATCAAAATTGTAAGATGTAAGACGAAACAGAAAACCCTCCCGTCCAACTATATCTTTCAAGGGTGAAATCGAAACCCAGAATGCCTCTCGTCTCCTTCCGACCAGAACAAACCTAGCCCTGTCGTGATAATCTCACTTTTTTCGTTTTAGCAGTGGAGAAAACTCAAGGCGGTGAGCCAACAAACTCTGTTCCAGTTTTACTGCAATCCATGCTCGCTGCAAACAGGACAAACACAGTCCGCCCCGCGACGCGTCTAACACGTCCCGAAGAGGTAAAATGACAGCCCTCTCAGAGAAATGATGTGAGCTCTTTACTTCATCACGGTGATAATTGATAGCTTTCCCCTGGTGGGTATTCAGAGCAGAGTTTTCGAGAATTAGTACAAAATGGGTGAGTAGAGCTTCTGCTTCGCTGTTTACATCGGTAATTCCTTGTTGCCTTACCCTGACTGACTCCTCTGCCAGACGGAGGTTACAATTATGGCAGCAATTCATACGGAGGTGGAGGCGGCGGTGGCTTCATGCCTGGAGAAATGAACAGTCCAGCTGGCGGAAAGGTATTTTGCTCTCCGACATCCGTTAGCATTGCCGAGTTAGAGCTTCAATGAGCTATGCCTCCCAGTTTGTATCAAACAAGGCGGCGATTTCAGACCATACTCATCGCTTGATGAATGAAGCCTTACTGACATACAAACCCAGGGCGACAACAACAACGCCACCCTTCGTCCGATCACAGTCAAACAAGCCCTTGATGCCTCACAACCATACCCCGAAGCCGCCTTCCAGATTGACGGAGCGGACGCGGCCAGCGTCTGCTTCATTGGTCAAGTCCGCAACATCAGCTCACAGAGCACAAACGTTACATACAAGATCGACGATGGCACAGGGGAGATTGAAGTGAAGCAGTGGATAGATACACAGACCGCCGACACGATGGAGATGGACGATGGGAAGGGAACCGGCACCGGGAAGAACCAAGTCGAGCTGAACGGCTACGCAAAGGTGTTTGGGAAGATCAAGTCCTTCGGGAATAAGCGATACGTGGGAGCGCACTGTGTACGGCCGACGACGAACCTCAACGAGGTGCACTGCCATCTTCTCGAGGCCGCTGCCATCCATTTGTTCTTTACACGTGGCCCTCCCGGTGGTGGAGCCGCTGGCGGCGCTGCTGGTGCTGGGGCTGGCGCGGATGCCGCGATGGGTGGTGCGAATGACTACGGTGCTGGCAACAGTAATCTCCCTGCTATGAGTCCTGCCGCTCGGAGAGTCTATAACCTTTTGAAGACTGAGCCGCAGAGCAACGAGGGTCTACACGCTCAGTTGATTGCCGCCAAATTGAATCTGCCCATGCCGGATGTAGCACGGGCTGGTGAGGAGTTACTTACTGCTGGTGTTATTTTCTCGACTGTTGATGAGCAGACTTGGGCGATTCTGGAGTACTAGGATGATTGTGTATTGCATATGCCGCTAATGTGGCATTTATGAGTATGTGGCGGGAATTAAAAAGGTAAAGGCCTGGTTCTTCTCTATTTGATACTATATACCTAGAAGTCCAGAATCTTCTTGACGAGACAGCAGACTTAAATCTTTATCCTCCTATATGAAGCCTCTGCCCGAATACTCAGTAATTCCTCAACATCCATTTACACATTTCCATTTTGATAAGGTGGAGACAGCATATCATATGCACCATCAATCACAGTATCCAACTACGCAAAGACATTTATGTCATCGCGTTTCTCCGAAGGGCATCAGTCACAGCCCTATTCCAATCTGCCCTAATGAGGAAGATTGCCTCGATGATCGAGACAAGACAAAGCGCAATAGCGACACCGGACCAGAGACCAAATAGACCCCAATTCAGTCCGAAGGTTGTGCCAAAACTGATCGGCATCGCAATGGCATAGTATGAAAACAGCTGGACGTAACCTCCGATCTCTTGCCTTCCGATACCGCGCAGGATACCATTGCAGTTAGCCGCGAGGGCGTCAAAAAGCTGAAACGCTGCACACAGAGGTAGAACTCCAGCTACGAGCTTGATTACTTCCTCATCTGAAGTGAACAGAAGGGGAATATAATGACGCAGTGATGAGAGGAAGATCATGTTCAACAGACCGACGATGACCGCAAATCCCATGGTCACCTTTGCGGAAGTTTTCGCGGCATCCACAAGCGTTGCACCGATGAGATTTGCGACGCGAGTACTGCCGGAGATAGACACAGGGAACGGGATTTGGAACATAATGCTCGAGATTGTGGACAAGATCGACTGCGCAGCGAGGGGAGTTGTGCCAAGCCATGATGATGCCAGAGTTAAAACTTCAAAGGCAAGGCATTCGGCCTCCACCATGACCAGTCCGGGCAGTGCAAGCTGGATCATCGGACCCCAGTTCCGGAAAGCACGCTTTGTCAAGCCATTCCAGCATTCTGAGCCCGCAACGAAGTACACGTAGAGGAACAGGAAGAATGGCATCAGCCAATCGGTAATGGCGACTGAGATCGGTGCACCAATAAAGCCCAAACCAACTTTCTAGTTACGAGTCAGTTAAGTTCGACCAAACTATGCGAGGAACTGCTTAGAGCGATCATACCCAGACGAGGAACCAATTCATGAATGCATTGAAAGGGGCGCAAATCAACAGAACGTAGAGAGATGCCGAGAACAATCCCTGTGCCTGCATATACCGTTTCCCGCTCTCAAAGCAAGCGTACCCAGGCGCGCCCAGAATAACCACCTTCAGGTACAAACCTGCCAACTGGGCGACCTCTTTCTCCGGAACAATTCCCATAAGAATTATATCAGCGAAAAACCAAATAATTGCAATAGGAATGGTAATAGCCCAAAGGAAGAAGACCATCTTCTGCATTTGCAGACCGACAAGCTTCCTCTTTCCAGATCCGTATGCCTGCGAACAAAGAGTGTCTAAGCTGGTTGCTAAACCTTGGTAGACTACATAGCACAATTAGAATGACAAGATTAATGTAGAATGGATGAAACTGACGAACCTGCGTAGCCGGTGATATTTGCAGTCATACTTGCCAAGCTAACAGCACCTAGCTCCTTCTTGCCCAGATGACCCAAGGTGAATATGCTCGCTACCGTCAGGGAATACTGAAGCAGAAAGGTAACAGTAAGCGGGGCAGCGTATCTGCTTATCACCAGAGCTTCTCGCTTCCATGTTGTATGTATCAGTCCAGCAAGCACTGCTTCCTCCCACTTTCGATCTATCGCTTCAGCATCTCTCAAGCTATAGTCAGGGCCACCATTCCCAGCTCCAAGCAGAGAGGTAGCTTCTGTCGGTACAGCAGAAGCTTCCGTCCTCACCGGCCTCTCCGGCCTCTCCACTCCCCTACCAGACACCACTGAATCCACAGGCTCGGGGGACTTTGATCTGAGACTGCGGGACAGAAGGCCGCTAAATCTGCGCCGTCGTCCATTGTGCTCATGTGTTCTGGTATCATCCGAAATAACATGATTATCAGCCAAAAGACGTCTTTCCTCTTCGATTGCCAGGTCGCGTTCCCTCCATGAAAGATGTTCTGGCTCTCCTCGGTGCGGAACAACTGTGCTATGCGACACAGTGGTGAAAAAGCTGGGGCGTTGGTAAGAGCCAACTAAAGAATGGGGAGTTGTGCCGGGCTGACTATTGATCGCACGTACTGTCGACTCCTCGGACTGGTCATCGTCTTCCGTGGAGGTTATTGAGCCTTCGTTACCCGCATAATTTTCAATATCTCGAGCAATTGCCGTTTCTGCCAGAGGGGAGCTCGACATGCAACGATCGTGAAATGTTTGCTCGTCGGCGTTGAGCGAGCGACTGCCTTGACTGCGAACCATGCTGACAATTATTTAGAGGCAGAGGATTAAGCTGTCAATTGCCGAGTCTATCCGAAGGATGCTGAGATACGCAGCCGCTGTCATTCACCCAGTCCCAGTTCCCAAAATGAAGCGTCCTCAGCGCTTCATTGAAGTACAGGAAACAAAGCACAGTGATTGGGAGCGGAACGAACAGCGTTTGGGGGAGCTAGATTATTAGCAGACTTCGCCTCGATGACCGCGTGCGGCGATAAGAGAAGATCAGGAATAGAGTTGTCAGGACCGGATGTTGAAAGTGGCCCCACTGCCTTTTTGATCGTCCAAGAGCACCAGTCATGACTCATCTCGTATCAATTGACTTTTGAATTAACAATATCTTATCAGTGCTTAATTTCTAAAACAAAGACACGAATAAGAAGTACCTTCAAGATCAATTGTCCTTCAGATGTCAAGAGTCCATGCTTAGTACACTTGCATTGTTGCTCGGACAGTAAACCCCGCAAACGTCAATATAGATTCCACTCGGAATCATCCCATCCCAACATAACGCTGACTGCAAGACACAAGCTCTCGATATTGAGTGGTTGATCTGCACCCAACAAAAGCCCATATGGAGTCCCCATACTTGCTGTCGACTTTGGGACGTCGATAGACAAATCAAACCGAGGATGACGGCAGCAAAGATCAATCGATTGCAGGGCGTGAGTTGACACATGACATCAGCTCAAAGTGGACTAGCAGATGCATGTCACGTGCTCCTATCATGGATGGGTCAATAACTGGACTCAAGTGTCAATTGATCCTACTTCAATGTGAAGGAATCGTGGTTATCCCCTCGCCATGAATTTCATAGCTGCCCCTGGATGAAAAACACATTTCGCAGGTTCTCTTGCGAGAATTTTATTCATACTCGATATGCCTGAAAGCATGGCCGGCCAGGATCCATCGTCTCTACGGCCACGGTACAATCCAATAATTAACGTGACCAACTCGAATCCAGTGATAGTAGAGGAGTAAGTAAAACCCTACGTATCCCGCGCCCTCGTTTTACTCGGACCAGGGAAACAATTCAGGCAGGTTCGAGACCGCCGTGCACCCACTCTGTCTTCTTCGATCGCGTTGATCGCATCCCTTGGCCAGAGTTTACCCAACTGACCCAATGCTCCAGACACCTTGAGGATAGGAAACATCTCTTCCTCAGCCGCCCTCTCTTCGGAGCTCTCTTATTCGAGAACGTCACCTCCGATGCTCGAGATCACTGCGCAAATGAACGCACCTTCCTCTCCTGGCTCCGGCTATCCATGTACCTCGCCGTTGTCTCGATAGCGATCATCATTTCGTTTCACTTCCGCACGCAACCAACGGGCCTTGAACGCCACCTAGCCCTTCCGCTGGGAGTTATCTTCTGGGTTCTGAGTCTGACTTGTCTTGTCAACGGGTTCGGGAACTATATCCAGACGGTGGTGAAATATAGTCGGAAGGCGGCCCTCGTGCAGAGTGGGTGGAGAACGCAGCTTACTTTTACTGTGGTTGGATTGGTGATTTTCGCCTGCTGTATTTTGTTTATTGTCACTGGAGCGGAGACTCGACGTTAGCTGCAATCGGCATTTTTCTGGGTGGGAGGTGCATGATTCGATGCTAGTCATTCGTAGCTTTTATGGCCCGCAAGACGAATTAATTGTTGCCCATGAAACAGCAAAGTAACGATATTGTCGAGTTCTGTAAATGCAAAAGAACATCGATTGGCTCCTTATTGAGGAATCATGTTATAAAATGACTGGCTCACGCCATGGTATGGTATCATGCTACTCTCCAAACAGAATATTGAAAGTGCCAGATAGTGCTGGCTATAACAAAAGAATCCTTAACCGTGCGGTCTCCCTGTGCAGACCTCTCACATGCGGCGAATCTCCTTCTCCCCCTTGTACTTGTCCAGGCCCGCTGTGCCGAGGTGACTCCACCACTCGAACAGCATCGAATTGCAAATCAACTTGAACCAGGGCGTGAATTTGAGGCCTGGTTGGTTGAACATCTGCTTCAATTCCTCGGCGCTGACATACTTCGTATCACGGGCTTCGTTAGGGTTCACGTTCAGATCGACATCTGCTTGAATAAAGAGGATATAGTCGACTTGAATGTGTCAGCAATGACTGCAAAAGCCAATTCAGAAGCAATCAAGGTATGAGGTACATACTCTCATGCTCGCCCCATTTTCCATCACTGGGCGCCTTGTAGTGAATCCTTGTGAAAAACTCAAACTTCTCCAGAGGTACTTGTTCCGACTTGATTCCAAGCTCCTGGTCCAGTTTTCGCTGCGCGGCACGCTTCACACCCTGCACAGCAGCCTCGAGCTCGGCACCGGTCTCACCTGGAATACCCAATGGGTGAGAGCAGCAGGTGTTCGTCCACATATCGGGGAAGGTGATCTTCTCGGAAGCACGTTGTTGCAGTAGCAGGCGGTTGTTGGAGTCGAAAAGGAAAACTGAAAACGCACGGTGGAGCAGACCCCGGTCGATGTTGGTCATGAGATGGCCTATCCATAACACTGCTTAGTAGACTGTTTTTGGGAGACACCCGAAAGATAAGCAAGGAATTGAGACACTCACAAGCCTTCTTGCTGGCACTGCCGATGGGCTTATCGTCGTCATCCAGAACAATGCATACTTCGTCCATCAAACGGACCTGTTCCTCATCGTAGCCAGCGAGCTCTTCGCTGTCTTTGGCGGAGTCCGTTGTCGAGGGGAAAACCTCCCGAGCCAGCGACGTATCAACTTCGGGGAAGAGAGTGGCGACATTCTCCGCCGTGATTCTTGGGGGAGCAGAAATTGTTGTAGTGGCGGTCATCTTGGTATGTGTCTCTGGACAATGTACTTAATTTGATATTTGTCGGAAGACCAAGAGGCTTTCGAGAGTTCTGAAAAGCGTCTGAGAATTTTACGGTTTTGGCCCCCCCTTGGTTATAAAGGCAAAACCCCGCCCATCATTGTAAAGCGGTGAGGCGAACAAGGGCAGAATTCACAGATCAACCACCAAATCAGCGGTGATTATCATTGTTTCCATTATTGACTCCCCGCATTTCAATGCAAGTGTTCCCTATTATCGCGTGTAGTGGTCAATGAATGACTGACAGCTTATTATTATCAAAGTTTATCACAGTGCATCTACCTGCTATGTATGAGTTTGTCATTGAGGAAGTATTTGATGAAATTCCTACGTCCTCCCGTATGTCAACTCTTTTTAGGATTGCTATTCTCTCTCCTTCCTTGTCCTCATCAGATCCTGTCCTCGAAAGAGTGAATAATAAGACCAAGACAACTTGGATAATTGCCACCTGTTGCAGACTCCCATGTGACGAACAGCTTACTGACCCGGACAAACAGGGATACTCTCATACCATACGGAGTACCTGCTATGGAATCCTATAGAATCCCTCTCTGATGGCCACCCTGATCAGATGATACCTTATGGATAGAGACAATACTCGAATGAGGTAATGTCCGGAGTGCAAATGCCCATACTAACCAATGAAGATTTGCAGCCTAGGTGTGTTGCATATCTCCAGCTATCAAGTAGTCATAGCCTGTTAAGCCTACATGTCTCCAAATATTAATTGTCCCTGAAATAACTGCACAAACTACAGATATTCAATTGATTGTCCGATCACTACGCTAGGTGACGAATGATTGTCGTGACTCATTCCAACCAGGATCTTGCTGCCTGTTGGAGCAGCAGAGGCTCGATCGAGCGATCCCAATGCTCTCAGTTGGTCGGCAGTAAAACACGCCGTACTTAGTAATGTCTTGGGTTACACTGCCTCAGACAGTAGTAGTAGGGACGGAGAGATAACGGCCCGCACCTGACTGTAACTTATGCACGATTTACTACGAGTACGAAGTATGGAGTATTGAGTACGGCATCAGAAGATGAGTTCGCACTCTCACTGCTGGATCATCAGCTAAATGTGGTCTATTTAGTATTCACATGCAGTGGTCTGACAAGTCATAGTCTAGGTGACAACTGATACTCTACGTTCCTTACTTCTATGATTCCAGTTTAGCAGCGTATCATTGTCCATGTCAGAATTTGCTGAGCAGTACGGAGTAGTGTACGGACTACGGAGCAAGTACCTTACTAGACTATCTAGGCGTGTAGTGAGCCCCAGCTCCGAATCTCCCGTCGTCCGATGGCAAGAAAAGATCCGACTTCAGAGTACAGAGTACTTCGGTGAACTTTCCAATAATAATACCACCGCCAATGGGAGGAGTATCTGATACGAGCATGCTTGACCGGGCACAAGGAAGTTGATTGCTGTATCAAGGGAAACGGACTCCGGCATATTCAGCCTATCTACTATGCCGATTCCGTCGTCTTGATATAACGATCGGCTAATTCGTTGCTTGGGCGAACATTCCTATATGAGTCTAGACCATCGCTCAGAGTCACGTCAATCTCCACATGAGGATGGACGGACGTGATTTGAGATTGGAAGTACGGAGTACGGAGTATCTCAGTAGACTAATCAGCACTGTATTATCAATGAGCCAAGACTGCTATTTGCTCCTTTCAGCAACCAGATGATATCTAGCTTGCTGCAGTTCACACGGGTGATGGAGCAGATGGGGAGCAGTTTGTTCGTTGCACCTAAGCACTCATCGAGATTCCAAATCCCAGAGTGGAGCCGGTCCCCTGACGGTCAGAGCCGAACAGTTTTAAGGCGTCGCGGATCAAGTTTAGCTTTCCCGGCTATCCACAATATCTCGTATTCTGTCGAATTTGTCAAAAGTGGAATTAGTCAAAAGTTGGACTTACCTAACTATCTACGTAGCACGAACATCCTGATCTTTATGTCATGCTAACTAGCTCTAAGGCTGCCAGCTGGTCCGAAATCGGAAGTCAAGACGGTCTCATGAGTTGCAGTGGATCAGTGCTCTCACGCGAGGATTGAACTAAGCAGATGCTGTTGTATCCCTCCTGTGTTGACCCTACTGCTATCATCCCTACTAGCTAGAGATGGTTGTCTAGTTACCCTTTGGGCTGAGTGGTTTGATATATGACAGATGCTGTATCTAAACGGGTGCTAGAGATCATATTAATGCTTCCTGCGAATCATCACGCTCAGCATGACCTCGCAGTGGTCAACGCCAGGTCCCTATCGTTACATGTTATGCTATGCCGGTTATTGACAGCCTAAAAGACTGCTTTGCCCTTCGCCAATGAGATTCATGCAATCAAAGAAACAAAATCAATCAGTATGGAGAGAAAAGGAACGCCGGTATATCTTCGGTTTGCCTTCTGCTGCCGCTCGCGTAAATAAAAATGCTACAGAAAACAGCCTCCCATAAATGCTCAAATGCTCCGGGGTATTTGTTGTTCTATTGAGAATGTATGCAATGTCGATCGTGAACCTTTGCTGTAGTCTTGCAAATGAAGACTTTAAGAGGTCGTGCGTAGGCCACTGGCAATATGCGGTCAACGCAAATTGCGTGGCCAGGTCGTTGTCTTTTCAGGGATGCCGTGTCGAGCTCAAAATCACCAATTGTTTGACATGTGCCGATCCAAAATCATTTGCTGGGTTGGGAATGTATGTCTGGGGAGCCAGAAGAAATGAGTTGGCCGGGGGAACCGGTAGGTTCCTTGCCGTTCTTGGGACTGGATCTTCGATACTTTTGCCGGCAACCATATGCCTTATGTCTGTTGAAATGCACCCCGTTAGAACAGAGGGGGCTAAAGATTGAACACAAGGTGCGAACTTGCCTTGCCAAAGTATCTTGCCTACTGAAACGCCGGTCACATTGGTTACAACCGAACTTTCGCAGTCCATGATGGATCTTTTTTTTTCGCGTGGATTAGCAATAGACATAGCGAGCAGACCCACTCGACTTACACTATCCACGTGTCTCTTCAAGTCAGTCCTTCTTCCGAAAGTCTTTCCACAAGCCTCGCACGGGTAGAGTTTTCTGCAGCTGGGATCGTGTCTTTTCATATGTTCCCGGCAATTTGAGCGTCGGGTGAAACGGGTGCCACACACGGTACAGACGAGGCCGCTAGCAGAAGGCACTTTGCATGAGTCAGTATGCTTTGATGTCATCGTGGTTGCCTGAGAGGTGAACTGGGGAGTCTGGGGTATTGTTGTCGTTTGACCGTGGCCCAGGGAGTCTTCTGATATAGGATCAGCCTTGAGAGCGGTGTCGTCCTTCTCTTTCCCAGGGGATGCCGTGACTGCAAAGGTGTCGTTCACCATCAGTTGAGGTATTGTTGTGGACGTAGAGACTCCAGACGCATCACTCGGTTCAGAGTAGAGCAGTGGATCCGGGCAATCGTCATATTCTTGCTTTACATGACACCATCCCTCGAAAGGATTGGTGTTGTCCGAACAAGGCGTACCTGGCCACCTATGGGACGGCTGGCTGCACGTTGTATCCTGATTTCCCACATCCAAGGTCGAACAGTAACTCGGTGACGCGCTTAGGGTTTGGGGACTATAAAGGCTGTGGGGAGAGGTGGACACATCATGGTGAACAGGAAAGGATTCGTAGCATGCCCCAGTGGTAAGATTCTCAATCTCCAGACAGGGCTCGAACACGGACGGCATCAATTGATCAGGCCAGTCGGTCGTCGGTTGGGACAGTGTTTCTGGAGCAGAGCAAAGTCCCATCTGACTGAACTGAGCCTCCATACTGACGTAAGTGATTCCAAGACCAGTAGGTGGCTGTGGACTGCTGGGATAATTTTCATGCGGGAAGGCCTCAGTCGCGTAACCGTGAGTTGTCTCTATCATCATCGAGTTGTCATCAGATGAAGTGACAACATAGGTTGAAGCGGACGAGAGGGGTTCGGAGGTCCAATTCATGACCAGAAGTCGTGCTGTCACAATCGCAAGGAGAAATGTTGTCTGGAGCCGTAAATCACTTCACTTGTTCTTTTTTGAACTCCGGGTAAATTGAGCAGGATCTGTTTGCAACCTCACAGTCGAGACCTCAGATGGATGGAAAAAGATATTAATATCAAAGAAACAAGACGAAAGCATGCAAATTATATAAAGCAGCGTTTTGACTCAACAGCAATGCTGTTGCAGGGTAAGTATTGCGGCGAACATGTGTAGCGGCTGAGAAGACGACAGAAGATTCAGCCATATGACGCGCACCTGTGTACATTTCCCGCCGCATCGGCGCAGTAGACACAAGGAAAGCAATTACCTTAACGCCTGAGTGGACAAGGCAGACTTGGAAGGGGAGAGAAGAGAGGATGCGGTGGAGGAGCGAGAGAGACTGTGAAGGGGTTGTGGGAAAGCTAGCTAGGCAGGGCCGGGCTGGACTGATCATTGCAGGCCATGTCTGCAACATTCAGATAGGCGCAATGATGGAGACTTGTGCACAATGACTTAGCGCCGGAAATGTGTGATCAGCCAGAGTTGTCAAATTATTAATTTTGATCCATGTTCCTGGGGATTTGAGGGGGCGACGCTTGGTGTGGCCGAAGAAAAAAGGGTGGAGAAACAGGCAGCCCACTGGGGCCTGCTGTATGGTACTGTCTTCGACAAGGTCTGAAAAGGAATAATTCCAATGGAAAACAAGTCATAATAATAATAAAAAAAACAATAGAAAGAGGGGGGCAGAGAAATGGATTGGTGACGAGAGAGGGAAAATACCTATCTCAGCAGCCCACAGGACCGGGGGTTGCATAAGAGTGAAGGAAGACCAGTTGGCAGGATGGGATGAGTAGAATAATGATAAGTGCTTCAGCGTTCTCTTCACGTTCTGCGACTGGAATAACCGCGTCCTCCTAGTTTCTGGGGGGTGAGGGAATGCCACTGCCACCTTGTTTCCTCCCGATCATCGCCGCCTGGTCACTCATTTCGTCTTATCCTGCTGCGAGACGAGCATCAAAGAGGTTTAGTTGCGACCCGACAGTCTGGTACCGTACTTGGCAAATGAGCAGTGCGTGTCGCCGGGTGTGATTGGCACAGCTGCGGAATCCCAGAATTCAAGAGTTGGGAACAGACTTGAAGAAAGCCAGAGTGTGAAGAAACAAAGGAGTCCTGCAGGATTGTGATGTTGGGAGACTGAAAGGCGGTTGGTGATGGTTGCAAAGTTGATGCAGAAGATGTTGTCGAAGAGCCGAGAGGAGGACGAGGACGAAGAAGCAGGAGTAGAACCTGGTCGAGCCGCTCCCCTCTCTTAATCCCAGGAACAGGGGAAAGAGGGGCATTGCCTACAAAGTACCTTTACTACAAATAGTGTCTCTTCACAAGCAGACTGCCAAGTAAACGTTTCAATTACCAAAAAGTGACTCAATACTTTATCTATACTAGAAGGTAACTGCTGGTTTGAGAATTATGGCGCTCGGACTACCTCAAGACAAATGACTCAATCTTTGATTAATTCTCCAAGGCCTAATACTCTTCATCTCATGTAGTGATAATTGATATACTTGCAATGCCACGGGAGATCATGAAAATCTTCAAAAGACGGGAATGACTCAGGCATACATTTTAGGGTTAAGAAAGGAATTTCAACAAAGTCGCGATAAGAATAGACTAGGCGGCAGACGGTAATGGCCGACAGTTATCTACAGGGTATTCCATAATTTCATACATATTTAATTTCAATCCACAGACACTATCTGCATATACCAAGGCATCTAAGCAATAATAACAACATCCAAAGGCCCCATCGTGAACCATGGTTAGTAGTCAGACTTGTCGCTGGCCGGTGCTCGCGCTAGTCTTTTAGACTATGGCCCAAGCCATCCAGTCAGTGCGTGTGTCTATCATTTTAGGTCGTGGTCTGTTCAAATGAAAGTCTGAAACTAGTCGACGGAGTAACTAGCCTCAGAATATCTAGCATGTTCTTATTTTCTGCTCTAATTACTGTTCCACGGTCTCACAGTCGATTTCGTTGGTGGAAAGCTACTGTAGCTGCTACGCGCTCCACTTGGGTGCGCAACCGTTCCAGCTCGTCGATCATACCCGCCAAGTCATTACGCCCGGCCTCACCTGGGGACAGTCCGCACACTCCGCGGGCTTCCGCATGCTGAGCCGCGTTAGTCGATCCCTTGGGTTTCCCACAACCCAGCTGCGACGTATCGACTGCGGAGGCATGGAGCGGAGCGTGGTGCGCGGAGAAAGTGAAGTTAGCCTGTATGGAAGGGGTAGGCCGTCCAGTCGAATGCGTAGGGGGAAATTGATTGTTTCGTTGCGAAACATAGCGGCGGCTAGACTCAAAAGCCCAGATCAAGGCAACAAAAGGAAGGTGAGTTGCCCGGAGAAGAACGATGCGAACTCGACGGATATGTCCGGCGGACAGAAACAGCCTTAGGGGCCGAATGCAGAGAAGTGGAATGAGGTTCTGTGCCGTTTAGCATTGGTATAAAGTTTAATATGAGTAACCAAGCCAAAGTCGGTAGGCTAATAGCCAAGTAGTGCTCATTGGGTATAGGCTAGCCACGATAGGACTTACCAAAGGCGGCATAAAATACGTTAGTCTCCTGGAGTTGCTGCTTTCTAGGACGTAAATGGATAACCTATTGGCAACACATTAATAACTGTTCGAGATCGAATCAGTAGGCGCGACAGGGGTGCTACGAACTGGAAAAGATACTCTTCCCGTGCATGAGCCATGACCTATATTCAGGTTGATTTAGCAATCCGCACATGAGATTTCAAAGCAGGTCGAAATAAACGCACCCCTTCTAGACTCATGCTCATCAAGCTAACCAGAGAGGAGATCAATAACAAATTTGTCATTGACACGAACAAGAGCCTGTTGATTGCGGACATTAGTCATCTCTTCGTTTTGTGATTTTGGCCATCCTTCCTTCTCGCTCCACTTTCGAAGTTCTTTCAGAAAGCTTCGTGTATATCCAATGTCAGGCGGCTCGTTTGAGGGGTGACTGGTGGCGGGCGTCTAGCTGCGCCAACCCCACACACACCACCCCCCAGGAACAACCCGGAAAGAAAACAAAATAATAATAGTAATTGAAGACAAAAAGCAAATAAACCAATCAAAAGGGAGGAAGAAATAGAAAAGAAAGACGACATTCATAGCCACAAGGTTGAACGTGATTAAAACTGTATGCGGTTGACTTTTCAAATGGTTCGTGTGGCGCAGTAGGAGAGGTATATCAAACTCACATCAAACTGTAGCCAAAAATCGGGGAAATCTAAGAAATTAGCGCGTTAGCTATCTTAACACGAGAGCCTATCGATTCTGCCAAACCCGTCGACATCCTGTCACGTCGTGGGTTGCAGCCACTTAGAGCAACAGACTTACATCATATGCGATGTCCTAATAGCCAATCGATTAAGCCACTGTCAGTCAGGAATGTTCTTCTGCCATAGAACAACCAGGAAGAAGCGTACAAATCCTAAGACACTCGATCTGCCTCGCTTGTCAGTCAAAAGAGCGGTCGGAAATAGGGAATCTTCACCGACATACCCAAAGAACACTTTCACAAGGATCCATGACATTTGCCGCAGAGACAGTCGGTCACGGGCAAGCATAGTGAACGTGGTGAGGAACCCTGTCAGGAAGTGTTCAGCTCGCATGAGGCATAATTCGACATGACCTGAGCGCTTCAGCTACTCACCAATGTACAAAACAACGACCACAGGAAGGAACCTGAAAAAGGCTTTGGTCTAGAACATATCAATCAGCCTTACACCAGTCGGCGCACCCGAGATATTGAGAGCGGTACCATCTCTTTCAAAACAGGTATCTATGCGCAGCAACTTGTCAGTATGTATTCCAGAGCGTGGTGTTTTCCCAGCATGAACAAGGTCATCCGACGTACCAAGCTGCCAAAATACGGGTTCAAGCTCACGAGTGAGCAAATCCTGTGAATCGCTCGTGTTAGTCAACGTTGAGAGCTGAGGCGTCAAATGAATCGTTCGGTGATATCTGAGCCTTGCCTTGGAACCAAAAACAAAGCCTCCAATGACAGTATGTCGAATGATAAGTCCGTGATATAATCGCTCTCTTTGACCAGTCCAACGATACCTGCGAGCCCAGATCAGCAAGGAGACCAGAACAGCGATGCATACTTGTTGCCTTCGCCGAAGAGCTACCGGCCCAAGTATTGTACCAGGGGAGAATGACTCACGCGCAATAACAAAGGCAAGCCCAATGGCAATGATACCCATGTTCCAGAGGCTCCAAAAATCCATCTGGTAGAAGAGCATCCCTGCATCGACAATGCCACTCAGTTCATCATAAGCAAAGGCAGCTATCCAGACATACATCAACGTCTCGAAAATGCCTATGCCGGTGGGTTTTCTCTCAACAAGGACTGCGTAGTATAGGAACAAGAAAGAAACAAAAAAAGCAGCCTCAAATGCTTTTCGATACATTGGAACTCTTAATCTTGAGTACGGATCCGCAGTCCTGTAGCGCGAAACGCAAAAAATATTAATGAACAGTAAATGCCTGGAAGACGATGTCTTACCTTTTGTTGAAAAACTGAGGCTTCTTCTTAGAATGCACACTTAATGAGTCCCAAAAAACAATCTCACCGTTCCAGATATCATCTATCACCCTTTGAACAGCCTTCTGGCTGAGAAACTTTTTAGCATGGGCGATTGTTGCGATTTCCAGAGCGTTGAGACCAAAAAAGGGCGACAAGGAATGAAGTTCGGGATCATCATAATACCAGCCCCGAGATCCCCGAGTGTCCCCAGCGCACGAGTCACCTCGGTTGCTTTTGCCGACAAAGAAACGGTAGAGGGATGAGGAAGAGCTCAACAATAGCGGAGTCCTTTCGCCTTCTGTCTCGTTGCCTTCATCTTCATGCGAGATTGACCCAAGTCCGGATGCACCTTGCTCGGCCTGTGAGATTGTTGCAGAATCTCGCCTGGGAGAGGGAAGCTCCTCAAGCAGTACATCTATCATCTCTCGTCGTGTGAGGTGACAAAGGAACTGCCAGGCGATGTATTCACACGCATAGCCCCGACTTTCGTTCAACCCCCAATCGGAGTCGTTGTCTTCGTTGTCTAACTGCCATTTCAGGATCCTGATACGAGCGGTCCTCAGGAGTCGTTCTTTTGCAACATAGATTCGGTTCTCAACTTACATCAAAGCAGAGATAATCCAAGGATTGTGTGAATTCTCGGCCAGAGAGCCGATGAGGAGTCGGAGCTTGTGTCCATAGGCAGAAGATCTCAGCTGCTCAAATGTACATGCAACATCAGGTACGGCTATGTTGAGGTAACTGGTGATATGCTAAGTTAGACCCGCCGATACAGGTTGGGCAAATGCATGCTGAACTTACTTCCTTAGTTTTCGAACCACCTCGGCAAGACTCTCGTTATCGTCGATAATAGGAATCTCTGGATATTCGTCGCTAGTCGGTAAGACAGATATTGCCGGCGCATCCATCCTGATGGAGGCTGGTTGGAAGTTATCGTTCAGTCTCTCTCGGATATGCTTTTTCGAGTCTTGCGACTATCAGCTAATTTGCCCTCCTCGAAACGATCGCGACGAGATCGAGGTGTCGTACAATAACCACGAATGACGTTATGTCGCCAACGATCGGTAGGTCCGTCGTTTGATTGTTTCGGTGAGAGAAATTCAGTTCAAGCCCTTGATACTGTCACTGGCCTACTTATAGCCTACACCAGGTGAAGTATAATGCGGGGCTCATGTATCCTGACCCATAATTCAGGAGCCGAATTGCAAAAATTCATTCAAGTCCTTCATATTTCGCTGAAAGGGTGGGAAACTCAGGGAGAAGGACGGCCCAGTTGTCTCTCTGACGAAACTGTTTGATTGGACGCCAAAGACTAGTTGGTGCAAATCTACTCCGTACTTAAGTTAACTTGAGGTGCTAGCTTGGTGTTAGACCACTCGAGGATGTTGAATGGTTAACCTTCGAAACGGCTCATCAACTTTGAGATGCGAAGGAAGATGTAATTTGTTGGTAAACTCTAGGAACATCGTTCGGCGGCGCAAGAACGAATCTCCAAGATCTACTTTTCCAGGGGTAAGGTATGGTGTATTTTATCTTCTGAAACTGGTGATCTATCAAAAGAAAACAAGCAATTAATGGGGAAGACTTGGCCCAGTGAGACGGCATACTAGGCGAGCTACACCGCCTGAAGTCATGTGACCTCGTGGTCGCCGTCATCCGACTCTTATGTCAGGACATGATGTGGTCAGTGGGCATCTATTCAGAGAGTTTGCGTACAGATCGTTTCAATATCAATATCAACTCTATCAACGTTGTAGGCTTGTGTCTCGGAGATTTTTTTGAAGCTCTATCTACTCTTAGTGGATGAAATTCGTGATCCTTGGTAGCTCTTGAGATGAGGTCGTCGCGACACTATGGGGCAAGGCTACTCCCTCACAACCCTTTCAACGGGTTCGGCTGGGATAGACATTCCCGAGCTATCAGATCTGATGTATGAGAAGTCTATGGGGGGCGGCCGGTTCATGAAAAGTATCCGAGCAAGACAGCAAAATGGCCTCGTTCTTGTAAAGGTAATCATGAAGCCTTACCCCAGCATGAAGCTAGAATCCTATGTCAAAGCCATCATTCGTGAGTTTGATTTGCCGTGCAACAGCCTTGGATATACTCTGACAATGTATTAGGGGAGCGCAAACTACTTTCTGATGTCCCAAATGCTTTGAGCCATCAAAGAATTTTGGAGACCGGCACCGGGGGTTATCTGGTTCGCCAATATATTCACAGCTCTCTATATGACCGGATGAGGTATGCTTCGTACATATTATCAGCAAGAAATTTTCTGACCTCGGTAGCACTCGACCATTCCCAGAAGAAATCGAGAAGAAATGGATTGCATTTCAACTTTTATGTGCTCTTCGAGATTGTCACTCATTGGATGTTTTCCATGGCGACATCAAGACAGAGAACGTCTTGGTGACATCATGGAATTGGCTGTACCTCACAGACTTCTCCTCGTCTTTCAAGCCCACATTCTTGCCGGAGGACAATCCTGCAGACTTTTCTTTTTATTTTGATACCTCGGGTCGACGAACGTGCTATCTGGCCCCTGAGCGGTTCCTCGAGGCCGGTGAGGAGCCAGGGAATAGGCGTCTCAATTGGGCCATGGATATATTCAGTGCTGGATGCGTGATTGCAGAGCTGTTTCTAGAAGCGCCCATCTTCACCCTAAGCCAGATGTACAAATACCGCAAAGGCGAATACAGTCCGCAACACAGCCAGCTGGTCAAAATTGAGGACCCGGAGATCCGAGAGATGATCCTCCACATGATTCAGCTTGAGCCAGAGTCGAGATATTCTGCGGAAGAATACCTGAACTTTTGGAAAAATAAAGCTTTCCCGGAGTATTTCTACAGCTTTCTTCATCAGTACATGTCTTTGATGACAGACCCTTCGTCGGGCAGGGCGCAAGTGGAAGCGGAATCAGCAAACAGGGGCGAGTCAGATGACAGGATTGAGAGGGCTTACTATGATTTTGATAAAATCTCTTACTTCCTGAGTGCATCTTCGAAGCCTGTGAAAGACGGCTCCAGTCGCAGTAACTCCAGGCTTACTGGGAACGCGTTCCCGATCCAGCTTGATCTCCCGAACTACGGGCCACAGGCTGCAAAGTCTCAGCTCCGACTTGACGATGGCGTTCTGATCTTCTTAACGCTCGTCGTGTCTAGTCTGCGCAACACAGCAAGGGCATCTGCCCGAATCAAAGCTTGCGATATCCTGCTTGCTTTTGCAGAGAGATTGTCGGATGAGGCGAAGCTCGATCGTATTTTGCCTTACATTATGATCCTTCTAAACGACCGCACGGACAGTGTGAAAGTTGCTGCCATTCGTACTCTTGCGCAGCTACTGGAGATGGTGCAGGTCGTCTCGCCGGTGAACGCGTATCTCTTCCCAGAATACATCTTCCCTCGGCTGCAGCCGTTCGTCTCTAGCTCCAGCTCCAATCCAAGCCCGATGGTGCGCGCTGCGTACGCCTCCTGCATCGCGTCACTAGCGCAATCTTCTCTGAGATTCTTAGATATGATCCAGGCTCTACGCTCTGATACTCGTCTTTCCGCCCTTATACCGGCGGGGTCCGAGCCAAGATGGACTGAGGATGCCACCTTCCACAATCTCTATGACGTTGCGAGGGTAGACCTCCTCGAATATTTTGAGAATCATACCAAAGCTCTCCTTACCGACTCCGACCCATCTGTCCGCCGTGCATTCTTAGGCTCAGTGCCCAGTCTGTGTGTGTTCTTCGGCAACCTTAAGACGAACGAAGTGATCTTGAGCCATCTGAACACTTATTTGAATGATCGGGACTGGATCTTAAAATGTGCGTTCTTTGAAGCAGTCGTCGGAGTCGCAGCTTACGCTGGAACTACGAGTTTGGAGCAGTACATATTGCCCTTGATGATTCAATCTATGACCGAGCCCGAGGAATTTGTTGTTGAGAGAGTGCTTCGATCCCTGGCAGCGATGGCTGACCTTGGTCTTTTCCAGCGATCGACCACTTGGGAGGTCCTCCAGATCGTCGTGCGTTTCTTAGTGCATCCAAATACGTGGATTCGTGAAGCAGCCGTTTGCTTCATCATCAATAGCGCAAAGCACCTGTCCGTTGCCGACAAGTACTCGATCCTGGGCCCGCTCGTGCAACCATACTTGAGAGTCAACATTGTAGTTTTCTCCGAAGAGAAACTGCTTGACGGTCTCAAGAAACCATTATCAAGGAGTGTTTATGACCTGGCCTTCGTTTGGGCTTCTAAAGCGGAGAAAGGTCTTTTCTGGAAGTCGACAGCTCGAGATGAAGTGTTCAGTGTGGGCGGCACTGACCATTTTCTTCCGAAGGGAGGCCAAAAGATCCCAAACTTCTCACACAGCGCGCAACCCAAAAACAAGGAGGATGAGCAGTGGCTATCTAGGCTAAGGAACATGGGACTCGGTCCGGATGACGAATTCAAGTTGCTCGCTCTTCGAGGCTACATTTGGGGTGTGTCTTTGCGTCAGATGAAAGAGTCCGATAACACGGTGTCCTCATTGAACAACGTAATAGCCCTGACTCGATACGGAGTGACGCCTCAAACAGTCTTTTTTGATAAGCAACAGAGCGTCAAGCCCCACGGTACTCCCTTACCCAAAGTTGACGATGCTGGATTGGGAGAACGTAAGCCACACACTATCACCGATGCCTTGTTGGATGCGTCAACTACGATTGACAGCGCATCTCACGCTCGTCGGAGACATTTGAGGACGCGCAGCCAGTTGCAGAGAGATGCAGGGAACGCCAATGATACCCCAAGACAGGAGCCACATGACAATCTCCGCGCTGAGAATCCTCATGGGCTCTCCCCGGTGGCATCATCACCAAGTGCTGCAGAATCTCGGCCCCTATCGCCTCCCAACTCCGATGCGGAACGAAGAGGCAGCTTGGGCAGACAGAGTCCTGGGCAGGACAGCCCGTCGACTCCAACGGAAGCGGGAAGTCCGGCTGTCAAAAACAATCATCTCACAACCCACGTGGAGAGGAAGTCAAGCGCGATCAGTCTCCTCAATCGCAAAGAATCATCAAAAGCGTATGCGGAGACCAGTATGAGTTCGGCAAATGCATTCGGCAAAGTTGATGTGCCATCCCAGCGTCACTCACCACAGCCGTCGGCATTGACTCTGGCGCAAGAAAAGAAAGCTCGACTAAATGAACCGCAGTACTACCGTGCTAATCATTCCTACGCAGGCAACGACCCGGTGATTCTCAGACTGCTGGACAGCGTTTTCGCGGAGAATTACCCTACTGACCTTTTCGATCTTGGTCCGTTTGTCAAGGAGGCAGACCCTCGCCGTCCGATTAAGAAGGCCAGCGGCCACGGCGAGAACAAAGTCTGGAAGCCAGAAGGGAGTCTCGTCGCACTCTTTGGCGAGCACAGCGGACCGGTGAATCGGGTGGCGGTAGCTCCGGATCACGCCTTTTTCATTACAGCATCGGATGATGGAACCGTCAAGATCTGGGATACTACGCGACTCGAGAAGAACTTGACGCCTAGGTCCCGGCAAACATATCGTCACTCCAGCGAGGCCAAGGTGAAGACGCTGACCTTTGTCGAGAACACTCATGCATTCATTAGCGGTGCCACTGATGGGAGCATCCATGTCGTGAAGGTTGATTACCATAATGTCAATGAGACGGTCCGATACGGGAAGCTCCAGCTCGTACGTGAGTACCAACTACCGGCAACTGATGATGGGTCTGTCGAGTACGCGCTCTGGATCGAGCATTTCCGCTCTGATGCACAATCCACGCTGTTGATTGCGACCAACACCTGCCGCATCCTGGCTCTGGATATGAAGACTATGCTTCCCATCTATTCTTTGCAGAACCCTGTCCATCACGGCACACCGACAACGTTCTGCTGTGACCGAAAGCATAACTGGCTGCTAGTGGGGACTACGCACGGAGTCCTTGATCTCTGGGACCTCCGGTTTCGAGTGCGTCTGAAGGCCTGGGGTCTCCCAGGATCGGGTGCTATCCTCAGGCTTCAGGTACATCCTACAAAGGGTCGTGGGCGGTGGGTTTGCGTCTCGAGCAATGGGAGTCGCGGCAACGAGATTACAGTCTGGGATATTGAAAAGGTTCGCTGTCGCGAGGTATACCATGCCGACTCGCCTGGCAGCAATGCAGTTGCCAACGGAGGAACTGCCGCCTCTCCAGTTGATAACGCCAAGGCGAAACCAGCCTTTGCCAGCACCAGGGACTATGAGGCCTGGCACGTCGAGAGCGACCGGCCAGAAGGAATGCTCAGTCGGTTCGGCACGGAGGGGCCATTGTCGGGGGCCATTGAGTCCTCGGGACCATCGGCGGCCAGCACTCCTGCCGGTATCTGCGCCTTTGCCGTTGGCTATGACTCGCCGGAGGATGGCAAGGACAACAGCACCAGATGCGGATTTATCGTGTCGGCGGGTTGCGACCGGAAGATCCGCTTCTGGGACCTAGCTCGGCCCGAGCTTTCTATTATTGTCAGCGGTCAGGACATTGTGTCGGATGGGGGGATGAGCGGCAAGCCACGCTACGAGTTATCTCAACCACTGCCGAATCTACTCGTGACTACAGAACACATTCCCGGTCCTCCAGCGGCTAATAGTGCGGGGAGCAAGGGCAACAGCAAGAAAGGGGGCGGTGCCAGGCTTCCACGTAGTACAGTGATCAGTCTGCAGCAGCAGCAATTGCTGAAGAGTCATCTGGATTTCATCCAGGATGTAGCGGTGTTGAGGGTGCCATATGGGATGATCATCAGCGTGGACCGGGCGGGAATGGTGTATGTCTTCCAATGAGTCATGTAACTAGATAGCTTGACAATAGATTTTCTGAGTTGACAGTGATCAAAGCTGTCGATGCTCGATGATTAAACTGGCTCTTTCGAGTTTGTCAATTTGCAACCCATTCGATCACTCAGGTAGCTAAAAGAGCCAGGACTCCCATGCTGTGCTACACAAACCCCCTCGCTTCAGAGGGAGTGACTTTCTGGAACCTGTTGAGTGGAAAACAAGCCATCCATCTAGATAGAGTTTCATCGACAAAATTAAAAGAGAACCCCAGTTTCCAAGCTCCCAATTCTCGAATCCCGGAGTTGCCGGGCAGTCCCTGCTGTCGATTGAGCACTGAGATTCAATTGTAGCACAGAGCAATAATGAGCAGGTGTAGGAGTGGATCCGAAGCGGGGATGGTGAAACGCTCGTTTGGTGGATAACTCATAGATCGGCAGTTGAGCGTGGATAGCTAGAACGAAGGAACTTGTACCTTGGTGAACCTGGAAGTTGGGTTGTCTAGCTGTTTTCGACAGCGAGCTCTTCTTGACCATGTTCTGCATGCATAAATATAACAGAATGTAAGGATCTAGTACGGACTGGTCACTTGAGAGTCTGAGTTGAGGAGAAATCGGACGTACCACGAGGAGTTATTACCTACTGATAGGACTACTTAGAAGTGTGGGAATGGACACCTAGCGGGGTGGTTTGACTTATATTGCTCGAATGCGCAATCCTGCAAGAGGAATGTTTAATCTACTCTGTACGGATACCAGCGTACGTAAAGTTCTAAAAATGCAGTGCTCACAGTCTGGTTGTGGTGGCACCGTCTGGGGGATATATATCTTGCGTGTTTGGGTGTTATTTATTCATACTGTGTAGTATCAGGGGTCGTCAGTCCAAACGACTCGATCCAAGAGCATAACATTTTGCTTGAGTATCGGGTCATGATTTGTTTTGATTAAACTATCACTACTGATCGTCTGCAGAGTCCAGACTGTCACTTCAGCGTTCAAGCTCAGGGAACCATGCTGGTGATTGGTAGCTGAGAACTAAGGCGTTGGCCTGGATTGGTACCCTTGCTCACGAACCATGGGCGCATTCGTGAATTTCCACCTAGACAGATGAGTGTCTCCATACATACAAAGGTTGCTGACGCTCTCGATCACTACCCAGGAGTGCGAATGGCTACCAACAACTGCAAAAAGGAAATGAGATCGACGCTCGCAGGTATTCGGCTTGCTGCATCAAAATAACAATACCTAGGAAATAATGTCTCCGATCAAAGAGACTTTGGCTACTGCAAGGACTCGGAAGATACAAAGAAGTAACAGATCAGCAGAGTCAGTCAAGCACAGTATCCATGATAGGCAACAATCTGCAGGCATCTCGAGGCAGTCCGCACAGATGAACTCTGTTTTATTATCCTCGGGAGCAGGGATTGATCACAAAAAGTCTGTAGTATGTTGAAGGATGGACATCTGCCCTTTTGAATACTCTAGACTACAGAGTACTCTGCATGGCCTTTCATGTTCTAGTAATTGGCTGTAGACTCCTGCCGCTGTCCCTGGACCCCAGCGACATGAGATCGAGTTGTGAGATGGACTGACAGGATGACAGGCTGATTACCAACAGCAGTCCTACTACCCCTAACCATCCTAATGCCACTCACCCTGGGACTTTGGACTTTGGGAGCATCATCAAGCAGCCACCAGTACGTTGGGCGCTCACTGTCCCTCGAGTCCTTCAAGTCTGACAATCAACGACAGTCGGATAATCTTGCCGGAATATGATACAGACAAAAGACAACGGCCGATAGTCTGAACAGTCTACACGTCAGAAAATAGCTTGCACATGGTCATATTAGCCGGCGGTGATTGAATGGATTTGTCTCAGAACCCCTGAATGTATCTTGCTATGGCTTTGTCTGTCACGTTGAGCTCAAAATTCAAGTCCAGGTTCCGAGTACTTCTGTGGAGTATGTATATGACACTATCCCAGTATTTATGAGGAATCGCTTCTCTTGTGATACGCCTGGATTCATGATGGATCTTCTCCGTACAAGAAAGGGAGACTCTCCCCGGTCGGCGCGGAGGAATTCTGCTAGCACGCTTTTCCTTGAAGTAGTGAGATACGTCGGGACAAGACAAGTTCATTCTTCTTGTTCTGTGATGATCCAGGATCACACCGACATACTCTCTATTCACAATTTGATTGAGGGTGTAGACTGTCCATGTCAGTCCCTTATTATTGTCTGCCTTGGTTCTCCTAATCCGGAGTATAAGAGTTTCAACCCGTGGAACGAGACGAAGAATTCAAGATCCATCTTCGCGTGGGTAATAAAGCAGGCCCCGCATAGCTCTGGAAATTTGAGTTAATTAGTCGTATCATCAAGAATTTGTTCGATTTGAAATCAGGATAGCTGAGGGTAAACCCGTCTGGTTCTACCAACAGTCCACAGTGTTCAAACTCAATTGATGCGCTGGAATCTGCGGAGGCTCGAGATAGATATTCGTGCTTCTCTGTTCGTCTGTCAGTCTCTTATCATCCGGGTCGAATATCAAATCCACCAGCTTTGGCTGCATTCACTGGGCTCGATTCTAGACTTTTGATTATCTTCCCCTATACTCCGTACTTTCTTTTCTTCTTCTTCTTCGTCGTCGTCTTCGTCGGCTTTCTCCTCCCGTCATAATCCCTGACTAGCCAAATCCACTGGCGCAGGAACAGACAGCAAACGGCTCCGCAATCAGCGCTATAAAAGCGTGCTTCGCCTATAATAATCCTTTATTATTTTCCATTGATTATTCGTATCCGATATTTCAGTAAATAAAACTAGACCACCCTGGACTAGCACCCACAAGCACTGTGCTACTACTACTACTACAGCTAGTAAAGAAGCACTATTCTTCTAGTCTTAACCTGTAATATTCGCCCGAGCCGCCCCTTAGTACGGAGTACCTGGTCTAGTCTCCCCTGAGCTCTTTCCCTTTCTCCTCCCGTTCCTTTCTTAGCTCTATTCCCGTCCTCTTTCTGTCTTCCTTCTCCTTCTCCCTCTCCGTCCCTCCCTCTTCCGCATCGTCAACTGCCCCCCACCCGCTCCCATCGCCGGTCCCCCTACAGCTACAGAAGAGAGCTCCCCGTTCTCTTCTACACGTCTTGACTTTTTCGTTGCAAGGCGTGTTGAAAGGTTTGGGAAATGCTCATCAATTCGACCTGCGAGCAGTAAAAGCCTCATTCGATATCAGCTGTTTGGCTCAGCTCTCTCATTCCTTTGGTTCGGCTGCTACAGACCTCCTTATCCAACATTTCGTCTTTCTTTTCCTTGTTCTTGGTCAGCCTCCAGAAGCGCTGCAATTCTAAGCTTCTCGGTCAAAAGATCTCTTATACCAACTTTCTATAACCTCGTTTTATATCTCTATCATCCAGTTCTATCGCCGAGTCGGGTCCCGTATACCTTGGGTCAACACTTGCCAAATAATTCAAAAAGCACCAATTCTATTAGTCTTCATCATGGGCCCATCTCTGAGAGATCACTCGTCCTTTGTCCGTCCATCGACTCGCGATCGGCCGGTAACTCGTGACCAAGGAGAGAATTCGCTGGTCGTTCCTAGTCGCACCTCCTCGCTTCATTCCCGCATTACCCAACCAATCCCCTCGCAAGTGAACGCAAAATCCACGCAGCGCACACCCAAAACTCTCACCCATGCCTATATGGTGTGCGGTGTGGGCCGGGAGCCCTCGCAATGGGTGAAGGCTCCCGCCCCAGAGCAGGGAAAGATCGGCCACATGAAAGGTGCGGTGGGACAATTTTGGTTACCAGAAATTCTGGGAAGCAGCCCTAGATTGGAGCAGGACAATGAAATTGCTAGAGCCTTGCATTCGGCAATGAGGGTAAGAAACTTTTCAGAATATGCCAAACTTTCACAAGAAAAAGACCATGCAAGGGACTGGAAGCTGACTGCAACAGGCCTGCTTTCCTCATGATGTCGAGATTTGCACAGGCAAGAGCCAGCCTCACTGTGTTCACCATGCCTTTGTCCTGCAACAAGATTCATCACATACCCTCTACGGCATCGCCTTGCGTGTCTGGTCTCGAGCGGATGAAAAGCGCGCCGAAACAATTCGTGAACTGCGCAAGAAGACGGAAGCCGATTTCTATGATAACCCAGATGAGACCTACTGGATCCCTTACTGTCTTAGTTTTCTTTCCCGCTATCCTCTTTACGATCTGCTTGGCGATTATCTGCGTGGCATGTGGATTCACTGGAACAAGGCCACCAACCTTTTCCACGCTGAGGAGGTCTCGCGAATTCTGAGCTTCCCTGCTCCACGCCTGAACGATCTTGTTCGTATCGACATGAAGGACTACGCCTTGTGCTATCAGTTCCCTTCATCGCCCACCGGTTTTCAAAACTTTGCCATGTGGCCCTTGTTCACCTGCCTGTCCATCCCCAACATCGTGGGCGTGGTCGAGGCCGCAGTGTCGCCAACTCGTCGGATCATCTTTGTCAGTCATTACCCGGCTATTCTGACCATCGCCGCTGAAACCGTTCGGTACTGCGTTCGAGTCTACGAATGGAGCGGCCTGTATGTTCCAGTCGTTCATGCTCGCCACATCAAGGACCTTGTTCAAGAGCCTGGTCCCTATATTCTGGGTGTCACCGCGGAGTGCCGAACGCTATTCAACGCTCCCTCGGATGCCTTGGTTGTGGACCTGGATCGCAACTTTGTACTCACTTCCAGTCCTCCGAATGTCCTCACTCCTGGTCAGCGGACGAAATTTATCGACCGGCTGACACAAGCCCTGAACGGTGATGTCTCTCCTTCCGGTGTTCCCAATCACCTGCGGTCCGCCTATGCGGGTGGCAAGCTCATTCCCGCCGGTCAAATCATCGTCATGAGAGGCGAGGTCGAGAGTATCCAGGATCCTTCCTGGTGGAACCAGGATGCGGTCATGAGCGTCATGGACCACGTCTGCGAGAAACTGGTAGGAATTTTATCCGAGGTTTTCAGTCAAATGGTATGAAGCTAACTGCGCGGAACTTCAGGGTCGAAACACCGGCATGAAGGCCATCTTTGGTGGTTCTGTCAAGAAGCCTCTGATGACCAAGGTATCTATGCGCCATCTAAATGAGATTGTCCGTGAGCGCAACCAGTACTCGCGCGATGCTATGGAGGCTTGGCAGGACTTCATCAACCTGAAAGGTCGCATGGACACCGAGTTGAGCAAAGTCACCAAGCGCAACAACTTCTTGGTCGAGGAGCTGGAAACCTGGAAGCAGCAGGTTCGTCTTCGTGATCTGAAAATATATTCAATGATACTGACTTTCTGCAGTTCCTCAAGTTCCAGGCCTTTGCCGAGCAGCTCACCAAGGAGACCGCTGAGCTCAAAGTCAAGATCGAGAACCACAAGCGTGAGAACCGCCGCCTCTCTGGCCTCATTGACCAGCAAAAGGACGACGTGGCTCGTCTCACTCTCCGTTTGTCTGGCACCGAGAAGCAGCGGGATGATGCCCTGGAGGCGCTGGTGCTGCAACAGGAGATCGCCGAGGAGCTTGAGCGTGAGAGAAAGCGCAACCAGAAGGAGCTTGCCTCCTTGCAGCACGCCAACACTTCTCTCGCCCGGCAACGCGACGAGGCCCAAAGGGTGGTTCTGCACCTCCGCAGTCTCATCAACGGCCAAACGCATCACATGGAGCACATTGTTCGCTCGATCAGTAGCTCCGCCGAGCTTTCTGAGCTGGTGGAGCAGGCCGAAGAAATCAAAGAGGACGACGAGAAGGCCGCACCAGAGGAGGCCAAGGAGCGTGCGGAAAAGGCCAAAAGCCTTGCTCCAAATATGACCCCGGAGTTGGAACAGCATCTTCTAAACCTGGGTAAGGAACAGAGGCGTCTCGCCCGCCTCAGCATCACCGATGTGGCGGATCGCTACCTGCGCGACAAGACCGACGCCATCTCGGACATCATCCGCAGCATCAGCGAGCAATGCGCTGCCGCTGTCGAGGGCTTGCATCTGGCTCAAGATGCCGAAGAGGACGACGCAGACGAGTCGGGCCAGCGCACACCGGACGGCAATCGCTTGGCACCAGACTTTGACGGCCACGATGGACGCTCGACCCGGGAGGGAAGTGAGATGGGTGATGATAACAGCACCCTGCACCCCGATCATCGGATCTCTAGCGTCCCCCCGACTCCAGACCTGGTTCACAACCGCTCAAGTACGTCAATGTCGATGATCAGCAGTTCGACATTCCCGGAGAGGTCGAGCCAACAATATGGGCCGGGGGAGATTCCGACCCGGATCGTCGAGGACGACGACGAGCGTGCCCACGAGACCGATGGTCTGGACGACCACACTGAGACAGGCACACTCTCCAAACAGGGCAGCGAAGATCTGATGCGGTCGAGCCCCCGGCTGCTCGCGTGATTGCTCCATCGACAAGATGATGCAACGCTTCATTTTCGACGACTTTGACACGAATCCTGTTCCTGCACAGTTTCAGAATTAGAGCACGTTGTGACCAATTTTCTTTGGCACTCTCCCGAGTTTGGATCTTCCTGATTCTCTTTTTCTTTCCCCCTTTATTTTACTTGGGATATTCCCACAGTTGCTTCTTCTGAAAGGAGGTGTTATACTTTTTGGGATTCTCGGCGGACTTTCTTCCTTTTCTCCTTACCATTGTCCTCTGTCCGTTGGGGTGTTTGCCTTGGGCTACTTTAATTCTCTATTCTCGATGCCGAGATTTTTGGGCTCTGGTGTTGATCGTTTTATATCCCTCTCAGTTCTTCTGGCTCCGTCAGGTGTCAATGCCCTACGGCGGCCGCCTGCAAGCCGCACATTTGAGCCATCCCAGCGCCGCGGACGAGCGGACCGGAACCCACACTCCCTAGTTTTGATCACTTGCTATCCATATATTCCCTTTGTCTATAGCTGCAACAGCTGCTTTGAAAGCTGCTGTGAAGTCTGGAACATAGTTGAATTGATCAACCTACCGTCTGGTGTTCTTACGGTGTCCTTCAGACCTGGCTTTGATCCCAACACTTATATTGTCTCAAGTACCGAAATATACCAACCGAGTAGAAACTAGGCCAACTTGCCCGGCACAAAAGGGTGACCAGCACTCAATCCGCCGCATACAGCCCATGCCTGCCCATTGACGTAGCTACTCTCATCACTCCCCAGGAACAAAGCCACGCGAGCCACCTCATCCGCAACCGCACCCCGCTGCAAGGGATTCAGCTGCCCGATTTTGCGTTCCGTACCGCGAGCGCGCGCCGCGTCAAACACCTGCTGCGTCATCCCCGTCTCGATCAGACCCGGGCAGATAGCATTCACGCGGATGCTGGTACCAGCCAACTGATACGCACACGTCTGGGCAATCGACACCACCGCCGCCTTCGAGGCGGAGTAGTCGGTCGACCCGGCGTTCGAGCGCAGCCCAGCAACGGACGCCGTGCAGATGATTGAGCCGGAGGGGTACGGCTTCGCCGCGGATGTCACCTTCATGCCTAGCGAGGCGTACTTGACCGCCAGGAACACACTACCAAGCATCAGAATCGCACCCAACCACCCCCCCACTTCCCTTTTCATCAATTATAGGAGAAATACTCACCCGATGGTATTAACCCTCAACGTCCTTGCAAACTCATCCCCCGTCACATCCGTAAAAAGTTTATTCTGTCCTACGATCCCCGCATTCGCGAAGAAGATGTCCAGCCGGCCATACCTCGCAATCGCATCGTCCACGACCGCCTTGACGGCGTCTTCCTCCGCCGCGTCGAACTTGCGGATCTGCACCTCCACGCCCGGATACAAGGACTCGATCTCGCGCTTGTGCGTCGCCAAGTGCGTGTCTGTGAAGTCGCAGAGGTATACGGCTTTTGCGCCGTTGTGAGCGTACTGATGGGCGCTGGCGCGGCCAATGCCGGCGGCGGAGTTGGCGCCTACGTCTCGTTAATACTCATCTTTCCCCAGGAGGGGTCGCGTAGTCTTGGTTTACCTGTTACAATGACGACTTTGTCTTTGACGCGGCTGGAGGCTGTTAGTATGGATTGGAATATGTAGAGCAGGGGAATGCACAGAAAAAGGCAGCACTTACAGTCCAACAGAGTCAGGCGCAACCGTGCGGATTCTGGGGATATCCTCGAATTTGCCTGCATCGGGGATACCCTCGACCAGCTGCTGGCTGACAGCTTGAAGGCGGCGTTTGGCTACTCCGGACATAGTGCAAAGAATAGGATGGTGCTATGTGGTTAGGTGTCGGATTGGGAAATGTGTATATGAAGAGTAGCTACACAATTGGAAATATTGCGGAGTAGTCTCTAGATAGACCGTCATTTTAAATCCACGTTCGATGCACTGTTTCGGGTGAGCTCCAGCTGAATGTTCGGCTGCTCATGCGGAGAGCCGAGGCAGGCCCCCAGAATGCATACAGGGGGCATAGATGACTCATCAAAGAGTATAAACCAGTTATGCTGCGGGCTTGGGGTAAGTCACATGATCTCTTACACGTCATGGCCCATGCGGCCAGCAAGAACGCGTGAAACAATGGACCAGAACTGGTTTCCCCCGTTTCCCTTTTTTTTTTATGAACTCTCTGTGTGATTGTGAGACTTTTCTATCTTACTGTCCTTGACCATCGGGACAATTCTGCATATTCGGTCTGCTGTGTTGTGCTATTCTGCCGGAATGAGCTTACCGTCCCTCCTGGCTTTGTCGAAAACGATCTGCTAACCCCGAAAAAAAAGCATCGGACCACACGTGGGGAGGGAAACAAGTCTAAGGAAAGGTCCACGCGAGGGCTTCAAGAGTCCCTTGATGCCTGCAAGCCCCCATCATACTACATCGGCGCCCCTGCGCAGGAAGAGAATATAAATCAAGCATTCATGAAGCCTATACTTGATCCCTCCTTCTCCGTTTGCTCATTTGACCGCCCCACGAACCATGGCGGAGCGCGATATCCAGCAGCTACTGCGTCGTTCCTCTTCGCGAACCTCGTCCACCTCGCGGCATAGCCAAAGAGCTAAGACCGTTCGTGCTCGGTCTCAGAAGCGTCATTCTGCCTCCTCCAATGCCACCACCACCGACCTCACCTCCTTCCCCTCCCTCTCGCCAGACCGCTCACCTGACGGCTTCGTCGGCGAGCCCGCGTTGAATCGCGCCTTGACGAACGCATTACTGGACGAAGACACGGAAGAAGGTGCCGGCGATGTCACCCGTGACCGACGGTCCACCCTAGCCAAGTTGACTGGGGCGTTCCCGGCGAACTCTGGCCGTGCCGCCTTGTTCGATGATTCGTTCACCATGCATGATTTCCCCGGTGCGCTGCATCTAGCGGATGATTCGAATATCGAACGATTAATAGCCAGTATGGGCGCAGTGAAGCTGGTCAGGCAGTTCGCCCGCGACCTGGCGCAGCGGGACGCAGAGATTTCGGCGCTGCGTCAGCGAGCGGATGCCAGGGAGCGGGAATTGAAGAGGATGCTCCGCGAGGTTTCCGTTTCCAACCAGGATATTGAGCGAAGGCTGTATTCGCTTGAGAATGCTCCACGCAAGAATTCGGACGGTGAGAACGCTGAAATCGATGCGGAGCAGGCAGGGCATCGGGGACCACGAGTTCATGGGCTCATGGAGCAGGCCATGAGCGACGGGGTGGGATCACTACTACATGAGGACGACTCGGTGCACTCTTCGGATCAGGTTCAAGCGACTGTTCGTGGGCCGCAGCGCCCGGAGAGTGACTCGCGCTCAGGCACGTCGAGTGTCGAATCAGGGACTACCCGAAAGAGACAGAGCTCTGTTCGCGGTTGGCAGGATTACGTCTTTGGCAGTGGTACCGCCAGTCGGAAAACCAGCAGAGCGAGCAGTATTATGGACGATGTTGGGGAAGTCGAGGAAGATGCCCACCATCGGCGTGTTTCAAACAGTAATCGCCGGAAAGCGCTCGATGAGCAGCTCTTCCAACCTCCTGGCGAACGTACTGGAGGTGGCATAGCTGCAAAACGTGCAGTTGCTGGAGTAGTCAGTGGAGACGATGCTAGCATTCATTCCCGCAAATCGTCAAAATCGATAGCGTCATGGACGGTCAGACTGTTTGCTGGAGGCTCTCAGGCTAGTCGAGATGAGAATGATGCGGGATCCATCCGCAGCAGAGCTTCCTCCATGCATCAGGACAAGACTAGAGGCTCTTCGTCCACGCCCTCAAATCCCAAAACGGCATTGTCAGCGGTCGCGGCCTTGAAACGGATCAACAGCAACACGAGCATACACAGTGCGCCCGGCAGACCTACGAATGGATCCACTGGGACCGGCAGATCAACTGCTCCTTCTGGTCGACGACATGCAGCCTCAAGCGTATCTCAAGCCGCAAGCTCCGATGCAGGCGACAAGAGCTCCACTAATCTGGGGCCAGTTGAAATGGATGCCATCCTCCCCATGGAAACTCGTCCTCCAACCCTTTCTTATATGTATAACAACTATCAGCCTGGCGAGCTACTCACAGATCGGTTTGGATTTATCTACGACCAGCGTCGGAAAAAGAGGCAGAGAGAAGCTGCTATGTCGAAGAATGATAACAATCGTCTGAGCATCGCAGAAACACTCAGCAGCTTCCGCACCGAGACATCAGATGGAGATGACGATGTTGACGTTCAACACACGTCGCAAGGAGCTGCGGAGCCTCAGCGCTCACCGTGGTCTATTTCGCCCGAGGATCCTGAAGCTGGAGCTGTGGCTATACGGAAATGGCAAGATTATCTAAAGTTTCCAAGTCGGCCAACGGAGTTACTGTCTCACACCCCATCGGCCGGCCCTATTGTGTCACTTACCACCGCAAGCGAACCGCCGCCGCGTAGTACTGCAGTAGCTGTTGACCGACATGGCTCGCTTTCCGTCAACCCAAATGCTCCGCCATCTGCTTCTACATCCACGGTCGTCGCCGATCGTCCAGAATTTGCGGGAAAATCCACCGATGAGCCCACGTCTGCAACCGCGCCGAATGCGTCTACAGGCGAGAATGAACCAGTCAAATTGCTTCTTGAGCAATTGACAGAGCTTCACGATACCCTCCAGCGAGACCGGACCGTCAGATGGAACGAGTTCATGCGCAAAGTGCGCGCAGAACGCAGAAAGGAGGGAGAAGCTGCTGCTGCTGCGGCTTCCACTCGAGCTGCGCAATCCGTCGATACACCAGAAGCATCTCTGGCTGTTGGCGAGGTGGTAGGGATAGCTAATCTAGGGAACAAGGGCAAGGTTGGTCGTGCAAAGTGGCGGGAGTTCCGATCGCTCGTCCTTGGCGGGATTCCAGTTGCTCTGCGGGCGAAGATTTGGTCCGAATGCAGCGGCGCATCCTCCATGCGAGTGCCTGGTTACTATGATGATCTGGTGGCAGGTATCGGTGGCAGCGAACCGGACCCGTCAGTTGTGGCGCAAATTGACATGGATATTAACCGGACGCTGACCGACAATGTGTTCTTCCGCAAAGGCCCCGGCGTGTCTAAATTGAGAGAGGTGCTACTTGCATACTCACGCCGCAACCCGGAGGTGGGATACTGCCAAGGGATGAACCTGATTGCTGCTTCGCTGCTTCTCATCACCCCGACCGCAGAGGACGCTTTCTGGATTCTCGCCTCGATGATCGAAAATATCCTCCCTCAGCATTATTACGATCACGGATTACTCGCGTCACGAGCCGATCAGGTAGTCCTGCGGCAGTACATCTCCGAGGTGCTGCCCAAACTAGCCGCACACCTTGACTCGTTAGGCGTCGAGCTCGAGGCTCTGACATTCCAATGGTTCCTCTCCGTCTTCACTGACTGTCTGTCCGCCGAAGCACTCTACCGCGTCTGGGATGTGGTGCTCTGTCTCAACGTCACCAGCGTCGTGAATCCTGGAACCGGAAGTGGCTCCAGCTCTTCAACCCGGGAGGCCAACGATGCGAGCAATCCCTCTGCCCAGGACATCGCATCCGGAAGCGGCGGTGGCAGCACGTTCCTCTTCCAGGTGGCTCTCGCTCTCCTGAAACTCAACGAGCAGCAGCTCTTGACTACCTGCTCCACGCCAGCGGAATTATACACCTACATCAACCACCAAATGACCAACCACGCCATCAGTATCGACGGACTCATCCAGGCCAGCGAGGCCCTCCGGAACGTCGTCCGCCGCGAAGACGTCGTAGCTCGACGGGCGGAAGCCCTGCGAGAAATGAGGGAACTCGGCGGACCGTCCCAGTCAGCGGACGCTGAGGCCAATCCCGCCTGACCAGCTATCACCGTCTCTTTAGGCCACTTTCTTTCCTTTTCTTCTTTCATACAATGTCACAATGCTTTTACTATGATACCATTACGTTCCTTAGAAACCTCTGTGCTTTTCTTTTCCTTCCTTCCTTCCTTCCCCTCATTTGTGTTTCGAAGAAGATAGACTTAATGAGCGTACGCGATCATCTAGATTGGGGAGTTATGGCGGGTTTCAATTTGGGTTGGCCTCGTTTCTCATACATTCCTTTTCTTGAAGCCAGGCACAAATCACGCGTCTATTGGCGGAGAGGCAAATGGGCAAGCCAGCGAAAGACATTAGCTTTATCATCTTCATCAATTGAGATACCCAATTTGGCTTTGCTGAGTCGCCTTTGAATTCTTTACTCCCTTCTTCTAACAGATTGCTTTAGTGGAATATGTTTGATCCGTAACTGTGAACGGTTTGAAGGATAAAGGATAAAAGCGTACATGTCAGATACAAGTCCATCGCTCACATAATACGCTCAAGAAGCGGCATGTAATGCTAGACGCTGACCTGATGACTTCATTTTGCTATGTCCATAAACTCATGAGGGGGTAGACATTTTGATGAGATTCTGGGCTACATTGTCGGAAGCAACACAGATCTTGGCTGAGAATACATGGGATGGTATGGTGTCCCCTCGGCCGCACCCAATGTCCAGGGTCCGGCTGATCATCAAGCGGACCATTACCTCTCGGCGCAAATCATGTGCTTTCTCAGGTATGACTTCAACCATAGTTGTGGGTATCAAGGCAGATTTTAGGAAGACTGCGTAGAATCATATCGGGCATCAATCGGGTTGAAAGGCAATGGCGGCACAGCTATTCAGCTGGGGAGTGCCTCGGGCAACCAGAACCGGCCACCGTCAAGGACAGTCGTCAGATCCATTTGCAGGGGCTCCGCGGCGGGCCGCAGTCCAACATCCAACACGTCGCGCGCCACAGCCTTGACCTGTCGCATTATCGCCTGAGAGATAGCCCACGTACGGGCCAGAGTCTTGAAGACACCGATGGTGAGACTCAGTCGTTCCCGACTGGGTTCGGGCATCCTCCCGGCTTTAACGGAGCAGGATGCTAACTGCACGATGGAGCTGAGAACTAGCGCGCAGATGAAGAAGGGAGTATGTTTGACGACTGGTAATCGGATGGAGGCTAGCTGCGAGATGTCTTTGGCTGCCTTGAGAGCCTTCATGGCATGATCATTGTGTGTGAAGGCCGGGATGCTGCAGGGACCATGATGTCCGCAGATGACTTCAGCAGCAACCGCAGGTGACGATAATAAGTCGGATCTTGGAAAATTGAGATAGACACTGGCTCCGTTCGCGATCATTTTTGCCTGGAACATCATCTCGTCCACTGACCCATCTGGACGCATTAATTCGGCTTTCGATTCGGGAAGATGGTGGAAAAAGCTGTTGATACGGGCGTCGATCGCCTCCACATGGTCTTCTTGACCCTCAAGCATGTCCTGAATAGCAACCACCCGCCCGAGGATACGAACAGCTTCGATCCGATAGGTGTAGGAGGAAAAATCTCGCTCCTCGTCGGCAAAAATGTGGTCGTCAAATTGAGCAACGGTAGGAGGCGGAGGAGCGGCCAATCCATCCTGGAAGATGCGTTCCTCGCACGGAAGACCGACCTCGAGTGGTATTAGGCTGGTACGGAAAATGCGCTGAACACCCAGGGCAGTCAACATGCCTTCTATTACGAATAGTTCCCACCAAGTGCGTCGCAGACTTTCTTCCCGTACTGGATCACCTCCACCCATGGAGATGGCGAAATTCTCACGATGAAGTCCGAGTTCGAAGGCCAGGTCGACGGCTGTAGCGAGGCATTGCCCGGCTTCTGCCCGCTCGTTTCGCGAATGCAGCACAACAGCCAGGAGCAGAAGTGCCTGCAGCTTCTCCACGGAGCTTTCTTGCTCCATCGCTGACGACATCACGGAGGGTCTATATACCTCACTATTTGCGGCCGGGGTAAAGTGGGAACCGATGAACTTGATAACATGCTCGAGAAATGGCGGCACATGAGAGCGATAGAGTAGACGAAGCGGAGGAAGAACCGGATGCGAAGGGTGAAAGTACGTGTAGTAAATATCGATGAGATAACCATCACCAGTGAGGGAGTTCACCGAATCGGGCGTGAGAGGGCAACCGGTGCTGACTGGCACGGAGTCCGACACTAGTGCCTTGTCATTGTTGAGGCTGGAATTATTCGAGTCTGAAGAAGGGAAGCCGTTTGGGAAAATGTAAGAGAGTCCGTCCGGAACGTTCCAATCCTGGGAAGTATCCAGAAGTGCCACCGACTGAAAGTCGAACGAAGACGATTGATCAGAAGAGGGTGTCCGTTCGGGGGACGGGTTGGCGCGCCGTTTCTTGGAGGGTCCTTTGTACCCACGACGAGAAGGAGTGTACTGGCACTCTGCCCCTGTGGCTGCGCAGCGGCCACAAACAGGGGTCACCCCGTCACATTTAAGATGCTTATGGCGACAGAGAAGACAAGCGAGGAGAGAAGGACCAGAGCCCTTGGGATGAGAAGGGTTCTTGGTTGGGATAAATGGTCCGTTCATGATGAACCGCCACACAGCTTATCAATTGACCAACATATATCAAAAAGACCAGACGCGTTGTTTGAGCTTGGAGGAAACGATTGAATTACAGGATGAGGAATGAAATGGGATGGTAACCAAGATTCAATTAGCTCAACTGACCCGTGGGAAGCATTTGATAGAATTGGGGGAGATAAACAGGCAGGTCGGAGAAGAGCGGGACCACCATCCACACCTATATAGTCCAGAAGGAAGAGGGATCGGTTAGGAAAAGTGACAGATAAACGCTTGCAAGTCAGTGATTTTGGAGTCGATGAAGACAGTTAGTCTAGATGGAAGCCAGGCTTGATAGGTCGACGGGTCAATTGAGAGTCTCAAGACTTAAAAGTGGTGGCTCAGCCGAGGGGAGGAGCTTACCTCAGAAGCGCCTACGTACGACATCCAATTAATCTACTTCCGTAATTCCAGCTGTCAACTTGCGATACCACCATTGTCTGCCGCTCATCTTCAGCAGTCAATCTTCGCTTCAGCCGTCCTAAATCATTGTTTGTTTAATGGTGCAGGAGTATTGATTGCTGAACAGAGTCAATTCATTCGGTACGCGTTTGGAAACACCGTGTTCCTTACTATCTATCCCGAATAATACTAATTTCCCTAGGACAACTCCCAAGCAACTTCGTTTTTCGACCGGTCGCACTGCTACTTAGCTCAAACCCACCTGGACTGTCTGTTCCAACGCTAGGGTTCATTTCAGATCTGCGCATACAAGAATACACCCTACTTCATCATGATTTCCGACGACGACCTCTACCGTCTCGCCATCTTCCTTGGATCGTGCGCTATGATGATGATAGTACTCTACCATTTCCTCGAAGTCAATGCGAAGGACGATGCCATTGAAGGAGAAGTCCCCGATGTCAAGAAGTCGGTCGAAGGTTCTACTACTGCCGGTGTAACGCCGGCACCGGCTGCGGCGGCCGCGGCCGCGGGGGGCACATCAGCAATTGGAGGTGGGAAGGACCGGTAGCTATTGTATACTTGGGGATCGTGTTTCAGCATGAAGGAGGTTTGATTTGTACGGAGGTGACTCAAGAGAGTCGAGCAGAACTGTCTGTAGAATACCCATGCAAGCTTTGCAGTCACAATTAACGTCCTTTTAAATTGTCCATGGGCTTTGGATAAATGCTATGTCCAGTAAACTTGGAAAGATGCACCAATATCAATGAAATCAAAACGCCGAAGAGTCCGCTCGATGCGAAAAAGTCCTTGACGCCAATTGCTGTAATCACTATACAAATGACAGCCGAATAAAACAAAAGATCGAAGGGGTATCGTTAAACCTGAAATGCGCTAAGACTCATGCCTCACTGCATAGACATCCTCATCGTTGCTCACTCTCGCAATCCTTGCGGGCGTAGCCAACTGGCATCCACCGGGATCTAATCCATACCCAATATGTTCCTTCAGCCTCTGTACTGCCTTGAAGATCTCCCGGGCTTTCTCAATTTGTGTATGGTTGCCATGGACACGGTTGAATGCGCGGATCGAACTGTAGCTTGCAGGGAATATTAGAGAGTCTTCGCCTCCTGGCTGAATAGACTCCGGGATGGTTTTGGGCACGGGACTTTCGCCGGCAGCACGACCCTCTAGATGGCAGGTAAAGATGAAAATTGTTAACCACCGAATCCACTGAGCAACAAAACAAAAAAACATAAACTCAATCATCTCGATGCTTTCTCACCAGTTGCAGGCACTGATGGTCCGTCGCCAAGCGTCCATGCGATAGACTCCACATGTTCTGAAAGGACATGCTTGTACAATTGCACCGCCGGTAAATTCTGTCGAAATGTGCAGTTGTTCCATTGACACGTGAGCGTGTAAGGCACGTGAACTTTGAAGATGTGCTTCTTGAGCATTTCAAGATTGTGCAGCTCCGCTTGGCAATTCTCCCAGCCACACGTGTAGACCTGATATGGAATTTGGGAAGTGACGGGTATTGTAACCTCAATCTTAGAGCTCGCGGGCGGTCGCCCAGGAGGTCTTTTGCCGACCATATTGGTTGATTGACGCGGGGAAGACTTTGCTTTAGGAGACGGCTGTGTCTTTGTACGTATTTGAATCGAGGGTCTGGGCTTTGATTGCGGCTGCGATGGGGGCTGTACTTGCAGTTGTACTTGGGGCGGAGGGTGTGACCGAGGCTGGGGATCAGAGGGAGGCTGTACTTGTCTCTGGGAATTGGACTGAGATGGGGATTTCTGCCGAGGGCCTGTCTGTGATGCCTGTAACGTATGCAGTGGTCGCGGCTGTAGTTGTCGTAGTTGTTGATGTTGTTGATGATGGTACTGTGGAGTTGCAGCAACACCAACATATGGAGGATTTGGTTGGGCTGGACGCGCCATGGCGGAAGTCAATTGCGCTGGCGCAGAGAGTGGGTGTATGTCACGTGCTGTGCTTGTGTTATTGGCCTGCTTCTCCTCTGGGTCTACAAGATCCCAGCGAAAGGTCTCCAAATCTGAAGCAGTGTCGAGTCCAACGAAGACATCTCGAAGGCGGAATAGATGATGGTTCAGAGGAGCTTCCGTAGGATGGCGCCCAGACGCAATCAAAACATCCCGCGCGATTGTTTTCGGATCGTATTGTAGCTTTTCCGCCGCGTCAGTCACGTTCAGAGGTTTTGCTATATCCGTACGCGTTTTCAGGGAGCTCCTGTCCGTGGTGTCTCGCGGAGTAAAGGAATATTTCGAGAGACTTTCTTGAGGCGGCATTGTCGGCTTCGACATGGTCACAGTCGCCGGTGATTCAAGACGACGCCTCTTCGCATCATGCCCACTAACGTCAGCATCAACGACCTCGGTCGCTCGCGCAAAAGGTGGGTAGTTCAGATATGACGAAGTATTTTGCGGTTGTGTTTGAGCGGAGTTCGCAGGCACGGGTTGTTGTGAGAGGGTCGAAGGAGGAGGAGGAGGGGCAGGAGGTGGTTGTTGTGTTGTCGCAGGTGGGCTTGCTCGGTATTGCTGTCCTCCTTGGTAAGAAGTAAAAGGATAGGTGCTTGATGAGGAATATGCTGTATCCTGTGGCCTCACATATTGCTCAAGAGGAGCATAATGTGTTTGATAATAGTACGGTTGGCGAATGTCGCTCAATGGTGTTTGAGATGTAGGGGGGAAATCCAGAAACGAATCCGGGTAGCCCTGAAAAGGCGACGGGTATGCGGCATATTGATTCTGTTGAGGGAGCTGAGAAGAACCTGTCTCTCGGTATGTCTGAAGCCATTCGAAGTAATCGTTCGCCATCTTGGGCGGGCAATGTTGCTGTGGAGCAATTGAGGGTCCAGTTCAACAAGCTAAGCATGGTGCAAGATCAAGGACGGAGAGGTCGGAGTGAGGTCAAACATCTGTCACTAAGAAGGAATATTTAGCAGGCGCGTGTGTCTACCTTCATCTCACTCGGTGCTGATGCGAATCAGTAATGCGACACGCTCCGTAGTGAACTTAGGCCGATCCGCGCGCGCCCCGGAGGGGCCGCAACAATAGGTCAGGCAGGGAACTTTCCCTTCCGGAGAGAGGGGCAATGTCAGCCAATCAACGGAAAGCCGCCAACCCTAGCCTAAGCGGGATGTCATGTGACGCACATTCGGGCTCCCACACATTTTCGGCTAACACTTTGAGAATACAGCAAAAAGAGTCCTGTTTCGACGACGACTAACGACGACAACGTTCACCACGCCCGGTCATATCAGAAAAAGAGGCCTATCAAGATGACCGTCATGAACAACGGTATGTTCGACTTATTTTGCTCAATGAACCCTTATAGCATCGTCCTGTTCCTCGAATACGCCTTTGGATATTCTACTCTCTCGGAAGACACATTCTCAAACCGCCTACGCTCAGGAATTGTATTGGGACGATACTGACTCTCGATTTTTCAATGACAGGAATCGCCTCTTCCCGCCGGAAGTCGCGCAAGGCGCACTTCAGCGCTCCCTCCAGCGAGCGCCGTGTTATCATGAGCGCTCCTCTGAGCAAGGAACTCCGTGAGAAGTACAACGTACGCCTCCCGTTATGCCACCTCTCCTAAACCGATCATCTCCCGTTATCAGATTCTATACTCTTGTTCGGAGGGACTCTCGCAGGAGGATAGCCTGACATAACTGCAAAGAACTCGAAGGATGTTCGTTTCTGACAGATACTCTACAGGTTCGCGCCATCCCCATCCGCAAGGACGACGAGGTCACCGTTGTGCGCGGCTCCAACAAGGGACGCGAGGGAAAGATCACCACTGTCTACCGTCTCAAGTGGTGCGTTCACGTCGAGCGTGTCGTCCGTGAGAAGTCCAACGGCCAGAGCGTCCCTATCCCCATCCACCCCTCGAAGGTCGTTATCACCAAGCTCAAGCTGGACAAGGACCGCGAACAGATTCTGGAGCGCGTTGGAAAGGGCCGTGAGGCTGCTAAGGCTCGTGCTTAAGGGACTTGTTTTTCTGTGTTTCTTGTTGCAATAGGGGCGATGGCGTGGGAGTACATGAGATACTCAAAATGAGAAAATAAACCTGCTATGACCAGGCTTCCGTCTTCCAAGACAGGTGCACGCTATGAATGGAAAGAAAAAAAGTGCAAAATTTCTTCTTCATCTCATTTCTGGTTTGGCTCTGAGCGACATCAGTTTGCGTTCCTGATCCTTCCTCTCACCCGACACCTGCAGTGCATTTAGGTAACTCCTATCGAGAATACAACCGAAATCTCAGATCTGCTTCGGATTCTTCACTTGTTGATCTGATCTGGCGGCATTGTTTTACTTCCAGGTCTCGGTTTTACCCCTCCCAAAACAAATCGCCCACAACGCCAACGACCAAACGCAAATCCCAGCCCTGACGCAACGCAGCGCACGGAATCAGTCAGCATGCCCATGCAGCAATCCGTGACATTGGTTTTTGACGACAGTTGCGTTCAGCTACAGAAACGCCTCGTAGCCACCCGATCCCCCTTCCCCCCATTCCCTGGAATAGCGCCAGATTATCTCCTCATCAACCCCGTCCTTCGGGACGGTTCCCATGGTTGGAGAGGTATACGGCTGGCGCAGAATGAACCGCGGAAAACAACCAAACTGGTATCAACCAGAGGTTATTTCCGCTCGCTTGCAGACTCGCACTGAGCGTTAGCTAGGAAGCTGCGAGTTTGATAGCGAGGGACATACCTTCGTAGAAGCTAGATATTGTTTCTCAGAGAATGAGCCAATGTTGTTATTGAAAGTCAAATATCTCCAATCTGATTAGATTGCCTCTATAATCCTCGAATCTCGATACCGCTCGTTGTGAACAAAGCACGTGCGCTTGCAGGAGATATACCAAATGACCATACGTTCATAAACTAAATGAAGTAATGTGGAATTTCTGACAGACAAAGATTCAATAAATGGAACCACACTGTTATAGTAAACCGAATTCTCGTTCATGTTGGAGACATAGGCTTTTTGCTAGCATTGAGTAGTAACCAGAACCAACAATATATATTTCGCTTCCATCACGATCGCTAGCCGCATGACCGACGAACCAACGATCATAAAAATATGCGAGACAAAAGGGTATATTTCTGAAGCAAGTGATAGCGCTGGTACATTCATCGAACTTATGCTGTTGCTTCATGTGCTAGGCTAAAATTGCAGTATAAAGCTGTCGAATCACATAGAGTACATACAAGGCAAGCGTTATCAGGCAAGCGATATCACAGATAACACGGACAAAAAAGGTCACAATCGTAAATGCTATCATAAGCTGGCAATCCAGAGAGCGATCGACGTACGTTTTACAGTCGGAAAGGGTATGTGTACAGAAAAGAGGACATCACTCCCATCGTTCAGTGACGGTGGAGTCATGACTTGAAGAACGACAAGAGCCCTACTCACTGTGCCCAACACACTTCCCCCAAGCCGGCAAGCCGCATCCAATACCGACGAAAAGATAGACGAGGAAGACCACCACAACAGCCAAAAGCACCATCAGCTTGATGTTTTTCCACCACATCCGCCGCCGCAGACCGCGACTACGCACTCGGAAGTCGTGCGCGCTGCCCCCGAGCCGATCAGTCTTATCGACCAACAAATCAATCCGTTCACCACGCTCAAGGACCCGCTCAATATTCTCCGTCATAATGTCGCGGACGCTGTCGATCTCCCGTCGGGCTGAAGCAAGGGAGTCCGACGGCGGGGCGGTGTTGTATGTTTGGAGGAGAGAACGAAGCTCCGAGTTAAAAGCGGCACAGCCGTATGCGGGGAGAGAAGAGAAATCAGTGCTTGAAGGGGGGTAGGTCGATAGGAACTTGCGTTTCATCTCGAGCAGAAAGGCAAATGGAATGCGACGGCCTTGTTCGGCGGTCGCTACGACGATGTAGCTGAGAGGTGCATAAGAGTTTGGTTCTTGGCGACCAGCATCGTCTGAAGGGCCTGTGGGTGAATCTGCGACGTAATGGACGAAGAGACGCTCATGTGTGTAAGTGAGCTTCTGGGGCTTGTCATGCGTGATCTTAGGGAGGATAATGGATGCTAGCGAAGAGGCTGCAGTAGAGGATGTCCCGGGTGACGAATGCTCTGCAAGAATAGTTGTGCGGTGTGCTATACAAGAGCTGTCGAAGATCTGTTAGTCTAGAGCGTTGGGGATGTCCGAAATATGGATAGAACATACTAGAGCAAGAAGCTGGAAGGTTGTGATGAGGAGGCCATAATGATGAGAGACCTTTGCTAGACGAACGATAAATCAAGTTGGTCACTCCAGGTATGATTAAACTGTATAATTCGATACCAAACTGATATTTTCCCGGGTCCCTATTCCTTCAACTCTGAAAGATCAGGAGAGATTCCGTTGCAAGACGGCGGTGGAATTCCGTGACGTCGCCGCCAAGAACCCCTGATTTTGTCACGTGATGGGACATCTACAAATGCAGCCGTCGACCTACGAAGGAGAGAGAGCTGATCATTTACGCAGCACGTGAGAAGGCTTAATCGGGAAGACGCAATGCACATTCGACTAACTTCAAGCAGGTAATACCCCAAAACGCCTACTACATACTCAATAAAGAAAGAATCAACCACGAAACCAAACAGAGAGTCAAGACGTACCTGAACAGCGATGATCGAGCTTAGAGCGATCCTTCTTCTCCTCCCCAGTTGGTACGGGACTGAGTCGGTTGTCGCAATGCCGGCGTAAGAATGTGCGTCACTGCTAAGAAAAGGAGTCAGACAAATGAATTAATGATTCTGGACGACAATGTCAAGACAACCTTGGACAGCGTAATGGTCGCATTTGATATCGAACGGATGTGTCGCCCAGGGAAACACCCTTAGAACTCCATCTTCACCCCAATTGAAGAACTGGACGGATTGACCGACCGCAACAGCTCCGCGGAGCTGAGAGTACTGTCCATTCGTTACCCGCGCGTGATATATCTCAGCGAGCAGCCTTCTGAGTTCATTAGCAGCTCGCAGGCGGACAGATGTCTTGTCCTGATACACGGCGGTCGCGCAAACGATGGCGAAGAAGGTGCTGAATCCTTCTGCACCAGGTCCGGTAACGGTCATCAAATGCAGTCCGTACGTCTCTGGTGTCTCAGGACTGGCTGCCTCGGGAAGAGCTTTGATGATGAAGCCGTCTTCCGGGGCACAGTGGAGTTTGAGGATCTGGTACCAGATCTCAGTAAGATCCCAAAGTCTGTTCTCACCGTCTAGGACATCAATGACGGGCTTGACGCTGGGGGCTTGGCGATACTAAGACATGTTAGCAAAGAATAGCCGAGCAGATAATGGAAATTACTTACAGTTCTCAGGGCGGGATGGACCTCGCTCGCCGGGACTCTTGGGTCCCTGCGTGGTAGGTTGGAAGTCTTCCTGGAAGGCGCGCCAGAGTTGCGGGTCAGAACCTGCCTCCTGAGGTCATTGCTAGGTAGGTTCCTCGTAGGAGTGCGAGTTGCATGGTTTTGTGCAGACATGGTGCAGTTGTTCAGGAATTGTCCAAGCTTTTATGGAGAAAAGGTTGGCAGAAGACGAGGCGAAGCGTATAGAGATGATCCGAGAGCAGCAAGTGAGTTGGATGGGTTTGGATGGCAAGGCATAACAGAAGAGGTGAGCTAGCTTTTATACTCCATCTGGCGAAGTTGATGCTTTCATCAGCTGGTCTGTCTTACCAGGGCATAAAGACTCTTGTCTTGCAATACGCGATTTCTGAAGAAAGGAATTCACAAGAATGATGCCACAGTTTCCCGAACCCACAGTGATATCAACTCGAGCTGTGTCTTTTTCCTGTGCGTCACTTACCTTCCTTCTCGAGCGCTGCAATTCTTATGAAGAAGCAAGTGGATACAAAGCCCTAAGCCGCATTTCGAAGACAATCATCGAAAACAAAGGACAACCGCATGGTTTCATTGACTTGACAATAAATCTCTAGATATGAAAACTTGAAGAAGTCAAACAGGCAACTCGTTAGTGTCTTGCATTGAACATTTACCCTCGTTTGCACATAGGGTACCTCATTCCTCCTTAGACATTTACTAGCTGAGACAAACCAGGTACTACTTAGCATGCTAGTGTCAAAAAAGATACGAGTAGAAAGGCAATGTGGACAAAGGTGTTTCAAAGAGCATTGTCACCTATACAACCGACGACAATATCTTTGTTCATATAGACAGCCCAATGGAATTTGTCTAAGCTCGGGATGAAACTCTTTTCTTGATCTGAGACAGAATTACATTGAGGATCAAGCGGGCTCCTCACTAGAGACACCCGAGACATAATTCATACTATGGTATACTTGCTGAATGTTTTCTAATATATTTGGAGGACATGCCGTATGTATGTAAAAACCGAAGGGCTCATTATCATTAATCATCAATCATAATGCGTTATTGGTGCAAAATCCTATACCCCGAATCGTCCATCCCAAATCGTGGATTCCAAGTCGCCAAAGCAGATTATTAGCATTCAGGGACGTGAACCAGAGGCATTGTTGTCGTCCACATGCACCTCCTCAAAGTCACTCAAAAGGTCACTATGACTCGGAGAGCCCATAACTACGGTGCCGGTAGAGTCACTCGCAGAATCGAAGTCGAACTCCTCGTCGAGATCGATTGATGTATCGTCGCCAGCACTCTGCCACGAAGATGACACATGGTCACAGTTTCTTCCACTGTCCTGATCAATATCCGTATCAATCGACATTACATCACTCTGATGACTTTCCGTAGCCCTGTGGGAGGCACCCTGAACTGTACTCTCAAACTCTGAGGACGCGATGGTGGAATGCGACATCACAGAGGAGGCCGTGCTACCTGTATGGATTGCTGGTCCCGGGGTCGAGAAGCCTCCCGTCTCAAGTAATGGCACGTTATCATCAGTAAAGACGCCTCCGGATCCGTCATCATTGCCACCAGCCCACAAGGGAAGATATTTGAACTCATTCTCCGTGAGACCTGTCAGAGTATCAGTCAATTCGTAGAACATGGTCGAAGACCGAAGGGTGATCAGCTTTGCGTAGTCATTTACGTAGCGCTGAACCTGATTAAAGAAGGTATCCAAGTCAAATTCTATCGTCTCAAGCGGTAGAACCAAATCAATACCCGGGAGGTTCTGTAGTTGGGGTGCGCTGTATATAGAAGAGTCGGATCGGGAGGCATTTGCCGTCATTTGGGGCCGGCTCACATCCCAGTCGAAGACTCTCCGCGTAAAACTTCTGTAGAAAGAATTGAAGCCTACTACTCTGGCTATCAACTCTTTTCGTGATATACCATTGGTCTGCCAGTCCTCTTGCTCTCTGAACTGTGGAATGCTCTTGGCAAGGGAGGTAATGACGGAAGGTCTTGCGGAGAGAAAAGGGCACTGGCCAGTAAAACACTCAAGGGATATGCTGTGCCAAAATGTCCTACTAATTATGCGCTCTGCCGGTGACATCTCCATGTAAGCGTTTGCGAAATTCGGTGGTGGATAGCCCTCATGGTCGTGCGAGCTGAGGGATGCTTTTGGGCCCCCTCTGTCAGGAACACGGCCCGCTAGCGGCGACAATAAGGTGCATCTCACAAAGTCTTTCAGAGCAGTGAGAAGCTGAGACTTGGCTTTCTCTTCTGGTGAGGACCTTGGTTGGAAACGGTGAACTTTCTGAAACTCGGATAAATCATGGAGCCATGCCATGCTAGCCCCCATCAAGTGAACGAACCGATTTATAACATGATCCAGGAAGCTCTTACTTGCGTACTCAATACGCTGGAGCTCGGTGTCATCTAGCGACTCACGGAGGCGTCCATGCCATGTCACCCGAGGCCTCTCCAGGCGGGCCGCTTCGTCCCCGTTAGCCAGCAGAAGTAGAGCCTCCTCCCCTACAAGGATAGAGAAGGTGTCCCGACAGAGGGAGGCGCACTGAATTCCACAGGCTATCCGATAGCTGATCTCCGGGTGTATCTCAAGGAACCGAACGTTGGTGGACTCGTAAAACCAGGAAAGAATGAGGTCGCATATCTTCGGTGCTGTGGCAATATCATACAGCTTCGCCAGGGCGAAAAAGGTCCAAAGCTTGCAAGGGGTATCAAGTTGAGGATGAAAGTCCTCCAGAGCTTGCAAGACCTGCTCAATGCCTGCACGATGGCGAGAAGCAGAGTAGTCCAGCGGTAGTCCAAGCTTCCCGCGTTCTGCTGCAAAACTTGAAGCCTCGGGCCTTCCCATATCGCCTTCCTGGTGGTTCCCACTCTGTTCATCTGTCTCAGGATTCTGCGCGACCGAATCATTTGACCCCTGGGACGGCAGTCGGCCGAAGCCTTTGTGTGTGTTTGTATCCAACACCTCATCCTCGTCCTGCCCCCCAACGCACGTCATGGGGAGGCACCATCGTTTCTGACAGCGGGACCATGTCCTGATACCAAGTGGGCAAGAAAGCTCCGTGATGGCGATGACCGCATCTTCTCCCTCTGTCGGAGGAGTCAGATCTATAGCATACTTGAGCCCGTTTGTAAGCCCGTCAGTGAGTCCACGACGCTTGACAATCCGAGCTTGCGTCCTCGGATTGAAGAGCTTCTTGAAGAACGGAGAATTAGTTTGCAAGAGCTTCTGGCTGTGAATGCGGTGCGGGACATATTCCCCCGAGGCAGGCAAAAGGGAGTTGGTCGAGGATCGTGGCGGTGAATCGATGAATACGAGAGTGTCTGCGTTGTCTAGAAGGAGCAGCGGCGGGCAGGGCTCAGGAGTGTTTCTGATCTCGGTCCTCGGGGGTGTTGGCCGCATGGGGATGTAGGTGACTCCAGAAGGAAATCGTGGCCACTGCCATTCCTTTACTTTAAAAGGAGAGGAGTCCCCCTCAGCTCGTTCATTACTAGAGGAGTCCATATCCATACAGCGGAGGTAACCTTGAACTGGTGTGTTGGGGGGATCGATCATTTGTCGCGTCGTTGAATCGTCTGTTTCTGGATCCAAGCAGAGTCACAGCACGCTATCCTCTGGTGCTAGCGTCAAGCAGCCTCAGTTTGTAAATCGTCGCTGTATACCAGGGGTAGGTGGGAGGAGAACAGAACAAAGACGATGGAACCTCTGAGTTATCGACAAGGAACAATGCTTAAAACGTGATTAGATGTCCAGAAACTCCGAAAGAGATCACTAGAAGATTTCAAGCGGAAGAAGAACAAAATATTGTTAAGAGAATATGTCGAGTCAGCCTCATTCCTGTCTTGTAATGAGGCTGACTACGTGTGACCACTGCTGCACCTGATGGCAAAACACATGTGCTTCCCTGTAGCCTTCCGTCTGCTTTTATCGCGCACACATGGGCTATGATGAGAAGAAAGATATGATTCGCTGATAGTACCTGCCCAATAATGAAGTTTAAACCTGTACTGTGCTATTTGGCCATATTAATAAATGGTGTTGATGGATCAAGTAAGAGTCTTGCTCCGTCGCTTTTTCCTTGTTAAAGAGAATTATTGTGAAGCATTGACATTCCGCCTACCTACACTTTCTCTTCTACAGGAGAACACCCCAAAAGAAGATATACGGGGATATACAGGCAGTAGTAAGCTAGAAACACAAATGTACAAATAAATCAATGGCCGATCCACGGTACATATCCGAGTGTCCCTGGTTCCTGGTTCAAGCTTCAACGTGACGTCAAATCATCGCAAAGATATAGTATCATGGGCAGGTCATTAGCCAGAGGACTACAAGAGATGTTCCGTTGACCAAGGTCCGCAGCTCTCAGACCATAATTTCGATCAAGAAACCTCACGACCAGACCAACCCAACACCACTAAACAAACCGTCCACCTCGGCATCAAAAGAACAAGAAATGGCAAAAGATGGACCCTTGACGCATGGCCACAAAGGAGCTGTCCAGTACGTCATCTCATGCAAGATCTTACTGTATACAAAGACAGCTATCTGAACTTTCATTCCCGTCTTGCTTTGACAGGTCCCGTAATTTCGCCTTGGCGAGCATGTTCGGCGTTATAACTGGGGCGTGGCTGATGTTCCGTGCGCTTGCGCCCAAGCATGGGAGATCTCTGGTTTCCGACGAGGAGCGGGCGGCTATGCAAGGTGGTCACGGTGACAAGTTCCCTGAGGGAAACAGGAGGGGTTTTGTGCCTGAGGATATAAGGAAGAAATAGGGTTGATCCTGGATGCTTGCTTCTGAGAGGCTCACGAGGGACTTCCATGAACATGGTACTGATGGTTTGGGCGGATCAGGCCTAATGAAAGTCTGGTGAAGTAAAAACAACAGGACATTTCATGATTCTGGCTCACTATAGAGGGTATCAATTGCAGACTGATGTAAATGATATGAGACAGCCCCTCGGTGATAGACACAACAAGCCAAAAAGGAGATTCACGTCATTACTGCTCGCTTACGAGCCGGTGGTAAAGGAAATCATGAGCGCGTAGTATCATCATGTCATATAGTCTCGTGGTCATGAGTCCGACTGCATCCCCTCGCTGCTATTCTTGCTTTTGCGGGACCCTTGAGCCTTTTTCTTCGAATCCCTGCTCTCCATACGTTTCTTCTTGTCTCTTTGGGCGCTTCTCATCTCGTCAGGTCGACTCTGGCTTCGACTAGACTCGCCCCGCCGGAGATCTTTAACTTCTTTCAGCATCTCGCGGAATCCCTCTTCAATATTGTTCATGCGAGCCAGGACAAGCTTGCTGAGCATGTCTTGATTGCTACTAGAGCTGTCAGGTCGGGGGATGCCACCCGCCGCATATTCCAATTGCGTCGTGAAGCTTGCAGGCAAAGCAGCCAAGAATCCATTTGCAATTGCCCTATTGTCGCCCAGGTCAGAGCCCAGCCCATATAGATGGGATGCATGACGGCGACCCCGGTATTGCGACCCGGTTGGTAAGAAGCCGCCCAAGTCAGGTACAGACATGGGATTTGACCTTGGCAAAGCCACGTTCTGAGAAAATCCAACATCCAAACTATGTCTTCTTTGCATCCATTGGTCTACAGAAGTTGCGGTGGCTGCATCATCCCCTGGCAAAGGCGTCTCCGCTCTGGGTCTGATGGGAACAGGAGAAACGTCGGTTTCTTCGTCATTGCTGACCGAGGGAACAGGGTTGTAAAGCATTGTCGCAGCGGAGTAATTCCGCGTGTGGAACCTGGGCCGCCGAGATGGACTGTTTTTGCGTGATTTGACTCTCGCTGTGGAGGGCCGGGAGCTGTAGAACTTTGGTGTTGCTTTACCTGGACTCACCCCGCCCTTTCTCTCAGAACTTGAAGAATTCGACCGACGTACTTCTGTATCATTGCTGGTTAACTCATCGTCGCCTTCAATGTCCGTGTGCCGAGAAAGCTGCCGTATCCTGGCCGGAGACATATTGACTTTCTCGCGACGCGGCGTGGCAGGCGAGGAGACAATATGACCGACATGCCCTTCAGGATCTGACGTGGCAGAACGGTTGGAATCGGTGAAATCGCGGAGACTTCCAGTGGTCCTTCCTCGAAAGGGAAATCGAGGCGTCCTGGGTGGTCTCTCCAATCGATCCACTTCATCCGAGTCCTGCTCATCGGGAGGATGTACAGGCCCAGACCCCATAGCTTGCATCCAATTGCTAACAATATTATTGCTCTTTCTCTGTTGCATCAGCCTCGGCGGACGCCGATTTGTCTCCTCCAAAGGATTCCGGAAAACTTCCTCAAGAGCGCGGTCTTTCTGATACGTTGCCACTGATGGCTCTCGTACAAGCCGAGGAGCCTGAGGATTAAATGATTTGAAGCGACCATGACGGGGGCGGCTGCGAGACAAGGCGTCGGGATGAATCGAAGGATCAATGAGATCAATTGGCTCGCTTACTCTGGGACTGAGGATTGCCTTCTCGTAAAGGCAAATGGTGAAGAGGACCGGAAAATGTGTTATTTTGATGATAGTACGATTGAGTCGGATGAACTGTCTGAAAGGCATGAAATAACGGAGCGGCGTGACCAACCACGCAATGATATTAGTCGGTGCCACGTAGGAGAAAAGCGCATCCGACTTGACCATCGAAATTGTATTGACAGCAAACAAGAATTGATGCTCTTGATTGGCATTCTGAACAATTGCCATGAAAGAATTGGTCAGAACGGTAATAAGGATAGTCACCACGACAAAATGACAGATGAATAGGAAGAGTGTCAGAATGACCTTGCCCAGGATGTTGTAATCGTCCCAGAGCGTCCACGCAGCGGGAGTGAATCCCATCAACATCTGGAAGAGGGCATAAGCAACAGACGCAGGGGTATGCTCTTCAATGTTGCCAAACGATAGAGTGAAGGCGACAAAGAACCCACTACAGGTAATGGCGACCAGAAGAAATACTGCAACCAAATCCGAAGCCATTATGCGGAACGCAATAAGCAATTGCGAAAAATATCGGTAGTGATCCAGGACTGAAAAGAGTCGGGGAAAGAGGAGAACCGCATTGGCGGCGAGGATGTCATATGCTCTATCGGCAATTGCGTGATTGTATGGGCTGGGCATCAGAGCACCGTATAGCCGCATGCAATAATAGCAAAAGAGGAGGAATAGAATCCCGAGGTCAAACAGGTTCCAGAAGCTCATCAGATATAGACTAAAGCCCTGTTCGTTGAAACCAACGATTTCGTCAAGCATGAACCCTGCGCTCCAAAACCAGAAGATAAGCTCCAGAGACGAGATATCCACTCGCCGTTGCACCAGAACTGCGAGAAACAAGCCTAGGAGAACAGCAAATGATAGTGTGGATAGAAATTGCCGGTATCGAGGCACCCTAAGCCGGGAGAGCTTGAAGAGGGAGGCATCTCTTGGATCGTAAAGCGTCACTGACCGTCGTAGCCTAGAGACTAGCTGCGCTGAACTGTGGGATGCTGCGCGAGCAGTGCCGTATGCGGGCCCTCCATCCCGTTGTGCTGCCGTTGGAGTACGATGAAGATTATCGGCAGCTGAATGGAAGACTATTGTGCCAGCCCAAATTGCTTCTAGCTGCTGTACCACTACAGGATGAGCTAAGAACCGTTTCGCCTGAGCGCGAATAGCAACCTCGAGGCAGGAAATACGGGCAACGCCTGCCAGCGGTTTGTTGCCGGTTCCAGGATACTTGCCCGATGTTTCTTGGAAGCCTTGAGCCACCGGTGACGCCTGGCCCTGCAGGGGATAAAATTCGTAAGAAAGCGCATCAATCAACTCCCTGGTCGAGTATTCCCGCAGGAGCTTGATCGCAAGAAGCTCGCTCACCATGGCTCTTGTCTGGGACGCACCACTGTTTCCAGGATTCAAGTGAATCTCCTTATTGAACTGCAAGCAGTTTGCCATCAGAGCGTATAATGTTCCACGTGAGAAGTGTAATGCTATAATCTTCTGCTGGATCGGCTTCACCAGAAACTGTGAGATCTGGGGAGAGCGCAATTGGTCCCATGTCAGCGTGGTTTCGCATCGCGACTCGATCAACAGCCGAATCGCATGAGTAATATCATAGACTGGAAGAGCATCTGTTCAAAAGCGGACCCATATTTAGTCCTTGTATTATATAAAACCTGAAAAATCCCAGGAAGAGATGACCATACCTAGGTGCGAAGCAGAGAATATGGGAAGAAGAGGAGTCGACTCAATAGGACGATCTTCTTCCTCCTGGTCTGCATCCTCACCAAGATCATCTGCATGTTGATAGTCCTCGTCATCAAGCAGTGCGCCATGAGTCTCGTTGTATCTCATCTCAGGACTTGCATGTTGAGCCTCATCCTGGCGAAAAGGCCAAGGACCTTCTCGAGTCGTGTAAGGGGATGAAAATGGGGACCGTTCCGCGTAAACTCTTCGTTTCTTCGGGCGGAGAAGAGAGGCGAGCATTATTTCTAAACCGGATTCCAATATTCCAGGGGTTGACCAATTGAGCGATAACAGTAATTCAAGGCATCCCGGTTGGCGAACGCAGCGTAGCGTGGACAGCGCGTTTTCCTGTCAAGCTATGGAGAGGGGAGTCGTGGGGGTAAAGACGAAACAAAGGCCGTAAATAATAAACATTAGATGATTCGGACAGCAAGGGTCCGCGTGATTAGAAAGAAGAGCTTGTTTTGAGAGCTCAAAAGCCTCAATTAAAGCAACTGAAGGCTGCAAAGAGAAAAAAAATCAAGAATGTCGAGGCTCGAGAGGGCTGACTGGATTTAGATAATTCACGCAGTGCACATGCGCCTGCTGCAGTGGGTGGGGGAAGATCTACGCCATGCATGCAGAGACAGTATTAGGTATCCTGTCCTTGTTGCAGATCTAGGTAGAGCGGCAACCTATCTCTCCCCAGCCATGGCTGTGCTTACAGTGTCATAGCCATCTTCTCTTCACAGCATAGACTCAAGAAGGTTCCGAAGTCCTAAGTGTACTACGACTAGGTAGACTAGGTCTACAGAGCAAGTATGGACTACTGAATATTATTAATTAGAATAATGCAGCTAAGTTTGTAAGGGACTGGACTGCAGGAGGTTGAGTCTAGGCTAGTAGAGCTTTGATTCTGGGCTGGCCCGGAACTATGGTTGGGCTTGCCGGGGTACTTCATAGGTACTTAAAAGATGCTAACAGCTGCCTGCCATCTTATCATACGAAGTACCTAGGGTAGGGAATGCTTCTGTGCCCCAAGTCCCAATTTTCAAATGAGAGCCGAGACGGAGCATGGTCACTCACGCCCGTGAACTCCTCGTGCAACTCAGAGAAACGGTGTAAAAAAGCAAATGCGGGACCATCCACAGTTCTGAATAAGACATGATAATGCGGATTAATGCTTGCTCAAATTTAGAGAGTTACTTTTTGAGGAAGTTTGTAAACGATAGGGGTTTTCAGCGTACTCCAGGGCCTTGCTCAAAAGCTCGATACCTCTCCAATGGTACATATTGCGTTCGCTAAAAACTCAAGTTTCCTATGACGAAACCGAAGACGAAAAACAGTATCCAGGCCGCTGATATGGGGCCTAGGAGTGGAAGCGCCCCCCACCCCTGGTTTATTACTGGCTTGGAGGTGAAATCCCTGCCTTCGGTACTTCGTATTTACAGAGCCGCGACTCTGGTGAGAAGAACTCACCAGAGAGGGCACCCTTTGACGGTCTTCCGATTGCAAGGTAATGTTTTTGGATGCGTTCATGTACTGTCTATGCAATCAGTTGGATTGCAACCAATATCAAAGCTATCTATTTGCATCTGTCCTCAACTGATGCACGGAGCAGTCATGAGACAAACGGTGTTGGAAAAAGCTCACCGCCTGCAACTTTTCCTTGCTCTGGTCCAAAGTTTCGAAGAGGAAACTAACCGGATCTGGGTAGTGAGTGGCGAGGGATAGTTTGGAAAGCCTGGCATAGTTTGCGTCTGCCAAGGGTGGCATGGAAACTTAACGGGAAAAGAAAATGGGTAGCATACGGGCCCTTCGCTTGTTTTCTGCTCCCAGTACTACCTAGATACTGTATAAACGATCAATTGGTTGTTGACAATCGAGAAACAATTTATAATTTCTTGCGTATGTAGATATATTGGTGTACTTTGAGATCGAGTATCATCTTTATCGAATTCGGCAGCACCATTCTGTGGGGCGAGCGATGGAAGAATGGGAGAAAAAAAAGTCTGCAGGCGGTAAAGTCCAGCAGAATCACCCCGATCCCCGGATCGGTCAAGACAATCAGTCCAATGAGAGAGCTTCGTGAGCACCCCATACACAAAATTTTATTCTGCCGTTCGCACGAGAATTCTTTTCCCCTCTTCTATATTCCTCTTCCTGTGCTGAAGCAGTAGAGAAACAGTCCTTCTCCTCCTCTATTCTTACCATCAAGAAGAGTCTTGGAGGCTGCTGATGCTACGGTAGAGTGAAAACCCTGCCAATTTGTCCCCGAGAGGACCTTTCCCTCCCCCATCAGATACCGCAATGCCACAGTCCGCTGGTAACGACGAGGTCGCTCTCCCCTCCAGCCCTTTGTCTGGAGGGGCCGTGTCCTACAGTCAGATCAACAAGGAACTGCAGCCACTCCCATCAATGGAGTCAGGAAATGGAGCCGTGATTGCTCCTGCTTCTGCTCGAGTAAGAGGCAGCAGCGGCAAGATGTTCGCCCTCGAACTCGAGGATGGCACAGTCTACCAAGGCTACAGCTTTGGTGCTGAGAAGAGTGTGGCAGGAGAGCTGGTTTTCCAGACCGGTATGGTGGGATACCCAGAGTCGATCACTGATCCCTCCTACCGCGGTCAGATCCTGGTCATCACTTTCCCTCTGGTGGGCAACTACGGTGTGCCCTCCCGTGAGACCATGGACGAGCTTCTGAAGACATTGCCCAAATACTTCGAGTCTACAGAGATCCACGTTGCAGCTCTCGTTGTTGCAACATACGCCGGAGAGGATTACTCTCACTTCCTCGCAGAGTCGTCCCTAGGACAATGGCTGAAGGAGCAGGGCGTCCCCGCCATGCACGGCGTGGACACCCGTGCTCTCACCAAGCGCATCCGTGAGAAGGGTAGCATGCTAGGCCGCATGATGCTTTCAAAGTCTGACATCGCCGATGGTGTCGTGGAGGTGACTCCAGGCGACAAAGACAGCTGGAGGTCATCCTTCGAACAGATCGAATGGGTAGACCCCAACAAGAAGAACCTCGTGAGCGAAGGTAGGTTTTTGGCAATCGGAAATGCACTTTTGAAAAGGTTCGATATCTGACATAATCCCCAGTTTCGATCCGTGAGCCTCGCCTTTTCACACCCCCCGAGAATGTCGCCCTCAAACACCCCTCTGGCCGCGCAGTCCGCGTCCTTTGCTTGGACGTTGGTATGAAGTTCAACCAGCTGCGTTGCCTGCTTGCTCGTGGTGTTGAGGTTCTCGTTGTACCGTGGGACTACGATTTCCCGAAGCTTGCCGGCAAGGACTACGATGGTCTGTTCGTATCGAACGGTCCCGGTGACCCAGCTATGCTCTCTGCAACCGTGAACAATCTATCCAAGACCCTGGAGGAGGGCAGGACTCCCGTCTTTGGTATTTGCTTGGGTCACCAATTGATTGCTCGTTCCGTTGGTGCCCAGACGCTCAAGATGAAGTTTGGTAACCGCGGTCACAACATCCCCTGTACCAGCATGCTGTCGGGCAAGTGCCACATCACCTCCCAGAACCACGGTTACGCTGTCGATTCCTCGACTCTTCCCGAGAGCTGGGAAGAGCTTTTCGTCAACGCAAACGATGGCAGCAACGAGGGTATCCGGCATGTGAGCCGCCCTTTCTTCAGTGTGCAATTCCATCCCGAAAGCACTCCTGGTCCCCGGGACACTGAGTATCTCTTCGATGTGTTCATCAACACTATCAAGGACACTCTTGCCTCTTCTGACGCGCTTCAGAAGCCTGTCTCTTTCCCTGGTGGAACAAAGGCCGAGAACATCAAGACATCGCCACGTGTCTCTGTCAAGAAGGTTCTGATCCTCGGAAGTGGTGGCCTCAGCATTGGTCAAGCCGGAGAATTCGACTACTCTGGTAGCCAGGCTATCAAGGCCTTGAAGGAAGAAGGAATCTACACTATCCTCATCAATCCCAATATTGCCACTATCCAGACTTCCAAGGGTCTGGCGGATAAGGTTTATTTCCTCCCCGTCAACGCGGATTTTGTGCGTAAGGTCATCAAGCACGAGCGCCCTGATGCCATCTATGTCACATTTGGTGGTCAGACCGCTCTCCAAGTTGGTATCCAGCTCAAGGATGAGTTCGAATCTCTTGGTGTCAAGGTCCTTGGTACGCCCATTGACACCATCATCACAACCGAGGACCGTGAGTTCTTTGCGCGAAGCATGGAGTCCATCAACGAGAAGTGCGCCAAGTCTGCGTCTGCCTCCAACTTGGAGGAGGCTCTCAGAGTCGTTGAGGATATCGGATTCCCCGTCATCGTCCGTGCTGCCTATGCGCTCGGAGGTCTTGGCAGTGGTTTCGCTGATAACATGGATCAGTTGAAGGAGCTGTGTACGAAGGCTTTCGCCGTCAGTCCCCAGGTTCTGATCGAAAAGAGTATGAAGGGCTGGAAGGAAATTGAGTACGAGGTAGTCCGTGATTGCCAGGACAACTGCATCACTGTCTGCAACATGGAGAACTTTGATCCACTCGGTATTCATACTGGTGACTCTATTGTTGTTGCACCCTCGCAGACTCTGTCTGATGAGGATTACAACATGCTGCGTACTACCGCCGTCAATGTCATTCGCCACCTTGGTGTTGTCGGAGAGTGCAACATCCAATATGCTTTGAACCCCTTCTCAAAGGAGTACTGCATCATCGAGGTCAATGCTCGTCTCTCCAGATCTTCTGCCCTTGCTTCCAAGGCCACTGGTTACCCTCTTGCCTTCATCGCCGCTAAGCTTGGCCTGGGCATTCCTCTCAACGAGATCAAGAACTCTGTCACTAAGGTCACCTGTGCCTGCTTCGAGCCATCCCTGGACTACTGTGTGGTGAAGATTCCCCGTTGGGATCTCAAGAAATTCACCCGTGTGTCGACCCAACTTGGCTCTTCGATGAAGAGTGTGGGTGAAGTTATGGCCATTGGGCGTACCTTTGAGGAAGCGATTCAGAAAGCCATTCGCTCCGTTGACTTCCACAACCTAGGATTCAACGAAACCAGCGCATTGATGTCTATCGATCAAGAGCTCCAGACACCTTCAGATCAACGTCTATTCGCCATTGCCAACGCCATGGCTGCTGGCTACAGCGTCGATGACATCTGGAAGCTTACTAGGATTGATAAATGGTTCCTCGCCAGACTCAAGCGCTTGAGTGACTTTGGCAAGCTCATGAGCGCCTACAATGCAACTACTGTTCCTCGACCTCTTCTGCGCGAGGCGAAGCAACTCGGTTTCTCCGATCGCCAACTCGCCAAGTTCCTGAGTTCGAACGAGCTCTCCGTCCGGCGGCTACGTGTTGAAGCTGGCATTGTCCCCATTGTGAAGCAGATTGACACAGTCGCTGCTGAATTCCCTTCAGTGACCAACTACTTGTACCTCACATACAATGCATCTGCTCATGATGTTGCTTTCAACGATAATGGTATCATGGTCTTGGGCTCTGGTGTCTACAGAATCGGTTCCTCTGTTGAGTTCGACTGGTGTTCTGTGCGGACCATTCGGACCCTCCGCGAGCAGGGCCACAAGACCGTCATGGTCAACTATAACCCTGAAACTGTCAGTACCGATTACGATGAGGCTGACCGGTTGTACTTCGAAAATATCAACCTTGAGACTGTTCTGGACATTTACCAGCTGGAGTCCTCTAGTGGCGTGGTCATCTCGATGGGCGGTCAAACCCCGAATAACATCGCCCTGCCCCTCCACAGGCTCAATGTCAATATTCTGGGTACCTCTCCTGAGATGATTGACAGCGCGGAGAATCGTTACAAGTTCTCTCGCATGCTTGACCGTATCGGCGTTGATCAACCTGCCTGGAAGGAACTTACCAGTATCGAGGAGGCCAAGGGATTCTGCGACAAGGTCGGCTACCCAGTGCTTGTCCGGCCCTCCTACGTGCTTTCAGGAGCTGCCATGAACACCGTCTATTCCGAGCACGATCTCGCTACCTATCTCAACCAGGCGGCTGATGTTTCACGCGAACACCCCGTCGTTATCACCAAGTACATAGAAAACGCCAAAGAGATCGAGATGGATGCTGTCGCTCGTAACGGTGTCATGGTCGGACATTTCATCTCTGAGCACGTTGAGAATGCTGGTGTCCACTCTGGAGATGCGACCCTGATCTTGCCCCCTCAGGATCTTGACCCTGAGACCGTTCGACGTATCGAAGAGGCTACTGCTAAGATCGGAAACGCTCTGAATGTCACTGGTCCTTTCAACATTCAATTCATTGCCAAAGACAACGATATCAAGGTCATTGAGTGCAATGTCAGAGCTTCTCGTTCATTCCCCTTCGTGTCGAAGGTCATGGGCGTCGACCTGATTGAGATGGCTACCAAGGCGATGATTGGCAAGCCCTTCGCTGAGTACCCTCCAGTGACCATCCCTAAGAATTACGTTGGTGTCAAGGTCCCTCAGTTCTCTTTCTCTCGTCTCTCCGGTGCCGACCCAGTTCTGGGCGTTGAGATGGCTTCTACCGGTGAAGTTGCTTCCTTCGGACGCGACAAGTACGAAGCTTATCTCAAGGCTCTGATCTCCACTGGTTTCCGTCTTCCTAAGAAGAACATCTTGTTCTCGATTGGTTCTTACAAAGAGAAGATGGAGATGCTGCCGTCTATCAAGAAGTTGCACCAGTTGGGATTCAATCTCTTTGCTACCTCTGGTACTGCCGACTTCCTGAAGGAGAATGGAGTGCCTGTCAAGTATCTGGAGGTTCTTCCTGGCCAGGAAGATGAACTTAAGTCCGAGTACTCCCTTACTCAGCACTTGGCGAACAACCTCATTGACCTTTACATCAACTTGCCTTCCAGCAACCGCTTCAGACGTCCTGCGAACTACATGAGTAAAGGTTACCGGACTCGTCGTATGGCCGTCGACTACCAGACTCCTCTAGTCACCAACGTGAAGAACGCCAAGATTTTGATCGAAGCCATCGCCCGCCACTACGCCTTGAACGTGCAGACCATTGATTATCAGACCAGCCATCGCACCATCATCTTGCCTGGCTTGATCAACACAACCGCCTTTGTCCCTGGTCTGGTCACTCCCGGTTCCAATGACTTTGAGCTTGTCACCAAGGCTTCGATTGCTGCTGGTTTCAGCATGATTCGCGTCATGCCCGTGGGTGTCGAGGCTTCTGTCACGGATGCTCGCGCCCTCAGAGTTGCCCAACAGAATGCTCAGAAGGCTTCCTACTGTGACTTCAACTTCTCCGTTGTGGCGACTTCTACCAACTCCGAGCAGGTCGGCCAAGTCACCGGAGAGGTGGGCGCTCTGTTCATTCCTTTCAACCATCTGTCTGGGAACATCAGCAAGGTCACTGCTGTGACGAACCACTTCTCTGTGTGGCCCTCGAACAAGCCTATGATCACCGACGCCAAGTCTACCGATCTGGCGTCAATCTTGTTGCTGACAAGCCTCCACAACCGCAACATCCACGTCATGAGCGTCACCTCAAAGGAAGATATCAACCTCATCGCTCTCAGCAAGGAGAAGGGTCTGAAGGTCACTTGCGACGTCTCGATCTTCTGTCTCTTCCTCTCTAGAGAAGATTTCCCCGACTGCAACTCCTTGCCGTCTGCTGAGGACCAGAAGGCCCTGTGGGAGCACATGAGCACCATTGATGTTTTCTCCATCGGCAGTATCCCCTTCCAGCTCGCTGGTAAGCAGGCCTCTCCGGCTTCTGGTATTGCCGAGTCATTGCCATTGCTCTTCACCGCAGTGTCAGAGGGTCGCCTTACCGTTGAGGATATTATTTCTCGCCTTTACGAGAACCCCAAGAAGATCTTCGAGCTTCACGACCAAGCTGACAGTTCTGTCGAGATCGAAGTTGACCGCCCATACATCTTCCAGAGCCCGTACTGGTCTCCCTTCAATGGCAAGAGCTTGCGGGGCGCTGTTCAACGGGTCACCTTCCAGGGCAAGACCTCTTGCCTCGATGCTGAAGTGACTCGGGACGCTCCCAAGGGAACAGATATGTCTGGCCATCGTATTGTTCCTGCGTCTCCATCTGTCAAGGCTATGTCTCCCATGGTCCAGGCTCGCCCGGAGAGTTCTCTTGACAGAAGACTGTCGATTTCTGGAACACCAGGTCGCTCTTTCAAGCCAAGGCCCGCTGAGTCGGCCGCCAATGAGCTCGGTCCTCCTCTGTACGCCCCTGTACAGACTTCCTCCTCCCTGCGCGATTGGCTGTCGCGGTCGACCTTCAGACAGAAACATGTTCTCTCTGTCAACCAGTTCACCCGTGCTGACCTGCACCTGCTCTTCACGGTGGCTCAGGAGATGCGCCTCGGCGTTCAGCGCCAGGGTGTCCTTGACATTCTGAAGGGTCGTGTTCTGACCACTCTCTTCTATGAACCTTCGACCCGCACATCGGCATCCTTTGACGCTGCCATGCAGCGTCTCGGCGGACGGACTATTGCCATCTCCACCGAGCACTCTTCTACCAAGAAGGGTGAGACCTTGCAGGATACCATCCGCACCCTGGGTTGCTACGGAGATGCCGTTGTTCTGCGTCACCCCGATCCCAGCAGCGCTGAGACAGCGGCTAAATTCTCGCCAGTGCCGGTCATCAACGGCGGAAATGGCAGCGTCGAGCACCCCACTCAGGCATTCCTCGATCTCTTCACCATCCGGGAAGAGCTGGGAACTGTCACTGGCTTGACGATCACCTTCACTGGTGACCTGAGATACGGACGTACCATCCACTCTCTCATCAAGCTGCTCCAGTTCTATGACGTGCGCGTCCAGCTTGTTGCGCCCAAGGATCTTTCTCTTCCCGAGGAGGTTCGTCAGACGGTCGTCGCATCAGGACAGCTGGTGCTCGAGTCTGAGGAGCTGACACCAGAGATCGTTGCGCGCTCCGACGTCCTGTACTGCACTCGTGTGCAGAAGGAGCGGTTCGCTGATCTCGAGCAGTACGAGCGTCTTAAGAACAGCTTCATCATTGACAACGCTCTCATGAAGCACGCCAAGAGCCACATGGTCGTGATGCACCCCCTGCCTAGGAATGCAGAGATCGCCGAGGAGGTTGATTTCGACCAGCGGGCGGCTTACTTCAGACAGGTTAGTGGCCTTTCTTTTTCGTCGTTTAGTGTGTCGAGTTGTGCTGACTTATATCTACAGATGAGATATGGCCTCTACTGCCGTATGGCTCTGCTTGCGTTGATCCTGGCACCATAGGTCATCTCTTGTTCTATATAGGGAAAGAGGGACGCTGATGACTCGTGTGGTCAAGCATTAATTCTCTCTTTTTTGTTTTCCGATGTTCTTTCAGCACCTCATGTCATGTCTCAGAAAAGTTATGCAGTGTTTATACACGTAGGCTTCCGCGAGGAATACTAGATATACTCGCCTTATAGATTAGATGAATCTCTCTTATGAACCACATGATCCCGTTACGTGTTATGTATGTGTTGTATGTTTGGGGTGTATTGTGGGTTTTGTGTGTTTTACGTGTTGTGTGGTTTATGTGGTGTTTGTTTTCGTTTTCTCTCTTTTGCTTTTCATTTTCTTTTCTTTCGTCGTTCATCTTTCCTTTTTATTTCCTTTTCATCTTTTCCTTTCTACTCGGGCGTGAATTTGGGACGGTCATGGGTTGGGTTTATTGGTTTTGGATTCGATTTCTCTCGGATGGGTTGGGACTTTTTCAAACGGGCGTTTATCGGTCAAGGTTTCTGGGACTGGACACTGCAAAGCTATCATACAGAGATACCCATTTCGTCGATGCATCTTAATCATTCTGCATCATTTCAATGAGACTTGAGGTCTACTTCATATTATCCTCCTTTGATCTTTCATTCCTATCTGCTTACACTATAAACAATAGATCTTCTAGAATCCGGATCCCAAAATTGGTTCCTTCGATAGGCACGAGTTGGTGAAGGGGAATAAAAGGGCATATACTTCCTTTTCTATGATTGAATCCTCGAACCAGTCTTGAATCCCAAATGTGGGATTTGGACATTGGGAACAGGAACATCTCATTCCCAACCCCTTTACGACTTGTTCTCCGCGCCACGGCTCCCCTAATGCGAGTCAGTGACGAATTTCTGAAAGCCGTTCTTCTCTCGTACTCGCTTGTAGGTATTTAGACGACAACGGAGATAAGGATATTCTTATAATATGTATATCACAGACTATCGCTGGCCCTAGTGCTGCAACGTTCTTAGGCAATGGCTGGTAATGATTCCATTACCTGTGCGGATGGCGTGATAGGGATTAAGCCAGAAGAATCTGGCTTGGCCGCTGTGAGAGCGCACGCGCAGGTCGAACTCAAAGCACAAACAAGACGGTCGACCCTTTTCCCTGTTTTCCTGCGGTTCGACGACGATAGTCGATGCTTTATGCGTCGACCTCCAAATAAGCACTCCACCTCCGCAATCTCATCATCGCGGAGGTCCGATTGCTCATCGACAATTGCTATCAGATGTCTGCACAAAGAGTGCTCTATTTCACATTGGCTGTCTCGGTCGGGATTATTTGTCGGAAATTCGACAGACCCTTTTTTCTTTTCTTTGGCTGTCCGGGATCGACTTTCCCCAGTCCGCGTCCGTCATAATGGCCCTATCGCGCAATTACGACGAGGATGGTGTGCTGTGTCCTGTATGCCGTATAGCGCCTGAATGCACTCTCAGAACGTTCTTAATAGTCATCTATTGCCTGCCCTGGGCGATACCGTTGTAGCTGAAACTCCATCAACTGTCTCATTGCCGAGCAACACCAGACCAGGTAGAGCTGCTCGAAACTATGGCTCTAGTTGAGGAAAAGACAAGTTCGAAGCGTGCGTCGCTCCCGGGGAACTCAAATTCGCTTTCCCAGAGTAGCCTCGAAGGGGGTCAATTCGATATCAATGAAAAGGCGTTGCTGCGTAAGCTGGATTACCGATTGCTTCCACCATTGACAATTCTATATCTTCTCTCCTTCTTAGACCGAAGCAATGGTACGTAGATTTTGGATTAACTGATTCGAGTTAAATGTCATTATAAGATGCTCACTTAAAGCTTCTAGTTGGAAACGCCCGCTTGGAGGGTATGGCGACGGATATTGGAATGAGTGCGTGGCCTTCTTGTTCCCGGCTATTCGCAGGATTTTATGCTGATGATAGTGTGATTTTAAAGCGGGCAACATGTACCTTACAGGTCTCACACTGTACTTTATTGGCTATGTCGCTTTCGAAGTCCCGTCCAATATCGTGCTCAAGAGGACTACACCTCGGGTATGGCTCCCGACCCTGACATTGGTCTGGGGCATTGTTGCCACGCTTCTTGGAATCGTTCAGAATTACGCTGGATACCTGACATCACGGACAGGTAAATTGATAAACGTTGCATATGTTTAAAAGAAGTGCTGACTCGAAAGGAGCCCATGTCTCAAGGGGCCTTGTAGTCCGTTGAGGCGTGGCGCTTCGACGTCTGTAGCCTTGGGGATAGCTGAAAGTGGACTGTTTCCGGGCGTCGTCTTCTATCTTTCTATGTGGTATAAGCGAAATGAGCAGCACTATCGGGTGGCCCTCTTCTTCAGCGCTGCATCGCTCGCTGGCGCTTTTGGAGGCATTCTTGCCTGGGTTGGTACATCGCAAACCAGAGGAAAATTGACATCCCGTTGACCATCTGCCAGGGTATTGCGCATATGCGTGGTGTTGGTGGCTACAATGGCTGGAGATGGATCTTTATCTTGGTACGGCTCGATACCTAACGTTCTTAAATTATGATTTGAGCTGACTAGCTCGAAGGAAGGATTGGCAACTGTTGTCATGTCCATTGTCGCTTATTTCTGGGTCTACAATTACCCTGCAACTGCAGAGTTCTTGTCAGACAAGGAGCGCGCGTTCATCCAACTCCGCCTGACGAACGACAGTGATGCTACTCGGGAGGAAAGGTTCAGTTGGACAGCGGTTTTCGATGCGTTCAGGGATGTTAAGGTTTGGTTGTACGGGCTCTGCTTTCACACGATGTCTCTGCCCTTGTACACACTGTCGCTGTTCATGGTAAGGATGCGTCGACAGCCTAGACTACGTTGCGATCTGACTATAGATGTAGCCTACGATTATCAAGGAGCTCGGCTACTCGGCTGCCAAGGCCCAACTTCTTACCGTTCCTCCTTATGCCTTGGGATTCAGTCTGACAATCATCGTCGCAATCCTCTCTGAACGCACTCGGCGTCGCGCCCCATTCATCATTGGCTCGACCGCGTTCGCCTGCATCGGATACATCCTTCTCCTCACTTCAAAGAGAGCGTCCGTATCTTACGCTGGGGTCTTCTTCGCCGCTGGCGGCATCTACCCTTCGGTGGCCATCGTGCTGTCTTGGCCAGCCAACAACGTCTCAGGGCAAACCAAGCGGGCTATAGCCAATGCGATGCAGATCTCTATCGGGAACTTGGGAGCTGTGATGGGCACGCAACTCTATCGGACTGAAAGCAGTCCGCGCTACTATCTTGGCCATGGATTTGCGCTAGGGTACCTTCTTGCGAATATTGTTGTGGTTAGTGTCCTGTGGGTTGTGCTGAACCGGGAGAACTTCGGTAAGGCTAAGGAGAGAGAGGCAAAGGGCATAACTGCACTTATCGGTGATATCGGGGATGCAGGAGGCGATTTTCAGGGAGACAGAGATTCTCGATGGATTTTCCAGACTTGACCATGCTCATCAAATATAACGGCATTCACGTCGTGCTTGGCGTGGGTGTACGGTGTTTCTTGGTGGATTACTATAGCAAGCGTCCAGTGCGTTATCTCGAGTATCTGCAGCCTATTCGGTTTGAGAAACGCAAAATTAGTTAATTTAAGCTCCAAGGATATAGATTGAACGCGTGGTCTAGTGCTTGGTTAGCCCAACGGCTACTGGACGCACGTGGCGGATCTGTTGTAGGTGAACGGCCTGCCGAGTCAACACTCCGCAGTCTAGGTTCTTCCTCTTCTCACCACCGTCGAACAATCAACCGAGACAACCGAGACATCACCTTCGGCTACAGCAACTGGTGGAGACATTTAACTCGCGATGGATCGAGTTTGTCCGTCTTCGACGCTTGTTTTCGAGGAGGATGTTGTTGGGTATCTTAAATACCACGAATCGCACCATGGGGGCCGTTGAAATGTCTCTCAGCCAGATATCTTCTCGTCTTTACATCGTCTCAATTGGGAGTTACACTGACAAAATCCGAGAATGAGACCGACTCTTCAGGCTCTTTGGCTTCTAAGCCTGGGCTATGCAACCTCAGTTCATGCTTTGGAGCCTCTTGAGCACCTGGGAGCTAACTCTCCATGGTTCGCTGGTATGATGTTTCCTTAGAACAAATATTGTTCTCCTGTACTGATCTTCTTACGTGAATAGGACCTGATGTCAATAGGATCTCGTCTGACGTTCCAGATCAATGCTCCGTTGATCAGGCGATCTACGTCATCCGCCATGGCAGCAGATACCCTGATCCCGGTGCCTATGCACAGTGGCAAGCGCTTTACAATGCTGTATGTTTCCTAGGCATCGTAAAATCGTTCAATTGCTGAGTTTATGTAGTTCCAATCCGCAAAATTCAAAGCCTCTGGGTCATTGAGCTTTATCTCCGATTGGACTCCGGTGTTGAGATACCCTGATCAGCAGATGTCGCAAGTCTCCCTCACTGGGTATAAAGAACTGTGAGTATTTTCTGTCAGCCAGTACCTTTGCAAAATGACGCTGATACATTGATAGGTACGATCTTGGAGTTGATCTTCGATTTCGGTACCCTTCATTCTACGAAGACAACACGCCATTCTTGCTGTGGGCGAACAAATATCAGCGCACTATTGACTCTGCTAGGTATTCCAGAGAACCCCTATCTGCAACACTAGTCTCTCCTAATATTTGACAGGCTCTTTGCTCGTGGCTACCTCGGACCCAACTCCACCTACGGCGACGTCTATGTCGTCAATGCGGACGTTGCAGCAGCCACCGGCAACTCTCTTGCGACATCCGACATGTGCCCTAAATTCATGGACACCAGCGGAGGAACCTATGCCTCGACGTGGGACAAGATTTATCTGCCACCCATCACCAAAAGACTCAACGAGAAGATCTCTGGTAATCTCACTCTAACCGATGACCAAGTCTCGATTTTCCCGTACCTCTGTGGTTTCGAAACCCAGATTACCGGCAGCACCAGCCCCTGGTGCAATGTCTTCACACCTAATGAAATCCTACAGTACGAATACCGTCAGGATCTTCGTTACTATTACGGCACCGGTGAGTGATCTCTATACGAATAGGACAAAAAGAGGGGATGAAACGAACAGCCGCTGAATCCATTCTCAATCTCAGGCCCCGGCGCTGGAAAGAACATGACCGTCATGCTCCCCGTCCTCCAGGGCATCGTTAACCTGCTCGAGGACGGCCCAGCAGCGACGGCCAACACGAGCACCGGCACGAGCAAGCTCCCTCCTCTCATCGTCGCCTTCACGCATGACAACCAGATCAACGAGCTCGCCTCTCTGCTGGGCGTCTTCGACGAGCAGGAAGCCCTTCCAGCTGATCAAATGGATAAGAAAAGGGTATGCTAGCTTTTCGCTCGTCCAACTCAGCTCTAACGGTTGCCGGTAGATCTACGTCAGCACTCGTATAACCCCCATGCGGGGGACCATCGCCTTCGAGCGTCTCAACTGCACATCCCACGGCAAGACCTCGGTTAATGTCCGTATCCTCCTGAATGACGCTGTCTATCGTAAGTTTGTCCCGTAGCATCTGCCACCGTATCATATTACTGCAGCGAGACTAACGTCCATAGCCGTTCCGTCTTGCCGCTCTGGACCTGGAAGCAGCTGCCCGCTCGACCAGTATACCGCGCTGGTGGCTAAGAAGAGGGAGCAGTACGGTTCCTTTGCGTCGGTCTGTGGCCTTTCCGAGGGCAATGTTACCACCACCGGTTCGGACGGGGCTGTGACTTTCTTCAATGACTTGACCCTTCCTTTCTTGAGTGTTGTCAAGCCTTGATCTCATTCACTTGCCTGCTTTCTTGTTCTTTGTAACATTTTAATCATTACACAGTCCTTACTGTCTCCCTTGTATGATTCACAATGTATGGTACTTTATAATTTACTTAGAGGCATGCGGTCGTTGAGATCATGGGCTTTTCGCCTGCATAAGGCTCTCTTTTGGAGATGGTCCATGGCCGTGTATAGCTTGTGTAGAGCAATGAAGACACTATCAAATCTTCCAGTCTGTCGAGCAACAGTAATATAGAAGGCCGCGAGTCATGATGCTTACATTATAAGGTGCAATCCAGTGACGATCCCAGATCAAGCCTTATCAGGCCAGTATTTCTGTACAATTACCTTCTTGTTCACCTTACCCATCGCATTGCGCTCAATACTGTCCACGATTTTCAGCACTGTCGGAATCTTGTAAGGGGCCATCTCCTGCTTAAGTTGCGCACGAAGACTCTGAAGTGCCAGCGGCTCGGTCTGCAGCTTCGTCAGTTCATGCTGTGCGAGAGACGTGCTCGAGACAGGCAAATATCTCACCCCAGGCCGTTGCTTGACAACAGCAGCGACGCGCTGGCCCCATTCCTCGTCCGCCAGGCCCACAACAGCAACTTCTTCAATAGCATCCAAGCCGAGCATCTTCCGTTCCACCTCTAGAGCCGAGATCTTGTAGCCGCCGGACTTGATCAGGTCAACCGATGCCCGGCCTTGGATGAAGTATGCGCCCGTATCATCGCGCCGTGCGACATCCCCGGTCTTGAACCAACCGTCTGCAGTGAACTCCTTGGCTGTCGCGTCGGGCTGTCGCCAGTATTCGAGGAAGACGTTATCCCCTTTAATCTCAATCATGCCGTCCTCGTTCGCGGACTCGATGATTGCGCCCGTTTCCTTGTCGACCAGCCGCACCTGTACGCCGGACAGAGGCCAGCCGACGCTGCCGTCTATCCGCTTGTCGACGTCCAGCCCGCAACTGAGCGCCATGCCGATCTCGGTCATGCCGTATCGCTCGAGAAGGGTCTGGCCTGTGATTGCGGCGAACTTGGCTTTGATAGGGGTAGGGAGCGCCGCGGAACCGCTTACGACGAGCCTCAGGGCGTTGGCGCCACTTCGCGCAGCGGCTTCCTTGTCTGTGCCGCGAATGTTGGTCTCGAAGTAATCGACCAATCGAGAGTATATCGTCGGAACAGCCATGAACATTGTAGAGGAACCCTGGTCCTGCCACCGGTTCCATATGACTTGCGGGTCGAATTTGGGATACATCTCGACCGTAGCTCCGCTGAGGAAGCTAGCCGTTAGACCGTTGATGATCCCATGGACATGATGAAGCGGTAGGACATGGATGAGGTGGTCGGACGGGCTGTACTTCCACGCTTCAACAAGGCATCCCGCTTGGAAGGTGATGTTCTTGTGCGTTGTGACGCAACCTTTGGGTTTCGATGTTGTACCAGATGTGTAGATCATCAGCGCCCTTCGATCCAGAGAGGAGACAGGGCTGAATGTAGGTAGGTAATTCGAAGAGAGATCTTTTTTCGCATGAAAAGGCTGGAGAGCGATGAATGGCACATCCTTGGTTACTGACTCACGTAGCGGCTCACTGAACTTGTCGAATGCAGGGTGCAGAATGACCAAAGATGGGTCCGAGTCGTCTATTGTGTAAAGTAATTCCTTGACTGGGTGTGTTGTACCTTTGATGGCATTGGTATTAGTAGTCTTACTACGGTCACCGGTTACGAGACGTACAGAGGGGCACACAAACGCCGCCAGCAGCCCAGACGGCCCACTGGGTAACAACGTAGTCGTATCCATTTGGGACCAGGAAGGCGATGCGTCTTTCTTCCAGATCTGTCAGCTGCAATTCCTCGAGAATGATCTTTTTCAACGCTGCCGTGTCCAGTAAAAGCTGCGTGTAGGTGAATTGCCCCCCCTTGGCCGCATCTATTACCGCAACTTTCCCCGCATTGTGCTGCGAGACTTTCTGTGCCTCGAGAAATAAGGGGAGTGAGGGAATTGAATCTAATGGAGAGACTTCTTGTGACTCTGAACTGCATCAATAGAAGTCAGAGTCGGCCTGTAGAAATAGTAGCGAATAGAGTGATCCATAACAAGTTGAGGGGCGGGGATCTTCACTCGACATACCGGCCATTAGTGGTGGAGAGATGAACAGTCATGTTTATGTTACGTCTCTTGTAGAGGGGGTATGATAAAGGCCGTGATTCAGGGGATTCACCAAGAGAAAACGTTAAAGCTATCACCCGACGAAGGACATTCGGAAATCCCGAAGATCACTTTCCCAGTCATCCACTCCGTACATGCATCAATACGATTAGCTGTTCAATCAAGTGAGGGGAGTTGATCTTAGCCGACGCTTATCGGAGTTCGGTCGTCATCCGGCGACAGAGAGATGGGGTTAGGCCGAACGAAGCTGGAATGGACGAATACAAAATTGTACATTGCAGCATGTTGACAAGGAATGCTAAGCTAGAAATTTTGTGGTAACTGCCGGTTTTATCATTTGGCTCTCTGTACCTGGGAGATCAATATCGTCCAGTACTAGTCGCAGTCGAGGAAAGTCGTTCTATTCTGCGATTGTCTCGGATGCATGCGTAAGGTGTAGGTGTCCAATCCTTCCCTTGCCAGGACGCTATCAAGTCGCCTTCGATTGTGCACTATGGTTCTTTTTGATTGTTTGTTGATTGCATTGCTTCCTACCTCTGGTTCTCCCATACTTGAAAATGATCACGTGGCCAGGCTCGGGGATTGCAGCCTCGGACTTAAGGCCGACCACGAGCGACTCGGAGATCAGCAGTCAATCGTCATTCAAGCCGTATGCGACGGCTCCTTGAGGGAGCGACCACAAATTCAAGAATATGCTGCTCAGACGATCAATATCGCGCTCCTGTCACTTCAGACCGTCAAGTTTCATCCGCATTGCTCGCCATGGCTCCTCCTTGGCACCGCCGCTAATTCGCATTCAAGATGGAACTTTTTACGAAAACTATCCTACCCCCGACGATGCGGCCAAAGACCGTAACCGCCCTCTCTTCCAAAACTTAAATTTTGTCCTACCTTCGAAGCCAACTCCTTCTCCCACCGAGGGCCAGGAAAGTCTACAACATTGGGCTGTGATCGGTTCGTTGGGAAGAACCCAGCTGCTTGACATCCTCCGCGGCCAGTACATCTGCCTTCCGCCCACCGCTCGCAGTTACCCTTTCCTTCTCACGGATGAGATCGCGGCCAAAGATGCTCGGTTACGGTTTGTGGGAAATGCAATTCAATACATTGGATTCAGTGGGGAGGGTTCAGAGGCAATCGGTGGCACTCGGGGCGCGTACCTGAGTGCTCGGTATGAGAGTCTTCGAGAAGAAACCGACTGGACTGTCCGCCAGTATCTTCGGGGTCAAACCTCTCTGAATCCCTTAGAAGGAGAAGAGAATGGAACGGTCCGAAATGAGGAATTGTTGGCGCAGGTTATCACCGACTTGCGTTTAGGGGAGCTGCTCGACATGCCCGTTGCCAATCTGAGCAATGGCCAAACAAGGCGTGCGCGGATCGCAAAGGCCCTCCTCAGTGAGCCAGAGCTGTTACTGCTTGATGAACCTTTCAGTAAGTCACTCTGTGTAACAATGGAACTTATGACAAGGGTGTTGACATCCCCTTAGTGGGCCTGGATCCAGCTACAGTTCGGAGTATTTCCGGTCTTCTCGAACGCCTAGCAGTGAAGGCCTCGCCAAGGTTGATCCTCGCCTTGCGGCCGCAGGACAATCTTCCGGATTGGATCACCCACATTCTTCTTCTCGGAAACTCCAACCAGATCCTGTTCCAGGGCACAAGGTCGGAAGCGGACAAAGTCATGCTCGTCTGGAAGCATCTTACAAAGAAGGGCAAGACCTCAGCACTCAGTGAAGAGGAAGAGAAGATACTGCAAGAAGCTCGAAAGGATATGGAGTCGGGATCCCTGGATCGACAACTGCTCTGGGATCTCAATCTTATCGAGACTAGCTCGAATCACCGTAACGCAGTGACAACTCATGGGGGAGAGCCGCTGATCGAGATGGAAGGCGTTCGTGTGCAATACGGCGACAAGGTCGTTCTCGGCGGCTGGAAGCAACGGGTCTGCGATCAGACAAAGGAGGGACTGCATTGGACCGTTCGTCGCGGCCAGCGTTGGGTGGTGCTTGGGGCCAATGGTTCAGGGAAAACCACATTACTGTCCTTGATTACATCGGACCATCCACAAACGTACGCTTTGCCGATCAAGGTCTTTGGGCGCTCGCGCTTGCCCGAGGCGGGCACGCCAGGCATTTCGATCTTTGAACTTCAATCGCGCCTTGGTCACTCGTCCCCCGAAATTCACGCTTTCTTTCCCCGTCAACTTAGCATTCGCCAGGCCATCGAGTCTGCCTTTGCTGAAACATTTCTTGCCAAGCCGACTTTGGATCACGAACGAGACTTGGACGTAAGTGCGGCGTTGAGGTTCTTCAAAGCCGAATTAGACCCAGACGCAGCTGTCACAACTCAACAGAAACCACCTGGTGTGAATTACCGCGCTATGGATTTATTCCCCAATATCGGACAACTCAAAACTACCAAAAATCGCGATTTCGTGCCGACAGACTACGATGTCGAGTATGCCGACTCTGTACGGTTCGGAGAACTTAGCACTGCACAGCAACGCCTCGTGCTCTTTATTCGTGCATTGATCCACAAGCCAGATATAATCATCCTTGACGAGCCTTTCTCCAACATGTCTGCGTCCCTCAGAGACAAGTGTATCCACTTTCTCGAGGCCGGTGAGATGCGTGGCAATCTTAAAACCTCCATCACGAGGCGTACAACAAGCACGGAGGCTACGTGGCTCAAGGGCTCCAGCGCCAAGGCAAGTGAAATACGGCACCGCGGTCTATCCGACGAACAAGCCCTCATTATGATCAGTCACGTTAAGGAGGAAATCCCTGACAGCGTCCGATACTATATGCGTCTTCCGTCCGCTCCGGGCGACGGAGGCGAGCCACTTGACTTCCGGTTTGGGGTCTTACAACGAGGCAGTGTCATGAGTGATCCCAAGATTTGGGATCTGGCATGGTCTCCTCCTTCGGCGTTCGATAAAGCAGCCAAACCAGTACGGCAGAAGAAATCTTCCGCTAAGAGTGGGCGCCATGATGAGAATATTTATGAATGGTACACGATATAATAGACATTGCTTGGTGATAGATATAGACAGATTCTTATAGCATACCTCACATGTACATTAATTCTCCAGATCTAGCGAAACTCTAACTCATGTTCCTGTGTGCGAAAGCACCGGTACAAATAGCACCTACTCTGTTTGCCAATTTGCCAACAGTCAACATTTCCAGCATCCCACCGCCCATTTCAAGTCCATGTTCCAAAGCACTAGAAGACCACAGAGAATGGAATAGCTTTTTGCTGGATTCTGCTACAGTGAGTCCTTTCCCCGCGAGATTTCTATTCTCCCTGAGCCAAACAGAGATCCTTAAACGCGTCAACATATGACCACGCTAGGTGCGTACTTAACTTGGATCAAATGGTTCCTATCCCCATTCCCCAGACCATCCAAAATCGATCGACCGCCCCGATCACAAGCTGGATACAATGAGGGACGACCTTGAACAGTCTAGAATCTTCAGCCACGAGGGCTTAATGCTCATTAATCAGGTCACACGTACGAAAGATCCTGTGTAGTACATTGGCCCTTCCGTTCCATAATACCTTCAGCTATGATCAGAGCACTAGCAAATACCGGCTGGACCCGCTTTTTGATCGAAATTGCAGAAATAAAATGTCATTGGGAATAATAGATAGAAGTCTCTTCAAAGGTTTCCTGAACATGCAGAAGGATTTGAGAGTTGGTTTGCAGGCACGGATTGTTACTCTTGTTTGAGTCTGATTGAAATTTAAATGAAATTACCCAGAGCGCAGCTCGCAGAAAAGAAACCCCTAATATCCCGACCTCCTGATAGCTTTGTCAAAAAGCATGGTCCCGTGCAGCATCCGCCAGCCCCGAAATGAGAGACTCCGACCGAGTCATCTGTGGCTTCTCGCCACCATCATCATGCATATCCAATCCCTTGGCAACAAAGTCGGCGAAGTCTACACCGACTTCGGTGAGAGAGTCGGCATGCTCATGTACAATATCGATGCATTTCTGCCAGACAGTCGTGCCTCGCTGTACGCTGCTGAGCTGCCGGGTGAGAAGGGCATTGAATCCGTCCAAGTGGTGTTTGGCCCACTTGATACAGGCACTCGTCATAACAGACGGAAAGCATTGCTGGTAGATGTTGATTGTGTTTTTAATCAAGGTGAAATAGACGTAGGAAACCTGGAATATATAGAGGGGGAGATCGCCCTCGAAGACACATGCCCTAGATCCGTCTCAAATTAGTCCTAAATTCAAAATTGGGGCTTCTGGCGATAAAGACTTACCGGACCCGTTTGGAGATCACATCGGATCGGGCTTTCAAGTAGGCCTCCCGAGCCTGATCCTCAAAGCCTAGACGGGTAAGCCAGGTAACGTTCGTCTTGGTGGCATTCAAGAACGAGTGAGTGCCAGCTAATGCTCGCGATAAGACACCGGCCAGCTTCGCCGCACGTTCATCAACCTTGCTGTTGATGATTTGCTGCGCAACCGAGTTACCCTTCAAGCCCCTGGCTAATTTTCTAAGCCGCTCAATGCCAGAAACTGCTTCTTCGAAACGTTGAAGGGCGATATCAATGTCGAGATCATCCACTTGTCCATCCACCCATCGAAGATTCTGCTGCTTTCCATCAACATCAATGCGAACTTCGGGCTTGTCGCGGGAAGCATCTGAACCACTAAGGAGATCAGACTTTTGAGAAACGGACCGTCTGACGCCTGCATAGCCAAATCCATCAGTGGGCTTGGTGGCAGTGTCTGTCTCGGACCGCAGTGTTCGCCGAAGGTCCTCCACCGCTTTTCGAAAAGTCGCAAGAAGCTCGCTCTTGTCGGAACTATCCCGCTTGTCATGGCGATACGTGAAAGTCTTTGAGCCTACTCGGACATTGATTGCGTTTGCGATACCCCGCTCTTCGGCTTCTTCGCGGGCTGCCCCAGTGCCCATATTGGCGCCGAGGTCAATCATGTCAACATCTTGTAGCGGCCAACACTCCTCGGCGACAAGTTTCGTCGGAACCGGCCCTCGATGGTTTGGGTTGCTTTGGTCGACTCGCTTTCGCTTTTTCGCAGCCACCAGGAGATGGTCGTTCAGAAGCACGATGTGAACAGGGCGCCTAGGCTTCCACGTGGCCGAGTCCAGCTCGACCCACTGCCCTGTCTCCATCACAATATGCCGGCCTGGCGCTACAGGCAAGAACTTTTGTGATCCCTCAACTGTCTTCCATAGTGTTTGAAGCTGGACATTCCACATGCTTTCGAGATTGGCCACTGAACTGCGATTCGCGTTGCGCTTCGGTACCCAGTCTTCCGTCGTCGGGGACATAGGGTTGGGGGCATTTCCAATAGCAGTCTGGCCCAGAGCAGTGGTGAGTTCCGCCATCAGAGTTCGAAGCGTCCGCATCTCGCCTTTGAGCTTCTCCGCCTCCTTACTGATCTTGATGAACTGGGTGCGATTCTGGTACACATTCTGCTGAAGGTCGGTGGACGTTCTGTTTCTCACTTTCCGTAGATTGTTTTGGTACTCTTCGATTTCTTCTTCCGTAGCATTGGCGAGCAGGTTTGCTACATCTACAAATTGGCATGCCGGATTAGCCTACATGAGATCTGCCCAGAACGGTAGCTAAGCTTCACGACGACTCACATCTGTCCACTGGCAGACTTGGATCCCTTAATGCATTCAAATCAACTTGCGGGGGCCCGGAGGAGTCCGACGACGGCTTTTTGCTGGCTTCCGGAGGACTCAATCCGCCATAGTTGCTTGCTGCCGCAGGGAGACCGGGGACAGGGGGGGCGCTGACATCGAATTCCGGAGCTTGATTGAATCGCGTCGAGTATCTCCGCTTTACTAGATCTGAGGTCGCGCCATTCGTGGGGATTCGCTCGCGAGACACTGGCTGAGAGATATTGTTTCCCTGGCCCGAATCGATACCCTTGTTGTTAGGTGGAAGCGGTCCAGATATGGGCTTGGGAGCACTGATTTGAGGACGAGCGCGGCGCGTTCTACTTCGGAGGGTCAATCCGCGACCTTCCATATTTTGGGACTGAGACGCTCAGCAAGCGAGATCGATTAGATGATAACCTATGAACAAGCTGAAGAAAAGCGCAAGCATTGCAACATGACGAGCTGTTTGTCATAGGTAGCTGTCCTGTTGGGCGCTCAAGCGGGACAGAAACCCCGAGACGGAACAACAATGATCCCGCCCTTCAAAATTATCGCGGCTGCCCGGTTTACAAGCTCAAGACCGGCGTCACCAGAACTTCCAGTCGTCAAAGGGAATACGTTGCCATCCATTGTTGGAACTACGAGAGGTTATTTTGTTTTCTTTTTACTTCCCTGATTGTATTCTACCCTTTTAAATTCAACTAAATACCTCCCTCCGCACCAACATGAAGACCTCGACTTTGGTGGCCGCTTCTGCCGGCACTATCTTGACCGGCCTCTTGGGTAAGTGCCGAGGAAATTCATCGAGCGCATATATTCAAGCCGAAGTTAACTCATCCTGTAGCCTACGCTGTATACTTTGACCACAAGAGACAGACCGATCCGGAGTTCCGCAGAAGCCTGAAGAGAAACAACCGTCGACTTGCGCGTGCTGTCAAGGAGGAAGCAGAAGCCCAGGGAGCGATGCAGCGGGAAGTCATCAAGAAGGCAGTTCAGCAGGCCAAGGATGAAGGTTTCCCAACGGACTTGGAAGAGAAGGAGGCCTATTTCATGGGTCAAGTCGCTCGCGGAGAGTCTCTGTGTGCCGAAGGTATGATCAACATCACAAGTCATCACGACGAACAACACACAAAGTCAGCTCACACACCTTCACATCTAGGCTCCGACCAGATTGAAGCTGCTCTGTGCTTCTACAAGGCTCTCAAGGTCTACCCTCAGCCCAAGGACCTGATCTCGATATATGACAAGACCGTCCCTAAGGATGTGTTGGAGATCTTGGCCGAAATGGTCGCCATGGACGCCGGTCTCAAATTGGGTTCTTTCACTAGCGAGGGTGGCAGTGCTGACAACCACGGTGTCGAATAAATGCCATAAGAAAGCGGCGGCCATCCACAGCACTTTACCCTCCGCGTCTCCGTCCTTTCGCCTTTTCCCGCAATAGGAGTCTTGGCCTTTGTTTCTTGAGCTTCCGGTCCACGCTGGGCCGTGGCCTGGTCACTTCTCCAGACGGACCTATCTGATTCTCCTTTCGTCAAATCTCTCTCTCTCACGTGGCGCTTGCAACATCTCCACTACTTGTGACCTTTCTTCTTCCACCACCTGTACATTTGCATTGTCTTGGCCGCCGATGTTGGCGGACCATCTTGGTATTTCTCGGCGCCATGACTTTTCGTTCTATTTATGTGTATTTCTCCCCTTTCGCCTATCATCGGTCTCCTTGGCCCCGGACCTGGCCAGACACCACATTTCGCTGGGTGGCTGAGCCCCGGTAGTACCTCTGTCTCCGAATCCTCCGTTACGATGGGTATGCTTTGGGTTGTATTTTAGAAGGATCAGTAGTTCTAGCAGGGTGAAAGACGGTCTTTGAAAAAAGTAAAGTTCGGTTAGCTGTTGTATTCTCTTTTAGGTTGTAACTCATTCGAAGAGGAGTCAGATTCTGAACAGGAGGACTCAAGAACATCCAAGACAAATTTGTAAGATGTCTGACTCTTTAGGATCATGGAATGACCCAATCCCCGCCTTTGCAACCCAGTCTGACCCTTGAGGTGCGACGCTGGCGTAGTGGATGAGCCGGATTGCTGTTAGCGCCGCTTGGCCGCGCTGTTTCACTCTCACGATGCTCCACTGGCCTTCATTGTGCCCAGATTTTAGCCTTGATAAATCATCTAATTTAACTCCTGGGCGCTGATAATTACTCTTGGCCCTATCTGTTTCCAAAATGAAGATCTAAACCAGTCCTCTTCCCCTTACTACTCCCTTCTTCATTTCTGTTCCTTCGTCCTCGAATCCTTTCTCCTTATCGCGTGGGTTATATCTTTTAATCGCCACGATCGCTTCCTTCTGTTCTGTTTATACGCCTCCTAACTTCAGTCATTCTTTTGAAGCCCCTTGAACCCTTTAACCAAGCCCCTCTTTTCGCTCCGGCACTTCCTGTGGAAGGGTCCATCCAATCGTTCAGCATCTAATCCCCATCGGGTCAATACTATTCTACCACGTTCAAACATGCTTCCGGTTCGTCACACGTCAATTTCTAATACTTTCATTATATCCTCCTTGCGCTGTTTGATCTCTTGGTTGATATACTGAGAATGATTTGCAGACTTATGTTCGCCTTTTCACGGCGCTCTGCGCTCTCGCGACAACTGCCAGCGCCGTTGTGCCCGTTGAGGTTAAGGGAAAGGACTTTGTGAACAGTCAAACCGGTGCTCGGTTCCAGATCTTGGGTGTCGAGTAAGGATCTACTTTCTGCGATGCGGACCATTAGAAAGCGGAATTGTTGATCGTCTGTTCTCCTGTCCAACAGCTACCAGCCCGGCGGTTCCTCTGGCTTCACCAAGGACAAAGATCCTCTCAGCGATCCCGATGCATGCTTGCGGGATGCCGCTCTTATGCAGCGTTTGGGCGTAAGATTCATATTGTTTTGCTGAGGAAAATTCGATGCATTACTTACGCGAAAAAAGGTTAACACCATCCGTATCTACAACTTGTCGCCGAGTCTCAACCACGACAAGTGCGCATCCATCTTCAACGCAGCTGGTATCTACATGATCCTAGATGTCAACTCGCCCCTGTCTGGCGGATACCTCGACAGGACCGACCCTGAAAGCACCTACAACGATGTCTATTTCCAGCAGGTCTTTGGTGTCGTCGAAGCGTTCAAGAACTTCCCCAACACCCTGGCCTTCTTCGCTGGAAACGAGGTCATCAACGAGCAGAGTGTCAAGAACGTTCCCACTTACGTTCGGGTATGTCATTTATCCCAACGACTTGCGATTGCCTGTCCACTGACACTTTTGTAGGCAGTTCAGCGTGACATGAAGGATTACATCGCAAAGAATCTTAACCGCACCATTCCTGTTGGCTACTCTGCTGCTGATATCCGTCCCATCCTCATGGATACTCTTAACTACTTTATGTGCGAGGACAACGCCAATTCTCACTCTGACTTCTTCGGCCTCAACTCCTACTCGTGGTGCGGCAACTCGTCCTACACCAAGAGCGGCTACGACGTCCTCACCGAGGACTTCGCCAACGCCTCTCTCCCCGTCTTCTTCTCCGAGTACGGCTGCAACGAAGTCAAGCCCCGCTACTTCACCGAAGTGGAGGCCCTCTACGGCGCGGAAATGACCCAGTCCTTCTCCGGCGGTCTCGTCTACGAATACACCCAGGAGGAGAACGAGTACGGTCTCGTCCAGATCAACGACAACGGCACCGCCACCCTCCGCGGCGACTACGACAACCTCATGGCGCAGTACAAAAAGCTCGACATGAGCCGCATCCAAGCCTCCAACGCGACCCAGACCTCCTTCAAGGCCCCCAAGTGCGACTCCTCCCTTATCACCAACTCCACCTTCACCGACTCCTTCGATCTGCCTAAGAGACCCACCAAGGTCCAGACCATGATCGACAACGGCCTCTCCGGCGCCAACACCGGCAAACTCGTCGATGTCAAGACTACCGACATCCCGCAGAAGATCTACAACGCCAACGGCCAGGAGATCACCGGCATCAAGCTGAATGTCCTGGCTAGCGGCGAGTCCAATACCCCTGGTGCTCACAGCTCCGGCTCAACCTCTGGTTCTTCCGGCTCGGGCAGCAGCTCGTCTTCGTCTGGCTCTGACAAGAAGCAGGGTGCCGCTGGCACGATTTCTGTGCCCTTCGTTGGCCTGCTGTCTGCTGCCTCGTTCATGGCGTTCTTCATGCTGTAATCGTTTAATATTCTTGCCTCCTGGGTTGTATTCTTGTTAAATATTTGAGAACATTTTGTCTTCGTCCAGGCGGCCATGTTACCTCGCCGCTGCTTGGGGCTTTCAAACACAGTACATTCTTGTATGCAGAATATATAGATCAAGCTCTGATATAGTTTGCTTATAAGTCTTGGTTTTTTAGCTATAATTCTTTGTTACCTGATATGGAAATTTCATGAATTCGATATTTTGCCAGGAAATACTTGTACAGAGAGAAATGTGAGATCGACATTATGCTCGACGTGATCTTTCAGAATTGAGTCATATTGATTGTATGAATTTGGATACGGCGGAATGTAGACTAAACCCCTATGCTTTGTTGATAGGGTATAAGATAATGTTCAACATGTAGTCGATGTAAACGATTAGTAAGATCTAATGATTGAAGGTAAAAAGGAAATCTGAAAACAACTCAGAAAACAAAACCAAAAAAAGGAAAAAAGAGGAGTTCATCTACAAAGTTCTTCCTTTGCCTTTACCATTGTCAGAAACTGGTGAGAATGCACTCCGCGAAGGATATTCCTCCTGTTGCTGTCTCTCTGTTCGCCCAACACTCTGGCTCTCCGCGAGACTCAACTGTATGGCAAACTCCAGATCATCGAGCTCTTGCTGGCGACTGCTTTCAGCAGCAGCCAATTCGCTTGGTGAAATGTCACCGTGACTTGATTGAAACTTTTTGGAGAACTTTAAGGGAAAAGGAGAGTTTTCCTGTGAAGCTCCCTCGTCCAGCAAGCTCAGGCGGATAGCTTCAGCAATATCAGGTGCAAGATCATCGTCGACCGTGACCTGGTACGGAGAGGATGAGGAAGAATAGTCGTCTGCTGCGACGGAACTATCATTCCGACCGATCGTGTCACTTGGAGAGGTGCTGACCACCGAGCTATCGACCGCTTCACCACGCTTAAGGGCTTCACTAGCGAAAGCTTCTTCGCTCAGTAATTGTGCGTAGGCGAGAAGTTGCTCCTCGCTGACGTCCGGCCCCAATAGATCGACACCAAACCGGTTGCTGAGATGCGACCTTTCCTTCGCTTCGACAACTTTCTGTCGTTCCATTTCCACCTTTTCGTCCTCTATGTAGTCCTTGAGGGCTCCACGGCCACTGCTGCTAAATCTTTGGCCCTCGGCCGTGATGCTGCTACCCCTGTGGCCGCGGCGAAGTCGACGCTTACTACTCTTGTATTGATCTGCGCCAGAGGAGCTAAAAGCCCAGTACCGCAGGTGCGTTCCCAGAGCGACCATGCCTCTCAGCACAGTCGGATCCGGATCAAGGCATATGGCTCCGCATGCGAAGAAGTTATTGCCAACTCCATGCATGGAGGCTTCTGCTTGCACTAATCGGCGACGAGCTCTGGAAGAAAATCGTGAGTTGATTGTTCGAATAGGCCGGGTGGTAGAGGCGAGGGGATCCCATGCTTGCACAAGTCCGTCGTTACCACCGTGCAACAAATATAAGGCTGTCAGGGCAACACACGACACTTGTGGCGAGTCGGTTTGAATGATCCTTAGCGGCGGCACGGAGTTGATAATATCGGTACTCTTGGCCGAGGGTGCCCGTATATCCCATACGAACACCAGGCCTGTGGCAGTACCAACAGCGAGGTATCGACCTCGGTTTCCAGGCACTTCAGGGCTCGAGGACGACTGCTTCATGTGCGGCAATGGGGATGACATGGCCGAAGAGAAGGCAGAGCCACTAGACATCCCCAGTAGTGGATCCTCGTCAGCGGTCAGGACGGCATAAGTGGAAGAATCCAAGGCGCTAGTAGTGATCCGGACGGACTTTCGGTCGCCGAATCCAAAATCTGACATGCGCCATTCTGTGTTTGCAACCGAGCAGACTGTATCACTGATGTAACTGGAAGTTCTGGACGGAGGCAGACTACTCTCATCCGAAGCGGAGGATGGGATAGGTGTATGGCTAGGTCCACCAAAAAGAGATCGAGGTGTAGCGTCACCCGGGACATGAGGAAGGGTTCCAGAAGCCGCTGGCAGATCGGACTTCAACATGAGTCTGGTGAACCTGCGAATCGAGGCCTTTTCGCCTTCACAAGCACCGCGACCAATAACCATGATTGATTCACCAGCGCCATGCCCGTCATCACCGGCAAAGTCGACTTTCAGATCGCGTCTCATATCCCAGCCTTCACAAACCTTTCGGAAATGTTTGGGTCTGAATTTCAGAAAACGCTCAATCTCCTTGGTTTCGGCAGCTATCTGCTGTTCATCCAACTTCATCGAGTCCGATGACGACCTAGGGCTGTAGCTTCCATCGACAGGGTCCCTGTTGAAGGGGTCTGGGCGTGCAGTTCGCCTGCTCGCTTCTATGAGCTCCCATCGAACACTTCTACCAGTCTTCCAAGCAAGCTGATCCAGTTCCTCTGCGCTCAACTTTGCCGCAATATCGGGTTGCCGAGGTATTTCTGTTAGGTAGAACACCTCTCCGAGAGCATTGAGAACCGTTGCCCATATCCTCCCACGAGAGGAGCGTTTCTTGGAATAATCGTCATCAACAGCGATACCAATGATGGGGACTCCGGGGCAGATAGCCCATTTAGCCGTGACCTGGCCTCTCTCAAACCGCTTCTCATAAGTAGGATGAGGTCCGAGGGCGTAGGCCGTAAGGATACCAACAGATGAGCCAGATAGCATCCCAACCAAGCCTCCTGTCATCTTAAGGATGTGCGGGGACTTGGCGATCCAAACCGCAGTGATTGAAGTTATCGCCGGGTTAAGCGCAGGGACGCCCTGTTGTGGTAGGGAACTTGATTCCACGAGTCCAAGGAAACGGCCACGCTGCTCCGTAGTCGAGATGAAGTAACTGCGACCTTGCGGACAGCCTTCGCCATAGACCATACCATATGGCTGACTGACGTCCATACAGTTGGGTTGCCCAACAAGGTCGCCGGATCCAAGGCCGTATTCGGTATCGCCAGGGAACAAGTCCGCGAAATGCCGGAACATCTGATGATCTGCCAGGCCCCACGTACCGACTTTGACCGTTGAGGGGTCGCTAGCAGATGCAATTCCCTGCTCCGACGAACCATGAATAAAATGCGGCTCCTTCTTGACATCTTCTGCACCGAAAGATCCACCGAGGTGACTCACGGGGTACATGAGCTGTGAAGTGTAGGTGGCTACAGCGCTGCCATTACGTACATTGGCAGCTCGAACCGTACCATGTTTCTTGGACGGCTCGAACTGAGCTGGTTTGCCCCTTGCAAGCGATCTCAACAAGCGAGTCCTCAAAATGTATTCGCTTCTCCACGAAGCTAGCGCAGTCAGTCTCGAGAAGTACCGCTTATTTGAAGCCACATTATCCGAGCCGTCCGCTGCAGAGAGAGGAGCGCCATTTTCCACGGTGTACGGACCCGGGAAGTACCGGGAGAATGCGATTCTCCAAGCGTGAGGGGTCGTGACCAAACTATAAAAGCGACGGGACACAAGTGAGATAGACGACAACGAGGGCGGTGGCAGATGAGAGAGAATGTGAGTCAGGACCTCTGCGCGCGTTCCAATCGTTAGCTCGTTGATCGCTAATCACTGCGCTAGTAAGAATGATGACGTACCATTGGGCAAGGCTGCCAGAGATATACGCGGCTGAGCATTGAAATTTGCCTTCTTGGAGCGATAATCTGCTCGCTTGCTGGGAGATTGTGGGATGGCGTTCCCGTACTGACTGGCACCGCTGACAGCAGGCGATGAGTGAAGGAGTGGATCAGAACTCATCGTATTCAAGGACGAGAGGCTGTCGTCCTCGACGCTGGCGTCATGGTCTCCGACTCCCTGATGAGGAAGACCGGAGACCCGGTAATTCTCTCCGTAAAGTTCATGTCCATGCTGGGTGGGATTGAAAGTGTCTCCGGATGGCGATTCTGCTGGGGAACTCGATTGGAGAACTGCAGATGGCTCTGATTGCATAAAAAGGTCTGGTAAGGTTGGAGGGACAATGTAGGCGACTGAACCAGCGGAGAAACCTGGATCAGCCGGGATGATGATTAGAGAGGAGCGACGAAGGAAATGCGACAGAATAGATTGTTGAGATAGAGCTCAAATGGAGGGTTTGAGGGGGAATCAAGGAATGAGTCAAGATTCAAGATTCGGATGGTCGATGGCGGGGGGCAGACTTTCGCGTCCCGAGACACGTGACGCGGTCGCGCCTTGGAGGCAAATTGCTTTTTCGTCCGCAATAACAGCATGAGAACTTCGAGGATAATAATCTAAAGACAAGATTTTGAGCTCCTAGGTCGACTATATTGATCAGGCTGAGATGGCAAGTCTTTCATGAATTCACGTCGAAAAAAGTCGGATGTGTTTGTTGTCTGCAGGCAGCACTCTCCAGGCATCTAAGCAACTGTCCGTAGTTCCCATTTAAGCTCTTGTTGCTCTCTGGTTACTTGGAAAAGTGCGCAGTTACTCCTCCATTTCTGCATACATGTGTGATTAGCTCTCTGCTTTGAATATGCCTGGCATCAGTGGTAAGCAGCGATTTATAAAAGTCATTCCAGCTTCAAAGGCTGATTCGCATAGACGCGGAAACTATCCGCATCCTTGTATCAACCGACAACCACGTCGGGTACAATGAGCGAGATCCGATAAGGGGCGATGACAGCTGGAAGAGCTTCCATGAGGTGATGTGTCTGGCCAAAGAGCGAGACGTGGACATGGTACTCCTTGCCGGCGATCTTTTCCATGAGAACAAGCCGTCCCGAAAGTCCATGTATCAAGTCATGCGGTCAATCCGAATGAACTGCTTGGGTGACAAGCCTTGTGAGTTGGAGATGCTCAGTGATGCGAGTGAGAACTTCCAAGGGGCGTTCAACCACGTCAACTACGAAGATTTGGACATCAACGTTGCCATTCCGATTTTCTCAATCCATGGAAACCACGACGATCCGTCAGGCGAGGGTCATCTGGCGGCCTTGGATCTACTCCAGGTATCAGGGTTGTTAAATTACTACGGTAGAACACCGGAGTCTGATAACATCCATATCAAGCCAGTGCTGCTACAGAAAGGGCGCACAAAGTTAGCTTTGTACGGTATGAGTAATGTACGGGATGAGAGGCTTTTCAGGACATTCCGGGATGGTAAGGTGAAGTTCTATCAGCCTTCCATCCAAAAGAACGATTGGTTCAACCTGATGTGCGTCCATCAGAACCATCACGCATATACCGAGACAGGCTATCTTCCAGAAAATTTCCTCCCAGAATTTCTCGACCTGGTCATCTGGGGCCACGAACACGAATGCTTAATCAATCCAAAACTCAATCCGGAGACGAAATTTCATGTCATGCAGCCAGGATCGTCGGTAGCGACGTCCCTTGTTCCTGGCGAAGCGGTTCCAAAGCACGTCGCGATTCTTAGCATCACTGGCCGTGAGTTCAAATGTGAGCCCATCCGCCTGAAAACAGTACGTCCGTTTGCAATGAGAGAGATTGTGCTGTCAGAAGAAAAAGGCGCGCAGAAGTTGGCCCGCAAAGAGAACAACAGGACTGAAGTTACGCGCTTCCTGATCTCAATTGTCGAGGAACTAATCGAGGAAGCCAAAGCGGAATGGTTAGAAATGCAGGACGAGGCAGATGAAGATGAGGAGCGCGAAGTTCCATTACCGCTAGTGAGGCTCCGTGTTGAGACATCCACGCCAGAAGGAGGCAGCTATGACTGTGAGAACCCTCAGCGCTTTTCCAACCGTTTTGTGGGAAAGGTCGCCAACGTGAACGATGTGGTGCAATTCTATCGGAAGAAGAAGAATACCACGACACGCAAGAAGGACGACGAAGTCGATGAAGCCGCCATGTCTCAGCTATCCACTCTGGACACCGTCAAGGTGGAACAGCTGGTGCGCGAGTTTCTCGCCGCCCAGTCGTTGACTATCCTTCCGCAGAATTCTTTCGGAGATGCAGTGGCTCAATTCATCGACAAGGATGACAAGCATGCGATGGAGATGTTCGTCAACGAGTCCCTAGAAGGCCAGGTCAAGCATTTGATGAGTTTAGATCGTGAAGGCGACGACATGGACGACGAAGAACTAGCCCAGAGTTCTATACAAAAGGCCATGGGCAAATACCGGACACAGATGGAAGAAATGTTTTCTCGGGGGATAAAGAAACGAAGCACACGGGGCAAAAAACGGTTCAAGCCAAAGCCCGACGGATGGGACACGGAATTCGACGGCGAGTGGGAGGATCAACCAGGCGCTCTAATTCACTCTGATAATGAAGGTGGCGATCCCAACGAAGAGGAAGCTGCTGAAGGCGGAACAGAACCCCAAAAGACTGCGTCGAGTCGTGGTCGCGGCCGTGGACGAGGTAAACGAGCCCCAGCGACTACAACATCTCGTACCACGACTAAAACACCAGCAACGAAGAAAAGCACTCCTGCGAAAACGACAAGAGGTCGAAAACAGCAAGTAGTCTCAGATGAGGAAGACGACGACGTAGTCATGCTAGATGACGATGAAGAGGATGCCGCCCCTCAAGCCCTCTCCAACATTGACGAGGACGACGACGACGACGATGACGACTCGCAAGCCCTATTCGTCAAACAGCCGAAAACAAGGACCCGCAAACCAGCTGCAAGCTCGGTAGCTACGGGTCAGCGCCGATCGGGACGCAGCGCGGCGTCACCGGCCCCGTCTTCGGCGACCATTGGCGGCACGGCTTCTGGTCGGACAACTGGCAGAACGAGACAAACTCAGACGATGCTGAATTTTGTGGGCTCTCAAACGAGTACTCGATCACGTGCTGCTGAAGCATCGAGACCAGCATCGAAAACTAGTCGCAGCACCAGAGCTGCTAGCGTGGCCAGTGAGGATATCGACGATGACAGTGACGCTTTCGAGCCTATGCCGAGTTCCAGAAGAAGGAGGTAAAAGTATCGATGGCAGGCATGATATTGAGGGGCTGGGAATAACATCCTATTTGAATATCTGTTCTTTTTCCATCCTTACGAAGCCAATGCGCGTCTTATCAGTTGTATTGCATCTCTATGGCGTTCTGGCAATTACAGGTCTTATGTTTGAGGAAAATAACAACCATTCTTCACAGTGCTTTGATCTCGATGCTCATGAAACCCTCATTTAAACTAGATTTTGTAGGAGGCTATAGCGCCACTTCTACGCTTACAACTTCCCCCTATTCAAAAACTTCACAGGCAGATCCACCCACTTCGCCCGTAAATACTCCGCCACATTCTTCCCCAGAAAATCCACCGTGGTCGTGACCGCAACTCCCCGGTCTAGCAGATTCCGAAACAAGAAATGCACAGCCCGTAGATTCGGCAGCTCGAACCGTTCAATCTCCAACTCTGGATTCGCGTTATACGCATCACCCAGGAGCTCCTTCGCTTTCGGGGTAGAAAGCAACGAGCGAAGCCAGAGATACTCGTCGTTATGGCGCACCCAGAACCCGCAGTTGGCGTCTGGGCCTTTGTCACCGGAGCGGGCATGGACAATCCAGCCTAGGGGGCCGCGGGTTGTCGGTCCGAAATCCACCTGCGGATTGGCCGGGGAGTGTGTGATAGCCTGCGAGGGCTGTCTGGGTGGGTATTGGCGGGTCGTCGGGGGAGGAGGGATATCAATGACTTGATTCTTCCAAGGGAGGTGGGCTTGGTGCTTGATGTCCTCTTGGGGCAGGAGTGTGACATAGTACTCGTGGACGGGTTTGGGGAAACCTTGACGCAGGTCCAGGTGGAAGGTGGCGCCTGGGTATCCCTGCATGATGTTGTCCGTGATGGGACGGAGGAATCGGGAGGGGGCAAGGTCTTCGTCTCTACGGGCCTGTGCGACGACTCGGAAGGTGGCGGTAGCGCTATCTTGATCTCTGGGGTCATCTGGTGACGAGCCTAAGGTGGAAAACTTCAAGGCCGAGAAACTGGACGAGTGCGGCGCGAGGAGGTGCCGGATCTGGTCTTCCAGCATCCTTGCCTTGGCCGCGATGTCTAATCCGACCAGGAACCAGGAGACTTCTGCTTGGAACCCGCCACGGGCAGTGATGCCGACCTTTGTGGTTGGCGGGGGAGGAGCAGAGCGAACGCCGCGCAAAGCAACGCGATTGACACCCAATTGTTCGAAATGGATGTCCGTTAGTATGGCAGTCACATCTGAGTTGAAGTACCACGGGCCTTGGATCTCGTACAGCAGTTGCGAGGAACATGTGTCGACGGTGACAGCACCACCGGAAGCGTATGATTGCTTCGTGATGACCACTTGGCCGTCTGCCGAGATCTCCGCAATAGGATATCCGATGTTGGTCCAGCCATCACCACCGGCGTTCTCCAGCTTTTTGAAGCCCGTGAAGTTGCCGCCACAGACGTAGGTGCTGCATTCAATGAGGTGGCCAGCCACGAATGCGTTTGCCAATTGATCGAGATCACTACGGTCCCATCCATGGTACCAGTACGCTGCACCTATCACGGGCGATGCATCTGATACCCGTCCACACAGAACAATGTCGGCTCCTTGAGCGAAAGCCTCGGCGATTCCGAGACCTCCCAGGTAACATTGGGCGTATATCGGCTCAAATGACCATTCGGAGAGTGTCTCGCCCGTGTAGACGTTGCTAAACTTGGATTTGCCAGAGCATAAAGATTTCTTGATAGTAGGAAGAACTTCATCGCCTGATATCCAAGCAACCTGTAACTCGTCAGTGTATGCCTTCAATGCAAGCAAGAAATATTTAATTACCTTTAACTTCAACCCTTTGGCTTGTATCATCTGCGCTACTACCTTGTACAACGCTTCCGTATCGGAATTTCCCGCATTGACGGCCAGCTTAATCCCATGTTTCGCCAAATCCTCCAGCGCCGGCTCTAGGGCCAGCAGGAAGGAGGGCTCATATCCCGGCATAGCTGCATCCCGCCTACTCTGTGCTTGCAGCTGGCCAACCTTCCGTGCTGCCCCTGTGACCATGTTGGCTTCGCTCAGGAAGTCCGCGATGATCACATCGACTGGATCTTGAGGATAATTGTGGGCAAATTCAGCAATGGCATGGCGCCGGTCAGAGGCAGAGCCCGAAGCACCTTGTTCTGTCAGTATCGGCGCATCGAGCAAGGTCACAGATCACCAACTCACCTGCGATGCGAATAGGGCGAGTCCTCATCGTGTCAGTCTGTGAGGCTAATTCTAATATAGCAAGCAGTTTTCAAAGTTAATGAGCAGACTTGACCAGCAAACACTGCTCGATCCAAAAGCCAGACACACATGGTCGAAAGAGTCAACTGATGATGTGGTGTATAAAATGGATTGTATCTGGTTGGATTCGGATGTAGCACCGAGGGAAGATGGCTCGGTCCTCGGTCTGGAATGCGGGGTTAGCGCCAGCATCTGAGCATACAATCTGGGGTAATGCATCTGCATCAACACTATCAAGCCTTCATTTCTTTGAACATGACTCTAGCTTGTGCCTCATTCTCGAGTTAACAGTCAGTATATTAAACTTATTAAAGTGCGACCGGAGTCTTGTACAAAATCAAGCGAGCGCCCCACTTGTTAATTAACTCGCTCAGCATAAAAGGCCGGGTTCAATGACAAGCAACACTCCCGGAACTTCACCTTCATATAGCTCTTAAGTTTTCGATGTCCTGCACAGCTTCATTGATTTTCTGATTGGCTGAAGCCAACCACCTCTTCAGAGCCCTTTATCTATACGGCTTGATGTTTTCCCAGTAGAATATCCACAGAAGTGTTTGAAATGCCACATGCGCTGGTTGCATCAAATCATCCCGAGCGTGTTGAACAGTAGGTGAAGGGCTTGGTGTCAGGTCAATAAATCTAACAACCGCTTTGCTAGTTCACGTAACCAACCATGAGACGATGGAATTCGACTATAAACCAGGCTTATGTTCTGATATGATTGGTTGAGTGCTTCTAACATTGCCTTTGCCAGCCAGCTAGAGAAGCTCCAACCTAGCTTGAGTATAGGTCTCTTGGGTCTTTCAGGCCTTGATTTTGAAAATCTGACATCTTCAATAAGCTTGAAACAGGACTGGCTTTTATGATAAGTAGCTAATGTTGATATGTTTGTCGTCATAGCGCACGAAAGGCTGAGCAGTCTAGGGTCAGCACGCCAGCCGAAAAGGAGACAATATTCTGATTTCCGGTGCCATCAACCATTTAAGGGGTAGTTAGAGGGACATTGGAGACATGTGGTACTTTTATGGAGCATTGTGCCAAGTGTCAAGTTGTCGAGGCGTATCACTACTTTCTTCTTCAGGTAGGTCCTTCATGCAGATCATTCAACTAGTGGTCTAGAACTTGCCTTCCCAAGCACTTCTAAGTCCACCTATCCCTCCTCTGAGTATTAATTATCAAATGTTAGCTAGGTTCGCATATGGTTCAAGGTTACTGTAGGAAGCCGATGCATGTTCAGGTAGGTGCAGTGAACGGTGAAAGGCAAAGTAACTTAGAGTCGGGATCTTAGAAGTTGACCAAAGCCAATCACTGGAGGTGATCATCGGGATTCGAAACCAGGAGATGAAGCTAGAATATGGGATTAAAGCCTTGTGAAGGACCTTATTGGCGAGTACCGTCCACTACTAGACCCTGACACATCTTATAGAGGGGTAAATATTTCATGATTAGTTGTTGGGCGGGGCTCGACGCATGAAGCTCCGAAGTTCTGCTGAACTGTTTGTTGAACAGCCGTAATTCCGCAATATTATTCCGCATCCATTATCTACCTTAGTGTTACCTTGGTATCCATGATCGTGATTCGTTGTTGCCGAGAACTTCGAGGTACTTGGAGGTGAAGTGGGGTTAAGGTAGGTAGTTTTGCTGCAGCTGGTTAGCCTCGCCTTGCCTCGGCCGCACATTTCCCGTTTTAAGGTGCCAGCTAACCCCCCTTGATGACGCTGTGCATCCGAGCAAACAATCCTATTCGGAGCGCTGAGCACAATGATTGGCATTTCGTCTTCCTAAAATACCCTTGTCCTCGCAAGGTTTTTATGAAAAGAAGAAAATATTCGTGCTCCGTTAACTCCGTTGGTAAGCAACCCAGCCCGACCGTCTGCTTTCGGTGCATTCGTGATCTTCTCCCGAGGCCTGGAACAGTTTCACTGTGCATCTTGCCTGGTTCGGTAAAACTTCCGCCCGTCATATCTTCTAGGGTCCGTGGTATGCAATGGACTAGCGTTGGAGTGTAGTAGAAGTCCGGTCCAGACAGATAACAATAGACATTGTCTATGGGGTTGCTGCCATTAAGCTTCATTTGTGTAGTACAACCTTCAACACATGCCGTTGTGATCCCGTCGGTAATTACAAGAGCCATCCATTGCCGGTGAGCATACTCTGTATCCTTTCATCGCTCCCCTATCTGCCAGTCTTGTTTTCCGTGTGGTCTGTTTAAGATTCACCAGTAGAGCAGAGCCCAGTTTCTCGGGCGAAAATCTCTCCGCCTGTTCAGAACAGAAGTCGTGCTGAGCAACAGAGCTAGATACCACTAGGTAGCTGCAGATCTCCACTTCTTTGCCTGTTTCAGTGATATGCGACGTATGAGTGGCACAGAACGAAACGGCAGAGGCAAAGCAGCAACCCCGCAACAGAGCGGGGTCCGAGGAGTTCCTTCGATCCAACCAGCAATCTTACTGGATCCTGTTACGTATCGCCTCCGTTGGCTTCCCCTCGTTCACTTACGTCCCTTTGCCCCCTCCTCCTTACCGGCAACAGCTCCATACAGCTTTCCGTGGTTACTCTTTTACATATAATAAGGAGTGTCTTCCCTCTCTTTCTGCCCCTGTGATAACCGCCACTTCTCACAATCGTCATATACACCCACCATGTCTGACCTTCACGCCACTATCGAGACCCCCCAGGGTAAATATGAGCAGCCCTTGGGTTTGTATGTTTTCCCTGCATTCTATCTTCGCTTCTCTATTTATTCGTGTCAATCCTAATTGGTTCTCGTTCCTAGGTTCATCAACAATGAGTTCGTCAAGGGTGCCGAAGGCAAGACCTTCGAGACCATCAACCCCACCACCGAGCAGCCCATTGTTGCTGTCCACGAAGCCACTGAGAAGGATGTCGACATTGCCGTTGCCGCTGCTCGCAAGGCATTCGACGGTCCCTGGAGACAGGTTACTCCCGCTGACCGTGGCCGTAAGCTTACTAAGCTGGCCGATCTGATGGAGCGTGAGCTCGAGACCCTCGCTGCTATCGAGGCTCTTGACAACGGCAAGGCCTTCTCCATAGCCAAGCTTGACGTAGCGAATGCTGCCGGTTGCATTCGCTACTATGCTGGCTGGGCCGACAAGATCCACGGCCAGACCATTGACATCAACCCTGACACACTCACCTACACTCGTCACGAACCCATTGGTGTCTGCGGTCAGATCATTCCCTGGAACTTCCCCCTGTTGATGTGGTCGTGGAAGATCGGTCCTGCCGTCGCAGCTGGTAACACCGTCGTCCTGAAGACCGCTGAGCAAACCCCCCTGTCCGCCCTCTATGCCGCGAAGTTGATCAAGGAAGCTGGCTTCCCCCCGGGCGTCATCAACATTATATCTGGCTTCGGTCGTACTGCTGGAGCTGCTATTGCTAGCCATATGGATATCGACAAGGTTGCTTTCACTGGTTCCACCCTTGTCGGCCGTAACATCCTTCAGGCCGCCGCTAAGAGCAACCTCAAGAAGGTGACTCTCGAGCTCGGTGGAAAGTCCCCCAACATTGTCTTTGAAGATGCCGACATTGAGAATGTAAGTCCAATCCCATGAATTTCCCGCCCCGTCCCCGCCCCCCCCCCCCCCCCCCTCTCTAAAGTACATCCTCATAGCAGCGCCACATTTCTTTTTGGGGGGTTTTCTAACGTCATTTTTTTGCGCACATTGTAGGCTTTGAAATGGGCATCCTTTGGAATCTATTTCAACCATGGCCAGTGCTGCTGTGCAGGATCCCGTATTCTTGTCCAGGAGTCGATCTACGAGAAGTTCCTGGCTCGGTTCAAGGAGCGGGCAGAACAGAACAAAGTCGGCGATCCTTTTGATCCCCAGACATTCCAAGGACCTCAGGTTTCGCAGCTTCAGTTCGATCGCATCATGGGTTACATTCAAGATGGAAAGCAGTCTGGTGCAAGAGTAGTCACTGGCGGAGAACGCCTTGGTGACAAGGGATATTTCATCAAGCCCACTGTCTTTGCGGACGTCGACGGCGAAATGAAGATTGTTCAGGAGGAGATTTTCGGCCCTGTTTGCACAGTGCAGAAATTCAGCACCGAGGAGGAGGCCATCAAGCTTGCTAATAGCACCAACTATGGTAGGTGTATCCAGATATGCAACTGCTTTAACCCATGCTAATCTCATGGACAGGTCTTGCCGCTGCTGTCCACACCAAAAACATCAATACCGCAGTTCGTGTATCAAACGCCATCAAGGCTGGAACAGTCTGGGTCAACAATTACAATATGCTCTATCCCCAGGCACCATTCGGTGGCTACAAAGAATCGGGTCTCGGCCGTGAACTCGGCGCTTATGCTCTTGAGAACTATACTCAGGTCAAGACAGTGCACGTCCAAACAAGCGATTGCCCGTTCCCCTAAGCCTATGACGCTGCGCTTCTGAACAAAATTGCTCTGATTAACGAATTTTTTTTTTTTTGTTGATCACGTTCAGGCTTAAAATGCTTTCAAGGATGATGACTCTCAGATAGTAGCATTTAGTCCTTTGAATTATATTAGCGATGCCAGCAATCACACTGGATCCGGTATCCTAGACCTGAAGCCACCTATCTATCTTGGATTTCTTGTAGCAGCACTATTAGTTCAGTAGCAGTATGACGCCATACAGCGATAAAAGTCAGCTGCTTCGTCTGCTACCTTTAGTCAAAAAAGCTCTACAGTTCAGTCAGTCATGCCAACACTCCCTTTTCGTTTCTAATACTCTGTGAGCTACTAGTACGAGCTACTGTAGCTCATATCTACCCCAATCATACCCCATCCAGTGAAGGACAGTCATAGCAAAAAACAAACACAGCAACGACGTCTTGACCACCTCAATCTCCTCTTCATGGCGACGGAACCAGTTCCGCACTCGTCCCACCCACACATACTCCCCGTTATCCGTGATCGCAGACCACAGCCCCGGCAACCCATCCAAACTGTTTGCATTCCACTGCTGCTGATACGAGCGGAGTTGGCCCTTCTCCACCGTCTTGCTGGCAAAGTGACCAAGCGTCTCGCGGTCTTTGAGATACGGTTTGGGCTCGTGAGTTTCCGGGTCCGGCTTGAGTGCCAGTTGCGGGACCCCGTACCCGCAGGAGGTTTGGACCTGCAACAAACAAGTGTTTAGTGATTTAACTAAATGGTCCTTACGACCAGTGTACCGTATCCCACGGAAAGATAATGGCACAAGTTAGTCAGACCTTGTAAACATCCAAACTGATAATCGCTCGCGCCCCGATGACGCTCTTGTTCCCCATGCGTTCGAGATAAGTCGCGAACTCAGGCTGATTCCACTCTATCACCGAGCCAGTACAGAAGAAGCGCAGGATGCGCGGAGCAGCGTCAAACGAGCAGAAGAGGACCGTGATCCGGCCATTCTCTCGCAGGTGGCAGATGGTCTCATTGCCGGATCCCGTTGCGTCGATGTACGCCGCTTCGTTGGGGCCGAGGATGGCGAATGAGGCATCGGGTAGGCCCTTGGGGGAGAGATTGACGTGCTTGCCCCGGAGGGGGGCCGAGGCCACGAAGAAGACGCTCTGGCGGAGAGCCCAGTCGCGGAGTTCGGGGGAGATCGAAGGGTAGAATTTAGGCATGGTGTGGTTGATGGATGGAGACCTCTGGTATATTCGTACAGAACTCCGGAGTGATAGTGACGGTTGATAATGAGTCACCGGTCACCTGGCTGACACAATGCAGGGATTCGTATTCGGCGTCGTACACACAGACTCCAAACGAGAGTACTCCGTACCACTCCGCATGTTGTCATTCCATACACCTTTTCCTGCCTCCACGTCTTGACGTATCCAGATTACTATTACTGGGATAAAATTCTTCTCAGTCCATCCGCGTAGGCATTAGAAATCTTGTCTTCTGGGCCCAGCGAAACATCGCACAGGCTTTTTAGGCAGAGCAGGTATTTATCCTCCGGAAAAAGAGCCATCTTCTTTGAAGCTTGTCATCTTGAACGAACTTTGATTTGTTAGTAACAAGCTCATATTTTTGTTCTCGAAAGTGAGAGTGGAGTCTCGTCTCCCTTCTACATACGCATATGCTTAGTACTAGGGTACTGTGGTGTCGGGATAGAATAACCCGAGGCCCCGTGGTGCATTACTCCGAACGCCGAAAGGCCATATCCAGTGTTCTGTTGACCCCTTCTTGGGCGGAATCAAACTGATGGCCTTGTACAGACATTGCGTTGCCTATTATACGAATATTTCCATCGTATCACTTTACGTATGCTGATGTCCACAATTTAGACGCCGGTGCTGCTCTCAGTGACTTCAGTCTTGTGGACAGTGTCCGAGGACAATGTTATTGTTTTGAATGGATTGAAGAGTCCAGAGACATCGCCCCTTTCAACTCTTTTTCTCATAGCCTCCTTTGATCGATTGAGGATATAACCCTTCGTGACATCCTATATGGTCCATGGAGAGACTGCATTCCCCAAGGGAATATTCACTTTTTTGTAAGGTGCTGGACTATTGCCCTCATAGAAGCAACGTGCAACGTCTTCTTAAGATATCTTCGTAATTCTTTGGTTACAGATTGACTGTACTATCATGTGGAGTAGCTTGCCTAAGGTGATAAGCTCTGTTCCAGTGATTACACAACGTTCGTTCGGAGACATCGAATACTGGAAGACCCAGAGATCGGAGTTGTCTTTGATAAGCAAGCTTTCTTCCAACGCATCAGCAGAGAAATACCGTAGGCTTCTGCCAAAGTTGCATACGTGCAAATAGCCATATGGCCTGTAGAGTCTCGCAAAGGTCCTATGTAAAAATCGATACATAGATTCGAGGGTCCAAGTAGCAGGCGTCGCTCTCAATAATGAGACCATCGTATTCGACCTCTAGAAAGTCGATTAGACATACAATACCACTACGCTAAAAGGATGTCCGGACGATGTACTCGTCAGTCTATGGTTACATATCCATAATCAGAGTGGTATAATCTTCAACATCTTCCTTCTCTTCCTCCCACTCTCGCGCTGAAAATTTTTATCAACGGGGTCTGCAATGGTTTTCCAGAAAGGAATGTTGCACACTTCCTTGATTGCACCATGTCACCTCAAAGACGAGGGTACATGGAGCCGAGACATAACCCGAAGTGTTGTTCGACTGGGTGCAGATAACATGTGCGATGTAAGCGAAGTCCATGGTTCTGAAGAAGTTGAGGTTGTGGTCTTTATTGCCAGGCGTACACGACCCGTCTCTACATTCAAAGAGGTCAGGGTCCGTCAACGATCGAGAAAGCAGGAAATATGGGAAGCAACATACCTTCCGTAGGGCTTTATCTTTGCGAGGCAGTACGATAGAACTCTCTAGTGGCTTGTTTCTGAAAAGGCATTTTCAAGTTTTGCCAGGCTTTCCTTGGCCAGTACCCTTATGGCAATCGCACTTGGGAACTCGAGACTGACGAGTCTCAACCGTAACAGGCGTATTGATGCTTTCGAGATCATAATGATAAGTCGACGACTGAGTCGGAGCCTTCCTTGAAGGCCATGGCGGTGCCCGAGAAGCATTTGAGGGGCTTTCGATAGCTCTTCGGTTGCGGACGGGTGGGCCGAAGATCATTGGAGAATGACGGGGCTGGTAGAGAGATGACTTTGTCGATGAAAAAGAAAATAGGAGTGCTGGAGAAGAAGATATTCTGATGAGGAATGGAAGATGGAATGAGAAAACAGGTGTGTTCTAACTGGGAAGTTCATCCAATGATGCCGGGATGGACTTCCCATATAATATGGGAAGCCATCAGAAAGCCCCTGTCAGTTAGAGGCAAAAACATTTGAAAGTCACTCACTCACTCACTCACTCGCAAGGTAGGATTGCTTGATTGAGTGAGAAGACTATCAGACACCGGAAGAAAAGGGATGATGCCAGAGATGTCTTTGAGAAAACATGAAATTCACTCAGTATGAGAGTTAAGAGCTTTGGGAGCTCTGCGGCCTGGTAACAATAGAGAAAGGATCTCATAGTATGAGGAGAGAAGTCTGCTAAGGTATTTATAGGTCACATATTTAGGCAGTATTCACCAGTCCACTACAGTTTTAGATATGCTACAAATTATTCACCTTCCCTGACTAGGTAGAACTAGGAAGATGAGGCCATTTAAGAGCAGTATAGTCTACAAAGTAATATAGAGTAAGGCCACTCTATGAATGTGATGTCTCTGGCATCTTCTGTTTCAGAAAACAACCTGCCCCACAACTTACCTGAACTAGTAGAAATGAATCCTTGCATATTTCCCAAATAGGTATACAGTCTGAAATATGTGGAGTATCATCAGCATACTATGGCATAGTAGCCGGTTGATATGAAAGCTGTATTGTATAAGGTAGAGTCAATACAATTAATGATTGAGACGCAAATCGACATGGGCCAACTCTGAGCCTAGACTGTCGAATATCCTAGAAGAGCATAATGTTAAGAAACAGTACAGATATTCTTGATTGTGACACAATGACCAGAAGTCTGTTGATAGGTAGGTAAAGGTTTGACGGCCAAATTGAATCTGGTGGACTGCTGAACTCTCTATTTAGGATCCTGAGCCACTAGTGATACATCATGACGGTTTGCCAGAACTGAATGCAATTCTCAATATCAAGTTGAAGGTCACATTAAACAGACGATTAGGAGAATGGACTTGATACAATGCCGTATTCATGCTAGTATGTACAAAATGATGCATTCACAGTGGGTTCATATCACTCGTTCTGTCTTGCAGTGGAAGTGTTTCTTCTGTGAAGGGAAAGCTATCCCAAAAAGGTAGTTCCATGCCCTCCCATTCCAAGGGAACGCTATTGATATCAAAGGGACTCGGCAGTGTGGCCAGATTAACGGTGACCCCGCCCTCCATCTGGCGTGATGCCCTGCGGCCATTCAAGCTGAAAAGCTTGCTCACATATTGGCTTTTGCTGCTTTGGTCCTGGTTCGAGAGTCTTTGGCGTTGTTCGGCAATAGCGTTGCGGAGAAACGAGAGTATTTCGTAGTAGTGGCCCGCTTGGGCGGACTGCTGGGAGAACATGTGGAGGATGTCGATGGCGCCGGTGAAGGCTTCTTCGAGGTCGGGGATTGGCTCTTTTTGCGAGAAGAGCGAGAATCCGACAACGAGAGCTGCGGCGAAGATGAAGGCTCTGGCAAAGATAGTTATTTAGCATGTGCAGTAGGTTAAGGCATGTGTACAACTCACTTTAGAATGCACATGTTTCCTAGGAGTAAATGGGAACGATGAATCTCCAGGCAGGTTTGGAGCATGTAAAGAGCTGAGTCTGTGCAGGCGAGAGCCAGCCGTGAATGCACGGGGTTTTCTGAGAAGACGTCATCCAGGTTTCGTTCAGCGAGGCTGTCATGTACTCGGGCCAGCCGGACACCTAGCGCTGATATCAGGAATGGTCTCGTCACAATGATGATGGCAAAGTGGTAGGAACAGGCGATGTGCAAGCTGCCTATGACCCGGTCCTGAGCAGCAAGACACTCCTGCTCTGTGCCTGGAGGTGCAAGCAAAGACTCCGGCAGACCATCGCTCCACCGCTTAAGCTTCTCCAGTATCGACTCGGCGACCTGCGCCGAAGCTGCCTTTTCACTGTACAAGCGGGTGATCGTCTCATCCAGGATTTGCGCGAGGTTATATAATGCTACCAGTCCTTCCTCGGCAAGGTCATTGCGCTGCAGTGACTCAGTGATGCTGGCTCCTGATTCCGAGCGGAGTGAGGCTGTCGCGGGCGGTCGTCCGAGGATGGAGCTGACGAGGAGATCAAGGTTGCATAAACTCATCCAAACACATGCTCTATTTTATAATCTCTTCATTAGCGGGGAGGTGAAATTACAGTGAACCATAGGCATACCTTCGGTGCAGTTCGTTGACCGGTAGTGAACCAGAGACATCAATGTGTAGACCGAGCGCCACAGCTGCTCGAGCGGCTACCCCAAGATACATGAAAGCAGCATTTCTGCGACACGCACCGAGCATGTAGAACGACATCAGCAGAAACAAGCACACCATTTCCAGACTGGGGTTCTCCAGCATGCTGACGAACGCCCGGCGTTGCCCCCTCGCAAAGAAGAAGTGTTCAATTTGCACTTTCGTTGGATCATGCTTATGCGACTGTGCCCCAATGGCAATCATGACGTCGAGTAGAGCTGTTGTATGTTGTGCATGCCTAGTCTCGGAGCGTCGATTATGTAGAAGTTGCATCAATTCAGAATCTGGCATCAGATAGAGGAAGCCACTCGTCTGTATCACAGATGATCAGCGGGGTGTTTCTGAATGACTCGACGACGGATTGGGTTCAATAAGCCTCGGGCAGTTCCGATATATCTTACTGCAATCTGGTATGCTCGAAGCAAGGCTTGACGCTGCTGGAGATCCAGCTGGTCTTCAAAGTCCGGCGAAACATTCTTGGGCGCTTCTGTTTCAAGCATGTCTTCCAATTTAACATTGTGTGAGAACTGTGAGGGACCTATGTGTTGAGTGACTGTATCTCGGAGTAACTGCAGGAAGGAAAGCGACGCGGCTCTGCCCACGTATACTGGATAGCAGGTCAACTTGAGCCTTTCAGAGTGGCATTATCAACTGCTCCACAAACCTCTTTCCCCTTGCAGGCTACGCAACATTCTAGGACGCGTTTTGTGTGGTGCTTCAGGGGAGGCCGATCCCTGATCGACCATGTTCTCGAGTGGTGCATGACACCGGGAATCCGTAGAAGATAGTATCTGGGACGGCGTGGTAGCAGCAACCGGTCTGCTCGGCGCATCCGGCGTGTTGGGTTGCCTTGAAGATGAGAACGACTCTCTTCGTCTGCTTGGCATACATGAATGCGCCTGTCCCTTTCGAATGCAGTTTTGGCATGGGAAAGATCCGCTACATCTCCTCTTGGATGTCCTACAGAATAGACATGCCTCGTAAGCCCGCAGACGGTTGGCGGGATGTACTTTGGGTCGTGGCATAGCCGATATCAATGTCCAACATGGATGCTGATCCACATTATATGTCGTTGGAAGTGATGCAAGTTGTCAATAGCTTGAGCACCCCCGATGATATTTTATTTTTCCGGCTCTGCAGGGGGAGATAAGGTCTCCCCGCATTTGAGCCATGCTTTATTATGCGGCATATCGGTTATCGTCGTCGGTCAAGTCTGGGGATGTTTGGATTGGTCAAGCGACCGCCATGTGGGCGGGGGGAACGTGTCGATCTCCAAATGTCCCCGTTCCGTCTTCCGACTGCTAATGTCTCGTGACTCGATTATGCTTTGGGCTTCCTCGATGTTTGAGCAGACTTCAACTATATACAGTCGGGCATATGGACATCATGGCTGATAGAATCAACTATAGAGAAACATCGAAATCGAGGTGTGGGTTGCTTCTCCATGAATATCGAAGACATGTGTGACAGCTGACCAAAATCTAGTAGCGAGATATATATACTTGTAGCAGGTACATTCCGCAACAATCCTACAACTCACAAATCACTTAACTTTGGCAGGATCTAGCTTGCTCTTCAGTAGCGCAGTAGCTGAATACCTCAATAACATGATAATTCAAATTAGAAGTGGAAAATTGGATTTGAAGAAGCTCATGAGAAGCTTTCGCGTTTAAGACGGATATTACAGGATATAATCAATAGTTCTAGAACCAGAATTTAGATCTTTGGCCTCTTGGCCGAAGGGAGTTTTCTTTTTTTGTTTCTCCCTACACCGTGTTCGGGTCACTCGTTCGAAACCTGGACTATCTAGTAAAAAAGAAGGCCGAGGCGATCTCGAAGAATTTATCACCACAATAAAACTCCATGAAAAGAGGACGCAGCAGACAGAGAAGACAGATACTGCAATGCTCCCAACTACTCGATTTGTCTTGAAAGCAGCCCCCATATATTGATTGGCACTATACGCCTTGATGTCGAATCTCGGGCTGTCCAAGCAGCAGTGTCTCTGCGAACGACAGAAAAGATATACGTAGCTCGTAGGTATCTGCATTTTGCGAGCTCGAGAATCCAACATTGATACAACCATGAGGACCTCAAGTCCTCCATATCAATTGCCAGACGCAATCGATAAGCACTCATACGGACGAGTGAGTGTAATGGAAGAGCTCCCTATTGTCCTGGAGTCTTGTAGAAGCGTGGTACCCTGACTATTGTCATGGAGGTCATGGCCCCTAGACAGATCCTGGCTGGCATTAGATGAATGGAGTCTACAGGTATCCCTAAGCTTGTAATTCTGCTCTCTGCTTTGATGGAATGCTAAGTGCGTGCATGGGTTCGACTTCGGCATGCCGAAATAGCCAAGGAGCCAGTCGGCAACGTAAGTCAACAAAACAGGCCAGCCAGAAGTCGGCAAAATATGATAGGCTGCTCGCATGCCATTGGACCTGTCTGCCAAAGGCGGCCCAAACGGTGAACGAATCATAATTGTTCACAATTCTGTTTTCTCTCAGAGAAACCCAGGTTTAGTCACGCCCGAATTGTAAGGACAACTGACAGCATGTACGTCGTTCTGTAGACTCTTGCCTCCAACTCCAATCAGAGCATTGTATGAGTTCCCGTTTGTCATCGTATCCTCATGAAACCACTGAACAACCACTGAGAAGCAGATGTTCGAGCAACCATCCCTGATGTTGAAATTTTACACTGGAGCCCGTTCACTGGCGAGCTCCGTGATGGCCTGGCCAGCGGAGCGGAAAATTTCCCACCAACTATGATTGGTCCAGTGGACAGCCCCACTAGTCAAACCAAGCAAACAGAAAAATTTTCGCTTGAGGCTAGCGCACTCGCTAGTGCCAGGATGCAAATATAAAAGGCCCCGAAATCCCATTCATTTTAGAAATCAAGCGACTCTACGTATGTTCTCCCCCTCCCTACCTTTGGGAAAACATCTCGACTGCGAGTCAAAACATTTTGCTAACAGCTCTGCCACAGTTCAAAGAATCACTTTAGAGTAGACGTCCCACCTCTGAGCTCTTCTAAAGAGCCACAGAATCTCCACCCTTGCTGATGACTGCTATGTCCTCGATGCCCTAAAGTGAAGCCGTTCTTACTCCCGCCTCGACCTTGCTTCGTTCCGACGCTCTGAACGACTTGTTGCAAAACGAGCTTGTTCGGGCTGTTGGATGTTGCTCTGGTCCAGGGAGTGGTGATGATCTTGACCTTGTCCTGACGTCTAGACTTCGGTCGGTCGGACTTGGTGGGTGTCGAGGAGGTCTGAAAGGTGCCCCTCTTTTTTACACTTTGATGTTGGTGTAATCAAGCGATCGGAGTTTGCTCAAACTTTCCCCCCACTCAGACTAGATAGAAACAATACAATTGTTTTATGAAACACTATTGTTCACACAGTAGACGTTGACAGATATGTAGCTCGCAAATATTTTGGACCATTCTGCAACGCAATCGCTCATTGACGCTGCTGTATGTCAAAGCACAAAATTCAATTCTGCATTGACTTGTCGCTCTTGGTCGTACTTGGGAGTTGAGAGGGCTTATGGTAACCTTTTGATTTCATTAAGTCATAAACTTTCGCTTTCGTTTAAGTCATTAGATGGGTATCACTACTGTAACATGCGACATGCTTATCAGTCAGTACCTGCATTTCTCATTTCGCCTCCCCACCAGTCTTCCCACTAGGTGTGTTTGAACTGGCATTTGCTTCCTTGCTCTTTGAGCCGCCCTTGTTCCTGGATCCACGACCACCACGCGGTCCACGAGACGAGGATGGTGTTCCTGGTCCAGATCCTCCTTCTGAGCCCTGTCTGGCACCACGGTTGCCGTTGCTGCTGCTGACGTTATTCGCGGCAGGTTGCTCGCTTCGACCCTTGCCGCGAGCCTTTTCTGCACCGGGATTTACCTTGCGTTCAAGCACGACCACTTGACTCTGCGCGACCGTGACAGGACTAGCGGCAATTGCTTTCTGAAGACCTTCCGGTTCTGCAAAGTCGACGTAGCCAAACCCCTTCTTTTTGTCAATCTCCACCTTCACGATCTTTCCAAAAGGCGCAAATGCAGTTTCAAGTAATGGTTCTGTAACTCCCTGTGATGGATTGGCGTGCTTGAGGAACGCCTGTGTAGCCGTAGGTGAAGCAATTGGCGCGGCTGGCTTGCCTTTCGCTGCTTTCGACTGCTTCGGTGCGGACGGAGTGCTAGTAGGGGCTGTATTTGGACCAGACTGAGCACGAGACGACGCGGGCTCGCCAGATGGAGGTGTAGCATTAGCTTTGCTTCTTGAAGTCCCTTGTTGCGATGGTGACGCCAGTTTCCCGGACTTAATATCCTTTTTGCCAATATCTGAAGTAGCAGCGGCGTCCGGCTCTTTCTTGCTCGAGTCCGTCTCTGTAGCAGCGCCCTTACCAGCCCTCCGGCGGCCGCCTGAAGGTGCAAGCCCCAAGTCTCGCTGAAGAATCTTGGCTGCCGCAGCGACGTTATTACGCTCGCGTTTCCGCTCAGTTGGAGCAGGCTGAGCACTATCTTTGCTTGTGTTTTGGGTAGCTGATTTACCAGCTTGCTTAGCAGCAGCGTTGGCGGCCCTGTTTGCTGCTTTCACTGCGTCTTTCGTCGCCTTGTCTGAGGTCCTGGACTTCTTCTCTGCCTTGTCTCCTGTAGATGCCACGGCGACATCCTTGTCTGGCCGCTGCAAAAGTTTTTTCGCTTGTACCTTCTCCGACTTGGACTCCTTCTCTCCCTTGGCATGCCTCGAGGACTTGCTGGAGGCCTCTTTGGCTTTGTTGGCCTTCTTTTCCTTGATATACTGCACGAGAGGCGTAGTGGTCACCGTTTCCTTCTTTTCTTCGGTATCGGTAGGCGTTTCAACGGTGGCAGGTTTTGTAATAGGTTGAGTCAGACTTTCGAGGAATGCGATGAATTCGGGATCCTGATCAATGGTACCCTGGCGGGCATCCTTCCGTACACGGCTACCAGGTATTTTGGCGTAGGGGGCGAACTCTAGCGACGGTGGCCCCAGGAGCACGGGATCATTGAAGGTGTTGCGAGTGTCTAGGAACGATGTCTGTCGGACTATATCTGATAGAGGCGCAATATGCTCGCTGGATGTAACATGAATGTACGCGCGGGAGGGTCTCGAAGGTTTGGCATGACTGCACCGGTGTCAGTTGAAAGATGTGCTGATTTGATCCCTAAGAGCTGGCACTGACTCTTTGGATACCTTTCCTGGTTTGTACTGGCACCAGTCGACTTTTCCTGCTCCAACCATCCACTCTGAACCCAGAGCATTTTCGAACTCGGATTGGGTTAAACCCGGCGGTAACCGTCTCACGAGCAATTTGAGTCGCGGAGCAGGTGGCTTCGGAGCCTTCTTGGAGGCTGTTGATGCATTCTTCTGCGTTGCAGCTGCAGGAATTTGAAGTACACCCCCTGTTGACTTGCCATCGGAAATCTGCGTCATGATGAACCGTTATGAGGGGTGGGTGGGATCTACACTCCGACTGGGGTGCGCCGCAACGTAAATCCCTGGGACTGAAGATGCTGCGGACAATATGATATTAAAGAATTCGAGGTAACAAAGAAAAGCGAGGTTACAGTGGAGGTGACGTTGGTCCTGAGTTGACGAAGAGATATCCTCCGGTTCAAGATGAAAACCAGCTGGATATGTTGCGGCGAGTGAACTACGGGACACGAAGGCCGCCAAGCACGCGGCCCTGCACAGACGATTCAGGGCCTAATTTCCTGCGGGGAAATACGTTCGCGCAAGTAAACTTGTGTTGCTTTCGTCATCCTTCAGATCCTCCGCCGTGGATTAACTATATCAAGAAAGGAATCTTTATATTCCGATTCTGCTAGCTCTCTAATTCTACCTCAAGTCTCTCATCAACTCGGTCGAACTATCCATTCGTCGCTTCGTTCATCCGCACCCGCATCATGGTGGACAGCAAGATTCCTGAGCCGGGACCAGCAAAACTGAAGCGCAATGCAGGTCCAGATGAATGGCTGGAGGCAGCCAAAGATTGCAAGTATCTGTCAGAACAGCACATGAAGCAGCTTTGCGAGATCGTCAAGGAGTACATGATGGAGGGTGAGTCTGCTCAGGGGATCAAGGGATATACTCCGGCTCTAACAAAGTATCTCTGAAGAATCAAATATCCAGCCAGTATCGACACCGGTCACGGTTTGTGGCGACATTCATGGCCAGTTTTACGATTTGCTTGAGCTTTTCCGGGTATCGGGCGGAATGCCCGACGGGTCTGAGGCGGAGGCCCCGAAGACGCAGTCAGCTGTCATCACGTCGGAAGATATCGAACCTCCGTCCACGATTTCGGATCCTAAGCTACGAAAGAAGTTGAAAAATGCCTCTGCGCCGGAGGAGGGAGGCGAAGACTCGAGTGCGAGCCAAAGAAACCGGTCCTCGAGTGATGGCTCAAGAGATGTCGAGCTCAAGCGGAACTTTGTGTTCTTGGGTGACTATGTCGATCGTGGATACTTCAGTCTGGAAACTCTGACATTGTTATTATGTCTCAAAGCCAAGTGAGTGCTCGTTCTAGCTTCCCCTGCCACAGACTAGGACTGACTCCCTCTAGATACCCTGATCGGGTAACACTGGTCCGCGGAAATCACGAGTCTCGCCAGATTACGCAGGTGTACGGGTTCTATGAGGAATGCTTTCAGAAGTACGGAAATGCCTCCGTATGGAAGGCTTGTTGTCAAGTGTTTGACTTCATGACATTGGGTGCCATCATTGACGGTAGGGTTTTATGTGTACACGGAGGATTGAGTCCAGAGATCAGGACCTTGGACCAAGTTCGTGTGGTTGCCCGAGCTCAGGAGATTCCGCATGAAGGCGCCTTCTGTGATCTTGTATGGTCAGACCCAGACGATGTGGAAACTTGGGCTGTCAGCCCCAGAGGAGCAGGTCAGTTATGTGTCCATTTACGCCAGGCGAAATACTTACAGTTCACAGGTTGGCTGTTCGGTGATAAGGTGGCCGACGAATTCTGTCATGTCAATGACTTGACATTGATCGCCCGAGCGCATCAGTTGGTGAATGAGGGCTACAAGTATCATTTTGCGAACCAGAATGTGGTTACTGTGTGGAGTGCGCCCAACTATTGTTACCGTTGCGGAAATCTGGCGTCCGTGTGCGAGATTGGTGACGACCTCAAACCGACGTTCAAGTTGTTCAGTGCTGTCAGCGACGACCAACGACATGTACCCGTATCGCGGCCGGGCCGCAGCGAGTACTTTTTGTAGAATACCTCTTTTGCGCTCTCCATTTTGGCATATTTTCTGAGAATTCCGGGAGATACCCGGTGCGCATGACGCTGGCGTCCTAGCATGCTTGATGGTCTGTCTTATTTGCCAGTGTGGGCAGCGATGATGATTTATATAATGATCTTAGACCCCGCTAACGATACTTTCATCTTTGAGCCCAAGAGGGCAGCATGATTACTCGCTTCATCAGCTTGTATGCTTCCACTTTGATACCTTGCATACGTGCAATAGACTCTATCCGTCCAATATACTCTTGTTCCATGTCTTTATGCTGGTCCTCTTGATCTCATTGCTGATTGGCCGGCACTGGACGCGCGGCATCATCTGCCGATGGCCCCGGGATGCATCCCGGACTTACGGGATACGTTCCGGCCTCGGGTCCGAGTACACCATAAAGAAGCAGACCATGGCCACAAAATCCGGGGAAAGGGTTCTTCTCCAGTTCTATCACTCTTCTTCTACATTTTCATAGTCGACTTATTCCAATGTCCGAGAAAGTCGATGTACTTATCTGCGGGAGCGGATCCGCAGGCCTCTGCGCAGCGACATGGCTCGCGCGGTACGGCATCCGGTGTAAGGTGTTGGAGCGCCGCGACGGGCCCATGACGATGGGCCAAGCTGATGGTGTGCAATGCAGGACCGTTGAAATCTTCGAGAGCTTTGGTATTGGCGAGGAGCTGCTGCGTGAAGCGTACCATGTGCTGGAGGTGGTGTTTTGGGCCGATGATGGATCTGGTTCGATCAAGCGCACTGGTCGGACGGTTGATACGCAGCCGGGTCTGTCACATCAGCCGCATGTTATTCTTAACCAGGCTCGGATTAATGGGCTGCTGATTGAGAAGATGCGGGAGTGGAACAATCAGGAGATCGACTACGGGTATACTATCACTAGCGTCGAAGTGCATAGCAAGCTGGCGGCGGATCCGCAGGCGTATCCTGTCAAGGTGACTGCTGAGAAGAACGGGAAGACTGAGACATTCGAGGCTAAATATGCGCTTGTATGTTATGCTCAGTTACTTTCATTTCTTGCTATAGTGCAGTCTCTGACGTCTCTAGGCTTGCGATGGTGCTCACAGCACCGTTCGGAAATCACTCGGCTACAACATGATCGGAGACAGCACCGATGCCGTCTGGGGTGTCATGGATATGGTTCCTCGCACCGATTTCCCTGACATTCGGAGGAAGACCACCATCCGCTCGAAAGCAGGAAACCTGATGATCATCCCCCGGGAAGGTGGCAGTCTGGCTCGCTTTTACATCGAGCTGCCGACCGGCACAAAGCCCAAGGAAGTCAAGCTTGAGCATCTCCAGCAGGCAGCAAAGAACATTCTTAGCCAGTACACGATCGAGTTTGTCGAAACCGTCTGGTGGTCTGCGTATTCCATTGGCCAACGCCATGCAGATTTCTTTCACAAGGATTACCGCGTCTTCCTTGCCGGAGATGCTTGTCATACGCACTCCCCCAAAGCCGGTCAGGGCATGAACGTCAGCTTGCAGGATGGGTACAACATAGGCTGGAAGCTAGCCACTGTCCTCAAAGGATTGGCGTCGCCTTCTCTGTTGGAGACATACGTCCTGGAACGCCAGAAGGTGGCGATCGATCTGATCGACTTCGACCGGTATTTCTCGAAGCTCTTCTCCTCGGGAGGTCAGACGTCTCCCGCTGAGTTCCAGGAGGGGTTTATCAAGTCTGGCAAGTATACCGCCGGAATGACGGCGCGGTATGGCAAGTCACAAATCACTTCCGACGTGGACGAATCAGACAAGCTCTCGACAAACGTTGTTGTTGGTATGAGACTGCCCAGCGCTCAAGTCGTGCGCTTCAGTGACTCGAAGCCCGTGCAATTAGCTCAGTCGCTCAATTCAGATGGCCGTTGGCGAGTGATGGTCTTCATCGGAGATATCAGCTCGGCCGAGACTAGGACAAAGTTGAAAGCTGTAAGTGACGCTCGTCATAGTGCTGCCTGAATAAGTTTCGCTGACCTCATAGTAGATCGGCGACTATCTCGGCTCAACAGAGGGTCCTATCCAGACATTCCGCCCCAAGGGAGGAGATATCGACAGTCTTATCGAGCCTATTCTGGTGGGTCATGGCAAGCGCCATGCCGTGGAACTGGAACAGATTCCCGAGTGCTTCTACCCTGTGACTGGAAAGCATCAAATCAAAGGCAGGTCTCCGAAGTTAATAAAGAAAATCCATAGTAAGATGTGCTAACGATTATCAGACCTTCACAAAATCTACTACGACGACGAAAGCTATAACAAGGGTCATGGTCACTGCTACGAGCACCTAGGGATTAGTCCCGAGAAGGGCGCAATTGTGATTGTCCGTCCGGATCAATGTGAGGATTCTAATCGTCAATTTGAGTAGCTAATGCTAATTCTTGCCCAGATGTATCTGCCGTGACGAGTCTGGATGACTATACGCAGATTGGAAAATTCTTTGCGGGTTTCCTGATACCCCAGCTGCCTGAAAGCAAATTGTGATTTGACCCGATTATAACAATCATAGTCCGGCGACTTTTTTCGACTTGTATATAGTTCTGTGTGAGCCTGTATATATCAATGAAGGCGAGCAATAGGCAACTGCTTTGTTTGAATTGATCATCAGGATGTGGGGTATTTGGGCGATAAGAGCTTGACCACCCCGCACCCTCGTCGAAGGATGATTGTGGAGCTGAGTCTTCTCTCACTATTTGAATCATCTGAGGCTCGAAACCTAAATGTAAATACGACTGCCTATACCATCGGTTAGATGAGTCAGGTCAGCTTTCGTATAGCATGAGTCATCCAACCTCCAGCTGAACGAGCAAAAAGGCCGAGGATTTATCTTCCAAAGGGTGGAGAAGATTAAGCCGTCCCAGAGACATAAACACCGCAATATTGTGTCGCATCGAAGACCGGAATGGCGGAATTTCCTGATTTCATCGTACCTCCTCATCTCGCTGAATACAATGTCCCTCTGCCCGAATTCGCCGCGTCGAAACCGCATCTGACGGATTTCGTTGTCGGGGGACTGGTATATTCTCAATCCATCGAAGAAGGCGATGACGCCACCGAACCGACAAGCGAACAGCCTCGTACCCGCGTTCTGCTCCTCCAACGCGCTGCCACCGATTCCTACCCCGGTCATTGGGAAGGACCAGGAGGGATGAGCGAGCGCACCGATGCCACGCTGCTAGCCGGCGTAGCGCGCGAGGTCTTCGAGGAGACCGGGCTCCACGTTTCCAAATTTGTTGATTTGATTGCTATCGACGAGTGGTCGCGGATGTTGCGGAATGAGTTGCACCGTGTAGCTAAGTTCACGTTTTTGGTTGAGGTGCATGAGGCGAGTGAGAAGGGTCGTGTGCCATCCGAGGACGTGGTGGTGGGAGTTGCGCCGGAGCGCTGGGAGGATGGGGTGAAGTTGGAGCAGGCTGAGCATCAGGCATTTGAGTGGGCAACGGAGGAGGAGGTGCGTGAGAGTCTAGAGTCACAGGGCAAGTATAAGTTTCTGAAAGACCAGGGTTGGAATTTGCTGAAGGGGTTTGAATTGCTGAAGAGGACTATTGCTGAGGGAAGTCGAGGATGATACTGTAAACCCAAGGGTTGCCTGAGGCTCGCACTTCGCAAGAGCAGGTTTTGCATATAATCTTATCATTGCTTATGTGTTGTACAGCATTCTGTGAGAGTGTTACAAGCGTATTGATACACAGAGTTAGAAATGAACAAAGAGAAGATGAAGAGACGCGTTGCGGCTGTCAATCAACCTATCGACCCACCTAGACTGTATTGTCTTCGGCTGGCAAAGCTCCCTCACCTTGCATCTGCAGGGCGACCTCGTCAACTCGCTTCCATACTCGCAGTAGGTTACCCCCCGCGACTTTGGCAGCATCCTTATCACTGACACCCCGTCGTAGAAGCTCTGCGATTAAGTCGGGGAATTTAGACACATCCTCTAGACCTCGAGGAACAGTCATGATACCATCAAAGTCGCTACCTAAACCGACATGGTCGAAGCCAATCAGACCTCCAATGTGCATAATGTGATCCGCAACTTTTGCAAGAGTAGCATGCTCCATATCAGTCTTTGGTAACTCATCTGGGTAATCCGACGCACTACACGAGATGAAATTGGGCGAGAAGTTGACCATAACCAGCGAGTCTTTTGCCTTGACGAGTTCTAACACATCGTCGGGAACGTTGCGAGGATGGGGACAGATCGCATACGCAGAGCTGTGACTATATATTACTGGCGCACGACTGCCGGACCAATTGTCCTTACCGGCACCGAGGACGTCTCGCATGGTGTCCACACTGACGTGAGCCAGATCAACAATCATTCCCATCCGGTTCATCTCATAGACGAGATCCTTTCCAGCTTCACTGACCCCGTGCCAGTACGGAACGGCCTTTTTGATACTGCCGTCGGGCTGTTCAGTCAAAGCGGCATCTGCGTAACGATTGTGGCAGTTGTGTGTCAGTGTGGCGTATGACACCCCAAGGTTATAGAAATCTCGCAACAGAGCCAAGGAGTTACCGATGGAGTGCAGGCCCTCAATCCCATAAGGAGAAATGATCTTGCCATCTAGGAAAGCTTGGAGAGCGGTTGTTCCATTCGGAGGTGATGAAAATGTGCCAGGGTAGGCCTTTGCCAGTCGTGATATGAGGTCGACTTGTTCCAATGTTTGACGAATGCCTGTTAAACAGTTATTAGCAGTGGCTCTGAGATGCAGGGGTTTAATACGCCTACTCGTTGTATATGTTGCATCAGAGAAATCCTCCCAATTCTTAGGACACTGGACAAACACACTCCAAAAGGTACCGCCGACTTTGCCCTTAGAAAGTCGCGGCAGATCAACATGACCTTTGAGGCCTCCTTGAGTAAAAGGAACGGTGCAGTTGTCGGCATAAATCTTCTTGTTGAAAAAGGACCGGATGAAGATAGGAAGGTCATCGTGGCCATCTGCCTAGCCGTAAGTATACTCGCGTGGCTAAAATGAGAAGGACATTTTACCAATCAATGGAGTGTCTGACAGAATCTTGTCGACCCTCTGCTCAATGCTAAGAGGGGCGCTCAATGGGGGAGACGCCGTCATGAAAACAACAAGGCATGCTAGTATGAGCGTCACAGCCAAACGTCCAAGATACCGAGTAAAGGACTTTTTTTCGGAAATTTGACCTTGTTTCTCTTCATCATTTAAGAAGCTCTCAAGAGATTGCTGCTTCTCAACAGACATTTTTCTAGACATCTGCAGGTGAGTCAGAGATCAAATCAATATCAAGAAGATCGTGTTGAAGAAAACGGTTACACTCACAACAGTGTCCGCACTAAAGGCGAGGCTAGGCTGACAAAGGCGATCGATAGCACGCACAGTTGACTATTATTTCTATCTTCATGCAATGATGCCTTGAGATTATACAGGCCGCCAGGTCACCTCTCCTGGTCACCGAGTACATGGCTAGTAATTACTGATAGGCTGCTCGTAATTATGAGGTTTATGCTCACCGGGGCAAGTGGCTTACTAAGATTTATGCTAAGGTTGCCACGTGTAAAACATGTGGTAAGCAACCGGGCGAGCATAACCCTAGTACCTGGATACTAGTAAGGTACTGGTAATTACCAGCTGTCTACCTGGCGACCTGGCGAGCAGATTCATGACATGACTTTTCTTATCTTCCATCTACAAAAGAGGAATTAATACGCTCTCGAAGACAATATGAAGGTTATCACCGTTGGTGCAATTCAGGGCGTTAAATTCCTTATCTCAGGTCTGAGATTGACTATCAAGGGACAGAGGTATTCATAAGCTTGACTCATCATACAGCGAACGTGTATCTGATCTCGGCGGATTTTGTCCTTCAAAGGACGAGGATAGCAAGACTATATTAATTGTTGTTTATTATCTATATTTAGAGAGATTTCGAAGTTAAATTGGACTGTTCTTTGTGTGCTGATTCGTGCCTGAGGCGTCTACCTGTATGGGCAGCAAACTCAAATGCGGGAGCCAATCAGAGCCCATCTGAATGCAGAAGTCTCTTCCTCATGAGTGCCTCACAGCAACCTTCTTTGATCAAAAAGCTGTTGAAAGCTGAAGTATCCAGGTAAATGGTCATTTGTGCAAGTATTACTTGCTGACTTCTTTCATCTCCGAGTGTACATAGCTGCTTACAAACAAGGAGACCCCATTTGTGCCCCTCTTGGCTTTTCCCCACTTGGTCCGACCGCCCTCCGTCCATCAATTTTATCCCGCCTTTTTCAAGTTTCTCTCCGCGAATGCGACTAAATATTAACGCGGCAGCTTAAAAAAGAAAAAGGGTTGCACTGCTGTATCGATTCCTTGGAATCATTATGGCGGAGTACTCCATTACTGAAGGTTCGATAAAATGAGAGATCGTTTCCCCAGTATCATGCTGACCCATAGTTCGTTTATAGGTCTTTTGGCCTTCTGGCATTCCTACCGTCTACTGTTCTTGGTCGCTCTCTCAACGGCCTTCGTGGGTCAACGATTCTACCGCAAACTTCAGTCCAGAACGAAAACAACAGCCTCGTCTTCGGTTCCCGCATCGCCCCGTAGCCAATCCCCCGAACAGACAGAAAAAGACGCCTCGCTCGAGAGCAGCAACCAAGCAACGACAGAGAAAGCTGAACAGCAACTTCCCTTGGCCAAAGGCCCACCAAAGGGCACTTCAGGCCCGAAGAGGGTTACCGGTAAAAAACCATCGAAGGTTGCTGGACGACGAGGACAAACAGAGGATGCGCAGCCTCTCTCCTTTATCCAACCCATCATCTTTTTCGCTTCTTTGACTGGCAACACCGAAAGATATGCCAAGATACTGTTGGAGGAATTGCGCGCTGCGGCGCAAAAGCGGGCTGATTTGCAGGATCGCGAACGTGGCCTTCTACCCCCTCTGATCCACGACCTCTCCTATATCGAACTCGATGACTACTTCATTTCTGCACCGAAGCCTCCGCCAAACTCACCCGGCACACGCTACGTATACTGCTTATTGATCCCTACATACAACATCGACAGTATCCTGAATACGTTCCTCGACCATCTTAACGAGACTCATAACGATTTCCGCATCGACACAGGCGCTCTGTCAAGCCTCGCCGGGTACTCTGTTTTCGGATTTGGTGATAAGGAAGGCTGGCCTACCGAGGAGGAAGGCTTCTGTTCTCAAGCCAAAGAGCTGGACAAATGGATGGCCAAACTAACAAGGCGGAAACGAGCATATCCTTTGGGATTGGGTGATGTCAAAAGTGACGCTGAAGCCTCCTTGAAAGAGTGGTCGCAGGGATTGCAAGATATCCTTTTTGACATCCTCGAAAATGGCGGGCTAGGAGAAGGCGTGCCTGGCAGTGGCGATCCGGTTGAGAGTGACGAGGAATTGGACGATGAAGATGTAAACAAGAGCAATGCTCAAAATGTTATGGACTTGGAGGACATCAAGTTTGGAGGTGATAAAAACGCATCCGGGTCGCCAATTCCCGTGGATTTTACAACCGCAGGAAAATCTTCCTCTGGGCAATCAACCGAGAAGGAGATGGTTCCAAAGACGTCACCCACCTACGCTGCTCTAACAAAACAAGGCTATACGATCGTCGGGTCTCACTCCGGTGTCAAGATCTGTCGTTGGACTAAATCTGCGCTACGTGGTCGAGGTTCATGTTACAAGTTCTCCTTTTACGGTATACGATCTCATCTTTGCATGGAAGCTACACCATCTCTCTCCTGCAGCAATAAGTGTATCTTCTGCTGGCGCCACGGTACAAACCCAGTCGGAACTACTTGGCGTTGGAAAGTGGATTCTCCGGAATTGATCTTCCAGGGAGTCAAGGAGGGCCATTACAAGAAGATCAAGATGATGCGTGGCGTTCCTGGGGTGCGAGCCGAAAGATTCGCAGAGGCCATGCGTATCCGACACTGCGCCCTGAGTTTGGTCGGCGAACCGATTTTCTATCCTCACATCAATGAGTTCCTGGACATGCTACACGGCGAACACATCTCCAGCTTCCTGGTATGCAATGCTCAACATCCTGATCAGCTCGAAGCTCTGCGTCGCGTAACCCAACTATACGTGTCCATTGATGCAAGCAACCGTGAGAGTCTGCGGAAGATTGATCGTCCTCTGCATCGGGATTTCTGGGAGCGCTTCCAACGTTGCTTAGACATCCTCCGAGAGAAGCGCCATGTCCAGCGCACTGTCTTCCGTCTCACCTTGGTCAAGGGATTCAACATCGATGATGAAGTCATCGGCTACGCAAATCTGGTGGAAAAGGCACTTCCGTGTTTCGTCGAAATAAAAGGTGTGACGTTCTGTGGCACAACCACCAGTGCTGGAGCTGGCTTGACAATGCAGAATGTGCCTTTCTACGAAGAAGTCGCCCAGTTCGTCACTGCTCTCGACGCCGAGCTGCAGCGCCGTGGGCTGAAGTATGGCATCGCCGCGGAGCATGCGCACAGTTGCTGTGTGCTCATTGCCTCGGAACGATTCCACGTCAATGGCAAATGGCATACTCGGATTGATTATGATCGATTTTTCGAGCTTTTGGAGAAGGAGAAGGCCGGTGGCACGTCTTTTGGTCCCGAAGACTACACGAGGGAAACCGAGGACTGGGCACTCTGGGGTAATGGTGGTTTCGACCCGAACGATCAGCGTGTATACACCAAGGGCAAGAAGAAGCATATGCAGATCACGGCGGAGCCTTGAGGAGAGGTGGTCAATAGTTCTGCCAAGAATTATATGCCTACTGAGGCCGCCTGATTGCAATCTACTTGAAATGTATGGGTGCCACCATGCTACTCCGTCCACAAGACAGTCCCCCCAGGACGAAAAGCATGTCGCAAAGGCGTCGGGCCCTGCTGTCCGGTTCATCGGCCTGGGGCAAGTACGACAGCGATAGGGGCCATCTTCAAGTCACAGGGTCCCTGAAGTAGGGATCGCTCGTCCGGTGGAATCCTCGAATTCAAAGAGTTACCCTTCTTGCAATCTTTATCTCTCGTTCTCCCTACCTTATATTCACACTGCAAAGAGACAGGTCTCCATTTTCCTTACGAACGCTAGGAGCACCTAAACACACAGACTTAATGCAGATCTCATTTGAAAGCAATGGTTGAGCCAACTTAATCAGACTCACCATGAAGGAGGTTGGGGTCCGAGCCTTATATGTATCGATTGGGGCAATGCCTTGTCAGAACTTTCCACTGGACAGGGGCGGCATTCACCTACAAGTGATGAAAGAAGGGCAAACTGAAGAAGCTGTGGAGTTACATTCTCCCACGACAGATGTAATAACCATGGTTAGCCTAGAATCAAAGAGTCAGTTGTAAGGGAATTTTCTATATCTGCAGAGCCAAAGAAAGTACCTATCACAATGATGGCGGTGAGCTGAGGACCGGATGGCCACTCAGTAGTGGGATTCTAAATCTGTACGACTAACACCGAGGACTTTATTATAACTATCTACTCCGCAGAGTTTTAGTGGATGATGTGTTTGAAAGCCGCAGGCACAGTCAATTCCCGAGAGCACCTGCATCAGACCTAAATATCCCTATATATCTTTCCATCAGCCGGATCAGAATCCTTCCATTATGTCTTTGATTGCTTATCAACCGTAAGGCGTCCGTTGCATGCTCTTTAAAAGACTAAGAAGTTCGAGGCGGGTTTTTCGCAGGAAAAGTTGCGACGATGTATACCAGGGACTCAACTTCCAAAACTTTAGTCAGGATTCAGACCCAGAGAGAATTCACAGCTCAGTCCTGACCTGGAAAGAACAAAAGAGAAAAAAGAGGTTCCGCCTTACATTGCCCAAACTAAACCCGACGCCAAGCTGATCTGCAGCTTGTAACTATGGTTGAGATTGCAGGTTGCGAACGTCGGTGTCAACGAGTGCGGTAGCCGATGATGATGTCTCCACAGGTCGTCAGCAAGGCTCACTGTTGATCTTGCTGGTGTGCCAGAGGCATAGGCTCGTTTGCCCACGTTGCTCACTGTTTGCAGGACGGAGAGACGGGTGCTGGTTTCGACGGATGCATGTGCTCGTAGCTCGGTTTTTTCGATGAGCATTGACTGGAAGTCGTCAAGATGAGGTTACAGGCTGCCCGTTGATCCTCGTCATGTATATTGTCAGGGGGATGGGCTCGCCGAGGAGGAGACAGGCTTCGTCCGAGAGTCGGACATCAATCTGGTAACTTGTCGGTAGGGATTTCTCAAGATTCCCCGGATTATGACTGACGCCTTTCTACGAGGGCATGTGAGGGAGGGTTGAAGTCGGTAACCGGATAGAAGGTTATACCTCGAGCCTAGACAAGATTTAGATCTTTGGCCTATAGAGAAATATACCAAACAAAATTCATAGAAGAGATAGAAGCCAGACAAGCGGAAATCAGTAAATGCTTACATGAAACCCCTTTAAGCAGCAAGTTTGCACCATGCACCCACTCCGTCTCTTTCTCTCCCTCGTATCGAAGAGATCCCGTCGCATGGCTGGACAATCAAGCACACACGACACAGGACCAAAAAGCACAACTGATGTTGCTCTTTATCTGCGAGTCACCTCTCAGACGCTAGGGCTCCTTTACGATGTTCCTCTATTCCTATATCTCACTTCTTCTCTGACATTTACTGAGCAGGCTACGACCCCGGGTTATGGAACAGGTGGGTTTAGATATGCTGAGGTATTGTAATTCACGGATGGTTCTTGGAGGTTGCCGTATTGATATTTAGGATCTGATTGCCGTCTAGGATCACATGGAAATGAGCAGTGCAAGGTGCTGTACTTGAGACACCACATGAATTTGTCACTGAATCCCTGGATGGATAGCTATGGGTTCATCCCATTATCAGTCACATCTAACGCCTTATACTTTTCAGGGCAATTTGGGTCTTGAGATATGACAGCCCACAGGAATTCAGATGTGTCATTTTGGACTGAAGAGATTGAAAAGTAGCCATTCGGAGGTTACAGTGAATCCCCAGAGAGTAAATACGGAAACTAATACACACGCACAAACAAATATAAATCAATCTAGAGAGTCATGTTAATCACCACCGCTCGTGTCTGTAGCTCGGAAGTCAATCAATGAGCCGAGGTACTGTTACGGCGGCCAAGAATGGGAACCTTGACATTGTGGTGTCTCCCTTCTTTTTGCATCCACATACGATCAAAGCAGAAGAGTACCTGTTTTAATCCAGCTATCACTTTAGAGAATATTAGCCATTTACCTCAAATATTGCCATACGGAGCAGACAATGTCTTTCCCCATCATTGACGTTTGGGCGAATCCCGTCTTTCCTTTGGACGTGAGTGAATCAAGCTGCGCTTCAAACAATGCTAGCAGTCAAATTCGGCCCTAATATAAATTCTTCCTGGCTAATCATGATCTCATGACAATAGGAAGGCGTGCCTGAGGTCCGTCGTCTATTCGAACAGTCTCATGCTGATAGCAGCTTGCTATCCCGGAGACGGACACCCGATGAGCTCGTCGCTCTCATGGATGCCGCGGGGGTTTCAAAGATATGCCTCTGCGCATGGTACCGACCAGGGCAAGTAGTCTTCTCCAACGAAGACGTGGCGCAGTTTACTCGCGCCTATCCTGACCGTTTTATCGGGATTGCCGGTGTCGACCTGCATGATCCAGTCAGCTACGTGAAAGAGGTGGAAAAGTACGTCAAAGTCGAAGGGTTTAAAGGTGTTCGCGTGGTGCCATGGCTTTGGAATCTACCACCCACGGACAAGCACTAGTAAGTTAATTATCACATCAAGTAGGAAATGCTCGATAGTTGGCTGAGACGTCTGCTGGTAGCTGGCCGCTCTATGTCAAGTGCATCGAGCTCAATATTCCCTTCGTAAGTACCTTCCACTGCCAACTTCATGACCGTGAAGGATGGTTAACCAGTATCGTTTCGTTTCAGCTCACTCAGGTCGGACATACTGGCCCCCTCTGCCCAAGCGAAGTTGGCCGACCAGTACCTGTAAGTCCCTCAAGGACGCCATCCCATCAAAGCAATTTAGCCGGCTGATAGATTCCAGTATATCGACGAGGTGGCCCTGGCATTCCCCTCGCTGTCGATCATCTGTGGACATATTGGTTTTCCCTGGACACAAGAGATGATCGGTGTGGCGTGGAAGCACCCGAATATCTACATCGACACTTCAGCATATCTACCGAAATATTATCCAAAGGTAACATACGTATGCAGTGATGTCCGTAGGAATCTCACTGACATTGACGTCGGCACAGGAACTGATACAGTTTGCAAACACCACCGGAAGGAAAAAGGTCATGTTTGGAACTAACTTCCCCCAATTAAGCTGGAGCAAGTGCGTCGAGTCAGCGAACCGGGATATCAGACTTCGGGACGACGTCAAGGCAGATTTCTTTGGCGGAAATGCTGCCAGGGTGCTCAAGCTTGGGGCTGTTGCCTTGAGCAAAGAGAAGCTTTGAAGATCCTAGTGGTGATCTAGCCTAGGAGTTCTCGCCCCAGATGGCCTTGGCTACATGGTCATCGTCACGCTCTGTTCCATCAAGTCATGAAATGGATCATGGACCTTCATCTTCAGATAGGACCCAAGAGTTGCCCACATCATGTTCTAAGATGATAAATACTCGTATTAAACCTTATCATCACTCTGCTGAGGAAATATTTTGAAATTGGGCCACCTAGGTGCAAAACTACCACAAGCGAGGTCTAGCCAAGCCTTCCCCTACACTGTTGTATATATTCAGAGGTCATCATAACAATAGTTCTGACCGCACCCTTGACATTTATTTCCCTTCTCGAAAACATCGAACCGCCATAAATCTCGCTAAGCTGCGCGCCGGAGCGCTGTTTAATCTCCTCAGATTAGCTTTCCCAAGGAGGCTGTCTGCCCAGCTTTAGTAAATACAGCTTCGAATGTCTTGGGCAAGGAATTCCATGGATACGGGTATGATATGTTTTGTGTACTATACAGGTTCGTAATATTTGGTAAGGAGCTACCTAGCATGGAGTACTGAATGTAGAAAAGATAAGTAGCTGAAATGAGGAAGTTTATAGTCTTCGACTGTCTAGATTATGTGTTATATAAAGGCAACTGGATGGTGACAGCTGGGAAAAGAAGCAGATACCTCGGTGAGTCTGTATTGCTAACCTTTAAGGGACTATTCTGTTTCATTAGAACTACTGGGCCGCAGATAAGCGCGCTAATACCTACAATTTATGCTCTTGCAAGCATGAAAGTCTCTGCAGCACCCCGTTGCGGACATCATGGACAATTGTCGCAGCGTCCTTTACTTCGTGAATCAATCCGATGGAAGCTCCCGCGTAGGTGGCAAGCCGTCCCTCCGGTCCCCAGCCACTATCACCGGCCTTAAGGGCTTCATCATGCAGCTTCTTCAGTTCTTCAAAGGACCGGCCCGCCTGGTGCTCGATAAACGACTTGTTAATGATGGTACGCGGACTGTACTCTTCCGGCCACCCTGTGGTGCCGCGGAGTTGGTTATAAAGCAATGTTCGCGTGGTTGTAACCGCGCCGTCACTGGCTCGCACAATCTCGCGCTGATAACCAGGGTTGATGCGCGCCTCATGGGCTGCAAGGAAGCGCGTCCCCATCACCACACCAGAGGCTCCCAAGCAAATTGCTGCCAACGCACCCCGCGCGTCCGCAATTCCCCCCGCGGCGAAAAGGGGAATCTGGCTTCCTGCCAGTGCATCGGCCACCTCTGGGAAGAGTGATAATAGTCCGAGTCCATCCTTGGCCCGACCGTGGCCTCCAGCTTCGGCCCCCTGAATAACAATTACATCTGGCCGCTCGGAACACTTGAGAAGCTCCTTCGCTTCCGCCAGAGTTCCTATTTGAATCCAGACTTGGATCCGTGGCCATGCATTGCGGATCCGAAGGGACCAAGCGTCAAAATCTCTCCGACCCTCCCGCGGGGCATAGAGCCAAGCAGCGCAAGGTCTAAATTTCTCAACTGCTGCTACCGCAACCTCAAGATCATCATTCCAGAGTTGAAAACCCACGCCAATGGGAAGCGGGTACTCGGCAGCCGATAGGGCATGGAAAACAGATGATGACGTCCGCATTTTGTTGACTAGTGCCGTTGCCTCTTCAAGATCCGCCAGCATGTCCTGCGTTTTGATGCCGGGTCCTATAAATCCCAAGCCGCCAGCATGAGAAACCGCAACCGCCAAGGCCGGACCGGACATGACACGCATCGGGGCGCTCACGATACATGGGCTTGACACCCACGGATAGAGCCGGGAGATGTTCTTCGCGATGTCACAGGCACCGGGCATCTTCAAACAGTACGCAATATCGATGGGAAAGAGAACAATGACTTGGACTGTGGGGTTACTTAGGAAGACAGGTGAGCTAAATTCGACGTAGCGGGGGAAAGAAAAAGGCAAGAAAATCAGGGAAGGAGATCAAGGACGCGACGGGGGCAAGAGTCAGCACTTATGCTTTATGCCACTACACATAGCGGAGAGAGTTAAAGTGTGATTGTATTTCCTTCCGCAATATCCGCACCGCATGCTTTGGCGGCATCATGTCATCAATTTTCCTTTATCCCCGCATTTTCTCCGTCATATACGATTGCGGGATTCCGAGACACGTGAAACTGGAAGGAATGACAAAAGGAGAAGACGGGTTGCGACACATTATTCGAATCCGTCGACGTATTGAAGGATCGAAAGTGATAGACAAGGTTATAGAGCCTCAGTATTGTTGGGGCTAGAATAAGACAATACATGATGCATTCTTAGCTCTCCCAAGGGAGACATACTTCACTAGAACTCTCACATGAGAGCCATTCGGAAATGGATAAGCGATACGTCTCCCTATCAAGCCAGAGGCAGGAGCCGGTGGGAATCTTATCAAAGAAACACACTACAACAGACAGGATTTGGGGATGCTCCCAAAAGGCATACGAATATTGTATTTCATTACGCTTTAGTTTGCGTTGTGGTGAGTGCTTTTCTTCCGACTCAAGCCAAGAGACAAAGCAGAATGCCATAATGCACAGCTTATCTCAATGGGGGTCACAGCTTACGGCGACTCGCAAGATACGCAGCAATTCGAGGCCGACCTTCGAATGCTGTTTTGAACTCGGTGAGACGTTCTGGTAGAGCATCTGGTAAGGCTCCAATCTGCGAGTCGTTGTCGATGGACTGATAGACCGCAAAGTCCGCATAAGTGATCCTCTCCCCTAGAAGGAAAGGACCACTATTCTCCGCGTAGAATTTGTCCAGTGCCTTGTAATAGCTAGGGACAAATGCCTTATACTCGTCAGTCACGCTTTTTATGTTCTTTACCCATTCGAACTAATGCTTGGGTCAGTCCAGGTGACAACTTTCGACATTTCGGATCTTCAGTAAATCAGGCTTACTCTCCAGTCATTGTACATATCGGCAACAGCATCCACGAGATACTTTTCAATGCTAGTATTGCCATCATATGAGCCGAGCTCCCTGGCTAGGTATCGAAGAATTGGAAGATGCTGTTGCACCCTGTCAGCAGGTGCTATAATTTGCATATGACGAAAATTTACCTGTCTTAGGACCTTTCCCTCATACTCAAGCACGGGTACTTTGCCAGTGACTGACAGTCCCTTTTCTTTGAGTTCGGCGCTGGTTGTTGGCCAGGAATCGTCATAAGCATACCGAACATCCTCGAAATTGACCCCCGCGTCTCTCAAAAACAACCTAAACAGGTGTTCTTGGTCAGCGACTGTTCTCAATTCGACGCACTAATCCGGTACTGCTACGCCTACCGGATAACTTCCCCACGACCAAGGGAACCGATGTCCAAGTAGTGAAGGGTGAGTTTTGTGGTAGGAAACGGCATTCTGAACTTTGGATTTACTCACTCCTATCAGATGTTCGGAGCAATATTGTTGAGACCAACGTTACTCCAGCTAGTGGAACCACAGAGTTTATATAACTTCTGCCAAACCCATCTCTAAACTCTCTTAACTCTTGTCCAGACGTGTGCCTAGGCTTGTCCTCAATGCCAACCACAGGACGCCACGAATCTATGACAACATCGGTTTCGGGATCGACATTGCTTACATAATCTGATACAGTATCCCCGCAATATCCGCTCTTCCATCCAAGTAAATTCCGCTAGCTCATGGTATCTACACTTCTCTTGAGGCGACCGACTGTGTTCCATTTTGGTTTCTGGTGCTATCGGCGCCACCTGGCAGTCAAGCACTGCATTCTTTCCCCGGATAGATGATAGATACATTATGCCTACGTCTGCGCAACTGAAGCGGAAGCGCTCCCGGGTGGCCTGTGAGCCATGTCGGGGGCGGAAAAGGAAATGCAATGGAGGGAATCCATGTATGACATGTGTGAACTGGGGTTACGAATGTTACTATGAGCGGCCTTTCGAACCGAAAACCCCGCCCTTATCCGAGTCTGCAAGGCCGACATTGCTAGAGCAACCGCCTGCCGAACGCCTTAGCCAACGAAGGGAACCGACAGAACTCCAAAATGTTTTCCGATGTATTGAGGCGAACTCTGGAGCGGCTTTCGTCAGGAGGATGGGCCTCAAAGTCGATCCAGCGAATGCGCCCAAGTTGAATCTCTTTGGGTGGAATATTGGCCCTCGCCAATTACCGTCTGGCTTAGGACCACCCGTCTGTGCCTATCCAATCGTCGATATTCTCTCTCGTACAGATATGGAGTCACTGGCGGACATCTACTTTTCTAAAGTACACCCATGCTACGGCTTCATCGACCGTCGACTGTTTTATGAGCGCGTGGACGCCCGGTGGGCTTCACCCCTCACCAGAGACCCGTACGATGGTGTGCTCAGCGGTGTCGCAGCACTAGGGTCCCTGTTCTCCGAACGGAGCGCGACGATCACTGAATTGAATCTAGTGGAGGCTGCCCGGTCCGTTCTCGACATTAATGGCTTAAGCGGCACACCTTCGGTAGATTTTGTGACAGGCTGGACGCTTCGCGTGGTCTATATGCGGATAACCGCTCCACCCAATTCTGCATGGATCGCAAGTTCCACATTGATGCACCTCATCGAGGCATCGGGTCTTCACTTGGAATCCTCCTTTGAAACAGTCCTTTCCCGCGGCACGCAGTGCGATCAAGATCTTCAAAGACGGCTAGTTGGCGTGGCACAGCATTTGAACATGTGGATTTCCTATGATTTAGGTCTTTCCAGGGTGTCACTTCGAGGCAGCTTACCATCCCTTCCGTTACCAAGGCCCGAGGATTATACAATCGAACTTTTGGGTTTGCTTCCCGCAACAGCAAACTTGGACCCAGAAAAGCCACAAGATGGCAAAGACCTTGAATCATCGCTTCTACAGGTCTTGAGCAGAACTCATACACAACCTCCCTCCGTCCTCGCCCAATGCAATCTTCTGCTTTGTCTCCTTCGACGCCTATGCGCATTACACGTCAACATCTCCACTGTTGCGCATGGCGATATCCTTTCATTACTGAAGAAAGGTCTCCAAGCGGCACGCGCTCTGGTTGAGAGCTGCTGTCCGTGGCAGCATATAGCCAACGTACCATTCCACACTATTTGTATTCTTCTCGAGATGGATACCAATTCATCGCTTGAAGTTCTCCCAGAGGCTATGCAGACCCTGAAGCTTGTTGCTTCCAGTTACGATACCAATACGGTAAGGGAGGCCTATGATACCGCGCGTTTGATCGTTTTTCTCTATCAGAGGCGAAGGTCTGAGGATGCCAAATTTCTGAGGGATCTTTTGGACAAATGTGAGGAGCAGCCGGAGTCTAGGTTTTCTCGCGGTCAAATTGGCTCCGCCTTCGAAGAGGTATCGTGGCTGGAGGGTTTGATCGCCGACATGCCAAGTTTGCAAGGGTTCGATCTGAGCCAGTTCTTACACGACCAGTCACCCAGTCCACCTCTAGACGCTGGTCTTTCGGAGCCGACATATTTGCCATAAATCATGCTGCGAGGGATTTTGTGTCTTGCACCTACGTATGTGCCGGTCGCCCTACGTTGTCGTCACATAATATCTTATAAAGCTTCCCGCGTAACAACTCAATCCTGGGTGATTCTCCTGCTGGATGGCAGTCATACTGGCGCTCATGCCCATTACATCGCCCACCTCTACCCCAGACGGAATAGGGAAGTGTCTCGGCAAGTAGCAAACTAACGCCACCGCACCACTTATAGTAGTTTACCTGGGATTCAGGAAGGAGGACTCTATCCCTCTGAACTTGGCTTTTTAGCCCCGTTGACCACTCTGCCTCTAAGTAGTAGGCCCAGGGTGTGCAATTATATACTTGGTCGTTCTTCGCCCCTATCTGCTGCCAGTAGGCGATGCTTTGAGGTGTCCACGTTCCACGACTTGCAGTGCCTGGAACATTCCAACAACATCACATCGCCCGCGAGTGATAGGAGTTGGGAGTACAAGGCATGATGATGTATCATTTGACTTCAAGCGCACTATTTGTGGCCGAAATAAGTCCTCTATCTTGGCTCTTAAGCATCAATCGCCCTGGCTCTGAGTGCTATAGACTCTACAATTGTACCAACGCGCCTTGGGAGCATATAGATAGATAGTCAGTCATGGTCTAGCTTGGACAAGATAGTCGGTACATGTGAGAACCTCGCATTGGGCTGCGAAGGTTAACCACTGAGGCAAACGACCTACTATGATTGCCCCCTATGGTCAATCATGCCCAACCTCCATATATATATCTTTAAGCCTTACTGGATGCCTCTAACAGTACAACCTGTGAGGTTTAGTCTGTTCAGTTCCCCGCAATAACCGCGGTGTTCCGCGGCGTTTATACTGGAGCCCTACTTTTGCAATTGGTAATAAATATTCTCTTCACTACTCTCTAGACACAACAACATGGGGGGCGAGGAACCAGGACTCTTCTATAGAGAGTCAATAAATTTCCAGCAAGCCCTGGATGGTCTCCGCGTTTCTCCTTTTCCCTCTCCCCCTTCTTTCAATAAAGTGCTCCAGCGTCCCTAGCCAGACTTATCCTTCACTCGACCCAACCTCCCTGTTACAATGGAGTCACCAAAGTTCTACGAAAGCAGTTCTCGCCTCTCTCAGATGAGCGACGAGAAGGAAACCATTGGCCCCTCAAATCCCGCACAAACGACCACTGATCGCCAGCATCTTCAACTGACGATCCGGTCGAGCGATGGAAGTACTAAGAAAGACAACCGACATTTAACCATCGGGGCTAAGAAAGCGTTTCCACCGCCGCTGATTGACCCAGAAAACTATGTTGTTGACTTCGATGGGCCCGACGATCCGGAGCACCCATACAATTGGAGTTATGCTTTGAAGTATGCCCCATCGCGTGCTTTGGTGTGGTGACACGGATCCTGACTATATCCTGTGCTATCGAAGGCTCCGTATTTCAGCAATCGCCTGCCTTGGTACATTCACATCTTCATTCACAAGCGCAATCTTTGCTCCAGGAGCTGGCCTTGCAAGCAGAACATTTGGGGTGGGCCCTGAGGTTGGCACCCTCGGCACGACCTTGTACATTCTAGGATTCGCATCTGGTCCGTTGATCTGGGCTCCTTTATCCGAGTTAATAGGGCGGCGATGGCCGCTGACTATCGGCATGCTGGGCGTTGCGATCTTCACCATTTCCGCCGCAGTTTGCAAGGATATTGAGACGTTGATTATCTGTCGCTTTTTTGCCGGGCTCTTTGGTGCCAGTCAACTCTCCGTGGTCCCGGCGGTGCTATCGGATGTCTATAATAATGCTCAGCGTGGCACTGCTATTACCCTCTACTCTCTCACCGTTTTCGTTGGCCCCTTTAGCGCACCGTTCATTGGTGGCTTCATCTCATCAAGTTCTCTTGGCTGGAGATGGACGCTATATATTTCTGCTTTTATGGGCTTTGCGAGTGTTACTCTATTTATCCTCTTGCTGAAAGAAACTTATGCGCCACTTTTGCTCGTTGCAAAGGCAGCTGCGATTCGACGACAAACATCCAACTGGGGTGTCCATGCAAAGCTTGAAGAGGTTGAGGTAGATTTTCATGAGCTGATTCAGAAATACTTCACACGTCCGTTGAAGATCCTTATTACAGAACCCATAGTCTTGTTAATTTCCCTCTATATGTCATTCATCTACGGGCTGGTGTATGCGCTTCTCGAAGCCTATCCATACGTGTTCGAGTCCGTCTATGGCATGACTCCCGGGGTCGGTGGTCTTCCATTTATTGCCCTTATCATTGGCCAGCTCTCAGCATGCGGATTTATCATTACGCAGAATTCGTCCCAAGCGAAGAAGCTTGCTGCGAATGGCAATGTTGCAATCCCTGAATGGCGCCTGTCTCCAGCTATTGTCGGTGCTCCCGTGTTCACTGTTGGCATTTTCTGGTGAGTTCCCCATCTTGCAATAGTCAATAGACCGCAAGCTTACGCATGTTTCGAAATGAGGTTTGGTTGGACGAGCTTCACTTCTCGCATTCATTGGATGGTCCCAACTGCTGCAGGGGTACTTATAGGCTTTGGCGTCCTATGCATCTTCCTCCCCTGCTTCAACTATCTCGTCGATTCCTATTTGCCTCTGTCAGTCTTGATCTAACGCCGTCCGTTACATGTCGCTGGGTACTGATTATTTGTTATTCCAGAGCCGCTTCAACCGTTGCTGCAAACATTATACTCCGGTCCGCCGTTGCGGCCGGGTTCCCGCTGTTTTCAAAGCAGATGTTCGAGAGATTAGGAGTGCAATGGGCGGCCACTCTACTCGGCTGCTTGGCTGCAACTATGATCCCCATTCCTCTCGTCTTCCGAGCCTATGGACCGTTACTGAGAAAAAAGAGCCAGCTGGCGCCATGAATCGATAGGGTCGTTGTCATCAGCGCATCAAATAGAATCTAGCGGAACACCTCCTGGGCTCACTTGTCTTCCGGGAATATCATGCGACACTTCTGCATTCCACCTCATGAACCGTATATATCATGAGTTAGAAATAGATATCACAATGAACCACCTATTATGTACAACATGAATGGTACCCTGTTCATAGTCTCGCAATACACAACGTTCTCTGGTCCTTCGGGAATTTGTACGTATTCCAGATCCCAGGCCTACAATCTCATCTTCGAGGAAAATTCGGGCACACTATCTCTCAGAGGATGGACTGGAATGATATCGTGATATTGGCTAGCTAGAACTAGCTAAGAGACGAAAGACGTGGGCTATCTGCTAGGGCGGATAACCCCATGCGGACGAACGAAGGGCTGTCAGCCCTGCTGCAACGCCTACGAGACTATCCTCTGCCGCAATAGCGACACCCCAGTTTAGCGCCGTGATGCTGTGCCAGAATACAGCCATTCAGGACACAAGTCTGGCTGACACAGGCGGTTCCATGCCGCATTTTCGCGCCTATGCGGGGAGGTGGATGGAGCAGCATAACTCAACTGCACGAGACTCATCTCTGTGGGGGCTGTGGAATGCTGTTTCGGCCAGGCCGCTGTTATGGAATGCTATTGCTGTTTCAGCCAGGGGGCTCTTTTCTCAGATTTGGCTTCCATACCTGGCAATCCTTAGCAGAATTACTTAAATTAGATAGCTGTTGTATATACGATGGCGCCATCTGCCGAGGCGGACTGCCTCCGAATTTCTTTTTGCGGCGCAGGCAACCTGCAGCATCATGCACCACTGAAATGCTCGCGCTGTATAGCGCCCCCACTCGAGTCAGCCTAGTCTATCCAGATAATTTCCACATAAAAGGATCTACCCGCAGTCAGATTTTAAGTTCTAATGTCAAGAGTATATACCTACTGAAGGGCAAATCATGCGCGACAACGCTGCTAACGTCGACTCCTCGGATGGTCCCAGGACTCCGTTAAGGAGCGCCAGGGCCTTATCCAACCCTCTTCAAGACCATGTTCTACCCTCGGCCGAGTTCACCTTCTCCTGCAGCCCCTCCTCTACAGGTAGATTGACCCCGGTATCCTCCGTAGATGGCTCGCTTGATCCCCAAGTCGAACAACGCTCCCTCACACCAAACACCCAGTCCCTCTTCCAGAACTTGCGCCTGAGCGAACCCATGAGACATCAAAATTATGGCTCTGAGAATATTCCTGGGAGTGGCCCAAGAGAGTCCCGGCTGACCCCAAACACACATCATACAACCTACCGGGACCTCTACAATGCCACTCCTAGTCCAGGGGTTGCTCCTTCCGCAGAGCCGACCCAACGGGCACCACGGAGTCCAACGTCTCCACTGGGCGTTGTGGGCGCTCACTTGCAGAACTTGAACTTAGGGGACTCGCGGGATCTGGAAATCAGCGATCCAGATCATGATAACGATCCTGAATCTGACGAGGTCTCACTGCCTGACAATGACAGTGATGACGATAATGTCAACGACGATTATCTCTACAACATCCGCCAGGAGGAACTTCCCCAGGTGCCTATCTACGACATTCGGCTCCAGACTGCTCTGCGAAACGTGAGAGGCCAGCTCGCAGACCTCGCGCAAGTTATGAGTAGGCGCGAGCTGGCACAAGACGCCACGACCGCCTTTCATGAATTGTATAAACAGACGCTCGATGCGAGCGGGTTCGCATATCCCGCCACGCGCACTGTTGGATTTATTGGCGACTCGGGAATGGGTAAGCTTTCAGGGTTCAGGGTGGGAGGAGATAAAAGGCTAACCAAGCCGACAGGAAAGAGTAGTCTCATTAATTCTATCCTTGACCAAGAGGGTCTGGCTCGGTCGGTAAGTCAAAAACTCGACTTTTTGGGCCCCAGTGAATGATCTCAGGTACTGATTGCAATGCCCCAGAGCGGAGACGGAGCTGCGTGCACCACCGTCGTTACAGAGTTTCGAAGTGTGGACGAGGAGCATCCGCAAAATTATACCGTCGAAGCTGATTTCATGGATAATGCTGAGATTCGAGAGCTTCTTGAGGAGCTCCTCTCAAGCGTCAGGAAATATTACACGGATGCCTATCGGGAAGTTGTTGACGCAAGGGAACAAGAGCGCATAAAGGCTGCTGCCAAGAGAGCCTGGGACACATTGCTCTCACTTTTCCCTAACCAGCCCGGACTTGACCTTGACTTCCTCTCTAGGGACGGAGAAGATGCGGTAGAGTCGATTGTGACCACATTGCAAGAGTGGGCAATGGCTGGTCTAGACCACCGTCCTGGTGGACGCGACAGTCTTCGGTATACCGTTGTGGCTCGCCATGCCGATGAGTGTATGGAGCAGCTGGATAATCTTATGGCTGATTCGAGGGACGGTGATAGGCCGGCTATATGGCCTTTTGTCAAGTTGATCAGGTTTGAGAGAGAATCCAGTTTGCTAAGGGTTTTTATGTGTCTAACGGCGACTAGGGTCTATTTGCGATCGCCGGTTCTGCGCACTGGTTTAGTCCTGGCTGACCTCCCTGGTAAGGCATTTCTGCTCTGTATCATTTTACATCGAGTGGTTGACGTATGTTCAGGCTTTCGGGATCTGAACTATGCTCGAGAACGAGCAACAGAAAGGTATCTTCGTCACAGTTGCGACGAGGTGTTCATTGTTAGTACGATCATTCGTTGTACGACGGACCAGTCGATTGGTGATATCATTCGCCGATGTGCACAAGGTCAACCGATACGGATCGTTTGTACTCGTTCAGAGGCAGGCTTCCCTTCCCCAACCTAATTGGACAAAAACTAACGGGCCACTTCCAGGATGTGGATGCTAAAGAGACGGCACGGACATCCTCGGCGGGTGACGCCAGACACATCCTCGATCTCGACAAACGAATTGAGTCCCTTGAACAAAGAATTAGGCATACTCGGTCCCGTCGACGACAAGCTAGCGGAAGTAGAAGTCAAAATCTCGCCGCGGAGGAAACTACCCTTCGGTAAGTTAGCCTGATCTGTTGCGGTTGGGACAATATCATAACGGTGGCATCATTAAAGCGATGAGAAAGAGGCGCTGGAGTTCGAGTAGGTCGACCCCTTGCTTGTTGCACCGGTTGAATATTTGTGCTGACCGAATGCTTGTCAGACTTAAGCGGTTCCTCATTTTGAGACGGAATAGGCGCGTAACCGAGGCTTTATCGCGTAAAAACCAAGCCCGAATATTTTGCGTGAGCAACAAGCTCTACTCAGACCATCGTGCAAACGATCCCGAGCAAGCCAATGGATACCTTGAGCTCAGTGGCATCACGGAGCTTCGTCGCTATTGTCAGTCCGTTCCGGCAGATGCGCAGCTTCGTGCAACGGAATCATTTCTGCAAAATCAAGTACCCGCGCTTCTAGGTTCTCTAACGCAATGGGCATTAGCGGGCTCTGATTCCGTTACTGCAAGCCGGGCTGAAGTCCTGCGCGATGCCTTGAAAGAAGCCGAACAGACTCTCCAACGGGTACGGTGACTGTCTTCTGGCGTAGCCGGTTCCTTATTTATCCTGTCGAGCTTTGGAACTGCTTTGGTAGCTTTGAAGTGATGGTCAAGAGAGCATGATTGCTGACGCCTTTTAGAGCATTGTGTCTCCTCGATCGGGACTCCGCCTTGCGCAGAACAGCCTAGAGCGACAGTTTAGAGATTTGATTGTACAAACTATACGTCCGTATCGAACCTTCCTTTAGCTTTCCGAGTGTTTCATAGTAACCCCGGAGCAGGCAACTCTCGGAACGCTTGGAGAGATGATGCAGTCGGCGCGAGCAGGGAGTGGGCAACCGTAAGTCAAAGAAGACGAATGAAATAGCATAAATTTTGTACTGATGGGATCTGCCAGTGGCACCATTCGACGTACGCCGCTTGGTGTCGCAACTATGGGACGCACCAAACGGCGAAGCAAGACTATCGCTGCTGGAACGAAGAGATCCTCGGTCAGGGAAGTGATCAACTCTCCACCAGATGGGATACCATGCTTGATTGGCTTGAAGAGCAGAGAGATGACCTTGACGAGGAACTGTCTAGTATGTTTCAGCACGTTTGTGACTTGATTGAAGGTAGGTCCACGATTCAACCAGCCTCAAGAAAGGCGACAGACCCGAGTTTTGTTTGGCTGACTACGCCCGTTAGAACACCATGAGATAGCACCGGACAGTCTGGGAAATTTGCGCTTGAATATTAAAACGCGGCAAAGATGTATACTAGACGCCATCCATAGCTCCTTGGATGACCTAGTTTATGCTACTGAGTATCTTACCCACGGCTTCTATCTAACTCGGAGCATGACTGACCTGCGATCAGGAAAATCAAGTCCGACGCAATAGGCGGACACGCTAGCTCCTATATTGCGGGCGTCATGCGTCCGGTTTATAACACCTGCAGGGAGCAATATGGTATGATATCGAGAAGTCTAGTTTCTCATATTACTCCCAACTACGTTCTCTTGAACTAACCATACACTGCGAACTCTAGGAACGGGCAGCGATGCCAGACGCAAGCAAACCATGAACCGACATCTTTCATCCTCTGCTTTATTTTTGCAGCTCGGCAACACTCTGAGTGGTGACTATCGTGAGCTTATTGAAAGGACATTTGATCAGCTCGATCAAAAGCTTCGGGAAGAGATCGCGAATATTACTAGGGATTTGCGAGCTTCACTCACGGTAGAGGGAGAAACATCCGAGGCTGGGCAGGACCCCCAACACACAGAAGAGTTAAAGCGGAGGGTGCGTGTAATCCAAGATGCATTGGTTCATGCCCAAGGGGTTGTAAGAGAAGTTCGGCAGTGATGGTAGAGTCAGAGTGAATGCAGTTGTATTTCTTTCTTTGTAATATGATAAAACGATACATTTGGGAAGACGCTCTTGTGCAATGGTATTAGCAAACAGTCTTTTAGATGCTACCAGGGACCTATGGTGGCTGAATTAGGGGCACTTGCAATTGCAGCAAGTACGGCTGCACCACATGTCATCTGCAAACATATCTCTGCATATGATCAAGAGTCCAGCAATAAGCCAACTGCTGTTAGTCATCATGGCTTGACCCATCTTTGACGCTCAGCTAGCCAATGCATCACAGTGTGCTAGCACTGCATATAGGCGAATAAAAGTCTGACATTAGCCGCTAGATTTCCAAATCCTCTACAAAGTCCTGTTATTCATTGGGCCAACTACCTCCCATAAGACTGATGGCCTCCCAATGACAGACAACCGAGGTAGTAAGTTTGTATCCTTTAGCTGATGGTTCCGGGTATTTCTCGGTAGTACAACACATAGCGTGTATCTACCGACATTTATTTGTATAGCCTCCCCCCTGACAAGCCTATGTGAGGATAATTGCCCTGCCTGTCAGAACAGCTATGTATAGACGAATGTGACCATATGCAGGGTAGCAAATCACATTGGTCAGCAACTTAGCTAATAAGTACCGGTGCTTATATATTGCGGCGTTATGCGGATTGGACCTCGATGAGCTGGTGATGACCTGAAAATCTGTACATCTGGCCCTGATCCTTTGCGTTCCCGCATACTTACGGCGCGCCCTGCTCTTCTTCCCACACTATGATACCGCATGACAGAGTTACCCACCATCCGCTAGGAGGTGGGTCATATTATTTTAAGGAGAACCTCCTCAGGTATCTGAATAGCCGATGCCCTCAACCGGTAGTGACTTTGCATGTCGGGTCACAGCCGAACTGCAGCCCGCATGTGGGTAATATAACCACGTTTGCTACCTGTTTTGCGCTCGCGGCTGCCTTGCAGAGAAGGTTTGATCGCAACGTTAGGGTTAAGTTCATTTTCGTGGACAGCGCACCGTCTCCGGGGCAGGAGTCCCTCATTAACAACGTGAAGTATCAGAAAAGCTTAAAGCAGACAGGGGGCTTTCAAACTCATCAAATGGCATTTGCCAGAGTCCTAAGTCGCTTGTCTGAACTTTCTGGAGTATTGTTTGAGTTTGATACGCAGAGTTTCTGGCGTTCAAATCCTGCCTTTCCCAACGTCCTGCAGAGGATCGTTGAGCGTTACAGGATTCTCGGACCCCATATGTCCCCGGAGACAGGCAAGTTGGCTATTCGAGCGCCATGCCCACACAAAGACTGCGGACTAGCAGACAAGCATGGCATCAACAATCAGTATCATGCTGACGGTCGAATCACTTTCGTGTGTCCTGACCACGGAGAGCATCATATAGACCTAACATCGCCTGACGAACTCGAGCGGCTCGAGTTCAACACGCCCCTCCGCAATCTGATAAGGATGCTCCTCTGCAGCGTTGATACGGACACCTCATGGATAATGTGTACTGGATCTGACTACGCGGGTTTCTACCAGGAGCAGCTGACCTGGCGGCTACTGGAGCATCCTGAAAATGCACCAGTCATCTTCTATACTCCTTTGATACTCGACTGGTCCGGAGCCAAATTGTCGAAAAGCCTGTATATCCGAGAAAACGGATACGAATACTTAATAGATGCCGGCCGTCGGTACTTGCTGGATGCGGACTCATTTCTGGAGACCGAGGGAGGAATTGAGGCCCTTTTTGAGGAAGCACAAGACTGGGTTGACAAGCCGTACAAGCTCTTCCGGAATTACACTGTCGATTACATAGATATGCAGCTGATATCAAGGGGAATGCGCCTACTTAGCCACCCAAATTAGTTCAACAATACCCATATGTAAGTATCCCCAAATCCCAACGCCAGAAAACACTGATTAATGCTCGAGATACAAGCCAACAGAACCCAGATTTCCGCCTCCCTACTAACCATCCGAACCCAAAGGCGTGAAGAAATCAGATATTTTACTTCTTCCAGCTACACTCGGCGTATCCCCAGACATCTCCGGCCCAGATCTATCTCTCCCTTCAAGAGGGTTTTCTTGAACTTCTCTACAAAACAAATGATCCTGTCTCGGAAGAGAATAATTCGCGAGTAGCGCAACAGGGGCCCAGCAGTACTTCTGCGGAGGACCCTTCAGGAAGCCGCTGGATATAGCCGACGCGAGACTGATCGGTTCGCGTAATTTCCATAGTTCTAGAATTTCGTACGCGTATTTCGAGACTTTTCTCCCAGCATTAAAGTCCGCATTGCCGATGCCACCGTCTTCGGCAACTTCACCGCGCGTTTTGCCGCGCGAGATGCGCGCAACGTACTCAATTCGCGAGAGGGGCGCTGTTGTGTAGAGCCAAAGGCGTCGGACGGTAGAAGGGAGGAGATAGCCGCGGTACTCGTGATTCTTCCTGCCTGTAGCGATGTTGCTCATATGCTCCGGCTTGATGCTCATAAGTATATCTTCTTTGCTGGTACGAGTGGGGCGCGTCTTTGACGACGATGGTCTTTCCTTGGCCATTTTGAATGAGATGTGGAGACGAGGGAGTTAGCGCGTTGTTTGGTGTTGCAATTTTAGGTTTCTGGGTGAGGTAGGAATTGGGGTCGTAATATCAGCATGATAAGTGCTGGAAACGAGGAAGATGTTCAAATTCTGTGAGGTGTCTGACTGGCACTTTTCATGTTGTTCCTTTGTTTTGAACCTCCAGATAAGGCTAACCGCGTAGAGCAAATCCGCGTATCCCCATCACAGTTAATTTCCCCGTTTCTGGGTTAATTATCTGATACAGCTACTCAGGCGACAGCATTCTGCTTTACTGTTCCTAGTAGGCATTGTGCCTCTTTAAAGTTAAATCAGCGCTGCTTTACATCTTTTTTGCACATTTCCTGGCGGAATAGTACTATGAATGTAGGCTTGCGAGGCTTTCTAATGCAGCACAGAGTAACCACTGATGCAATAATTCTACTGACCATCAACTTAAATATTTACAGTGGGCAAAGAAAGGAACGAGTCGAAAACAGTAGAGAGCACCATCTTGTGCTGCTGCTCTGTTTTGCCAAGGGCACCAACCTAGTTCCTCCAGGCTTAAGTCCTATACCTAAGAACAGCGGTCTGTGGTCATTGGTCATTGGCCGGAGTCACTAGTTGAGACGCCTCGTAGGCATGCCGATGGCCGCGCACCACCTGCCCCAAATCAACGGTCTCGCACTAGCCAGTCGTGATATGAAGCTGCAATTGCAGCTCTTCAACCCTGGGGTTAAGTCCGACGTCGGCTCAATGACCTCATAAATATATTCTGGAAACCACTCCAGAAGTTTAAATAAAGGTCTCTTAGAAGATCTTTGTATGGAACTTGTGCATATGCAGTCATGTCACCCTTTGTGAGAGAGCAAGCTTATGAAGCCCATATTGAGCATATAAACTTGTAGAGATAGAGGTTTTTCTTATTATAGACACTAATCTTAGGTGTTTTACAGTGGTTTTCTCTTTAAGGATGCCTGGATCACTTTGTAGTTATTCTTCTTTTCACACTAGCTTAACCTTTCGCATGGATCTGGGATCTCTATAGCACTGGACCAAAAGGGCTTCCCATGGCAAGCTTTTCTCCTTGTATAGTGCTTTTATCAGCATACTCTCTTTGACAATATAACACAAGACTCAGCTAGATATGTAACCTTAAGTTGCGCTAGGTATCAAGTAAATCAAGCATATTCTCAGGCACCAAATCTACAAAAACCGTAACGACTGTGCTATTGTCTTATAAGAACACAAAGAACGGAAAAGACAGTAAAAACCAATAGCTAGACAGTCCTTTATCTCCCGTATCCGCCGTTCCTCAAATCCGAGCAGACGTAATGTCCTTCTGCCTCATATATATTCAAGCCTGCCGAATGCCTTCAACTCATTGTGTAGACCTCCGACGGGCTCCAACTAACAAGTCATCAACACACTAGCAGCCCCATTTCCCAGGTAAAACTCTCCAGATGCCTTATTCGCCGTGGCAATACACTGGTAAGTCGGGGAACCGTTCTCCCACTGGATAGAATCCGTAATATGATGGACAGTAGCATGGCCATGGCAATCCGCGTTCTCCCAGAACTTGAAAGTGCACGCAGATGGCCAGCCCGCGTCGTTCTTTCCAGCTCTGGCGCCGTAGGTAAACGAGTCAAAGTTCTTGCATTGGCCGGCCCACACCCAGCCGGACTTGGGCTGGTCTTCCCAGCCGTTGTCGCACGCGCCGGATTTATAGACGTCTAGCCAGACGCCGGTGGCGCGTTCGTTCAGGATATGAGTGGTGGTGTTGGTTTCGACAGCGTTGGACTCCACGGAGACTTCAGCGGAGACCTCAGGGGTCGGGCTGGAGAGGCCGAGCATGGCGTAGAGTCCGACGGACAAGATAAAGTTTTTGGCCAACATTGTCTAGACTGTATGAAGTGTTAGTCAATAAGCGCGGCACGATTCGAAGAGCAGAAACATACGAAAATTCCGGTTTGCGGTTCTAAGTGATGTTTCAAGGTTTCGACGACCAAATCAAGGCAGCTTGAAGATGAAGAAGAAAGGTAGACACAGCATTGAGAAGCAGCCGTGAATATTTATATTCGAACCTATCCAGACATTCAGACGCCAAGCCAAAGGTATTATAATCATGTTAAGCGGACTAACTACCTGATTGATGCCAAGAAATAGAGCAGGGAGTCCTTCAGCTATCCGCAAGTGATGTGTGATCCCGAGTCTCAGCCAAGTTTTCTGGTCCCCATTCACCTCACTCTCATTTGTGAGCATCTTTGGAGATCACTAATCTCTATATCATACCATCGACCTGTTATCCACAGCAACCTCTCTCGCTGATTACTATTCATTCTTGCCTCTGAATGTTGAGTAATCTGAAATCCAGCCTGAACGAAGAGGCAAATCGGTGATCCAAAAAGATAGCCACTGGAGTTCCCAACAGGAACTGGTTCAGTGGGGGAGTTGAATAATTGAAGCACTAGCGGTGTCTAGCAAACAATCCAAGCTACTCTGCAAGACCATCTGGCAGACCGGCACTGAATTTCACGGCGACATGGTTACAGAATTCCACTCACTCCCGCTGCCATTTTGAATATAATGTGTTTTACATTTATCACTCACAATCCCCCTGTACCACTAAGCTCTCAGTAGAAAAGAATCCCATAAGAATGGATAACCGAGGGCTTTTAAAGGAATGTCGGCGGTTCTCATACTACAGTGAAGAATATCAAGTGGCGTCAAAACTCAGTCTAGTTCTAGTTTAAAGTGCCATCTAAGCCGTTGAAACGCTCCCATAGAATAAGCCACACCTTCTTCTGTGCCAATGGCTTGCTCGCGACACAGCAAAAAGCGAATAAGGCCTGGCCAGTCATATGCCCATGCATGACAATTCATCGATCACTCGCTCTACTCTTGGAGCTCTTCAGAGGGAGTAAAGTTCAGCGGAAATCCAGCGGTACTTCCATGGAGATACCGTGGCTATGTTCCATCTTTCTAGATGAACCTCATACCATGCGGAAATTTGCCACTGCTTCACTAATATCACGTAGCTAAGCTAGCTGATTTGCCTCTGCTGATGAGAAATCGAGGTTGATAGCTGATTATTAATTAATATATGTGTGTGGAACTTGACAGGTAATGCATCCCTGGCGCATGAATTGGTATATATATGCTGGAAGTCCTCATTTCTCTTCAATTTGCAGGGAGATTGTCGGCACTCTCGGTGAAGATGGCCCTTGAATTGTATAACCTCATTGGGAGCTTGGCGGTTTACTCATGGCGGCTCCTGACGACTGTTCCTATCCTGGCTTCATTGTTTCTCGTAAGTGACACGCCATTGCGGACACGATGTTCGATACGAATGTGCTCATGACCCGTATCAGATTGGACTGTCCGTTTACCGACTGTTCTTCCACCCATATGCCAAATATCCAGGGCCTCTACTGGCTAAACTGACGAGCTGGTATGCCTTGTACCATGCATATGTTGGAGATCTACATACGGATATATGGAGGTGTCACCAGAAATACGGTACAGAGACACCACATTCCGACTTCATACTCTATGGGCTAAGCAAACACACGATTCAATAGGGGACGTTGTGCGATACGGCCCTAACCGGATTGTTATTGACTCAGAGTCTGGACTAAAAGGTGCCTCGTCTCATTCAATAGTGTTGGCAATACATGCGGCTAACGTAAGAACCTGGATAGCAATCTACGGCCATGGTGCCAATGTCCATAAATCCAAGGGCTATGAACGGGTGACATTCATTCCAAAAGTCCACGCCACCCTATGCACACTTGACGATGCAAGACACAGGTTCTACCGTCGCCTAATGAATCAGGGATTATCGGACACTCATATCCGACGGATGGACAACAAGCTAAGGAGCCTTGCGTCCTTGTTTGCTAGCTCCCTTGGCGAGCCAACCGATCGTTTCCACAACACTGAACAGCCTGCTGGTGATGGATGGACTGTTCCCAAGAATATGAGTCACTGGTGTAGGTTTCTATATCCTCGCCGAGAAATCTCGCCGCTGCAGCAACTGACCGACTATCCAGGCGACTACTTTACCTTTGACGTAATGTCTGAGCTCGTTTTCAGCACGTCCTATAATCTACTCACCAACAGTGAAAACCACTGGATCATCCAAGGGGTAATAGGTCAAATGCAGCGCTTCGGATTCCTTCTGCAATTCCCTGAACTTGAGACAATGAAACTCAACCACGTTTTCTTTCCCGAGGCACGCCAAAGAGCCATGCGGTTCTCAGTGAAAGCAAAAGAAATCATGCAAGAGCGACAGCTACGGCAAAAGGAAGAGCTCAACGATGTTCTGGGTAACTTACTCGCAGCCAGAGATCCGGAAACCGGAGAGGGTCTGCCGAATGCACAGCTATGGGTTGATAGTAATCTCTTGATTATTGCGGGTAAACAACCACAGCCCCTTGTCATGTTTCCTTCCTCTTCCTCATCCAGTAAGCTAGACTAACAATTGTTGCTGCGAAATATAGGCTCCGATACCTCCTCCACCGCCATGGCCGCCCTCTTCTTCTACCTCTCCCGTAATCCCACAGCCTACGGCCGCGTTACAAAAGAAGTCCGAGCTGTCTTCAACAACCCGGCAGAGGTAGCACAGGGCCCCCAACTCAACTCCTGTGTCTACCTCCGCGCGTGCATTCTTGAAGCAATCCGTCTCTGCCCGGCGGTCAGCGGCGCTCTTTGGCGCGAAGTGCTGGACGGCGGCCTCTCAATTCCAGAAATGAACATGCACATACCCGCAGGCTGTGAAGTCGGTACGGGGATATGGTCTCTTAACCATAACGAGAAGTACTTTCCCGACCCGTTCGCGTTCCAACCAGAACGATGGATTGCTGAAGAGAGCGGCGACGAAGCCGTTAATGTGGCCAAGAGTGCGTTGGCTTCGTTCTCGGTTGGACCGAGGAATTGTGTCGGGAAGGGATTGGCTATTGCTGAGATTTCGTTGGCGATGGCGTCTGTGATTTCGCAGTATGATTTTCGCCAGGCAGAGACGAGATGTTCGGAAGTTGGTGAGGGGAAGGGATTGCTCAAGGGGCAGTTTCAGACGTCTTGGGCGTTTACGAGTTTGAAGGATGGGCCATACATTCAGTTTCGAAAATACGTGCCTCGCTTCAACTGACTTGAAGGGTTGCTTCGATACGTGTAGTCAATCATAAAACATGGATAGCTGGCTGCCTCAATACGGTGATACAAGACTTGCCCACAAATGCCTATATACTAGATTATTCAACGCGATGATAGCACTAGGGTCAACACGGCAGGATACAACCCATGGATAAGGCAATAGCATTGACCAGATTGTCGTCATTCTTACTAGGTAGTATTAATAATAAGATAGAGATGATCAAGCCCAATGGCTGAGCTTCTGTCCTAGTCTAGAAGAGGGTAGAACGAGGCTATAGAATACGACGGTGTAGCTTATCTCCGATATCCCCATCCTAGGCCCTAAAGCAAACACGTTGCGACCAACATATAACTGGACACCACCGAATGCAGCCTTCTCATCTATCTCCTACCAGTAACCAGAAGCAATAGTTCCCTCACCACACTCAAAAACAACCACAAAATGACCCTCACCTCACGCGACCCATTCCAACTCTCCGGCCGCTACGCCGACAGAAATAGATGGGAAGTGCTAAACGGCCCGGGTGACTCCCGAGTTACAGGCGAGCAGATCATCCACGACGAAAACCTCGTCAACGCCTGGGCCGACAAAGTCATCTTGATCACTGGCGTCTCCTCCGGCCTCGGGGTCGAAACCGTCCGCGTCCTGGCCCTAACAGGGGCAACCATCTACGGGACGGCCCGGAATCTCGAAAAAGCCCAAGAGGCACTGGGCCCTCTCCTGGATACCGGTCGCGTGCATCTGCTCTACATGGATCAGACCGATCTGTCCAGCGTACGCGCCTGCGCAGACACCTTCCGCCAGCGCAGCAGCAAGCTCAATGTGATGATCAACAACGCGGCGGTGATGAATACGCCCGAGGGGCGCACGAAGGACGGCTTCGAGCTGCAGTTTGGGACGAACCATCTCTCGCATTTTCTGCTGTTTTGGTGTCTGAAGGATCTTTTGCTGCGGAGTTCGAGCCCGGCGTTCCACTCTCGCGTCGTGAACGTCTCCTCGGCGGGGCATCGGTATGGGCCTGTTCAGCTGGATAATATCAATTTCGAGGGGAATTATAATGGGTGGTTGGCGTATGGGTCTAGCAAGACGGCGAATATTTATATGACGAACCAGCTTGAGCGGTTGTATGGGGCGCAGGGTCTGCATGGGTATAGTGTGCATCCGGGGGCGTTTGTCAGTCCGAACCTGCAGAAGCATTCGCGGGCGGAGATGGATGCGTTTCTGAATGATGAGAAGATGTGCAAGTATTTGTCCAGCATGGAGCAGGCGTGTGCGACTTCCGTTTATGGTGCGACCTCCAGTGAGCTGGAGGGCAGGGGGGGCTTGTATCTGGAGGGAGCGTCTGTTGCGGTGCATCCTTGTCCACCTGATGGAGACGCCGCCGAGTATGGGTATGGTAGTTGGACGTTTGACAAGGAGAAGGACGAGAGGCTGTGGGAATTGAGCAAGCAGTGGGCTAAGGTGGAGTAGACGAAATTGACATATCTATTTCAGTCACCTATATCATAACACTCATCTAGAATCCATGCTTAGAGCAAAGCGGGTCGCTGCTTAGAATGACAGTACAAATGACGACTACCCCCTATCACGAAAGAACCACTGTCTCTTGGCATCCTCCTCTGACATACGCTTCATCTTGCTCTCCACAAACCGGCGATACAACATGTCATGCCTCGCCTGAATCTCCTCAAAGTCCACTCCAGACGGCACCCAGCCGCCGTCATTCGACTGGAGAAGCTGGTGCGTATGCTCCCGCAGCTTCAGCCAGCCCTCGTACTCGGCCATCTGGTGCTGGTGCGCCGCCACCTCTGCTGCAGTGAACCGGTACGGACACTCCTGAGCCACCTGCAGATGCGCCCAGTGCTGCGAGAGCTTGAGCAGGCAGTCGCGCACCGGGAGGATGCCGTCGCGGTAGGTGAAGGGGCAGGAGATGAAGAGGCGGCGGATGGCGACGTCCGGCTCGGTGAGAGCGAGGTACGATTCCAGATGGGACTTGAGGAGCGCAGCCTCGTAGCATTTGGCGCGTAGGGCTTCGTCCTGCGCTTGTTGCGTGTCGTCGTTGTCGGTCGGGGGGAGTTCCGGGTTGGGGGTGCCTGGTTGGTAGCCTTCCGGTGGGGCGAGGAACAGCGGCCAGCGGACCTGGGTGAAGCGCGGGAGGATGCAGGTGAATTGCCAGTCGATGACGCCCACGATGACGGTGGGGTCGTCGGCGGAGACGAAGATGTTGCCCGGGTGGAAGTCTGGGTGGCTGAGGACTGGCTCGGTGTGGCGGCGGATGGGGACGGCTTCCGTGAGAATGGGCATCACCTGGAGGACTGTTTCGAGGACGCGCAGGTGCTCCTCGGGCGTACCGTAGTGTGGACCCCGACCGGCGTAGGAGGTCTTGTAGTTTCGTACTTGGCAGATGCCCTGGTGGACGAGATCGCGGCCCAGCTCGGCGAGGGTCCTCCCTATCGGACTGTCAGTATACTATTCGGCACAGAAGATACAGAGGTAGGACGTACATGGCCCCGAGTACTTTGCATAGTCGTCTGGATCCGCTGCGAATCCCCCCGGCCAGGAGCCGTGGTACATGGGCCCCAGACAGTACGTCCCGTCGACGTCGATGGTGCGGCCGGGTTGTTTCAGCGCCGGGGGCAGAGCGTTTCGCAGGTACAGGGCGCCGTAGCCAGGGAACTTGTTGGCTGCCAGCTTGCTTTCAAGCGAGGCAAAGTTGCGGATCAGCTTCACGCGGTCGTGCTCGGCCAGGTTGTCCCACACCTTGGTGAGCTGCTTGCCGACGCTCGGCTCCAAAACGATGTATTCTGAATGCACGGGGTTGGAGTCGTCCGCGCACCAGGTGAGGACGTCCGACACAGGCGTAGTCGAGTGCGATTTGACTGCTCACTTAGCATCCCCAGGTCACCGAGACGAAGAACCTACCGAACTCCAAGACGGCCACCTCGGATGCAGTCCCGTACCCTCGAGGCACGATATTCCGACACGGAATCTTTGCCAGGATCTCGGTCCCGTTCTCCGCGGTCATCATCAGCGCCTTGTTATATCCGCCCTCCTTCTTCTCGATTCGGGTAATGGGCGAGCCGGCCACGCGAGGCAGCGCGGAGACCGTGCGGCAGAGTTCGCGGATGTCAAAGGGCGAGTACCGTTTCGCCAGCTCGTATCCCTCGTTGACGAGGAACCGGCCCTTGTTGTAGCCGAATAAATCCTCTTCGGTCGCTGGTTTGCCTGGGTCGGTCAGCGTTGTCCTGGGATGTGGTAGGTCGACAGGGTTCATACCATTGGCATAGAGGGATACTCGTCGATGAGGGGATGAAAATCTGTATCCAAGGGGGAAGCAGCGGTTTGGGCTTAATCTGCCCATTCTGAGCTGTTATCTTGTCGTTGCTTCTTCAGCAACAACATGCGGTCGATGGAGATAGGTGACCGACGACGTCATGGTTGTGCCAGCATCACGACATCGGGGGCTACTCTCGTTGTCCAGGTGTTCCCGATGTCTCCTCTCAAGTGCATGCAGAAAGACATTTCCCATGTATACAGACTATTTCACCAGTTCACTTCGGCGATGTAAATCCAAGGCGATCGTGGTTTCATCTCTATTTAGCTCACACCGCTGCATGGTCATCAATAGAGCAACCCAAAGTTCACGCGATTGGTCATGTCAAAATGAAGATCAAGACGGTCTGGACAGGGATCATTGCAGATCAATCATAATAATAGTATCTTGGAACTTTCACCTCTCTCAAGCCTAAACGGGTAAGAGGAAGCGCACGAAGGAGCAAGAGGGTTGAACACGAGGCTGTATCCACGGAATCAAGCAGGAATAGTATTCGATGTGTAAATAGGCTCGATTTTATCAAGAATAGACTTTCTGGAGTGATATCTGATGAGTCCGAGCCACATGGGTATGAGTTCGACAGTTCGACTCCACCAAGGACAGGATGGATCTGCCCCTGAATGAGTTTATCCCCAGGATACGAACAGAAAAGGATTGCGAACCAACCGGGGAATAGTCTAGTTGTTCGGCGACTTGAGGGATGATCACAAATCAAGTATGACCACTAGCCTATTAAAGACATGGCCGGAAAGATTCGCAGGCCAACGGTCAAGGTAATGATGATCAGCAAGTGGCTGGTCCCGCTAAAATGGACCGACAGTATGGAGTATTCCTGGTGAGGATAACGAGGAACAAGCAGGATAATAAAGATGATAAAGTTGATAACGATGGATATGAAGGATCAATATGCTTCGATTGCTTGTTTGTATGCATGGACTGATGCATAGAATAAATGGCTTCTGCAGGACCACTCTAGTGGTACTCGGTACATCCACATTACGGGTATGCAGCAACATGGAATTATTATTATTGACATTCAGTGAATCCTACAATGATAAGGTGCATGACTCGGTCGAGACTCCGTTGGGACAAGAGTGAGACAGAGTGGAGCATTTAGGAGTGTTTAGTAGTGTTAGGTTAGGGTATGGTGAGCCCCGTTTTGCCAAGGGCAGGAGATGCTTTCCCACCACGCGGATGATTCTCGGTCTGTAGAGGCCAGAAGCACTGCATTGGGGCAATTGGTAATAGAAGATGATCTTATCAAGCAGTTGTAGTTGCGAAGAATTTTACGCCAATAACAATAGGAACTAACTGGCCTTTTTATCGCTGAAACACCCACAGACACGCTAAATAGTCAATGCACTCGGTGTTTGACTTTGGCGGGAAAGCATAATGCCATGAGTTTTATGCCACGGCCATGCTGGATAGCAATAATTAATATGCCACTACTGATTAATGCCTTCTCAGCAGATTCTATTATTCGAATTGACGTGCATAATCCCACTCTAATTGATTACCCCTGTCGATTCTAGAAGCCAAGAAAACTCTGATGGAGTAAGACTGCCCGCTCAGGCCTTGACTCGTATGGAGTAGTCTCCAGGTACGAACTTACGATTGTGCTCTCGAGCAGGCTTGAAACGGAAACCTCTACCGACCTTGTTGGATGTTTTATAGGCTCTCTCCGGACTCCACAGTCTAGGCAGTCGTGTCCTGGTTAGTCTGGACTTTGCAAAGCAATGAAAATGGCAAGTGGCAATGCCCATCACTACTCTTTCCGACGGACTCTGCACGGAGCAGACTAACAAAAGCGGACTACGGCTGGAGAAACTAAGCTAACTGTCAAGTGCCAACGGTAAAAGTGCCAAAAGTGCCAAAACTCTCCTGGCACGCTAGATTGCCCAATCGAGGTTAAAAGTTCCAGAATAGGAGGGCCATTCTCCTATTTTGTTGCCTCGGTGGTGGTGCTGGTGGTGATGTGGGACTGGGTGGGAGTAGTTCCTGTCTCAGTATATATGAAGCAATGATTTCCCCCCTCCACTGGTTCATTTATTGCGGTAATATCAATATGCTTAAGCCAGCATGAGCACTACGAGCAAAGATGACCGTAGTCTCCAGGTCAAGGTCGTTGCGGCCGTCTTCCTGGCCATCGCCTCGGTAACCGTGATTCTGCGATGCTATGTGCGCTTATTTCTCGTCAAGGCGTTTGGCTGGGATGATGGCGCCATGGTCATTGCGATGGTATGCCTCTGTCTTTTACCTCTCTCGAAATGCCGAGCTGACCGTGACCCTGACCCTTAGTTCTGGTATATGATGTTCTGCGGGTGTATGATCGGGGGAGCCATCTACGGCACCGGCAGGAGATTCGCTGATCTCACGGCCCATCAGCGCGTCACAGCCATGGAGGTATTTTTTTCGCTCGTTTCTTGAACGGACACAACTGATGATAATGAAGTACTGGTGGCTCTGCGAAATCGCCTACTGCTGGGCCTCGGTCGGCTGCAAGGTCTCGGTCTGCATCTTCCTGCGCCGCATCACCGTCAAACGCCTCCACATCTGGATCCTCTACTGTGTCATCGCCCTCACAGCCATCGCCGGCTCGGCCTTTATGCTCATCATGCTGCTGCAGTGCCGGCCCATCACGTACTTCTGGACCCGCACCGCGCAGGACCCCTCCATCCAGGGCTCCTGCATCAGCATCCACATCGTCATCGCCATGACCTACGTCTACAGCGCCTTTGCCGCCCTGTGCGATTTCACCGTGGGCATCCTTCCCATCTTCATGGTGCGCAAGCTGCATATGCGTCGGCAGACGAAGATTGCGGTTATTGGTATCTTGAGCATGGCTTGCATGTATGTCCATCCACCCGCAATCGACCTCACGCCGCGACAGGCAAACTGACAATGGATGTAGTGCTTCCTCCGCCGTCATCATCCGTATCCCCTGGGTCAGCACCTTTGCGGATCCCGACTTCCTCTGTAAGTTCGTTCTCATCCTGCGATTTACTAGCACTGCTAACGCTGACCAGACGCCACCGTCGATATCGCACTGTGGTCCAACATCGAGGTCGGCCTGGGTATCTCTGCCGGTAGTCTGGCCACTCTGCGCCCCCTGCTGCGCATGATCCGCGGCTCCAGCACCACCGACGACTACATGTCGCCGATGCCCGGCCAGTCGTCCTCGCGCCGCCTCGGCCCCAGCCGTGATCGCCCCATGCCGCTGGGATCGTTAGATACCGATGGCGGTGGTCGCTTTCGTCCGGATAAACTGGCCACCACCGTGACGACCGTCCATGCGCCGGATAGTCCGTGGAGAGGGTCAAATGACAACAGCAGTGAGGAGCGGCTGAATTCCGATCGGTCGGCTGCCGACGGCGGAGATATGGGAGGGGGCATCCACCGCACCTTTGAGGTGACGCAGACCTCCGAGGCCAAGTCGGCCAGCGTGAGAGAACATGTATAGTAATGTATGATGAAGTTCATTTGCCATTATTTAATTCTACCCAATAGCATGCTATAGACATAATATGCAAGCTACAGATGCAAGAAACCATTGACCACCTCTGTAAAAGCCTGCGGCTGCTCTACCATCGGCAGATGGCCCGCCTCGGGGATGATCTTCAACTCCGCTCCCCCGTGGAGGTCAGCCGCCATCTTCTGCATCGTCTGCGGCAGCACGCCGTCGCCCTCGCCCGCCACAAACAGACCCGGCACGCGCGCACTCGCCATCCGCTCCCGCACATCGTACGCACACAGCGCCTGCATGCCCTTCTGGAATCCCTCCAGGCTGTTGGTGCGCACCACCTCCTTGACCCGCGCCGCCACGTCCCGCTGCGTCTCATACGTCTCGGGCACGAACCACCGCCGCGTGGTCGCCTCCGCCAACTTTTCGCCAATAATTGGCTCCTGCGTGTCAGTCGACACAGACCCCTCGCTCGCGGCCATTGCGTGCCGGTCCGTCCACGCCTTGCGGTTCGATTCCGGCGCCGAACTGTTGGTGTCGCAGGCGATGAACCGCGTCACGCGCTCGGGGTACAGCAGCGCCGTGTTCAGCACGGTTACGCCGCCGAGGCTGACGCCGATGAGCGTAGCCTGCGGGATGCGGAGGGCGTCCAGCAGAGCGATGATGTCCGATGCCAGGACGTCGATAGTGATGGGCGTCTCGCCGCATTCGCGGAGGCGGCCGCGCGTGAGGTAGCGTAGGATCCGGTAATTCTGGTTCTTCGGGTTGGATAGGAATGCATCAACGAAACCGTCCCAGATGCTCCAGTCGACCAGGATGGAGTTGCTCAGGACAATGACCGGGGCGGTGGGGTCCGTGCTGCCCTCGAGTCGGTACGGGAGTGAGACGCCGTCCTTGGTGGTCACGTATGACTCCACTGCAGGCCGCGTGGGCGAGGGATACGTCCGGGTGCGGTTGTCATTGGAGTGCCACGGCCCGACGACGTCCTTGGACGCAAGCGAGGCGAGCTCGCGTGGGGCCGGTCCAAAGGTGTAGGCCCACTCGTAGACCCGGCGCTTTTTGCTGATGGCAATCTCGCTTATCCGCTTGCTCCAGGGGGTGTTCTTGGCAGCATTGTGCTCGGGGCCCTCGAGTCCGTTCTCTGCCGCGTACTCGTACAACGAAAGGAACTCCCGAGGGGCATTGGGGTCGATGGCTGCGGTGACGAAGCGGCGAGAGCGACGCCAGCCAGGCACGCGGGACAGCATACCAAAGTGCTCCTCGCGGTACCAGCGGTTGAGCTCGTCTTCCTGGTCGGCGGGGACGACAACGGACACGGCAATGAGCACGGAGCCAGCGGAGGCGGCGTCGGTTTCGTCCTCGAGAGGACGGTAGTCGGGGGCTTTTTGATCGTCCAACAGGTCGTAGAGATGGCGGCCGACGGCAATTTGAGCCATGGTGGCTTTCTCGCGTGGGGTCTTAATGCCGTCGCCTCGCAGAGCCAGGTACGTCTCGCGGGTCAGCTCAACCATGTCGGTGATATCGTACAAAGCCACCCATTCCGGTTCGAGGCCATCAGTGGCCCTGTACCGGAAGCCATTGGTGACAAAGGGCAAGCGTAGACGCAACGGACCGTGTTCTGTGTTGTACCAGTCGTGGAACTGGGCCGCGGGGAGAGACGGGCGGGGTTGCATTGTGACGTAGAGCAGGCCGGGGGTCGCCATTGTGTTCTGAAGAATAATCAACAACCGGTGAGTATTGAGTATGAAGACAATAAACAAAGGCACATGAACAAGTCAAGGATGTATTATTTGGCAGGGATGAGACTCACAACTGGCGCCGTATTCTACCCCAGACCCCTCGGAACGCACTCGACGCCGAGCTCGACTGCCGACCGGAGAGCCGATGTCTGGCAATGCCGTTGGATGTTAGTCATCTCATGCCATCATCAAATACTGTCGTGACTCGTCATATTGAAAGTCAAGACAAGTCAAATTCCATCGTTCTTGGTCTGCAAGGAATGGGATGATGAGTAGATGAGGTTGATCAAGATTGGGTTCTCCTGACAAGGAAAAGATGAGACCCGGCCACGTGACTCGTAGCATCACCACCATTACATTGCTAGCAGATGAGATTTTTACTGTCAAGTAATCCTCTATTCAATTCTATATTTATCATTAATCATACCAGACGGCATTCATTCCGAATCCCTTCTCCGGGATATCCAGCCTAGCCACCCGGGCCAGTGTCTCATCCTTGAAGCGATATATCTCCACGAACCCGTCCTGGTCGTCGCACAGCGCCAGCCATTCATCGCTAAAGTCACAGGGGCTGACCGCGTTGGAGTGACCACCGCTATTGGACGTGGGGTGGATGAACAGCTGTCGTTCCACGTTGCCGTTAGGACCCAGCTTGAAGGCCGTGATATAGCCTGTCCAAGGGCGTCCGTAGGTTCCGCGCGTGGTTGCAAACAGGTACTCGCCGCTTTGCGTGGTGAAGCAGACGTCACCGCGGTATTTGTTCGTGGGAGGGACGCCTGTTCATGATCATCAGTATTGGACGACCGATATTCAAGTGCGTGGACACTTACCCGCGGGGAGCAATGGGTAGGTGATGTGCGTAAAGACAGGCACATTGCACTTCTCGTCAATCACATACACCGCCAGACGGTTGCCTGCCTCCATCAGGGCGTACAGATACTTGCCGCTGGGGTGGATATCGACCCAACGGGGGTGGTCATCCGGCGACGGGGCCTCGAGACAGTCGACGAGGGTCAGCTCGCCGGTCTCGGGGTCCTTGCGATGGGTCCAGATCTTGTTTGCCTGCAGATCGGCCGAGTAGAGGTAGGTTTCTGTGGGGTCGAAGACCATGCCGTGGATGCCTGTGTTCTCCTGGTACTCGTAGTTCTGGACGTTCTTGACCAGGCGGCCGTCAGAGGAGTCGACGGAGAAGACGTTGCCATAACCGGCGTAGTTGTAAAAGGGCGCGCCGTATACGTTGTAGGGGGGTTTGTGGGCGGCCAGGACGAAGATGGCGCGGGTGTTGCTTTCGCTACTGGGGGCCAGAGCTGCAGATGCGCTCAGCATGAGACAGTGCAAATAAAGGAGTAGAATGCATACGGTGACCTGCAACAGGATGGGAGACTTGGTGTACAATGTCTGTTGGGCTGTTGATGGCGAAGCTGTTCCATTTTTTCATGGCAGCTCCGTAGAGGGTTTTCTTGTCATGCTGGATAACGTTAGTGAATGTCAGTTGAAAAGCTTGAATACATACTGAAATAGTCAACCAGGAGATCGGCTCGTCCTCTGGAATTTCGGTCTTCTTGACCAATTCCAAGGTTAAGGCCTCATCATCGAACGCGACGGTGTACAGCCGACCAGGCGGCGTCCACGTGCCTATCACCAAGTGATGCTTCATGTTTGACAGAGGCAACAGAATGATCACTCTCAGAGTAACATAATTCTATAAAGTTGGACTACATTGCCCTTTGCGATGATAATTTCTCTCCATACTTCATAATGCGGGGAACGGCATTCCATGACGGCAGTGCAGATCGAGGAAGAGACAATACCCGCGGCTAAACTCAATTCCCTGACATCATCTTATACCCCAGATCACAACATCACATTCAACTCTAGATATTCATTTTAAAACCATATCAACCGGATTCTACAAAACTTCACTCTCTCACTCACTCCGCCCAATCCAGCTAAAAACAAAAAGTACATCCAAAATGCGCCTGCCCTACGCCCCCTCCACCCACCCCCCGACGCCGACCCCTCCACCACCGAAATCTATACCCGCATCGCCGCCCGCAGACACCCCCGCCCACTCATCCCCCTCGATCTCTCCCTGCTGCACTCCCCCCCAGTCGCCGACGGCTGGAACAGCTTCCTAGGCGCCATCCGAACCCGCACAATCCTCCCCGGCGCGCTCCTCGAGCTATCCGTCTGCCGCGTGGCGGTCCTCAACGGCGCCGTGTACGAGTGGAACGCGCATGCGCCGCTTGCGCTGAAGGACGGGGTGACGACCGACGAGCTGCGGGCGGTGCGCGAGGTGGAGGCGACGATTACCGATGCCGGCAAGGAAGCGCTGGGGCGGAGTGTGCTGAGTGAGGTGCAGAGGGCGGTGGTGCGGTATACGGATGAGATGACGCTGCGGGTGAGGGTTGAGGAGGAGACGTTTGAGCGGTTGAGGGCGGTCGGGCTGAATGAGAGGGAGATTGTCGAGTTGACGACGGGGGTGGCGGCGTATAACTGTGTGAGTCGGGTGTTGGTTGCGTTGGATGTGGGGGAGAATAATGGGAAGGAGATGAAGAGTGTGGAGGAATTGGCTGCTTGAAGTCATTACAACAAGGTTTCAGAGACGATGTGAAGGGCAATCAATTTTAAGTGAGAGAAGCTAGCTATATGTGCTAGGATGAGCTACAGGCATTGAGAGTAGTAGTCGTTCAGCTTCTGGCAGGTATATGGGCTGGCGCAAGAGGCTGGACCAGACCATCCGATTCCACCACACTGGCCATAGTGCTGTGCGACTCCAGTGCTACCGGGATTACCACCAGTGGTAGTGGTCGTTGTCGGATTGGTAGTGGTAGTTGGAGGGGTGCCACCCGAACCACCGGCAAAGTACGGCTTCAACAGCGAGAGATAGTTCTGATAGCCAGTGCCAGACGGCGGCTCCATGCTGAATATGTAATTCCCCCACCAGGGGCCAGCTGCCCACCATGAAGCGCCCATCCACACATCCGAGTTGGCAGACATGTAGTCAAGCATGCCCGTGACAGCGGACTCGCACACGCTGTTGGCACCCCCTGCGAACTCGCCCAGGATACCCTTCTTACCATTGGTCTTCAACCACTGTGTGGCGGACTGCACGCGCTCCTGGCCGATGGTGGAGCTCACGCAGGTGGCCGAGGTGCCGGACCCATCCGAGTCGAGAAACTGGTGCATCTCGTAGACGATCTTATTCTGGGGGTCGGTGAGGGCCTTGAGGTTGTCATTGACATTTGTCCATGTCCACGCGCCGGTCCACGAGTTGCCCTCGACAAAAATGTACTGCGAGGTGGCGCCAGCAGCACGGATGGCATTAATGGCGGCCTGGTTGAGGTTGAGAACAAGGGTCTGGTCCATATCATGGTACTCGTTGTCTGTTCCGTCAGCTTGTCCCTCCATTTTAACACCGAGGGAGGCATACTGGTGTCGAAAATAACATGATCATTGGACGCAAACTGGGCAGCCACGGTCTTCCAGAACGCAGCAAAGTCATCGGTCGACGAAATGATATTGCCGTAGCTGTCCCGTCAGCAATGCCTATCAGATCAGAAGAAACAAAACTCACTATCTCCCATAGTTATGGGGATCAATCACCGCATACGCCCCCAGACTCGTGATCGCATTGACAGTCTAGCTTCGTCAGCGACGCTCTCACACCCAGACCGAATACGGACCGCCTTGAGATCATTCATGTACGTCGCATCAGGAGTCCCCGTCATCGTATTCGGGATCAACCTCTCCATCCGGAAGGGAACGCGGAAGATGTTCATCCCGGCATCATGCAGAGTCTTGATCGTCGACGCACTGGGCCAGATATAATCCGTCCCCAGCACGCCAGGGAACTTGGTCTCTCCAAACTCGGCGCCAGACTCGCTCGTTCCGAACCCTATCCATTACTGTCAGCTTCATAAGAAACAGAGAGAGGGGGAGACATACAAACAAACCCCGAAGCGAGGGGGAGAAGTGCGCAAATAATAGTCGAAGCTTTCATCTTGTGTCCAGTGTATACTTTATACTTACCAGCTACACGCTGAAAGACAAGCACAGCTCACCACTTGAAAGTATATATACTCATACTGCCAAACAACAAGACATCACGACGGCCCTTCGGACCGCACCCCGACACTTTCTGCAGATCTGCGTGTCTACAGGGACATACCATCCCAAACTGGAACGGAGCCCTTCGGGACTGCCTAACAGATTCGTCACGGCACTTGAGGGTGTAATCTCCGGGAAAAGATTGCATGGCGTCTACCCTGCAGGCGGCGACGCCCAAATGGAGGCGTGTCCTGCAGGGCTCACAGCCACCGTACGAAGCGACCGAACTGGTACTACCCGACTACTCTGCAAGTAGTCGGGGTAGAGTGTCGACTGTCGGAGGATGATCCGGCCTAATCCGGATGGCTAGGCTAGCTCGAGTGACCAGCATCAATGAGGCCAGGGACTTCAGTGACCAACTCAGTATCAGGAAATAATATTCTTTGGAGTATTAATGAGCAGATGAAACAAGTAATTACATTAGTCGACGACCCTCCACTGCACATGCAAGTCAACAATTCTGGTATTAGGCTAATATTCGCGTATTCAATACGAGGCATGTGAGTCTGCGGGGGTGACCGTATAGCGCAGACCCGAGTCCTCCAGGCTTTGCGAAGAATAGCTTGATTTGCCTGAATTTCGAGTTTTACTTGAGTGAATTCCAAGGCCTAAGGTTCTTGGCTCATAAAGTATCCCTGCCTGTCAATGTCACGCTGCCAGCCTGCACCCCAGAAACCGGCAAGTGACCCCGGGGAAAAGGATATGCAGGCGCAGGGGATACATGATGCTTTGCAGCAGATGACTCCTCGTACAGGCTAAATCAAGGCAAGCGCTAGACTAGTCAGGGCCGAGACCTGCATTAGGTTGCTTTATGGGTGAGTTCTTCAGGTATTGTCCAATCAGCTGGATGGAATATAGATTAATGCAGACACCGAGTGTTAAGGCTTATTAGTCCTGTGAAAGGAAATACAAAGAGACACCAATGGAGATAAAATAATTGCATTGTAACCTTGAATTCAACTAGTCAAGTAAATAGTAAAACATTTTCCTTCAAGCCGTCAACATCATCCAGCTCCCAGTAGTAGGAAGTCATCTACAGGCATTGAGAGTAGTAGTCGTTCAGCTTCTGGCAGGTATATGGGCTGGCGCAAGAGGTAGGACCAGACCATCCGATTCCACCACACTGGCCATAGTGCTGAGCGGCACCGGTGCCGCCAGAGCTACCACCAGTGGTAGTGGTGGTAGTAGGCTGCGCGGTGGTGGTGGTTCCGCCACCGGGGTTCGAACCACCGCTGCTAAAGGTAGAGCCGATAGGGCCGACCTTGATGTTGGAGTAGACGACGTAGGCGTCGGGGTGGTTGGTCTCGACATCGGTGGGCGCGCCAGAGGAGATGTCGCAGGTACCGCGGGCCACACCAGGGGTGGTGGAGGAGGCACTGGTCGGGTAGTTGCTGTCGAGCCACAGCATGTTGGACGCGTGGTCATCCCACAGGGACATGACGAGGACCATGCCCTGGGCCATAGCAGCACCCATGCCCTCCAGACCGCCGTGCTTGGCGAAGACATTGTTGTCCCCAAACAGACTCTTTTGGGCGGTACAATAATCGTTGGTGATGGAGTTACCGCTGACGCCGGACCAGGTTGACTGCGAGTTGGGGATCACCTTGCCGTTCTGCACGTAGAAGCGCTTGATCTCCTTGAGGGTGCCGCTGGCGGTGCCGTCGGTGGTGATGAACTGGGTGACCACGGTGAACTTGCTCTTGGTGTCGACGGTCAAGCCGGGACCGTAAAAAGTCTTGTTGCCCTGGCGGAAGGAGTTGAAATCGCATCCGTCGGGGTCACAGGTGCCGCCGTAGCGGTCGGTGCTGTAGGTGCCACCGCAGGCGTTGCCAGTGCACATCACCTGGCCAGGAGTGTCGCAGGGGTGAGGGGTGTAGGCCGAGGAGATGCTGTTGGCCTCCCAGATATCCATCTCCGCGCAGCAGGAGCCGTGGTTGCCAGTACCCGCATTGGGATCATTGGAGGAGGGCTGCCATCCGTCAACGTTGGCCTGACCGTTGATGAACTTGAGGTCGCGAGGGCACTGAGAGTCGCAGTAACCAGTACCGTACTTGGCACCGGCCTTGTTGGCTGGGTACTTGGCCATGCCACCGTCGGCGTCCATGGCGACAAAGTACAGAGCGCCGTTGAGACCGCAGGGGAGGTTGGAGACATCGACATCAAAGGTGAACTCCTGGTTCAGCAGCTTGAACATCTGGTAGGTGGAGTCGTCCTTCATCATGTACAGACGCGAGCCAATATTCTTCTGCTGGCTGGTGGTGACGAAGTTGAGCCGGAGGGAGTTGCCGCTGGCAGTCACACCATAGGTGGACTGGTAGTTGGCACCCTCGAGGGCGCAGTTGGACGCGCAGGTCTGATCATCCGGGCAGAGGGTCTTGTCCCAGGTGTTGCCGGTGTAGCAGTTGGTGTAGCCGCCGACGTTGTGCACCCAACGCCAGTTGGCATCGATGACCACCTTGCCATTGTTGGTGGTGCAGCTGCCGCCAGCGGTGCAGGTCTGCCAGGTCATGGCGGGATGCACTTCCGCTTGGGAAGTACCGACCTGCTGAGCCTGACCGGAGCCCATAAGGGCGGTCAAGATGAGCGCGCTCTTGTACATGCGGTAGGAGAAGGTTGAGGCCAGCATCGTGATGGATTGCCAAAGAATTGACTGGTTGAGGGAGTGATGAGTTGAGGTCGAGGATGAAGACGAGATGCGAACAGAGGTAGACCTGCTTTTATATCTCATGAGCGTGAGAACGAGTTGAAGAGATTCAACATACTCATCCGCTAAAGACGTCCATGGATTGCTGCAGCAAGCTGCTCAGCATCGTCGTCGACGGCTTTGCGGACCGTATGCCGTTGTATGTCCCCATGGGGAAGAGTCTATTCCCCGCGTGAGGAAGCGAAGAAATTACAGAGTTCAGTCAACTAGTGCAAACGAGATCAAATGTGATTGATGCCTTTAGCCTCCGGTACCTCGACTAGGAGCTAGTGGGCGCAGTGCCTTGACCGATCAGGAATCGGCTAAATAGCCGTGAGATCGGCGGTTATGGAGCATCTTTGTAGACAACACTAGTCCGTACCCTTTACTCCTTACTACGTCCTATTGCATTTCTGCAGAACCTTAAGGGTTTCTCTTTCCTGATTCGGCCCGTTACGCCGCCGCTTTTTGCTCAGGCATCAAATGCCTGATTGTGGCCATGCTCAGTGCGTGTCCTGAGCCATCAGGAAGCAACCCTGGAGCAGCCAAAGCATTTATCAAGCACTAGCCTACTAGGTAATAGTTAAGCAGAGTCCTAGCGGATCTGGCTACTGATACTGGTTTTTGATATGAAGCTTTTAGTGCAATCAACTCTCAAACTGCCCTATACATGTATGCTATGAAGAAATAACGCTCAATTTTGGATATATACCCCTTCCCTTCGGTATCTACAAGCTCCTCTTTTAGGCAATACATCATGTTCGAGTTATGCTTGCATTAGGTGTGGAGATCCCAGGCAACAATCGACTTGTCGTCAAACTAATCGAACCACAATACAGCAGCTAGTCTGCCAGATTCGGCATAATTTGTAAAGCGCCTACTTTCCGGCTGTTCCGACAACTTGAGGCGCTCTCTCCCTCCAGTAGGATCTTCCAGCCTTTCTGTTCTTGCATCCCTTCACTCTGGAACTGTTGCAGGTGTTTAGCGTCGCATGTATGTATGAGATATTGCGTTACTCATTAAGCGGTGTATAGCTCTAACCGAAGATCAGTATCAACAGCTGCTCCCAAAACGCGGTAAACAGCATGAATTGGAGCTCATTGAGAACTCATAGAATGATATATTATGCTCGAAGCCTCACTCTGCATAATCAACACCTTCCGTTATGCCTTTCCCTACCATCTTCCAACGCTCTTCATCTAGTTCGCTTGGAGTCATTCTCATGCTTCTTGTCTGGAGGTGAATTTACGAGGTATCACAATTAATTATATCACGAAATGACCTGTGTCAAATTAGGGGAATGCTGTAGTTGCAGGAAAGGGTCCTATAGAGAGAATCGATTGCGTAGTATGGGTGCACTATAAACAGTGAGCTGACAAAAGTAGGTAGAGACATGCTGGACTAGGAGATTCAGTGTGTGCGTGTCCAGACCATCAACTGACGTGTCCGGATCGCCAGGAGTAATCCCGGACTAGCGAACTAAGCTCCTTGAAAAGCGGCGGCAGTGACTGTCCAATATCGCTTGATGTGACGCTGACTGCAGGCCATCCTCGTTGTTCCTCGGCATTTGGGTGGCTTTGGCCGATCCCTTTTTGATTAATTAACTGCACTACGCCACAGACCCTGCAATCATATCGTGGCCGGATATTGATTCTTCTCTAACATGCAAGTCGCTAAGTATTCTCCTCCCGTCCTCCCAATGATTTCTGCCCAAATCAAGGGTGCAAAATAGCCCTTCTATTTCCTAAACGAGAGCCCCGGTCACTTTCTTGGACTCAGGATACCTATACCACATGCTTCTTAATCTGCTATATCCGGTCTCGATTAATCTATATTCGTCATCTGACCATAGCATAGGTCTTGCATTTGATGATACTGTCATAACCAGTCACCATTGTCCGGTGTCTGGTAATACCGCACTATATAGGTATGATTGTTTCGCCGACCAATCCGGAAGGATCTCAGTCTTCGTGAGTGACCTGCAACCGAGTCCAATTTGACCTGCCTTAGCGTCCAGATAGTGAGATTGGACCAGGACTCATCTGACCTGCCACATCTCCTGATCCTTCAACCACTTACTCCGCAACCTGCACCCCGCTAACGTACTGCCAGAAACCCCTAAGCGCCAACGTCGCAGAGTAGAACGTGGCTATCATCTATAGTTCTTGTGCACCTGTTCCTCCTGACCCACGGAGTAAATATTATCTTTTCACCCTGAGTTTTTCCTTCAATCGGCCTTTTTCCGGCTCAGTAAACTAGACCGTCTGTTAACCCACGCACTCATCAATGACCGAAACCGGGAAGTACCACCGCTCGTCAAGCTGACACTAACATCCACAGCACTCAGTAGTCTTCTTACTTGGAAGGAGGTAGACACCCGGTAACCCCGCAGTGGCAACAGCAAGACCGGAAATGAAGATCAATCGACCTGTTTCAGGTGGTCTGAATGGGAATGGTCCGATACGAGAGGGGTAACTGTCTAATTAACCTTAGGAACACTAGCAGCTAACCACAAGCTCCGGATTGAGACCCTTCAAGGACACCGTTGGCGTTGACATGTGCTCTACTGCCTGGATTGTCGGCTCTTGCAACCTAAATCCCGAAAAGTACTCTGGCGGATCTGGTCGCCCAGGCACGGGGTGTGCTTCGGTGAGAAATATGGGTATGGTTAGATCTCGACCGTAAGGACTCAGGACCGATAGACACTGCAGGTGGCTCTTTAGAGTATTCTGGCTTGAAGCTGCGGAAATCGCTTAGGTTGAGATCGCTTCATCTGAACAATTTTGACAAGACGGAGGAACCGACCGGATCTGCCGAATTGGGAAGTATTTTCAGATCATGAGGCTGTATGCCCTTCATTGCTTGTGATATCATCTTTATTATTTCCCAAGTATTATTCTTCCAAGACGTCCATATGGTAAACCTGAATCTTTATCGCGTGTAGCTTGACTAGATAGTTGGTGGTCCAGATTCTTCACATGGAGGATAAAAGAATAGTAAATTACTTATCATCTTCTTCTGTATCAATAACAAGTAGTATTCTGTTAATGTCTACTAAAATTATCAAGCAGGAATAGAACAAAAACCTGGATGGGTCTCAGCACTTAGCAAGATATACATACAAACGTTCTACATCTAATCGAGTAATGCTATTTCTCATCTACCCTTCTCACTCATTCCGCAACGGTTAGAGCAATCAAGGCAGTCTGAGTAGTCTTGACTAATGGGAAGAGAAGTCTAAACCTTTTCTGCAAAGTACCTCTCTATATATTTATTGTATCAGGACTAGATATGTCTTTGGCACGACATTTCTTCCCGGTAGATATGTCCGCGGAATATCATCTCTACACATTCCAAGATTTATGGCTGATGAACACAAGCTCCTCATGAACTGCTACTATAGGCACTATGATAACAACAACTATACCTCCACTGCTGATAACAGCGGTTAAAGATGATGCCTGGATCGGGAAATGACAATCCGGCTAACCCTAATCTTATCGATCAGCCCCACATTAGTCAGCGCCGAAAACGGCGCGGGGTTTTCTTCCCTTTTTGTTGCTTAAATTCCCACATCGACCGGATCAGCCCATCTTCTTGCTGTTGTCTACCGTCCACTTTCCTTGCTTTCGCTGCAATTCAACACTTCCCCTCGATTCAACATCATGGACAGCTTCATCCTCACCATCTCCTGCCCGGACCGCCCCGGCATCGTCCACGCCGTGACCGCTTTCCTGGTCGCGCGCAACCTCAACATCGTTGACTCATCGCAATTCGGCGATCCCACCTCGAAGCGCTTCTTCATGCGCATGCACTTCGCCGCCTCCGCATCCCCCACCGAGGCCACAGATGAGCACCCCAAGCTGTCCGTCGAGGAGCTGCGCGCCGCCTTCGAACCAACCGCCAAGTCCCTGGCCATGGACTTTGCGATCCACCCCGCCGCCCAGAAGCCCCGCGTGCTGATCATGGTCTCCAAGATCGGCCACTGCCTCAACGACCTGCTCTTCCGGCAATCCACCGGCCAGCTCGCCATCGAGGTGCCCCTGATCGTCTCCAACCACCCGGACTTCGCCCCCCTCGCCGCAACCTACAACGTGCCATTCGTGCACCTGCCCGTCACAGCGGACACGAAGCAGCAGCAGGAGACGCGCGTGCTGGAGCTGGTCCGCGAACACCAGATCGACCTGGTCGTGCTGGCGCGGTACATGCAGGTGCTGTCGCCGATGCTGTGCGAGGCCATGTCCGGGCGCATCATCAACATCCACCACAGCTTCCTGCCGAGTTTCAAGGGCGCGAAGCCCTACCACCAGGCGTATGACCGGGGTGTCAAGATCATTGGCGCCACGGCGCACTTTGTGACGAGTGATTTGGACGAGGGCCCGATCATCGAGCAGAATGTGGTGCGGGTGAACCATGCGCTGAGTCCCAAGGAGTTGACGCATGCGGGCAGCAATGTCGAGAGTAATGTGCTGGCGACGGCGGTCAAGTACGTGACCGAGCGGAGGGTTCTGCTTAATGGACACAAGACCGTTGTTTTTGCTTAGACTGTTCTTGCATTCTCTATTTGTTTGCATAGTCGGCGGATTGCCAGGTAGTACTAAAAGTCTCAAATAGGGTTATACAGGATCTAGACTCATTCAGTGACCGTTACAGCAATGCAGTGCGTTCAGATATACTATCCCAGTGGAGACTCATCCTCCTACTTTACTAGTGATGCGTGATGCCAATGACGAGATTGATTGGTCGAGAGGACAGAGGGTATCTTGACGTCGAAGAGAAGTCGATAAGCAACAGATGTTCTGATATAAGTAGAGGCATTGGAAGCTGAGACAGAAGAGAGTATAACTCAGACTGGATCCACGAAATTTATAACAATACCTGGGATGAATAGAATCGTCAGCAAACCTGAATAGCATGGCTAATCCAGATCACTCCGAAATAGCCATCTCCCATTGCGTCTTTGCCGTCTGAAAGAGTCCCTCATCTGTCAACATCTCCCACCCGATCATTGCTAGAGACTTGCCCACAATGATTGCCTCATCATGCGCAGTGTCCGTTCCAGCAGCAGTAGCAAACGAAGAATGGTGAAGGAATAAGCCTTCTTGGTCCGCGACAGCGAACATGGCATGCAGTGTTGGAACGAGATAGCTCACGTTTCCTACAGAGTCAGCCGTAGTCTTTGCTTGAGGATCAAAACGTACCGATATCTGAAGAGCCCGTCAAGACCTTGTCGTGGCTCTTGGTGATCTTCCGTCCATAGCGAGCCATGTGAGTCTGGTATCGTTCGCAGAGGGTGTCATTGATCTTGATATCAGTGTACAGTTGATCCCTACAAGATTAGCATCGCTCAAAAAGAACACTGGAAGACATACTCGACAATATCGACTCGACACCCGGATGATAAGGCCCCTGCCTCGATACAATTCCTGACCCTCCCCATCAACCGATCCAACCCCTTCAGCGTCGGACTGCGCACCTGCCAGTACGCCTTGGTCCGCTCCGGAATGACATTGGCCACAGTGGGCGTCTCCGTGAATGCGACATGCACCCTCTCATCAGGCTGCATCTGCTGCCTCAGCACAGAAACGTTGTTGTACGCACTAACCAGAGCATCCAATGCATTGATCCCGTCCCAGGGGTTACCCCCAGCGTGCGCGGACTTGCCGGTAAACTCGCAGTGAATCTCCTTGCGGGCGTTCATGAGCACGCCGGCGACACCATCAGAGTCGACCCCGGGGAAGAGTTTCTTGGGTCCAGCATGACTAGTTTGTCAGTTATTGTAACCAGACGAAGCAAAATACTTACGCCATAAGCGAGATATCGACCCCCTTGTAGGCCCCATTCTCAATCAACTTTGTCTTCCCGCCCCCATTCTCCTCTGCCGGTGTCCCGAGCAACTGCGTCCGTCCAGGAATTCCATACTTCTTTAGTAGGGCTGATAGTGCCAGGAATGCTGCCACGCTGCTTGTGGTAATGAGGTTGTGGCCGCAGGCATGCCCGATTCCAGGGAGAGCATCGTACTCCGCATTGAAGTTAATCAGCCGGCCGCCAGAGCCGCAAGTGACTTCGAAGGAAGTGTCGAGCCCGTATGCATGGCGAGTGACGGCGCAGCCTTGGGCTTCGAGAAAGGCGCAGATGGTGTCGTGGGCTTTGTGCTCTTGGTATGCTGTTTCAGGGTTTGACCATATCTGTATTAATACGGCCAGTTAATTGATGTAGGTCAAGTAGTGACAGAAATATACCTCTCTGTTGAGCTCTCGCAAGGGGGTCTGGAGATAGTGCAGGGCCGTTTCGACGGACGCTTTGATCTCGTCAATATTGGGTGAGGGGATTGCCATAATGTCTTTCTTGATTGTCAGTAGGGAGAGTATACTGGTGTGTCAATAACAGGTGACTGCCCTTGTTATACGCCAGCAAAGACGACGGTCACTCCAACCACGCAGGCTTTGGAGATCAAACAACTACTGTCTCGGTAAAGAAGCAGGGAACCGGTTAGGTACGTCGGCTTATCAATGCGGGGTAGGTCTTTGAGCAACGAGTATCAGGGAACCTTCTGCATCTCTCCGCATTCGAGTGGAGCGTGGGGGATGTACTCGGGTTTCATTCCGTATGCCATTAACCAATTCCATTATCCAGAATCCATGAAATGGTAGGGAAGATAGAGTTACGCTTTGCCGAGCAAAACCTCGCATTGGCGGATCCGCCGAGCTAGCTTTCCCCCGGCCATATCTATCTATATGATTCTAAAAACAAAGGAGATTAGGATCCTGTCCCAAGTTTTCCTATCTTCAGGTGACTATCCCTATCAATAACTATCCCGCTGTGATGGAGTCAGATGAGAACCAGTCTCGCCAGATTCACGAAGAAAAGCGAGACGAGTGCCTTGCATTTTCTTGCATACTGCGTGGGTAACATTGCCAGGCCGCAGCGTTTCGTCACAAGGGAAGAGCCGTCGTATCCGGTAAGTAGTTTCTTCTTTCCTGTGTTAACGGGTCTGGCGGCGTAGACCGGAATGGAAAACGGCTGTCTCAAGCCTCGCACTGGGAGAATTCTGCCTCGTCTGCCTGCTTGCCTGTTACGTCGTTAAGAACCGATGGAGGAACTCGGTCTACGACGCATTGACGGAGTTGACTGAAGACAGGTGTTGGCGGAGGGTTGTCCCACATGACCGACCTGGACATAAAGAGCTTTCGACACGATTTATAATTCCTCATAACTGTACACTGCCATGAATGGATGATCACTGTTTTCGTTTATACCGCACCCCATGCGACACAAGCAGGTACTTCGCGAACAGATCCTCGGCGAAATCATCGAATGGCTCGTACGCGGCTCCAAGGCGATATGCAGCAGCTAGACCGGAGATGCACGCAATCTCATGCATATTCTAAACACCATCAGCTAGTCCATCAGAGCAGAGGAGAAAACCTACCACCATAGTCCAAGCCCCCGCATACGTCGTCCGATTCCTCCCATTAATGAACATCATCCCCGGCACAACCCGCAGATAATGCTGCCACCGATGCCCAAACTGCCGCCACCACTTTTTTGCAATGATCTTGTCGGGATCCACACTCTCCCACGTCCACAGATGCTTCTGTCGATCATCCAGGTAGATTGTCTGGTAGACATGCCGCTCCGGCTCCAGCGGGGGATTTCCCTCCCCGACTCTATCCCGGAACTGATGCTGGTAATTCGAGCAGTCGAAGCCCATCTCAATGCACTGCGGCGCGTGCGCATACGAATGCGTGAAGTACATGGGTGCGAAGCCCTCCCATCCGTCAGAAGTGCACGTAGGCGGCTGCTGCTTCGCGAACGCGATTTGCTCTGTTCTGGTGGCTGAGGCGCCCTTGGCGCAGAGATCGGGCTTGTACCGCGTCTCGAAGATGCTGTTGAAGTACGCGCTGTCGGAATGGGTGATGGTGATGTCGTTGTAGAAGGCCACGCCGCCGAGGACGTAGCGCTCGCGCCAGGTGGCGTGTTTGCCTAGCAGGGCCTTGGCTTCGTCGGCGGGGAGCGAGAGGACGAGTTCGTCGTACATCTCGCAAAAGTCGTCTAGGACTGCTTGCGTGGTTGGGCTGTTTGAGTCTGTGGGCCGGGGACGGAGTGTGATGCCGTGGTTGTCTCGTTGCAGGATTTCGACTGCGGTGTTGAGATGGATGTGCACGCCTTTGGACGCCAGGTCTGCGGCCCAGTCGCGGTAGAAGTCGCCGAGGTTAGGGAACGTGTACATGGTCGGTTGATTGGGGAGTAATGTGTCTGGATCATACTCCCATAGTCTCATATTGGGATCATTAAACAGTCTGTCCAGCAGTGCGGCCGAAACGTTCGGTGTCTGGTTCCCCGTTCCCAGGAAGAGCGCCAAAACCGGAATAACCATCTTATTGGCAAAGTCTTCGCTGAACCGGAACAACTTCATTATCACCTTGACGGGTATGACTCCCAGGATCGGAAACAGGCGCTTAACCCACTTGAGCACTCGGCCCAACTTCTTGATCTCGTCGGACAGCTGGTCGACCAGCGGCGACGGAAAGACATTCGTGAAGAAGTTCTCCACACCCTTGCCAAATGCGACTTGCAGATTCACCGGACGAGGCTCGTAGCCGTACCGACGGAAGAAGTTGAAGGTGTGTCGGAAGATCGGGGAGCCACCCTGCACGCCATCGTTGAGCCAGTCGGCGCCGTAACGGGATTCGTTCAGGGAGATGGAGGTTGCTTGGCCGCCGGTGTACGAGGCAATATCGAAGAGAGCCACGTCAAAGCGATCGGGATGGTTGGCCAGAGCAGAGGCGCAGGACTATTTATTCAACTGGTGTCTGGATAGATCGATCTGGTGAATGAAGGCTTACCATGCCAGCAGGTCCAGCGCCAACAATAGCAACTCGGATTTTCTTTGGGGGCATTTTGCTATTCTACAGCTATTCTTACACTATGGGTTTGAAAATTTAGCCGAGGAGTCAGATTGGAGTTGGGAAACAGCGTACATCTTAAATATAATTGTCATGCGTGATCATGACATCAACTTCCGCAATCGTCGATCATCACAATCCGATCTCAGATCGATCGGATCGGCCCTTGATCACTCAATAAAATAGCCAATCATTGTGGTACAAGTAGAAATAATCTCTGATAAATTTACTGAACTCTTTCTCCGGTCTCCAGAATCCAGTGAAGCTTCTTTCTCGCCAGCTCAGAGTGCCTTTATCTAACGTCAACTGGTATCGACTTGTCACGATCAATCGCTAAAAGAAAAGTAGCGCACTATGCTTCATATACGCTTTGATAGGCTGTAATAAAAATACGCTCAAGTAACACGGTTCTAGATACCCCTCACACTGAGTATATACTCTTTCGCTGTACCTGCAACCAGTTGTAGTGTCGAAGGGAGAAATGGACCTTAACTCAGGCCTCTATGAGCTCAACTCTTGGATACTCTCAAAGGACAGTATGTACGTCACTTTTCGATCCACATTGATGGAACCCTACCCTATAGTCAGCCTTATCTTGGAACACAAGGAGAAAACTAACCGAGCTTCGACAACCGCACACCGACCGCCCTGCACGACCTCCACGGCCTTCTGCAGCGTGGAATCAACTTCATCCGCCTTGGTGACCGTAGCTCCCCACGCGTTGCCAGCCGCAGCCGCAATCCCAGGGTAATCCGGCGACGGCTCGAACGACAAATTCAAGTCTACATCCGTCAGCATGTCCAGCAACTCTGACGAAAAGGAAAGCTTACCCGCTCTATTCGACTTGGACGCGAGACCATCCTTGTGGACAAGCAATGTAGACACCTTGGGGGCGTTCCAGCCACTATTATTCAGCACAATCAGGAGGAATGGAATGTCGTATCGCCGTGCGATCCAATACACGGATTCCATCTGTGAGAAGAGGTATGTTCCATCGCCGACGCTATATCTGTCAGCTCAGCTGTACACTTCAATGAGCTGGGGAACTTACATTGCGCAGATGAAAGAATCCCGTTTGGCCATTTTGACTCCCAGCGCTGCACCGCCGCCCCAGCCGAGACCGCCTGCGCCGCTGCCGTAGAGCGTTCCGGGCTGGTGTGTCAGTCAGATAAGATCGAGGGAAGTGGCACACATACCTTGGTAAGATTCAAGTGATGGATGACGGGAATGGCGTTTGTGACCGCTTCAATCACAATAACATTGTCTTCCGGTAGATGCTGGCGGAGTTTGGACGACAGGTATGGCACCGTCACGGTGCCTTCCGGTGAAGGTACTTCAAGGTCGCGTAGGTTCTGTCTCCATTGTTTGTAGCGTGACGCGCGTGCGTTGAATGCCTCGGCGTATTTGGCTCGGTCGAGAGATTGCTTGTCGAGGTAGGCGTTGAGCTGTTGCAAGGCTAGCTCGCAGCTGACCTTGTATCGCCGGATGGCTTGCATAAAGAAGACTACGTCCGTTGGTATCGAGTGTAGTTGACAGAGGCTTTGGACTCACCTGGCATTTGTTGCTTCAACGGATCTACGTCGAGGTGGAATACTTTTGTTCCTGTGCTGCGTAAGCCATTGTTGGAAGAAAGTTGTACAAGGAGCATACCATCGGCAGGCTTGCCTGCTGTCGGAACCCAAGGAACATCACAGTCCATCACCAGGATGACATCCGCCTCGCATACAGCCGGATGCGTGCTGACCGTCACACCGAGGTATGCCTCGTGATCACTGCGAAGACTCACGTCCGACCCGACGGTTTCAATAACGCTGATAGGAAGCTTGTCGCATAATTCTGCCAGGAGCGGCGGCGTCCGTGGATTGCGGCCCATATAGCCTGTGATGATCAACGGTCGTTTGGCGTCCACCAAAGCAGCGGCGATGCGCTCGACTTCGGGTTCAGGCAAGGCACAGGGGGTGACGGGGCCCATGAGTTCGTTGCCAAAGTCGGGAATTTCTACTTGCTACTTTCGTAAGTAACCATCTCAAAATAAGAACGCTAACTTACCTCCTCCAGGACTTCTCGTGCAGCGGTAAGATATGCTGGTCCCTTTGGATCAGATATGGCAAACTGCATAGCGCGATACACCATTTGCTTGATGTTGCGGCCGGTACGGATCTCGCCTGAATAACGGCAGTACTGTCGCACGATGGATGCTTGGTCGGGGACATCCTGCAGCCAGTGTATGAACCTACAGGTGTTAAATTACTTGGAGTCAAAAATGGTCGTAGCTTACTCTGTTCTCGAACCGAGCATCTCCCCGCTATCTGTGAAAGGACTCAATCCCGCAAAACACAGGACGGGCACTCGAGTGACGGACGCATTGTGGATGGATTGGCCCATTGCGAGGGTTCCGCAGTCGACGTGTACAATGACGCATTGCTTTTGAGTCAGTCGGTTTCATTTTTGTAATAGATAGAAACGTACTGGAGATCCGGTTACTTGAGCATAACCCAAGGCCGCGGATAAAGCGACCAGTTCCGAGGGACAGGTGATGATCGTAGGAAATTTGGTTGAGTTTTCTTCACTTCATCAGCTGTGAGCCTTACTCAAAGACTGGGATATATACCCTGTTTGGCTTTGATCATGGCCTCGATCATAGCCGGATGATCACTCCCCCTGATCACAGTCAGTATGATGAGAGCAAAGAGAATTGTCGACTGACAAATTCACAAAACAGTACTTGACTCCAGCCTCAACTACACCATATCAGCTCCGTCAACCAATAATAGCAAAGTTCACATACCCAATGCCTCGAAAAAGCCAGTGGCAGCGGAGCCAACACGGCGATCACTTTCCCATTTCCGTTTCTTGGTCTGTATATCGCCGGTCATTCTGAATATTTTGATGCGTGAGTGCTATAGATATCGACTCTCTTTTTAAGGCAGAAACGAGAGGCTTTTGAACATCTCACTAGTCTACAGCTGGGAGATATCAACAGTCAAGTACCGAACGAGGAGCAATCTGGTGAGGCCTGCAGAGCTTGTGTTTCTTGGCGCGATTTCGGGAACATCCGGGGGCCAATCAGACGCGTGCAATTTGGGGTAGCTCCTTCCTTCCCCGCGTTGCCTGCCGATGGACATGCCGAATATTACTACAACTGGAGACAAGATATCATCTGGGGAAGGCCCACACTCGCTGTCGATCCAGGTACAGCGGAATTTCTCCGCTTGAGTAGAGATTAAATCATAGCACTGAAAGGAGTATCCACCTGCATTGACGCGGTCAGGATCTGATTATTTCAAGACTGACAGACGTAGACCGTATGTCCTTCCATATACGTTCAATAGTCTGCATCACCAAGGACATACAAATGGAGCTAGTCCGCGGTAGTAGCGGATCGAGTATCTGTGACCTGACGAAAAGGATCATACTCCAGGAAAGTCGCACGATTCTTGCAGTGGGCATCGTTCACAGTAAGTGAATGATGGCGGATTCCAGATAAGGTCCAAATCCAAGTAGCCTGAGCGTCAGATCCTCGAGTCCACCATCCTAGGGCCCGAACGGCGCCATCAAAGACTATAGCGGGAGTGACAACCGGTCTCCAGACCCACTAACCTTGCCAAACCAATCGATCCTACTGGGATTCCAGTGAGGGGTTGGGACCAATCTACTGGGCTCCTGGTTTACCAATCTGTTAGAAGAATCGCCTTTGCTACTAATCTAGCTGGAGTTGGCGATGGTCTGTCGGACCCGCGATACATGGATTCCAATAGGGTCGCATACTCTCGAACAAGATACATGTCGCCCGGATGAGCGGAGTCCAAAGCGGCGATCGCCTGGCTAGCAGTTGTAGCTATTCCTGTCGATTGAAACAATCCGTCGAGGAAAGCAATGACAAGGGTAGGAAGATGGTGAGTCATAATTAACAGAGGGGGTTGGAGAGAAGGTGGTTTTGGGCATAAGTTCATCTCTTCGTCAAATATAATGACAAAGAAATAAAAGTAAGCCTAACCCTTAAACTAATGGGGTTCGTCAGAAGTATATCGTCCTCTTTGACAGACTGGAGGGACTCATTCTTGTCTCAGACTCTGCTAAAAATAATCTCCTTTGCCATCTTCAGCAAGTCGCTCGGGGTGCACACGCTAAAGGGGCGCTAAAAATAACTACACTCTGACTCACTCAGCCCTGGTTGTGTCCGCATCTGAGGTATTCATGGGCTTCTGCCACTATTTAACATTATCCGTTGCGCCCTACCTGTTAATGGTGACTTTATCTGCCTCCAAGACGACCGGTTCACTGAGAATTCCGCTGTCACCATAACAGCATGGCCACGTTCCACCTTTTCCTCCGTCTCCCCTTTGAGCTTCGCGCTCGCATATGGGAGCTGACAGTCGAGCCGCGTACTGTCGAGGTCCGCGTTAAAAAAGATAACAGTCTATGGGGCGAGGGCGAGATTCTGCATGTAATCTCGTCAACACCAGTCCCTGCAGTCCTCCAGGCCTGCCACGAAGCCCGGAACCTAAGACTGTACCAGCAGGCCTTCAACTTCTCCTCGGCAGTTGAACGGCGGTATGTCTGGGTCAATTTTGATATTGACATGATCTCAATTGGGGACACTTATTTCCACACTATTGAACCGGCTGAACAACTGTTGATTCGCCGGCTTACCTTTGAGAGGGAGAATTCAGTCCGTTGGGATGACCGTTCGGGCTCTTTCTCCTTTCGGTGCCGCGGGATAGAAAAGTTTTCTAACCTGGAGGAAATCCATATCACCTATAAGGATCTCATGGAGGCATGGCCTGACGCCTGCGAAAATATTCCCTGGCCATGTCCAAAAGAGAATTTGAAGTTCTTTAGTCAAGGAGGGCTCTTCGCGGTCGGCGAAGATTTGAAGGAGATGGCGGATGACTGGTTGGCCGCCTTTCCCGACTGACCGCAGACCTAACCGCGACCCGGCACCTAGCTGCTCTGAGATGTTCAGTTTCTGGGTCTGAGAGTTGTCTGAATCGACGACTGTGTTTTCGGGGCACGTCAGTACTTATTATTCAGGACAGGTGGAGTCGGGGTAACGTACATCCAGTTCCCCCATTGTGTTTGGATATCCCAGCATCATCAACCCAATCAATACTGACATGTCGGAGCTTGCGCTCGCCAAGGAGATCTAGGATAACATGCATCCATGCTACCGGCGGATTGACAGGTATCCAATAATGGCCGTAGCGCTCGCTACCGGTAGCGCATGCCGTAGACACCTGGATGGATACCGTCACCAACGGCGCCAACATCCTCGATGTTTCGGAATAGCTGTGCACATTCAACGCTGAGCATGTTTCGCAGACGTACCTTCGAACCTGAAACCCATCAATATTCCCCCAAGAGACAGTTCCCTTGCGCAATATGTTCTCCAACCAGAAGCTAGATCGCTTCATCAAGACAGCGTGGGATCCATTCACGGTGTTTAAGTCCTGGATCTCGTCAATCAGGCCAGCAGCATTGGCTGTCTCGGTAGTAATGTTCGGCAGGGGAGGGGGTGCCTGGTGTGCCGGTCTGGTTACCATTGGAGTCGCGCTTAACGATAGTGCCATGTAGGCGTTGCGAGCAAGGTGCCTCACGAGGGCCTCGTTGAGCTTCGCAGCCTGAGCAATAGACGCATTGATGATGGCATATGCTTGGTCGATCTAGGCTTGGTAGCATTGACTATGCGCGAGAGAATAAAGATGCTATGGGCCTGGAGAGCTGCTACGGTGGACTTCTGGTCAGATGGACTGGAATGTTTGAGAGACTGTATTGTACATGAAGAAAAATCAGAATAAAGAGTGTAAATGCCCTGTGTGCAGCCATATTGCCAAATATAGGAAATTAATGAAGTGGTTAACGTAAAGGAAGTAGAGATGATGATGAAGGAGTGACCGGCCATGTTGTAAATGTTCTATATGGCTCAACAAAGCAAACAGCTTGCCTGATATATATTGCCATCTTCTACACAAAGGGATGCTCAAAACCCTGCCCAGAAGAATATCTGATCACTCGGCCAAAGGATCTAAACATCCTAATCTTCTCAGCCATTCTAGATACGAAAGCAGCCATGACATATCTCATTTCCAGGCCATGAGCCGATAATCACGGTAGTATAAGCGAACGAGCCAATGCAGTTCTCAACTGAACAAAAGCCTACTGTCTAGGCTGACACGCTACCTTGTAGGATATATGTACATATCTTGAGTCAGTGGTCCTCCACAACAGTAGCCATCTTCTTTCATGATATAATCGCAACCTCTATTCTCTCAATCTGCTCCATGGCATGTCCATTGGTACGCCGCAGCAGCCAACCACACTAACACTATGGTCCGCACTACAATTAATACAATCACATTGATTCATGTTGTCGGCCGTGTGCCCCTTTCTCTCTGTTCCATTGATACCTGGCGATAGTCGCATACATTGCTGCTAGACGGGGGCCAGAGGATTTAAATAAGATCTACCAGACGGTTTTCGCCGCAGACGACCCAGACCCCCACCTGCATGGCTGGGAGAAGATTGATCTGGTACTCTTTGATCTAAACATTGCAATTATGTATGTTGCTAGTAGACCATCTCTTTTGAAAGGTGTTAACTTGCACAGATGCGAGAGGGTCTTGTCGATGTTTCTTTGCGGGTTGTCAGGACGCGGTCGTTCGGACTTGGATGGGAGAAGGCCGCAATCAAAAGTCCATGGAAGATAGGCACGCTTCATAGGAAGTTGAGTAACAGCCTTACGCACTGCATGGGCGTGACGAGTTGTGATCTACAGCGAATACCTGTCTAGCATAAACTCCTAGTATGCATATTCAATCTGGGTAACAACTAGAGGCCAATGTCCTCCTTCTGCTAAACCACATGGCATAAATATATATATGTGAAGCCACTACGAGTTTTGTACGCTAATGGCCGACACAATCAATTTGCTAAGTGTCACGACGCCTTTATTTGAATTGACACCTAGCTACAGTGTTTACAGTAGAAATATAAGGACTGCGACAAAGACAAGGACCAGTAGCTGGTGATGAGGTTTGATAAATTGGCACATCTGTATGTCTTGCTACGTAGTTAAGGTAGAAAAAGAGAAATGCAGTGGGAGGACAGAACTAGTCCCTCACAAAGTGACAGCACTAGAGAAGGGGATCAAGGAAATCAAAAATAATAACAAAGATAGAGCCATTGCTTAAAGTTGGAAGAGAAATATCCCTTAATTCTCATGGACTACCGGTCGCAGCGCCAGTGAGTATTATCATTAGCCTCCTCGCCATGACATATTTACATTCCTGTTAAGAGCTAGGGACATTCCGGAAAATGCACACAGTACCCGTAGACTTTGCCTATCTTGACTCGAGAACCTAAGCACTGAACAGGACTCTGACTTCACCCGCTCACTTAACTCTTATTGGAGGGAAATAACTCCAGAATGCTGGGTATGGGGACAATCACCTTGGCGGTTGCTTAATCTCACCCTGTCTTGTTAAATGACAATAAGTACCCTGATGAATAAATAACTGCGCCATAGGAACTAATGTCACTACCCTGCCAGGAGTCATATGCAGATGTCATGAGATCCTGTACTAGGTGATTCAGCGTCAAATCCAGGCTGGATCAGAATGGATTTTCCGCTTAGCGGGCTGCCTCCCGCTACAGAAGATGCCATTCCTCGATAATCATCCCTAGGGCCAGCCATACACATGGGTACTATTCACTCCGGCCAGCAATCATTAAACTTGTTTTGTGGTTTTTGTTCCATTGGGGCAATTCCTGTTGCTGGGCCGTTGAATGCAAGGGGAGGATTGCTGCCACCATAGTAGCGGTGAAGATGTGTCTGCGTTCCCTTACATGAGGTCTGAGTGTGATTCGCAATCACTGATCCTACTGCGCAGCTACGAGGGAAGAGGGGGGAAAGAGCGGAAGGTCATATAATAATGTATTTAGCAAGGGTAGAGGGCGCAGAACGCCTTTAAAGAAGTTACAATGTACTCAGGATTTGAAGTTTTATTAGTTTACCAATATCGTTATCTTACAATTTTCAACTTGTCACGAACTCAAACTAGCTCAGCAAAGTGAACGGCATGTCGTCAACAGCTGACTCGCCACTGAATTCAGTGGTTAGACCGGGCCAGTTTGATGCCCTCTGTGCTGACAATTTGTGTTCCTTGCCGCAAAAACTAAGAGACACCCCAGCAGATACCATCGAGGATGAAGCGGAGAGTAATGGAGGCGATGTTGCTCCTGTTCCCTTCCCCATCGCCATTGTGGGCATGTCAATGAGGCTGCCGGGAGGTGTCAATTGCGAGAACGAGTTTTGGGAGTTCTTGATAAACAAACGAGACGGTGTGTGCAGAGTCCCTGACAATAGATATAATATCGACGCCTTTTACAAGGAGTCCACCTCGGGTGCTATTCGGACGCAACATGGATGCTTTCTCCAGCAGGATATAGCTCATTACGATGCTGCTTTCTTTGGTGTGAGCAAGCTCGAGGCTGGCAAGATGGATCCACAACAGCGAATGTTGATGGAGATTGTCTGGGAGTGCATGGAGAACGGAGGTCAAACACAATGGCGTGGGAAAAACATCGGATGCTATGTGGGTGTCTTTGGAGAGGACTGGTTGGATCTGTTGAGTAAGGACACCCAGGCCAATGATCGATACCGCGTCATTGCAGCTGGGGATTTTGCTCTATCAAATCGGTTATCATACGAATTTGACTTGCGGGGCCCGAGCATGACAATCCGAACAGGATGCTCCTCCTCGTTAGTCGGCTTGCATGAGGCCTGCCAGGCTTTGTATTCGGGCGAATGCACTTCTGCCTTGGTTGCTGGAACTAACTTGATAATCACACCGACTATGACCACCTCGATGTCGGACAATATGGTCATCTCGAAGGGTGGGGTCTGCAGGACATTTGACGCCGCGGCAGATGGCTACGGCAGGGGGGAGGCCGTGAATGCAATCTACATCAAACCACTGGATGCTGCCTTGAGAGATGGAGACCCCGTTCGAGCGGTTATTCGGTCAACTGCTGTCAATTGTGATGGTAGAACGCCTGGTATAACCACACCGGGCTCACAGGCACAGCAGCGCCTAATCCGGCGGGCATACCGGAGAGCAGGAATTACGGATGTATACAAGACAGGCTTTTTTGAGTGTCATGGCACAGGAACGGTTGTCGGGGATACAGCAGAGACGTCTGTTGTGGCAAAAGTCTTTGGAGACCATGGTATACACATCGGTGCAGTATGTCGAATCTATCATTCCCTAGGGTATAACAAGCTAAGTAGATCCAGGTGAAAGCAAACGTCGGCCATTCAGAAGGTGCCTCGGGAATTACGAGCATCATCAAATGTGTTTTGTCATTGGAGAAACAGACTATCCTGCCGAATGTTTTCTTTAAGGACCCAAATCCCAAAAGTATGTCCCGCACGGTCCCTTGTTCTTTTCCAAAATTGACACTCGCATTTGCACCTTAGTACCCTTTGAGGAAGCAAAGTTACAGGTTCCCACCAAGGCCATGCCGTGGCCCATAGATCGCTGTCAACGAGTTAGTGTGAATTCATTTGGAGTCGGCGGTACCAATGCCCATGTAGGTCTCCTCTTCGGCATAATCGTTGAGTAACGGCCCTGTTAGCTGACCACCTAAGCTCATCATGGATTCCGCGTCGACAGTATGTGGAGAAGGATCGTCTGACAAGGTGTCAGACACACGCTCTTCTCACCTGTTGCTTGTTTCAGCCAAATCACCCAAATCACTAGATGGGAATATCGAGGCCCTCAAAGCTTACATCGATACCAGCTCGGTTTGCCCAAGTGATCTCGCATACACCTTGGCTTTGAAAAGAGAGCACATGGCTCACAGAGCATTCGCAATCCTTGATAGCAACGGCCAGATTTCATCTTTTGAGAAATTGAAGTCTGCGTCTCCACAGGTCACCTTGGTATTCACCGGACAGGGCGCGCAATGGCCAGGGATGGGAAGAGAGCTGTTCCTTGAAAGCGAGAGATTCCGGGATGACATCAGAATGCTGGATCGCGTCCTGCAGTCGCTGGAAAGCCCTCCAAACTGGACCATTGAAGGTGGGGTGATCGTGGCGTCCGACTTCCTATCTTTATTAACTTTTTTTTAGGGGAGCTTCTTCAGTGCGATGACCCGGACAGGCTCAAAGAAGCGGAAGTGGCGCAAACTTTATGTGCTGCCATTCAAATAGGTGTTGTGAACATACTCCATGAATGGGGAGTCAAACCTTCATCAGTGATCGGACACTCCAGTGGTGAGATAGCTGCGGCCTATGCTTCCGGCGCAATACCCGCGGAGGTAGCTATACGTATCGCATATCTGCGGGGCCACACTATTAGGTCGTCAAGATCGAATGGTGCCATGGCTGCGGTTGGATTAGGACGTGAACAGATCAAGCCTTACCTGAGGGAGGGTGTTGTGATAGCATGCGAGAACAGCCCCAAAAACGTCACTATTTCTGGGGACCAGAAAGCTGTAAACGAGGTGGTTGAGGAAATCCAGACCAGTGACGAAATATTCTGCAGGCTTCTGGCGGTAAATGTTGCCTACCACTCTCCCCATATGAAGGATCTCGGGGAGTCGTTCGAGCAGCATCTGAGTCCGCACATGTCGTACAACAAGTCCATGGTTCCTCTCATCTCCACGGTCACTGGCCAAGTGATTAGTGAGCCCGACTACTTAAATGCCAAATACTGGCGACGCAATTTGGAATCTCCTGTGCTTTTCAGCAGTGCAGTCCAAACCTTAACAGATGCCGACAAAGAAGAAAGACTCTTCCTTGAAATTGGGCCCCACAGTGCGCTCTCAAGTCCTCTACGCCAGATATTATCCGAAGCGGAGAATAAACGACTATATTACGTACCGACTCTGGTGCGGCGACAAGATCAATGGAGGTGTATGTTAGCTACAGCAGGCCAATTGTACATTCATGGCACTGCCCTCAATCTGGCTGGCCCGCTTGTTGGCAGTGGAAAAACATTGACCAATCTACCCCCTTATTCCTGGGAGTATAATGAACGCTTTTGGGACGAGACGCGGTTAACCCGAGACTGGAGATTGCGGGAACATTCGCACCATGAGCTGCTCGGGTCTCGCGCCCTCGAGTCCACCGACATCGAGCCGGTGTGGAGGAACATCCTAAGGCTGGATAATGTACTCTGGCTCCTGGATCATAGGCTGAGTGGTGAGGTCGTGTTCCCATGTGCCGGATACGTTGCTATGGTTGGTGAGGCCATCCGCCAAATATCAGGATCCAGTGACTATTCTATCCGAAACATGTTCATCCGGACTGCCCTGATTTTAAACCACGAAGAACATGAAGGGCTAGAAATTATCACAAGCCTTAGGCCAGCAAGGATAGCAGACAATGTGGATTCAGCATGGTATGACTTTACCATCACAGCCCATCAAGAGGGCGTTTGGAGCAAACACTGTATCGGACAGGTCTGTGCTGGCCAGGATCGTCAACATGTCCCTATCCAACTCAGCCCATATAGCCGCCACGTTCAATCGGACAGATGGTATGAAGCCTTGGACGCTAAAGGGTTGGAGTACGGGTCCCGATTCCGGGGGCTTGACTCCATCACTGCGAGTCCGTCCAGCCCGCATGCTTCAGCCGTACTGCATCCTATTGAAGAGCCCTGTGATAGTCACTACGCCCTTCACCCTATTCTCATTGATCAATGCTTGCAGCTCCTCAGTGTGGCAGCTACGAATGGCCTTGCTCGTCGGATGACCAGGCTTTGCATACCAACGGCGATAAGCAGCCTCTATATCGCTGATGGCCAAGGAGAGATGTCAGTCGGTGTTTCCTGCGACAATAATGTGGGGGCCACCATGCGCGGTAATGCGCTTTTGGTTGCTGATAGCCGAACCTTACTGTCTATGCAAGACGGCGTTTTTTTCAGTATTTCAGAGTCTGCCCTGCGAGACGACGCGCCGCCGCTGGCATCTACGCTTCACTGGAAACCCCATGTTGATTTTGTTACCCCCGAAAAACTTTTACCACCGTTCCCGCAAGCTGTTTACGATAGGGCACTGATTGGCACGTTCGCCAGGTTGGTGGTCCTTGAGACGTATCATCAAACCAGGTCGGCAGCTCCTACCAAAGAGCACTTGAGACGGTATCATCAATGGATCGAATCGCAGTACAAGTTAATCCATGATAATGTTAGCGAAATGCTGCCAGAGTTGCGAGACGAGCATGCTGCCGATCCCGCCACCCGGTGGCCTGAAATCCAACGCATCATGGATAACGCGGACATAAGTCCTATCCTAAGAAGTGCCTTCGAACTCGCTGAAAGGATCTTGCGTCATATCAACGAAATTCTGGATGATAGCTGCAGTCCCATTGAACTTCTGATGGAAGACGACGGTCTAGAAAAACTGTACAAGGAGTTGTCCGCTATAACGCATTGGGACGCATTCCTCTCTTTACTCGGCCACTCCAACCCCGGCCTCCGTATCTTGGAAATTGGTGGAGGTACTGGAGGTGCCACGCGGTTGGCGTTAGGCGCACTGACTTCTCCTGGCAAGGGCCGTATGTATACTACATACACTTTTACGGATATCTCAGCAGGTTTCGTTTCCAAGGCCAAGGAAAAGTTCGCCGAGTTTAGGGGCGTGGAATATACAACGCTCGACATTTCCCAAGACCCGGAATCCCAAGGGTTCACGCCTGGAACGTATGATTTAATCATTGCTGCGAACGTGCTCCATGCAACCCCGCGGATTTCTGAGACACTCCGCAATGTGCGCAAACTTCTCGCACCCACTGGCCGACTGCTATTGCAGGAACTATGTCCTTCACACGGCCTCATTGACTACATCATGGGTATCCTGCCGGGCTGGTGGATCGCAGAAGACGGCAGGGAGGTGCCCTACGTGAATCCCGAGAAATGGCACGACGAACTCGTACAGGCGGGGTTCACGGGTACTGATGTGGTGCGCTTCGACGTTGAGGCCCCATACCAGCTCAATGCCCACATGGTAGCGAGGCCTTCTCCTCGTCTGCCCAGCAAGGGTGAAATCAGTCTTCTGCATCAAGGTGAAGTCTCTGATTGGGCTCAGGGGCTTGGACGAGTTCTGTCGTCGAGGGGATACGTGGTGAAGTGGGTCACCTTGGATGAATCCCCCACGGTGCCGGATTTCATATCCCTGCTAGATTTGGAGAAACCCTTCTTCGACAATCTCTCCGCTGCCAAATTCCAGCAATTCCAGCGTTTTGCCTCGCATCACACCACAGGCCGCTCACTCTGGCTTATGCGATCGATTCAATTAGTTGAGACGGATCCTGACGCGGCGCGTGCACTTACTTTGGGCGTCATGCGCACCATTCGACATGAGCTTGCACGATCGATATCCACGGTGGAGATAGACCAGCTTGACGACGCTGCGATGCATCGTGTTATTGAGATATTTGAAAAGGTGAAGACATACGACGACACTCAGGACCCTGACCCCGATTATGAGTTTGTTCTGAAAGATACCGATGTCTATGTGGGTCGTTTCCAGTGGTCCCCCCTGGACGGGGTGATGACCTCTGCCCCCGAAACTGGATCTCGGGTTCTAGACATTGGGTCCCACGGAATGCTAGACACCTTAAGATGGAGCTTGGGCGGGCGAGGCCCTTGCATGGCGGAGGACGAAGTTGAGGTTGACATCAAATGCGTAGGATTAAATTTCCGAGTACGTGGGCCACTCCTCGGCTTCCTCTTTTTCATTTCTACTTGCTGGAGAGTCTGGCTTACAGGAAACCTTTTTAGGACATTATGACATCAATGGGGCTGATGGGAGATACAAACGACATGGGTCTGGAAGGTAGCGGCATTGTACGGGCAGTAGGGCGTTCAGTGACCACTCTTCAGGCTGGTGACCGAGTCCTGTTTGCTGGCAAAGGCATGATGGCTACACGAAAGGTAATACCCGTGGGTAGCTGCATAAAAATACCAAGTGAACTTTCCTTGGAGGATGCCGCAGCAGGACCGTGTGTCTTCACGACGGTCATCTATTCGCTGATGTATGTTGGACAGCTCCGGAAAGGACAATCTGTGCTCATTCATAGCGCCTGCGGAGGCGTCGGACTAGCTGCCATTCAGGTCTGCCAGATGATCGGCGCTGAGATCTTTGCAACAGTCGGAAGCAATGAGAAAAAGCAACACCTGATTGACAACCTCCAGATCCCCGAGGATCATATTTTCGACTCGCGGAGCCCCTCCTTCGAGCAAAATGTGATGAGGGTGACAGACAACAGGGGGGTTGATATAGTCTTGAATTCCCTATCGGGGGAGTTATTGCATGCATCCTGGAGATGCGTCGCACCGTTTGGAAAGATGATTGAGCTTGGTAAACGGGATTTCCTAGGCCATGGCAAGTTGGACATGGACCTCTTTGGGGGAAACCGCACCTTCACTGGCGTCGATCTGTTCCAAATTGCCGAACAGTCACCCGAGCTGTTCCGTGATATGATAGACGATAGTCTTCAATTCTTCAAGGAAGGAAAGCTCAAGCCAATGAGTCCCGTGACTACCTATGAAGCAACTGATATTGTGAAAGCCTTTAGGCTGATGCAAAGTGGAAAACATATGGGGAAAATAGTAATTCGCATGCCAGAGGATCCGTCCGCCTTATCAGTCTCCCGAGTACACGAGAGAGGTAACTTGTTTCGGGACGATGCGTCCTACCTGCTTATCGGTGGGTTTGGAGGCCTTGGTCGAGCCGTCGCAACATGGATGGTTGAGAAAGGAGCGCGGCATTTGATCATACTGTCCCGATCCGGCGAGGAGTCGCCCCGAAATCAAGCATTCATTGAAGATTTGAAAAGCCAAAACGGCTGCCATGTCGTCAGTGTGACTGGAAGTGTCGCGGATCCGATCGACACGCAAAGAGCGGTATCGGCAGCGACGAAACCAATTGCCGGCGTCATACAGATGTCAATGGTGTTAAGGGTGCGTATCGGTGGGACCCTGCTCTCGTGATAACTGCTGATATCGCTGACGTGCATTTCTTTCTCTCCAGGATGCAAGATTCGAGGATATGACCTTCGAACAATGGAACGAGGTCCTTGCGCCAAAGGTCCAGGGCACCTGGAACCTCCATCACGCACTTGATGGCCAAGATTTGGACTTTTTTGTCTTATTTAGTTCACTTACCGGCGTTATCGGCTTTAGTGGGCAGACGAGCTATGCAGCAGGCAATTCTTTCCTTGATGCTTTCGTGCAATTTCGTCACTCACAACGCCTAGTCGCCAGTGTCCTTGACATAGGCTTCATGGGAGACATAGGGTATATCCCTGAGAACTCCCCCAAAACCATCGAGTATGCCCGGTCATCGTCGACACAAATTGTCAGCGAGCAGGATCTGCTTCATGCCCTAGAGCTTTCTATACTTTCAGGACCGCTCAAGGGCCCATCTCAGCTTTTCCTGGGGCTGGGCACCTCCAAGCCGCTCTCGGAATGCGTAGGGGGGGCAATATGGGGGCAGGATGCTCGGCTACTAGCGTGGCAGAACGTCTTGACAGCCACAGAGGGCCAAACAATCGCCAAACGTGATCAACTCAGGCGATTGCTAGAAGATGTTAAGCGTGACCCGTCCATCCTATACAAGCCAGACACAGAGGAAAAGCTTACCTATGAACTCGGAAAGATGATCGCGGAGCACCTGTCGTACTCTGAAGATATGGAGCAACACGAGCTCGCGAATATTGCAATTGACTCTCTGATGAGCATTGAAATCAGGACTTGGTTGAGACGGTACGGCGGACTCGAGATATCGTTGGTGGAAATCTCCAAGGCGGGCACAGTCAGTGGACTGAGTAAAATTACTCTAAAGAAGCTCCGTGAAAAACACCAGTCAGGCGAGCTGGAGACCGCAAATCCCAAAGATGTGGCATGGGAGTCCGGCGGGCCAGATGAATTCAAACTCTGCCTGCAGGATAGTGAGCTGGGCAAGGACATCCAGCCCGTCTCAACTCAAGTCGCGGATTGGTATGCTGATGATGAAGGGCGTGTCTTCTTGACTGGGGCCACAGGATATTTGGGAGCATTCTTTTTGGCCCTACTGTCTGGTTTACCTCAGGTCAAGGAAGTCGCTTGTCTTGTTAGAGCCAAGGATGTGGTTTCCGGAGTATCTCGAATCAAAGAAGCTCTGGCTGGATATGGGCTTCCCTTCGACTTTGAACAGAAGCTTCGCGTCGTTCCAGGAGACGTCAATAGCGCCACGCTAGGGCTCACGACGGAGGAATTTGACGAACTCGCTCAGTGGTCCAGTGTTATCTTTCATTTTGCGTCCCTCGCCAATTATACACTCCCTTATTCCTCTCACCGAGAAGCAAACGTTCTCGGTTTGGTCCACATGCTCCGCTTTGCTAACACTGGACGCCCTAAACCGCTTCATTATGTGTCCAGTATATCTGCCTGTGGAGCAGCGGGATATCTCGCAGGGCAGGTCATTCCCGAGGACCAGAGGCCCCTGTTTGACCTCGACTTAGTCAAAGAGCACATTGGCTACACCCAAAGCAAAGTCGTGGCTGAGCAGATAGCGTGGAATGCCATCTCCAATGGTCTCCCACTGACCATATACAGGCCTGGATTAGTCACGGGGCACAGCGTCACCGGGGCTTATAAACCGCAGGACGCTCTTAACCGTTTGATGGCCAACTGTCTTCGCATTGGCAGCTATCCTGTTCCTCCACATGGCCGAAACCAGTGCATTCCTGTTGACTTTGTCTGCTCCTCCATGCTGCGGATTTCTCTGTCTAATGAAAACCTTCGCCACGCCTATAACCTCGTACGGCCTGACCAGGCACAAAGCGTCACGTGGGAAGAGACATTTGAGATCGTCAACGAGAATTGTACCGTGCCGTTACAGCGCGTGTCTCCATCGCAGTGGATCGACATCTTTGCCGAACATGGCGATGAGAGAGAGAAGGCGGGGGTTTCCATACTGAAAGATAGACTGGACGAAAACTCGGTCTGGTGGGGTCTGGATAAGGGCACCATGGCTCTTTTTGAGACAAGCAACATGCGCCGAGCACTTTCGCAATTCCCAGAGATTCTCGAAGTGCCTTCCGTGGCTGACCTAATCAAAACATACTTGGCTGTATGGAGGAATAAAAAGTAGGGGACTGGTGGTGGATACAACGTGTATACATCCCACGGCGCAGTCTATGCAGGCTGGGTAATGTCAGGGATATCTCCAAATCGGCATATGTTGCATCTGGTGTTTCATGGCATGCAATGGAGATATAACAACGGTGTCGTGTTTTCCGTACCTAGCTGGCCAAGAAGCCTGTCTACTTTGATGTGAATTTTACAGCAACTCCTCTCCTCTGCTGAGATAATTAATTCCAGTTTCAGAGACACCCTGTAACTTCATTAGGACAGCAAGGCTTGTTCAAGCGCAATGCTTCTCGCTTGTTCCTAGGTACATTGCATAAATCAATTTTTGTCACAGGTAGACGCATAGTTATCCAACCCCTGAGGAATGACATTTTGCCAAAGCTCCGGCCCCTTGAGATACGCATTCATCTTGTCGCACATTTCCGTTGTGATAAACGATGAGAGTTGTTCCATCTCGCCCATAACTACAGGCACCATATTCTCTTTCAAGCAAGCCCCAACAGCCTGCATTGCCTTCTGATCCTGGCATAGATCACTTGTCCCTCCGGCCGCAGAACACTGGTTTTCAAGCTTTTTGGTGATGTCGTCGGAGATACTGTCCGCAATAACGGAATAGCTAGACAGACCCATTTCGGCCATAGTGGTATTGACAATCTGGCTGACGATTTTGCCGTTGACCCACTTTTCAAACTGAGATGTCGTTGCCATGCATCCTTTCTTGCAGACGTGTTCATCAAACACCTCCAAGATGCTGTCGAGTTTGCTGGGGATGAAATCTGAGATGGAGGTGCAGCTTGACGGAAGCGTACAGAGGACGGGTGCAACCAGAGTAAGAAGGCTGCATGATGACAGAGCAGCTGTAAGATGCATCTTGAATGTTTTAGCCCACAGATTGGACACTGTACCCGCAGAGCAAAGACGAGTCCTTCCTTGTGCTGTCAACATTCGCTATTGCTGACGGTATGTATATTGTCAAACCTATCATGATCAAGCGTGATGTCATATGTCTTGCCCATATCAAGAAGACCCTTTATCCATCCAGGAGAATGCCACGGCAATCCGCCCCTTGCGTGATATGGACCGCGCATGAATGCTTGAAGGTGGCAGGTCGGGTTTCTTGCACATAGCCTCATAAACAAGCATCAGAATTCCATTGCATATGTGGAGAATTTTCACCCCTGACTGCGGGAGCTTCCATGCCTAACGGTGCTCTACCAAGTTTATCAGCTGTCCTTCATACTTGCAACCCAGCTAAAACAGCTGGAGCTTCCATGCCTAACGGTGCTCTACCAGGTTTATTATGCTGTCCTTCATACTTGCAATCCGGGTAAAACTGCAGGAGATCCCATGCCGAACGGTGATCTACCAAGTTTATCATGCTGTCCTTCATACTTGCAATCCACCTAAAGGGGTATTCGGATGCTATGGACGCGACCTGACATTCCGGGTATACTCTGCGGTATTTACCATAATGCCTCACTTGCGCACCCTGTCTTCGGCCAGCGTGACAGAGGAATGTGCCGTTCCCGTGCTGCCAGATCCTTTGCAGCTATAAATGCATGCAACACATACCTTTCCAAGACATCCTCAACCATACAACTGCTCTACACTCTTGATTCCAAATAACTTTCCAAGACAGCCTCAGCCATACTGCCTCTCTAAACTTCTAATTCCAAATCAATCTCCATTCTTTTCTCATCCACAATGCTTTTCTCCCGCGTGGCCCCAGTAGCCCTCATCTGCGCCCTCGCGACGTCCGCCCTTGGTGCAGTCAATACTAAGGAGACCGTCGAGGGCCTGAATGCCCTCCAAAAGAGCGCCATTGACGCCCGCAAGGGCATTGAGGGATGGAACGGTGGCCTGATGGGCCTCATCCCCGTCGCCAGCAAAATCCAAGGCCTGCAGAGTTCTGCTGCCAACACACGCAGGAGCATCGATGAGTCCGACGCCTTTGCCAATGAAGACGCCGATGCTGTTGATGCAGCTTATTGGCAATTGCAGCCAGAGATTGTGGGAGCCCTAAATGCAGCAGAGCAGAAGGTAAGCCGTTCCCCTCCACATACAATGGTCTGAAGTGGTGCTGACCCTGGGATCCAGGCGCCGGCCTTCAAGGATGCGGGAGTGGCCTTCCTGGCGAGATCTATGATAGATGATCTCAAGACTGAGAAGGACAAGTTCGAGACCTCAATGCAGGGGAAGGTGCCTGCTGAGAAATACCGTAACGCTGGGCCCAGTGTTGCTGAGGTCAATACTGCCTTTGAAAATGCTCGCAAGGCGCTCGCTGCTTAAGTGGCTGAGCATTAGCTTACGTGGCTGAGCATTGTGCCTGTGGAGCACAGTGAAGCTGGCTAGGGGACACTTACTGCGTTATTGTTCTGGAACTTATCTATCTTGCTATCTAATTTGAGAATTACTTGTTTTATCAGACTTGAATTGTAGACCCTTTGGGGTATTAGCGGCTCCCTCTGCATGCTCTGCCGGTATAGGTAACCAGAAGCTCACGGAAGCGGAAACTACCATGACCAAGTTCCGGGTGGGCTGTCCTGAAGGCGGCAGGTAAGTCATGTCACATGGTACTACTGCGGAGAATGTAGAAAGTTGAATGCGTGATACTCACCTGAAGTATGCTACCTGAGCTATGCTGTAATAATGCGGACTTGGCATACAAGCCTTTGCATTCCCGAGGTTGGCATGTGTTGCTCTTGATGCTTGGAAGTGTGAAGTCATCCCTTTGCATAGAATGGGCTGTTTGATGCACATACCCATGGACTGTCCTGAACGGCGTATACCCAGCATGGCAGCACATTGCTTGGTTAGTACGTAAGCGCACCTCATTAAGCCAGGTGTGGTATGCTAAAAAAAAGCCTCTTCCTTGCTCTACACTATTATGCTTAATTATAGTTATAAAGTGTCTGATATTATAGTCTCTGCGATTAGCAAATTATAAAGATAGGTTGAATAATAGTAACAGCTATAGTGGCACCACTCGTAGATACAATAAACAATGATTACGATTTTTAGTATAGGTTTTAATAACCACATAATCTACCTTTTGTCCTTTTCCTTTTATGTCTTCCTCTGGTGAGCAGAGCCGGAGAAAGAATAACGAATATATATATTACATGGAGCCCTTCCTGCATCTTAAGAGCAAACAAAAGGAGCTCCTTAGTCAGGATAGGCCCTTAATTTTATGGAGTGCTCTATACACCTATGCCGGTAATGCTTAAGTAGCAGCGCATCCTCGCTAGCAATTGTTATAACTATTTAGTGAGGTTCTGACCTAGGGAATGATGATGATGATAGCACTCTGTCAGGGTTTGCCAGCTTCAAGAACAATCAAGGGCATCGGAAGGGTGCGGTATAGTATGGTGTCCAATGAAACACTAGCCAGCCAAACTAAACGGAACTACTATATAGATACCATGAAAGATGCATACGGGTCTACCGTCCTTGCGAATCATTGCCTCTCCGTTGTATACTTGTAATCTAGGTCCAAAGTTCGTCATCGCTATTAAACACTGACTCCGCATGCCTGACTGGTGTATGCTGTTCAAGCTTGAGACATACAAGAAAAACAAGTGCCTGAACTGATTGCCTCACAATCATGAACTTATCGGATGAATACTACCACCTCAACCGAAGTTACCCACGGCGGGCAAAGTCGCGGGCGTGCACGCTGTTAGAACGAGAAACGAGAGCGCGCAACGCAGCCCGAATATCAGCCAGAAGCTGTGCAGCAGTGGTTGGGGTGGGGAGCTTTGCCGAAGAAGTTTCAGTGGGTGTCGCCGCATGAGTGTTGGGCGCAGAAGCTGCAGCAGATGTCACAGATGAAGCAGGTTCAGTGGGTGTCGCCACATTAGTGTCGGGGGCAGGAGATGCAGACGATGTCGCAGCCGGAGGGGCTGATGTTGCAGCTGGCTCTGTAGCAATGGTAGATGATGGCTGAGTGGTTGCTTGGGTGGTGGAGGAAGTGGAAGCCGAGGGGTTGGAAGCACTCGAAGCACCGGAAGAGGACGAGCCGGAAGAACCAGAAGAGCCGGAAGAACCAGAAGAACCTGCAGAACCGATCTTCGTTGTGATAGGTGCCTGCTCAACATAAATGCCAGACCAGAACCAGTCTTCCGCTGCGCTGTTGGAGGCGCCGCCGTTTGGCAGGCGCAGCTGGCCGACGTGCCAGTCCGCCGAGTTGGTAGAGGTAGATGCGCTGACGGGCGAGACAACCTCGATCAAGGGGTCGGAGCCATTAGAAGCCCAGAGACCGACCTTTTGCGAGGCAAAGTCGATATCATAGGCGAAGTTGTACCAATTGCCTGGCTCCAGCTGGACTGACCAGTGTGTTGTGCCACCTGCATTCCAGCGCAGGGTGTTGTCGGATGTGCCGGACGCGCCATACTTGAGCTCAGTAAAGTGGCTCTCGAAGAACGCTATCTGGTGTTCGAAGGAAGCGTCCGGGGCATTTGTCGTCTTCGTGGACAGGGAGAAGTGATAGTATAGATGGCCCGAGCCAAGATTAGCCTTGGTCTGGGGGATAAGTTCAGACCGCTCCATGGTCTGTCCATCCCAGAAGGAGGTTCCATCCTTATTTTACTGTTAATCTTTCTTCCACAAGCACACGAGTGAATGACATACAATGGTGATTCGGACACCCTGGGCGTCGCTAGTGTCGGCCGGGTTCTTGAAGTCGGGAGACAGACCCAGATACTCGGTCGTCTTGCCACTGCCGTGGATGTACCATTGCCACGGTTCGATTTGGTTGGACCAGGACCCTATATTATCAGTAAGACTTTCAAATCAGAGAAAACGGGCAGTTGAATACATTTGTCAAAGTCCTCAACGGTTGCAGAAGAATTGAAGATGCCGCTCCACAGCACTGTTCCAGCCAGCGATGAAGCGGGGAAAGCAAGAAGAGAAATGAATGACCTCATGGTGGGAGAAATGCAATAAGGAATGTATGTAAGAGAACAAAAAGTGTGACCGGCACAGTTGGTTGAACAAGTGAACTGTGGGCTGTAGCGCCTTAAAGTACTTTAAAAAGGTGAAATGATTAAGGGTGGAGCCTGTTAGGGTTAGATTGGCGGGCAAATGCTGAAACATCCCTTTTCCTCGCTGGTAGTTAAGCTTGTTTCACTTTGATCAACAGGTCTCAGTCTAAAGCTTGATAGATTGACACTCTTTAAACGCCTTAGACACACTTTGGCAGTGTAGCCCCTGGGCGGGGCGCTTCCTGATTATCCTGCAATACATTATTTCCACCCATCACAGTCTGAGTAGCATGAGGAAGATGTCGACCCACTGCAATATGCCCTCCGACAGTTCGCGTCTAGTCTCTTTTGGATGATATCATGCTATTTGAAGCACAGTTGGTGTCACTACTAGTTGTGTGCAAGATGTCAATTGGGTGTCTGGATTTTCCTAGTCTGAGTTTAGCCTTTTCTCGGGTAAATTACTCTATACCGAACTCTTCCAGGGCTTCTTGGAAAGGCCACACTGCTTTCTATCAACCAAACGCCATTCGTTTCTTCATTTTGTTTGCGCAGAATCATCGGCGGATGGCCTTCACAATTTCAGTATTTTTCTGGCCCTCGCCCTACTTGCCACCACGCTTCTTTCTCCCGGTCCTCGATGAACGCTTTCATCCGCTCCCCATTCTGTTGAACGGGGTCTTGTGAAAATCAGTCAAGGTGTCCAGCTTCACATCCAAATCATCCAGGACTGGGATTCTGGATTTAATTTGTCAGTTTAGAGACTGTGGCTCCTACACTCGGCCATTCGTGAATCACCAACAGAGCAGAAGTATATTCACGACTTCAGGCTGCAACGAGAGCAGCCACTGGTCCGGTACTGAGCAGTATCTTCTCGGGGAGGCTCTTTCAGTGCTTCGTGACTGCAACAATGGGGGACAGAAAAGTCTGGAGAGAAGTCCATATTTGGACAAACACTACTTGCTGCGGATCACACACAAGACTGAATGACTTCGATAGCCGACAGCTGCATAGATAAGGTATAGCTCGAGGATCGAGGAACTACAACCAGGATGCAGATCAAGATGCAGCCCTCTTTGTTATGCTGATATCGGATGCACATATGCTGTCGAGGTATATATGTGTGTTCTACAAACGTACATCGTGTCATCGACAAGCGCGCCGCGCCTGTCCGGCCAACAGCAAGCCCTAGGTCTGGATTCTCATGGCTCAAATAGAATATTACCAAGAAAATGCCAATGATGCATTTTCCAGGGTGATGGGGTATACTCCTGGTATGCTAGGAAATACGCGCAAGTGTGGGAGTCAGCCTAGTGTTTAGGCCGTACTAGTGATGCAAGTATGCTGCGCCGCAGAATTACTCCTTCCCATCACGGTGATAAAACCCGACTGCTGCCCTGGGAGGTAGGCAGTCTCAATTTTATTCTCTTGTCTTCGACACTTTTCCACAGTTTTCAGTAGATTCGTCATGTCTCAGGCGTTGGAAGAAAAGGCTTTGCATCAGCTACAGCAAGAACAGTCCAAGCTTCTGGACAAGATCGATGAACTGCGCACTATCGGCGTCGGCGGCCTCGTGGAACTCCCCCAGCTGATTGTTTGCGGCAACCAGTCAAGCGGGAAAAGTTCCGTCCTCGAAGCCATCTCTCGCGTGCGGTTCCCCGCGAAAAGTAACGTCTGTACGCGATTTGCGACTGAGGTTCTCCTGCGACGGAATCAGTCATTATCTAAAATCAAAGTGTCCATCGAGCCTGGTCCTTCTCGCACAGACGAGCAAGAGCGACGCCGGCTCCGTAGTTTTGCCTATGAGGACTTCTCTAATGGCAATGACCTGCCTCCCCTAATCGAGAAAGCCAAAGAGCACATGGGGATCACGGAGTCGGTTAACGCAGGCTTCAGTGATGATGTGCTTAAGGTCGAGATTTCGGAGCCCGACAAACCGGAGCTGACTCTGGTTGATCTGCCCGGCCTGTATTACTCTACCAGCCAGGAGCAGGACTTACGGGGTATTCTGATAGTTCGCAAGCTAATAGAGAAGTACATGAAGAATCCAAGAAGCATCATCCTTGCTGTGATCAGCGCAAAAACAGATTACCACCTTCAGGAGGTCCTGAACATTGCAGAACGATTTGATCCAAAGCGTGAGCGCACACTCGGAATCGTTACTCAACCTGATATTCTGGAGGCAAATTCGGAGGAGGAAGACACCTATCTGCAATTTATCAAGAACCAAAAGATTCGTCTGGAGATAGGATGGCATGTCTTGCGTAATCGATCCTTTGAGACCAGGGATATCTCAGACGACGCCCGTGATGAGATGGAGAAGGCGTTTTTCAACCAGGGACGATGGACGTCGCTCTCACGAGAATGTGTCGGCATCGAGAGCTTACGCCGTCGCCTTAGCACCATATTGCTAAAGCTCATCCGTCGGAATCTCCCAGGACTGATTTCGGAAATTCAAGACAAGGTGTCTGATCGGCAGCAGCAACTCTCAAAACTGGGGCCTCCTCGGTCCACTCTTCAGCAGCAGAGGGCTACCTACTCAACATTAGCAGTAACTTCGAGCGCATCACTGTGCAAGCTCTGAATGGCATGTATGCAGATGACTTTTTCGGTGGATTGGATAATGCAAGCAGTATCGAAGACTTCCGGCGACTTAGAGCTGTTATTCGGCAGCTGAATGATTATTTCGCGGACGCAATGGTCATTCGAGGCTGCTGGAGAAAGATTGTTGACCATCACCCATTTTTCAGCAAGAATGAGCTCCAGGTTGCTGCTGAGAATCCCTACATGGACGTCTGGGAACCAGAAATTGTAGAGCGCAGTTCTCTAGAAGCAGAAGTTGCCAAGCAAGCACGCAACAACAGAGGTATTGAGCTGCCAGGGAATGCAAACCAACTCCTCGTGGGGAGCCTCTTTCGCGACCAGTCCAAACCATGGGAAAGCCTTGCGAAAGAACACTTGATGAAGGCTTGGGAGTCGGCGAGATATTTTACCTTGCTCGTTCTACAACACATAACTGACGACCATACCTACTCCTTACTAATTGGCTCAATCATCGACGGAGAATTAGAAAAGTTGAAGCAATCATTGCTTGAAAAGCTTGACGAGCTGACCGCATACACGAAGAGAGGTCACCCATTGCCTGTGGGCAAAAGCTTTCTCTCCCAGATTCAAAAGGCCAGAAGCAACCGTCAGCTAGAGTCACTAAAATCTAAGCTCTCACTCCGTGCATTTGAAGAGAAAGAGGAGAAGTTATATTCGATGAAAGACCTCGAGCAAGCGACATCGGCGATGGAAACTTCCCGCAATGAATTTGCAGCCGCCGAGATCATCGACCAGATGCAAGCGTATTATGAGGTGAGAAAGCTTCCTTTGCTCAAGCTACGACTACAACATTTCTGACAGATACTCCAGACTGCAATTGTGACGTTTGTCGACAATGTCGCAACTCTAGGCATCGAAAATTGTCTTCTTGACCCTCTGCAACGTATATTTACCAGCCAGGTCGTCAATAACATGGACGATGCCCAGATCCGAGAACTTTCCATGGAACAGCCTTATGTAAATGAGGACCGACAACGGTTGGGCAGCGAGCTCGACAAGTTGCAAGCTGGACTACAGGCTCTTAAAGTCTTCAATCCCCAGAAGCCATCATTGAGCAGTCCACCCCCATTCGGTAAGCTCCAGTGTCCTTGCATGGAGAATTACAATTATAACCCTGACTCTTCTGTAGTGAAAAGTCCGGCTTCAGGCCTATCAAAAGGTCCCAATCCGTCTGGTGAAAAGAGCCCCCCAGGACCAACAAGACCGCCATCCAATGGAAACCCCTTCGCCGGAGCGCATTGGCCTGCGTTCTTTTCACCTCTTGGGCGTAGGTCCATATGCTTCCCCCCGAAACATGATCTAGCTAATCTGGCGAAAGCTGCGAAAAATGCGAAACCTAAAACACCCGAACCTCCCTCTGTACTTGATTCGGCCCGAACTTCACCCGCGCAATTTGCGAGTCTATTCGGTACAGGTCTATCCGAACATAAAGCTGCTCCTGTGGTCTTTGGTACAGGTCAATCTGAACAAGCTAACTCATCTGAACAAAAGAATGTTTCTGAGTCTGACACAATCTATTCAAACCGCAAGTATGCTTCTGGACGACTTGGTAGGAGGGTATATCCGACCACCGATGGCAAACGTATAATAGTGAGTTTGCCACAGACGAGGGGTCAGGACGAGTAGAAATGAGGTTTTTCATGTTATGCGAGAACTTTTGCGGTCACGAAAATATCTACGATTACTGATTTGGATAATCACATCTGCATATGAGGTATTTTAAACTTGCCTTAGAACTGTTCTGAGTGAAGCCCCGGCAAATATTTCCGCTGTTCCTCCCTTGGACAAGTACTCTGCAGAGGTCTGCCACGCCAGACGCAACACCGCCTGAAATACAATTTGGTAATGCCGGTAGTGGACAGAGGGGCTGACTTATTGGGATTGGTATGCCGAGCGCCACGTTCAGGGCTGGTTTGCAATTTGCTAGGCAAAAGTCCCTTTTCCGTTAGGAGCCAGAAGTCGTGTACTTTATTGTTCGTTTGCCAATTTCAAACAGGGGTCTAGCAAAGCTTACCGTCGTTCCTGGGATGAGCATCTCTGTGGTGGAAATCAGGTTGGAAAGGACATAGCATGACGTACGGAAAGGCCAAAAACCAACTTTTCCTCCCATATGAGGATGCATTGTCGAGTCGATAATTTTCTTCGCCTCCCACAACTTTACAGTCATAGTGTGGAGGTTATCATCCATACATCGAAAGGGATCGATTCCCCCTCTGAGTGCCCATGCTGTCGATCCGGCCATGAAGCGCGTACTTCTCCACTGCTTAAGCATCCAAACAGAAGTATTGCCGTGGAAGATAAGCAACGGTTGAAGTCTCACTTGAAAATATGGAGACCATCTCGGACATCTGGATTGCAGCGCGACCATACACTTGTTCAACAGGCCACTATTGGAGCCACAGAGAGGGAAAGTAGATGTGATCCCTCTTTCTACCCTGGAACCAGGCGAGGTGGATGTCACTGTCTGTGTGGCGCGGAATCTCAGTCTTTCCTTTTCAACACTAAATAGGGAAGCCTGCAGAGTAGCTTTATCCTTTCTCTGGGCATTGTGGACAGGAAAGTCCAGTCACCAGAAACTGTTATGATTTATAGCTTTATTGTAAAGGATCTGATTTATATGTCTACTCCCTTTTTTTGTATTCTAACGCAGTCAACATTCATTAGTATGCTGTGGGTAGTGGCTTTGACTACTCTACGTACTGTCTGTAAGTATTTATGAATATTAAAAATGGAACTTTATTAATGTGGTTCTAGAAGTTACTGAAGTTGAGACTGGGTTTTGGATTTCTTTTGATCTGCACTATATATCTGATCGACCACCAGCAGTCCCTTTCCCACCTAAAAAATTTCTTGAAAACATACTGAAATACAGACTGCCTACAGATTTATTTATGAACTGCTCATAATAATTTAGAAAATGTTCATTAATAAAATACAAGCTCCTATAGTCAAGTTCAACCTGATAAGGGGCCATGATTAACAGTACAAAAGATCTCAGTAACCCAGGTGCGCATCCAAAGTGTATTTGAGTGAATCTCAGGAAAATAAAGTATGCATGTACTAATAACTCACTACTTTTAGAACAGCATATCCCTAAGATGTCTAATAATAAATCCCGGACGCACCTGTAATGCTCATAGATAGACTGTATAATGATCACTTTAAAGACAAGTTCTAGCCGATCGCAACTGCCGAAGGCCTGCAGGGCAAAGCAGTATGCTAAAGAGCGAGCATATGTTTAACTAAAGGACTGTACTTCTAATCCTAGTCGGGCGTGCCTGGTCGATCTCTACGTATATAGTGTTCCGCTGGATGTTGAATGGCTGTTTAGTAAATAGGGACTTGAAGGGTAAGCTATCACAGATCGTTAGGGACAGAGGCGTGTAAGCAAGAAAAGACCCTAGATCCGGTGAGGGGCGCATATTGTGAGGACAGCAGAATGATGACAGAAGACTTTAGAGCCGATCAGAAACCAATAAAGCTGAAGTTTTAATCCAATCAGATTGCGCACCAAGACCGGAAGCTAAAGGGTTAGGCAGTATTGCTTCGCTCAGCAATAACCTTGGAAGAGGTTTGGACCGAAAGAACAGGGCGTAAGCAGTAAAGTGACACGATAGCTATTTAGTAACAGGCGAACACTACCCTGCCGATTCATAGCAAGTGTGTACCAGAAAGGCTTCTTGGCCTATAGCTAGAGCCTCTGATAGGACACTCATAAGGGAGGTTCCAGAAATTTACTTCAACCTTTGTAATCCAGCCAAGGATCATCCCAGAGCTCTCTTGCTGTCGCTCGGCGTTCCGGGCCCCACTGCAGCATTCTTTGAGCAAATTTAAGAAATAAGTGCTTGTCCTCTCCGTCCAAAAACGGCGTTAGATTTGAGAAAGTGAAGTCCTCTGGAGGGATCAACTCTGGATACCTAAAGTCACCTAGATAGAGAGACGCGTAAGTACTCAAGAAAATGTTTAAAGATGCAAAGTTGTACCATCGTTGGAGAAAAGATCAGAGCGTATAGTCGGATCAACCCTGTCCAGAAATTGCAAAGGAGGAGGCCCAAGGAGGCGGAAGATCTGAGCCAAGTGAGCAGCCCGGCTATAAGCATTGGCTCTGCGATCTATGCCATCAAAAAGCTCGATTTCTCCGAGTAGCTCCCAAAGCTATTCAATTTCAGACATGGGACTTCCTAGTCAAAACTGCATAGGCTTACCACGGTCCCTAAATTCCATATATCCGTGCTGTACGACCACGCACACTCCAAGAGATCTTCTGGTGCGCAGCATGGCTGGGGTTGGATATTGTGGGTATGGGGAGTAGACTGATCACCAAAAACAGCAGTACTGAAGTCGCTTATCTTTACACGCCGCATGGCACCTTGCAAAGGCCCGAAGTCAGGGCTTGACTGGTAGATACGACGACCAGCGCATGTCTTGTATGGGGGAGGATGGCTTTCCTGCTGGCGCACGTAACTGTCAAGGATGGTGCTGTTTTCGAATTCTACCAGGAAATTTTCCGACTTGAGATCTTCGCCTTCTGTCAACAACGGCCAAGGGAGGTGAATAGAAGGCAGCTTACCAGTATGTATGACATGGCATTCAGTGTGAAGAAAATCCAGACCGTATAGCAATAGTCTCAAGAGGGCCTTTAGCAAAATAGGATGGAGGCCAACACTCCCAAGGTGCCTCCCCAATAGCCGGAGCGGTTCTCTTAATGGGTCAAACACTAAACACGTATGTTCTCCATAAGGACCCTGGATATCGAAGGAGTCGTTCGCAACGCGGACATACGCCCGACCATGGTGACTAGACCTTAGTTGTGAAATATGGCGAGATATGAGAACCTCTTCCTGGGCAGACTTTCGATCCCCAACGCCGCAGTTTGATATTTTCAAAGCGTAATACCGGTCTGCCTGCCAGCGCCATCTTCACCTAATTAGATTAATTCAAAGAGATATGAAACTTGCTTACCGCAAAGTATCCTTAGCGAGCCACACAGTAGAATTGCTGCCCCAGCCGAGTTTCGATATCAGGCGGTATTTGTTGTGAATAAGCTCTCCAACACAGGCAGGATAGTACTTAGTTGCATCATAACTGGGGCTTTCATCTTCTTCATGTATAATATCCGAATTAGAATCACACTTGTACCTGACCATTCTTCTAGGCAAGAAGCGAAGCGGAGAAGTCTTGAAATGAAGTAAACGTTGAATGGCCATCGAGATATTTAATTCTTCTGCAACAAAGAAGTCGGCATACCGTCGGTAGATACCGGGTATTGAGGGTCGGTCAGTGGTTATCTTTCTCCAAATTCTGTGCGTGATATAGTTACTAGAGTGCTAAGAAATGACTTCATAAAAACTTATCGATCATATTGATACTATCTAGAAGAGAAGACACGAAGGAGTAAGGACTCCACGCAGGGGAGGTGTTAAGTGCGCTAGTCCCGAAAGGGTAAGATAGGCGAGATATGTGAGCTATGCACCGTCACAGTTACCCCATCCCCATTTCTTTCCCTTCTGCGCGCCAGAATACAATGATAAGTTGATCAGGGGCAAGATACTGCAAACAACAGCCATGCCTCAGTAAGACATCCGTAGTCGGTGATAATTTTGTGTTGCAATATGGAGTCCATACAATTTAAACTACTTTCAAGCGGGCCGAAGCGAAACAGCTAAATCTGGCCATGACCCACTCACGGCCCACTCTACAGAAAAGGGACTATTTAGCTCTGTCATGGGTTGCTAGTTATGGTGTGCATACATATGGATATAACCAACCTTTGATAACCATTACGCCTAAGGGAAGGAAAATCGGAATCCGAGAATAAGTAAATTTTAGGGGTCCCAAATCCCAATTGCCAGTAGAAAACACAAAAACACATTTTATCCTAGGCAAATTCTGCTAAGTGGTTTTGATCTGAAGCTTATGTGTCAGTGTCATCAACGTGTTGTATATCCCAGCTCTGGGCCCTTCGTAGTTCTATACTGTTATTTATCAAAAGGCTGAAACTATGTATGCTGAGGGTCAACTGCCATTCATGAATCAGTTCAAATCATACGTGAGCTTAAAACAACTGAGATGGGACAGTCACAGAGTAGGATTTCCCTGAAGGGATACTCAGTTTATTAGGTTGAACTAGTTCCACTTCTCAACAAGTACGGTATTGGCGGATTATCAACCAAATCACCTATTACTTAACTATCTCTATATGATTCAGAAGATGAGGAGCTGTGATAAGTACCACATCTGATGACACACATATACTCCCTGATCTCGGCTGCACATCATCCCTTCTCTGCTATTTTCTGGAAGTAGAACACAGGAATGTCCCTCAATGTCTTCACTGTACTAGGCCATTCTTAGAGTTTTTCTATGAGACTCTTTTACATCCCGAACGTATGGACTTCTGCTGGCTAGCACTAAGTTAAATAGGGCTAACGTGTTACTAGTATCGTACGCATCATATCGCCGAGGCATCGCGAAGAAGGATGACAGAAGATAAATGTTATTATTGAGTCGGCTACAACCAGATAATAAGCAATTCACGACCTAATATTTTACCGTCCGTCATAACCGGAGAGTGACCTGTCCGTGGATCATAAGCCTCTGCTAGCATCCCACATCTTGCTCCTGCGCTTCTGTCACTGCACCAGCACGCCTCCACTGGAATGCAGGCTGGTGCCCGTAGTATTCGAATCTTTGAGCAAATAGACAAACGCCTCGGCCACCTCCTCCGGTGTCCCGACCTTGCCGAGCAGGGCCGTCGAAGCAAAGAACTCCCTCGTCCCCCGCCGCTGCTCTGGTGTTGGCCCCCAGATCTCTGTCTCCGTCGCGCCGGGATGCACGACGTTGACCCGGAGAGGAGCCAGGTCTAGCGCCAGCGCGCGAGTCAACCCGTCCAGCCCGGCTGCGTAAGCAGCAGCGGCCGGCCACCCCTTGATGGGCTTCTCACCGAGCCTGCCACCGCAGAAAACGAGGCTCGAGGTGTAACTCGGCTTGAGAAAACGCGGGGCAAGTTTGGCGAGCAATGCAGGGACGACAAGGGTCAGCTGGGCCTGGTCGAGCATATACTCGCGGTCGGTCCTTGCGATGGGCAGCATTGCAGCTCGACCCGCCGTGAGGACGATGTGGTCGAGCGGGGAGTCGGCCGTGGTCTCCGCGAGGAGTGTCTCGAGGCGTTGCTCGACGTCCGACAGGGAAAGGTCGATGGCGAATCCCCTGATGTGCGTGTCGGGGATTGACGCCTGCGATTTTATTTTTGCGACGGCGTTGGTCACCCGGGCTGCGTTGGACGACGCGATGGACACGCGGACGCCTTGCTCGGCAGCTAATCTGGCGACAGTGGCACCGATGCCGGACGAGCCGCCAATAACAAGCAGTGATTGACCAGAAATTGGAGGCATCGTAAGGTGGTATGACAGTGGTGTGGTAGACTGGGTTGAGGTTGTGAACAGCGTCGGAGATGTCTCATCTCAGACCACATATATAGACAACAAAAAGGTCTATTTCTGGCCCAAAACATACTCGGCCTTCGGACACCTGTTAATGCCGCTCGCTTCGGCATATTTTGTCATCGTCTGACAAATTACCCCGAGTCACGCAGTGCGAGCACTTGCTGGTTCATGACACGCATCCGCCGGGGAGATGATCAATCACACTTGCAGATACACCTACTGGCATCGCCGACCTTGTTCAAACTTCTTGTTCGCCGGAAAGTCCATGATATGAGCGCCTAGGATGAGAATTAAAGAAATATTGATTTGTAGTAAAAGCTATATAGGATGCGGGCGCGAAACGCCAATGGAGATTAACTGGTACAGCACTACACGAAAATTCCCGACTATCATGATAGAGCATGGGCCGTAGGACTGTAGTATTCTTCTATAACCCTATCTGCATAATGGCAAATCCCTCCTTGAGACGCAAGGTGACTTAAAAAAAGAAAGAAAAAAGGAAACGACAACGATTGCCAATGAATATCACCCCAGATCAATCTCCAATTTAGTATCGCCTACTCCAATCACATTTTCTTCAGTCCGGTTGGTGGATTCCCCTGTCTAGGCAGCAGAAAACTCAGTTGCGTCATTCTTCTCGTCGTTCTGCTCAGTCTTGGCCGCGGCCGCAGCAGGATCAGGGAGCTTCCTGAAGGGAATCGCAAGCGACAGGACAACAGTGAATGCTGCGCCAGCAAGCGAGAAAGCGAAGACATCCTTAATACCCGCCATGTAAGCCTCGTGTACAGCAGCTAGGTCAGCCCCCTGGAAGACACGGGAAATTTCAGATGCGCCAGTGGTCAAGACCTGGACTGGATCGATGTTGGGAGCTTTGCTGGCAAGTTCCTTGAGCATATAGTTGGCGAAGATGGACTGTGCTGCTGTGACAAAGTACGCGCCACTAATGGAGTTGCACACTGGTCACAGCGTCAGGAACTTGTATTTCATGTATATAGAAGCAGTGGAAGCCGGGGAACTTACTGAGCATGACACCAGTGGTCGGCGCGATATGTTCAGGCTTGGAAAAACTTTGCAGCGCAGTCATTGGAACCTGGTTCCCGAGGCCAATGCCGATGCCGAAAATGACCTGAGGGCCAATATAACGGGCCTTCGAAGAGTCGACATCAAGAGTATAAAGCAGGGCAGCGCCAACTGTGGCCAATAGCCCGCTGGCAAATTCATACGGTTGGAGGAGGCGGGTCTTTCCAATGAGGAAACCGCTGATCATGGACCCTGCTGCGAAGAAAGCCATGAAGGGAAGACTGTTGACGCCACTCGCAATGGCCGACTGGCCGTGGATGGATTGGAAATAGATGGGCAGGTAGAAAAGCACCTGGAAGTTGGCGAGATTGGCACTTGACAAAATTGGAGGGTTAGCCCGCAAAACGACCGCGAGTTTGCCACGGGGGGTTTCTACTCACATCCAGCCATACAAGGCATTAGTCCACACTAGACGCGGTCTCAGCAGGGCCAGGGGCACCATGGCGTACTCGCCCTGAATCCACTCAACCACAAAAAAGGCAGCAGTCAGGACAACCCACACGACCAATGTGGCGATGACAGAGCCGTCACTCCACGGCTTGGTCTGGCCACCCCATTGCAGGAATAAGATGAAGCAAATGAGCGAGCAGAGGAGCAAGATAAAGCCCGGGAGATCGAGTTGCCGCAGGATTTCGACCCATGAGGCGGGGACGGGCTTGATGTGCTTTGGCACCTTGAAGAAGAGCACGACCAACGCAATGACGGGACCACCCACCGGCAGGTTGATCCAAAAGCACCATCGCCAGGTGACCTCGCTGGTGAACGCACCACCAATAAGCGGCCCGATAATTGTGGAGAACATGAAGACCGACATCCACATTCCGATCAACATGGGCCGCTTCCTGGGCTCTGCGACGTAGCTGATCATGAGCACGGAGCCACCCAGCGTCCCAGAGCACCCCCAGCCCTGCAGCGCTCGACCAACAATCAAGGCCGTGCTGTTTGGCGTGGCTGCGGCCAAGATACTGCCAACGAGAAAGATGACTACCGAGGTGAGATAAACGAGCTGGGCCGAAAAGTATTTGTAGAGCTTTCCCCACATAGGCGAGGAGCTTCCGACTAGGAGGAAACAGGCGCTTCCATACCAACCGACGTCGTTCAGCCGGTGGAAGTCGTCCGTGATGCCCGGGATTGCCGTGGCGACGATGCCCTTAAGTCAATCCGTTATTCAGCCACTTCACGCGGGCCCAGCATAAAAGGTGTGGTCGATAGTACTCACGATATCCAATGCCGCCAGCAGGGTGCTGAGAAAGATTGTGCCCATGATGGCGGCCAGCCGAAAGCCTTCGGCATACTCCGGCTCGGAGGCCGCACCACCATCGTGCTTCTGCTGAACAGCCGTATCTGGCGTGGAAGAGCCGCCGTCAGTCGTCCCACTGTCTTGGTCCTTGGTCGTCATTGTGGAAGCCTGTTATCGTATTCTTTCCTTTCGTTTTGGTTGGAGCGACTGCCAGCTAAAAGGGAATGAATCGCCGCACTCGCTGGAACTCGCTTTACGCGCTGGACGTGGTACGAGCCCATCAACGCTGTATACTGGTGACCAACTTCGTTTATACTCCTGCTGCTCCGGGCTGTTTAGTCAGAGGGCGCTCGCCTATTGGGCCATGTTTTCCACCATGATCTTGACAGGGATGCCCTCCCCTCTAGCCATTCTGGGACCATGACCAATCGGCCCGAGCGGATTTAGCTAGAGATCCCAAGGGTGTTGCTGACCAACCGCCCCGACCCATCGTCGCATGGCGCTCCGGGGCAATTAGTAATTAGCACCGTGTTAGGACGGTTTCGGCCGAGGTAAAGCCAACCAAAGTGGTGCGGTCAGCGGTCAGCGGTCAGCGCTAGAGATGCAAGACACATGGCGGAAACTGTCCCCTGTGCTGGCGTGCTTCAACGAGGACAGGGATGAAAGTGAAAAAACACATCCCACCGGACGACCCTAGCGACCTAGCTGCCACCGTCTGATCCTCATTCTGTTGAATGTCTGTACGACCAAACCGACTCTATTCACTCTCCTCTTTGATGCGACAAGGGCGAAATCCGTCAAGAAGCGCGCTCAACCCACACACCAACAATGCCCGCCCTGGAGACCAGTGATCCCGAGGCGGACCGCACAACGTCGCCTGTCCACGCTCCGCCTGTCGTCCGTCGCAGCGCCCTGGGCTGCACCAAACTGCGAGATAGCTGCCACTCCTGTGCCACCTCTAAAATCAAATGTACGAAAGAAAAGCCGTCGTGCTCCAAGTGCGTAGCCCGAGGCATCGAGTGCCAGTACTTCTTTGCGAGGCGCCCGGGACGTCAACGCGAGAACGGCTTGGGGCACCCGACAAGCTGTACCAGCAGAAGCAGCAACTCCTCCTCCTCTCCATCCTCTTCATCCTCCTCCTCCTCGTCAATTCCAAAGTCCACTCCAGACAGGGACATTTACAGCACCCTCTCCCTACCTGGTGACACAATTGGTGTTGGGGGACTTTCTCCCCAGCATGGATATGCGACTAACGGCACAGCCCCCTCCACCAGTTTACCTGCTAGCAACGGCTTCCTTGGTATACCTCAGAGTTTGATGATAGGAGATGCGTTGATGACCGATAATCTTCCGGCCCAATATTCATCAGACCTCTCTGCCGTGCTGGCGGACTCGAATATGTTTCATTTGCTATCTGACTTCAACCCTGACCCCAACGACATGGACTTTAGCATGACGGATTACTTTGAACCTCCTGTCGGTTTTGGTCTGGACTCATTGGACTCTAATGACCCTCTGAGTACATCGTTCGCGGTGTCGTCTTGGGTACCCTCGCCTGCCTCCAGCATTCCAACGTCATCCACCACAGACCCTACGATGATGGTGATGCGCGCGCCCACCACCAACATATCCTGTAGCTGTGTGGCCCAGCCTCTCGATCTGTTAAAAGCGCTGTCGTCGGTTCAGTCTTTCCCCACCTCCCCAATTTCCGGCGCGGGTCCGGAGCTCTCGTCAAGCGTGACCGCTATGGGCTCTGTGCAGACTGTATTGATAGAGAACAAGCAGCACATTGAGACAGTAAGCAGCCTGCTCTCATGCTCGTCGTGCACCGAGGACGCCTTCCGGCTTGTACTCGTCTCTATGATCGTGCTCAAGATCCTGGAGCGATACGCCTCTGTGGCACGGATCCAGGTTTTCGGCTCAAGGGTAGGCAGCGTGGAGGCTGATACGGGTCCAAGGTCGGCAAACAGCATAATCTCAAGCAGCGACAACCAGAGGAGGGCGCTTAGCCGTACAGAAACCATGCCTGGGGACGGTAGCGCCAGTGGTTTCGCCCCCGCTCAGCTTGTCCTCAGCGAACTGCACCGGGTGCAGAGATTAGTGAATCTGCTGTCGACAAAGCTAAAAGGAAGTAGTCGTCTCCAGGTAGCAAAAGAAAATGGCAAAACCCAATCAACCCCCTTTTCTTCAAGTACGTTGGCTCAGATGGAGAGCGACGTGCGGAAGAGCCTCAGTTCTTTGTCTGCGGATATCATCGACAGACTTCGACAGAATTAGAATGAATTACTAGACTCTTTGGCCAGGAGGGGCGTTACAGCCGGACTGTAGAATTTTCGTTTTTTCTATTTTTACCCCGAGGCATCTACAGGGCTATTTGTGCTTTGATGGACCATTGTGAAGGTGAAGCTCAGTGGACGGTGTATATAGTCATCACTTCAGCGGAATCATTTTAATCGAATGACAGTTACCATAGAGTTTCAAATGCAAGCTTGTTATCTTCCCCACATTACTGTATGATAGTATATAGGAAGTAAGGTATGCACTGACGAACCAACGCCTACCTTAGCGAGGCAGACCTTCTTGTATGTACCTAAGTAGTCCCACGGAGGGTGGTAATTCAATTACTGTATTTTGAGCCGGAAGCGGGAACCTGCCATAATAGAGTTGCGATTGCCACCTTTACTGAAGACATTCATGGACAAGCCACTGTGCCCATTATGTTATGACGTAAGCCTGAAAGCCTTTTTTTGTCCTATATATCTTGCTAGTTATATTGCGAACAGTCTGGAAAAAGGCGTATTATATGAAGTACCTGCTACAGAAGGGTATAGCTAGAACGGAATTTTACCCTCACTCGTCTCCAGACTGCTGGTCTTTATATTATGCTGGTCTTGCCTATTTACTTTAGTAATGACACAAAGTGCTAGCACTAGCATCCCAACAGTAAGTGCCCAGATCTACCACAAATATAGATGATCTAGTGACTATTAAAGGTCCAATCGCCTTCACCGAAGGTGGAAACTCCGCATGCTGGCGGATATCCTGCACTATGCAAAACACTGGCATTCATCTGGGCCTCGGGCGTGTTTGTGGGCCGGGGTATGATGGCTCAACAGGGCATGGATGTCCCGAACACTGGATTTCTGCCCGTTCTGATCGGGTTTTTGGAGTGGTTCTCTGTCTTCGATGATGAATGGATCAGATTCTATGTCGATCGGGAGGTAAATGCCTCGGGACCTCGTCTTCTCTTCTGCGCCCGGGAAGGAAAAGGCCGGAGCAGACTGAACAGAGCAAACCAGTCACTGAAACTGCAATGGATAAAGAGGACAGGGGCCGACATTTCTGGATATGTTTGTGGAGTACTAAAAGATACCATACGGCGAGCATGGTCAACTGCGGCCAAGGCTGTACATGCACTCACATTCTGGCGTTCGTCTGGCGGGAACAGAGGTGGAATTTCAGTTCCTCTCGAGGACGTGCCAAGGGTAGAGAACACTATTGGCGGTCAGAGTGTTGCGGACCAGGTGCAGTCAGCCCCCGGCTTGCATAAGGCACAAGTATGTGTACGATGTTGGATGGCGCTGGCGAGGGTGATGACTGTGCTTGAGTGGAAATTCATGTATAAGTTCAAACCAGAAACCGCCACTGAGCCTGAAGCTGGAACCTACAATGGTGCGATCCGAAAGAGGCTTTCTGATAGGAACTTTCCGGCCAGATATCGCCATCGGTTAGATTCACCGAACAAAAAAGAACGTGAGAACGCGGCAAAATTTCTTCAAAACCCGAGTCAGCTTAGTGTGATATATGGGATGTCCGTCGCTCCGGTTCGTGGCCGTGGTGACGGAGAGATCCCGAACCTAGATGACGGGAAGGTTCGAACTACTACTGTTTTGGTGGGACTCCTTATATTGTCGACCTTGGGCCTTATGACGAAGTCTCGGATATCAGCGTTATGCTTCTCATTATTGCCGGCCTCTATCGGTACTCATTTCTGCGCTCGACGGCTGACCCCAGAGCAGAGGCAATTTTTCAACTTTGTCAGCGAACACTCTGCTCAGATTGAACGCATCTCACGGCACATGCATCGTGACCTTGTGCATGATCCTTATTGGTCAGATAGACCTATTGATGTAATGCTTCACTATAACGGAATCACAGCATGGTGCAGGTGCAGCCCTATCCCACCTGGAGAGACGACAGAGCGAGAAAAGAAAGATACGTGGATTGAGATAGTCATCCCCAGCATTTCACCCAGGTGCAACCGAGTCTACGAGTTTCTTGACAGCTTTGTGCACAGTTTTCTTCCCTGGGGTCACTCGAAGAACTGGGATGTCAACTTCGCCTATGCTTTTATCATGCTCTTATGCACTATATACGACGTCAAGATGGGAGCATGTGGCCTTGCAACAGCCTGCGCTGGTAAACTACTTTGCCCGCGAAACAGATGGGGTGACGGGGACCAATGGACTTTAGCATGGTACATATGGATCCTCCAATGGCTGACAGATGGTAAATTTTCACAGGACATAAGATCTTGTTTACCTCAGCAAAATCGGCCATAGCATAACAACAGGCACAGTTCCTTCTATGTCTGTCACATCGTTCAGCGCAACCAATACTACTCTGTTGAAACCACGTCCCTTTGTTAATGTATGTTATAACATACTGGAGCAACTAAAGCCCCGCTCAATTCTGATGGCTTCTTATTGTCATTGAAAAAGTCGCAACCGCACACCTAGGTGCAAGGGTAGCTGCTGGCTGGTGATGAGACGATTGGATTTCGCGTCTGAGAGGCCTACTGTCAATGCCTATCAGCCTAGGTCACTTGGCAAAGTGTAGGATGACCCTATAACGCCCCCCCAGTAGGCGAGGCCAATTTAAGTTTCTAAAGAGTAATATGTCCATTCTGCCAGGCGGTTATAGGGCTCTCGCCCTAAAACATTACTAAGGTAAGATTGTGCTACAATGAAGCCAGTTACTCCCGCGCCATTCAACTCTAAATATTTAATATTCTTAGAAAACTCATTAATCAAGTGACATTATATAGCACTAGAATACTGCTAAAAAGGCCCACGGGACAGTGTTATAGGAAAGCCTTTGGCCTAGCGGACCCAGACCTTCATAGTATAATCCTCTTAAGGTAGAGGCAAGGAGCCTAGCCTGATATAAGACAACTAAGTTAAGTTTCATACTAGTTATAGCCTTTTGAGTATTTGTAAGCACTGCCTATCATAGCTAGGTTGAATATTCCTTTTGCACTGCAAGAATTATAGGTGCGGTCATCGCTAGCAAAATGCACTGTAAATTGGAAAGTGGAATGCAGGGGTATTGTTGCGGAATGTGGTCTGAAAACCTAGAGAAGTTGCCATGTGTGGAACAATTTGATTTACTTAGGAATATGTGAGGAGTGTGATCTATTAGTATAATGTTTTGTCTACTGTCTGTACTCCAGTCAACGCCATTCGGGCTGGCTATACTTGGCAAAAAAGCCACTGTTACCTTACAAGATTGACCTTCTCAAGAGCTACCATCCCGACATGTTCAAATGATACGTGGAGCCATGCTTCTCTCACGTCTGTGGCAATTGCTGGTTCTAGAAGTGTGCGCTGTTCTGAGCCTTGAGTCGGGTCAGTATACCCACCAAGTCGATGCGGACAGTTCCACAGACGCAGAATTCGACTATATTATAGTTGGCGGCGGTACTGCTGGGATTGTCGTCGCGACCCGGTTGGCGCAGAGATCGCTGAAGGTTGCCTTGGTTGAGTCTGGAGGATTGTATGAATCAGAACCCGTGGCTGCTGTCCCTGCCGCAGACATGATTCCTGTCGGATCGGATCCTAATACGAATGCCTCTTTTGACTGGGGTTTCGTTGCAGAAAACATCCCTGGTGCCAATGGAAGGTCAATCCACTATGCACGGGGAAGATGTCTGGGTGGATCGTAGGTTGCCTCTACCTGCTCAGAGGATATGCCGTGCTAAGCAGGATTGCAACAGGTCGGCCATGAACTTCATGGTCTATCAGCGGTACGCTCGAGTTGGCTCAGATTGGCAAACAATAAGCTGATTGGTAGCAGACCGACTCGCGACTCGATGGAGGTTTGGGCGACGGCAGTCAACGATAGCAGCTACACATTCGATGAGGTCCTGCATTATTATAAGAAAAGTGTACAATTTACCCCTCCAAACACAGAAACTCGGTTTGTAAATGCAACAGTGGGCTTTGACGCCAGCGCGTATGAACCCGGAGCTGGCCCACTCCAGGTATCCTACGCGAATTACGCCATGCCCTTCTCAACCTGGATGAAACGCGGAATGGAGGCGATAGGAATAACCGAAATAGAGGATTTCAACGTGGGCTCTTTGATGGGAGCTCAGTACTGCGCCTCAACTATCAAGCCGGCCGACCAGACTCGGAGCAGTTCTCAGGCCTCGTTCTTGGCAACTATCAACGCCCCTACCCTGACTACATACTCAAATTCTTCGGCTAGGAAGGTCCTTTTCGACGAGAATAAAAAGGCAACAGGCGTCCAAGTCAAGGGCGCTGATGGTAACACGTTTACTCTGAGCGCCAAAAAAAGTAGTAATCATCCCTGCAGGCACCTTTCAAACCCCGCAGCTGTTGATGCTGTCCGGGATAGGGCCAAAGGATATTCTTCAGCAACATAATATTGACCTGCTCGCTGAGAGACCCGGAGTTGGACAGAACATGTGGGACCACCCATTCTTCGCGCCGACATACAGGGTAACAGTAGACACCTTCGCTAAGATAGCTCCGGCCCTCTTGGGTCTGGTTAAGGATTACCTTGACTTGAAAGAGGGACCGTTGGCAAACCCAGTGGCAGATTACTTGGCTTGGGAAAAGATTCCGAACAGTTTGCGGTCCAAATTCACGAGCGAAACGCAAGATGAATTGGCTAAGTTTCCAGATGACTGGCCTGAGGCTGAGGTATGTTCCTGACAGCACCGAATCTACCTTAAGTGTGCAGAAAATTACTGACTGACCTTGCTGGTAATAGTACATCTCCGCTGCAGGGTACGTTGGTAATGTCTCTGACCTCGTGGCCGACCAACCCCAAGACGGATATCAATATGCCTCAATTATGGGTGTGCTCGTTTCACTTACTTCGAGGGGGACTGTAACGCTGAAGTCAGCTGATCCAGATGATCTTCCCGTGATTAATCCCAATTGGCTTGCTACTAAGTCTGACCAGGAGGTTGCTGTAGCTGTGTTCAAGCGTATCCGAGAGGCATTCCAGAGTAGGGCTATGGCACCCATAGTGATCGGCGATGAGTTTAATCCTGGAAAACACGTCCAAACCGACGAAGAGATCCTGGATTACATGAGAAACAATGTGATGACTATCTGGCATGCTGCCTGTACCTGTAAGATGGGCACACCTGACGATGACATGGCCGTGGTTGATCACCAAGCACGGGTCTATGGTGTCGAGGGACTGCGTGTTGTGGATGCCAGTGCCTTCCCCATCCTGCCACCGGGGCACCCTCAGTCAACCGTTTGTAAGTTCCAATGCCACTGATATTTGAGGGGGGTATTGGCTAATGGCTGGTAGACATGTTGGCAGAGAAGGTCTCTGATATCATAATCAATGAGTTAAGCTGACCTCATTGAAAAAGTAGTGTCTTGGAGGCGCGGTAATGACAAGAACTAACAATAATCGAGGAGGAAGGGTTAGGCAGGGTATTTGTCTCAACCATTTCCACATATGCGCGAACCCCACTGAATTACGCTGTTACGTGGATATTAGTGGGCAGGGGAACGGGGAAGTCCCAGAGACTAGGTCTGTATGTCATCTTTACGAAGGTGAACACCCATGTTAATGCTTTTTATGTAACAATTCTATTAAATACTAGATCAAATCCGATCAACTAGGCTTATCGTGAGATAACCTAAGGATAATTAACTTTTCTTTAATGCTGCTTTCTGCGCTTTGTTTTGCCTGAAAGTACGAGGCTGAAGCCATGGGACTCAGACAGACAAACACACTTACCAAAAATTAATGATTCATTCTTTATATTTGACACCCCAATTCCAGCTCGTAGCTCCGTCTTCTTTTTCAGTTGTCCAGGATCATGCCGCACACGCGGGGCTGTTGTAGTGCGTAGGGTTCGATGTGGCCTTTTTGTGAAGAGGATACGACTGACCCAGGGTGACAGGTGTCGGCGCCGACGTGGCGTGATACAGTATATACATTCCAGGCCTTGTTTCCAGCAGTTGGCACAGTGCTGACCACCATTGCATTTGACCTTACGAGCTCGACATCCGTCGCAGGAGCGGCCTATGCGGCAGCGTTGAATAGATATCGGAGTCTCAGATGTAGCACTCAGTAGACCATCTGATTTCTGAGCCGCTATTAAATTCATAGTATCGCCTGCCACTTGAATATATTGAGTTAGCTCCAAGTTGACTAGTAGATAGATTACCGAGCACCTCACTCTCTTAGGTGACTAGGAGGCTGACTACTTGCAACAGTAGTAGAGCAGCAGGCCATTTTAGTACAGCATGCTCTTCAGGCTAAACCATGTACCAATGGGCATAAACTGACTCGGAACAGAATTCTCTCACTGGTATAACCTTGGACATCGTCGCTATTTCAACTGGGTGGAACAAGTCCAACCCCAATAAAGCTCGACTGTAGACAGAGGCTGCCCATGCAATGTTTGTCTCATGGAAAACAGAGCACAGGCCAGGTGAGTCAAAAGTCATCGTAATATTCGGGCCCGTGAATCAGAAGACGACTCACATTTCGGCCGTGGATGACGACCTGAGACGTAAGGTCTCAGACTTATCTCCGAATAATCTTTCGTCCCGAGGGATCCACAATACACCGAATGAGTTTACCGAATCGCAGATAGTGGCTTCGCTGTCTGATGAGGCTATATCCGTGGAATCGAGACATACCATTCACATATAAAATATGCTCCCAAGCTATGTTGCTCGAGATACGCATCATTCGTCCTAAACTGTTCTTGATTATAAGTACAAATTGTATCTGGTTCCTCCCATTCCTGCGTTTTGCATCACCATGTCCGTCTCAGAAAACCGCTTGATTACAACGCCGCACTCTGAAGCCGAAAAAATGGGGAAGGAAAAACACGATGAAGAACTTCCCGAGCATACAAGGGTGGAAGCCACTGCCGGACCCCCAGATGGTGGCCTACTGGCTTGGTCTGTGGTAGCGGGAGCCTGGTGTACCTCGTTCTGCAGCTTTGGATGGTTGAACAGTAAGATCAGTCCGCTCCACCCCTGGAGCCGAAGGGCTGACGATCCCGTTTCCTCAAGGTGTGGGCATATTTCAAGAGTACTACCAGAGGGATTTCCTAAAGCAATACTCAGCCAGTACAATTGCCTGGATACCCTCACTCCAGGTGTTCTTCATGCTAGCATCGGTCAGCACCCCTGAAGTGGCATTTCACTTTTCAACAGCTAAGAAAGAGCCAGGGTCCATTCATTGGTTATATATACGACAGGCATGGGCCACGATATATCATTCTAGTTGGGACATTTATGCACGTGTTCGGTTTAATGATGGCTTCGATCGCGACGAAGTATTATCAGCTCTTACTCGCCCAAGGGATCTGTAGTGCCATCGGCGCTGCTGCCATTTTCCAGCCAGGTAGGCACCCGCTAGGTACTTTCAAGACATCTATACTCACTGAAAGCAGCACTCAGCAGTGTCAGCGGCTGGTTCGATAGAAAAAGGGGCGCTGCCTTTGGTGTGCTCTCCACTGGCTCTAGTACTGGTGGCATCATATTCCCGATCATGGTCACTCACCTCATCGACGAAGTGGGTTACGGATGGGCTATGCGGATAGCAGCATTCATGATTCTATTCTTGCTTATCATTACCAATCTCACGGTCAAGTGCCGCGTACCTCCACAACCACAAAAGCTCACCGTGCAGGATCTCCATCGTCCCTTGCACGAACCCGGCTTTCTGCTTGTTGTGGCAGCATTTGCCTGTCTTACTTTTGGAATTTTCATTCCTATTAATTACATAGTCGTCTCGGCGACTTCGCAAGGGATGTCCATTGAGCTATCCCAGTACCTTGTTCCGATCTTAAATGCAGCAAGGTAGGCTGGGTGTCCCTTCTCATAATTCGCTTGCTAATTCTTCCATAGTTTCTTCGGCCGGTTTGGAACCGGGCTCGTAGCCGACAAGCTGGGTCGGTACAACATATACGTCGTCGTCTGCGCGGTGTCAGGCATACTAGTGTTGGCTCTCTGGATCCCCGGGTCAAGCAACGCCACTAGCCTCGCCTTTGCCATCCTTTTTGGATTCTCCTCTGGGGCATATGTCTCTTTAACTCCGGCTCTTGTTGCCCAGATCTCTCCTCCACGTGAGTTCGGATATCGCAATGGGCTCATGTTTTTCTTTGCCGCATTCCCAGGTCTCATCACGAACCCGATTGCGGGGGCTATACTAGCACGTGAGGATGGATCATACGATGGAATGAAGGTGTTTGCAGGAGTTTTCTGTCTTGCTGGTACCGTGTTAGTTGCCGTCGCTCGGTTTATGAAGACCGGTCCTAAGCTTTTTGTTGGATTTTGATCCTTACATCAACGCGGTATGTTGGTTTGTATAATAGTGTATAGCTAGGTATATCACCCAAGAAAGGGCCCATAAACCCGTTATGCGCCACGACAAACATTTAACCCATTGTGGGACTGAAACAGAATTGACTGGTTCAGCAATAAATCCAAATGACAAGTATATGCCGACACCTAGGGCAACGGAGATCAATCTGGGAAGACAATCTGGAAAGCTAGCATTGACAGAAGAAAAGTAGTATCACAGGTAATGGAGGCTGGTATAGGTCCCTCATCGCCTTCGAATTGGCGACAAATTGCCCACAACTTACGTAACAACAATTGGGCTATGTCTAGCAAGATCTTTGAATCAAGGGCGCAAACATGCATGCTCACAATATTCCTAGTTACGTAGTTGAACTTTGTTCTTCTGAACCATTACTCATATGCCTCTCTCGGCATCTCGGATTTATTGAGATGTAACGGCCGCGTATCTCCACACCCGACATAGCCGAGCACCCTAGTTCCCACATGGCTAAAGTACACAGTCTTATCGGATGCCGTTTATCACTAGTATATGTCCTGCGGGCCATGCTTAAGTATGTTGTATCAATGTACTAGGCCTGGATAATATCACAGCCGAATGTGTAACCCTTAGTTTTTGGTTTGGCCTCGGCGACAGTGCAACAGATACTTAGCGTTCAATTTTGTGTCCCGTTCTATCTGATAAAGCGGATTGACTGAAGTGCTACGGTGCCAGTGGAAATACCATTGTCCAAGGTACACATCCGAGGCCGAACGGCCCGGGGATATCGGAGTGGACAGGCATAGGGTAGAAGAGACGCTCGAAAAACATGGAGGTGCAGCGGTGAAGGTACTCCACTGGCGATATACGGAGCAAATCCAATCATTCATTCATTCATTCTAGACCGAATGGCCAATACCATCATTGCCGATCATGAGACTTCCTGCTTCCGAATAGTACTAGTAACTCGTTACTCACAAGACGATGAGTAATGACACATTTATAACTTATCATCCGTGTGCCCCCAATAGCGGACTTAGCACATGGTTGTTCCCGGTTCGGCGTCGTCTCCCCACGCAACAGCCATGAGAGGAGAAATCTCTTTAGGCGGCCTCCTGCGATACGTTGCAATCGTGTTGGTGGGGTTTTTCAAGTCCTAATTGGCCATACTCTACTACATCATATGGTCCAATCATAGTAGGCCTTTGGCTTCGGTGGTATAGTGGTGCAGCGCAACGCATGCTTTTAACACAATTCGTCATGCATCGTTAGAGAATCATACTGTAAATTTGGGGTCCCTTGTCGAATCAAAGTCTCCCTACAACGGTGAAACGAAATTCAGAATGCTGCGCAGAAGCCTACCAACCAATTCTGCCACCGGTTAAAGAAATTGCATCCTTTTTGGGACCGATGCCGACGGTTGTTGGCATGGATAGGTTAACTCCGTCGGTGATTTCTAGGGTGGAACTGACATATGGGGGTGTGGACCCCTTGACAGTATCTGATTGCCATCTGATAACACGACACCTAATCAATCTAATCAATCGCTCATCAGACCACTCGGTTCGGTTGAGGACGCACTGTGTTCGTGCCGGTTTGGGGTGATAGGTGGGGGAAGCCTTCTGTTTCCTTTTTCCTTCTTTTTTCCTTTTTTTTAAGGGGGTGAGGGGATGAACTTTTTGTTATAAAAGGGTCAAATAGTATGCCATTTTCGTCCACCTTTGTTTCATAGACCGCGAGCATTGTTTATCTTAAATAATCTGCTTACGTGTTTCTGCTGATATTGGATTGAGGATGGAGATGAGCCTTTTCAACGACAGGAGTACTGTGGTGCCGACAACTACTAGACCAACAGATACCAAACAGGAGCTTCCTGCATACGACCCTGAGAAAGAGACCTCTGAAGCCTTGAATGACGCGCATGAGCCTGGCGACCAGAACTCAAACTTACAGGCGGGTATTAAACTTGCCAGGGCTGCCAACCGTGCTTTGACAGATCGACAGTGTCACCACCTTGACGCCCTACATTACTAGTAGCTTCCAAGAGCACGCTTTAACGTCCACAACCACAATCATTGCTGGCCTTGCCTCGGGTCTTTTTCAGCTGCCGTTTGCGAAGATTAAAACTAGATCTCTATGGCCGTCCACAAGGTCTTGCGCTGATGCTGTTGTTTCAGACAACCGGCCTAGTGATGATGGCCGCCTGCAAAAATGTTGAAAAGTATTGTGCTGCACAGGTACTTTATGCTGTTGGTTACCAGGGTATTTCATTTACCATAATTATCTTCATTGCGGACACCTGTTCGTTGCGGAGTCGAGCATTGATCGTAGGTCTCCTTGGCACGCCCACCATCGCTACAGTCTGGGCGACTGGTCCCGCAGCGCAAAGCGTATTGCGCAGTATCGGCTTGCGATGGGGTTTCGGTATCTGGTGCATTGTTACTCCACTGGTCTGTGCTCCTTGGCTATTTCTTCAGGTGCATGTCCAGCAAAAGGCTATTGCACAAGGCCTGGTATCCACTACGTCAACACCCCGCTCACCAATTCAGTCCGTTTTGCATTTCTTGACAGAGATCGATGCGATCGGACTTGGTATTCTCGCAACGGGCTTCAGCCTCTTCCTGCTGTTATTCAACCTATACACATATCAGAACCACGAGTGGAAGTCTCCAATGATCATTTGTTTCATTGTGTTTGAAGGGATCCTTGTGCTGTCGTTTCCCCTCTATGAACGGCATCTAGCCCCGAAGACCTTCATCACATGGCCGATTTTGAAGAACAGGACAATTCTGCTGGCATTTGCGGCTGATCTATTTTACTACATGTCAGAAGCAGCATGGGGCTCGTACTTCTACTCGATCCTCATTATCGTCTTCAATAAATCAGTCGTCGATGCGACCTATATAAGCAACACCTATTTCGTCGACTCAACAGTCTGGATGATTGTTCTTGGCCTGGCCTTTAACAAGTACGGTCATATCAAACACTATGCACTTTTTTTCGGCTTGCCTTGCACGCTCCTTGCGACAGGCTTGCAAATCAAATTTCGGACGTCTCACAGCAGCATTGGGCTCGTTGCCATGTGCCAGATCTTCAGTGCTCTTGGTGGTGGGACGATGTATGTCACTGAACAGCTAGCGGTGATGGCCGCGTCCCCCCAGGACAACCTTACCAGCGTGCTCGCCGTTCTTGGGATTGTGGTCCAGGTGGGAAAGGCTGCAGGTGGGACTATTGGCACCGCCATCTGGACGGATGTCTTCCCCAAGAAGCTGGCAGAGTACTTGCCCACATCAGCGCTTCCCTATCTACCGGCGATTTATGGCAGCTTGTATGCGCAGACTTCGTTTCCAATTGGATCACCTGAGAGAGACGCCATCAATCATGCATATGAATACTTGTCCCGGTTGGTTCTAATTCCGGCCGCTTGCCTCCTTGCGCCCTGCTTCGTCGCCGTTGCATTCTGGCGCGATTGCGATGTCAAAAATATGAACCAACTCAAGAGAGCTTTCTTCCTTTCTGTTTCAGACTAAACTGCTCGCCTGTTAGTAATGGGTGAAATAGAAAGTTTAACATGGAGGTCCTGTTCAAATGGTGGCAACAACCTGCGGTCAATTGGTGTAGCCTCTAGATCTCGAAGTTGCAGGTTTGTGGGCTCCGTACATATTGTTACTACTGCAAATGGCTCCTGCAAACACTAATGAGAAAAAGTCGAGTGTCTAGTTCCGCGGGTTGGATCTTTGATATTAGAAGAAACATTGGCTTGTTTCTTTGAAATCATACATTAACCTCTTTATTTTTGCTCATGATAGTAAAATATTTTGTCACAGCCAACGGTCTGTCCCTGCAATATATTTTACTTACTGTACCTCAAGTTCCATTAGTATTGGTGTATCTTGCATTGAAGACACAGACAGAGAAATGCAGATAGGGAAGGTAAGGATTTCCAGAACTTCCCAGAATTCTGCGGCAGGAAAATGAAACCCCTGAGTATACGGATAAAGTGTAACCACATTACCGAAAACGCTGAGCCCAGCTTAGTGGCAGCCTAGCCACAACATCTCCGAGAAACCCCGTGCGATAAGGGGCTTCAAGTGTGATACTGGAAGGAGATGTAATATAAAGAGGCCCGGGATATATAATATGTTTCCGCAATCCAAGCTTATATCCTGGAAAGATCTCCTGCTACTTTTCATCATCCTACTAGCTTAATCTCAGCTAGGGTTTAAGAGTCATTCTTAATCTACGCTCAACCACATTCCAGCCCGAACACAAGGATTGGCCTTGAATCCCCGAAGATGATGTCCTTTGAGTTGCTTACATTCAAGAATTTCTCATGCACAGTTATTTACCACCGCCTTTTTGCTCTACTAGTGACATTCAAATTTCAGCTGGATGCAGATTTACTATGTACATATATGTAGAACGATTCGAAATTTCATGGATTGAATTGCTGTGTTTTTGCGGCTTTGAAGACTACTCTGGCTTTAATGCTTAAGCGCTGCTAGCTTGGTCTGATAACCCTCCTAGGGTATAATACTATAACGAGTTCAGTGAAGATACTCCAGGTTTCATTTATTTTCCGATACAGATGGCTTTAATAATTATTCTACCCTGCTCCTAAGGGGTCTCCAGACGCTCAATTATTGCTATTTTCTAAGTGAAAAGATAATCTGAATATTGAGCTTTATACTAAGTAATTAACTGATCATACAAATCAGTCGAGAAATTTGGCCACATTCTGGGCGACAAATTCCTTCCACGTAGTGGGCTTCTGCTCTAATAGATTGAGACTGTCCTTTAGGTCGGCGCCAGCATAATACCCGGTACCTTCCAACAGCAGGTGGTTTTCAAGAAGCTCCTGCGCCACAGGAGGTGGCAGGAATGACTTGTACTTGTCGCCAGGAATCTGGAACCAAGAGGCTTTCTTTCCAGTAACCTCGGTGAACTCACTAACGATGCGCGATGGTGAATAGTAGTCCACAGCTTCGTAGATGTCCTTTCCAAGAACAGAGGACCGTTTCTTAATAGCCGCAGCCACAAATTTACCTAGGAAAAGCGTTAGAAATGAGGAATCTCTTTGCCTCAAAGAACACAATAACATACCGGTATCGTTCACCACATCAAAAAGGGGGAATCGGGCAGCATTGCTGATTGGAAGGTACATTTGGTAGCTGCCATCCTCTTGCTTCTGTAGGGACTGGATTAGGTTGCTCATGAAATAACCAGGCATTACAAAAGTGGCGGAAACACCGCTGGCCCGGATGTACTTCGCAATTTCAGCTTTCCCATCAAAATGCGGAACATTCGGGAGAGCACCCTCAGAGGCCTCGGTGACATTTATCAAGGAAGAAAAGATCAGATGGGAGACACCAGCTGCCTTGGCTGCGTCCGTAACATTTTTCCCCTGCTGATATTCAACATCACGGGAGACAGATTCCCAGTAGTTGGTCACCAGGAAGACGGTGTGGGCGTCCTTCAGAGCCGGGGCAACCGACTCAACGGCAGACATATCAGCCTATATGGCATTGTCAGTTTTAAAGTTCGACAAACAGCTCCAGATAGGAGTCAAATTTTCCCAGAGAATGGTAATACTGACGCTCACTAATTCAACGCCCTGGGCCGCCAGCTCCTGCGCCGCCGGCTTAGTGGGATCACGCGTGACGCCACGTATTTTGAACTCCTTCGACAGGCTGGGGTCCGCAAGAATGGCACGGATGACTGAGCCCCCCTGGTTACCTGTAGCGCCAAAGACGGTGATGAGTTTCGACATGGTGGCCGGGGTTAAGGGAAATAGGTCAGTTGTAACGTCAAAAAGAACACAAAGATATCAAATTGCACTGTTACTGCTCAAGGAGGACCGTAATGGTCCTAACGAATGGGTATTTAAATTGTCCAGTTCAAAGGGTATTTCTCCTTTGGAATACTCTCGAGTCTGGAGTATACAATGTCATCGAGCTAAGCTGACAAAGCTCGGACATGCTTACACAACAATCATGCCGAGACGCAAGTAGTCGGACTTCCTAACGTCCGACTCCGGGATCCACAGCCCGGATGATCTTTTAAGCATAACTCTACTGCAGTTTATCTACAGATTTCACCTTACCTCAGCACAGAGTTCAGATCCCATGTTTTCGTATCCGCCTCCAAACGTTATTATGTACTCTGCTTTCGTCATTCCATTGGCTCCATCAGGTTGGACAGTAGATTCCAGTGACATGTAAGCAACTGGCTGTCAAGAATGACCCAGAGTGCTGCCCCCTGGCTCGCGTAAAACGCTGGAGGCCGTTGGCCGTATATCCTGCCCTACTCATCACTCCCCACCTAGGTGTTGAAAATCTAGAATGTTTGTCAAGTCATCATTCTCTAGCTAGTTTAAGAGCCCAAAGCTAAGCTAGATACAGTACCAGGTTTGAAAGTCGAAAAGAGGTGGAATACCCGCGGCCCGCCTCACCAACTACAGGTGGGGGAGGTCTGCTAACTGGTTAAATGATAGCCTAATAATCAATCCCTACCCAAGGGCATGATAGATTGATGTAGCTTCGCTTCCCCCTAAGAAGATGTTCAGAGAGCTGAGGCTCTCTCCCAAGAGAATGCCAAAGAGCCTATCACCCTCCCAATGTTTGTTGGGACCCCTGGACGACCATGTGTTTCTAGTTGAAAGAGGGCCTTGACATGAAGCTAGCAGACTGGTTCCCGGTCCATAGATAAAGGCAGGGTACTGGCCGTCATCCGTAGTTGAGGGGGGTAACGCTCACGGAGTTCCCTTAGGGCCCCATACGGTATAATTCTTTCAATCCCTAGATTACCGTACGTGATCACCTCCTCGTCTACCATGTTCCCAGGCCAGTATTAGAAAGAAGCAATATAATGGATATAAATTCAAAAAGCGCTGTCACCCTATTCTAAACAGCTACTTCGTTGAACGGTTGAAGTTTGATGAGTGGCAATCCGATTTTCATCCCAGATAAGAAATGTGTATTGGCCAAATTGCGATTTATTATCTACTTAAAGCCTGCCAATATTCTTGGGAAACATCAGGTGTCCACATTAACAGAGATTTGCCTTTAGTGAGCTACTTTGCAGCAGCTCTCTTCTTCTCCTGGATCAATAGTTCCTCCTTCTCGACGAGCTCCTTTACCTTCTCCCTCTCATTCATCCGATTCAACCACGATAGCATGTGTGGGAACTCATTTTCATCGTACCCCTGGTCGGATAAAGCCCGGCGCGCCCCGTTTTGCCAGGTGATAAAGGACAGATCGGCGTATGATAACTTATCACCAACAAGCCACTCTCGATTCTCGAGCCATCGATCCAGCACCTTGGATACCCGCCGGATTTCATTGACATACCGCGTCAGCGCGCTGGGGACCTTTTCTGGATGATACTGCTTAAACCAAACGGCCTGACCATAATAAGGGCCCTGTCCAGAGACCTGGTAGAAGAGCCACTGGCGTGCCTGATGCTCTTCAGCAGACCCAGGCGCAAAGCTCAACTTGCGTTCCTTGTCATAGGTCTCTACCAGATATAAGATTATTGCACCGGACTCCCACAAAGTAAGGTCGGTATTAGGGTCGTAAATGGCTGGGAGGCGACCATTGGATTAATCGACTCGTATTCCGGGGTCTTAAGCTGGCTGAAATCGACTAGCTCGGTCACATAGGGAATGCCCAGCTCCGAAAGGATGATGCATATTTTGAGGGGGTTTGGGCCAAAGTAGCCACCATAGATTTTGATTGGCTTCATGAGGTCTGTCCTGCTTAGGGAGCGCGATCGGACTGGGTAAAATTGAAAGGAAATAGTGCAACCTGGCAGAAGAAGTACAGATCTTCTCGTCCCTCCCCCTGTTTCTAGAAATCCGAATATATATGGAGAGTACGCCGTAGTGTTTGCATCAATCTGATCCACCTAATGACAAATGACTTAAGGTGCTTACAAAAACTCGCTCTTCAACCTGTGCTGTAAACACCGAAAGCGAGGTGGCTCCACCGCATGCAGATGAGATCCAGAAATTTGGTCGGGCGGCTAACCGCCGATTGACCGACTTGTACTATAAGCCAGCACAAGCTTTTCTAAAAGCTGTGAAGAAAAACGATTTGCCGATCTGATTGGACGCTTTTTAGCCTGTTAAGACTCACTGCCAAAGGTGACACTATTAGTTGGTTGGTAGGGCTCTTCATGCGGACTGTTAATTGTATGGAACCCTGACAAGGTTTTCCTGGTTTCAAGTCAGACACTATTCATATTCCACAAGAGTAAGCCTTTATGTGAACACAATTATAAACCCCAAACATTCCGTGAGAAAGACTACACCCTAACATTTTCTTGGCTGTGGGGTGATGATGATAAGCAAAAGTGCACATGAGATGAAGCAAATTCGATATTGATATTTCTTTATTGGCGTCTCCGATTGCCTCTTGAGACAGTCAGTTGTGCGCTGGGCTACACCAGAACATAATGTAGTTAGTCCCCTACCGAGTCGATCAACAACAACCCCTCCCTTCTTCCCCCCCACAACCCCCGGCCCCAAAAAAAAAACAAAAAAAAAAAAAAAAAAAAAAAAAGAGCCGATCACCTTGTATTCCATATAAACTGGCAGATTTCAAGGCCCTCATGTCCCAGCGACGAAGCATTTACAGGGGCCTAGATTTAGACATAAAGAATAGTATACTAATATATTCATATATATTTGACACAGAGTCTGCTGGTTTAGGTATTTCTCCAGATATTATTGATTACGTCTGGATTTTTCAGTATTTTATATTTTTATATTTTCCAGATCTCCAGCCAGAGAAAGAACGACAATTCAGAGATATAATATATATCTAGAGTATATAAAATCCAAAAGTTCCACCAATGCTTCCTAATACATGATAGTTTTGTTGAGATATTGAGGGCTTGCGCTGGTTTATATGGAATACAAGGTGATCGGCTCGAGGGAGGGAAATACGGTTATAGTTAACCATTGTGATTACGTCAGTTAAATGCAAAGGTGCATATAAAGTACAGTGACTACAAACACAAGGATAAGAGGATTCACTTTCACAAGGCAGGAAAGATCATGTATAGAGAGACAGAGAAATAACTAAACTGAGTCAAAAGCATACAATTGACTCTTATTCCTATTTCCAAATCGTTTCGTCAGGCTAGTCTGGCAGACCCCTAGATTAATAATTGCAATAAATGATGCTATTCCCTGATAAACGAAGACGCCCTGGAGACGAAGAAATCCCTCCCTTTGAGAAAAGCCACCAAGAAGCTCCAAGGCACCCAGCTTCCGAACTGACCCGTACCGCCAGACTTCCCCACCGGAACAATCGCCATGGCTTTATCGCTAGGAGTGTAGGTAGCTCGCCGGCCCCGGCCAGTGATTTCGGATTTCAGATTTGTCACAACCACGGGAACCTGGTCGGTGATTCTGTAACCATCGCGGTAGGGATGGGATGTGATATCACCTAATGCATAAATGGTGCACTTTCCATCATTGACAGCTGCCTGGACTCGTAACTGGTCATCAACTTCAAGCCAACCGTCTTTGTCAAGGAAGATGGAAGGAATGAAACCGCTATTGGGGGTCACACCAGTGGCAGACACGTAGAGATCGGCAGTGAGCACCTCGCCGCCATCTAAAGTCACGATCCATTTCTTCGCTGCCTGGTCTTGCTCTGATTTTGTTACTTTCCGTGACAGAAGCAGCTGAACGCCTTTCTCTTTTAGAAGACGTTCCGCAGCCATTCCAGCTGCATCCTTCAGTCTAGGAAGGACGTGCTCCGTTGCTGACACCAGGGTAATTGATGGGGACCCTTCTCCCCTGCCAGCCCACGCTTCAGCAAGCTCGCCAGCAAATTCAACTCCAACTGCCCCAGCACCTCCGATTATGATACTATTCGCCTGGCGGATAGCCTCCTGAGCCTCTTTAATTGCAAAAGCCAATGAGCCTGAGACGGTAGCTTTGAATGGGACTGATGCACTCTCCTTCCCGATCGTAGCAGAGGTCGTACTCCCGGAAGCCACCACCAGATAGTCGTAGGGGATCGAAGACCCTTCGGACCCTGCGATAACCACTTGCTTGCTCTCAGGCTCAATATCCGTGACTGTTCCTTGAATAAACTGGAAAGAGTGTGCTGGATAATTTGAAAATGCATCCTCAATCGGGAGTAGGTACTGGTTGTCGGAAAAAGCGTCGGGCTTGGCCATCACCCGGGGGGAGGCGATATTGAAGTAGTAGTCCTTGTGAGGATTGATAAGGACGACTCTCACACTTGGTACTTGTTTAAGCAAGCCATGGCTAACTTTGATCCCAGCTACCGCAGCTCCAATTACCACAACAGTAACTTTGGATGCCATTGTGAGGGTATGTAGGCTTCGGAAGGTCTCAATTGCAAGCAGCTGAAAATCCACAAATTGGGGTTTGGGTTCTTTTGATAGAGTGAACAGCGATGGCTAAGCCTTCTGAATTAGACAGCAACAGGCTAGTATATATAGCTCCTCAATGACTCCGTCTGGTTGGGATCTATCCCAAGGCCTTAGTAATCAAGCGCCAAATCCGCAGTTATATTACTTCTACAAGAGTAAAATCCCGCTATCAGGACATAGCGCAGACTATCACATTACCTCGTTTTATATTAAATACAATAAGCACTGAGGGATACCCCGATGCGTTACAGAACTGGTAAGGTGGATCTTTTTTGCCCACTCTTTACTACAGTAACCGATGATAACTCAGATGAATGGAATGCCCTGTGGCATTTTATATAAAAGGCCCAAGAAGAATTTGTATTTGACATCATTCGTAGAGAGGGATCTTGCCATCTGCGTGAGCAAAACAATTAGACGTGATGATCTCTTAGAAATGAATCCTCTATGTCGAAACTCGGTATAGCGAGGCTGTATTGGCAAAAATCACACCCTTATCAATATATTTTTCGCTGCTTCGAGTATTCTTGTTTACGGGCTCCTAAAAAACCTTGATATTGCAGGTGTTAGCTTGTTCGAGAAGCAACGCGAAGTACAATACGCCGGACATCGGTGCTATCCTCGCCGACAGGAAGTGCTGATCCCGACATTTGGCGAAGCATCTTTCACACAGACAGATTTTAAGCCAGACAGTTTCTGTCTATTTCGTCTTTAACCAATTGGAGAATAGGTATCCTACGCTTAAGGTTTCCCTGGTGGAATATAGAACTACTAGTTCTACGTGGTGCCCTCTTTTATATGCCATAAGGAGAAGTCCGTATCACCGTTCATCTTATTCTACCCTGATCAGCATGTTGTAAGGGTACTTAAAAATATGTAATATTATAATGTAGTGGACGAAATTGATCTCTACCACTTACTAATTCAGCTGAAGTCGGATCTGTTGACTGACGAAGACCGAGACCCAAATACTGTGTTACAACCTGCTCTTCAAATAATCATAATTTTGCTCTTTGGGCCTCCGTGTTGTGTTTAGTTACCAGTATAATAGCTGTAGCGGAGTTAAAGTAGGCCTAAAAGCGTGATACTATGATTATTGTTGTATCTTTTAGCCTTGAAAAACAAAGGTTGAGTTCCTTAGAAAGGGAAGTTCTTCATTTCTTCCTGCGTCCAATACCGTTGCATCGTTTCGGCCCCCAGTGCGCGCACTTCATCGTCCAGGTGTGTCCATAGCACTGGCCCAAAAGTATCCATGAGTTTCTTTATCTTATCCATGCGCATTTCCGTTGTGCCAGAAACGCACTGGTTAAGGTACTCTTGGAGCTGGTTCATTCCGGCATGTATTTGTTCGTGTTGATGCAGTAACTCGACGCCTCGACGAAACTCAGGCATCTTCTCGGCGAGGAAAGGAAACAGATACTGCTCCTCTATCGAGTGATGTGCGGCGAGCTGAGAGCAAAAATTGAGACCTAGTGCTAAGAATTGTCTAATTGAGGTACCTTCCGGTCGGATGTTGTTGGAACAGGCCTCATAGAGCTGGTTCCACGAGTGGCGGAAATGATTATGCTGGTTCCTGCCAAAGTCTCTCCTCCCTTCCATGATTCTCTCGCGGAAGGAAGAAAGAGAATATTGGTTATTATTATTCGGTAACATAGGCAGATGTGTGAAACGACTTGGAGTAGGATAGGCGATGAGCCCCTGGTGGATTGCTTATCTAACCGTAGTGAAAGAGAGAGGGGTGCCTAAGTCGAAGCAAGTAGAAGGCTTACCAAACGGTCCATCCGGTCACTCAGGTAGTTGTACGTCCTGAATTCGGCTGGTGACAGCTGTGGTGGTGACTTTCTGCTAACCGGCCGCATTTCTGTTGGATTCGTCGATCTACGACCGTGTGCTCCCGCTGTGAGACTGAAGTTTTGCTTCTCTGTAAACGGGCTGGCATAGGTCGAAGCGAATGACGAACTGATAGTGAGGAAAGGAAAATTTCTTATTTGTAGGAGCCGAACCGGTCTTAATATTCTTTTCACGTTGTCCGGCATAGGAAGATCACAGAGAGAGCTGGCAAGATCTGTTTGGCTAACTTTGATTATCAATGATTATCTGATTCCATTATGAACCTCGCTCTTTAACCTCATCTGGGATGAGTAATTCTACGACGTATTAGTGTATGTGGAGGTTACGTTCAGTGAACCACTGCGGTGTTCTCTCGAGTCCTCACGTTGGGGACTTGGGGTTTTCAGCGATGGCCGAGCCACTCCTCGGGTATGTCGAGCGCCGAAGGGGCCGAGCTGACATATCAAACCCGCTGGAGACACGCATACTATGCCAGCAGAGCTTTTATTTTCAGAGTCAACGCAACGTACAGGTTCTAGAGCCACGTCAAATTCGTTAGGTCGCTAAATTTTGCTGTTGCAATTCCACTGCTTATCACCCGTAAATTAGCCGTACCATGCTGGCTGTTCTAAAAGTGTGGAAGCTAGAATAAATGTATTCTTGCGCCCCACCTTCACTTTTTCAAGACATAAAGCTAGCTCGGTGAAACCCGTACATTTGCCCCTAATGCGACTAATGTTAACCGTTCCGCTCTAACCCCATCTGTATAGTAAACGTATATACGCGAAATGTTAACGAATGAGGTCCGATTCTTGCAAACTGTCCAACTAGCCTTATACTAGGTAAAGACAGTATAAAATCTCTGTAATCGGCCTATTGAAACTGTGGTAGTATCAGGCTATCTGATTGGCCAAACTAGAACTCATAAGGTCGTATCTCCTTGTTATGACCGATATCTTACTGATATTGGGCCATAGCGGTCAGTATGGTTGACAGCTAATTACTACTCTGAGTTATCCCTCCTATATCCAGCCATCCTGTTCTTCCTGACCGACAGGTCTGTACAACGCCTGCATACTATTAGAGTATTACTACTGGGGAATGCAGTTAGCTATCATCGCAAGTGTCCCAAACTACCTCCGGCACCACACAGGGGTCATCTCTCCCCATGGGCCCTGTAAGGCTTTCAACCTTCTTTCAATGCTGATAGCTCACATGCGGCGAGACTGTTTCTGTAGTTCACGGGAAAAGGCTCAGCAATGCTATCCATGACGCAGATCCATTCCGCTCAGTCATTCAATACAGGTGGCAGAGCATTAACCCTTGCGGCGCCTAATATCACCATGCATAAGAGGTTGATCTGTCACAGATATGAGCTTGCTAGAAACAAGGAATCTTTCCAAACTGCCATGATAGAGTTTTAGAGTGTGATGACACCTAAATAACGGTGCATTCGTGTTAGGTTAGGCCCGTTAACTTCAGGTAGGAGATTAACTTATAATCTAGGTTGGAAGCCCTATTTTGAGGCCAGTGTAGCAAATGCCTTTAGCGAGGATGAACTTTTTTTGTCCAGAAAACCCTCCTTTCCTCCAGGTATATCAAGGATCAGCAGTGTCCATGTTCCTATAGGTAAAACTAATCTAAGCTATGAGGAGTCATCAGGCTTGTCAAGTGTTTTTAAAATACCCCTCCCCACTTAAAATAGAATTATCCGTCCCAACAATAAATTCACAACTTCCCGACCTCGAAAGTACGTCGAAGTGATACACAGTAGTCTCAGATCTGTAGGAAGCTAACCATCGCACCTAGTTCCCCCATTCCACATATCATAGTGCTCGCACAAGGAAAGGTCTTGCACACCTCCTATTCACTAAGTGTTAGATTTAAACTAGCGAACCTAGTTCAGGTTGACTGACAACTGGGTGACTTACAAAAGATTGATTTCTCATGCAACACAAATACCTTCAACGGCTTGGCGGCGGAATAAATGTGCGCGGCACTCAGTACCGGGAGGAAAAGAAGCAAGCACAGCCTTAAAGTCCTCTCGGTTGAGACCATCGCGCAGATGGTGCGCCGACTCCCAAACTGCCACGTTTATCAAGATGTGGCTAGACACGCCGCGATGTAGCTGAGTAGAGATATATCCCGGGCAAAATCTCAAAATCTCAGCAGTCTTTCTCCAAGTCTCTATCGCCTCGTCCATTCTGCCCTCTGGAATGGTGAAAGTGTTTGTCAATACAACAGGTCCTGTCTCCTCTTCTAGTTGCTCTCGGAAGGGCTTCTGGGGATCAAAATCATAAAAGGTCGCCATATTGATCGTCACTTTAAACTGAGCCGAGATGTAGTGTGAGGCAATTGGTGTATGAAAATCAATCTGTTGACAGTTCAGAGTGTTCAGAGATCATCATGCAGGGCTGGAAGTGGGCTTTATATGCAGGCAAAATGTCGTGTATCGCAATCACCAGACGATTCTAGTTGTCCGACGGTCCGAGTTGTGACCGGTAGTCCGAATGTTACAGTGGGCCCTCTATCACTCTCGATAATCGATATACACAAAGAAAAGTCACTCAACCAGTCCATTTCCTTACGTAGTAAAGTATCCCATCTATGAGGCGCCATTTGGCCTGACGTAGGATTATTGGCGTAGGCCTGGCAGCTAAGCACGTCCAGCAGTGCTTATTAATGTCGTCGGAGCGGAGGTCGAGTTAATGCCGAAGGTGCAGCATGGATCATACTAATTAGCTCAACCACCCTAGTAACTACTCGCCAGTATTCTATCTAGCATATTTTAAATTCTGCTTTCAGTGCGATCATTACCGCTTTTATATCGATATTTATACGGCGCATCAATTCAATACAATATGGTGCTCCCGAAACCAGTTGTGCTGTGCGGCAAAGCTCCACCAGTGGCTATAGGAGTGAAAGAGGCTCTCAGACCGATGTACGAGGGTGGGTTGGGCCCGATGTTCACCGGTTTCTGCCCAAGCTGACTGATGCGCAGCGATACACATTGTAACCTCTACAGAGATGGGGGTGAAAGAAATTCCGGCCTTATTACAGGGACGTCGGCCTGACACCACAGATCCTGCGAACCTTGGATCCCGGCGGTACGGACAGAAGCCTGTGGCCGTCATCGTAGGAGGTGGATATAGCGATACCGACTTTACAGCGATGCGAAGGGCTTGTGATGGCATCAGCACTGTTCCATGGCTGCGGCATGATTTGAAGAAGCACCACAGTCAAGGCAATCCGAGACCAAATCTTGGCCCTGAGTATGGCAAAGAGATTGCTGAGAAGGTAAAGCGTTGCTTGGAGGATTTAGCCGGAAATGGCAAGCTGGGGAGTGATGGTGTCTATAATTTTTGATGAAGTCATTGGAGGAACCTGATGGTGTCTTCAGACATAGTCCACGGTGATGCAACCGTGCATATCACTTTGGAGCTTGGGCTTTTTGTATGCGAATTGTATTAGCATACTTCGTCTGTTATTCACCTCTTCTCTACCACTCATAAGTATGTGTGCGTTACTTCCCTAGCGATCCGGAATGGATTCTCTACTATCTAGCATTCCACCAGACAGATGCTCTCCGCTACTGTTATAATGTTCGCGGTCAAAGCGGATAAAGTCCAATTTAACCGATTCAGACGAAAACTGAAGGCAAAGTCTATGCAAGGTAAATGAACTAAATATCTGAACCAGATACTGCTCAGCCACCAACTCGACGCACAACTTGTTGTGACCCAGCCGGCAGAAACGACCGCCAGATAATACCAGCTAGTCTAGCCCACAAGGAGAGCATACAATGTTGCGTGTGTCTACTCGTCTGTGCTCTGGGATTTGGGCTACCAGACATGCCGTTACTGTAGCCTTGCCCTTGCTCCGCAGCAACTGTTCACCGCGGACTGTTGCAATACTCAAGAGGCCTATATGGGAAGAAATGATCTTGTACTCTCACCTTTTAGCCGTAGGATATCTTCAGTGGGTGCTTCAAGAAGAGTATGACATAAACTAAGAGGTCAAAAGTATCCGGACACTCTAAAAAATCAAAAAATTCGACCATTTTCAATACCATATTTCTCAACCACCATACTATTCTAGTACATAAGAATAAACTAGGGGATAGTAGATATTAATATTTAGTATACCATCCCTTTGCCTGGTAAACTGCACGTAATCTACGTGGCATTGAGTGAATTAGACTATCAATCCTCTCCTGAGGGATAGCATCCCATGCCTCTATAATAGCATTGCGAAATCGGGTCCAATCTACCTTGGATCTGCCTCCTAAGAAGAGTCCAGGATAGAGCTGTAAAAGCTTCTTCTTTAGGAGGTTCCAGAGGTGTTCAATTGGGTTTAAATCAGGGGAATGCGGAGGCCATTCTATAACCCAGATTCCATGAGATTCAAACCACTCCTGCGCCTGGTAAGATGTATGGATTTTGGCATTATCTTGCTGGAATATAGTGCCAGGCTCGTAGATTGGAAGGAGGCCATCTTCAAGGCATTTCAGGTAAGAATTAGTGGAATATCCACCTCGAGGAGCTAATTCGTCACGTTCCATAATCACCAGCTTTGTACGGCCTCCAACCCAGATTGCGCCCCATATCATTGTGAAATATCCTTCCCATGGTTTGTTAGATTGACTAGATCATGCCGGTATGCTTCATTTGAGAATCGGAAGACGAATTGGGTGGAATTATTTGGCTTTCTTTGGACGGAACATTCGTCAGAAAACAGTACTTCCTCCAGTGAGGGAAATCGAGCCACGTACGCGCAAATTTATACCGTTCTTTGACTGTTTTGCGCTTTAAAGGGATCCTTTTCTTGCTCTTCCACTTCTTGAGGTGATATCTCCTCAAAACACGTTGAATAGTTGACTTAGAGACGCCCCCAGGCGAGTATGCAACCAAGGCCTTCCAGCTCATAGAGGGACTCCGGCGGACCATCTGATAGATGTAACGCTTAGCAGAGGGGCTAAGCTTTTGGGGTCTACCAATTCTAGGCATTGATTCAAGGTTTTATGGTGTTGGAAGCGTTCCTTGGTTGCGTAAATAGTACTGCGACTAACGCCAAATTCCTTTGCTAGCTGCGTAGTGATCCCTGGTTCTCCAGGCCATATAAAATAGCTGCGCGTGTCTCGCTAGAAAGTTCAGCTTTAGGCCTTCTATTTCCACTAATTTCGGTGCCAAACGACCTCATTTTGATGGAATGGTTGGTGGTTGAAAGAATTGTTGATTTTTTGACGCGTCGCGGAAATGCGGAGTGTCCGGATACTTTTGACCCCCGATGTAATATAGCGCTTATGTGTTGCATGGTCTAAAGAGGCATTTCAAGTCATAGCATAATAAATATATTCCACCAGCCATGTGTAGCAGGCCTAAGATTTTCCCAGTTGCGGTGCGAGTTACCTAGTGATAATTAAATCTGAAGGTCGTGGGTTTCAGTTATATTTCTACGACAAAAATCTGCGTACTCATATGCATGTCCAGATTCATTTAGCCGTTGTCAAAAGACAGGGCTCATTAAGTAGTACTAATCTAATGGTAGACTTTGCGCATGAAGTGCATAAGCAGTTAAAGCAGACCAACCCTCCAACATCAGATGAGGCAACGGCCTAACGACTCTCCTTCTAGGAGTTGGAAAAGCTATATGCTGCGTTTACACTGTTCTATTTGCTGTGAGGTTCACAAACTTTTCTTTGCTGAAACCTTCTGGTTCTGTTGTTTACAAAGTATTAAGGGTGAAATCTCCATGGTTTCGTGCTGCCCCACCTTGCTGGTTGAAGATACTCTAGTCACCTTTGTCATGGTTGTATTATACCCTGACCCAGAGGTGTATTTGGATTTTTAACATAAGCCTTACAAGGATATGCTGCACAAGAAAAGACTACTTATTATGGATACTAAATTCATGTAGTATTCCTCTAGTGGGAGTTCCACACCTAGAGCATTGTATTTATCCCCACCTATCATGTTAACTTATAACTTGAAGGTTGAATCCGGCGCTGCAGTGCCTGCAGACAGAAGAGTTGCTAGTTTTATTTATGAAGCTGTGTCTGAATGTGTCTTGTTGGCAAGGTCTAATCAGCCGCACACGCGCTGATTTGACCTCACACAAGATATTCACGACCTTCTTGAGTATGGCTGCTGCGTGATATCCGGATTCTTCCAGCAGATATAATATTACCTCCTGGGCAACAAGGGTTGGGATTCTCATGGATATCAAATTAGCAAGCACCTCAGAAAGCTCCTCATCATGCAGTAGTGAAAACCAGACAACGTCCATTGCAAGTAGAGGAAACGCCTCCTCGTTCCAATTCTTTCTCTACCTGCACTCAGTTTCCCCCTTGCTGCTCATTGACGTCCGCACTGTATCGCGCAAATCGACTCTTCTGCCTCAGCTGCTTTCCAAACTTCAAGAACAAAAACGGCGTAAAGGCGAATACTGTCGCCACCGCGGCGATGATGCTGGTAGCGACATTCGATCCGAGCCCCGAATACATCGGATACGCAAACAGGGGCATGCAGGCCGATGCAATGCCGCGCAGAAATGAAACCACCGCGAGACCCGTCGAAGCATAAATGGTATACGCGTCGGCTATGTAGCCACTGAGGGTATATGAGAATTCTGTCGCCGCAAAACCAATCAAGACCAGGCCGAACATGGACGCGATCCACGGCACATGGACAAGAGGGGGAACGGTCCAGCCAAAGATCCAGAGCCCAATGGCAAGGGCTGGAGCTGCGATGGCAAATCCACCGATTTTGTCCTCTGGTTCGGGAGAGGTTCCTTCCTTCTGCCTTTCGTTTAGTTTATGATGATCCCAGAACCGCACTAAGCCGCTAGCAAAAATGCCGGGGAACAGAGCTATGAAAGGTAACGAGGTTGCCCTCGAACTCCAGCCAAACTCGCTATAGACCACTGTGAATGACTCGGTGAAGAGATACATCATCCCCCATGCTGAAGCGCTCAAGATGGAGACCAGTACGATAATGGGCTCTGTGACACCTAGACGTGCCGGCCGCACCAGGATGACTTTGACGAGCTCCCGTTTGTTGCTAATGCGGTCCGGGTTAGGGATATCCATGTCCAAGTTTCCGACCTTTGACTGGAGATGCTTGAACCGCCGGGAGAGAAGCGTAGTAGGTCGACTTTCACATATAAACCAGAGCAGGACAAACAAGACAGCGCATGTAATGGCGGCAGTGTGATAAACCCAACGCCTGGTTATCTTTGATCAGTATACATGATATAAAGAGTGCGTTGCGGCGTCCGAGCGGGCAACTCACCAGCCTATGGCACTGACAATATATGATCCGTATACTGGACCGACACACAAGCCAACAATGGTGGAGCAATTCCAAAGCCACAGCAACCATAGCCTTGGCCAGGTGGAATACAAATCCTCGATGCTCCCGGCGAGTACGATGGCCGGCACGGCAGAAGCGTACCCCGAGATGAAACGGCCGATGAACACGCCGGCTGGGGACGGGACGACGCCCACTAACAAACACGAGATGCTGTAAGCGCTAGCTGATACTAGGTAGGATTTCTTCCGGCCCAGCGATTCAGAAAACGGGGGCATGGTCAGTCCTCCGAGGGCCTGTCCAATGCCATACATAAATTGGAAGCCGGTCAGCATGATAACCCTACTCAATCCATACTCTTTCATTGCCAGCTCTGCTGCCGAGGGACCAGTCGTACTGATGACAGTGGTGTAGAACTCAAGGAAGAACATGACAGTGGCATCATAGAGTTTGCGCTGGATTGGCCAGTTGCGCGGATAATCTTCATGCTCGGTGTCCCATTCCATCGTCCTCGACCCCGCCCTGCGAAGGCCATTTCGAGCAGCTTCGCGGTGTAGGGTACCCTCATCTTGTTGTTTCTCCCGGTCGCCAGTCATCGCCTCTGACAAAATGCAAAGTTCCTGCTGTGTAACAGAGGATACTTCTCCCCGCTGAGGCTGAAGATATATGGCTCCTCTGTAGGGGCGTCATATTGAGGCTTTCGGCCAAGAAGGTACAGGCTGAGATTGATAGAAATGATGCTCAGAATGCGTAATATAAAATGAACATCGTGTCTGTGGGTCCATGACGACAGTTTGCTGTGAGGAGGATTGCCATAGGCTGTGCACGTCTGCTTTACTGGTGCTTGTTTACAGTCTAAGCATCAAATGCTGGGTGCACATATGCAAATAGCCTTCAATAACAGGGCGTCTGGACCAACCCTTCCAAGAGAGAAAATAGAGTAAAGCAGGCTGGTGGTACCTTCGAGACCGCGGCCCATGGGGTAAAGAGTTCGTGTTCGGTTCGTCAGGGGTGGGGCAGCGATTGGAATCGTTCATGCAGATCAGTCTTTGCCGACCATACAGACCAGTCCCTTGGACCACTTCGGCCCTTGGCCCGCCGGACGAATCTCCAAAACAGGTATATCGTGCACGTGTCATCACGGTTAAACCAAGAAGTAAACCTGAGCATTTGACCCCCGACCTTCCCAACACAATGGACCTTGCTGTCGATCTTGTAGGTATGACGTTATGTGCCCTAGTGGATCAGCACGATGCAAGGAACGATAGATCGGCCAACAATGAACATGTATGTTTTCTTTCCATGGCTCTGTCGCTCAGGTTTGAATTGAGTACACCACGGTCAATAAGATTTAGGTAAGGAGGGTGAAGAGGGTAAAGATAAGGGAGCAAGGTCAAACCTAATGAATTAGAAACCACTACGTGAACAAAAACCATAACGTAATTCCCAACCGAGTCGCCAACCCAGGCGAGCCGCCAACTTCTGTATTCTATATAAAACGGCACATTTCAAGGCTTCGATATCTTAACCACAGTCACATATGCTATTATCTAAGTAGAATTTTTTAGAATATATATAGTTTAGAGTATATGAATACTCTTTTTTAGGATGCTAAAATATTGTTCCTCTCTCTTAATATCTAGAAGTTAAAATTACCACAATTACAGGCGTATTTTATGTTAGCTGAATGTATATATATGCTAGGAGGCTATAGAGTATAAGTATATAACTATACTATACCTCATGCCTAAGTTTGGCCCCTGTAGATGCTTAGGTGTTAAGATATCAAAGCCTTGAAAAGTGCCATTTTATATGGAATACAGAAGTTGGCGGCTCGCCCGGGTTGGCGACTCGGTTGGGAATTACGTTACAACAGCCGGGATTCGCGGGTGGTCGCTCCCCCTACAGTTAGCTTACTGGGAACAGTCAGAAGTGGAGGTGGACAGTTAAACAACGGATCTACTCTGTTACATTATGACCTCGAGACTACTGTCTACGACGTCTCCAACATGGCGTCTCTGACATTTACAGTTTCCATTTACTTCAGGAACGGAAACCGCTGGACAAAATTTCCCGCTCTTTCTAGGCAGTCCCGCATATTTATCACCGGCAGAATTTTCGGTATCACTACCAACACGCCCGCGGCTCGCAATTGGCGTAGATGTTGTTTATTTTATCCCGAATTTCAGCTCCATCACGACAGTTCCAGTTACGCCTACCTCGTCGATGGGAAAGCAGAGACAAGCAGATCGATGGAATAGTCGTGCCAACCCAACAACTCCGATAAAGAGACCTCGGAGCTACTCTAGGCCCAGGGCTCTCACCTAATCCGCCGTGTTGACTATACACGGCAGATATAGGAGATCTACTAGCAGCTCGACCCAGCGGAGCAGGAGCTTTAGGGTCTACTCAACGAGGCCGACTCATCAGATAAGGAGCCCCCTGAGTACTCGGAGAATCCTAATAGGGAGTCCTAAGACCTCGGCATCAATTCTACGTATTACTTAAAATCTGGCTAGAACAATCTCAGTGATGGATTGTCTCCGTTACATGCTTCAACGATACCTTCATATACTTCTGGAATTTTTCTGATCTTTCAGTGACAATAAACGAGTCGTTAGCTAGCACAATCCGCAGCGGTCCAAGAGAAGTCGTAAATTTTCGAGCTTATCTATCACGTCAACTGTCAAACTATCTAAGATCGGATCTTAACTTATGTTTTCATAGGCCCATGCGGTGCTGAATACCTTTTGGCCAGGCTTGTCGTGCAGCATGTCAATCCACAAGAAGCGTTCCAGATAGCCACGCATGTCCTCCCATTCAGTAATTTGGCAGCACCTCATCTGATCTCGCAACAAAGGCATCAGCCAATAGTTATCAGTCGGAGTGAACACTGAGATTGTCCCAATGGTAAGCAGCCATAAAATTATCGACGCCACGTTTGCGGAGAACTCGATGTTTTGAAGACAGTCCCGATACTTCTGAGGGAAGCTTGTCTGTGGAGGCTTCATGTTCTGAAAATGAAGAAACGTATCTGATGAAAAGGCGAGCAGACCAAGACGGATAGCTTCGTCTGGAGAATTCGGATCAAAGTCTTTCATACTAAGCAGACGGTACATGACTGAAGCCATGGTATTTAGTAAGATTTCTTTTGGGAGGCGGCGGTTTCGTTTTGTTGCAGAGTTTATCGTTGAGCAGAATTCTCTCATCACCGTCCAGGCGCGTTGTACATCTGCATTGATATTCCACTCCGGGATCCAGAATTCCGAGTCAGGTATATCTGGCGATTCGACGGTACCAGAAGCCAGTTCATATGGGATCATAGGTTCTGAAGATGAATCCTTGAAGAAGAATGGCTCTGTGCGGTTAAAGAGTGCGATCCCTAGGTCGCATCTTGAGAAATGTTAGATTCATACGAGCAAAGACCATATACGGGTCATATTGTGGGGTCTTACTTCAATATTTCCATGATAAGCTTTGTGTTATAGCTGAACCCACGTAAACCGCCTCTCAGATCGACGATCTTGCGCAACCCCTGCATATGATGTTTCGCAGCATCATAATCGTCAGTGAAATGAGCATGCATTGCTAGACACAGGATGACAAGGACAGTGGAATCAGAGAATTTGATCTGCTCTCCTTCATTGGAGAGTCTCTCTCGAAGCTGTTTCAATGCTGCTGAATGATGTACGACACTTCTTTGGGCCATTTCTGCAGTTTCTCGAGGCGATGCCTTGTTGAAAAACGCCTGAGAAGAGAATGCCACAGCGTGCAGGTAAGTGGTATCATATGTCATAAGGTCAAAGTAGAATGTATCGACTCTGTCTTTTCGGTGAAACTCGATGCAAGACTCCAATGGGTACATGACTTTCTTTGCTATCAAGGAGACTGTATTTTTCAGCTTTGGTCAGAATCGAGGCACATGAGCAGAAAGGGCCAAGACTTGAGATGTAACTTGCATTTTAGAATATCTCGCATCAACTGTGGCGCCACGGGAGCGGCGAATCGTGTGAAAGATAACTCATCGCCAACTTTGTTAGGTACTGCAGGATAACGCATTTTGACCACCAGGTCAGGAGATTCTACTAGTCCTCTATGGGATTCCCTATGAGATTCACCTGTCGAGGCAGGTCGGGCACTTCGGGTTTTGCCGCGGTTTTTCCCCAGCATGACATATTTTCTGATCTGTTTCCGCTTATTTGCCTCGGGCTTGTTCAGGCCATCTATAAACAAAAGAGACTTCCCCGCCGCTTCGCAATCTGTTAGCTTGAGAGTGCCATATACACACAAACTCAATAAGATAACTATTAAGGCGCTATATCTCAAGCCATAACTTACCGGATCCGGTGGTACCAGGCATTTTTCTCGACTTTTCGACTCATTGGAGGTATGAGTCGTGTCCAGATTGACTTGTGTGAGCCCTTATTATGGTGACTAGTCGACGGAGGTTCCTCCGTTAAGTCCGAACCCTAAGCTTTCTCCCGCCTTTGGTTCAAAGCTCGCGCTAATGCAGCAGATTGACTTCCTACTGTGGTAAAGCGCAACAAAGGTATCACATCACTGGCTGATATCCGGATATAAGAGGGTCTGTTCACAAATCCCCATCAAAGCCTCAGACAAGGCGACATCATGGACTTTGATTGAAATTGGCTGAGACTGGAATTTCTTGGAGATGGAGCGTCAATTTCATTCCGCGATATACGGTATCTGTCCTTTCTATTGGTGGACCTAGATGATCTCTTATTTTTTAACGCCGTCACAGGCGTAACTTAGTAGCCGAGCAGAGATATATAACGACTAACCCTCCCGCTGCTGTTAGGTGAAAGATCACTCACGTTCGACGCAGATCCCTGGCTTTTCATTGAAGATTTACTGGGCTTTATGTCAAAAAACGCACACTTACAATGCCTTCATCTAAAGAGTTGGAGCCTTTAAAGGCCCCCTTCTTCCCCAACCAATTCATCAAGAACCAATTTCGTTCCAAGCCTCAGTATCCCCCCAAAGACACTGATCTGTCAGGGAAGGTTGCTATTGTGACGGGCTCAAATACTGGGTTAGGGCTTGAATGCGCGAGACAAATTCTCTCCTACAAAATTTCTCGACTGATTCTTGCAGTCCGCACTGCATCCAAGGGTGAAGATGCGGCAGTCAAGCTGCGAAAACAACACCCCGAGGCCACAATCGAAGTATGGCTGTTGGATATGAGCTCATACGAGTCTGTTCAAGCTTTTGCAACAAGGGCCGAGAAAGAGCTTCCTCGACTGGATATTGCTATCTTGAATGCTGGTATCATTGGGTCGAAATTCAAGATCGTTCCAAGCACTGGGCATGAAGAGGCCTTGCAGGTCAATTACCTGTCAACGATTCTCCTTGCCATCCTCCTGCTCCCTCTTTTGAAAGCAAAGTCAGCATCTGGCCAACCTGGACGATTGACCATTGTCACGAGTATGCTTTCGATTACAGCAAAGTTCGCCAATAAGAACGCCAACCCACTCTTGCCCTCGTTCGATGACAAGAAAAACTTTGATTCCATGGACAATTATCCAAAGACGAAGCTACTGGGGCAACTGTTCCTCTGGACATTGACAGACCTGGTTTCAAGTGATGACGTTATCATCAACATGGTAGAGCCTGGCTTTACTAAAGGCACCGAGCTCCAGCGAGACGCGCCTGTCGCTGTGAAAGCTGCCCTGTACCTACTGCAAGCTGTGTCAGCAAGAGATGTCAAGCTCGCTGCGTCGACATATCTTGACGCTGCGATCATCAAGGGGAAGAATTCCCACGGAAGTATTTTGATGAATTGGAATATAGCCCCGTAGGCCTCGTACAATCTTGCCAATTTCCAAGGTTATTACTAATTTTCCAAACCAGGTACGCTCCTTTTGAGTACACGCGAGAGGGACGAGAGGTCATGGACCGGCTTTGGGAGGAGACTATGGAAGAGCTTGAGCCCATGGGTGTGCGTGAAATTCTAAAGTCTCTCTAAGAATCTCGACGTGAGATGCTGCGCTCAGGTGTATGAGCCTTGTCATAGTGTATTATCTGTTTACTGATTTCAGGTTGGCTTGGCTATTAATTACATGAACTGTTCATCAATGCATCCACCAAGAAGCGAGGGCAATTATTACAAAGATTTTGACTAAGACAGCACCAGTATGCATGAAGATAAAACAAGAAGCACAAGCTAAAATCACAGTATGAGTATTATATCCCTTTTTGGCGCCATAGAGACTTCAGATCCGCCGTAAACGCATCTGCAACGACGAAACCCCTGGTCGAAATGTCTCGAAACATCGCATAAATTGACTCTGTCTCTGGAGCGGCTGTTACTCGTGCGCCTGCTACTCTCAATGGGAAGAAAAACAACACAGCCGCCAAATTGGTCGTCTTCAAAGTGGTCTCGGTCATCCGTAGAATCGCATCGACGTGTTGCTGAACAACAGCCCGTGAGATTGTGGGTGCGGGTATTTCGTCGAATTGAGCGCGGTAGTCGAAGATTCCAGACAGGTAGATGGAGATGGTGTGAAAATATATTGTTGCGAGAACGGACTGGGGATTATGTGCGGGCGTACCAGTATCGGCCGACCACTTTTGGAAGGTCGCATACCAATCACCAAGCGCTGACCGAACAACGAAGCCTTCAGCGGCAAGCTCAAGAAGGGCCTCGTGAAGGAGCATGCTCAGATGATTGGAGCCTGGTTTGATCAGATCCCATACCCCGAGCTTGGTCAGTCATACAATCAGATGTAGAGGGCCTGCGTGTGTACTTGCCGGTCACTTATCGAAGAACACGTGATCATCAGATCAAACAATGGTTCCTTTGGGTGCCAGTCATTGCGGAGATCCTCCTTCCAGATCTTAGTTGTGAGTGACATCCATTCCGGCCGGCAAAGAAAAGTTGGTTCAGAGTAAATGAGAGCGCGACAAATCTCAAAGACTCGCACTGTGAGGAAAAACGACCGCCCGGAGCCAGATATATGGGCTTCTGGACCACGAAGCTGAAGCATATTGGACGTGCCATACAGAAAATGCTTCACCCAGCCTTCTCCAGTCATATCATGCATCAGCTAATTAAAAGGGTTAACCTCAAGCTTCCGATATACTTTCCGCCCAAGGCACTATTGACTTACTTCGAACAGCCCCAAGAAAAACGTATTCCATAAACTGACGTCTCGTGGCACGCTGTTGCTTACAATCTCGGTCTTCAATTGGCCAATCGAGGTGTGGTAGGCGGTTAATGCTCCCACAGCCGCATCTCTCCTCTCCAGCGGTATAGTCAGCAGCGTCTTCCTGCTCAGATCAAGTGCACCCAGGGCAATGGATGCGTGATACATGCTGGGAGACCTCTGGAATTCCGACATGATAGTGCCGAGGTCCAGGGGGACACCAAAGTCATTTCTTGCCAGAAAGTCTGAGAAGAAATGCTTCACAAATAGAGCCGAGCTTCCTTCCGAAACTTTGGGGCAGAGCCTAAGTGGGGGAAGATAAGTGGCGGGCGAGAGACTGTCGGATCTTTTGGATGCCGGAGAGACATCGACAAAGACAACGCTAGTCTTTGGCTGAATTGCTTGAGGGACGCATTGCTGATATCTTTTTATACAGTACTGACAGGGAGGGCCACCTTCGCACTGCAGAGGTTTAAAATAGAGCCGGGGGAAAAGGAATGAACAGTTTTCGATCTATGAGAAGGAGTTGCTGACCTTGATTCTGCGTCGTGTACAGGCTGCGCACCTGGTACGGGCGGTGCGCCGATCGAGTGGTCCCAGGACTGCCATTTCTCAAACGAACTATCGGAAACTTTTATGGGCATTGCGTGCAGGAAGTGTTACCCCTCCTAACTTGTACAGAGCGGAAGGTTTGAGCCTTCCCATGCCAAGACATATCCGTATGTACTAAACTATATCCGCCTTTCCTGAATAGGCAGCATTTGAACGCAGTTTCTTGGCACAGGCATCAGCCAAAAGCTGAGATAGATCATAGAGCCGAGCATATCACACATCTGCAGAAAAAATCCACAAATGCGCTGAATCATTGCCTTGTTAGGTAGTATAAATGTCAAGATGAGCCGACTCATCAGACCAGATGTACGCCATAGAGTCCGCGGGATTAACTCCAGAATACTATATAAGATGAAGAGCTTCCTCCTGTTTTCTCTGCAGCAAGATAATTCCCATCTTTCCATTCCTATAACACAATTCTTCCCCTTTTGTCCCTTGACTACTTGCTATGATGTTCAACCTCTCTGCAAAATATCTTATGCGCGCTGCTCTTTTTACCCAGCTTCTCCTGAGCAGCAACGCGGTGTCCTTCCCCGGCACAGTAGGCCCTTACAACACCAGCATGGCAACGACCCAGCTCATTGATCATCATCGTTTGGATCCCTACGTCACGAGGCCGCAGCCGCGTACTCTGATGATCTCTCTCTTTCATCCCGTCCCTGCTGCAGCATGTTGCCCATCCCTGACGTCCTACATGGACCCCATCACCGCAGCCTTCGAGGATGAAGAGTATGCACAGGCTGGCGTCCCAGCAGGCGCCTTCGGCTCACTTACCCTTCAAACCTGCAAGCCATGTACGAATTCAACTTCGAGTCGCCGGGTCAAGGGCCCAAAATACCCGCTCGTTCTCTTTTCACCTGGCCTGGGGAATACTCGACTCTTGTACAGTGCTATGGCCCAGCAGTGAGTATTCCTCATTTGCAATTCCCTGCTAACCTAGACCTTTAAGTCGGTAGGTGTCGCTAACTTCCACTTCCATAACAGACTGTCCAGCACTGGCTACATCGTCGTGACCGTCGACCACCCCTATGACGCAGGCATCGTAACATTCCCTGAAAATACCACAATCCTCGCCGCAAACATTACAACAGATACCCAAATTGTGGATGACCTGAACATCCGCGTGAGAGACTTATCCTTCGTCCTCGACCAGCTCCACCGTCCATCCATCATCTCAAAACTCATCACCGGCCAAACATGTGGGTTAGATACCTCTAAAGTGGGGATCTACGGTCACTCTCTTGGCGGCGCCACCGCAGCTGAGGCCATGCTTTCCGATCCCCGTCTCAAGGGGGGTATCAATCTGGACGGTACATTTTTCGGCTCTGTTATCAACCAGGGATTGGATAAGCCCTTCATGATTATGGCGCATGAAGGGAAGAATCTGACAACTGATGGGACTTGGGGCGCTCTGTGGCCAAAGTTGAAGGGTATCAGGAGACGATTTATGCTGAATGGGAGTACACATGGTACATTCACAGATTTGGCGCAGGCTGCTGATATAATTGGTCTGAGAGAGGAATTTCCGACACAGGCAGCCGCATTATTAGGGAGTATTGAAGGGGTACGAGCCCTTCAGGTTATTGCTACTTACACTAGCAGATTCTTTGACTTTGTTTTGAAAGGGAAGAAAGTTGAGTTATTGGATATGTCCAGTATGGAGTTTCCTGAGGTGACTGCTGGGGAAAATTAACTCCAGGTAATGTAACTAGTTCTAGGAAGTGCTAGGACATTATAAGTCATTCATAACCTGATTCGGTAATCTTGTCCAATACATGCAGGCAGCAGCAGTAACCAAGCTAAAGGACTCCGTGGAAGTACTTGAGAAAGGGTAACTTGGACTGAACTTGCCAAGCTATACATACCTCTGTAGCGAGCCAGGGCGTAACACAGACGACAATGTGCGCATGGCTGTTCAGCAATGGATGCTGACCGTGCAACCAACCATATCAGAGGTCGACCGTCCCACCACGTCCTCCGTCTCCGTCTCTTAATCTCCCGCGGCTGTTCCCCGAGTACTCATACATGCTGTTGATTACTTATACTGTTAATGATATTCAACAATCTAACTTGACTGCTTCAAGAGTACATAAGCGCTAACTTATCCGCAACCACTAAAGAAAATATTTTCTTGCGCACTGTAAGAGCTGAGGCAGACAGGAATAAGTGATGTTCCACTAGTGAGGGGCTTCAGCTTCCTTTGTACTCCCACAAAAGTTAATAAGTTCACTCACTTGACTGAAATTCATTACTGCAGGTCTTCCTATATTGCAGCCAGTCCCAGGCTTCGCTAGAAATCACAATACAGAATATGGCCATCTCCAAGGTGGCACTGGCCGGTGTAAGTGCATACTAGTACCACCTGCGCTGCTTCGGCTTGGCTAGGCTGGCAAGTTAAATGCCCCGCTTACATAGAAAGGCCGACTCGGCTCTGTTGTCCTCGACGAACTCCTCAAAACCGGCTTCGATGTGACAGTCCTAACGCGTTCAGCACCGTCGCTCAGGAATATTCCAGACGGTGTCCAAGTCCTCAAGGTAGACTATACATCGCAAGACTCCCTGAGAGCCGCACTCATGGGCCACGACGCCGTAGTGTCGACGGTGGCCGGTGTCGCAGTCGCGGCTCAGAAGCCCCTCATCGACGCGGCGATCGCCAGCGGCGTAAAACACTTCATCCCGGCGGACTACGCCATGAGCCTGAGGAATCCCGGAGTGCGGCTGCTGCCACCGTATACCGATGTCTTGGAAATCGAGAAGTACCTCCGAGCGAGACCCGATGAGATCTCATGGACGATTGTCGCTTGCGGCGGGTTCTTGGAATACGTGTTCGATCTGCCATTTATGGTCGACGTGGCGCACCGCCGGATTGACATCGTGAATGGGGGTAATGTCCCTTTTAGTATCTCGGACTTTGGGACCATGGCGAGGGCTATTTCTGGTGTGCTAAAACAGCCGGAGCGTGTTGCTGGGCACTGCGTGCAGGTACATGGTATGCTAATTACGCAGAACGAGGTGCTGGAGATTGCGAAGGAATATTCTTCAGACCCAGGGTCCTGGGTAGTGAGCGAGAAGGACGCCCGCGTCAAATTCGAAGAAGGCTTGGTATGCTGAAGAGGGGCGAGTATACTATGACGGCAGTGTCGACGCTGATGGCGGGAGTAGTGTGGGATTCTAATTATCAGACGGGATTCCAGGAGACGGACAATGAGTGGTTGGGGGTTGAAACGTTAAGCAAAGAACGTCTCAAGGAGACTATTAGGGATAAAGTGCTTGGCGGGGTTTCTGGGATTGCTGAAGACAAGATTGTATCTAACGTCTAAGCCTAGGCGGGATATTTGATATAGTGTTTCAAGACTCATATTCTGAGTACGCAAGCCTAAAATAGGTTATCAGCCTTGGAAGCTAGCAGATGGTTAGAGCCGTTGCAGTCTATGTTCCCACCCATCCCTGTCATGCTCTCACTATCTCGCCATGTTGATAATAGTAGCTTAAGTACGGCTGAGCGGACGGGACGCCCTGTTTTCCACACCCTGTGGTCGTATGTGCTAGAATACACGATTAACATATATAAGTTTGTGCATTTCCCTCCCTATTCAGCTGCTCATGTACATAATCTACAGGCGCATATAGCAAGTCGTAGATGGATGGAGCCATGGAGCCCAATCAGATTGTACACGTTCTGATTGTGGATCACTGGCCGTGTTATTGATAAATGTCCTCCCATAAGAGACCAAGGCCAAGGTTCAGCTCTACTCAAGGGCAGAAAAGGTGGCGCCTTAGTTCTGACGTGTCATTTTCAGAGGCTGTGGAAAGCAGATGTTAGAGATCAAGCGGATCATACTGAATAGTGGGTCACTCTGGCTGAAGATTGTCAGCTTCTGCAGACAGATGAGCGGGTCTTCTTGCCATCGGCCGTGCTTCTTCGTTCGGATTGTAGCCGGGAATTCAGAGTATAAGAAGATGAACCTGGAGCAAGGTCTGTCGAACACCAGGCTTTATCTGTTTATTCAAGATGACTCGAACAGTTCAAACCCTAGACAAATCCCATGCCGATTTTCGGCAGTCAATCAGAGGTCAGACGGCCAGGTTGCCCAACTTTTACTCTCTCTTTCCTGAGTGGGAACCTCGGCTTCATCCAGATTATGACCGTGCTCGTGATGAAGTGCTTAATCCATGGATTGAACGGTGGGTGCATTGACTTCAGCATCTACTGCCCATTACTAAGATCGCAAAGCTGGGTCCCTGATGCAGACACAAGTCGCAAATTACAGAAGGCAGATTTTGGCCGTTTCGCTGCCATCATGTGTGCAGATGCATCGTTTGAGAAGATGTGCACTGTAGGCAAGGCATTTGCATGGGTTCGTTGCCTCTTATCGCCTGGCGAATACTCGGAAGAATCTGCTAATGCAAGACAGTACTTTATCTGGGACGATTGTAAGCTTCCGGTAAATCGGACCGCAAGGTTGAACGACTAATTGATTACTGCTACCTAGTATTTGACTGTGGCTCCCTGACGCACGATAAGACGGCTATCCCGGAATACCGGGACAAGTCTATGCAATACTTTCGCGCAGTTCTTTCCAGCAAGGGAGATGCTCCGGACCTATCAGGATGCTCAGACGAGTTGCAAAAGGCGCTGTTGTGCTGGGATGAGGTGGCGGCCCACATTCGAGCAGTTTGTTCCGAGGGTATTTCCCTACCTTCGACTTGTCATCTGTCCATTGGCTAACGTGACTGAGAAACATGTGAGGTTCTACTGGAGAATAAGCTTTTTTACGTATCTAGCGTCGACACGGTGGATACCATCTGTCATGGAGACTGTATACCCTCCTTGGCGCAGTACTGGAGGCGTCGAGAACGCACCGCTGGAGTGTATCCTGTTATAGCTACTATTCCGTGCGCAGATTCGCACCCGTAGCCATGACTATGGACTCGTACTAACGAGTAGTAGGTTCATTTACGGGGTCGACATCAGCAAACAAGAGCTCAGTGATGAGCTGATAAGAGTGTTATTCAGACATACCTCTTACTTGGTACACATGTGAGCTTCTACTAGTTCGTTTCCCGCGGCACTGCTGAACACGGTCGCAGGATCAACGACATGTTCTCACTCAGAAAGGAAATTGTACGTGTCTTTTTACAAATGAAACCCCATGTTCTGACACAGACATTCAGGCGGACAATCAGATTGAGAACCTCGTTCCGATCTTGATGCTCAATCAGAACATCGACTGCAGCAGCGCAATGGAGCGCTCGAGCTTGCTTGTCCAGGAGGCCGCCTGTAACTTTCACGAGGTGGAGAAGCGTCTACGCGGATTGTCTCAGCATGCACCTAATCCCGTTACTGACATGTTCCTGCAAGGGTGCAAGGACGTCGTTATGGGATTGACTCATTGGAGGTATTTTCCCTTGTGCATCCCACTTGCCAGCCTCGTCGGGCTGGACGTTTTCGCTTGTTCGTTCTTGCCATGAGATTGAGACTGACAGGGACAGTTACACTGGACAACGATACTTCAAGCAATCAGAAGTCGGTGATGACAACGTGATTGAATTTCGACTCTGAGGACAGTTACGCACAGACAGCAGGTTCCTCGGTCCTCTGCAGGCATGATGCAGGACGGAGGATTCCGGTCGAGCGGTGTAAGGTTACAACCGGAGACAGATTCCATCTACAACATTTCGGTTTTTGGTTAGTGGTTAGCAAGGCTCAAATGCGATTAGTAGTAGTTACGTGAGACTAGGGCCCAAGTCTGTCCGATCGATCGGTTCTTCATGCAGGCCATCTGCAAGCTAGTACATGGCTCAGCTGAAGACGGGTCCCACACTGCTGTAAAGCAAGTGATGCTCTGATTTCTTCTCACCGCTACTTCCAGAGCCCCTCTTATGATCTTCTCTCTAGTTCCAGAAGTGCATGTCTCCACCAATCTATTCAACATTTAAGAAGATTCTTGAAAGTTTATATAGGTCTCTCTCAATCTCTCGTATATCAGCTCTAATGAAACATATCTTTCAAGACCCTGGCACTTTCCTGCCTAACCGATGGCTCCGCGAAGCGAGCTCGTGCTGACTGGAAGCTTTATAACAAGGCTTTCCACTCCGATGGAGTGTTATTTCCGCGATCTACGCTGCTTACCTCCACATGTGGAGCGTTTTCAAGTGGCAATGGCACGGGCTACGAGTGGTTGCAGCGCTGATCAATTAACTGGGTCGATGAACAATTAACTATGATATAAATAGCATGCGGTGAGTTTAGAGGCGTGCCCTTAACCCTAACAGACCCCAACCTCTGAGATTATCATGTCGATGATCAGGAAATATGGCAGGATTTACCTATAATTCTGGGTGGAGGACGGTTCTATGTATGGTTTTTAGTGTTTAATTAACAGAATATACTAGCATGAAGGCTTTAATACTAAGTTTTCTAGGATGTATATATATTTAGTATAACTCTGCGTGTATTTCAGTAAATATATAACTCGCTCATAGAAATATAGTAAAATAAAAGACAATAATGTAATATAAGTTCTATAAGTATAAAAAAGAATATAATAAGCAGAAATAAGACAGATTACTTCTATAGTAGAAGATTTAGTACTACTAATAACAGAGAAGAAGAGAAGAGATATACAAATCTGTGAAGATAAGAAGCTCTTATAGCTATTATATTATCTAAGGAAGTACTAGGTAAGCTGCCCAGATACTAATCCATTCTTTTAATCTATCATTAAATTATTCTCTTCGACCTCTCGCAGGCCTAATGCTGCTAGGGTTTGGGGTTCAGGATGCTCAAGGAACTCAAATTCCAGTTACGGCTAATGCTACACTTCGTGAAGTAGTAAATGGATCGATGATGGATATGACTCGGCCATTCCCCGTCTAGCCTCGCTATACCCAATCCACTGCAGCTGAGGCCCAGTTCAGCCACCAGGCAGTGTACCCGTGATCACTCGACGTGCCGCCTGCCGTGGAAGAGATGCAGCGGCAGCGCCGCCCCGATGGTGACTACCCCCAGCGCAAACATCACCAGATACACCTGCAGATAGCCCTGGCTCTGCACCCAGTCCACTGCCTCGTACAGGAACATAAACGCCACCAGATTCTTCACCACGTTGACCAGCACCAGGCACTGCGCCGCATCCCGTTGGTGCCGGTGCGCCAAGTAGGTGATGGCGATATTAGGCGTGTACACCGACCCGAACGAGACCATGCCGAACCCCACTGCGATAGCTGCCCAGTGTAGATGGTTCTGGCAGGCAAAGGCCAGCAGAATGCAGCCTGCGGGACCGATGGCCATGCCTGGAATCAGGGAGAGCAGCCGATCCTCGGCGCGGACCTGCCCATCGGCCCGTCGGCGCGCAATCTGACTGTTGATGAGGTCGGAGAGCAAGCCGCCGCCGAAACAGGCCAGGATAAAGCCGATAAGCGCGGCAATCTCCATCAGGCCGACGGAGACGGAGGAGAACAGATACGGAGGCGCTTCCAGGAGGGAGGACATGGTGAAGCTAGCAGACAGTTAGTATCGAATGGGCCGTGAAGCAAGGGGGAGGGAGACAACGTACATGAGGATGATCTGCGGGCTGAGGGCACATCCGTAGAGGAGGATCACCCAGATCACAGCTGGCCGGGTCAGCAAGCGCAGGGGCGCTACCATGGCCCAGAAGAACTTGAGCTCGCGATCGAGGCGGACCGGCACGATGATGTCAGCGAGGGAGGGCTTGTGCACAGTATACACCTCCTCCGGGCGCGCGTGTTCCAAGAACATCTCCTGGGCGGCCTTTGTCTCCGTCGCCTCGGGTTCGATAGCAGTCACATCCCACTCCGGACGACGAAAGTTGGACTCGGGACACAGGAACAGCATCAGCCCAATGTCGGCCACCGCAAGTGCAAAGCAGAGCCACAGGAAGGCCCGCCAGGTGCTCGGCAGATACTGCACCATCAGACTATTTACAAGAGGGCCGATTGCTGAGCCGCTTGATATGAGAATGACATAGCTAAGAAGTGGACGATCATCAAGCTGTCTGTCTCCTTACTCCGCCGAGGATCGGAGGGGCTTGCTTACATGGACATCATCGCAGCCCGCTGATGCAGAAAGAAGATATCCGCGGCTATCTCAGGCACGATACTCTCGCCCGCGGCGCCAGCAAATCCCTGCACGCATCGCGCCGCCAGCAGACTGGAAAAGCTGGTGGCTGTCACGCACCACACCAGGGCGCCGGCTTGGACCGCCATGGAAAGGAGCAGCGAGGCGCGTTTGCCGAATTTATGGGCGATAGGCACCCAGAAGATGTTGCCGATACTCAGAAACAGGAAGTTATACTATTAAGTCCGCCCGACCATCAGCAACGGGCTGTTGTCGCTCAGAAAGGGTTGGCTTACAGTAAGCAGCTGCACCGCACCAGACTCGGGCTTGTGATACTCCTGCATCAAGTTGGGGACGGCCACCGACAGGCCCGATCCGGCCATGTTGGTCACAAAGTTCGTCATCGAGGTCGTGATGATAGCACAGCGCTTAAGCCAGACGGGCCATCGCAGCGGATCACGCTCATCCTGGGTCGGAGTAGGGAGGAGAGGAAGACCCTGACGCCGCATGCTAACCTGAGGAAAGGAGAGTGAAGGTATTGTACCGGCCACAGGAAGGATGGGGAATGCAATTTGTGTGGGTGATAGAAGCTCAAACCGTTGGGAGAGAGAAAGGAGATGGAAGAGGAGTCACACCCCGTTTAGGGGGAGGATCTCCGTCCGTAATTAATCTCTGGCGCTCGCACTAGGGCACGGAGAAATGAGCTGAGACGGTTGGCCTAAAGTGTGGGGAAACGTCGGCGAGAAGAGCTTTCCCCAGACTCAACGAGAACGCGAATACCGTCCCTGCTAGCCGCACGCAGACAGATCAAGGACCATCATAGACCAGATCCACACCCCTTCCGAAGCCACACAGTGCCAGCATCAGATCGCTATGCGCGAATCCCTGTGGGAGAGTGGTAGGGACACACGTCATTGTCCCTACCGATCCCCGAGCCGCGGGTATAGAAAGGCATTGCCCTAGGAGAGGGGCTCAATCCCTTTCCATCCTCAATTGAGTCCAGACGGCGACGTCTACAATATCAGAACGCTGTTCGGTTGGACAAGGTTGTCCATGTCTACGCGTGATACATCTCAAACCTCAGATGGCACCTGATTGGCATCATCAACAAAGGCTATAGACACCCACCTGGCAGGGGTATGTCGAAATTGATGTCTATAGGGTGCTGTGAGGTTTTGTGAAAATCTTTCTATTTATATACTAGACTAGTGGAGAACTACATTGAAATATCTATATTTAAACTGATAGACACCATCTGGTAGGATCAGATCAGTTGATCATCCGATCATTTATCTCAAGCGAGATCACCGGTGTGTATTTGATCTATTCACACTACAGTGACCTTGCTCCTGCTCTGCTCCCTCTATCAAAGCGTATACATACATCACTCCCTCCTCTCGCTTCTACGCATAAACAACGTTATTCCGCAAGGTCCCAATCTGCGAGATGTGCACATCCATTTGAGTCCCTGGAACCAGCCACTTTGGGGGATTGAAACCCGCGCCCACACCTACTCGCAGTCAGCTTCCTCAACACGCAACAGCAGATCAGAAGTCTCCGGTCACTGCCACTTACCTCCGGGGGTTCCCGTCATGATTACGCTGCCCTTCTGCAGCGTCGTGCCCTGAGACAGATAGGATATCAAGTAGCGGCAGTCGAAGAGCAGATCGCCCACCGTCTCATCCTGCCGCACCTCGCCATCGATGATGGTCTTGAGGTGCAACTGCGACGGATCGGGAATCTTCGAGGCCGCGACCAGCACGGGGCCCAGGGGCGCAAAGGTGTCGAAGCCTTTCGAGAAGCCCCATTGGGGGACGCTACCGGCGTAGGCGGGATCGCGCTGCAACTTCCGCGAGGAAATGTCATTGCCGGCCGTGTACGCCGCCACGTACTCGAGGGCCCGCTCGACGGGGACATCCTTGGCGTCCTTGCCGATGACGAGACACTGCAGCCTGGTTATGAGATTGCGGATGAAGGGAGAGGATGGGGCGAGACAAACCAATTCGCCCTCGTAGTCCGCTTGGTCATCCTGCGCGATCCGCGGGATCACGACGGGCTCGCCGTGGTCATGCACGCAGGTGTTGGGCTTGAAGAAGATGAAAGGGAAGGGTGGCGGCTTGCGTCCGGCTTCCTTGACTACGGGAGGGGTTAATGTGAGGGGTTTAGATCTCGATGGCGCGGGGCGGGCTCACGACGTACTGTGTTTGGCGTAGTTGAGGCCCACGCAGCGTAGAATGGGTACGTCGCTGGCGGCGAGCGGGGAGAGGATCTGTTTCACAGTCACAACCTCATCCGTCACCTTGGTCTCGCCCGTCGTATCGTAGATGTCCTGGCCTTGGATGATGCGGGCTTGCAGCTGATCGGCTTCGGTGATCAGCCCGAGATCGATCGTGCTCTCCGCAGGCAAGATGGGCTCGCCGCGCAGAATGCGGCCATCGCGGGCACGAAAGCGGATCAAACGTTTCCAAGGAAGAGACATATTCAGCTGGCAGATGTGGAAGATGGATTGTCACCAGCAGCCAGAGGACGACCAGAAGCCTAGTGTATAACTACCTGCACCCATGTCATAGCTCATCGGGTGGGGCGGGGAGCCGTCGGGGAGAGAGCGGAACGGCTGCCTTAGTGGTCTCGCTACGGAACTCGGCCTAAGATTTGGATCAGTCCAGCCAAGAAAGCAAAGGCATGGAAGACCCGGTTGCTCCCCGGCAGAAACCTTCCCCGCAAATGACGGGAAGGTGTGGGGGACCTACGCGGCGCTGTGCCGGGAAAGACAGATTACATAGGAGTATCACCGTTACCTGGTTAAATGCTACAAGCGTCCCCATCAACATGAATTCTCTTTTTGCAGATCATTCCACAATAATTCGCATCCAACATGTCTGAGATCAGAGCGTGCTTTCCCGATCGCCCTCAATTTTCGGGGTTCATGAAGCCCTGTCGCGTGGAAGGAGATGTATCCCAACTAGAAGTGTATGGTGAGATCCCCAAGGAGATCGATGGAGTCTTCTATCGGGTAATGCCCGATCCTCAACTGCCTCCCTTCATTGAAAATGATCCCGTAAGGAATCCCACCTCCCCAGGCTTTCAGCAAACTGACAAGAGATAGTGGTTCAACGGGGACGGAAATGTCGCTGCCTTCCGCATCCAAGACGGCCGAGCATCCTTCCGGCAACGGTACGTGCGAACGGAGAAGTTCGTGCGAGAGCGCGAGGCTCAACGGGCATTGCTCGGTTAGTGATCAGCCGGCTCCCGCGAGAACAAACAAACCCATCTGAAGGCTGACAGTCTCGACCAGGCAAATACCGAAATAAGTTTACTGATGCGGTGGAGTTCAAAGTCCGCAGCACCGCCAATACCAATGTGGTCTTCTTCAACGGGCAGCTGCTGGCGCTAAAAGAGGATTCTCCTCCTTACGCCATGGACCCCGTCACGCTGGAGACCAAGGGGCTCTATGACTTCGAGGGCCAGCTGCCCAGTCTCACCTTCACCGCGCATCCCAAGTTTGATCCGGTCACAGGCGAGATGGTTTGTTTCGGATACGAAGCGCGGGGAGATGGGACACCCGACGTGTGCTACTACAGTGTCTCGCCCAGCGGCCAATTCACGGAGGTGGTCTGGCTGGTCGCGCCGGTGGTGGCGATGATCCATGACTTTGCCGTGACAGACAACTGGGTAAGTGAACCTGTTTTTCGAAAAAGCGGTGGGTGTCAGGCTGATGCCAGACAAAGGTCGTCTTCCCCATCATACCGCAAGTGTGTGACATTGAACGCATGAAGCAAGGAGGAGAACACTGGCAATGGAGCCCCGAGACCCCGCTCTACATGGGGGTCATGCCCCGACGGGGTGCCAAAGCCGAAGATGTGAAGGTACCTATGCCAGTCCCTTCCTTGCCCTCTGTCTGGTGTTAAAGGCAACTAACACCGCTGCAGTGGTTCCAATATAAGAATTCCTTCCCAGGCCACACGGCCAACGCCTACGAGGATGAAAAAGGCCACCTGGTGATCGACCTGGGCCTAAGTGAGAAGAACGTGTTCTTCTGGTGGCCCGATGCCCAGGGAAGAGCACCCGAGCCCAGCTCGCTATCCTCCCAACTGGTCCGATTCACCCTCGATCCCCAGACCGAGGATCTCGCCCTTGCGGAACCTAAAATCCTGCAACAGGGCAATTCGGAGTTTTACCGGATCGACGACCGGTTCGCAACCCATCGTTATCGCCACTGCTACTTCGATCTGATGGACCCGCAGCTGGGTACCGATTTCGAACGGATTGGACCCAAGCTCGGGGGTGGTTACCCCTTGTACAATTCCTTGGCCCACTTCGACAACGCCACGGGGCAAACGGATATCTACTTCCCCGGAAATACCCATCTGGTCCAAGAGCCGGTCTTTATCCCGCGGAAGGACTCGGCCACGGAGGGAGATGGGTATGTTCTGGCGCTGGTCAATAACTATGAGACTATGGCCAGCGAGCTCCATCTACTGGACACGCGAGACTTCACTCGCGCGCAGGCCAAGATCCTGCTTCCGATCCGCTTGCGCCAGGGTCTACATGGAAGCTGGGTGGATGGGAGAGATGTCGGGTCACAGACAGAGTAATTCTAATAGAATCAGCGGTCCTCAGTGCCGTTCAGTTGAAGGAATGGCTACCTGGAGACTTGAATACTGAACACGAAGATTGTGACATTTTGTTTTCAACGAAAGAACAAGAACAGTGGTGCTGTTCCAGAGCCTTCCTGACCGTTCATGATCGAAGACCGAATATGTGGTCGATCATGATATAGTAAACAAGTCATCCAACATAAATTCTCCACATTCGATGCCAAAGGACGCAATGTTAAAACCCGGGGTCGCGCTGCTCATGGAAGTACCAATCGGGTCCTCCGCTGTGCAATCTGATTAGCATCATCAAGTCTACCGGGGTTGCACGGTTCCTTACGCTGTAAACGGAGGACAGAAATCAACTGCTCAAGATAGTACTTGCAGCGGTCCACCATCCGATTGCCCGTATCCAGTCGACACAGAGTTGCGACAGCGTGGCCAGGATAGAGCTGGATGTTGGCGGGCTGGTGCACCGGGGAATCTTGTGCCGACTGCCTTGTCCGCTGCACCCAGGTTGCCCCGATAATAACCAATGCCGCATTGAAGGCTGTCCCCCAAGACAAGAAAGTATGAGCCACCGGCAAACTGGAATGGAAGCGAAGAGTAAGGGCAACTTACTATAATACAGGGAATACCACCACGCCCCTAGAAGATCGCGCTGCCACCCCGTCGTAGAGACCAGTTCGTGGATGATGTCAATAATACCCATGGCCGATTCGACGCACTTGTTCATGCTACTATAGCCGATCTCATTGAGAATCCGCTCTTGGCCAGGGTCCAGACCGGGCTCGAGGCTCGCGTCGAGAAACTTCACCAGGATGGGCCGATGCAGCAGGATCTGGACGTGGAGATATCGCAGGGTGAGGATAACCCGAAACTTCAGGGAGAACGGCCGCGGCTGGTTCTCCGACTGCTTGATTTCCTCGCGCAGCCCCTGCAGCGTTAATTGACGAAGGCTCTCCGGAAGCGCTATGACCCACGAGAACAGCTGATTCTCGATCGACAGCACCCGGCCCACCGTCTCACCAACCGACAGTCCAGGGCCACAGCCCAGATTTTGGCCGTAGACCTGGTCAATGATGTTGCCCATTTGCTTGTACAGGGTTCTAGTCAGGGTCAGTCGGTGCGGGCAGTCGAACTGGGGAGGTGTGGGGGAAACTGACATGGTGCTATTGAAAAACTGGATGCTGTGACGGATTGTCTTGTCATCGACGAACGGTTGGCCCTGGCCGATACTATCGACGACCGGCAGGTCCAGCTGAACATAACTGTCGGGGATCGCGGGCGGTCGTCCGAAGGTCATGCTTAAGGTTCTAAGGAGCTATTTAGTCGGGGTCCACACCCAACGCAAGCACGGAGGGGACGCATACCGATCCAGTACCACACAGCCAAACCACGTTCTTTTTCGTATCTCGCGCTCAAGAGGGGAGAACGCCTGGGAGGCATCTTTCGAATGTAGCCCGAGCTGCAGCGCGGCCTTGACAGCGAGTCCGTGCACGGTCCATGCCTGGACGGATTTCTGCGTCCCTTGGAGATACTGGCCCATGAGGAGGAGATACTGCACTACGGGAAGGTCAGTTGCTACTACGCCTAGGTCGGGTATCAAAGGTGCATCAACCCACCGACTTCCAGAGTCGTCCCTCGCAGCATTTCGCCCCGGCACAGGTTCAATGCCTGCCGATAGTAGACGGTGGACTCTTTGATCCGCGTTTCCGCCGGGGCATGGCCGGACACGGCGGTCACCTTCGCCATGGCCAGCATAATGCTCAGCAAGCCTAGCCAGGTTCGGCGGACTTTCTTGGCATTGTTCTTGAATTCGTCATATGTCTCAAGAAAGGTTGGGGGGTGGATGTACGGGAACAGCAATCCAGTATCGTAAAAATACCGGCGAATCAGCTGTAATGTCTCCTCGGACGACGGCAAGGTGGGATTCGTCACGAGCCCGGCCAGCCCAGCCGTGGGCGTTGAGCCCGACAACGGCGATGGCGGCCGGGTGGCGCTGACGAAGCCGCCATCATAGACGATTTGATCGATCCGTGGCGTGTTGATTTCATTTTGGTTGCTTTCGCGGTGCGACACTGCGCGGGACAGGTGCCGCAGAAAGGCGATGTTCGAGGAGGGGCCTGCAGCAGTGTCGAGTTAGCTTAAGCGTTGGACGAATGGGAGACGAAGCGCCTTCACCGAAATACCCGCAGTCCTCCTCGTCCGCAAAAATTACCGCGCCCATGGCGTCAATGGGGTCCTCGGGCCCCGCCAGGTCGGCCAGGGGCTCATGGCAGGGTTCCAGTTGACCTTCACTCGGCGGGCTTCTGCTGGTCATTTGCGCCGCCAGTCCCGATAGGTCCGATCGCATGGTGGTGAGATTTTTCTCGAGCGACTTCACCCGGGACTCCAGATCTTGGAGGTAGCTTAGGGCTGATTAGCACACTCGCACAGCATCAACAAGAACGTGAAGTTTTGGGGGCTCACTCTTTCTGTACAATCACATTTGTGGCGGTGACTGGCGGGGTATAGACGCATTCGAACCCCAAGTCTTTGCACATGCCACACTGGGGCCGAACGCCATCACACTAGGGACAGCAGCGATTAGTGGGGCGGCTCGTCTTTGCTGCACGGTGGTCCTCAGATGCCCTACCTACCCTGGACTTTCGCGTGCGACATACATCGCAAGCCAGGGCCACGCGGCGACGTTTGCCCGGTGGCCCCTGGAGAGAGGGTTGATCGGAGGGCAGCTCCATGACGGGGGCTAGTGGCCTTGATGCTTGCCTGTGGCTCAGCTTCTGCTCAGCTACTGCTCACCTTCTGCTCACCTTCTGTTGCAGCTGTCTCTAGCGGGCCGGTGCAAGGGGAAAGAATGGAACTGGACTCGCGATGGGGACAGGGACGGGGGACTTGGGAAGAAGGCAAGGAAGGGTAAGCCGGCAACCGGGGAAAGACCGGATCCTGTACCTCCGCTGAGTAAGCCCAGAACTAGACTGACTTCCGATTGGATTTGGGTAAACCCTAATCCAACCTGCTATTAAATGGATTAACCATACCCAATCCGCGTGGATATGAAATAACCCATTAAGTGCGTCTAACTTGGGCATCTTCAACCTGGTAGCTTATCTTACTTATCTAGGCTTAGTCTTTAGATGGGTGTATTTTCTCTATACATATAGGTAGAGAATTGCCCTATCTGTATACTGTACACATATATATATATAGAACCAAGTGGTATGGCTAGAATCCTAGAAATACAGAGGGTAATTAAAATACTACGGGTTGCCTGATTAGGTAGGTACGTAGTTATTGATATATCCATTACTCTGTCCGCTGCAGCCCAACCCGCAACCAGACTACTCCGAAGTAATACCGTCATTATTGAACTATTCCCAGGTCAGAAATTGCACATTGCACACCTAAAGGTAACGAACTACATCAGAGCGGGTACCCCTTTCAGTCGGAGATCAGTTTCTCGGTATCATCATCCACCGAGCGATAGAAGCCCAGCGCCGTGATCATGGGCTTATCGTCGAAGCGGTAGAGATAGACCGTCTCGCCCGCATCGGCAAAGTGCTGGTAGGCATGCCAGGAGGGTACACAGAAGGTGTCTCCCGCCTTCCATTCCAGTGTTTGGCCTCCCACCTCCGAGCGACCCTTGCCGGTGATGACATGATAAACAGCAGAGAGGGTGTCTTGCCGGCGCGGGGACGACGTGCTCGCATTCAGCCTCTCTGCACAGCCGCCCAGAACACGGCTCACTGATTGTTTCCCCCTCCGTTAGTCCTCACCATGCGGAAGGGAGCCCATGGGGTCAGGAGCGCTTACCTTCTCGACCATCGGCTTTCAGATAGCGCTGTGTGGCCCAGTTGCCCTCCGTCGCATCCAACCGAGCCTTCATCTGGTCCCAAGGAAAGACAATGGGAGAGGCAGACGTGTCGACATCCTCGGCCGGGTAGCGAGGCTCGCTGAAGTGTTCGACAAAATGGACGGGGAAGTGTCGGAAGTTGGGCAGATCCAGGCCATCCAGCCAGATCATCGGGCCGCTGCCATCCTTGCCATGGTCATGGTAGTTCCAAGTAGGCGTCAGGATCACATCTCCTTTTTGCATGCGGATGCGTCGGCCATGCACCGCCGTAAAGCCCCCGTTACCCTCGATGATATAGCGCATCGCAAACGCGGTGTGTCGGTGCGCTGGGGCGGTCTCATTCGGCATGACTAGTTGCAGGCCGGCGTAGAGCGTATCGGTGGTGTACGGGGCATCTACTCGGTTGGGTGTGTCACGGTGTCACTAACAGGTCTAGAGAGACAACCGGCCAACCAATCCCAAAGGGGCATACCTCGAGCAGGGTTCACCAGCATCAGGACTCTCCGCTCCGCCTGCTTTTCGGTGACCAGGTGACCGGCACGCAGCAGGTTGGGGCGGATGCTGTCATACTTCCACATAAAGGGGACGGCGGTGGGGTTCGGCTCCGGGGGATTGAGTCGCGTCATCTGGGTCCAGAGGGGCAGCGTCTTACTGTCCTCGAGATCCTTCAGCAGTTGCGCCGCGCTGTCCGCGCTCTGGGGAGGCCTGTCGATCATGGAAGGAGCCATCGCGAGGGTGACGAACGGTGTATTGGTATGGTTAGTATCTCGCAGAATCGTAGAATCTGGAAACGGTCAAGTACAGCTCCTCTGAGTCGATCACTGGGCGTTCGCTTCAGAACTTATCCCTTGTGAGGAGGCGGATGATGAAGTGCCTGTCGGGCATAGAACGGGTAGGGGGTCAATGGCGGGGAGACGTCGGCTCGGCCTCCAGCCCGAACCCACCCCTCAACCAGTACGTTGCAGTTATAAGATGCTACCTAGAGTTCATCTCTAGCACGGGCCACATTATCAAGTTATACGATACAGGATCGTCTCCTGTCAATATATAGATTTCTACCATGGTTTCTAGAGAAGGGCTGGGCACGGCTCCCAGTCACCGATCACTCACGGTCAGTGCGTTGGCAATCAGTCGACATGACATAATATCCTTTCTGACAAACGAAATGAGAACAGATGCCAACCTACCCCAGTAACTGTCTCGCGTTTGCGAAGAGGCTGGAGGGTGCCCTTTCCAGTTCCCCCAAGCCCACGGGCGCGCCGGTGGAATTGAACATCCTCCTTGTCGGAGCGGGTCTCGGAGGGCTGGCCACGGCCATTGCTCTCACGCAAGCGGGCCACAAGGTCACCATCTACGAGCAGACGGCCGTGCTGGGGGAAGTGGGTGCGGGGATACAAATTCCGTCCAACTCGACGCGCATCTTGTTTGAGCTCGGGCTAGAGCCCTATCTGAAGCCTTACGTCACCTCGCCAGAGTCTATCTCCTTCCGTCGATGGCAGAATGGGAAGGTGATTGGAAAGACTAGGCTGCTTCCGGACTTCATCGATAACTTTCACGCGCCTTATTACGTGATCCATAGGGCGGACTTTCACTCGGCGTTGTGTCGGAAAGCCCAGGATATGGGTATCGAAATCAAGCTGGGGGCAAAAGTCACCAATTACGATCCGGTGCTGGGTAGCATCACCTTGGAAGATGGCACAAGTCACACGGGAGACCTGGTCGTTGCGGCGGACGGTACGTCCTCCATTGCTACCCTTTTTCTATGACGACGTGAGCTGAAAGTATGGCAGGCATTAAGTCTGTGGCTCGGAAGGTGGTCCTCGAAGGTAAGGAGATGCCTTTCCGAAAGCCTGGTTTCGCTGCGTATCGGGCGGTCGTCGATGTGAACCGCATGCGAAATGACCCCGAAGTGTCCTGGATTCTGGAACGACCCGCACTGAATATTTGGTAGGGTGTCTTAACTTGCATCTCCCAGGAAAATTCCTCTTTGCTCACACCAGATCACAGGATCGGCGACTCAAGACACGTCATGACCTATACGATTGGGGCGGGCAAAGCCTTCAACATGGTGCTTTCGCACCCGGATACCTCAGACCCGGCCGCGTGGGACGTGCAGACGGCCCTGCAAGATATGAAGGCCGAGTTTCAGGGATGGGACCCCATGTAAGTCTTCTCATCTATGTTTATACGAGATTTCCTTGCTCACGTGTACCCACAGCCTCACCAAGATCATTGGAATGGTGGAGAAGACGGTCAAATGGCCTTTGATGAGCGGCTCATTGCTCACTCGCTGGACGAGTGGCAAGTTGGTCATTCTGGGTGATGCGGCTCATGCGATGCTGCCATATATGTCGCAGGGTAAGATGAACGCCCCATTAGGAGTGAAACGAACCCTATTGACTGGTCCGTGATAGGCGCGGCAATGGCCGTGGAAGACGGCGTGGCTCTGGCTCGCTCCTTATCCCACATGCAGTCCCCGGAGCAGCTGTCCGAGGCATTAGCCATTTTCGAAAAAGTACGGGTCGTACGGGCGGGCCAGATGCAGGAGGCCAGTCTGCTCAATGGCCAGCTGTGGCATTTTGCGGATGGGCCCTTGCAGGAGGCGCGCGATGCGGCCATGGCGCGGGAAGTGCAGGGTCTCCCCTTCAGTCACAGTCCAAATCAGTGGAGTGATCCGGCCACGCAGATGTGGTGTTATGGCTACGAAACTGAGCGCGAGATTGACCGAGCATGGACGGAGAGGGAGGGGGGTGCGGAAAGAGTAGACGGTCGATACCGTAACATGTTATGACGTATCCTGTTTAGCAGAATCCCGCAATTTAAGGAACTCAGCGGACTGGATTTTATTCCATATTGAATAGATTTACCAAAGAGATATAAAGCTAGACTCAGGTATATAAAACGCGAAATGCAGCTTTGCAACAATGTTAGAGGTCAAGAGTAGATGACTCTTGTCAGAAGAGTAGAATATCTCTCAAAAGGGACCAGACAGATATCGTCTACAATCATCGTCAGCTACCTTACTTTTGGCTTGAACTTGACAATGTTGGTGTCCACTTCATCAGGTCATGTGTAATGTCATGTCCCTGACGCATCCTCAAATGTACACATCGACACCAATGCGGTACTACACAGAGCCCGCGGGTATGATCCGCTGATTCCCCGGCATGGGTCTCGGCTCCACTAATTCTGTATCTCCGACTTTTGGCCTTGTCATTGCCGTTCTGCAGCCTACTTGCCGCTCTTCCCCCACATCGGAACTGCGCGAGTATGGCTATAATTCCGTGTAGCACCCAATGAATTAGGGCAACTCGATAACCCTGCACTCGTCACATCCCCGAACATGTCGACTATTCCCCTCATTATTGATGGACGAGATGTCCTCTCGCCTCTTCAAGGCACCGTCGTCAACGCATATGACCAGGGCCCCATCCTCTACCAAGGCGCGACCAAGGAACTGGCTTTGCAAGCCGCACAGTCCAGCGCACAGGCGTTTGCCACATGGTCGAAAACCACCCCGATAGAGCGCCGGACCTTGCTATTCAAGTTGGCCGAGGTATGCGAACCCGAACCCGGAACATTCAGGGGCCCTGACTCACCAATCTGACCAGGTTCTACGCAATCGAGCCGAGGAAGTCAAGTGCGTGTGTGATAGAGAGATCCATTGCGGCCCCCTGTGGGCAGAGATCATCACCAACGACGCTATCGGTCTGATCGAGGAGTATGGCGCCCTGACCACCAGTATCGCCACGGGCTCACTGCCCTTTATCCAACACGGTCATGGTTTGGTCCTTAAAGAACCGCTCGGAGTAGTGCTCGGAATCGCTCCCTGGAACGCTCCCATAATCTTGGGCCTCCGTGCGGTGGTAGCTCCTATCGCCGCAGGGAATGTCGCGATCCTGAAGGCAAGCGCCTCCCCCCACCCCCTCAGGTGCCCGGAAACGATGTGGACCTCTGACTAACTATTGTAGGGATCCGAATTGAGTCCCCAAACCCACTACCTCATCGCCTCGCTGTTCCGGGAAGCTGGCTTCCCCCCTGGCATCCTGAACTTCATTTTGCATCGACCGGAGGACGCGCCGGAAATTTTCGATGTGCTCATCAACCACCCCGCCATCAAGAAATGCAACTTCACCGGATCGACCCAGGTCGGGCGGATCATCGCCTCGCAAGCCGCCCTAGCCCTCAAGCCCGTGTTGTTAGAACTGGGCGGTAAGAACTTCACTGTGGTACTCGATGACGCTGACTTGGATCTTGCGGCCCGAGAGATCACCAAAGGCGCCTTTCTCAATGTAAGCCCCACAATCGGACTCGGCCCTGTGCGGGAGACACAGAGCTAACATTGATGCAGAACGGTCAAATCTGCATGTCCACCGACATGGTTCTGGTCACGACAGCCGTGGCTCCGGCTCTCGAAGCCAAGATCCTTGCCATCCTGCATGATATTGATACCACCTCGGTGCTCATCTCCCCGGCAGCCAAAGCCAAGGTAGTGATGCTTGTATCCGACGCGCGCGATAAGGGCGCTCAAATCCATACTCCCCCCAGAGTCAGCGACGCCTCGCCGCGGAGCTTCCCTCCCACTGTGGTGACCGGGTTGACGCCTGAGATGAAGCTGTACGAGATCGAGTCCTTCGGTCCGGTGGTCGGCATCGTGACGGTCGAGACGGAAGAAGAGATTATCGCCATTATCGAGGCGGCTAAGTACGGATTGTCGAGCTCAATCATTTCCCGGAATCATTACCGCGCCCTCGAACTGGCTGGCTCTATCAAGGCGGGTGCCGTCCACATTAATTCCATGACCGTGCATGACGAGCCGACTCTGCCTCACGGAGGGTATGGGGATAGTGGTTGGGGTCGGTTTGGCGCTCGCTGGGGGTTGGAGGAGTTCGTTCAGACTAAAGTCGTCACCCTGCATCCGTAGGGTGAACCGGAGTGAAAGGATGAGCTATATCAGCCTTGCTATATGAATTATCTTTATTCATTTACGACTTTGACTCGCTTCATATTTACATTGCTGCTGTTCCCTGTCCGAAGTATACGGGAGTCCCAGGGACCGTGTTGGGCTAGGATTCTGACGGCTCGGGTGGCCCTCTAGGGGTGAGAACAGTCCTCTGAATTCCCATTGACTTGTATATATTTAAAGGAAAAAGAAAAAAAAGAAAGTGAGCTAGAAATAAAGCCGGGGGGAAGCATGTGTCGGCGCCTCGTGCAAGACGGTGCGCAGCAGGGGTATATATCGTACCGCACGCATGTGAGCTATATGGACGATCTAGCGCGGAAGTTGGACTTCAAAGACGCTTCATTTTCGAGGTTTGTGGGTCTCATGAAGTGTACGCTGGATCCGAGTGGGATTTTGTCTCCGGGTAAGTCGGGAATCTGGAATAGGGATGTGTCTGAGATGATGCCGAATTTGCATTTGTAGTGGGATGAAATGATCAGAGGCACATCCTAGACCTATATCTATGTGAACTGGTGAGTTGAGCATATTATGTTTGGCAGTAGGGTTACAATTCTGTTTTGCAAATGAACATATATGATGATTATTATAAATATCCCAACCGCTGGGCCAAGAACCACTGATACCAAAGAAAAAATTACCGACAAGAAGGAAAGAAAAGAAGGCTCCCTTCAAACCGCAGCCAAAGCCATACAGTTGATTTCGCTCTTGGCCCTTACCAAGTAAAGCTCTCTTCGATATAATCGACTTGCGACGTACCCTGTACCTTCCGACATGCGGATCGAACATCGTCACTCAAACTTCCTGTTCCGCAGACAAGCACTCCCATCGCTCCAATCTGACTGCTGGCTTCTTTCCTAACCACCAAATCAACGTCGGGACGACCCTCAAGAATCTCGAGCACAGCTGCGGACGGACCATCCAGCCATCGAATCTCCTTAATATCGCACGGAATAGTGATGAAAATTCTAATCACCAACACCTCCCGACATTTTCCTATCTCAAGTATCCGGGCCATCCAAAGCCGTACCCAATCCAAGTGTTCGGGCTTACGAACGATCCAGACTAAAATAAGTCGACGCACCGCGACATTGCCCTTCAGATGACCCTGAACGAGATGGTGGATGAATGGTAATTGGTGACTGATCCCAACCCCTGCAGAGAAGAGAAGGACTGTTCCGTATGATTCCATGGTATTAGTGGCAATCCCACCGCCGTACGGCCCCTCCACAATCGCTGGTAAAGTGATCTGGCAGTCCGTAGCCTTCAACGTACGTTGGAAAAGGGTGTCAGTGAAGCCTGTTCGGCGACGAACCAGGAGCGAGAAAGTTACTCTCCGGAGGTTCTCTCCCTCCTGCTGCACATCACCCCAGCAGACCGAAAATGGGTGAAAAGTCCACCACCCGACGGCGGGGATGCACAAGAATATGTGCTGGCCGGGTCCAAAAGTCCAGGGCTGAGGTATATGCAAGGTGACCTTCATTGCGTCACCAGGAAGAACTTCGATGGATGCAGTGGTAAGGCTTGAGCCCCAGTTTCGATACAGGATCCTCGAAACCCGAATAGCTCTCTGTCTGAGGCGGTTACTAATGACAGCATTACACTCCGGCACTATGGCCGGAGGGGCAGAGAATGCGGGTTACCTCAATGGCCCAGAGAATTAAAGCCGTAAGAAGGTAATTCTCAGCGGAACGGCCTCTGAGATGCATCCAGAGATAGGCAAACACAACGGCTACCATTGCGATATGCAGGTGGAGAAACGATTCGTAGAATGCATGGCGAATCATTGAAGGGGAATGCAATAACAACCCAGTGAAGACACAAACAGTCTAGTCAACTACTTAGTAAGTCCGCGCATTCTCTGCATGTGGATAAATCACTCACAATGAGACCATTCCTTAAAAAGGTGCTTTCACGCAATGCTGTTCCTACACCACTCCAACCTACTATAAGAGAGAATATCTAGTATCAGTGATCGGCATTGCGCCTAGCAGATTTCAAGGTATAGACAAAGGGTTGTTACCTTCAGATGCCTTAGGGATACACCACGCGAAAGCATGGGCAAGAGCTTCCAGAATGACTATACGAGCAAGCCAACGATGAAGCAGGTTGAACGTGTCAAACCGGATCGACAGGAGTGAGATCAAGGGATTATTGCGGCCTGAGAACAAAACGAGAGGCACTAGATTAACAGTTGCAATGGTGCCGAAACGGTGTCGCATTCGGCCTCCCAAAGTCTCTGTGCTCGTGCCAAAGGGTATTGCAACTACGCACAGAACAACATTCATGCTGATCAATGCGAGGAGCAGCAGCGTTTGGAACCTGCCCGGCAAAGTACCCATATTGACGGCTCGAGAGAGACGGAACTCCGCATTGTGGCGTCTATAAAAGAGAGGAGCATCGATGAGGTGAACTCGCAACTTCGCTAGGGGGCGGTATGGGCGTGCAAAGTAGCATTGCCGTTCGTCATTAAGACTTAACAAGAGTCTTATGTATCGCACCAGACGGAAGTATGTAACCCAGGCAAAGATCATCATTGCCAGACTACCGAGGGCTAGGAGAGTGTAGTAAGCGAGATCGTGGTCTAGCCTTTCCGGACGAGGGCCCTCCTCAGGATCTTCAGCCCTACCACGATACAGATGGTCTCCAATCGCCAAGGTTAATCCCATAGTGGAGAAGTAAATGCACAGTGAGGCTGCGAATGCCATGTCTGGGTAAGTTTGGTTTCCACGAAAGAATCTTCTGGCTTGGATGGAAAGATTATGGGGAAGAAATGCCGTGGCAGCCAAGGCATCATTGCATCTTATATTTGCTACTGCTTAGATGGATTATGAAGTCCAGGAAGCTGTTAGACTTATGCTTCTGGGAGAATCTGCAGTCAAGTGTTCCTTGACTGGGTGGGTGTCCTTCATTCTCGAGACACACCTTGATTTCTGGGGGCCGTATGGATCTCGTATTGCCCTGGATTTAGGTAAACGCCTGAGATTTGGTGCAGCAAAAAGGTGGTATTACCAGGGGCCATAACCACAGTCTTCAACATTCTTTCACCGAGGTTTCTCCATGGGGAAATAAGCGGCAAATCTTTTTGATCTCCATGGGGTTGTATTCACATCACAAAGAGCAGATTGACTTTTAAAAAAATCCGTTATTAATCCGTGATAAACACCAGGTCCTACTAGGCCTGGTTAACAGAGGTTTGGTGGATTTGTAATTTGTGATATGGACCTTCCAGCCGTCTGGCTGGAAAGTCCGCCACATCAGGGACGGGCCGCAGGCCCGCAATGTTCCTGTACAGCTCCTCCACAACCAACAAGTACATATGGAATATGTTGATATAAGACTAATCCCTATAGTCCACCCGAACCCACCTAACTCGCCTAGGGCTGTTAGACTCAGGTGCAGGTTAGTTTAACCAGGGGCCTGTAAGGATTCATGCTGGGCTATGAACCATCCAACTGAGGCAGTATACCTACTATAATTTGACCCTATAAACTGTGTTTCGCCAGGTTTCCTTGCACGCGGGAAGTTGTCGGGCATTTGGCTGGCTTGGGGAGCCTTTTGTGAACAACTCAACCTAGACGTACTGTAGCCCGAGCACAGTGGGTATCTCATGCCTGGAATATGCCCTAATATGTTTTGGACCCCTGGCAGCACGGGTTTAATGAATAAATTGCATTTCCCCGGGCTTTCCTGCGCTAGGGCAGTTGTCGGAAATTCGACTGGCCTGGGAAGCCCGACTATCGTGGTATTGCATCCTCGCTTATGCGCAATATGCTTTGGATGACTGACAGCGCGGGCTTAACGACAAGTTTCATTTCCCCGGATTTCCTGGCGCTCGGGCAGTTGTCGGGCGCTTGACTGGCTCAGGGAATGTCTTTGGGACAAAGTGTGAATCCCCACGATCGTTTATGCTCCTTTGCGGCCGTAGAATAGATTAATGTGGCTTGTCAAGGAAAGCCTGTAAGAACAAGGTAACTTTTCTCTTGCAAAACCTTTGGCAAAGACAGACGACAGCAAGTGGCGTGACTTTGCTTCAGAAACTTATATAACAGTAAAGGGGCACATTGATCTGGGTTTGTTCATGATATTATCACAGCACTTCTTTACCTCTTTAGTTCTTCAGATCTTCCCTAGACCAATATATTTGACCATTCCTCATCCTATCACTACATATAACAATGATTTTCTCCGTTTTGGTGGCTGCGAGCTGTTTCGCGTCGGCTTACGGACATGGATATCTGACTATCCCTGCGAGTCGTACCCGTCTCGGGTTCGAGGTAAGGATGCAGGTCATTCCATTTTCGTTACATAATCCTGATGATTATTTTGCATATCTTAGGCAGGTATTGACACCTGTCCCGAATGTTCTATCTTGGAGCCAGTTACAGCCTGGCCTGATCTTGAGGAAGCTCAAGTTGGCCGGAGTGGGCCATGTGGCTACAATGCCCGTGTTAGCGTGGACTACAACCAGCCCAGTGATCACTGGGGTAATGGACCGGTGGTAACTTATACTTCTGGTGAAGTTGTTGAGGTTCAATGGTGTGTTGATGCGAATGGCGACCACGGTGGCATGTTCACATACGGTATATGCCAGAACCAAACCCTGGTTGATAAATTCCTAACGCCAGGCTACCTCCCAACCAATGTTGAAAAGCAAGCTGCAGAGGACTGTTTCCTGGAGGGTGAGCTCAAGTGCACAGATGTCTCTGGCCAGACATGTGGGTACAACCCGGATTGTACAGAGGGAACAGCCTGCTGGAGAAATGATTGGTTTACATGTAATGCCTTCCAGGCTAATACTGCCCGGGCCTGTGAGGGAGTTGATGGGGCGCCACTGAACTCCTGCAAGACAACGATTGCCGGTGGTTATACCGTGACCAAGCGGATCAAAATCCCGAACTACTCCTCCAACCATACCTTGCTCCGCTTTAGGTGGAACTCTTTCCAGACTGCACAGGTCTACCTTCACTGCGCCGACATTGCGATTTCTGGGTCTGGAAGTACTACAACCTCTACGTCTACAGGTGCTACAACCTCCACGCGTGCAAGTACCACTTCTACTTCCACAACCACGTCCACTTGCACCGCTACAGCTAGCCTTATCCCCGTCACATTTAATGAATTGGTGACCACGACCTACGGAGAGAATATTTTTATCACTGGGTCAATCAGCCAGTTGGGCTCTTGGTCCACCGATAACGCAATGGCGCTGTCCGCCAGCCAGTACACCGCCTCGAACCCGCTCTGGATCACGACGATCAATCTCCCAGCGGGAACGACTTTCGAATACAAGTTCATCAAGAAGGAGACTGACGGAAGCGTCATCTGGGAGAGCGACCCAAACCGCAGCTACACTGTGCCTACCGGATGCTCAGGTACCACCGCCACAGCAACTGCTAGCTGGCGGTAGAGTTAGGATGAGATATGGTAAATGCTGTATTGAGTTCCTCCTCATTTGCTGCGCGCAGCCCTTTTGTCGGATGATCTAGGAGAAGGACTCAATGCATAGGGACTTGGCTAATTTTGTGACTGATGGATATCCTTAGTTAGGGGTCTCTGGGAGTTTTGCTTAATAACCTGCTCTATAAGCTCTATCTGCCTTTATATCTTAGTAGTAGTATAAGGGGTTGTTATACTCTATTTAGTATCTATAGGTCTATAAGCAGTAGTAAAGGGGGTAATATTCTTAATTATAAGACTATTAGCTTCTCTAGAACTATTTAGGGGTATAAAAGAGCTAAAGCAGAAGCTATAGTAACTACTATAGATATTCTTAGATAATAAGAGCTTTCTTAGCTATCTATAATAATTAAAAAAGTTTTACTTATTAATATCATAAATCCTATTTTAAGAGCCTCTTATTACCTCTATCTTATATAGCCTTTTTTAGGGTGTAAAGTAGCTAAGATAAAGAGGTTATAATTTATTAGGTAAATAAAAAAGTATATAAAGAGGGATAATATAGTAAGGATTAATCTAGAGTTTATATAAAGTAATAGGTACTTATTTTATTAAATAATATTTAGGATAGAACTAGACATCTATTTAAAGATGCCTAAGTAAGAGAGCTAAGCTAGAGAGGATAGAATTATATCTTATATATAGTAGTTTCTCAGGTAATCTACTGCTCCAACGGCTACGAGCCCATTAATGTGTGAACTGCGGGCCCGAGATATGGGAACTCATACCACAATTTCCGCGGTTATCTCGGCTATCTCTAAGGTATCATTCATGCGACCCGTCTACACTGCAGCTACAGGCATCCAGTCTGCCTATTGCAGCATCGACCCAGCCAGAGCAGAGCGATATGAGCTAGCTCTCCGATCAAGGAAGACTCCAAGAGTGTACGGCCCAGGCACTGCAGCCGAGTGGAGACGGATCCTCGAACTATGTTTGCGACGCACCTAGCCTTCTATATTATACACTGGTAATTTATCCGTCAAACCGTCTTCTTAATCCTCCGGTCAACCTTCATCCGCACGACCGCTGCCAACACTGTCGCAGCCACAGCCATAGAACCGGCATAAAAGATAGCCGGGCGATAAGCACCAATCCCACCCCCTTGACCACCCGAGGCATTCAGAATATAACCGGCAATCGGGGCACCGAGCAGATACCCACCGAGCCACCCGCTAACAATCATACCTACAGCAACAGGCATCCTTGCCGACCCAAAGACATTGCCTACGACAGTTGGCATAGTGGAAAAGAAGCCCCCATTCGCGGAGCCATTGATAACCACAAAGGCAACGAGGGGCCCAATCGAACTGGACACAGGCCACAGCACCAAAATGCTCAGCGCACTAAGCAATAGCGACAAGAAAAGCGTATTCAGCGATCCCAATCGATCGCACGCAAACCCACACGAAAGCCGTCCAATGGCAGAACAAAAATTGAACGCTGCGACAAGACCTGCTCCGGCACTGGACGGTAGGCCAAGAGAGTTGGTATACAGCGGCAAAAAGAAAGCCGGCACGAAGAGAGGGAATGTACCGATAGCGCCGGTCGCAAAGAGAACTGCGAAGCGCACGTCTTTGAAGAGACTCCATTCGACCATCTTCGCTGGCTTGATCGGCGCACGTTCTTTGATTAGCCAGGCGGCTGGCAGCCCTGTGATTATGATCATGAAGCCGAGGACCCGGAAGGTCCATGCTATCCCGACACTTTGGAGGAGGGCGTCCAAGATGAAGCTGATCACTGTTCCGCCGAGCCCACCGCCGGCGTAGACGATGCCATTTGCGATACCGCGCTTGGCTTTGAAGTATTGTGCTGGGGTTACAGAGACAACCTAGTTTTTTTTTTTAAGTTGAGTATATGTGTTGCTCAGCTTGCTGTAAGGTAAGAGAACCAACCATAAAGCACAAGCTAGTCCCAAGTCCACCCACAAAGCCCCATGTCATGAACAAGCCTGCAACGCTGTCCGTCACGAATCCGCTCAAGATACTACCCAAGCCGAGGAGGAAAATGCCTAGGAGGGCAGTTACTCGGGATCCAATGAGTCGGATCACCCTTGCATTGGGGACTGCGAGGAGAGAGATGCAGGCAGGACAGAGCGATCCAACAAAGGCCAATGTCGAGGACGAATGGCCCTTCTTCTCCACTAGGGCAGCCTGCATCACACCCCATGTGTATGAAGCGCCCACGAACCACCATGTCACGACAGCACATGCGCAGATGAGGATCCAGCCGTAGCCTCCGTCAGGGACTTGGGAGTCCGCAATCAGTGATTGCCGCATTACTTCATCTTCCTCTAGTTCTGGGGCAGAGAAGTTGGGGTTCCGCTGTCTTTCTTCCATGTTATGCCCCCAGGTCGAGAGTTCAACTGCCGTAGTTGGCTGCGTCTGCGTGACTGTAGTCATCTCGCCGTGATTCTGGATCTTTAGTGAGTATTAGATCAAATTTGAATCAGATCAGAGAATAATTCTAAAGTTGAACCAATTTTTTCAAGCCCCCACGTGACGTAGTCAACCGCGTGGGGAGCGGATTCGATGACTCACCAATATTTACTGACCTCGTCGGATTTGTAAGCGGAAGCATGCGAAGCTCGTGTCTTCCAGTGGTTATTGAAGTGAAACTCGTCCTTGGTTAGGTTTGCTGGATTTAGGGCACCAAGGGTCCTTAGAAAGTCCAGAGAGGGGATCGTACAAATCTTGACAACCCTGGCTTTGGTCGGAAAACATTGCGACGAGGAATATCCGCTTGGCAGGCAACGTGGTTTCGATGAGTCGTATGTGTTCATATTGGCCCGTATTTCTTGTAGAGTTTCGTACTAAGGTACTATCTTTTTAGGAGGACTACTTCTAGGTACGGCCTGAAGTATATACTTACCATTAAGCACCCTCGCAAAATGCAAAATCTCATTCTTTCTAGCCTTACCAACAAGTCAAATCAAAACATGAAAATCAAAGAAGTGGAAATCAAATAAATTTTAGACAAATCTGGTTCTAATTATTTGGGCGATTGGTAAAGCAAAAAGGTACAAAGACGACTGATCTTCCGATCAGTCGCATATAGAGCCCAATATAGTGGCGAAGGTCAAAACCTGAGCCCTTATCTGGGTCCAACACATAACACTCCTTGATTGGGAGCTTTTAAGTTACCCAGGCATGACGGAAGGAAGATACATAGCTGAATCTACCTATTGCCATTATCTTTGAATCTAAGCAGAACGTATATGAGGATCATTCGCCAAGACTGTAGCATGAACCTATATGGAGTACACCATGAGAAGTGGGCTTAAAAGACCATTCTTATCTTGAGCTTGTCTTTCTCCATGATTTCATCTTTCTTCTTCATAAGCTCCTCCATATCCCATGGACAGCTCACGTACCTTCCCCCTAGCCATTCCCTGCGCTCAGCAGCCAACCATGCAATTGTATCACCAGCTATATCCAAACGGTCAGGAAATGCATCCCGCACCATCTCCGGCAGTATGCCCTCACTAATCTTTGTTCTAATCGCGCCTGGATTCACACAAAACGTCAAAAGTCCTTTATCACCATATTCCAACTGCAAGGACTCGGTCCACCTTAAGATTGCGAGCTTCGAACTCCGGTAGCTTCCGCTCCCCGACCGAGCGCTCAATGCGCCTGAAGATGATACATTGATTATTATACATGAACCGTTGGTGTTAGTATGAGTTGAGAGTTGCATGGGAAGAAATGTGCGCGCCATGTTGAATAGTCCGCGAACGTTAACTTCCCATGTTTGCCAGTACACATCCGGGTCCGAATCAAGGAACGGCTCAAATGGTTCCATACAGGCCGCATTGTTCACGAGAATATCCAGGTGCCCACCAAAGCCTTGCGACACCGTGCAATACATTGCTTGAACGCTGTCTTGCCTTGCGATATCAACCATACAGCTTAGGACAATAGGTTCAGGACGACCAGCCTGTACTGCAGCAGACTTCAGTTGCGCGACAAGGTTGCTTGACACGCCATGTATGTCAGCAACTGCTATCGCAGACGCTCCGGCACGCGCGAAAGCCATAGCTGTGGCATATCCTACTCCATCTTCCCAAGCGGCGCCAGTGATCAGAACATGCTTACCACTTAAATCTAGTTTAAGTGGCGAAATGTAGTCATAGGTCGTAGAATGATGTGTGGAAGTAAAGTAGCCTCCGGATAGCTCAACTTTGCTAGACATTGTTGAGTTGTTGTAGCACGCGATGTCCGACGCTGCGGTCAGACGGTATTTTGCAATGGTCAAGGTTGTAGGAAAATCGTGATTGATCAATCAGCAGATAGGTAATTATTGCCTCTAAAGTTGTACTGGGTATGCTAAAGATGAATCCACAGTAGTGGGACAAGAAACGAGGTAGCCTGGAAATCTTGGGTGGATGTAGATGAAGTGTCCACATGGCAGAAAGGCGCGATTGTACGGGAGGGACACACGTTAACATATTCCCAGGTGAGCCGCCACCCGGGCGAGCCGCCCAGACTAGTTACATATGGTTTAGAGTAACTATATAAACATTCTTTGGAAAGGCCCTAAAATATTATTCCTGTCGCTTAATGTTCAAGAAGTCAATATTACCAAAAATACTGATGTAATTTATATTACCTGTGTATCTACATATGCTAGGGAGGCTGAAGCTTATAACTCTGTATGACTATACTATACCTTATACCTAAACTTAGACCCCATAGATGCCTGGTTGTTGAGATATCAAAGCCTCGAACAGTGCCATTTTATATGGAAAACAGAGGTGGGCGGCTAGGCTAGCCAGGGAATTATGTTATGTAAAATTCTGTGTCATGGGTGGACCTGTACTGTTCATTACAGAAACACATAATAAGGGTTATGTTTGAGAATTAGATTCCAGTAGAGACCCTCCGATTGTGCTACGATGATTGCATTGTTCGTTTGAATGGAGGCGGAAAGCGCCGTCTTGCAAGGTCAGAATTATATACACACCTAGAGAGGTAGACCTTGATAAGAAAGGATAAGCAATACCGAATCTTTAAGACCAAGCTCTGAGGGAAGAGGAAAAGGGCTGCCTTGTACCCGTATCGCTCGGGACCGGCACGCGAGCGGGGGTGTGTCATACACTGATATACATCAATGCGATCCCGCAGCGCGGTCAGAATGATCCCAGCCTTGCGATTCTGACTGGTTGGATTGCTGTCCTCTTCCAAATCCGCCACGGATGTAGTTTCGTAAACGCAGTCGAGCCATGGTAGATTTGAGCTGCCCCTGGACTGGTGGGCTGCAAATATACTCCTAGTAGTAGCAGCATCGAGACATGATACTGGTAGGCCTGACTCTACCAGGCCCACAACTGCAGCTGAAGCGGGGCTTCCAGCGCTATGGAGCTCTCCAATTATTTTATGCCCGTGCTCACGACTAGCCGCGGCAGCTGGAGCGGGCTGTACGATCACACCCCAGCAGAACTGGTGGAGAACAGCCGTGTGGAGACATCAGATACTTAGCTGCTAGCTGTAACGGTGCTAACTCGGCCTGGCTGAAGATCGGGCCGTACCGGGACTCCAAGGTTTCGATCTGTCGCAGGGCCTGGGACAGGGGCAGCCTTTTCTGCTCCAACTGGTATTGCGCTAGGAGACTCTTCCGTTACATTGCCTGACACTCAAACCGAATGCATGTATACATCATATCTGTCCACCCCAGCTGCTATCTTCTCATCATCCAGATCAACGGGTAACTCCGCTGAAAAGTCTTGTTGTACTTACGTTTAATGCGAGCAGCGAGATTGTAACCATAGCCATAACCATTAACCATAACAATGGCTGTTTCTAAAGGGCTAGTAGTTCATAGTCGGTCATCATGACAGGCTGAGCAGGAGCTTCTCCCAATGGCCGCCTCACTGTTTGCCTCATTTATGGGCCGGATCCCTTTCTATAGGCTGGTATGTCTTTGTGACGTGGTCGGAGCTGCACGAGTTAGAATTCGTAATGTCTTGCCTGATGGGTTTTTTGGGATGGTAATCTGAAATAAGGATAAATTCAACTAAATCATCTCATAGTTAAAGGTCTCTAGAATAGACCATCTTCAGACATTCTCTTCAAGAGCAGCCCCTAAGGGTAGCAACCCTGCAGCGGAACTTTTAACATCAGATTTTCACCTCCCCTACTGTATGTACCTACATCAAAAACCGTGCACCTCGACATATTCTCTTGACCATCAAGAGAAAGGTCTGCCTCTATCATTTCTCCTTTCTATGGACTGCGTAACCTCATAGGGCTGATATTCTTGGCCTAGCTAGATATCTTTCATCCTACTACTCCTCAACCCCTGCCGCCGGTTAAGTCTTTATAATTCAACAGTCATCATGAGTCCTAAGTGTCATACATGCAAGGGCACCGGCGCCGTTACCACGAATTGCGCCAACTGCCAAGGCCTAGGTGGATGGTGGAAAAGTGAGCGAAAAGTCTGTGAGACATGCGGTGGTATGACCGTAGTGAACACTGGAACTTTCTTCAGTCATCGCAGAACTTGTCCGGGTTGCAGAGGGACTGGAGGATCCGTTACAAACAAGTGGCACAAATGCGGAAGGTGCAAGGGGAGTGGAAAATCTGCTGCGCCATGTCCTCGTGCATGTGCGGCGGGTAAAAGTGTATATAATACGTGGGGTCAACGTCGTTGACGAGCTTGAGGTCGACCCTTGGTCAATCCCAAGCAATTATCTAATATGGGTATCTGAGCGGATGATCGTCTCTCGTTTACTGTACGATTAAAATTTCTGATGGTTAGGCTCAAGTAGGGGCTGTAGGGGCTGTAGGGCAGTAATGTATCAAAGCGCTCTCCCAATTGCAAAAGATTAGAAGTGCACACTAATTCAAAACGTGTATAGTAAGTACACAAGAACGATCATACTTGTAGTATCAGCACTGAAAAGAAGGAAATCTACAATCTTCATAAAGCTATACATGGCTTCATATGGCCCATGCGGTGGAGCGTGAGCCAAAGCAAGTGAGATATGAGCCAGGAACAAACACTAATGTCGACTCTTCATCATGAAATAGTGCGATAAAATGAACCACCTAGTATTTCTCCAAGGTGGCGAACCAGTTCTTGAAAAGCTCCACCTTCTTGCTCCAGGCAACCCTGATTTGGCCCCATCCGTCACCAACATGCTGAACAAGCTCTGACGAGTTAACGGCTGGCCAGGAGACCAGACCGTCACCATTCGGATTCCCGGTTTTGATAAAGTTGGCCCAGTAATGATTCATGGTCTTGGCTATGGTATAGTCTTCCGCAGTCCAGGGCTTGTCGGTGGCGTACAGGTTGTTCAGAACATAGTTGATTTCAGATTCATGGTAAGCACCAGAGCTCTGGCCAGGAGGAGCGTGGTCCCAGAAGTAGTTGTAAACCGGACTCTTTCGGGCGGTAGCCCAAAGCTGGGACCATAACCAGGTGCCAACTTTGGATCGGTCAGTGAACATGGAGTTGTAGGCGCCAGAGGCCGTGGTCGAGTCATTGGCCGGATACAACTCCAGGAAGCGCTCCACCCAGATACCACTATAAGTCTCGTTCACCTCCGAGAGATATTCTTCCAAGCTGATGTTCAGACCGTAGGTTGCGCCACTTTCGTCCTTGGTGTTTCCAGTTAGCACCGGCACATCGTTGGCTAGCCCCTTCACCAGGGTATTCCAATAAGTATCGGGCATGGCATAGTAATCCAGAGTAGCTTTAAACATAATCGTATCTTCCCGACTGGAGCCAGAGGCACCGTCGATCACTTGCTGCATGGTCAGGTTCCGGGCCTCAGCGATACTGGACACGTTTAACTTCGAAAGATAATTCTGACCCGTCTCAAGAGCATCGCTCTGAGTGGCGTAGCCTTCGGCGAGACTCGTACACAAGGGATCCTCGGGGTCCCGAACACCACTCTCGATGATGGCCCCCACAAATAAACCCTTGGTGAGCTTGCTGTTCAAGATGTGCTGACTGGCGGCGGAGCCGGCGGACTGGCCCATGACAGTGATATGGTCGGGGTCACCACCAAACGCATCGATGTTGGCATGAATCCACTTCAGTGCAGCAAACTGATCGAGCATGCCCCAATTACCCGAGCTGTTGGAGCCAGTGACCTTCTCGAACTCCGCCGAAAGCTCAGGGTGAGCGAGCCAGCCAAAGGCGCCAGTTCGGTAGTTGTAGTTGACAAAGACAATACCCTGATCAGCCATGCCGCCACCGTCGAAGAGAGCGTCGGCGGCGGTGGATTCGGCAGGGTAACTCCACATGACAACCGGAAGCTTAGCATCGGTGGAATTTGCCGCACTCCATATATTGAGGTTTAGGCAGTCCTCATCGATGGTGTAATCATTAGCACCACTTGTGGCGGATGGACACACAGGACCCCAATTGCGAGCATCCAGCGTGCCATTCCACGGGCTGGCCGGCTGTGGTGCCTTCCACCGGTTTTGGCCACCAGTGGTGGCTGCGAAAGGGATACCTTTTCAAACGGTAATATCTTTCCAGTGGGTTAGGTTGCCAGTGTTGGTGCTGTTGAAGGCGGGATAACCCTGGACAGCACCATACCTAGTCTGAGTCACGGTATCGTAGAGCGCAGCAGACGTGACGGGCACCAGAGTGCATGTTACTGCGGTGGAAAGGGCAACACGACGCATGGCTCATCTGTATCTTAAACCTCGTAAAAGTAAAAGAAATGGGAGACCAAGCACGGGAAGTAGGAAAATATGTAAAGAGATGGGTCCTATAAAAGGAATTCCGCCTTCTTCATAAGGATATCTGCTGCTATGAAGGCCGCGTAATCACTCTTGCTACGAACAGATTCTTTTTTTTATTCAGTTGGAACACCTCCCCAAAGGGGTGCATAGAAAATTGCAACACGCGTATGGTGACGTTGCCGAAACTGCTGAAGCAATGGATGAGTGAACGGCGGAGTGACTAAGGTAGCAGGGGTTGTAATATACCTAGGAGTATGATACTTTATGAATTCCGCGTCAGGAGCTAAACGCCGAGTGCTACAAAACCATATCCTAGTTAGGAAATTATGTGAAAGGGCTTACAAGACGCCGAAGGACTACCAACTGGAAATGAGAAACAGGAATAGTAGTGGGCTACAAAGTACTCTGTACGACTCCGACAGGTATATGAGCGTATTCATTCGTATACTCAAGATAGGTTTGCCGTCAAGCAATTAGAGCAAGGCCCATTATGCAGAATTGGGCCCTTGAATTTTGATTCGAGGCTAGTACCAAGGTAGGAGTGCCTATGATGAGATACTACGCAAATGTCGAATAGGCTTGTTACGTACCTTCACGGAGTACATTATAATAAATCCGACTTCTCTTTCCTGCGGTGTCTATGAAGAGTTGTTTACCTGTAGATCATCGGCGTCGGGGATAAGGATATACTAAATCTTTATCCGCTTCTCTAAGCCCGATGATGTACTGAGCCGTAAAGGCAAGGCTGGCCAACGCGGGGAAACACAACTTTCCTCATTCTCGGACACACTACTGTAAGAGGTTCCTGGCGCCGGAGCATTGACCCTGCAAGATCACCAGCAACAGAGGGGTGATCTCTCAGGTTTCTACCCTGGCATATCAGAACACCAGCGGGACAACTCAGGCATTGGCGCTTGTGGGAGAAGAATAAGAGTCCTTCAGCGTTGCCGATCTTGGTACTATTCCGGAGTTTATCAGCCGTTGCTATGACGTGCCACCATGATGATCGGTGGTCTATTGTAAACCTAGCCTAAACTGGCAGTCTGGCGGAGATTTGGTAATTAAACAATACTGCTTTGAGATGCTAGCCCTCTTTTAGCCTACGCTAAAGCATTATTGTACAGATACATGACGCGTAAGCATAGGATCTTCACTAACATGGCTGTTCACCCTTTCACTGAAAAGTCAGTAGAATGCGGGGTCGGCATTATATCTTTAAGAAATTAGCATAGCAGTGCCCTGGTTTCGTTTGTTCCAGGATCTCTCCTGGCAACCTAGGACCTTCAATGCGCTCAGCAGCCAGGTTGCTGTTCAAGCACCCTTTCGGCCATTCGGATGGTCTTGCACAAGTCTATCCTTCTTTTTGTTTTAGACGCCCCGGTCGCCCCAGCCAAGGTGATCAGTTGTTTGTCTTAGTCGCAGGTTCAGCTCTTGCTTGACAATGGATCAGAGGGTCTGGGGTCTTCCGCTCTCAATGATGTACCGACTCAGACTGTTTAGGGTTTGAAGGTAGTAGACTTTCTAAGTGTACTCCTTCCTCTTCTCGGTCTCTCGTGCTCGGAGTCTCGTCCATAGGGTGAATTAGACATTCTTTCTTCGGATAAACCTTCAGCACTCGAGCTATCCTTACCACTGTTCGGGGACTCTTTTCGACCGACTTTGAAAGGCTGTTATTCGTGTTCTCCTTCTCGGGGGTACTTTCACTCTGCCAGCTCGCCTTAATAAGCTACTAGAAGACTTTTTTACCCGTCAGATGTGAACGCATCTTCACGGTACACTCTGGTTTGAGCACGGGACCCCAGTTGAGCATGAGACGATCATATCGTCTGGACAAGTAAACTTGTAATTCCCCTTGGCAGGACGATGCATAGGCATTGTAATCTTGCACTAACGCTGTCTTCCTCATTCTAGTGTACAACTTGATGTTCCTCCGTTCCAGAGAGTCATCGGCGACTTTTTTGGCGGTTTGACGGAAACAGACCAAGTTGACCAACTGTATTTCTGAATTCCAAATGCTTTTGGCTTGACCTGGCCAGTTATTGTTGCTACTGTCATTACTAACTACTAAGTCTTTGCATTCGGCCTGTCCTTAAACTTCATCGCTGTGACCCAAAATGCAACCCAAACATCGCCGACTTGATCAAAATTCACACTCTCGTGGTTCCTACCATAAATCGTAATCTCCCAAGTCGCAAACGGTCCAATCGGCGCCATCAGCTCCGCTGACGTTTTCGACTTGTTGGTGAAACAACCCTGCGCGAGATCCTGGACGTCCATGTCCGTCACCTTCGTGATGTCGTCGAGACTATCGATTCCCGTGGTGTTGTACGTCGACCAGCCAGCCGCCGACGCTGGCGTGGCGGCATGTGATTGAGACGGGCCTTTCCTTGGGTGCCCATTGAGTCGGGACGACGGTTTCGTCGCCGTATTGGACGAAGTCGACGCGTAGTTTGGGTATTCCAGCAGCCTGTGACGCGATCGGGCCATTGGTTGGAGGTGGTCTAGTCAGCAATGGAGAGGCTCACAATATTGGCATATCTGCAATTTCTGAACAGTCGGCAGAAATGCAGACCCGTCTGAATGCCAGTGATTACCCAGCGGCCCAAGCGACAGCGAGCATCGCCAGTATACAGACCTCCAAACTGGATTCGCTCGCCAAAGCTGCGGCGAAAAATATCGATATCTTACAGCAATCCAAGACACGGAATCAGCAAGCCATTGTTCACAACGTAGCGCTTGCCAAGAGATTTGCTGAGGAAGCCGCGAAGGCCACCGACGAAGCAGAAAAGAGAATATTGGAAAAACTAGCAAATGACTCGCGAGATGCTGTAAAAGAGCTAGAGGAAAGGCAAAAGCATGCGGACAAGCAGATCCAACACGGGATCGACCGTAAACAAGCCGATGAAAGGTTGAGGTGCGAAGCAGAAGATGAGCGAAGGAGGTCTAGTGACAACGCGGAGGAGGAGTATAAACATGTACAGGATCCATTGCAAACGGATGCAGATTAGCAGGAGGGTATAATCTTATTCCATGGAGCCTTCAGTGGTAAATTCTGGCCCGCTATAGGATGAAACGAAATGAGAACAACGGCCCCTTGGCCTGGTGGCAGTGGTGGAATAGGCTAGATCTACAGTGAGTAGACTGAATATCCGACACATTTAACGGACAGCCGGCCCTGATCTGATGAGTATAGGCATGGCCGAGTCAACGTTAAGTAAAATAGATGGGAAGGAAACCGGAGCTCTTGCCAATCCGATAAAAAGGATAAAATTCGTCTTTGTACCATACACTCACAAGTGTCCAGTCACATCGTATTTATTCATCCAAATTTACAGTACTTGCTTCCTTTTATCACACACACATAACCTTCTTCATTATCGTGCTTTAGAATACCTTTAAGGATACATCGACTTTTGCTCTATGAAGCTACCATGGGGACCCAAGCCATAAACTTGAGGCATGTTCGCTCTCGCCACCTCACTCAAATCCCGTCCATCCAGCGCAACAAGGATACTATGTGTGCCCTCCCGATTGATGACGATGGTGAGAACAATCCCATCATCTTCGTCAACGGCCCCAGGGCGCGCGATAAACACAGGCTCACAAGGACAACTCTCGCCATGGTCGGGCTGCCACACCCAGGTCTTGCCGGTTTGCCAATCAGCCTTGGCTATTCGGCTAAAGAATGCGCCTTGTACACATTTGAGGTTCTTGCCAAGCCGACCAATTGGAACCAAGGTACCGGGCGCTTGACCACCATTGCCACCTGTGGCATAAACATACCGGTAGGATGGAACTGTTGAATAGCTTTTGTTGATACGAGGAAGTTCCATAGGAAATTCACGGAATGCTTGAGCGATGGTAGCCTTGCCTTCATGTTTATTTAACTCGTCGTCAACACCGGCTAACTCATAACGGACAAGTGTCCCGTCTGTGAATGGCCTCGCAGGGTCAATGATATTGCTCAAGGTGTATTCCCGGTATGGGATGTAGTCACTGTCGTAACTACACAAATCGATATGGATGTTGGTCAGCCCGGTCTTGGGGCAGATATAATCGTACCCGTTTACCGAGTGGAAGAACATGAAGTTCGGGGCTGCGAATGTCGCGACACTACTTAGGGTTAGGAGAGGGGTAACTAAGGATTACCATAGGAAAGAGGCGAGAAAGAAAAACCGACTGCTCTCCATCTTCCTTAGTAAGCACGAAGAAGAGTGTTTTGGACTCCGGCTCGTATTCAAGCATATCCATGACGGGCTTTTCCATATCACTCGTATCCATGTGAATTGGCTGAACGCGTGGCATATCAGCTAGTGCAGTGCTATCAAGGATTAAATCAAGAGATGGGACAGACTCACGTTGCGAATGAAGACGACATATTTGTCAGAGATAGCTAGGGAATGAACATAGCAAGGCTGGCAAGGCAAGATGGTTTTCCAGATTAAACTGGCTGGTTTCGTTGTGTAGGACAGTGCAAACACGGACAATTTTCCATCCTCAGAGATGAGATAATTAAACGTCATGCCCCGTTTCCGATCCTTTGGGGGGTGAGCGCAGATTCCAAATCCAGATAGCTGAGGATCAATATCCGCATAAGTCAAAAGACGCTTGGGTTCCAAGCTTTTGGAGTCACAGACTTGCAGATAATTGAAGTCGGTATGAATTAGAATCTGCATATTAATTTTTTATTTGAGGCAAATGTTAGCCAAGTATTCTGAAGCCAGTTCTTGCAATCGGTTTGATTTTTACCTCTTCTTCGTCCGGTTTTGAAGCTGCTGTTCCACGCGAGAACGGATTGACATCTTTGGGTAGATGCATTCCTCGTCGAGGAACGACTTGAATGTTGAGTTCATCTGGAGCTAGGTGGCCAGGAGGCAAATATAGCGATTGCTGGAATCAATTACAATCAACTCAGGGAAACACATGAAGTCGAACGGGACCCATTACCTGATACCCCAGCAATGTGGAGCACGGATCTTGCGCGATCCTTAGGGGCGTATTGGCATTGGGACCAAACATATGGGTGCGAACAACACCGTCCCTTTTTGCTTTGCGAAGGACACCATCGGCAGTAGAGCGGCTGGTGTAATGAACCCGACCATCTGCAAATCGAAACCGATGTAGAGAGCCTAGCCCATCGAAAAAGTGCTGCAGGACCGCAGCGGGCTTAGACCCATCCTCGGAAAGAGGGACAACAAATGTCGCTCCACCGACTCTTAACAATAGTAGAACGGTCAGATTTAGGAAAATTTCACAGAGTTGGGTTCATGCAATGCTCATACCGTACAAATTCTCCGGCCAGCCACTTTGGCCAATGACCTATGGTAGGGCATAGCACTTCTTGTGGAGTCTCTCCAGTATTTCTGAGGTATGGTGGAACATATTGCATGTCCTCCTCTGTAACAAATAAGGTATTGTAAGGGGCAGGCTGCTTCATTATGATGTAGGTTCGGTGTTTGTTTCCTTATTGCTTCGTAAATCTGGCTGGAACCTTCTAGTTGGAATGGCAAATATGCTGGAGACACCTTTATAACGCGGTGGGCGGTGCTGTCCGGAACTACAGCCGTGGAGTTTCCGCCAGCTCCCCGGAAAACCTTCAGCCCAGACCAGAACCGCCTTATATGGGGCCGACACATACCCGATATATACTATTGGTGCGTGGTATAGGGCCAAAAAATAGGACTAAAGCAAAGCTTCATACTTCAAGTTGGTAACTACAACGGAGGATAAAGTGTTCAAGAATTTCTTACACGCAAATATAGGCTAGAGTGGCCGCCTTCCTATCTGACTGGTATTCGGTATTATATTCACTATTTGGTTAAGAATGCCGGTACATAATGTGACATACTATTCCATAGGGTTTGCAGAATCTTCTCTCATCTATAGTATGCCAAACCTTCTTTGCCCGCCTCTATTAGACCTCTAAAGTTTCCTGCCTATTGGGCCTCACGCTAAAGCTCGGTAGAGAGCCTATCGAAAGCCAACCGCTTTGATGAGCGCCCATAGGTTCTTAATAGGAATTAAGACCAGGCGAATACGGAGGCCTATACCATGATTTCTATACCTATCTTATCAAGTAGACGTCTACTAAGCCGCGTTTTAGGCGCAAAGGTACAATTAAATAGAACTTTAGAGGCATTTTTGCGTTTTGCGATATCTCTTTATCCGATTAAACAAAGCTAGCATGAGAGGGGCCAAATTCTTATATTAGTCAATGGGAAATGTAGGAATGACTGGAGGATTTGAAGAGTATGGATTATAGTTGAGCAGCTAGAATTTGCAGGTAGTTTAGGAATGGAGACCCTCATTCATTCGTTTAAAGAGAGCTGCATTAGGCGTATGCAAAATACCGATGTTATGTTGACACTTACATTTTGCTGTAACTCCCCATAAAAGTGCAAAGTCTTAAGACGTTCCAGCTGGGATTGTTGTGTTGGTTGGGGATACCGGGGAAGATGTGCCGCGGTTAATGTCATGGCAAAGACTTAGCCTTCCGGATGCTTAACCCCGCAGGCCCCGCTTTTGCAGACGAAAGGATAAATCAAAATAGAATGTAGATAGACGTACGGAGTAGTTCATAAGAAAATGCATAAAGACTACAGAGCTTTGACGATAGTAGGGTTTGTAATATCCATTAATTTAAGGACCGATTCATGACGTCGTCAGTGTACGCTCCTGCGTTTGCAACTTGCCGAAGCTAATACCTACTCTACTCAATGAATTCTCATTCACTAGTAAATCGAGTCCGAGTATATTAATATTCGTTATCTTACTATAGCCACTTTCATTCAGCTAAGAAGCAATACCAAATACGTGGTTTCATATATATTTACCATATAAGTTCTGAAAAGACCAGTGCCTTTGCCCAGTTTAGTGCCTGTGGCTTGGTTCCATCTCCTTGTTATTAACTTATTCACACTTATCCGTAGTGGAAACCATCTTTTGGCAGTATACAATGGGGAAATACGGTGCGGATACACAGTCGATCAAACTCAAAACTACTGAATTGGTCTATTTCTATCCCCTATCCCACGGTGCCCCGGGGAAACGAAACGCTACGTTTTTGCGGTGAGGACACAGGTAATAATTGATAATGGGGTTTAATTAAGAATCATTGTCGGGGAGTTCCGGTAGTTTCCTGTGTAGAGTCCAGGCAGCAAAAAGGAGGTGTATGTGAGGATATAAAGAACAAATGGGATATACAGGACAGAATAGAATGACCACCAGGTTTCTTTTCCCTCCGTGTCTATCCATCATGTACTACGTTGCACATGTGCTTGTGGTGTTGACCACCTCGGTTATCGGAAAGTGTGTCTATAATGTCTTTTTTCATCCTTCGAGGGCCATCCCAGGTCCAACTCTAGCCAAGATATCTCGATGGTGGCTTTTCTTGTTAGAAATGCGAGGAAATCCTCACATGGAGATTCTTGATCTGCACCGAAAGTATGGTATGTGTCGCAGTAAAAAATGGTTTGATTATGTTTATTTACCGAATGGTAGGACAACTAGGCACAGCGGTAGTCTATGCGGACACGCTCTGATAAAGGTCTTCTCCTAGGAGTACAAGGTAAAGCTTCGCTCAAGCGACCTTGGCCACCTTGGAACTATAAAGACCAATTGATGAAAGGGTCGGGTGGAAGAAGCTCTTGGTGACAAAGATATATCCCACACTCTTCTCATTTTTTTTTGACTCTCTAGCGGCATATCATGTATGCCGAACCCCATGGACTCGAAAAGAAACAAGAGGGGTATCCCAGTTGCATAGGCTGTCGTATAAGCATGTGGCTAAGTATATCGAATTGCCCTGCTTCAGACAAAATGAGGTCAGGTGGTAAGGTGCTCCTTTAGGTGGTGCTGCAGCAAGGCTGGTTATGTAGGCGCCGCCCATTCGATTCAATAAACGACTCCCCATTATTGCAAAAGAAATCAGTTCATGCGCCCACGAGGAACCCATGGATGTCGCGGCCAGCTTTGTTGGGCTCAGTCTGCAAGTGTCAGAATCTACAGTTTACCCAGTAAACCTCTATAAAACCTGCTTATTAGAGTCTTATAAATACACAGTAATTGCATGATTAGAGAAACCCCACGGTTAAAGAATATATGTTAGAGGCAGTTTAGAAGCACTAAAAGATGCATGAATAATTCTCATAGCCAGACTGACTAGCCATTTACACTAGGCTATGATCATGAGAGAAGAGAGCTGACTGTTCACCATGTCACTACCCTAGCTAGTATGTTAATACCATAAGGAACCAATGAGCTACTTATTCATTATGCATTGATTGCTTCTGGGAACAAAGTTATGAGAACACTAAGATATAAAACACCATTTCCTAAAAGTTGGGCATCCTCCGCTTTAAAATGGAGGCAGCCGGGTTGATGGATCAGTTACCATGCATGGTCATCCGAGGAATTTGCGTCTACTGCGACTGGCGTAAACTAAACAATGGTAGGGATATTAAAGGTTCATTTAGAATTTCGGCTATAATAATGAACTCGGACTTTAAGTGAGGCATGAAATTTAGTGCCTTCGCATTCGCGTTAAGATACAGGGAAAAACCTCAACCTACAGGAGGACAAAAGCCTGTAACAAGGCACCTCACTCAAGTGCTTTTTATGTTACAGCCGTAGAATTTATCTATGGTAACAACATCAAATGTAGGGAGATCTCCCTCTGCAAACATCTTAATGCCACCAGGAGGTGTAGGCCCAGTAACAGTTTGTAAGGCATACGTGCAATCTTTATCTGCACAGAACCGAGCAACTTCAGAAGGATCAAGTTTTGAGACATAGACAGCATCTCCCGTTTGGATACCAATCTCGGTACAAGGTACGGCGCCTTGAGCACTCCAAGTGCCCCGTGGCGTACGAATCACCCATGCCGAAGAGCCCGCAGACAGCAATGTCACAATAAAAGTGGCAGCAGCAGCAGCTTTCATTTTTGCCGTATAACAGTTAATATGAGGCACGTTAAGGCTTCCACGCTGCCTGTCGAGGCGGTCCGAGCATAATCAGTACCCCTGCACAATCCTATATTGCTATTAATTACATAATGACTGCCGCGGGCTTGCGGAAAGGCGACAAGGAAAATGAGGTCTTTAGCAACAGCAGTCTAGCCAATCAGGATATAGTGCCAAGCGAGCTCAATGAGAAGCTGTCAACCAACAATAGCCAACTCTCAAAGACTTCTTCAAGGACCTAACACTTATGGGGTCTCATCAGAATAACAAGTACTTGGGTTTTCAAGACAAGCTGTGGTCTGTTCGCCAAAATAGAGTTTAGCACGGCCCTATCAAGGAATCTTCTATGTACTCCAAAATCCTACAAGATCCACATGCTAATATGAAGAGCCGGTCCGTGCTCTCCACGTGCACTGCCAGAGCCAAACAGTTGGTGCGCTATTACATACTGTAGGTAGATGTTGAAAACGTTCCTGGGGATTATTGGGGGATTTCCGGGAATAAGATCACGCACTGTAGGCAAGCATTTCTATTCGCAGGACTGCACTACCTCTCCCAATGTATAAGTAGAGTTGTAACGGTCGACTGTCTTCGGTAGTCCTTTCTTTTATCAGGGATAGACTTGATACGAAACATCTAATTACTGACTCAAAATGCGAAGATCATTTGTTGGCCTCCTTGGCAGCCTTGCGCTTTGTGCACCTTCTGGTATGTATCAACATTGTCTATACAATTCAGTTCCTCCCTTTGTATGAAGCTGATTTATGGAAAAGTTTCTGCTGGTTTCAACAAGCCCTTCCGTTTCTGTCAACTCGGCGATCTCCAGATTGGTTTTGGCCTTGATGGATGGCAAAATGATACTTACCGTATGAGTTTGGCTGCCCAACAAGTCAACATGGAGGATTTCGACTTTTGCATTGCCGTGGGCGATTTAACCAATGATAGGTCAGACTTCTACCCTTCCAGATGTATAACAGTGAGGTGGCTCTCCCAGAATCTAGGCTAAAGCAATTTGCAGACACGACTACCAGGTCCAGGCTTTCCAGAATACATTCCCCCAATTCAAGAAGCCCGTCCATCTTCTCCCCGGAAATCACGATATCAGCAATGTTGCGACCCTTGAGCAATTCACCAGGGACTACAATGTCAGCGACCACAGCTCCTTCAGTCACCAGGGATATCGCTTTGTGCTCCTAGACTCAGTCACCTTGATCAGCAATCTCACTGAGTTTGAGAGCTATACCGCTGCAGAGTGGGCTTGGTTTGAGAATCAGCTCGAAGCCGCACATCATGCAAAGGAAGAGATCATTGTCGCGCACCATCATCTCCCGTTTGAATTCACTGAGGACGAGGCTGACGCATACTGGACATTTCCCAACCGCGTGCGTGGCAAGTATCTCAGTCTGATCAAGCAGTATAATGTGCATCATATCCTTGTTGGTCATCGTCATGAGACTAAAAACATCTATGCTTCTGACAAGTCATTTGCCATCTACGTTGTTGCGGGTACGGCCAGGTTCTTTGATGACAACGGGTTTGGAATCAACTATTTCAACATCAGTGGAGGGAATTCAAGCAAGGATGTGACGCAGGAGTATGTCCATCTTAAGGGGATTACTCATATGAAGAGGTCAGAGGGTTTGCCTAATGGATGCCCTGATATTTTTGCACATTAATAAAGAAGGGAGGTGAGTGTTGCAGACACTGGTAAGAAAACGTTACATGTTTTCACACCAACTGTTATTAGCTATGGGGAGATTTAGCAGGGTTGATAGGCATAATTGCTTGCAAGGGAGCTAGTCAAATTCCTTATCCAGATATTGTCCCAGCAATACCAAAGGGTGTCAGGAGAAAATAGTTGAGCTATCTATTTAGATTTTCGCATGGGGCTGCAGCTTGCGACAGAAAGGCTGGAGGAAGTGCTTCGAAATGCAAAAGTTCTGCAGCCTATTGGACCTCCAGGGAAAAGGACGTTTCTATCAATCAAGAAACTGACATTGATGGTCGAGTTTGTTCCTGATTTCTGCAGGCTTCTAGATTACAGATGTAATTCCAGGCTTTGATAATTGCTTCCTGACTCTGGGCTTGGTGCGGGTTTCCCTGTCATCATATACTAATAGAGTATGTTCGTATTATACATATTAAAAATATCTTTCTTTACGTCTAAAGAAAGACTTCTAGATATCTTATACTCCTACCTTAAGATTAAGCTAGTAAAAAGTTATATACTGTCTTCACATGGCCTATGAATAGAGGTACCAACCGAGTAAGATCATCTCCTGATAATGACCCGCACGCCTTTACTGCCTACTTTGGGAAATGGAAGGAACAACTCATGTGCCATGGTCACATCCTCGACTGTCGTCTCGAACAGTTCAAACTTCACTTCCCGGAAAACTTTGGAGATAGCTAACAGCATTTCGGATTTGGCCAAGCTTAAGACGTCAGCATACCTTCAATTCATTCTCATCAGACAGGAGAAACGTACTTCATCCCGATACACTGCCTAGATCCTTTGCTAAATGCAACCATGTACTTCTCGAGGTGTTTTCTGGTGTCCAGGTCCAACCATCTTTCTGGCATGAAGCGATGTGAGTCTGGAAAGACGGATTCGTTATGGTGCATAAACACACTGGTCATTCCGACTGGAGTCTGCTCTTCGTCAGTAGTTGTCCGTAAATTTCCAGGTGGGCGCACTCACCCCCGGTGGAATGGTCCATTCCTTGTAATGTAATGCCCTGTCTGGTGCAATCCTCGGTAGTCGAGAGCTGATCCCGTAAGATAACCTGCAACAGTATGCTTAGCAATATTGCGTACTTGATCCTAGCTGAACCTACCTGAGGCCCTCAAGTATGACTCCGTTCTGCGTGTCATGTTAGAAAAAGAGAAGTCCGGTTTCCACTTGGTGCTGAAACTCACCAGGTACGGCATCTGCTCCAGCTGCAGCAATGAAGCTGTCTGGTTGGGATCCAATCTCTGGAGTTCGTCCAGCAACCTTTGCAGAAGTTCCGGTTTGTCAAGTAAGTGAAAAGTAATCCAGGTCAACGCCTTGGCCGTTGTCTCCGCACCAGCAGCCACAACAATCAGCATCTCCTGAGCCAGACGATCCGCGCTCTTCTCGGAGGGCGGCAGGTCACTTTTCAAGACTTCATGGAAAAACGCAGCGTGGGAGGGTGCATTATCTGCCGATTCCCTCGGTTGCTCATTCTCGCTGTCAATGATGGATTGAATCAAGTTTGCGCATCGCTGCTGGAAGCTGAAGAACAATCCCATCCCTGCGTCCACCCGTGCAACCCAACTCTTCGGAAGACATTTCATAACAGAATGCAGCCAGGGGAACGGCTTAAAAAATACTCCAGCCTTGGCGATTCCACTGAGTGTTTCGCACCACTGTGGCATGAAGTCGGGGGAGTCAAGGTAATGAAATTCCTGACCCGCGACATACTCGGAGACAATATCAGTCGTGAAGCAGGTGTACGCATGCTGAATGACAATCGGCCTCCCTGTAATCTGGAACTCTTTGAGCCTCTTGCAAAGTTTATCAGCCAAAGCCTGGATCTTCGGTTCATGCCGCCGGATCCGAGCCAGAGAAAAGAATGGATTCATGCTCGCCCTTAGGAGGCGATGGCGCGAATGTTCGACGGCCGAGAAGGCGGCCTTCGGCTGCCCGAATTGGCGGACGTAGTATTCGTATTTGTTCCGGGGACTGTCGCGCGAGTACAGCACTTCGTAGTACTCGGGATCGTCGATGTGGAGCTCATACGGGCTAATTCGTACAATTGGTCCTGATCACCTGGATTAATCATGTTCTTGTTTTGAAGTGTGATAAGACCAACCGTATTTCCGGTGCATTCGAGCAATCTCAAAGGTAAATTGGCCATGCAGGATGGTATCATAGTAAAACTCGTACCACAGGGTGAGGGCAGCGAGCTTAGGGCCTGGAAAGTGAGCGATCGGGGAGAGCCATAGGCGATAGATGGCGAGAAGCAGAAGGTATGCTGCACCCACGAGGCCAGCGGCCCAGAAGGGATGCGTGTATAAGAGAAGAAATACTTCCATAACCCTTGGAACAAATAGTGTATTGTCAACTTCTCTTCTTTTTGTTATCAATGAGTACGTCAAGTAGATATTCAGTCTGTTGTCAACTTCTCTTCTTTTTGTTATCAATGAGTACGTCAAGTAGATATTCAGTCTGCTGATTGCATATTTATCACCGCCATTTTTGCGCTCAGTCGTTAGGCCAGGCCCACCGTCCTTGTTCTTTCTGCTTGTTCCTTTTCAAATACGAATCCTTGCGTCGATCGTCGAGATCGTCCCGATAGCTGCCAAGTAGGGTATTATGCCAACAAATCTGCCGTCTGGCGTGTTGCCGCTGACATAACTGCCGTAATGCTTGATTGTCCCACGTGGTACTAGGGCCAAATATCGACCTCTGGTACTGATATCAAAAATATTCGACGATGTTCACCATTCAGTTATTGCATTCATCGATCGTATTTGTCCTTCCCAGTGAATATTCAAGGCAGTTCTGCAGTCGCCAATCTCTACAAGCCGAGAACTAAAACGATCCAGTTCCATGGAACGTTAGTATCCACTTGCCCAAACCTTGCCTCTATTCGGTAACATCCGCCCCGGAGTCATCCCGAGATGAAAAGGATCGTCACGAACGGCTTGAGTGGCTTATTCCTCTGAGCCTATCTAGAAGATTCGTGCCCTACACTCGCCTATTTAATCCTCTTTGGCAAATGTGCGGCTTGTGGGTTAAATGTCTGGACTGGGAGAGGCCGTGGAATGATGTCATGCAGCCAGGAGAAGCAGGATGGAATAGTTAGACTTGTTGATGATCTTCAAATATGAGAAACGTAGCTATAAGGGACAGCCTCCCACTTGTTGTCGCTAAGAGGTAATATCTTCATCCCTGTCAGTCATACATACCATCTCTCAAAGCATGATGAGCCCATCAATACAAATGCCGTCGTTAGCCAACGGCCCGAAGACCAATTTTTTCATGCCAATCTCCCATATTTATGATCCTATTCACACCTCTAACGACAGTGCCTTCGATAGCAGTCTTTTTACTTTTCTCGAAGTAACCAATGGCGACGACTATCCCAATTCAATTCCTCTATCCCCTTCGGTAATGGGTATTCCTTGGCCCAGCAAGTTTCCTGGCTGCCGTCAATGCAAGCACTGGGAAACGGCAGAACGCATGACGAAAGAGCTCCTCCATGCTATCTATCAGAACTACAAGCAGGCACCGCAGGATGACGGCAAACTCCCCATCGATTTACAGAAAACCTCTACCAATAAACGATCACTCAAAGAGAAAGAGCTGATAGCCACGGCCGTCAAATCCACTGTTTACATGTTTCCCGACGCCAGCGCCGTCAGAGCGGGAATGATAGCGCAGTCTATGCTGCTTATCTTCTTGCACGATGGTGAGTATAGCTGACATCCCTAATGTAGTATGGGGTGCTCATAACTTGCCTTTTCCTGTTGCAGATGTCGTCGAAGAGTCCCCGGTGGACGCAGTAAGATCTATCACCTTCCTGCCAATCACACACCTGTCTCACGACCTACCTTAGGGCTCTACAATCACAGACGCCATCATGGCTCCCTGGATCGGCACGCGGGATGAAAGCGCACAGCACCCTCTGCATGGCTTCTTAAAAGCAGTCATCGACGAAGAACCCATTCTAGGGAAAAATCTCCTCAACGGGGCGTTCGCCTGGATCAAACACACAAAAGGCTACCAATCAATCCCACCTAGCGTTTTCGATTCCCTGAGGAATTATCTGGACTATCGAGCTGTAGATATCGGGCGCGAGTAAGGCTTACGAAACACGTCTATCTCCGAGCTGGACTAACAGCAGCAAGGTTACTCCTCGCCCAAGCCGCATTCGCATGCAATGCCCACCTGTCCGAATCGGAAATGAAAGTCTTCGATAGGCTCATCAGTCTCTATTCCGACCACATCTCTCTAACCAACGACCTGTACTCGTTCGACAAGGAATACAGCGATCATTGCAGGACCGGTGCGGTCCTTATCAACGCGGTTGATGTCGTGCGGAAGGTCCACCGAGTCTCCGAGTCCATAGCGAAACAACTCGTCCGCGAATCCATTCTTGAAATGGAAACTGAGTTTTCAGAGGAGTTCAAAAGATTGAAGCTGTCGGGGGAGTTGTCTGAGGGTCAGCAACGGTTTGTGGAAGCGTTGACTCTGTGTCTTGTTGGACACATCTTTTACTCGGCGACATCGGGTCGCTATGGGGGTGCAAGTGCTGCTCGTTAAGGCTTGTTGCCTGGTATTTAGCATCATTTTGTTGTATATAGATATTTTATATATAGATAGAACTAGAGCAAGCGTTGTCTTACAGGCACTTCTCTTCACTCAGGGGAATGACTACAAATATAAGTGTTGCCTATATAGTCTGGTGCTGCAACCCTACTTGCACAACTGACAATCTGTTGCCAGATCTCCCAGTGCTCTTTCTCATCAGCACTAGAGACCGGAATGTAGCTAACACCAGGTGCCTTAATATTAATCGGCTCTGCATCACCTTTCCTGAAGTAGTCAAGCTGCAAGCCGTACTGGCTAGTAGTAGTCTTTTACGTCTATCCTTCGATATTCTCAGCGTCAAGATAGTGGGCATGGGTCATCTGGATGATAAGAACCAGACATTTCCAACATTGATCTGGTGCATAGTATAGTACATAGGATTATGAACTTACAGATTCATGCCATTAGCAGCTTGAATGACGCAGTCGAAATAGGCCTATGTTCTTCAATGCGCACGTAGCAAGGAACATCAACCTTTTGCAATGAATGCTACATAAAGACACTACCTGCTATCAACAGATAGCATGTCAGCAAGGCACCGGCCAAAGCCCTTGATGGCCACAAAATACAACATCTTTTGCAGCACTTAGCTTTATAGACAGCTGGACCCGCAATAATCAAAAGTCCGCTGAGAGCACTACGCCTACAGGGTAGAAAGAGACGCTAGCTTAAGTTCAACGAGCGTCTTTCATGCGGATTCTCCGTTGGAGGTTGAGTGATGCAGTCAAATCTCGTATTAAGCAGTCAGATTGGAAGGAAAATTTATTCAATAGTCAGAATTACTAGAGTACCTTAAGTATATCTTCGCAGTCTTATAGGCTGGTACTTAGCAAGGCTGTGCTGCGCGGCTCGGCCCTTGGCGAGCCGTCAGGCTGAGGTGGGCTATCTTTAATAGGCGTAGTCTGCTGAGATGCCTCCAATCAACTTGATGTTTCTTGTCTCTATCTGGTGCAGTCATGGCACTGTGACCCTTACTGACGTCAAGGGTAAGCGCAGGCATTGAGGCGCAGTTCCTTGTAGTGAATTGCTGAAACTGATAAATTAAGACCCAGCCCAGCCTCTGTCGGTAGAAGAATTTATCCCGCTTTGTTGTCTATATCTATTTGCTCTACGCTTCAGATCTCAAGGTTCTCTGAAACTGTAACAATATTCTTTAGACAGATAAGTTTGAACACCAGAGCATTGACCGGGGGGCCTTCTGGTGTGACAATTCATCTCCTCTGGTACAAATGCCTGCTGATGCTTTGACACAGGGAATCTGAATTGTGTCTCGTTATTCCACAGTCCAGACGCGGAATACTGTGTTTCTCAATATACAGTCCTACTCTTCAATATTTGTTACAGCGAGATTATATACAAGGCCATTAGCGATGTCAGATCGGATCGATGCAAGATCTAAACAGAGGCGCGAGGATCGGGAACGGCGTCAAAGGGAACGCAGAAGGCGTACACACATAGAGAGAATTGCTCAGGAGCTGGGTCGAAGTGCAGCTTCAATTACTGACGAAGACATAAAAGAGCATTACAGGATGATCAGTGAGCGGCACGCAGCAGAGGACGCACGCAGACAGGCACTTTCGCCTGAGGAAAGACGACAAGAGGATATTGAATTCGATAAACGCGATCTCAAGCGCCATCTGAAGCCGCAGTTTGCGTCTGGCTTTTCTGGGGAGGCTCAATTGTCTCATTATCCCATCTTCCAGCTACAGAATGCACCTGACTCGCGTAATGGAGCAGCCTGCAAGGGGATCTCTTGCACCGATCGTATCCTTCCCGGTGATTATAGGATTGCAGTTTCCCCGGGCCGTAATGCATACAGAAATCCAGGTAAGACTGAATCCCTTTCAGACTACGGTCTTCTGCTGAAATTAGGGGCGTTCTATAGACTTCTATCACGTGCATTGTCTAGAGGAACTTCTCGACCTGACGTCGCCACATTTTGTTTCACGGTTCGAGTCCGACATAACGAAGTACATTCCTGATTACGGAGCACAGTGCATTTTGGAGGAATGCGTTCGAAAATGGAAAAGCCAAATAGAAAGTGCAAACACCGAACCGGACGAGTGGAGCATAGCAGATGGCCTTTGGGAACAGATCAGGCATGTGTCGCGCCGGGCCCTGCAGCGAGATCATGACCTATTCGGTGAGCTTGTTCCGCTTTTTATTTCCGTCAAGGAGTATCTCGGACATCAGCGAATGAGTTACCCAATTCCATCTTAAATCATCCACCTTGACTAACATACTACTATCTATAGACATAATTGATGCGGCTCGTGAAGCCGATGACTCTCTGAGCATGCCCAGTAGCAACTGGAATATCACAGATTATGTTCCTTCTGAAAGCGATCCTGCATGTGATGGACATTTGTTGAGCCGAGCGCTTACAGAATGGAAAAACGATCTGGTAGGTGAAACAATAGTTGCTTTGGCGTGCCCCGAAGATGCGTCCGAAAGGTACATCGCCAGTATGCTATATTTTACTGACAATTTATGCATTATCCAAATTGACAGAGACTGGTATTTTCAAAAATAACACAATTGAGTGACAAAGAACGTATTGAGAGGGAGGCTCTAGGTGGCTCAGTTAGGAAGATCAAGAACTATGGAATTGTGCGAATGCCCAATCTCATGACCTTTTACGGAGGACTAAATTAACTCCTGATTTACTGGCCAAATAGGCTGCCCGTGGGAGAGGAGTTTGCAATGGTTTTAAGCTTGTGGATAACAGCAGCATCTCTTATTAGACATATTTACTCCTGCTGCCTAGATCAAGCATTCTAACCGAGTAGAGATCTACATGAACAGAAAATAGAAATATATGCTTTTGAGAGCCTGTGAGTACTTTGATACGCCGTATCATTGCGGCTTAGCGACTCATTATACTAATTTACAAATGATTTACTCAGTTTGTTTCTAATATCCCTTCTCCATTCCCCTGTACGCAGTTAGATTTAAATGATAGATTAGAGTGATAAATTAGAAGGAGAGATCTTCATCTGTACCTAGGACTAGACCTAGGACTATGCCTATAATTGTCATAAAAATTCGGTGACCATAGATTGGCTAACAAGTCGACAAAAGGAAGAAGGAACGCGGTAGGAGCTGGCGTTCATAGCATTCAGAGGCTAAATCACTGCTTTTGATGGATTATCCAATGGCTTCTGGGTGGTAGGTTATGATTTTGTGCCTCAGTGACAAGCTATCAACCAATAAGCGGGTGCTCGAGAGTCAGCCTTGTCAGAACACACAGCTGATTACCCCTCCTCTCTTCTAACTCTTCCTTGACGTTCTCTGTACGCAGTTAGATCCCTTCGCTTTTGGATTCGTGAGGTTCCTAGCAGCCTGGTCTGACTGACTATGTCCTGTTTCTCTTTTCGACACGATGGCCTTAACACACGATGACTACACGGTCGCGTGGATATGCGCCCTACCGTTGGAGATGGCAGCGGCGAGCGTCATGTTGGACAAGACCCATAATCTCCTGCCTAAACCTTCCACTGATCCGAACGCGTACGTCCTTGGTGAATTGAACGGCCATTATATCGTGATTGCCTGTCTACCAGATGGCATATATGGAACCATATCTGCTTCCACGGTCATGGCTCACATGGTCTCGACCTTCCCACAGGTCCAGTTTGGACTGATGGTGGGAATCGGAGGAGGGGTACCTAGTACCAGCAATGATATCCGGCTGGGTGATGTGGTCGTCAGCAAGCCAGTCGGAAAATACAGCGGAGTGATCCAATATGACTATGGCAAGGCAGTTCAAGGCGGACAATTCGAGCCGACGGGCACGTTAAACAAACCACCGCAGAGTCTTCTGACACATGTGGCTCACCTTGAGTCGAGGCAGATGATTAGAAGAGAGGATGCTATTTCGACAATAGTGCAGGATGTACTGGATCGAAATCCTGATATGAAAGACCGATTTTCGCCCCCAAATCAGCAGTCTGATTATCTATTTCGATCCTCCTATCGCCATGTCGACCCAAAAGGCAACTGTGAGAAGTGCGACAAAGACCAATTAGTCAGCCGAATGCCGCGTACAACCAACACGCCTCATATCCACTATGGGCTGATCGCATCTGGAGACCAAGTGATGAAAGACTCTGAAGCTCGAGACCATCTTGCTCAACAGCATGGCATACTCTGTTTTGAGATGGAGGCAGCAGGCCTTATGGATGGGCTTCCGACATTGGTGATCCGGGGAATATGCGACTACTGCGACTCTCATAAACAGAAAGAGTGGCAAGGATATGCGGCTTTGACAGCAGTTGCCTATGCGAAATGGTTGTTGTCAGCCATGCCCGTCTCTCGTATGAATCAGGGTTTGACAAAGGACAACAGCAGAATGGGTCACTACATGGTCCCATTGGGAAGGAATCCGCGATTCGTTGGTCGGCAGGACGAAATCACCAGACTGGAAGAGCTAATTACAACGAAAGACGGCCCCAGAAAGGCTGCAGTTACAGGTTTAGGAGGGGTTGGAAAAACGCAAGTGGCCTTGGAGCTCGCATACCGCATACGGGATCGAGATAAGGAGTGCTCAATATTCTGGGTCGCATGCACTAGCTATGAGGTGTTTGAGCAGACATACCTGAATATAGCGCAAGCTCTTGGACTTCACAATGTGAAGCCAGCAGAAGTAAAAGAGCAAGTCAAAAGATACCTCAGCTCCCAGCAGGCTGGGAAGTGGCTTCTAATTTTGGACAATGCTGATGATATGGACATGTGGCTGTCAGACGATCGCGCAGGTCCAGCTCTCGAGGACTTCCTCCCTCAGAGCGAACAAGGCCGCATTCTGTTCACCACAAGAAACCGGAAACTAGCTGTGGAGCTAACTTCCTCCAATATTATTCCTATTCCAGATGTGGATAAGGACACCGCATTAAAAATTCTTGAAAGGTCACTGGTAGATAAGGGTCTGCTTCAGGATCATCCCACAGCAGTTGCCATTCTGGAGAAACTGGCGTTTCTGCCCCTGGCAATCACGCAGGCATCGGCATACATTAATAAAAATGGTCTGAGCCTGTCCACCTATTCTGCGCTTCTACAAGAACAGGAACCAGAGGTAGTGGAACTCCTGAGTGAGGACTTCAAAGATGAAGGACGCTATAAGGATCTCCAGAACCCAGTGATCACCACATGGTTGATCTCATTCAAGCAGATTCAACTCCAGAATCAACTGGCAGCTGACCTTCTTTCGTTCATGGCCTGTATCAACCCACGAAACATTCCTCAGTCTCTTCTTCCCATGCCAGCATCCACGAAACGTGGCATTGACGCTTTGGGACTGCTGAATGCATATTCTTTTATCAACAACCAAGATACGAGCATAAACCTACACAGACTAGTGCATATTGCGGCAAGGAACTGGCTAAAAAAATATGCGCTGTTTAGTCACTGGATCCAGAGGGCCGCTGATCAGATGCGCAAAGTGTTCCCGAAGGATCACTATACAAATCGAGGACTCTGGCGAGAATACCTCCCACATGCCTTATCCCTTGCATATGAAGACGAATTCACAGCGCAGTGGAAAGACTATATTGATTTGATTGAGAATATTGCAGATTGTCTTTATGAAGAGGGAAGATATCATGAAGCAGAGGTGCTATACACCGAGCTAATAAGGATTAAACGGGAGGAAACTGGGCCCAATCATCCCTCTGCTTTAGACGCCATGACAAGTCTGGCATCAACCTACTGGAATCAGGGACGATGGAATGAAGCTGAGAAGCTTGAGTTGCAAGTATTAGAGCTAAGGAAGACTGTGCTAGGGGCTGAACATCCTGGTACTCTCATGAGCATGGCAAATCTTGCATCAACCTACCAGGAACAGGGACGATGGAATGAAGCTGAGAAGCTTAAGTTACAAGTATTAGAGCTAAGGAAGACTGTGCTAGGGGCTGAACATCCTGATACTCTCGTCAGCATGGCAAATCTGGCATCAACCTACTGGAATCAGGGACGATGGAATGAAGCTGAGAAGCTTGAGTTGCAAGTGTTAGAGATGAGGAAGAGTGTCCTAGGAGCTGAACATCCGGATACTCTTCTCAGCATGAACAACCTGGCCTATACCTGGAAATCCCAAGGAAAGCTGCAAGACGCCTTGGCCCTAATGGAAAAATGTTCTGAGCTTCGCAACAAAATATTGGGGCCTAATCACCCGTATGCCATATCCTCCTCGCGCTCTCTCAGTGACTGGAAGGATATCCACGCTTCATTACCAAGCGAAAGACCCCAGTCGGTGGGCAGTCAAATAGAATGGTCACGACATCCGGACACCGCAACAGAACATAAGCCAGCTGCGTTGATTGCTCATCAGCTTTATGAAGAGCGCGTCAAGTCACCTCATACGCGGAGATGGTTCGCTGCAAAATCATTTCTTGGAGACCCTCCCCTTCTCATGGCTTCCAGAAGAACCTCAGCAGAGCGGGGAGAGCAAGAGTTACAAGAGATAGATTGATTCGGCATCGTCAGTCTACACAGACCCCTCCTCATTCGAACCAGTCATTTCAATATGTGGGTGCGGAGCAGCCAGGCTTACCCCGATCGACTTGAATCCCGCAACTGAAGCGCTGGAGGGTAGCCAGCCGTATTGCCAGGGAAACAGTGCACTACCTCGGGGGCTTGCCGCTACATGGGCTGTCGTCGGTCTGCCTACATTGACGCGGCGATGGGTCTCCTCGATGAAAGATTTGTTTTTTGATGCACAAAGGCTTATCTCGAAGACTACCTGTTGTATGTAGATGGTTAATTTAAAAATAGGATAGGCGACTCCAAGTCAACACTGCTTCATACATCGCCCTTCCTCAGTTCGTCCTCAGTTACTCCGGGATACTCCGCAAACCCGGGTTCATAGCTTCTCCTCGGGGACATTCCCTATCCACAATGGGCGATCTTTGTGATTGGCAAGCATCTCCACGGCGTAACGCCTGACGGCGCTGGAGATCTTGTAATTAACTACTTTCCCGAACAAGCTGAAGTTGCGTAGGAGGCTGTCTCGGCACAGAGTGACTAAGCCTTCTCTGGAGGGGGAGTCTTTGAAGGAGTGGACGAGATTTCGGACCTCGCGCATGCCTGCATCTTCAGGCGGACACTTGATTGTCAGTTTCGTAGTTGGTATGGGAGGGATCCCTTGTGTCACCACCTAACATCCCAGTTTGATGTTTGCGCTTAGACCGTCACCAGGAGAACAAAAGATCACAGATGAAGTGAGAGAAGTAAGAATAGCCGAGAGCAACTTGTGATGATCTCCTGATTGATTCCTCGTAAGGCGTCTGTGATAGTACTTGTGTCATTGTGTGAGGGAACACGGTGCTATGGCGGCAGAGCATAGTAACTCCTCAGAAATGGCCGAATGAGTGTCACATATTCACAATGAGATACATAACAAAATAAACTCGTCGTCCTCGGCGCTTGTAGATTATAGAGTTCAGCGTACACCGGCTTTCGACCCGACGATCCGATGAGCTTAACTCTCAGCTGACTTCATGGACTCGGACAGGGGCATTTCGACAGTAGAACAAGAATCGGGGCCTAAAGCTAACGAACGTCCTGGTAAGTTACGGCAAGTATCCCGTTACTTGACGAACTAGTCCTCTCGGCACTGAGAGTCCACGCTAACCGTTCACGTCCACTTGGCTGTCGTCAGTTGGTAGGATGCCATTCTGTAAGAAGCTTTGAAGGTTCGAGTTGGCTAGCAGAACTTCAGATTAAGTTAAGCCGTCTCACCATATTGCAAAGTTGCAAGAGAGGGATGTGAACTAGCGCATGGCTTTGCTCCTGCAAATCTTTTAATACCTCTATCGAAATGAGCACGTCTGATACAGATTGTATTTCTATGAGTCCAGAAGCCCTGGACCCTGAAACTAAGTCTGTGGCAATTCTCCATATCAATATGTGAAGTGGATTATCGGCTTTTAACAACATTAGCCGGAAACTCCTTATCTGAAACAGACTAAGGGCAGAATGCAAAGAACTGAGACATAATAGGACAACTCCGTACTCGACAGCCTAAACTCTGACGCCGAAAGTATAACTGCCCCATTTTCCTTTTCCTGTTTCTGCAAGTTGCTAGTCAGTAGAGCGTGATGCGTTCAGGAGGGCATGCATTACCCTGGCGTCTAGGATACGAGGTCACACATGCTCATCACACCAGACGGTCACACTATGTGTGTAGCTTTCTGGCTTTTAGAGTAATCTCAGAGTGCGGGGTAAATCCGGGGCAAGTACTGTGACGAATGCAGTTTTATTTCACTCCTAGTCTTAATGTCACTATTATGATTGATTATGCGAGAATAGGAGTAGGGAGGTGGGCAATCTCGACACCCTGACACGATCACCCCACAGTCATTAAACTCGATACTCTACTCAACATCATGCTTCAAACATGATCAAGGAAGATTAATGCTTACTCGACTTGCTTTTATGAAAATATTTACTGAAAAATGTTCCACACTTTTGAAATCCACCACAGCCCGCGCACAGCGACTCGCGAAGAACGGCATGGACGACGACCAGGATTACGAGCCTGCAAGGAATGTCGTCGACGCAAGATCCGCTGCACGGGGACGCATCCTTGTGAGCCGTGCCTGTACTATAAGAAGCCCGAGCTGTGTCGCTATTCAGATCCCAGAATGCCACCCAGCAGGACCCGAGACGACGGCTGTAATGCAGATAGTCAGTACCGAGCTGTTCTGGAAAGATTGTTTCCTTCGGTATCATTGCAGTCACTTGTAAATCTGACGCGTGAGGAGCTGCTGGATCGGCTGCGACATAGTATACTTGCCTCGAATGGACTCCCTCCGCAGCCACCAGAGAGTCTGGATGAGGATCACTCGCGATCGTCTTTGGAGGCGATGTCAATAGGAAATGCTGAGAGTGGCGAGGTTAAGGCTGTCAATGAAGAGGACGATGTATCGGATGATGTCAACGCGCTCTCTATGGCGACGCGTCCGCCGTCAACCTACTTAGGCATTTCCTCCATTAATGCCGCCCTCAAGGTCATCGGATGGGTCAATCCGGAATCAATGGCTCGACCGTCCCCTACAACTCCATCGAGGAACAAGCCTAGAGGGAAACCGCGAGTCCCGATAGCCCCATCAAACCAATCCCAAGCCAGCAACCAACTCATCGATGCCTACTTCAACTTCATCCATCCCTCCATGCCGCTCCTCGACGAGACCGATTTCAGAAAGACCTACATATCCAACACCCGACGCGATGAGCACTGGCTCGCCCTCATGAACATGGTCCTCGCCCTAGGCAGCATCTCCGTCTACCCCAGCGACGACACCACGCACATCGCCTACTGCAAGCGCGCACGCCAATACCTCTCCCTCGAATCCCTCGGCAGCGCACACATCGAGACCGTCCAGACCCTCGGCATCATGGCCGGCCACTACCTGCACTACATCAGCCAGCCAAACCTGGCGTACGTGCTCATCGGGGCCGCGATGCGGATGGCCACCGCGCTGGGTCTGCACAAGGAGCTGGCAGACGCAGACGAGAGCGAGAGCAGACCGCTCCAGCCATCGGTTCCCGCCGATCTGCGCCGACGGATCTGGTGGTCGCTCTATTGCCTCGATACATGGGGTTGTATGACCCTCGGACGGCCAACGATAGGCCGCTCCTCAATGGCCGTCTCGACGATGCCGCCAGTTGTACGTCCTCTTTTCCTCTGTCGTCCTGCACTCAGCCACTAACATGTACCAGAACACATCGAGCACCCTCATCCTCATCGAAAACATCCGCTTCTGCCAGATCGCCACCCGCGCCCAGGAAGCCCTCGCCGCATCTCCTCTCCCGGCCTACGCCCAACTCCAAGAACTTGACGCCGAATTGACGGACTGGTACGAGCAGCTCCCACCGCTCCTGAAAACGTATGAGCCCTGCCCGGACTCGATCCACACGGCCCGCACCCGCATGCGCTGGAGTCTGCATAACCTGCGCATCCTCCTCTACCGCCCTATCCTGCTGCACTATGCCCTCCGCCGCGTCCCCGCCATCACGCTCCACACCGAAGAGCGCCTCGCCATCGAAAAGTGTCAGCGGCTCGCGCGCGAGGCAATCGTCGATATCGCCGAGGCGCAGGTGAAGAGTCCCGCGGCTGCGTGGGGGGTCATCTGGCATGGATTCCAGGCGAGCTTGGTGCCGCTGTTGACGCTGAGTATTCTTGCCGCGGAGACTGAGGGGGATACGGACATGGAGATGGTGGAGTCGTGCAGGGAGCAGGTCGAGGTCGCTATGGCGGCGATCACGCGCGTCGAGGAGTGGCATCCGACTTCGCGGCCGAGTCTGGATCTTATTGCGAGGATTTTTCGGGCGTCGATGGCGCGGTTGCGGACCATGTCAGCGTCTGTGTCGGGCGCCTCATCGGATGGGACGTCTCCTGCTGCGGCGGGGCGGGTGTATCCGGTTGTTTTGCAGTCGGGGGTCCAGGTCCCACAGACCGTCCCGGTGGCGTATATGGGGAATGAGCTGGGCGTGTCGAGCCAGGATGTTTGGGATTATATCACTTGGGCGGGAAATACGGCGTGGGTTGATGTTCAGGGCCAGGCTAGTACGATGGACCTGTGGTCAACGCCGGGATGGTGGCAGGTTTAGAGCAGAAATATACATGATGATACAAGAACATAGTATAAGCTAACTACCCATATAACTCCGGTCGACCATGCGTCGATCCCTCCAGCTCCGTAGCCATATTGTGTCTCTGCGTCGCAATCTCCGCCGGGCCTGCGTAGTACACAGCGCCGGGGTAGACCTTTTCATTGACCGGCGGTGCTGGCGCTGCCGGCGCTCGCCGTCGCATCCGGATAAAAAAGATCAGTAACCCCGATACGACGAGCAGCGGGACGCCTAGTCCAACCCCTAGGCCCGCGCCGAGCGTCGTCGCAGAGATAGAGGCATCCGACGATTTCGGAGTACTTGTCCCTGTCCCTGTCGATGCCGTAGCAGTCGCAGACCCAATAGTCGTGATGATATCCCCCGTAATCGTCCCCCTCGGCGTCCCCGTAGGCGAACCAGAAACCGACGACGTAGTCGTGACAATGTCCTGCACCATGGAAGCAGAAGCTGAGGCGCTCAAACTCCCATTCCCATTCTTCGCAACCTCCACATCCCCACTCACCCACTTCCATTGCCCCAGATTCGCACTGCAGACGTCCGTCGCCCACCCCGCATACCCGCACGTGAACACATTCGTCGAGGAATTGGGGCACGAGTAGAGATTCGCCCAGTGGTCGGGTATCGCTATATTCAAATCAGTCACAAGGCCAGACAGCAAGGCGAACAGAGAACAGAGAACGCGTACAATCGAGGCAAACGTGGGGACAGTCCTGGGCCGGCCAGGATTTATCGGCGCAGGCGCCGCGGTAGGCGATGTTGAGAGTTGCACCGTAGCAGAGGCCGTTGGAGAGGCATGCTTCGCCCTTGAGACAGCAGGATTTGCTGTTGGGGCAGGGGATGTAGTTGTTGTCTGTGTTGCCGTTGGGCCAGTAGCATGTTGCTGAGACTGGTGTGAGAGTGAAGAGGAGGATGAGAGATACTGCCGTGAGAGACATTGTGCTACTTGGGACAACATTGAGGTGAGAGAATGGCAAGATACGTCGAGGGGCTCTTTAAGTCATTTCGTCTCATGGTTATTTTGGGAAGCTAGGCGCCAGGGACTGCTGGTATGGACTTGTTGGATCCTGGCATGTCGGCGCTTAGGAACACTGATGGTTGGAGGATATCGCATCTACTGTATCAGGGGATGATGTTAGCGCCGTAAGAAGGGGTTAGTTTGATTGAGGACTTACAGGGTGTATTAAAATTAATCAAACATTTAGAGCGTGGATTAGATCCAAATCATCGGTTTATCTGCGATGGTCACACAAAAGCTACATGATGGTCGATGAAAGAAGATGGGAAGTACCGCCATTTCAACCAGCCCCTCTGGCAGTTACTTCAAGAATAACCCGTACCTTTCAGCTAAGAAGGAGACGTTTTCTGGCATTTAGTGCCAGAATGACACTATGTCAACCATGTACCCATTCAACCAATGCCCAATGCTGACATCGCCCATTAAGTATCAACGAGCAAGTCACTGCAGATATCGTTGAACACTTCCAATATATTGGACATTGACACATAAATCATACAAGTCCTTGATCTTGACTCAGAATCCATGCGTCTGAGTGTATGGACATTCCATGTTTATGTTTATTTACTTGGAGAAATATATCTATCAATACATATTCTCCCACCCGGCATGCAGCCCACCGCAAAATCCCTGTCGATAGTCCGAAGCATAAATCCACGAGGAGTAAATCCGCTGTCGGATTTATATAATCGTGCTTCAGTGTATTGACTACACGGCGAAAAGAAATATATAGAGGAAGGACGACCTTACCATGATGTCGACCTTGAAGTGAAGGAAAACAGTAACATCCATGATGTAGACCAGAAGAACTCATTTCTGAGTGTCCTTTAGAAAACCAGTTCTGACCGTCAGTATGCAATCATAGATAGTTTGAGGATGGAGCTGCTTAATTGATGAAGGAGACTCCGATGTAGAAGCAGGAATGGCTCCATGTACTCTGTGGACCAGCCTAATTTGGGTCGTTTATAGGCAAAGGCCAAGAAGAGCCAGTCTATACACACCACAATGATGACATCGTAACACAAAGGATCCAGCAAGAAATATCAACTTAGTCATTAAATGCCATATAAATCAGAGGTACCTTCCTGCAAAGGATGCGCTATTATGAGAGTGCACATTAGTACAAGGTTTGCAATAAACGATCCAAACCTAATGCAGTCGAGGATTGCCAGACTACTTCGACTTGAGATGAGGATCGCTGAGAGGAAAGGAATTTGACTGGAGCCGGCACTCAGGAGGTACCGAAGCAAGATTGAGTCGCCCTCTTGCCTTTGGAGACCTCAGCAATTCGTCAGAGTCGAGAGGCTCAAGTCACAACAATGGCTCAAAAGGGAAATCGGGCGAATGACGCTAACCATTACCTACGATGGTATCGTATATTGTTCGCCAAGGTCGAAGCAGCTTGTTCAGGTATTCTCCCCGAGGACTTCACGGCAAGTCTTCCCAACAGATCCTCCGAGAGTCTGGTCTGCGCCATATTCATCTGGGTAAAACCTTCTTTGATGTTTAGCGATACTGTTTCGGCTGAATGCTCAAAAGCCACATTCGATAATCACGCAATGATTGGTGACGGGCCATGTCCGTGCGGTTGAAAGACGTCTGGTAACCCATAGATAGGAAGTTGAGTCCGTCAATCGGCCCAGAGCCAAAAGCTTGATATGTGGGACGTTGGACATGCGAAAGTTGTCGGGACATCCCCGATATTCATAGTCAACACGAGGCTCAATGTCAATCCTCAGAACCGGTTTGCGCCCCGTGCACTGCTCCACTCTATCGACTTCGAGAGTTCGAGTAGACCACTTTCTACCTCTCCCGTTGGTTGACATGGATTGAGTTTGCGGGACCTTTGATGAATTCCGCGAGTACCACCCGCCAATAGAAGACTGTTGGAAATGAGGTCGACCAAAGAGGACCGGCTGGAATCCTCCGAAACCCCAAGATCCCTTCTAGGTACCTCGCATGCACTTGCACTTTATTCCATGGTGCAGTCCTGAGATGAATAATGCTGACGTGATCCCCGTTGAGCGTTAGATATTCATGCTAATAAGCTTCAGTAGTGGGAAGGGTCCTCTCGTGGAGCAAGATCCCATAGAACTCGAGTTTCTTGATAACATCTACTCAGAACACAGAATGGTCTGAAGATTACAGGGCATGACCATTCAGTAAACTGTCATACTGGCCGACTGTAGCCGTCAAAGGCTGTCAGTGACCATCCTCAAAGCAGCGAAACACTGAACGCTACGGCTCTGAACGCTGACTACATCGAATGTCCGCGTCATCATCAGAGCCAAAAGGAATCTTTTATCCAATCAACATCAGCGAGATATCTGGTAGATTTGGAAAAGTATCCCGTCGAGCTCTTGACGATCCCCTTGATTGAGCCTGTTTCGTGGTGGGGCTGCTGTGGTTGATCGTGTTACCCCTCATTCTCGTCAAGTATCGGCTTATTAGCTTCTTAACTTCCAGCCTGGGTATGTCGTAGTGTGGTCAACTCAACAGTCGGGGAAGGCATCCGAACCATTCATATCCCGATCCAAAATATTTGGATCGTCTCAATTAGTTCATTCGAGGGTCTGATGGCCTGATGGTGGTTCTTCCTTGGCAACCCCACAATCACTCAAGCTGGCCCGTGTCTTACCTTGACACCAATGAGAATCAATATCGGAAAATGATCTCCAAAAGATGGTATGTCGACATGCAGGATGAGTTTTGAGCATTGGTTTGCTTGACATAGGTTGAGTGGATCGATGGTCGACTTTGGTCCACCGCGTGCAGCTCTATAGGTCTTCTTGAGATAAATGCATGCCTCAATGTCGAAAGTATTCAATGGGAGGAGAAGAATCGGCTATGCCGGAGATAGTCCGTTTCAAATCGAACGCCACCATCCACGCTACTTTCTGCCCCATTGAACAATAACGAAGATCATCTCCACCTTGCAGGCATCGTTTAACAACCCTCCTCTAAGTAAGCACCAACCAGGGGATCCGGGATACAAATCAGACTCCAAAGCATGAGATCGGTAGTTCTAGCCACTAGAGGGAGTAGGATACTTCTAATGGACTGTGACCGAGATCCGACACAGTCAAAGTGCGGGGCCCATCTACGAGTCCGTCCTGGCCATATCATCGGAAGAATGACAGGAAAAGGGCAATGGTATCTGCTTCGGGACGGGAAATCTCGACTGCATTAGGTTTGGATGGTTTAGTACAAGTCCTGATATCATTGATGATTATCAGGGTCAGAAAAACGCGGGAAAAGTGTATCAATGCGTATCTGTTGCTACGAGCTAGTCATATCCGCTTAATACCGCAGCATACCCATGCCTATCTCGGACTCGAGCTAGATCACACCCACCAATGACTCGCAAAAGTATCTCAAGTATCTCAAGTATGTGCAAGGACAAGGCGTTTAAGTTAGGCACAAAGAAACTCAAACGTAATCGTGTCGCGCCGATGTCAGCCTGTGTATACTGCCCTCTGTGTAGCTTACAAGGTGGCAAGCATATATGATAGCTCCTAAGTCCTCATGCAAACTCCTCAGGCAGACTGATTACTCCTTACTCACCTCAACTATCCTCTCCACTCTCGTTGTGATACACGTAATATGTGCACTCAAATGACAGAATCATACCCCCCTCCCAGCTATAGCCGGGATTACTACAACTCTTTCTTACCACCATACTATCCGTCTTCAACAGGCACTTACACGCCCACACCCCCAGCGGAATCCTTCCCGTCAGATCAGTCCGCCTACAACACACAGTACCCCTACACCAACCAATTCTCCCAGTTTTCCCCAGAAGCATCGAAGAACCTCACCGAGGCATACACCTATACTGCCGCTCCTCAGCTCTACACATACGCCTACCTCCCCTCTCACCCTCTCTACCTCGACCAACAGACCCCCTTGCCCTGGGCAGGGGCAGCCCTGCACCCCAGCACAGAGACCCAACATATAATCCCCCAAGCCCTCACAGCACCGCTCGGTAGCGACCCCCAATCAGACACCATCAAACGGCAACGCTACCTCCACAAGAACCGCGTGGCGGCCACAAAATGCCGCTCCAAGAAAAAGCAGTACATCCAGCAACTGCAATCCCGCTTCGAGGACCTAGCACTTGCGAAACGCGAGCTGCAGTGCCAGGTGCAGAGTCTGCGGGATGGGTTGATCTCGCTTAAGGAGGAGTTGGTGAGACATGCGCGGTGTGGGGATGGGCCGATTACGAGCTATATTGAGAAGAGGAGAGCGGGGTGTGCCTGACGCTTCTATGGATGCGGAAAGGAAGAAAGTGCTTGATGTATAAAAGTGTTGGGCGCTTTTTGCGTTCATGAGAAGGTGATGGTTACGATGTTGTACGGTATTTATTGTATATAGGACCAATATGGTGGATTGTATCGTTCCTTTTCCGGTTAGATATGTTCTGAAAAGAGCATTAGGTGTAATAGCAGGCTGTTGTAGAAGTGTTTACAGAGCTTGGGAACGCTCTCGCATATGTTATACCTGGAAGTCATGTGATCGGAGTGTTTGGGATGTTCTGAGACTGGGGTAACTCGGCGTGTCACTAGATCTTCCAATTATAGTGCATGACCAGGAGAGGCTAGTGTAACATATGTGGTGCACAGATTTTCGTAGCATAGGCGCAGGAATTAGGGATAGCATGTAACCACCCGACTGGCCGACGGGTTAAAGAAGGGGGCGCGACAATTCAGAAATGAGACAGTATGTCGCAACTCGCAAGAATTCAAAATTGAGTGTCACAGCTAATACTGGTTGACCACCAGTTGACTTGATTATTAGCATAATCATCATCCCAATCGTTTAGTCCTCGGCTATTGGTTGACATTGGCCCTTTGATCCGGCGGTTCAAGGAGAATATTGGACATCTTTGGAGCTGAACCATCAAAAAGTCATCTACACCAGTGATATATTCGAAGATATGGACGTGTCCATATCTGTGCTATCCTCAATTAGATCAAGGGAAGTGAATCTGACTACTCAAAAGCAGCAGTTGTGACCTGGCTTTGGGATAGCATCAACGGCAGCAGTATCTCGAAGCTGTATATTTCCGAGAGCAAGCTAGGAACATTCGGAAGCGAACAGCCGACTTAACCGACACTTGCTAAGGGTTGTTATTGTTTTGGCACAAGCAGCCGTGCGTTTGATTGTCGAGCGGAGAGGGCATAATTATTATCCGCAATCCCCACAGACTGACATAGACGCATCCTGATGATTGGAGAATCTGCTTCGATCGTTCGATGTGGGCTCGTTAGTGTTGATGACAGTGGCTTGAAGGTGGCTTGACGGTGGGGTTCTTCAGGCTTGATCATCTCATTGACATCATCCCGCTCTTCTTATTTCTCTAACAGTCCAGTCCACTTCGTTTATCTATGCCGATCGATTAGGGCAGAGTCCCTGATCAACAGCTCCAGTTTTGATTGGAGATCCGAGGGAACGATTGACAAGTCCCTTAATCCATTGTTCAATGGCAGTCTGTCTAAAAGAACGGCAATTACGTCTGTGGCTGCGCGAGACCAAAAAATGGGATGAATCGGCGAGAATCTTCTGGAAACTAATTCCCCAAAAAGGAAAACAGCCCAGCTAACAGCTGTGGGCCCATACACATGTGGCTTAAGCATGATATACTCACCCTGTACATAAATGCCGTCCTCCAGGTCTGGATGACTTCATTATACAAGATAAATTTTTAAAACAATTGTCGTGCAGTTCTTCAATTATGTCTGAATCGATCACTTGACTAGTTCCTTTCCCTATGGACCCCCGGAGTCAGACTTCTCAGATACGAAAGCGTCAAAGAGGAGGCTCACCAGGCGGTACCCAGAAAGACGAGAGTCCACAACAATCATCATCTAGCCAATCTTTACCCAAGGTCAGCTTACCGCGCATCACGACGGCAAAGCCTCGGACCCGTCGAGCGAGCAGAGCCTGTATTAATTGCAGGGAGCACAAGGCAAAATGCACTGGGGGATCGCCATGTGAGAGGTGCCGCGAGTTGAAAATCGAGTGCGTGTTTGTAGCTAACAAGAGCGAGAAGGTCGCAAGGTAGGCTACTTGCTCCAATGATTTGGCACATTGCGTGTGTTACTGACCTCGATCTTGAGGCGACTGCAGGATCTCGAGCAGCGGTTGAAGGAATTCTACCGTCTGCTGCGGCGAATTCAACCGAACGCCGATGCAAAGGACCAGCAGTTGATCGCTAAGGCTCTGGAAAAGGTAAGTCCCTTTTTGAGGGCTCGAAACCGACCGTTTTCGGACTAACAATTCCACAGGAGACGCCGCCTGCGAGTCTCAGCCCGAGCAGCGATCTATCCGTCGACGCTATTACGCGCCTGATAACTCCGACCACCGATCCCATCGAAGAAGACTTCAACAAGGACAAGGTAAGTCAGGCGACGGGATTCATCGGTGCACACTCGGGGAGATCATGGTTGCATCAATTGAAGCGGAAAGGGCTCCGGCTGGATGCCTCATGGCTAGGTCCAGAGACTGCAGACGACTTCTTCGCAGACTCGATCAGCTCCGTCAATTACTTCCTGGATAGTGAGGAGCTCTCGGTTGATCCCTCGGTGCAGCCATTTACAATGCCTCCGCAAGATGTCGCAGATGAACTTCTCGACACTTACTTTGACATGGTGCATCCTGGATTCCCCATCGTCGGCAAAACCGTATTTCTACACCAGTATCGACGGTTGTACTCGGAGCCTCAGTCGAAGCCGCCAAAGAAATGGCTGGCTATTTTCAACTTGATCCTTGCCATTGCTGCGCACCATTTGGGCTTGACGTATTTTGATGAGGTTGGCGAATGGCACGACCCATCGAAATACTTCTCCCGGGGAAGCAAGCTGGGACTAGCTGACACTTCGTTGATTCCTCACCCTGACATTCAACAAGCCCAAATCGAAGGACTGGCTGCATTCTACCTGCTGATCATTGGCCAAGTGAATAGGTAAGTAAAACGTCCAATATGACTTTTGACTCGTTTTAGGCTTCTCATCTCACACCGCTGTTACAGGGCTTGGAGAATATCCGGTACGGCAACTCGTTCCGCCATCGCTATGGGTCTTCATCTCAGGAGTGTTAGCAAAGATACGTTAGATATCTCGAAAGAGCTTCGTTGTCGAGTTTGGTGGTCGATCTTCGTCCTCGAAACTACTCTGTCAGTCATGACGGGTCGGCCGTACAGCGTGGCGAATCAGTTCTGCGCGGCGCCGTTGCCTCTGCCATTTGACGAGGACCAGTTTGGGGACGCGTTTGTTGCTCGCTTGCTGGCGGACGCCAACGCTCGACGGGCTCTTTCCAAATCCCTGCTGTCGGCAACGGCTCCGGATGCCGAAACCTATCTTCCCGCAGTCAAGCCGTGCGCGTCGCTCTACTTTTTGTTCACCGTTGAGATAGCCCGGCTTATGCGATGCGCAATCAACCTGCTTTACGCTCCTGGAGCCACCCGGTTGAGCAGCTATTCAGTGGAAAAAGCCCTTGAAGACCTTATTTCGACCATCGATTCCCTGCAAAGAAGGCTCCCCGAGCCATTCCAGTTCAGTCGCCCTCGGGAGGACCCGGCATTTGAGACGCAGCGATGGTGCCTTGCTTTTCAGTTCTATAGCGCAAAAATGACAATTGCCCGGATCGCTATTTACCGATGGGAGCGAAGTGGTCAAGCGACAAGCTCTCGGTGGAAGGAGATGTCGGACATATGCACCAATGCGGCCTGCAATATGCTCTCGCAGTTGCCCGATGAGCCTGACATTATCTGGCTGGGTCGAATTGCTCCCTGGTGCTGCATCTTGCATGATCTCATGCAAGCCCTCACGGTGCTGTTAATCGAGTTGGATTCGCGCGTCACGCACGGAGCCAAGGATCCGGAAATAATTTCAAGGTACATACAGAAAGGCATGCACTGGCTTTTAGCTATGGCTTCTCGGCATGCTGCTTCAGAGCGAGCGTGGCAGATCTGTCAAGATCTCTATCTGCGTCTTACACCGGCCGCGACGCCCTTGGCTCTTCGTAACCCTTGACGGCTACGATTTTGCCCTTTCAAAGGTCACAACACCCCGGATACATGCCCATTGCAGTCATAAAATCGACGGTGCTATGCATGACTATCTCAAGTAGGTAGTTGTACATTGGCACAAGCTTCTCGATTCGATTTACCAGGTAGGTACCCGGACGTAGTGTCATCAACTTTGTCGCCTGTGCTTTCGTAGTTTAGAGTAGACCATTGCTCAATCTTTTTCTGCATTGCTAACATCCTTCCTAGTCTAGGTTCAGCTCAACTATTCTCACAACTGAGGATCAAAAGTCATTTTAGATTAATGTTCGATGATCATGTATATACCCACGCTATAATTAAAGTCTAGAGTTATATTTCTAGAATACTGACAAGTTATGCCATTTGAGAGTCGCAGATTGCCACCTGTAGGCTGTAGCTCATCACTGACGACGGATCTCCGATCACATGCCAAGGATGATACAATCTTCCTCTCTCCAGTTCTGACCAATGAGAAGCTGCCATGGTGGGGTGTGCCCCCACCTGCTGCGCGCTTTGTTGAGATACCCCGCCCTGGAGATGGAAATTCAGCAAAAATCTCCTCCTTCCCCTGATCTCAATCCAACTCCAGATTCCTCTCCATCTTCCTCTATTCTCCGCCAGAAATCACAATGGGTGTCACCAAGGAACTCAAGTCCCCCGGCAACGGCGTCGACTTCCCCCAGAAGGGCGACTTTGTCACTATCCACTACACTGGTAGACTGACCGACGGCTCAAAGTAGGTGCCGATATAGCTATCCGCTGTCTTATGAGCAGGATCGCCTGTTTTTCTTAGACGAAGTCGATTACTGACCGGTAACCCTAGGTTCGACAGCTCCGTCGACCGGAATGACCCCTTCCAGACCCAGATCGGTACTGGCCGTGTCATCAAGGGTATTTTGATACGAATCCACTCGGATGTTCTGTGCTGACGAGGATAGGTTGGGATGAGGGTGTCCCTCAGATGAGCCTTGGCGAGAAGGCTGTCCTCACCATCACCCCGTAAGTTTGCATGAGCTTCGGTTGATTCTATTGTTATTCCATTTGCTAATGCGTGATATGATAGTGACTACGGCTATGGCTCTCGGTATGTGTCTACGGCTAGACATTGTGTCGCGATAGAACTAACATTTTTATCTTAGTGGCTTCCCTCCTGTCATCCCTGGCAACTCTACCCTCATCTTGTAAGTTCTTCCCTGAGCGTTTCTGGGTAGTGACGGCAGAACTGACTGGATTTTAGCGAGGTTGAGCTCCTTGGCATCAACAACAAGAGGGCTTAGATATCCTCTACAAGTGATATGATATAGAATCAATGCTTGAATAATGCAATTCTATTAGTTACTTGAGCAATGATTCATGGAGAATCAGGGTCACTAAGGATCGACGATACATGTAGGAAACTGTAGATGTTTTATGAAACACGTATGATCTCATGTATCAATTGAGCTGTCCAATGTAGATCTATCCCAACAAATTCTACGCCGTAGTTGCGGAGCACCGACTTATGGACAAGTAAAGGCTGGTGTAGGCTACAACTGAACCTCCACTGCGGAATGAAACTTATCTCATCAAGCAGGGTATAATATCACTTTATAATTGTCTCTTTGCCTATCAAACAAGAGATATGGTATGGAACCAGTCGTAACAGCTTCTGTAGCACAACGCACTTAGTCATGGACAACTGACAGTAGGGATGACATCAGTGCACGGTGCCTGAGGCAAATATCCACCGCGACGCGTCAAGCTGTCCCGCATCAGTCTAACCTCTTTTAGTTAATTCAGGCGCCTCAGACATAAGGTTGAAGTCATGATCAGCGATATTGCTCAGACCCTTGATTGCTGCAAGTTGAAGACTGGATTCTAAAAATAAGAAGCAGTGACCGTTGGGACAGTCCCTGTGGCTTATACATGAGATAAGGTTGGGCTGATTGTGCTCCGTGTGCCCTCTTCCCATGTCGATTGGTGGAAACTCCCAGTTACGTAGCTAATTGATACCAGATCTTCTCATTTTCAATCGACCTGACTAGTCAACGCTGCGAGATGTTTTATTGATGAAATGACCATATCATAACATGAGGCCTGGAGCAAGTAGACCGGTTGTGGCGTATCGCTGTGGCTGGTGAAGTGAGCTTGAAATGGGTTACATAATGACCCGTACCTAGGATCGTAGATATGACGACATATGCGATGACCCCAGACCGGTATCTGGCAGCTCCATTCAGGTACCGCCAGGAGTTGATATGACAGCGTTTGACGTGGAGGGATCCACGAGTGAATGAAATGCGCTCGATTGGAGTTGGTGATGAGCTCGAGAGTTGACGTCATTTGTTATGATGGCTGAATTGAAGATATAAAGCTTCGTGATGCTCTCGAGATTCTGATTCTTCCATCTTCAGCATACAACAATCAGCATACTGAATTGAACAATTGAACAATTACCATTGAACTTTCTATCTTCTCGAATATACCCTGATACGAACAACCTATCATAATGTCTGGACTCATGCACAAGGTGAAGGACGCCGTTACTGGCCATCATCACGATTCCACCCACACCTCCAATACCACTGGTACTCACCACGGCACGCACCACACCACTGCCGATACCACTACCACCAACCATGGCCCTCACAGCTCCAAGCTCGCCAATAAGCTCGATCCCCGTGTTGACAGCGACCGTGGTATGTTATGTTCGCACCTCAACCTCTTCTGCAGATGCTAACCACTATGATTAAAGACCACCGCTCAGGTTCTAACGCCACGATAACTCGGGGCCCAGATGGTGAGAAGGTCGCTCACACCAGCACACACGGTCCTCGCCCCATCGAGCCTGGCCATGGCCACTCTGCTGCTACTGGCACCACCAGCACCAACCGCGGCCCGCACAACTCCAACATCGCGAACAAGCTTGATCCTCGCGTCGACTCTGATGCGGACAACCGCGCCCGTCATGAAGCTATTGGCGGAACCTATGGCCTTCACAGCTCCAATGCCGCCAACAAGGTTGACCCCCGCGTTGACAGCGACAGAGGTGAGAACCACTGATTCAATCCTTCTGGATGACGTACTGACTCTTTCAGATAACCGTGCCGCCCACACTGGTGCTGGAGCCACCACCGGCGCCTATGCCAGCGGTGCCAACAACACCTACGGTACTTCGACTTCTACCAACGCCGGCCCTCACAACTCGAACATGATGAACAAGGTCGACCCCCGTATCGACTCGGACATGGACAACCGTGCTCGCCATGAGGCCATGGGTGGTGCCCATGGCCCTCACAGCTCTAACGTGGCCAACAAGTTGGACCCCCGGGTTGACTCTGACATGGACAACCGTGGTGCGTACGGAACCGGTGCGTATGGAACCACCGCTACCCACGGCACCGGCGCCGGAAACACCTTTGGCACCCACACCAGCTCGAACGCCGGCCCCCATAACTCGAACATGATGAACAAGGCCGACCCTCGCGTCGATTCCGACATGGATAACCGTGCCCGTCATCAGGCCATGGGAGGTGCTTACGGTCCTCATTCTTCCAACCTCGCCAACAAGCTCGATCCCCGCGTCGACTCTGACATGGACAACCGCGGCACTACCCACGGAACCACCCACGGAACCACTGGTTCCTACGGCTCTGGTCACGCCTACGGCTCTGGCGCTGGTACGCACACTGGCATGGGTACTGGCGTGGGAACAGGCATGGGTACTGGCATGGGTACTGATTCCTACGGCACTGGTCACGCCTACGGTTCTGGCGCTGGTACGCATACTGGCACGCACACTGGCATGGGTACTGGCATGGGAACTGGCATGGGAACTGGCATGGGAACTGGCATGGGAACTCACACCAGCACAAATGCCGGTCCTCACAACTCCAACTTGATGAACAAGGTGGACCCCCGCATCGATTCTGACAGGGACAACCGCGCCCGTCACGAGGCTCTTGCTTCCAACAGCTACAACGCCCCTGGCACTACCTCTCACACCGCGGGACCCCACAACTCCAACCTGATGAACAAGATGGATCCCCGTGTTGATTCCGATTTGGACAACCGTGGTACCCTGGGCACCCAGCGTGGTTTCTGAGCATGATACCCATTTCATCTTTTTCGCAGGCTTGAAGTTGAATGGTTTTGATATCCACTTATGCCGTGACGATGTCTTGTATGATTAGTTTTATGACCAATGACAATCATCTTATCTGAATCTTGCTGCAGCTTCTTAGTAACAGTTGTAATCTCCCACTATGAAGAGTAAGTAAGCTTTGGAGGCTCTGAGCTCCCTCAGTAGACTTGAATCCCTTCGTAGCAAAATCCCCACCACTGGCTCATCCATACATTCAGGCCGTAGGGGAACCTAGCTGATCATTTCTCACTCCCGGCAAGCACAGTCCGCCGTCGTATACAGGCTACAACCATGACAACAGTAATACTCACGATGTGCTTGCAGCAGCAGATGATTCAACTAATGCACCTGGTGGAAGATATCAGCAGCGTCCTGGAGGCGTGCTCGCCGTCCACGTAGCTCCCTGCCAGCGGTAGAGCGTGGCTTGGTCTTTGCCCAGAGCGTGGACCTTTTCAAGGTAGAGCACGAAGGCGTATATTTGCTATGCAGTCCTGGGCGGCGCTGACTTGGCTTAAGACCCTTCCGATCCTAATACGGATTCTGAGGATCTTTGGTTCGAGGGCAATTTGGTGCTGGAGGTGTGTTTATCTGTATTTTTCCCGCTGAAATCAGTCGCTGTCATGCTGAGCTGGAGTCTCACCTGGTGGATTCTTGTGATGATGATAGGCGTTGTTATTCTGAAGGCCAACCCTGACGGATAGACTGTCTGGTTGGGGATATATGGAAGAAAAGCGTTGCAACTTCACTATGCTGCGTTGATGTTGAAGGTTACAATTTCTGCTGTCGGCTCGACTGAATATCGGTAGGGAAGGGACACATTGTACCCCGTAGCAACTGACATAACAAGATGATGAGCAATTCTATATCGAAATATGCTCATCGGAAGAAGTCGGATGAAATCAGCTCATTGTTTTCGTTATGATATCCACCACATGTTCAGCGGTAATCTCAAATAACCATGGTTGATTCTGCTCTATCCTTGCCGTTCCATCATACATCGCGCCTGACTTTCCTTTCCAAGTATCCCAGTGGATGCAGTGGAGCAGGAGGTCTGGTCATGCGGTAGGAGGCAAAACATCGCCCGTGGTCATAGTCCATAGTCATGGTCCAACTTTTTGGGACAATCCCTGTCGATTTCTTCATATTATAGATCATGTATTTCATTGTGTCATTCCTGTTTGTCATGAGGACATCAAGGCCTGCTTGCACGCGCACCTTTGAGTACTATATCATAGTGGACTCGTTTGGTTCAATCTATAGACCATTAGTTGTTGCTCTACAGGACAGTTAGTTATAGTCTGGCGAATAATCAGTTGTCCTACCTTAGCATAGCAGCTGAAGCCATCGCAACCCTGAATAAGCATTGAGCTCCGGATTTCCTGCTGTACTGAGCATATACCGCTCCTGTCTAAGCTCCAGTTATAGTACTCGAATTAAGACGTTGATTAGGCCCTCTGTCTCCAACAGGAACTAACCATGGATTACTATCTAAAGTTTCAATCAGCTTTTACGCAAATAGGTAAAACAAACGGTTCACACATCGATTATAGCTCTATTATAGCACCGGGATCAGTATTGCTTGAGGCAATATCCATTGCGCCATATGTTGAAGTTCCAGGGTGTGGATAGTTGCGAGTTCTCACGTGTGCATAATTGGGTTTCAGCAATGACTATATTTAGCAGTAATTGACTTGATTTAACATGCACAAGGCTGAAAACAGTGGATATTGCTCCATAGATAAGAATTCCAAGGTTTTCCCATTATTGATCAGTAAGTAGATCAGCGTTGGGGAATGTTCTGGGGCAATAAGCGAGGTCTTGGCATCAGGGGTTGTTTACCTCCTAGTCGGACCCATGCGTTTCATCCCCTTTCTCCCTACACACACCCACACGGCAATGGTGGGAATCCAGCAAAAGCAGCGACATCATCGCTACATGATCCTTCCGGCATCGGGAGCCGATGGATAGGTCACCTAGGAGTGAGACATCTTCCCCGAACGTTCGAGCCTGCAAGGTACCTGCAGAAAGAAGAAACAGTCCGGTGCTTGGCATCGAAGATCGGGGTTGGTAATATCCACTTTGGGGCCAACTAGCCAGTTTCAAGTCTTGCTAGTCAGGGTTTGCGACAGAGGAACTGCTCAGGAGTCCAGGGTCAAGACTTATGGGTGTCTTCTCACATGCCTTGACCTGGTGAGCTCGGCACTATTGCTACGGCGTGTGGAGACAAGCTGAACAGAATCATCGACTCACTCGTACCAATATGAAACTAAATTCATGCAGAAAATATCGTACCGAGGCCTCGAGTTACCTTTGAATCCAAGTTCCAACGTTACGCTGGACCCTTGATACATGCTTGCTTTCGTGGTAGATCATTAGTTCGTTACATCTCGATACTTCTCGTTTTCTTTACCCCAACAGGCATTCCGATCATTTGTGCACGGTTTACGGGTAATCGGAAGACCAAAATTAGACAAATCTCAAACCGAACTACGGCGTGGAACCCTGGCGATCGCATGGTCTAGCCGGGGTCAAACGATCCAAAACCCGAGCTTGGGCAAAATCAAGACCTGACCAGGAGTTGGACTGTTCAGGAGGCGGACTCGTTCGTGCGATGTTCAATTTTCTTTTCGCGCTAAGGCTGGAGTCTCCACCAGGATAACTCTATTCGCAATGGCTTGAGATCGGTTCTCTCCGAGCTGCACTGTAGAGTATGATGATGGCTCGTCCGTTGCAGTCATGGGTCCTAGGTCATGTTCTAATGCCATGATGCTACACATCGAATTCGCTCTGTTCGTATCCCTCGAGCTTGTTCATGGTTTCTCTAAGGCAAACTGACGCTCAGGTGGACAGATCTATCACATCGACATCTGCACAAACTATGTAGCAACCATGCTACCCGAAGTAGATCAGCCCTGGAGCCCCAACTGGGTGCTAGCTGGTTTCACCCCCTGTCCTTGTCTTGGTCCAAAACTCGGTTCACCATCAAGCCCTGTCACTCTGGACGCCATCGTTTCATCCTCCGGGAATAGAATCATTCCTTCCAAAGGCAGGAAGAATATCTCCCCAACGTCACAGAGCGACCACAGATGCATAAATACCTCTCAACTTCCCATCTTCTTCCTCCTAATCATCCACCAATCCACTCACTGCTCCTCTGGTAGAAGCATCTCCTCCTTCTTTTTCTCTCGTTTCTTTTCTTCTCAATCAATAAAACCTATCGTTCTTCCCTTCGTTCAATATGCATCTCGCTCTTTCTCTTCTTGCCCTCTCGGCTACAACACTGGCTGCGCCGGTGCATGCTCCTCAAAATCAGGGTTCTACCGACCCGGTTCGTGTCAGCAAACTCCTGACACCCATCTCCCACCCTGCCAAGGAGGAACGTCACGTGGAGGCACGTACCTTGGGCCTCCTGACTGGTCTGCTCTCCCACGCTCTTGGCGGATCATCTGAATGCAAAGAATGCGAGGGTGAAGCCGGTGGCTCCGCTAGCGGTGGATTGGGTGGCCTTATGAGCGGTGGACTGGGCGGTCATCTCGGGGGTGGTATGGGTGGTATGGGTGGTGGTTACGGCGGCAGCGAAAACGGCGGCGACTGTGATGAAAATGGTGAAGGAGTGAGCATGGGTGGTTCCTCCTCTGGCAGTGCTGGAGGAAGTGCAGGCGGTTCGTCCAGCGGTTCAGCTGGTGCTCCTGGTGCTCCTGGTGCTCCTGGTACTCCTGGTGCTCCTGGTACTCATGGTGCTCCTGGTGCTCCTGGTGCTCCTGGTTCTTCTGGTTCTTCTGGTGCTCCTGGTGCTCCTGGTGCTCCTGGTGCTCCTGGTGCTCCTGGTGCTCCTGGTGCTCCTGGTGCTTCTGGTTCTTCCGGTCCTTCTGGTGCTCCTGGTGCTCCTGGTGCTCCCGGTGCTCCCGGTGCTCCCGGTGCTCCTGGTGCTCCCGGTGCTCCTGGTGCTTCTGGTTCTTCCGGTCCTTCTGGTGCTCCTGGTGCTCCCGGTGCTCCTGGTGCTCCCGGTGCTCCTGGTGCTTCTGGTTCTTCCGGTCCTTCTGGTGCTCCTGGTGCTCCTGGTGCTTCTGGTTCTTCCGGTCCTTCTGGTGCTCCTGGTGCTCCCGGTGCTCCTGGTTCTTCTGGTTCTTCTGGTGCTCCTGGTGCTCCTGGTGCTCCTGGTTCTTCTGGTTCTTCTGGTGCTCCCGGTGCTCCTGGTGCTCCTGGCAGCTCCGCCCCCGGAAGCCCAGGCGGCTCTGGCTCTAGCTCCGGCTCCGGCTCGACTGAAGGTTCTGGCCATGGCTCTGGTTCTGGTTCTCCTGGCAGCTCCACCCCCGGAAGCCCAGGCGGCTCTGGCTCTAGCTCCGGCTCCGGCTCGACTGAAGGTTCTGGCCATGGCTCTGGTTCTGGTTCTCCTGGCAGCTCCACCCCCGGAAGCCCAGGCGGCTCTGGCTCTAGCTCCGGCTCCGGCTCGACCGGAGGTTCTGGCTCTGGTATCAGCATCGGCGGCACCACGATTCCCAGCGGCGGCTCCTCTGCTTCTGCCTCTGCCTCTGCCTCTGCCTCCGCCTCCGCCTCCGCCAGTGCCGGTGCTAGCGCCTCGGCTGGTGGCTCTACGACTGGTGGATCCGGCTCTGACAACGGCGACGACTACGGTGACAACGGCTGCGAGAAGTGCGGTGAGGACTCTGGTTCGGGTGATGACTCGTCCAAGGGCGGTGATGACTCCGAGGACTGCGATGAGTAGGAGTGAAAAGCCAACCTCCCTCCTGTCCTGCTGTACTTTTCTAATACCTGTATGACTGTACGGTATCTGTGTCTGTGTCTATATCTGTGCGCCTCCAATTATCATTGGAGCCTGCTTCCTTTTTGCCTGTCTCTCACTTTCATGTAATACCGAATGTGTCACTCCTTACGATCAAGATCAAAATCAGCGATAGAGCTGCATAATGAAGCTATCAAGCAATACTTTGAATTATTCAAAATTCTCTATCCATCTAACCCGGGTATCACAATATTAACCTAGCACAGTCTACAGTTTATGATCCGGTCTAACCCTTTCGTTGCACACCCGCCTTCTTCGGCACCCGAAACGCCCAGTATAACCCCACAGCCGCAACAACATTGACGACAATATACACCCAAAGCAACCCAAAATCCCTCCACCGATCCGCATACTTGATCCCAAACCCCGCCAGAAACTCATCCGTCGAACTCACCCGGCAGTACCCGCACTCCTCCGTCGCGGTCGCATCAACCACATACCCCCCGACAGACGACACATACGGATCCAGAAACTGGCCGCAGGTCATGTTCGGCGGCGGTCGCAGGGTCAAGATCTCGGTCGGACTGCATCGCACGGGGGCCTTGGCGACGGCTGCCGACATGATGCCGGAGACAAGATAGGTGGCCGGCGAGGCGCGGTACATGAAGGTCCAGAATTTGGGGAGGTCGGTGTAGGTTACTCCGATACTACCATTCATTAGTGAGAGCTGCCAGATGGGTGAAAAGGGGAGATGCTCACCCGCAAAACGCAATGCAGAGGATCCACATCAGACTTGCCAATGTAGCGGCTGTATCCGGGACCTCAAGCCAGGAGATGGCGAAGTGTGAAAACGTGCTGACGAGAAGCATGAAAAGCCAGAGGAACAGGAATACGAGGAAACCGCGGATGTGCACGTCGTCTGGAGAGGTGTTCTGCACGAAACCGACGGGGTAGTACCAGCAAAAGTACATTATGGCGGCAACGGCAGTGTTCCACAGGATTTCTACGAGGATGTTGGAAAGGAGGTATGCTGGGCTTCTGCATTAGTTTGATGATTGATAGAGAAGGGTAGGACTGACAGATCCAGGAGTATGTCTTAGAGGGCCGTTCGCGCACTTCAAATAGCGCGCGCTGTGGTATGAACATGGGCATGATTTGTTCGTTGAGGTTGCCAAAGAGGACGAGATACATGAAGATGGCGTAGAGTTGATTCTGGAGGCCCTGAAGAGTGTTGGTGGCGTTGAAGCTGAAGCCGATGTACAGCGACTGCTTTGTCAGTAGTGTTCGTTTTTGAGAGGAGGACTCGCAACTTACTGCTAGTACGCAAAGACATAGCTTCGAGTAGATATACGAAGGCGATCTCCAGAAGTGCTTGGCAACGCGAGAAAAAACCTCTTGAAACTCCTGCCAGAAGGTGATATGAGTTGGGGGCGCCAGGGATGCAGCTTGTTCCTGTGATGATCCTGAGGCACGTAGACGAGCAAGTTCCGCCTTGACTTGTTGATACTCGGGAGAAGCGCGCCAAACGTCGCCCCAACGGTCGTCCTTGATTACCTCCAGCATCCACTCTGCCGGATTGGCATTGGACGGACACTTGACCGCTCCATTGCGCTCCAAATACTCTATGAGTGTAGAGGCATTTGGCCCAATGTCTGCCAAACGTCAGGGAATGCTGCTCGAGAAATGCAAAGCCAACCTACCACCGAAATATACCGTCTTCCCACCAGGCTGAAGCAGAAGCAGCCTGTCAAACCTCTCGAAGAGCACCGCTGACGGTTGATGGATAGTGCACAGGATGGCCTGGCCACTGCGCACCAACTTTTCAATGAGGTCACAGATCGCCCACGAAGTTTGCGAGTCCAGACCCGATGTTGGTTCATCTAGAAAAACGCTGTCCACGCAATGCGCCTTGTCAGAAATCTGCCTGAGGCCACAGTAAATTGCCTGAGATCACAACTTACAGAAGTTCCGGCCGAGCTGCCAACTCTACCCCAATCGTAAGCCGTTTCCGCTGCTCAACGTTCAGTCCTTCCCCGGGAACACCGATGACCGCGTCGATAAACTCCTGCATTTCCAAAAGATCAATCACCTGCTCGATGAACGCGAGTTTCTCTTCTCGGGAGACATGTGCGGGTTGGCGTAAGAGGGCGCTAAATTCGAGGGCTTCTCGAACGGTCATGGTGTCGAGGTGAAGATCTTGCTGCTGCACGTAGCCGATGCGACGTTGGAATGTCTCGTCGGTTTGTTTGCCGTCGATCAGAGTATCACCGGAGATAGCTCCTACGGTGACCCGCGTGGCAAGGGTATCTAGCAGGGTTGTCTTACCGGCACCAGAGACGCCCTGGATCGTTAGTCTCGGCGCCGATTCCCAAATGGAGGACTGTCTTACCATAAGCGCTGTGGATGTTCCCGGGCGGACCCATCCATCGACGTGATCGAGGAGTCTTTTCTCCTCGTCACCAACCTTGATATCGTAGCACAAGTCCTCCCAGTGGAAGGTCGGGCCTGCCTTCCATGACTTCACGGGAGTCCCATTGTCATGAGTCTTCTCAGCAACAATGCTCCGGTTGTTGGACTGAGATTCGACATCTCGCTTCTCAAGGAAAAGACCAACGGCCTTGCGTCCCCGGCGAAAGACAAGAACCTCGCCTTTACTCTTGGGAGGGCGCGCATACTCCGCGGCAGCCACATACACTACGAAGAAAAACGCTAAGAATCCGAACAGAATTCCAACGTCCCTTTCAGTCACGTCAGCATAATCATGGAAGCAGCTCACAGGAAATATACCTCCACTTATGTCCGCTGCGATAACCAAAGGCCAGATTAAGGTATCGATCGCCATTGATAAGGTCAGACCCAGGTACTGCACCAACAGTCGCACAGCTCCGCTCTTCGCCTACGAGGAAATCATATCCCCGTCCTGTAGGGACTATATGCGCGCATTTATACTCACGATGATGAAACTCATTCACCATCAACGCCTCAAACGCATATGCGAGCGGATTGATATAGTTCATCCATCGTGACCAGCCCAGCATATATCCTGTCGGGATGGTAAAGCCCGTATATATCATCACGCCTAGAGTCAGTAGTGCGCTTGGAATCATGGCCTGATGAGAGGTGCGAGTGACCGAGGCCAGCGTGCGGTATACCGCGGACATAACCAGGGTGGTGAGGTAGGTGACCAAGCAAAAGAAAAAGAAAGAACCTGCTTCGCGGCGAAGATTGGACATGAAGTAGACGACGGTGTTGAAAATAAACATGTTGGCGGTTTTATATGGCAGGTCCATGAGGTAGCTGGCGATGGCCTCTGCGGATTGGTGATAGAAAGCATAGTCGTTATGCTTCTCGACAACGGACCGTTGGTCGTAGAGGGTGAGGACCTGATACATGAGCATCTGCTTTGATTTGAAGGTCAAGGAATGCATACCTCAACCTGACTTGCAAACGCGTTCAAAAGTAAGGAGAAGAAGATCACGCCACCGCGGTAATAGAACGTGGAGGAATCACTCTTGAGATTGAAAAACATACTTCCCAGTACAAGCGACAGGATAAAATGGAAGAGCAGCTGGGCAATAGTAAACTCCGGAGTGGCGAGGAATCTCCTCCAGCTCCTCCACAAGCACTGGCGCACTTGGTTGATGAACGAGAGAGTGTAGGGGGATTTAACACGCTGTCTCTTGTCTTGTTCTGCCTCTCGAGATCGTAAAAACTCCTGCAGGCGCTCATCAGCAGCATGCTTCTCCTTATAATTTTGCAAGTCCTGCAACAAAGCCTGACGCTGGGGACTCTGTTTCCATCTTTGCTCAAATTCTTCTGGAGTCCGGGGCACCAGATGTTCGTATCCCTGTCTGGCACGTCGTTCTTGGGGGCTTGTCATGGAGGTCAAGAAATCTGACGTCGTCTGTCTCTCAGGGCCTGCGATTATCAGCTCAAAACCCTGATCGTGATAGAACTAGATGATTCATACACTCGAATCCGAGACTCTGAAAATAGGCCTTGGCGTCGCCCACCCTTCCAAAGAAGATCTGCTTTCCTTTATAAAGTACCGTGACTTTATCGAACATCTGCAGATGATAATCCGTTATTAGCTCATTCTATGCCAAGTAACCATGCCAAAATCATCACCTCATATGCTCTTTGTGGCGTCTGATAGATCGCGACCACTGACGCGACCCCCATGTAGTCAGACTGGATGCGTAGGTTCTCACAAAACTGCACTGCATTTCCACTGTCCAGACCCCGCGTCGAATTATCCCAGCACTGCAGCTTCGCCCCGGTCAGCGCCGCCTCCGCGATACTCACTCTCTTCCGCTCTCCACCGCTCACGCCACGCACATAGTCACTTCCCACCCGGGTTTTCTTAGTATGACTGATCCCAAACACTGCCATGATCACATCCCGCAGCATATCTCCAACCTGGGAAGCAGTGAGAACCACTCGGCCATTTTGACGCAGAGGTGTATTCCTCGCTCTGGCGGCAAAAGTAAGGGTCTCGCCGACTGTCAGATGGGGAAGATGAATGTCCACCTCACCGCTGTAAAGTATGTCGCCGCGGAACCAGGTCTGCATGTACTTGGGATTGATACCACGGTAGTCAATATCTGCGTCGGGTTTAGTGTAAAGGCCTGCCGTGCGCCCAGACAGTGATTTGAGGAGCGTCGAGCATCCAGACCCGGGAGGCCCCAGAACCAAGAGTAACTCTCCGTCTTCGACAAGGCCCTCAAAATCTTGCAAAATAGCGACCCGTTGCTTGGATGTGGCTGGGCGTAGCCTGTCGATAATGCCGGAGAATATCCTCAAGGCTAGATTCCCTGTGGTTAACTGGTAGGCGGCTGCGCTGCTGTAGCCGTATACGCTGAGCTTGGAGAAGGCAACACCACTTTTGCGTGGAGGGACGTCGCTGTCGCTTGTCAGTCGAGTAAAGGCCCTGACCCATGACTTTGGATTGAAATTGGGTGAAGAGGGATCGAGTTCGCTTTGTTTGGTCTGACTGAGTGCCGCCAAATCGGGTTCAAAGTTTGCTGATAGACGGCTAATCTGGCGAGCAAGATTACTGATCTCTTCTTCCCTTGATGTCTCTTCCATGGAGGTTGTTTCTGAGTCGCTTGGTGATGGTTTCGTGGAGGTCGAAATGGAGTTGGTCAATGGCGGTCTATCGGACTACATTGAGACGAATGATGCGCAAACTCTGCTTCCTGATAGACTAAAACCTGCTCAATGTTTGGAATAGTAGAACCTGTGGAAGAATAGCGTACTTATATGCATCCTCATTTACTCTGCATGATCCAGAGCTCTAGAATGGAGTGGTCCGAAGACCGAGTTAAACCAGGCAATGGGAAGCCAAGAACCGAACACCGAAATCCCTCAAGCCCTAATTAACACCTGGATCCGATATCACACATCCAAACAACGTCCGAAAGTCAATCTCGGCCATTGGGATCCCGTCAAATCCTTGGCCTGGTTCAGTTATCAATGGGTAATGCAGATATTCGGACTCCCCGGGCTCCCAAGGCACCATTATGTCAGCCTGAACCCCTACATGATCATTGCTACCGTTTAAACTTTGGCTTTCTGGCATTACATGAACCTACTGCCGTCAGAGAAGAGCATAAGAAACCAAAATTATAAGCTCACCTCATCTGAGAATGTCCTAACAGGACTGGCCGCGGACAAGTGGCCCGTGTTGAAGGTGGTCTCGCTGTGTTGGTTATTCTGACTGGAGTTCTTAACATGTTGTCGTGCGATATGAGCGAATTCAGCCACGATCGAGGCAGGCAGCGATCCACCAGACGTATAATCCAGCAAGCCAAAATGGCCCGCTGCTACGTTCAACAGAGACAGATTGATACGAGTTTCCGGATGCGTGGGATTGTGTATTACAAAGTCGAAGAGAATGAACAACGCGGCCAGTGGTAGATGGGCTAAAATGCTGTACATCAGGTCAGATTTAGGCTTTCGTTCAGTGGCTCAATATGCAGGAAACTCACAACAGCGGTGTATACGACGCTACATCTACATACTGCGTCATCTCAATCACCGTACGCGCCGCATTGAGAAGGTTCCATTTACCATCTTCGCACTGAGCTGCAGGCTCTCGCGAACAAACATGCAACTTGAGCCGCGCAAGAGCGATGACTAAGCCGTAATATGCGAAATGTGTCTGAATTATGGCGGTCTTGGTACTTGGATTGGCTAACCGGTGTATATCAACCGGACAGCCGGGTCTAAAGTCTTCCGGAACTGTCCTCCGCCAATTCTCCAGCCGGTCCTCGATTTTAAGGAGGGAAGAACGGGACGATTCCACACCGCGTATCATCGCGCTGATGGAGAAGAGAGTGGTATATGCCTGCGAAAGGATGCGACTGAAGCGAATGGAGGAGAAAAACCAGTTGAATCCACCAACAACGGCCTCGGGTGTGTCGGGAATGGGACAACCAATATCATCGTCTGGGATCATCTAGCCTTGAATTAGAGAGAGCAATTATCTCTAGTGAGCGTTATACATACAGAAGCTCTTCGAGCATGGAACGTCATGTGTTTCTCCATGTAGTATATCACCCAGAATGTCCTGCGGCAGGCCGCATTGTAGTGATGTTCCTCGTCGCCAACAGCTCTATGGTATCGGAGGGCGAGAGCCATCCGAGTTGCTTCCATCAAGAGCAATTCGTCAACTTGAAGGCAGCAAGTAGTGTTCGCGAAGATTGACTGGGGCCTGCATGTCAGCTTCTGTACGTTAAAGAAGCTAGCAACGCACCATTGCAACAAGAGCCTGTCTTCAATTAGCAAACGGCTCGTTTAATCTCCATATCATCTTACCTGAAGGCTCATCAATGATTCCCTCGGAACCAGTATATCTGGAATATAGCCTAGCGCAACTTGGAAAAGACACCACGCCTCACCTTGGCCTGGGTCAAAGTTACGACGCTCGTGAAACTGGCATCCCAGGGCTAGGATGGCATGATACAGCGCAGCGAATGCTGTTTCCGATGTAATGATCTCCGAAACATTAGCTGTATACGCTTTCTCCTCGAATTCCCTGCGGTCAAGGAATGGGAATATTGAATGGAGATTGGAAAAGTACGCTAATGCAGTCAGTAAACTCCACGCCAAGAACGCATAAAAGCATTACATTCAATATAAGACCTCGCAATATCCTGCGGCACAGTCCGTTGAGTGGAGGTTCGCTTGAATTTCACCGCAGACAAGGAAGAGGAATCTTGAATCACCACTCGGCTTCGAACCACATCTTCGATCCGCTCCACCAGTTCCTTCAGCCTGTTATTTCCCAGTTTCTGGGACAAATGGCGTAGTTTACTATCCGAGAAAAACGCCAGATTCGAACTCGCCACTTCGAATGATCAGACTCTTAACTCGAATAATGGGCTAGGGGAGCATACCATAGTGATCAGCTGCCTGTCACGGCGTCAGCAGACGATACGACTACCTCGAGAGATGCTCTATTCACCCTAAGACAAGCAAAATCATCCCGCAGAATCCCATCCTCACCGTTGTGATCGAGCATATAATCCAGAAAGACACGATCAGAATCCGGGGAATGCTGCTGCTGTCTCTCAGCGTGAATTTGAGACAACATCGCATCTGCATTCATTTAGAGCCTGTCTGTCCGCTGGTAAGCGAATACTCACTCTCAGGCTGATGTAACCGTTTGTTGACTTTAAGTCTCCGTTTGATCTGTGTAAATTGACAAGTGTCATTACGTTTCTGGAGTGATCGATCAGCAGCTGATGTTGCTCTTTCTTAGAAACAAACTTACAATACAGTTCGTGCATGCAGAGTGTTCTCCAGGGTTTACTATTTTAACATGTTGGTCATTACGAGTCTGACTCAGCGTGCTTGAAACAGACAACATACTGATACATCGAACCTTGCGATTCCTGCATTGATCGCAAGACTTGCACGTTTTTGGCTGGGGGCTTTGAAATTGGTAGGATTCCATCATTGGTCAATCAGAAAACTATTATTGACATAAGATGGATGAATCGATACGGCGAGGGTACGAAGTATGATGGAAAGAGAACGACTTTGACGGGCCGAGAGTATTGTGCAGGAAGGATGGGGAGGACGGGGAGCCGGAGTTCGGGTCTTGGCAGCATCAATATGGAACCAGAGATGGACCTAGTCTCGGCGTTCGGTTTGTTGCTAAAAAGCAATCTAGGGTTCATGGGATATTGCTGTTTGATACGTAATGATCATCTGAAGACTACAAGTATAGTGTAAGGAAAAATAATAAGAGCGTAAGAGATGCAATTACTGTACGTCAGTCACCTCGTATCTCTCAAAATCCAGGCTGACAGTGTGAATAACTATCCGGTCAGTTCTTGGCCTTGAGCGACAAATAGCTCGACATAAGGCCAAAATTCTAGGCAACCGCGGTGTTGCTTTGACGTTCACTATAAAATAAATTTCACCTGGCAGGATCATGAGATGAGAGTAGAAGTAGTCGTGAAGTCGTGTTCTCCAGCTACAACGGTTCCCTCTGCTCGGGTGACGAGAGGGCCATACTTTGAGAGCTAAAGCCGGTCTACTCTTGGTCATACAGAGGGAGTAGATTACCAGACGGTGACGTTATATAGGGCACGAAGCTTGTACATTCAAACGGTTTGGAAGGGACGAGATATGCTGGAGCTGTAAGACGCTACAATGCCGCAATGAGAATGGACAACGAGCCACTAAATTTACCATTATTTTTATTTCTCGTTCAGAATGACATTCTTAGTGATAGTCAAGATAACAACATTGTTGGCTGATAAATTGTAGGGTTGACGCCAAGTCTGCATAACGTTATGCTTGACTATTTGATAATTAAACATGATTACCTCAACGTCAATCTCTAGAATAAATACTTGATCTTATCCCAACAGTTAATCTAAGAGAGATCATACCATTCAAACTCACAATTACCTCTCGTCTAGCAATATGACAATCTTCCGAGGCATCTCCCTCCACATGACGGTCTACATTGACCCAGCCAATCTTGCTACATTCTGGAAAGCCTTCAAGCCAGTATACGAGCAAGTCATCACGGAGCCGGAATGCACCTTCTTCGAGGTCTATCAAGACCCTGAGAATCCGGGGGCAATCACATGGGTGGAAAACTGGTAGGTAGTCTGTCCATGACATGCAAGACCATAGCTGACTGGGGCAGGTCAAAACCAAAGGAATGGATCTTTGAGGTATGTTTAGTTGGTCATAAGGAGGAAATGTTGCAGAATCTGACATTGGCTAGGTCCAAGCCAAAAAGCCGTACTATAGGGATTATGTTGCGACAACGGTGCCGTTGTACCTCAAGCCCCGAGAGGTCAAGGTGCTGAATCGTGTTGGAGCGCCGTATGTTGCAGTTAAAACGGAGAATGGGGGGTTATAATATATGCACTTCATTATTTATATTGAGGGGAAATATGAGAGTCAAACTGAATCTACATAATATCTACCTTTGAAAACAGCCTATTCCCCTTTAACTGGATGGAACATAGATACAGCTCCATATTGATTGTTCGTCCCTCTCACATCAATTCACTCAATAAAGCCAATAAACTATGCATCGCGAATTGTATGGTATATAGCCTCAATACTGCTCCATGCCATTACAGTACTTGGAACAATGGGCCGCATAAGGTGTCAACATAATGTCCTGTGCTTTGAGGCTAAGAACGACATATTTATTTTCAGGTCGAACAAGTCAGAAATAGCACCTAGACCTAGCTGTCACTTTTGCCGACTAGTTTCTCTCGACAGTTGACAATCGGCTAAAGTTCCATGCATCGTCACGGCTGGCGGCAGAATGTAGGCTATTCTGATGTCGATGGCTAGTATGCAGGATAATTCTACTGCTCAGACGTCGTTTAACCGTAAAAGTATATCTCGGGGTAGCTTCGTCTCCCCCGCATTCTAAAACTCTTGTGATACTTATTCTGAGACACGCATTAAGCTAATGTCCAGATGTTTCTCTGTAGCCTTCGAGCCTATCCTTGGCAATCAATAAGCTTAAATGGGAACCAGGAAATGCGGTTGATCCTGTATAATGTCAAATCTGAGAGACCATCAAACGTGCAGCAATCTTCCTGTTTTGTCTGCACTCATCCTGAGACATAGAATGCTCCAGGCGATTCATATCTCGGCGAAACTCAGACAATTCTGCCGATCCCTCCTTCAAGCCAGTTCTAATATCTAATGGCCCACCGGCAAAAGTGGGTGTCGATCACAACATGAAACGAAACAATTAACCTGAAATTATGAGATTCACCTTGACACGCGGATTCGTAATCCCTTCATCGGCTGAAATCCGCTGAAGCGATGAATACTTAAGCCATGAATTCTCCACTAGGACCTCCTCTTCTCCTCATCATCGAAGCAATTAAGCAATAATTGCAATATGGTCTCCTTCTCTTCTCTCGCTCTTGCTCTCTCCACCGTCGCTGGTGTGCTGGCTGTGCCAGGCTCGGAGAAATACGTCGAGCTAGCCAAACGTCAGATCACCACCTCTCAGACCGGCACCAACAACGGCTACTACTACTCCTTCTGGACCGACGGCGGCGGTGAGGTGTCTTACACCAACGGCAACGGCGGCCAGTACAGCGTTGACTGGACTAACTGCGGCAACTTCGTCGCTGGAAAGGGTTGGAACCCAGCCAATGCCGAGTAAGCTTTCTTCTCTTCTCTGCTTCAATGTACAATGCTAATGAATTCAGGACGGTCACCTACAGCGGCACCTGGAAGCCCAGCGGAAACAGCTACCTCTCCGTGTATGGCTGGACCACCAGCCCCTTGGTCGAATACTACATCGTGGAGAGCTACGGCTCGTATAACCCCTCCACTGGGGCCACCCTTCTCGGAACCGTCGAGAGCGACGGCGGCACCTACAACATCTACAAGACGACACGGACGAATGCGCCGTCTATCCAGGGCACCGCGACCTTCAACCAGTACTGGTCTGTTCGGACTTCGAACCGGGTGGGCGGGACTGTGACCACGAAGAACCACTTCGATGCATGGGCCAAGGCGGGTCTGGAGTTGGGAACCTTCAACTACATGATTGTTGCGACGGAGGGATACGAGAGCAGCGGGTCTGCTTCTATCACTGTTTCTTAGCTCTCGCCTTGTCTTTCTCTTGTCTCGTGAAGCCAATCAGAAAACTGGTCCTCTGTCATGGTCCTTGGTTGGTATAGCTAGTTTGTCCATAGTGTTGACTGTCGCTCTTTAATTCAGACATTCTGCGGGGGATCATTATCGTTTGGAGATGGCTGTGTAGAGTACTGGCTTTCTTGGCTAATATATGATCATATTCTACTATATTAAACTTGGTAAGACAAGCCACAAAGCTTCTTTCAGCCATAGCATGAGGTGTCAGAGTGACCAACACCCCTTTAGTTCGCTCTAATATCCTAATACCGGGTGTTCAATAATTCAGTCTGCGATATAGCACCATTTACCTCACATTTGTGATTATCCTCAAGCCTGTCTTCAACATCTTACCCGGGACTCGGGGCCTGGGCATTCGGGAACCTTTACCCCGAGGGCCCAGAGATGTACATGTGCACTATACAGCTGTCTCCACATACATCTCTATATCCTAAAGCAAAACCAAGAAAGCTTCTGATGATCGTCATCCATCTTGGCCTGACTGAGGGAAATCTTTCACTGCCGTCGGAGATTAATACCACGCGAGTGCGCACAAAGATGCAGGCGATTGCGTCCGGGTGGAACTGGATGGCTGTTTTTGCGGTGGTGACGATTACGCCGATTGCGTTTGGTAGGCTGTCCTCCATCTTCCTGTGCTTGTATCTCAAATACTGACGAAAGTACTGACGGAAAAGCGAACATCGGATGGAAAACATTCATTATCTTTGCGGTGCTGAATGCTGCCTTCATCCCCATGGTCTACTGCTTCTATCCCGAAACTAAGGGGCTGGAGCTGGAGGATATCCCGCTACTCTTCGCCAAGGGGAAGTTACGGGGGGTGTCTTGACGTCCAAGGTAGGCCGAACAGTGACGCCGGGGCAGCATGCTCGAGATGTTCAGGTAGACAGGAAGGTGGAAGTGCAAGAGATTGAAGCGGCAGCTTGATTAGTTCAATCTCAATAGATATATAGAGTAGATATCAATACGGTTACATTCTCAATCGCAGTCACAATCGCAGACGAGACAGACATATGGAAACACTTGACAACGACATCACATATCGTGAACAGTCGGTTCAGGCTCCAGATCCGGCCGAAGATTCTTTGTGGTCTTTGTACTCTTCGTCTCCTGCTTCTTCACCTCGAATTGGACATCGCCCCGATCGGCCTTGACTGATGCCTCGCTTACTGTCGAGTCAATCTCCTCCCATTTCTCATGGCCCTTGTGGTCTTTCTCCTTGATAATGGGGGGAAGTTCAAAGTTGTCGGGGTATTGGGGCGGGATGTAATCTACATTACCATGGATTAGCGATGATACGGTTCATGCTGTGATGAGAGACTTGCATTTATCGCCCTTGTTGGAATGGTATTCCGAATGATAGGCTCGGAGGAGGGGGAGGGGTCTGAAGCGGACGGAGGTCCGGATAATAGTGGTGATGGGTCTCAAGGACATGATATGGGACTGTGTGTTCACTAGAGTGTTATCAATTCTTGATACTCGTTAACGTCGAAAAGACTAGAGGTTAGCATCTTCTTTTATATATCTCGATCAATCATGATGATGTCAGGACACTGGTATACGAATCCATCATTGGTTCCCAAGTTGTAACCTCAAGGTATCCATGTATAGAATAACCTAAAGATCTCCGCAGCTGTCATGCCACAGCTCAGTGGCGAATACTGGTACACCCACTACTACCTACCTACCTACCTAGCTAACTCTACCTTAGGAATTTCCAGCAGCCAACCAATCCACCACCTCCCTCGTACTCATCACCTCCGCAAACTCCCCCCTCAGACTCTCCACCGAAACCGCATGCACCGTCTCCGCATCAAACCCGCCCTTGGCCCACGTCGCCGTCGCATCGCTAACAAGCACCACAACCCCTTGCTCCACCGGCTTCACAGTCTGCTTCCCATCCGCCAACACCTCCGGCCGTCCCTCCGGATAAACATCCACCACCCCCAAATTCGCCGCCATCCGCACCGTCGTCGACACACAGTGATCCGTCGTCAGCCCCGCAAACAACACCTGCCTAATCCCTCTGTCGCGGAGATACGCCTCCAGCCCCGTCCCGATAAAACACGAGTTGACGTTCTTCCAGAATACCGGCTCTGAATTGTCTGCGGTAGGCTGCGCGAAGTCCAGCGGGTGGGCGCCTTTGCTGGGGTCGGCGGGGTGGAGCGGGCTGGTTGCGGAGGAGGAGGAGTGGAAGACGTGGATGATTTCTAACGGGAGGGCGGGTTTGGTTTGTCGGGCTGTGCGGAAGGCATTGAGGAGAGACTGCAGGTTGGTTTCGTAGTTGGGGTTGGAGCGCGAGGTGCCCCAGTAGGTTGGGTGAGAGAAGGCCGCTTGGTTGTCGATTAGGACGAGCGCGGTGGGGAGGGAGAGGTTGAGCATTTTGATATGGATTGTAGGTATTAATTGAGGTGAGGTTGAGATGTAGATTCCTATTGCTATGGGAAATTGGTAGTTTACTTTATAGTTATACTGCTATGTCGATGACTCAAGTTACAAAGCAATGAATTGTCAGCAGCGAAATCGACTTAATTAGATGATTTGATTGGCTATCATAAAACTTGGCGCTGTCATATATCCCAACAGCCAATCATATTTGGGTATAGAGATCAGCCCATATCGACTGTATCAGGGATATCAGTATCCGATCTACAGATGGACACATGTGAGATATAACCATCTACTGCGTCTCCAAAGGTTCATACGCCTCCACAGCCCTCATGTAGATCCAGAATGTGAAAGCGGAGGTGATTGTGTAGGGGCAATGGCACATGTCATCGTGTGAAGTTTAGGTATCGAATGCAAACATATTATATACAGAATGTACAAACACTCACTCATGAGTCGTAGACTGAAGCCGGATCTGCTCCTCGGGCAGCCCCTCCTCGCTCGGAACATGCTGATAGGACTTCCTGCGCGGTCGACGGGGCACCATATACACACACGCCGCAATCCCAGCGACGAAACACAGGACCAGCACAGCCGTCAACAGAGCTCCAAAGTCCCGGACCAGTTCATACGTCTCGTGCGCCATCCGGAGGGCCTCCTCCACAGTCGCGTCGACAGGAGTGATACTGCTGTTACCGCTTGTATCTGCTTCGTCGACGCCAGCAGGGACGGTTGTGCCTTGCTGGTCGGCTTCTTTCTGCGAGTACAATGTGTACGGGTCGGCAGGACGCAGTTCTGCCACCTCGCCCTTGAATCCGGCTGCGGCCCAGTCGCCTGGCACGCGGCTCCGATGAACCCGCGAGACCCCCAGGACGTTGCCGGCGTGATCGACCGCCTCGGCGGAGACCCAGTCGAGGTATCCGTGGGCGATATAAATGGTCTCAAAATTCGTTTTGGTGGTATTTCCAATGAGGACCGGCGGCGCGTTGGCTGCGGCGCGCGCGTAAAATTTCCAGTGCGCAATGTCGGTGGCCCCATTCCAGCTGACGTAAAACGTCGTCGCGAGATCGGATGCGTCTGTCCCGGCAACTGAGGCGACGAGGTCAGGAGGCGTGTTGGGCCGGCCGGTGAACTCGAACTTATAGGCACGGTAGGTCGAAAAGCGAGTCGAGTTGAACATCGCGCTGAGCAGGACCTCACCTTCGGGCGCAAACTCGGTGATGTACCCACGTTCACTCCAGCCGACAAAAAGGTTGTTGTTGGGCAGCAGCTGCGCGTTCCCACGCAGCCGGGTCAGCCCCCCGTCAGGGCGATTGTAGCGCCGGATGACCTTGGCCGTCATGGGTTGTACGCCGGTGTCGAGCGCCACAATCAGAGCGCAGGAAACGGGCTCGTCATTTGTATCCTCGTCGGAGGCGTTGTTGAGAAAGGAGATGATGTGGTGAGTGCCGTCGGACTCGACGAATTTGATGTCATGCTGCTTGGAAAAGGTAAAATCCTGCTCAAAGTCGCTCTGGTGGCCTCCGAGCCGCCACAAAATGCGTCCGTCCACCCCCGAGACCATGTAGATGGTGTTGGTGAAGCGAAAGGACACAATGTAGTCTCCCGCATCATTCATGTCGACGGAGTTGGCATGCACATAGTCCCAGCCGGGAGGCCCTTCCAGCGGCGAGTCGGGGCCATAGTGGACCGACTCGTGTAAGGGAACCTGGTTGAGGGAGTCCCATTCGAACAAGACGTCCGCGGTGTTGATATCCAGCCGCACGAATCCACCGCTCAGGATTGACGTTCGCTCTTCAGGGCGCCCAAAATCCTCCAGACTGATCTCTTGCTCTCGATATGTCATCGCCAGGCCAGTTTTGCCGTCATCAAGAATATTGAATTCGTGAATATCAAAGGAGCCCAAATCTGGACGAAAGGGGAGCACGTTTTCAATCTCATAGTTGTTTTTCAGAATCACACCATGGCCCTGGTCTTCATAGTCCCATGAATGCTGCCAAACCAACGAGAGATGCGGCTGGTCCCCGATACTGTAGACCGCTTTAAAATCAAAAACGTTCCGATTATCGAACATGGGCGATCCAGCCCAGATGAGAGTGCCGTCGCCATCGTAGATATACGGTCCAACTTGATATTGTTCGAATCGATGGGTCGGCGCTTCGGGCTCGATCTGACCATACGGAGCGACAAACCAATAGCCAGGACTCACCCGGTCGCGATCCTGGTAGTGGACGTCGAATTTCAAGGCTCGTATTTGAGGAAGCTGGGGGTGGCGGATCTCGTATTAGCACGGTCATCGATCTCTCGCAGCGGTCTGTTAGGCGGAGAAAAAGAGAGAAACATAAGTAGCCTACCGTCACAAAGGACATGAGATCCTCATCATGTTGCTGTGCGGCCACATTATGCAGGAAGAGCGGCAACAATAATGCTAAGGCCCATCGCAGCATTGTGAGAGACTTGAAAGTCGAGGGGAAAGAAAGAGACACTGGGAGTGTCAATTAATGTTGCGACAGAGTGATAAGACAAGAAAATGCGGGTCAGATCCATCACAGCCTGTCAGACTAATACAGTCGTAAGGCTGTATAATTTCAAAAAGGGGAAATGAGGAGCCGTTGATCAGGTACGTTGCCGAGAGTGCTTCAGTCTTCAGTAAGCTCGTTTCCAGATCATTATTGGACTCATGCCGGGATTGCTGGAGGATGATCTCGCCGCCTGTGCGTCCACAGATACCCACGAGATGACGAGGCCTTGTCAGATCATTCTTGGCGTTTCACTGTTTAGCCTCGTCGGACTCAAATAGATACTGCTCTGTAGAACGGACTGTTCGGAAAGGACGGATACAACGGAGCACAGAGGTTTGTTTGATTGATCATTGAGGAAATATTTAGCGATTTTCCCTCAGTTCAGGCAGGCCAGAGTGGATAACCCAACGTTTTGTTGACTCCGTTGACAACTCGACACTAAACACAGACACAAGATGAACTACCAAACAGAGTCTAAGCGATAATAGCAGCTTCTTGGCAGATAGGTTTCTGCTTGTCTGATTGGCTAGAACGGAAGATTTTCCAGAGGCACAGAGGCACGTGGCCAATCAGGTGACTTTGCTTACGTTGTGGAGGGGACAAGTCCACGAATGCTTGCCCACAGACTTGAGCCGTCACGACGGCTGCAGAATTAGACAGCTTCATCATTGTTTCGAAATTACTCAGGAATCATTGACGTGAGGACGTCTCCCATGCCGGGATGCTCCTACAGATGATTTTGATTCGGGATATCTTTCTGAGTCATGAGAGGTTGAGGACATTGTACTTGTACCCTCGAACATCACTATGCATGAAACCCCTGGCCAATGCAGGAATCTGAAGGAAGAATCTAGCTAGTCTATCGTACAGTATAAGCGAATCTAAGCCAATCCCATACAAGCAGCATAATACGTCACTGTGGCCGGCCAATCCGAGAAAATCCCCTTGACGCCCACCTTTCGTGCCAACGCATCCACAATGCGATACATATCCCCGTCCCCGGTGATCGTCGAGTTGACGGACTGGATATAGTACTCTCCCTTGGTGGCCGCCGCCTTCAGGGGTCCCGACCGCTCCAGCGACCAGGTAATGATATCCAGCCCGGCTTTCTTCGCCGCAACCGCATACGCCGACGGCACGATCTCCCCGTCCGCGGTGGTATTCAGCAGCGCAAAGATGGGCGGCGCCATGATCTTCACGCCCTTCTTAGCGAGCTCGGCCATTCCGTCCACGGCCTGCTGGTATCCGGCCGCGGTGTCGACGCGCTCATCGAGGTAGATCGCCTGCTTGCCGAACGCGGGCTCATGCTGAAGCCAGTAGAAGATGTCGTCCGGTAGGAAGGACTGCGACCAGACGCGGGAAGGGTGGATGCCGTGCGCCTTGTAGTCGTCGATCAGCTGCTGCGCGTACATCGCCTGCGTGTAGTTGCCGCCAAACGGCATGGCCACCTGCGGCGTCTTCAGCTCCGGCGTGAACTGCAGGCCCAGGTGATCCACCAGCTCGATATACTCGTTGTGCTCTACCAGCGTGCCGCATGTCGCGTATAGATCCGTGCGCCACGCCGGCGTGCCGTGCTGGTAGTCCTCGGGCGTGGTAGCGGAGGCGTTGTACCCGTCCATCTTGGCGCAGAGGGTCTTGAACTCGGCGAGGGTGATGTCGGAGGTGCAGCACTTGGCTGTCGCGGACTTGCCGTTCGCGGCGGGCTGGAAGGGGACGCTGCATTTTGCTGCCAGACTCGGGATGGTGAGGATGTTAGTTGTCGTGTGCAGATCGCACTGCGAGTGGCGGCAGACGAGCTGGCGGTCTGAGGTGAACGCGACGTCGCATTCGACGATGCCTGCGCCCATGCGCGCGGCGGCGAGCATGCCCTCGCGAGAGTGTTCGGGGAACTCGAGCGGACCGCCGCGGTGGGAGATGGAGAAGGCGGGCGCGTGCTTGATGCGCTTCTCCGAGCAGGACTGGAGTTTCTTTTTAAGCGGGCTGTCGGCCATTGCGTCGACCAGGTAGTACGGACGAAGTCCGACCTGGATGTTAGTGACTGCTGGACGAGAGTCGTGGCCATTGCCGCGGGGGTTGAACGAGGGTGCTGCTGCGGCTAAGCCAGCAGTGAGGACCAGAGATGTGAAATGCATTGTGCTGATAATTTGCACTTGCACTTGTGGGCAGGAGTTGAACTATGCGTATTCCTCCTCCAACCGGGTCACATAGCGGGTCACATAGCGCTTTTATAGCCTCGAGATCAAGTATTCACTGATAGCCATAGATACCTCCCAGCCTCTTCCATGATGACATGCGCACAAGGGACCACTCTCTTCCGAGTTCGCATGGCAACGATCTACACCCCCGCGCAGCAATTTCCGCTGCTAAGGCACATTGACCCGTGCACAAAGCATAACATCTAACTTGCCCAAAATTCTCTCGCTGCTCCAGTTTTTCTCCGCTTTGAAAGCAACGCTGGTTCTTGGCGCGCTTGGCATTGATGCCTTCTCGGCACATGCATCCAGCACTGATGGTGATTGAGTCTCCGTATTTGGCCTCAGTGAATAGATCGGAATGATCCCATCAGTGGCTGGCCGTCAGCTTCTTTCGCTGGAACTGTCAAAGACTGGAAGTATGGTTGTCTCCAGTTAATTCCCCATTTGATCCTTGGCAGACGCCCACGTGGAACATGCATTGATCAGCACGGAGCAGGGCATGCGTTCTATTGGAACGTTAGAACTATCGTAAAGACCCGATGGACTAAATAATTCACGAGTACTGCCAGAATCCTGGTAGATGAAGTACATGTAGACCAGGACCCTCGTATTGCAATTGAGCCTCGGAATAGTCGCTCGATTCCAGGGCAAGAGAAGGAAAGTTTTCCGTCCATAAGAAAAAAGAGCAAGACACAAGATAAAAGTGACATATCAACATATACTATGTACAATCCGAATGCAATCACGCTCAAGCAATAGGTATCAGATAAAACTCGAAATTTTTGCTCCACCACCGCACTACCAGAGCAATAAATCACAGCATGGGCTTGATATCGTCTGCAACCTTGAATGGAGCTTCCGTCTTGCTCCGGACCTCTTCGATAGTAACCCCATCAGCAAGCTCCACCAATGTCAATCCATCAGTAAAGTCGACATCAAAGACACAAAGCTCGGTGATGATCCGGCTGACGCAGGTCTTGCCAGTTAGAGGGAACTCGCATTGCTTGACGATCTTGGGGTTGCCCTTCTTATCCGTGTGCTCCATAGTCACCACCACCTTGGTGGCGGAGGGATTGGAGACTAGGTCCATTGCACCTCCGAAGCCCTTGATCTTACCGGGGAGCATCCCTACAACACATCAATCAGTCACGGTACGTAATGAGGGAAGAAGGGGGAACTCACAGTTGGCCAGGTCACCACGGGCGCTCACCTGCATCGCACCCAGAATGGTCAGGTCAATGCGTCCAGAACGAATCATACCAAACGACTCATCGCTGCCAAAGACGGCCGCACCCGGGATGAGGGTGACGGTCTCCTTGCCGGCGTTGATCAAGTCCGCGTCCTCCTGGCCCTTCTTAGGGTAAGGGCCCAGACCGAGAATACCGTTCTCCGACTGAAGCATCACTTCCACCGAGGGATCGACAAAGTTAGGCGCCAGCATGGGCATGCCAATACCCAGGTTAGCATACATGCCGTTCTTGAATTCCTTGGCGGCGCGGCGGACGATGCGCTCCCGCTTCGCGGCCGTGTCGCCCTTGCCCAGGGCGGCAGTGTCGTCGCCCTCCTCCTTGGCAAAGGTGTACTTCTCGATGTTCTTTGGCGCTGTGCTCTGGACGACGCGCTTGACATAAATACCGGGCAGGTGGATGGCAGCTGGCTCGATCTCGCCCGGTTCAACAATGTGCTCCGCCTCGACGATGGTCATCTTGGCGTTGCGGCCCATCGCCCCGTTGAAGTTAGCCGCGGCGTACCGGAACTGGCAGTTACCCAGCTTATCCGCTTTCCACGCTTTGACAAAGGCATAGTCACCCTTGATCGCCTCCTCCATCACATAGCTCTTGCCGTCGAAGACCTTGACGTCCCGCGGCTGACTGTACTGAGCCACCGTGCCGTCGGGGTTATGCTTGAGCGGCAGCTCGCCGGTCTGGACGACCGTTCCACAGGCCGCTGGGGTGAAGAAGGCAGGGATGCCGGCGCCACCGGCACGACACCGCTCGGCCAGCGTGCCCTGAGGCGTCAGCTCCAGCTCGATCTCGCCGGTCAGATACATCCGCTCAAAAGTCTTGTTCTCTCCAACGTAGCTGGCGATCATTTTCTTGATCTGCTTCGACTGGAGGAGCAGACCCAGGCCAGCTCCATCAACGCCCGCGTTATTGCTGACAACGGTCAAACCTGTGATCGAGGGGTTGGCACGCACGGCGCCGATCAGTGTGTCGGGCACACCGGACAGACCGAATCCTCCGGCAAGAATGGTGGAGTTGGGCTTTATATCCTTGACTGCTTCCTCGGCAGAAGCCACCACCTTGTTGATCTCATTCCGGCGAAGGCTGCTCGAGAATGCTCGTGCGAGGAATCGTTGGTGCTAGAGAGCAGCTGTTAGTCTGCCATATCATTCTAATAATTGTGCCAAATACCTTTGCAGGGTTGGCAGAGAATTGCCGCGCAAGGCGCAGACACGTCGCTACTTGTGAAGGCATTATGAAGGGAGTGTGTGGAGAGGAAGTAAAATACAGCTCGACAGAAGCTGCAACGGTCCGCGCTCGTTAACAATGCTCGTTCTCGATCACAAATTAAAGAAATCCTTAGGGATTAGAAAAGACCAAGACTAGGAGAGGAGATTATGGGATGCCTCCCACGTCAAGATCGAGGCGATGCGGAGAAATATAAGAAGCTGGAAACGAGCGGCCATTCACGGAGTTGCGGAAAGTCAGCCGCGTCTGCCGTCCTTCCCCGGAAATACCCCGCACTCTGCTCCAACAGCCATTGATCAGTGGCATTTCGGTTAAGTACTCCAGGATAAACACGCTGCGAACAAGAATACTCATTCTAACCAAATTAGTCTCTTTGTTATCTACAGCTACTGCCAAGTGAATGCACCTTGAGCACTTCATAGCGCTTACAATCTGGGGTGACAGACAACCTCATCCGATGTGGGCAGCCGATGCCCTCTGCCTTTTCCGGTGCCGATCCATCATCCGCGGGCCGCTCGAGCTCTCCCGCTGACTTATCGTGGCTGAGTCACGTGCTTGATATAGATCATTATTCATGTCTCATGGTATCAGTCATTATCTACATGAACATAAAGTAATAGATCGAATCCCGCTAGTATGCACAGGTATCAGAAGACATAATATGACTGGAGATATTCAACCAAGTCGGCCGAGACAGACAACCCCTGAACAGAGTACACCGTCACGCACAAGTCGTGTCGCCTTCGTTCTTGCGTTTAAGTGGATTGGCGGTCGTGGAAAGTGTCGGGGAGACTTTCTCTGTTCCTACTCATCCACAACACGCTTATCAGTCTCGTTGTTCGCCGACCATGTCGGAGCACGAGACTTGCGACCCGCCGCACCGACAGGTGCTCACTTTACATCGAGGACAGCTTTCGTACCTGAATTCTGAGTATCAGCCAGAGCCTCATCGTAGGCAGGAGGTTCCATGTCCACGTCCTGTTGAGGTGTCAAAGTCGTCGCAACGACCCCTTCCATGGGAACAGTGGCTTCGGTCGAGGGGATAGTCTCGCTGGGTGCAGGATTTTCAATGATCTGCCTGCAAACGGGATCGGCCAAGCGATCCTTGAGACCATCGTTGACGTAAACCAGAAAGTATGGGGTAGGAGGGTTCTGGCGTTCTTGGTTTTTGAAAATCTCGTCCGTGTTGGACACCTCGGTGACTTCAGTGTCGTTGTACTTGCGCCAGACATTCTTCCTGAAATCAAAAATATAGATATAATAATGACCAAACTCGACAGACCCATGATGCACAAATACCGCATATAGCCGATAGGCCAGATGCTTGAAGTCGACAAACTGGCTGGAAATCATGGTTTGTGTATCTTTAATCTCTTGTTCGACGTCTAGAATGAGAAAGGGTCAGCTAAAGACGATGCGACTGCCTCGAACAAGCAAGAAATGCTCACAGTTCAATTCGGCTTTTGCGATCTGAGAGAGTTGGGCTAGCTCAGACGGAAGCTGTGGGTTCATGTCGAGGGCATCGTCAGCAGTTTCAGGATCCGCCTTTAGATGATTCAAGTCTTCAATAACCGCTCTGGCGCTGTCGAACAGAGTTGCCAGGTCGAGGCCGTCGTTTTCCTAAAATCAGTTAGATTGTAACACAACACTGATATATGTCATTCCTTACGGTTTGGCGTAGCAGCTCGGCACGGCGATGTTCAAGTGTCTTCAGTGTATTCTTCCATTCCCAGCACTGCCGTCGTCGATTCATGATCTCAGGATGCTGTGTGTCCATATAACGATCAAGGTAAATCGTCTCCTTAAGTTCAAGGTGATGCGTGGACTTAAAAGAGCTCTTCTTGATTGTGTCGAATTGTACTCGTTGCACTTGAATCTGAAGGACCGGGGGCAGCTTGCTAATGGCACCGAATTGTTCCACGACGGTATCATCGACGTTGACTTTTTGGGCATCAAAGGCGCCATCGATCGCTGAATAAATATCACGAGGTCCCGTGGCGACATCGACCTTGATATCACACCACCACTCCTCCTTGGACCGGGCACCCGCTTCCGCAAGAATATATGACTTTGTCCGTCCGTAGAATAAGCTATCGATTATATGTTAGCGCCGTACATTGAGCGAATCTACGCGTCGTTCGAACTTACTCTTTCACTTGGTCAAGTTGTTCACCATCCTGGGCGAATGCGATCGGCTTGATTGCGCATTGGCTCTGGAAAAGGACATTGTTGATCACTTCGGTGACATCCTGCTGAGCACCTATTTCTACCTCCTCCAGAAGCTGCTTTTGTGGATCGACTTGTATTGTTGGCCGCGGAGGTACAGGAGGGGGCTGATTCGGTGGCCCGAAAGGGATGGCCGGCGCCTCACCTTTGGGAGAGAGGGTGCTCTCGATATCTTGAGGTACTGGGATATCTGTCAACACGGCGTCCGCGGGTGGCGCTTCATTTTCCTTGTCCTCGTTGGGAGCCAACGACGTATCTGGCTTGGCAGTTTCCGATACAAGGGTTGCTTCACTATCCACGTCGCTGGTTGTTTTACGTTTGGGCCTTTCTGTCTCGGCATCTGTTGGACTATGGCTTCGATCTGTCGTTTGCAAAGGCGGTCCGAGGGGACCCATGATAGGCATGCCATTTATCTCTCCCAATCCGCCAGGTCTGGTCATAGATATCGTCGACCGGCGCCGAATTGCTGCTTCATTGGACGGGCTTATTAGCGTCAAACGTGCTAACTCCGGACGAGGAGTCACAAAGGAATTTGATGAAGTGATCATGTTTTGAAACAGCATCCGTAATTCTCTCAGGACTGCGAATGAAGAGATTTGTCAGTCGCTCGGATACTGCACATCCAACTGGACCACACTTACAAGTCTGAGACCGCTCAACCTCTTTTTTCAGGACGTCGCGGGAACCAACGCGTTTCTTGCTCAAACTCTCGTCATCCAGCTCCATCTTGAAACTCTCGAAGTCCAGGACCATCTCTCGGAAGGGTCGAATGGAGAAATAAAATTGTAGTAAGCTATTGAGATAGCAGGTATTGCCGATGTTCTGCAATCCGACGGGCCACTCGGACAAGTCACGACCAGATTCGGCACCCGCCCCCGCGATCATACTGCTGAGTAGAGAGCTATTCTTGTCCTTGGCGATGATGCTCAAGGCCTGATAGTATCGCTCGGCTTGTCCAGGAGCTTCATCAACACAAATTGTGTAAGCTGCCATTATCGCTGCATCGTCCACGGTGCGATCAGGGATTTGGAGCAAACGATAGGCATCGGCGACATCCATTTGCCCGGTTGTCAGTTCGCCCGTCTTCAGAAAATGCCTCAAGACAGCCGACTTTCGAGCTTCCGCAATTAAATCGACAGCACGCCTTGCAATATCCCTAGTCGACGGGTTGTCGTTAACCTGAACACAATCAGCATCCAGGCCTATTGCAAAACCGACTAGACCTTTACCTTTGTGGTATACATGGTCAGAACGAACTCGTCGCTTGTTGTACTATCGACGCCGAGGAAGACCTGAGCTTGCTCAACATTGGTAACCCCTTGCTCAACTATTAGTACAGTAGTATAGCAGAACTTAGAGGGAAATCACTCACTGTCTTCCGCCGCGGACTTGATACGCTCACTTCTTCTGCTATCCCCGATTCTCCAGAGTCGAATCCGCGATTCATTTTCCTGTGTAGTAGAACTCATAAAAGCATAGAACTTTCCGATTATGCTTTCGTCGGTAAGGCGAGGATCATTGTGATCAAGTCCAAAGTACCTGTAAGCATCCACAACATCCTCGTGGGTGTATCGACCCTCGGCATACGCCAACTGAACAGCCGTTTCTATGATCTGGGCATCATCGCCACCCCTCAAGTTTCCAATAGACTTGAGACACTGTAGGTAAAGCGGTGACCTTGCTGGATCAATGGAAACTTGCCTAGTGAAGGCTTCCACGACTGACGATGCCGACATGTCCTCCACGACGCCCAAATCTTCGTAGTAACTAAATATTTGGTCAGCCACTCTGCGAATGAGACTCGATTGCGGTGCATACGGTGCAGGTGCCATTTGGAACTCATTCGCCCTTAAAGCTTTGGGATCTGGTGCGATGTTAGCAACGCATTCCTGGAATTGACAACCCAAGACTCACAATCTAAAGCATCCATTGCATAGAGAATATCACTCAACGCTGGGGTTTCAGTATTCTGCACCTGATGACCCTTCTTCTCTGCCAAAGGCCGCTGGTCTATAAGTGCAGACAGTTCATGTATAACGTCGTCGAGAAATATTTTCAGTTGATCCTGATAAGGATACTCCGCCCAAGGATTTGGTTTGGGAGGCTCCCAAAATCCCTCATTCTGAGTAAAAGATTAGCATTAAATCTAAAACCCGATGTGAGGTACGTGATACAGACCTTCACTGAAAACCCAAGAAATTCCAACAGGTCTTTGCACGGCCTTCCTTCAACGCCGAAACAAGTCATGAATCTCTTGTTTATCGCAGATATAGACTTGCTATTCTGACTGTTATGAAGTGCATTGGATATGTAAGTGCGAAGATTCTCTAGAACCGTGATAGGCGACGGTCGACCAACACCCTCCAAACGCTCAGGATGTGTCGCAATAGCCTCGTCCGCCCGCTGTCGCAGCAGCTCAGGATCTACCAGCAGCCGCACCCATTCGTCAGAAAGAATCGGAGATGCGATTCGCACAGACACCGTCACAGGACATGTGAGATATGAACACTCATAGTTGAATGTTTCCACAGTCTGTCCCTTGGACGATACCTCCGCTGGCAAAGCGCCTCCTTTCTGCCTTCCAGATTTATAGACCAGATGGTGCAGGTGATCCGGGAACCCTTGACTGGATTGACCAATGCCGGGGGTCGAGCTAACAACAAGTTGAATATGATATCGACACTTCCAGCATACCGCTGACGCTTTGGAAGGATTCCCAGTACTCCTTTTCTGCTCCCCTCGGGGTAGAAAGCTCTGGTTCGATTTGGTCATATACTGATGGCGACATGCTGAGGGCGAGATGAAGTCGAGTGGACCTTCATGACCTTCAGGGAAGACTGGAGGGACTTCCGAGAGAAGGTTGCGGCCAGTTCCTGGGGGATTGGCGGGATCGTAATCGTAGATATCTTGGACGAGGCGTGGGGCAGTCTTGCCTAGACAGTCAAAAACGTTGGTGTTGGCAAAATGCAAATTATTCAAGAAGGTGATGGGTATCTTCAACAAAGTTACATACCGGACCTTGATGGAGACGACATGGGTATGCCCTTCAGAGCTCACGTTTCCTGCAACACCAGGCCCAAAGCTTGGACGTTCTTCAATATCCCAATTCCCATACAATCTATATCAAGATTCACAGAAATATTTAGGTAAAGGACGGGTTGTAACTGCTGGAAAACACTTGTCCCTTGTCGCAAGAGAGCAGGCAGAATAGCGGGGACACCTCTATAGGCAAAACAAGCGGCAAGATTGAGGACGAAGGCGCTTTCGATCAGCACAAGATATTTCAGTACAGAGTAAATATCATCTGAAAGATGATAGGGACTGACAATATCTAAAAAAGTAGGTTTCAAAATAAGGTAAATAAATGACTTACCGGTCATTTGCGCTCATTGACCTCACATGGAGCTCCACTCCAGGGAAAGCGGTCTCAAGTGGCAGAACCGGCCATCCCAAATTCAACATCCTCAATCGACCGAACGACCTGTCCACGGCAATCCAGCAGACAATTCTTGTCATAAGCCGCCACCATGGCCTCGCAAGATGAGCATCACCACTACCACCCGAAGGATACGATTTCGACGGCGATGAAGACCACCGTGCTTACCGGTGCAGTCGGTCTTTTCGCGTCGGCCGTCCAGAACACCCTCACGAGGAAGAACGTTGGACCCTGGGGTGTCTTCGTGCGAAGCGGCGGCACAATCGGTGTTTTCGGTACGGATGCACATCCAATAGATCAATTGGTCTACGGAAATTTTCTGACAGTTGCTCTCTAGCCGCAATGGGTGGTACCTACGAGTTTGTGAAGAACGCTTCGGCCAACCTGCGGGAGAAGGACGACCACTACAACGTAGCCCTCGGCGGTTTCTTCTCCGGAGCCATTCTGGGCCTTCGAGGTCTGTTTTATTTTCTGGAAATATACACATGCGGCAATTGCTGATTTTGCATTAGCTCGGACATTCCCCGCCCTTCTGGGTTACGGGGCTGCGCTGGCGACGGCCATGGGCGCCTTCGAGTTCACTGGCGGAAGCTTGTGGGGTAAAAAGGCACAAAGCGATCTAGATGAATTTGATCGCCGTACACAGATCAGAAAGGCGTACAGGACTCCGGCGGAGCAAACGTTTGCCGAGTTGGGTGAGGGACGAGGTGCGTTAATACATAAACTCTCTGGGCATCACAGTTATGGCGGCTTTACTAAATTATTTGTCATAGGTATCTACGGTCCCGGATACGCAGAGAGACGCGCAGAGAGACTCAAGGAGACGTACGGCATTGAGGTTCCCACATCCGCCGCACCCGCATCATGAAGTGATTAGAATCGATGTCCGTTGCAATTTCAATCCTGCCAGTCTTCAGTCTCTTTTGTGTAAATTATCGTTTTCTGTCGGATGCCTTTCAGCTAGCAAATCCGGCATGCTCCACACAATGATATCTTTCTGTTCTTCATCATGATCGTTGAGGGAGCGCTCTTTTTCCTAGTCTAAGCTTTGATCAACAAACAATCGAGCGAATCGCGTCGTGAGAAGAGATTTTGATGATAGCTTGCAACAGTTTGCGTCTCCTCGGCCAATTGGTGAACGATTGTCAGCGGATGCAGCTATTGAGCGAATCTACTCGGACGGTCGATCATGAGACAATAGTTACGAAAAGGGATAGCTGAGAAGTAGAATTGTTTTGGAATGTCAGATGCCTAACAATATTCGATATTCCCATGGGCGTGCACTTGGCATATGTTATGGACAAATCAAATCGTCTTAGTGGTGACAGTGGTGACAGATCATGATACAGTCCGGCTACGAAATGCTACAGACTTTTCAAGAGTGAAGATTATGACTAGATAGCAGAAAGGAAAATAATTCCTTGATGGGGAACAGGAGGCACTTGCTTGCAGGTCAAGATTAACTTAAGGTGTGCATGACAATCCATGCGGGGGACGAATATGATATCACATTATTCATAAACTGTGTATCCCTTGCCCTCAGCATGACATAATGCTCCCCTTAGGATAACTTTTTTATGCTCTATGAAAGTAAGTGATTGGTATGAGCAGTGCTGCCGAAATAATACCTTCGGGACGATGAGACCAGGCATACTCATTGCGGAAAAAATATCACTGGCATACTGTGCAGTTAGATATTATCCATCTACCGAAGTACCTTCATACATGCAGAATTTGGGTCCATCAAATTGATCCGAACATGTCCGGGACTGAATAATCATGGAGACCTCCTCCGTATGGTTCATGCATCATCTGAAGTAAGTATCATCAAGAATCATGGTTCCAAAGAGGGGAGTCTACCTCTGGGAGTGGTGGGACAAGACACGTTCTTGGTACCTGAGGTAACGTAATTCCCAGGTCAGCCGCCCACCCGGGTCAGCCGCCCACCCCTCATCCGATTTCGACGCGTTTGAATGTTCGAAGCTATCCAAATCAACCAACACAATATATTTTTATTAGATCTAGCTAGTATGGCGTGTAGGGCATCTAGTTCTAATATGCCCTATAATGAAGCAATTAGAACACCTTGGTGGCGCGCGTTTTGGGGGTTCTGAATGTAAAGGCGCGGAATCAATGGATGCCCCCCCCCCAATCTCATTTCTTGCCTGGATAAGATCCCTAGCTTCCTGGATACAGAGTCCTTCATTAGGAGTCATCTGGCGCCTAGATCTCTTTGATTTCTGCTTCTCCTTCTCATTGGCTGCGCGTAAATCATGATTTTCCTTCGCTAGTAGAGCTGCGCTATGCATAGCCATCTCACAACCCTTGATAAGCTGCTGGATAGCTAGTTTTGAAGGCGTTAAAGGGCTTTGAGATCATTGTTTTAGGAGCTTCTTAACTGAGGATGCTTGCTTTTGTAATTGCCGAAGTGTATGAGGTGTAGCAAGCCATGAGGAGCTGGTTGATTGACTGGCGCGGCTCGGAGGGGGGGTAGGGGTGGATACAGAGATATTCAGCTTCTCAAGCACTCTCTTTGGCTCAAAAGGGTAGATTCCAGCTGCGGCGAAGCCATTCTGGATATTTAGAGGCTTAAAAACCTCTAGATGAGCTGTTGGATATTCTCGAAGGAAGTCAAACTTATCAATATGGTTGTATCCTAGGCGCACCTTCTCCTCAACAAGGCGTCCGTAAGCCTGTTTTAACGGGCCAAAACAACCAACATCTAGTGGTTGTAAGAGATGAGAAGAATGAGCAGGCATACAGATAGCAATAATATCATTCTCTTTGCAGGCTTTGTCAAAACCAGGTGTTAGATGGCTTCCATGGCCATCTAAGATAAGTAGACAATATCTTCCAACCGTACGGCTCCTTGTTGCAGGGATAAAGACTTTTTAAAGCCACCGGAGGCCTATCTCATCTGTTGTCCATCCATTTTGACTGACTTCGATTCTCCAATCAGGTGGTAGAGTTTGATCTTGATACCATCCTTCAATATGAACCTTCCCCTTGAAGATTATACACGAAGGAAGCACCCAGCCCGTTGTATTAACACATTCAATTGTTGTAACCCATTCCTGATTGCCTGGCTGAATGAGATGAGGCTTCCCAGGCATATTAGCTCTTGTAACTACCTTAGTAGTTGCAATTAAGCCCATAGCGAAGCCAGTTTCATCAAAATTGTAGATATCTTCATAGGAAATACCATATTGCATCTGGATCTTTTGTAGGCAGTCAAACCACCCCTTAATAATCTTTGGATCCTCGCATTGAGCTCGGCTATAATTATATCGTCGAGCATATCGAGTTTTGATCTCCTCACGCCGATTGGTAAAGGTAGATACCCAGTTCTTACCAATAGGTTTAAATCCAGAGGGATTATCTGCCTGGAGAAGGATATTGGCCATCTCTTGCACATGAGATGGCCTAGGGGGAACTCCACGTAGATCCCTAGATAGTATCCATTCTACCAATGATTCTTCCTGTGTAAGAGATAGTCGGTGATTATGGCCGCGTTTTTCGATTCGATATTGGCATCCATTGAGGCGGCCGCGGAGGGTAGATTTAGGTATGTTGAATGTCTTCGCAGCGCAGCAAATGCTTGAAATTTGACCTTTTTTCAAAGCAGATATTGCTAGTTGAATCCTTCCCTCTTGTTCAACTAGATTCCTAGAGATTTGACGCGATTTTGGTGGCATGGTAGGTGTTTGGATAGATTCAACATTCGAACGCGTCGAAATCGGATGAGGGGTGGGCGGCTGACCCGGGTGGGCGGCTGACCTGGGAATTACGTTATACGACCCTAGGTATGACTTAATCCAAATAGATTATGTTGATGCCTGAGCAAATTCAAGGCTGATAGTAGCCAGTGGTACTCTGTAGACAGGAACAGTGGTACCTCAGATTGGAGCTCCAGATGCTGGGCAACTATACACTGATGCGCATCACAGACGATGAACCGTGCATGACGTCGAAGAAACAATGACAGTTTGGGTGCGCTCACCAGATGGGGAAAGCAGAAGTTCCGATCTTCCAGCGGGCCATCTCCTTTTTTGCCTCCTTCTTTTTTGCTTTTGTCTCCTAATTGCGACTTGCGTAGGTATCATACCTCTCTAGTCGCCACTTGAAAAGGGGGAACCTCATCGAAGCTACGAACCACTTGTGCAAGCGCTAGAAGGAGGGTATGGAGTACTCCGTACATTGGCTCATTTTACACAATTATACAACGACCTTGTACCCACTGTGTGTGGCCTAGCATGATTCTGAGCGTCTTAGTGGCCATTGCTGTCCAGATTGGCTGAAATGTAAGCGGTTCACAGCCACTTTAACGAAGTTCACAGCCATTTCACAAGCCACGCTTCCATCAAAAGGGGGATGTAATTTGGTACTTTGTACCTAGGTAGGTTCGTCAGTAGTCCACCGTTTCATGATCATCATTATCTCCGGATTATTGGATTAATTATTATCAATTAGGAGATGAACAGGCAGCATCATTTAAATGATGTTCATTTATTGTTTATTAATAGTACTGTAATGTCTCTGCTTATTATAATTGCATATCTTTCTCTTGGTCAGAAAAGGAGGTCTGTAGTTTGTCCAGCAAGACGGCAGTCGAAGTACTCCGTACCTGACCTCAATTTCAATTGTATAGATACCTAAGCCGTAGCGATCTCTCTTCGCTGCCCATATCCTGGAGAAAATCAAAGTTTCATGAGTACTGTTGATGCTTCTGCTTTTCCCTTCTTTTTTCCACTGGCCCGGGAATTCCGTTCTGTGAGAGGCCGATAGCTGGTCGTCATAACGTCGCATTCCATTGTCCTTGTCGAGCGTAGACGTCATCCGGAACCGTCCAGCAGCTCTTCATCAGCCCCCTCATAATCATCTCGACTACTTCTTTCTAAACTCCCTATCGATCTCAGGATTATAACCACTGATCTCTTGATTTTGAAATAATTACCGCCTTGTATCCGTTCGGCTTCCAGATCTCTCCTTAATTTCCCTCTCATAACTCCCCTGCGTGGACAAATTCCCTTCTTCGATAGTTCCTCCCTAGAGCTGTGGGGCTCATACTTGAACCATCTAAAAGAATCCCTATATTAGTTACTCCCTAATCCATCTCAGGACTAATCTATCTACATGCTCCCAAACTGAGCCGATCATCGCCATCGCGAAAAGGGCGCGCTTTTCTTTGGCAGTTTGGTTTCTGAATTCCCCCCGCAAACAGTTCGCTCCAGACCATCGACACTTCCGTTCGCCTGGTAACCAGACTCGACTACCCTGATTCGTATTCAGATCGTGCGCTTCGATTTGGCTCCTTTTAGGATTATTTTATGATTATTTTACCGTCTCTTTCGCTCCCCCCCGTTCTCCTTATTACTAGGGACTCCCGTTCAATTTCCAACATTCCTGGACAAACCGACGTCGCATTGATTGGATCGCTCCCTTATCTCACTGCAGGACTTGCACCGCCCGACTACCCTGGGTAGCGTCATCATCGCTGCGGAACAACCCCTCCTTTCCAGCCATGGCAATGACCGCTCGGGCGCATACACCTGTGCAGGATGCATATCGTCCGTTGTCACCACCAACCGAATCCATTCTCTTAAATCGAGGCTACAGCGTGCGGTCCGGCTCTAGACCCAACTCCTTTGTGGCCAGCAATTCAGGCTACAACTACACTCACGGTCCTGTCGTCGACCCTCCTTCAAACGTTCACAATCCTCGCTTTCATGAGGAGTTTGACGCGGCCAGTCAGCGTGGTTCTGTCGTGCTCGATGGACCGTCAACTTCTGGTGTACAACGTTCCGCCTCGCAGATGTCCCATTCCCGTTCAGCGACTCCAACACGATCAACCACTTTGAAGAAGAAATCGTCGCTCAGCAAGAAAGGCAGTATGCGTCGCAGCGGAAGCCGGCGGAGCCTACGCGCAGGCAGTGTGAGGAGTCTGGTCTTGGGTGATAAGGAAAAGTATGGCGTCGATGGCGCGGATGATCAACACAGTGCGTTCTATGTCCCGATCCCGACGAACGGGAACCCGACTGAGGTCATGGCGCAACGCTTTCAAGGTCTGTATCCTTCTTCGGAGCATCTATCTCCATGATCAATAATATGCTAATACATAGCAGCTTGGCGCAAGATCTTGAAAGACCTCATCGTCTTTTTCAAGGAAGTCCAGAAGTCCTACGAAACTCGGTCCAAGCTCTACCTGTCGGCGTCGAATGTAGTAAATAACACCTCCCTCCCTCCGACGTTTCTCAAATCTGGTGGTCTCGCCGATGCAACCGACATTTTGCGAGACTTCCACCGTCAAGGCTACCTAGAAGCGAACAAAGCTGCCGAGGTGGAGAGCGAAGTCGTTAATCAGCTCATGGGTCTTCGGAACGACCTGCAAAAGAAGACCAAAGAAATCAAGAGCCTTCAGGCCGACTTCCGGAACTCCGTGGACAAAGAAGTAGAGAACACGCGCAAGACGGTTCGCCAACTGCACGAAGCGCTAGGTCTGGTCGATACCGATCCGTCCGCTACGTCAGGCAAAGGAGACCCGTTCATTATTCGTTTGGGTGTCGACAGGCAGATTGAAAAGCAGATTGAGGAGGAAAACTACCTCCACCGTGTGAGTCTTTCTTTCGGAAGATCCATACAGACTTCAATTACTGACCCGGCTTTAGGCTTTCCTAAACCTGGAAAACTCCGGTCGCGAACTTGAATCAATTGTCGTCTCTGAGATACAAAAGGCGTACAATGCGTATGCCAGTATCCTCAAGCGAGAAGCCGATGAGGCCTATGACGCCGTGGAGAAGCTCCGGACAGGACCCATATCCATGCCTCACGATCACGAATGGAACCACTTCATCGCCAATACCGATGAACTGGTCGATCCCCGCGTTTCTCTCCGGAATGTGGAGAACATCACCTACCCTGGCAAGGATCATCCGGCCGCGGCTGAAGTTCGATCTGGCATGCTGGAGCGAAAGAGCAAGTATCTGAAGAGCTATACACCCGGCTGGTAAGTATCCTCATTGTCAATGTCTGCCCCTGTTTCTGATTAGGAATCAGGTACGTCTTGTCACCGACTCATCTACACGAGTTCAAGTCTGCCGACCGGGTACCATGGCAGACGCCAGTGATGTCACTGTACCTACCGGAGCAGAAATTGGGATCACACTCGCAGCCGGACTCAACGTCGCACAAATTCATGCTCAAAGGCCGACAGACTGGTCCCATGCATCGTGGTCACTCATGGGTTTTCCGCGCGGAATCGCACGAGACCATGATGGCGTGGTACGAAGACATCGAAAGCTTGATCTCCAAGACTGGCGAAGCACGTAATGCATACGTTAGGCGACACGTCCGCAGTGTGAGTGGCGCGAGTGCTCGGACCAGCATTGATCTGGATGAAGACGAGGCCGATCGCACACCGTATTCAGCGGAGGCCGTCGTATTGAACCAGGAACGGCCGACGTCTGCGCCTCGCGAGCCTGGTGGCCGTTTCCCGAGTGACGTGCAGATTGATCGCCACGTGCAAGCCCCACTGTCTCCATCCAGTGGTGAGAGTTCTGGCGGGCACGACCTGTTTGCTGCTGCAGGATCTTTGCCCAACGGAGCTCATTTTGCAGATGGAAATCCTTCTACCTCGGGACGAGATGGTAGCCAAACCCGAAACGCGGTTGGAGAGCACGATGGGAACTACGGGCTCTCAGCCCCAGGGCAAAATGAAAAATATTATGCCGGTTGGATGGGGCCAGCTGACATTGTCGCTCTTCAGAAGCAACAGGAACAGAGCAACGCTGTGGGTGACCAGAGAGACAATCCCATGCTCTTCGCCTCGATGGGGTCCGCTAGTTCCCGCGACGCTTCGCTGAATCGACAGAGGAACAGGCGCGAGAGCGGATCCACTGCCCCGACCACGACGAACATCACCGATCACACGCACAATACCGTCCCTACCTCGATCAAGGGGGATCATGAAACTTCCATGATCGAAGGTATTGGTGTCGGTCACCAGCTTCGTGAGGGCCTCAAGAATGAACGAGCCCCATCCAACATGAACAGCGCTACAGCAACGCCGTTGTCTGACGTTACCTCGGAAAGAGCCTACGGCTCCTATATAACAAAACCCGAGGGTGATGTGAGGCGATCTAAACCAAGCCTATCGGCACTTGAGCTACAAATTCCAGGCCACTACCCACCCGCAAATCATATACCTGCGTGAAAACATCGAATTGACGCAAACGCTTCACTTCCAATTGCTTTTTTCTTCTTCTCTGTACATTATATACTTCGTCAACAGGTGATCACCCCCGTCACTAGCTGAAGTCTCCGCGTTTTTCCTTTGGGTGGCGATGTCACCGAGGCCGACGGTATGACCTGCATACTTCACAATTGGGGTGCTTGGCGTTTTTCCTTTTTCGAATGAATGGATTGTTTGGATACGGCTGTGGAGCTGGGGATCTGGATTGCTTGCCTGCTCGGCGTCCGCGCTTGATTTGACTCTGAATCCCCATGCGATGCGATGTATTTCCTTTGTGGTTTCCTTTGTCATTTCCTATGTCATGCGTCATTGACACTGATGTTTCGCTTCCTTGTACTATATTCTTATATTTCCCGAAATCGTCACGTCTCTTGAAGCATATGGATATCAGCCCCACGATCTCAACATAGACAAGCCTCCAGAGATTACTACCGTAGCACACGCTATGAACGGCTAGACCGAGATGGGCATTCAGAGTTCTTGCTCGCAATATTGATCTGCTCAAGTAGTATACAAGGTGCAGTGGATTTAGTCCCCTCGACATCTTATCATGGTAATGGCATAAGAGCTTATATGAGTGCGGTCAAGGAACTCAATTATTGCTACATCATCAACAAATATATTGATTCGCCCAGTGGTTAAGGCACCTGCTTTACAAGAAAATCGCAGATCGCAGGAACCCTGCATCGATCATTCCTTTTTTTCTCACTGGTATATTCTTTCCCATATATCATATCACCTAATTTCTTCGAGAACTATTTGTCTCTTCGCTGGTGATGGAATTCTTCGGCCGTCTTCACTACTGGGGGAACTACATGGTGTAAAGCGCATGTGCCGCCTTTAAATACTACACCACAACGCTAAGTGATGGTAAATTGAGCGCAGTAGCTGCATTCGACGCCATTTTAAGCGTTCAATTTACCAAGGTCTTAGTCATTCTAGTATCACGTTCACTGGCCCACTTTAATTTATTGCTCCCGTAGTACTCCCTTCTGGTGTCATCCTATACGCGAGTCGACTAGGCGCTCTTGTCTATATAGAAAGAAACGAGCGAACTACATGAATCATTTTTTTAGCAATGCAGACGACGACGAGGAAAATCCGGAAGCTGATTAGGACCTTAGACATAAGGATCTTAAGACACTTATTACGGGCAAATGAGCTTGATCCTGATACCTAATCCTAATAGAGATCGTGGCCCATATTTGATTTAAAGGATACTAAGGGCCACCATAGTGGACCGAAAAGGTGACGTGCCTCAAAGATTTGCTTGAGATCTACTGAACTGACTATGTCTTCAAGAAAAATATTTTTGATGTCCCAAGTGAGACAGCCTATTTTCGACGTCATAGGTCTGGCAATTTCACTGGCAATCCTCGTGAAATGTTCATGACAAGTGAAGAATGATTGATTGACTCTTTGTAACGGCGCGACCCAATGTTAGCCTATGGGATAAGTCCACCATAGAAATGCTAGAATGATGGCGGGTTGCAATGAGAAGGTTAAGGAAGGAAGCAAGCCAGCTGTAACCCACGGAGAGCGATGGGTCTTGTTCATTGTTCACATTTCAATTCATTCAGGGGAATTTTGGGCCCTAGAATGAGGAAACCACAGGTCTTGACAACATCCCATGGTCGATCGATGTAAGGAACTAAGCTCATTTTGCGTGTTTGTGTACGTCACGAAGTCACAATTCTTACACAGACGGCAGCCCTGGAGTCTTTTCGTTCTCATTTTTACAAAATATCCATAGACCAGATTGAGACTCTCTCGGTCTACTCGTTTTTACATCGCGTCTGTATCCAAAACCAAATTCCAGTCTCTGCCTCACGTCCAACATCATCTTCCGCCTTGAAGACTCGAAGATGTCGCGATGTCGAAAGATGCTCTCCAGGCCGCTTCATATTTTTGGGAAGAGAGTGCCAAAATACTCCACCATACTTTGTTTGGATGAGCGCATCTTACAGAAGATCTACCAACACCTCTCACTGGTCGATCAAGTTTGTCTATCCCTCAGCTGCAAAGAGCTCTTCGGCCTATTCGGGACGATAGTGAAGCACAAAGATCTTGAATTTCCACGACTCTTGCGTATTAGGAATCCAATCCTGTGCGTGAACAGTCAGGATGTGCCGCGAAATCAGCTCCTCCTTCGACTCGAAAATCGCCGCTGGGCCTACTGTGGAAAGTGTTTGAAACTCCATCCACGGAAAGAATTCGTGAGACATTCACTGAGCCTATCAGCTCTGGAGAGACCCTGCACTTACTACGCTGGTATAGCTGACCTATGTCCCTGTATTTCTCTGACGATCCGAGGTCGAGAGCAGCTTGTCAAGATCCTCAAATCGCCCGCGAGTCAGCCCAAAACCAAGTACGGCCCATTTGAGTATGACTTTGACAATGGAGGAAGACCCAGCCTTGTCCACCGCTGTTTATTTAGCACTGGGTCTGGCTGCCTTGTGCGAGTTGCTCTGATAGTATATATTAAGGAAACTGGCCAGTTGTGTGTAACGGGTCGGCATACTATAAGCTTCTTTTCCTCCCACGCTCATCTCACAGCTGAGCCTAGCTTTGCTTGTCCTCATCAGGATCTCCTATATCTCGTCTCCAGGAATCAAACCGCAAAAGATCCTCACATGCGCAGGACTTTGATTTCTTCAAAAAAACCTCGTAAGGATCTCCTGTCTCTCGTCTCCAGGAAGCAAACCGCAAAAGATCTTCAAATGCGCAGGACTTTGATTTATTCAAAACCTCATCGGGATCTCCTGTCTCTTGTCCCCGTGGAGCTGGTCTCAGGAGCCTGTCCCTGGTGTCAGACTTTGATTGCAAAATACCATGAAGACAAGAATCAGGCTGAGTTCTGGGTGGTTCGAAATCTGGGAAGGTGTGAATGGCCTGCAGACCGTCCTTGGCTTGACCAGTGTCGTCTCACCGGAGCATGGTTTTTGCATAACGAAAAGTACTGGTGAGCTTATCAAAGGATCCGCGCAGAAAGAAGAACTATTACTGAAATTTCCCTATAGGTCTTGGTCGCGGGACTTGCGGAAGATGACGCAAGGTGTTTACGGTCAGTGGAAAAGAGATTACTGCCTGGAACAGGAAAGAAGGTTGCTTCAATATCAACGCAAAGCCCCACGCAAAACCCCACTAACTGCAGATGGGGGAGTCCAGATAGCTGCTACCATCCCGGTGCTGCTTTTTGCAGCATCGTGTTGTTGAAAGAAAAAAAAAAACATGACGTGCGCTCCTAGGACATTTCATTTCTATTTTAAGGAAGAAGACTGGCTGAATGACTTTGATAAATCAATGAAACTTCATTTCATCTCGGTACAGGACATGTCCAAGCCAGTATTTGGTATCCAGCATAGAGAGTGGCGACAATTTGTACATGAATTGATGCTGTTACCCTGATAATTGAAGCTGCACTATACACTTGGCTGGAAGCCAGCCAGACAGCGCCAGCGGTGGAATCTCCGCTCCGTTGGCCCGCGGCCGCCTCAGCTTCCAAATCGGCTGCTTCATTGCCAGAAAGGCCCACTTGTGCGGGGATTCAGTGAGTCATCATCAGAATCGTGGGTGAGGTGGTCGTGAATTTTCATCGAGCACGTGCAGGCTGGACGGTTTGGATTTTGCACCGCCTGGTTGGCGGCCTGGCTGTGGGAGAAAATGTGCATCTGCGCAGGTGATTCCCCCAATACCGTTGACCTTCCGGAAAAGCACGACTCCCCGCGGTATCTCCTTGACCTTTGCTTGTCATCGCTCACCGGTGGCTTACCATGGACGGGGCGTGAAATACCTCTGGAGTTAGTGGGAGCAACTGGATCGTCATCAAACTCCTTCGGTGCGCTGGGGATGCCGCTGCGGCTGGGCGTGGGCTCCATGGGCTGGGTAGTGATGTCCGACGTTTGACAGGTTCATGTGCTGCAGCAGGTCGCTTCGCGTATAGCGGACTGATGCACACCAATGTGCTAACGGGAACGATCAGAATGAATCCGACGGGATCCTGTGGAGCGATGGCATATCAGCCTGGTGGTTGAAACTCCGTCACTATTGGTCATTAGGCCCTGTGACTGCCCTGGATCCGCTCACACAAAGATAGGTCAATTGGCTCTGTCAGTTGCACTCCAGCGAGGATTCTTTTTCCAAAATATGGATCTCATGTGGCTCCTGTCCTGCACGCATTGAGCAGGATATCAATGGACCACCGAACATCATGGCTGTCGAGAGTTTGGGGACAGGACAGTGAAAACATCAGTGACCAATCAATTGTGAACGGAGCGGTCTGCGGGTGCCAAAGCCATGCGGCCAAGGCAAGGAGAGAGACGCTCGGGACACGGGGATAGGAGAGTGAATTCGTTCTGGTTGCGCTCAGTAATCAGTCAGACTACCTTGGGGACAATGTACTGACCCGAGCCTATCCTGGGAGAAAGGATGGCATAGAGATTGTCCGTTCGAAGCAGGAATAGTGTCGAGAAACAAAAGTGAGTTGTCTCATGTCATTTTCCTGCGCTCGAGATTCCCAAAGCAATGAATCACTTACATGTGGGCTCGTCTTGGCTTCACCCGAAGGTTACTAGTCACCAGCACTGCGAAGAAGTGCGAGCCCGTCGCTGGTGGCCCCACCACTCCATCTATCAAGGTGAGCCGCCTCGAAAGATGGAGCTCTCCTACACCATTCCCTCAGCCACCGCTTCCCGGGTGTAGGGGTGGGGTCTCGAAGTGTACCAATCCAATCAACAAGACTCGTCGTCTCCTAAGACGCGGGTCCTGTTGACCTTCATGCCCTGCGCCAGTCCGTCCTCGCCAGTGCCCCCATTATCCAGCGCGCTGAGAGCCCTGCCACCACCCAAGTTAGATGGTGCCGAAGGATCGAGAGTTTGGACTCTCCCGACAAGGCCGGATGCAGCCTCGAGCTGCTCAACGCGCAGGTCAATGGCGGCAAGTGCAAGATCTCTTAAGATCACACCTGACTCGAGATCGGCTGGATGGCGCACATCATCCTGGTCCGACGGCGGCCACAGTCGGGGAAACCAGTAGTGCAGCCATTCCTTGACAGGGAGCAGCCAATTGGCCACCGACACTCCGAGAAAGACACAACTAATAATCAGCGCAATCCAGCCTATTTCCATGATGGGTGAGTATAACTTGCCTTGGAATTTGTGTGTGAGGAGAGGAAAAGAAGAAGACATAATGAAATCGAGCAGGAAATCCTTGTAAACCCACGGTGGAAGCTATTACGAAGGCAGGTGCATCTATCGTGGAGGAAGGTACGATGGGAAGAAAAGTATGTGCGAAGATCCTACAGGCACAGGAACGTTGAATCTAGTACATGGTAGATTTCCCAGCCAAGATCAAAAGAAAGAACCATTCCACATCGGAAAAACTAGAGCTGAGTGTCGGGGTTGCTCGTAGATAAGTCGAATGAACAAATTTCTAGGTCACAACGGACGTTCGTCTAAGGAGATGCTTACAACCCATTCATACATGAGCGATGCAGCTGTGAGAGACCCATGAGGTTACCGCCAGCAAGTGTGGAAAGGGTAGTTACGTATGATCACTGATGGCCATAACAGACAGATCATCTATAAGAAGGCCACTAGCATCTACTGCTTCCCCGATGAGGATTCTCCAGAGACAAAAATTGAGGGCGCCAGTCGATGACTTGGTGCGCCCACAAACACACTGATCCAGGTGCACTTCCTGTATTCTTACGACTTGAGAGCGTACCTCTTATATTGAGATTCGGTGTAACAGGAATGATCTGCCGAGATTGTTGGCCCAAACAAAATCTTCTAAGGTCCCTTCGGACTACTGTGCCAGCGCACAATACTGGAGGCCGTAGTTAGTAATACCCTTGATCCGCTGCATGAAGAAAACCATTTAACATTGCACCCAACGCAACACAAAAGATAGTCTACCGATTCTATCACTGATCCTTGAGTTTTTAGAGACATGGTCAGAGTGTAATCGCCTCTTAGGGGTTGCGTCAAGATCATCTGGATCTCCGCCGGGGTTGTCTGTGTGCCAGAAGTGGCACTCAGGGACGCGCCTCTGGGGTAGAGTCGCGATCGAGGGCAAGGCATCCGGGTAGCGAACAGATGGAACCAAAGAGACACTCGCAGAGTCCTACATCAATTGAATGTTCCTTCCTATTGCGACAATCGAAGATCTTTTGAAATGGGACAAGGTAGGCACGTATATTGCGCGTGCTACAAGAATGATAGCTCTGCCATTCAACAAGAATCGAATACACAAAACAGCATAAGGAGGTGTAATAGTAGAATGAGAACTTGAAAAATTAGTCAAATTATGAAATGCAGGTCAGTGTGTCATCAATTCCTGGTGTTTATGAGTAATACATCGCAAATTCTGGTAAAGTAGTTTTTCCCAGGAAATAGTACCCGCAATTTACATGATCTGATCCTGCGTGATTCCAGTAGTGGGTTCTGCGCCTTCCATGGGTTCGCCTTGGCCTTGGTCTGCATTCAAGTACTTGACAAACGTGATACCGAGAGGACGACCACCATACTGATAACCAGTGAATTTGGCTGCCGAGGAGTTAGCCAGTCTGCGGTCAATGATATTTTCCAACTGTAACATACCTATCGCAGTCTCCGCAGTCTCCGCATTGTCGAACTGAACTACACCAGTGCCACGAGAGCGACCGTTGGGCTCGTACTGAATTTCAGCACGTTCAACCTTGCCGATGGTGGAGAAGAGATCCACCAGATCATCATTGCAAGTAGACCAGGGCAGCTGGTGATCAGGATCGTTAGCACAAGCTCCTCGCCGGCGGAGATGACCAGCCGTGAGTCAACAGGCTAAACTCACATTGCGCACGTAGATGATGGGACTCTTTTCTCCTCCAGAGGTTGCAAAGTCAGTAAATGGGTTGGGGGCAGCCGATGCGGCGGGCTCGAAGTTCTGGGGGGCCCCAAAACCACCGCCTCCGCCGTAACCACCTCTGAAGCCGCCGCCGCCGCCAAATCCGCCACGGCCGGCAAAACCACCACGACCGCCAAAGCCACCACGACCGCCAAAGCCACCGTAGCCACCGCGGCCGCCGAAGCCGGGTCCAGAACCGGCAAAGCGGTCCTCACGGACCTCTAATGTCCGTCCCTGCCAGTCGTAGCCGTTGAACTGTTGAATAGCGTTGCGCGCATCCTCGGGAGATTCGAAAGCGACAATACCGGAGCCCTTGGGACGGCCAGTTGCGTCGGTGTGAACGTCGGCGCGGATCACAGCACCTTGCTGGGCTGTCACGACGGTCAGACGTTAATTTCGATATTCAATATCGCCCGATAGAAGGCTGCCGCGGAGCGGTTTTGCACTTACCAGCTTGGCGGAACAGATCCTTCAGGTCCTGCCAACCGACATTGAAGGGGAGCTAAATCATGATTGTCAATACTTATAACCGGATCTATGACGGTGCATTATATGATTCGAGTAGGGAAACAAACGTTCGACACATAGAGTTGTCTTCCACCACCGCCAGGAGCACCACCGGGGGGGCCACCGTAGCCTCCGAAGCCACCTCGGCCAGCACCCCCAAAGTCTCCTCGGGGAGGTCCACCAGTAAAGCGTGGTTCGGGCTCACGGTCCTAGTCAAATCTTGTCAGCGTACACAATGGGCGAGAGACGCGCACAGATCGGGTTGCGGATGTACCTCGCGAACGTAGACAAGACGACCCATGAGGTTCTGGTTGCTAAGCGTGTTGACCGCATTCTGCGCTTGCTCCCTTGTAGCGTATTCCACAATCCTGAAATATATGGTTAGCGCAGGCTCAAGAGGTAATGAGAGCCGGAGACACTCACCCGCATCCCTACAATGTCCGGACGGCCAGGCCCAGCCCGTCAACCCAAATCGTCCATGCAAGAAACCAAGGAAATCCAGAAGTAAAAAGAAAGAAGAAAAAGAAAAAGCCAGCCACGCTACGCATTGGTGCCCACCTTCGACATTCCGTTGGGAAGTAGTAAGACGTCGGCAAAGATAACTTCTCCAGCTGTAAGAACGATGCGGAAAATCATTCCCCCCAAAGTCAGCCACAAGTTTTCATCCAACAAAAGCTGCGTCGCACTGCCGACACGATATGACCCTGCTCACCCTGTCTCATAAAGTCCTTGAGATGATGCCACTTGACATCGTAGGATAGGTTGCCAACATAGACCCGGCGGTCCTGTTGGGACGACTCGCGTACTGATTGCATCATTTGTTCTTTGGCGACTGTGCGATCCTCAAAAGATCTCGAAGGAGGGTAACTGCTGCGGCCACCGTAACCAGATCCTGAATGTCCTCCAGTGGCGCCCTGAGCAGTACTCATAGGAGACCGAGACCGGCGATCACTGCGGCGATAATCGTCACGACTGCGAGAGCGACTGCGTGGGGAGTACGAGCGACGGCTTCGTCGAGGGCTGCGAGAACGTCGGCGGGGCGAGCGAGACCTCTCGCGCTGCGCGTAGTCAGTGTCAAAAGAGTCGGAAGGCATCGACGAGTTTGGACCGAGCCCGGCAAGACCGAAAAAAAAGAGAAATCAATAAGAAGCGCGAGTAGCGAAAGGGGTATGGCTGAAATGAGAGGCTAGGAAATGGTGGGAATGTAACGTCTCAAGGGGGGGGGTGGTTGGTCTGAGACTGTTCCTTCCCGAGTTTCGTGGAAACCCCAACGCTAGCGCTGAGATCTGGCAGAATGGGAGATCAGGTGACACCGCCTGCGCAACAACGCGCAAACCTCAGAGAGTTGAGGACCCGGGGAGAAAGGGCACACAGAAAGTGAAATTTTTATCATGGAAGTGAAGAAGGACAAAATTGAGACAAACAAGGTAGAAGGGATCCTGCGACATACAACATGGTGCAGAGTGCAAACGAGACGTTAGAAGTGTGTTACATGCAACCGATATGGACAGTGGATACCCGACATCATCACCCGCTCGCCATCAGCCCCAGGAAATGGGAACTATGAAGGCATAGGAAACTCATTTTTGAGCAAGGGAATGATGTTTTCTGCTCAAGAACATTTGGGAGGGACATTCTGATGGCAGGTGAAGGACTATAGAATGTACACTAGACAAGGACACGACAGAAGCGCATGACTTACTTGGTATGGTCGATAGACGTCGGCTGGAGAAGAGCACTTAATGTAAGCCAAGAGTCCACTATCAACGCGATCGGAAATAGAGCAGCGAAGACAAGTGCCAGGGAGGCGAGAAGGGTAAAAGGTAGGAGGAACGAAACGATCAAAGGAAATGAGAAAGACGAGAGAGTAAATAGCGGGGTGAAGATGGAAAGTAAAATCAATCACACTTTGTCAACCAGTTTCTTGTGCGTGTGCGTGTGCATGTATGTCTGTCAGATCCTCGGAAGTGTCAGGGCAAAGGTAAGGGAGGGAGAGAGAGGGATGGGAGCGATTGATGGGAAATCCCGTGCGGATCCGAAGGGATGCAGCGCTCTCTCAACCAGGATGATTCGCTCGCGGACGACGAGTAGCCCGTGGATGGCTCTTACCTAGTATTGACAGCGCGGTAGAGTTCCGGGAATGTTAGGGGGGAAGGAATTTTTGATGGAGTGAGGGACCAAGGATTGGATGGACTGATGAAGGGATGAAGCGGGTGGATAAATGGATGGGAAGAGGGGGTGTGAAAGGTGATGGTTCCTACAGTAGTAGGTACAGTAGTACGGTGGTAGTGGGTGACCTTTCGGGTTTGGAGGGGGGGGGGGAAAGGGACGGATGGTGGGAGAGAATACTAAGGGTACAAAGTAGATTGATTGTGTTGAACGCTGAATGTCAAGTGTCAAGCCGATGGTATGTGCAGGACACCGAACAGTGATTGGACTGAGAGCAGCCTTGGAGGAGGCCAAGACAGGGGGTTGAGAGAAGGCAAAGGTGGAGGGCAGAGCAACACAAGGCTAACAGTGCTCTGTAAGGTAGTCAAACAACTTGTATGGGGGAGGATTTGAGGTGAGACGCAAAGGAGATACCATAGATACATAGGGATACGTGTTGTTGTGGTTGTGGTGGTGATGATTGATAATGATGAGGAAGACTTCTAAAAGAAAAGAAAATAAATGAAGAGAGATGTAGCTGGTCACTCACCCATGATGCTGTGTTATTGTTGTTAGCTGCGAGATGTGATGTGACAGTCGACGATGACAATCAGATGGGATGGGATGGTCTGGAATCTGAAGCCTCCCGAGTTGAAGGTCTGTCTGGTCTGTCCTGCTTGGTGTCCGTCCAGGCGTGGATTTAAGAGCGAATGGGCTCTCAGACCTGGGGAAGGGAGTAGCAAATGAACGATAAGTAGGGGGAGGACTAGAGTAATAAGAGACTATACATTATAGGTCAAAAGTCTGTGCACACTCAAATTTTTCGAAAAAATCAACCATGGTCAATCCCATATTTCTCAACCACCATATGATTACAGTATAAAATAATAAACCATAGGATAGTAGATATCAATATTTAGTGTACCAGCCCCTTGCCTGGTATACTGCACGCAATCTACGCGGCATTAAGCGTATAAGACGGTCAATCACTTCCTGCGGGATAGCATTCCATGCCTCATGGATAGCACATTTAAATCGCCTCTAATCAACCCTTGATCTGCCTCCTAGAAAGAGCTCAGGATAGAGTTCCAAAAGCTTCTTCTTTAAGAGGTTCCAGAGGTGTTCAATTGGGTTTAAATCAGGCGAATGAGAAGGCCATTCTATCACCCAGATTCCATGAGTTTCAAACCACTCCTATGCCTGTGCAGAGGTATGGATTTTAGCATTATCTTCCTGGAATATAGTGCCAGGCTTGTAGATTGGAAGGAGGCCATCTTCAAGGCATTTCAGGTAAGAATTAGTAGAATAACCGTCTTGAGGAGCCAATTCGTCACATTCCATAATCACCAGCTTTGTACAGCCTCCAATCCAGATTGCACCCCATATCATTTGTGAAATATCCTTCCCATGGTTCGTTAGATTGACTAGATCATGCCGGTATGCTTCATTTGAGAATCGGAAGACGAATTAAGTAGAATTATTTAGCTTTCTTTGGATGGAACATTCGTCAGAAAACAGCACTTCTTCCCAGTGAGGGAAATTAAGCCACATACACGTAAATTGATACTGTTCTTTAACTGTTTACAGCTTTAGAGGGATTCTCTTCTTGCTCTTCCACTTCTTGAGGTTATATTTCTTCAAAACGCGTTGAATGGTTGACTTAGATACCCCCCCCAGGGGTGTAAGCGACCAGGGCCTTCCAGCTCATAGAGGGCCTCCGCCTGACCATTTGGTAGATGTAACGCTTAGTAGAGACACTAAGCTTATGGGGTCTACCAGCGCGAGGCCTTGATCTCAAGGTTTGGTGCTGTTCATAGCGTTTCTTGGTGTTGTAAATAGTGCGGTGACTGACGCCAAATTCCTTTGCTAGTTGCGCAGGCGATCCCTGGTTCTCTAGGCCATATAAAATAGCTGCGCGTGATTCAGATGATAGTTCAGCTTTAGGCCTTCTATTTCCACTAATTTCGGTCCCAAAAGACCTCATTTTGATGGAATTGGAGGTGGTTGAAAAGAGTGTTGATTTTTTGACGCGTCGCGGATAGGCGGAGTGTGCACAGACTTTCGACCCCCTATGTAATATCAGAGGGGATCGAGGGGAGTACTAAATGGAAAAAAAGAAAACAGGAGGCCGAAGACAAGGAACGCTGCTTGGGACTGTTGAGGTTAAGCAGGGTTCATGCAACTTTGCCTGTATACAGAGCATCTACCAGCGATTCAGTTATCTGAATTGTGGAGGTAGATTGAATTCCCCAACGGTCAATGATTCCAAGGCTTTTTAATAGAAGGTATTGATTGTTTTGATATGAGGAGTGGAAAGAAGCGCTGAGCAGACGCGGAAGCGGAAAAAAGTGGATGAGTCCAATGGCCACGCACCTGGGGTTAATTACGGAGTACGCAGTAGTCGAGACTGATAAGGTACTATTGACATTAATTGCTCTACTATTTATTTTTCAATTCGGCGTTCACCAACCTGGCAGGTAATTTTGTTGATCCGGAATGATAATACTAGCTACACCAGAAAGAGATACTACTAGTAATAATCACTGTTCTCCATCTCCGTGACAGCCAGACGACCATCGATCAAATATAGGCCAGCCAAATGTGATTTAATTTGGAATAGTTGGCGCTGCAGCATACTGAGGTTGATGATCAGGCCTGATCATACTATCTTTCTAGATATGTAAATGTGTTGTCATATGGAGAAATTAACAATGGTCAGACATGTACCGCTCTTGGACAATGTGTCCCAGTGTGGGACAAATCTAGGAAGGAAATATATCAATGAAGTACCTATGCATGCAAGCAGACATTTAAGGCCACTTCCGTTCAGTCATCATCGACTGAAGATTATTCATCATCAGCAATCAAGATAAAGCATAACACCACGTCTAATTGCTGCGACCTGGACTGCCTGTTCAGTTGGTGAAGAATGAATTCTTGACAGGAGGATCAGTTTGGCTCAGCTCAGCTCAGACCACCGCTTATACCGAGATTCCTTCTCCGGCTGGCCCGACGTTCCATCCTGTTCATCAAGCCACTAGTAACTTTTCTAACTGCACTTTGAGAAGACCACCAACAAGAGGAAACTATTCAAAAAAAACAGTACTCTCTACAATCAGAAACAATGGCCCAGCCAGTCCCCCTTTCTCGCTTATCCCGGAGGCAAATCAACACCCTTCTCTCGTCCTCTATTACCCTCACTTCTCGCCCCAACCACTCCTCCTGCATCGCCCTGCAGTCCCGCCGTCTATACCAGACTCAAAGCTCACCGCGCCGTCTCATCCACCAACAGTCCCAATTCTCACGACCGCAACAATGTATCGCTAAAAGATCCTACCACTCGCAATACCACCCCGAGCTGCCCCCCCACGAATACACAAACTCCCAAACCACCATCCTCTCCGCCGCCCTAAACCATGTCCCCAAGCACGGCTTCACACCCGAAGCTCTGACCCTCGGCGCCCGCGACACAGGCTTTCTCGACGTCTCGGTCCAGCTGCTCCCGCGAGGAGAATTCGATCTCGTCCTTTTCTGGCTGGCGAGTCGGCGCGGCCTTTTGCGAGGGAAAGTCGAGAACGGGTTCTTTCACAAACTTGCGGCCCAGGGCAAGGCGTTGTCTGTCGAAGAGAAGACCAGGTTGCTTATCATGGAGCGGTTGCGGATGAATGCGGAGATTAAACATCAGTGGCAGGGTGTAAGTTCTGCTACGAATTGCATTGCATACAATTGAATGGTGCTGACTACTACTGCTATCCCCCAGGCCCTGGCTCTCATGTCCCTCGCTGGAAATATCCCTCTGTCGCTCTCCGAGCTGCATGCTCTGTCCTCTGATATTTTGGATCTTGCTGGGGACGCCTCGGTCGATGCATCGTGGTATACCAAACGACTCTCTATCTCGGCCATCTACGCCAGCGCCGAGGTTGTCATGACCCGCGACTCGAGTCCGGATCTCTCCACTACGCAGGCTTTTGTGGAACGTCGCATCGAGGATAACAAGTATATCGGTGATAAGATTACCGGTATCAAGCAGTGCCTGGGTTTCATGGGTTCCACTGCTGTTGGGTTGGGTAGGAGTTGGGGGTTGAAGATCTAGTCTGAAGGGGTACAGCCTCGACTGAGATAAGGTTTAAGTGGAGTGGATATTGTATTCATATTCTATTGTAGAGTTCCGGCACTGTATAATATATACCTCCTTTCTTCTGCCTCCGGCAGTAGGACTGTATTCACCACTACAGATTAAACCTATCTGCAAGTAATCTCGTCGAGCTCTGTATGTTTCGAATCTCCTCCACACGCTTCTCCAATCGGGGCAACCATCCGTTCTCCCCAAACAACTCCTTCACAGCTGTCCGATTCGGCGCCATATCCCACCACGGATCACGGAGCGAACCCCGATTCTGATTCTCGCGACGCATCCGTTTCCAATGATTTTTGAGGTCCCGTTCCCGCTGCTCGGCGATAGCCCTGAGCAGCCCGCAGGTTCGCTCATCCGGCTCCACCCCTGTAGTCTCCATTTCCTTCAGCAACAATACAACACTCGGTAGATCACTGCACCCGCGCCAGTAGAAGTAGATCAGCTCGTTATACAGACCCGTCGAACTCCCCAGCACCGCTGAGGTCCTGCCGTGCGACTTGATCGTCGAGCGGAACTGACCGATCAAGGGCGAGCCCGGGAAATGTGAGTTCAGAAGACGGAATGCCAGTAGAAGCATTTTCGGGTAGAGCGCTGTGACGACTGCTTCCACCGACACGGATTCAGGGACCTCCAGAGGACTGTGAGGGGTTGGCTCGCCCGCTGAGCTTGCCGGCGACGTGCCATTGTCTTCCGGTAACCGGCTATCTCCGAGATATCGCAGCATCGAAAATATTCTCTCCTTGCACACTTCCCAGATCCCTGTATCCCCTTTGCCTTCGTCAATCGCCGCACGGAGCGCGCGCTCGATTTTCGCTGACTCCCTTTGCACGGTGAATTGGATCATCCGCTCGACAGAGACAGGATCATCACTGCGCAGCTCTGGAGGATTCGTGTCACCCGCTTGCTCCAGAGGCCCAGGCTTTGAAGTCGACGCGGGCTCATCCATCTTCCTCCGGGACTTGCGTTTTGCGGCACCCTCCGTCGAAGCTTCAGAGCCCTGCTTTTTCTTCCGAAGGTCCTCAAGCACAGAGTTAAAGATAGCGGAAATCTTAGACATCTCGTCTTTGCTCAGTGCAGGCTTCTCTGTTCCTTCAGTAGCCGCCTCCGGGCCATCCTTCTCCTCCACACCCATCTGCTCCAGCAGACCACCGAACGCCCTCTTCTCGCTCTGTGTCATTGTGAGTGGCTTGTGTGGTGGCCGTGAGGATGGTGGTGTCGGGGGCTGTGAGACCGTGGCGCCGCGCCTCTTCAGGTAGCTTTTCCGGGATCGACGGCCATCATTGCTCGGGGTTTTGGAGGGAGAATCAGATTTCAAGGGAGTTGTCGCATTTTCAAAACCCTTCCTATCATGAACAGACTCTTCGTCTCTATCTAGGCTTGATTCGGGTGGTGTGAAGGTAGGCGATGTCGAATGAAATGATCGGCTCTGTCGGGCATTCCACTTTGCATAGCTCAGCGGCGCGGCGAGCGTCCGGGTCTGGTAGAGAAATGGGACGGGGGAATTAACTGTTGCTTGCGCCAGGCAAGCGCGCGAGATGCGTAGTGGCATTGTACACCACGGCCGAGGGACTGGTGTGGGCTCTCGTCAGAAAGTCTGCGAAAATCTGACGTAGACAATTGAAAAGTCGGAGAAATTTAAGAGAAAACAGAGTACCTCTCTGGGTCCACCACATAGTAGCGTAAAACTACGCTTTTTATACAAAACACACCACAGACAGCTATTATTTATTTATCTTGTATTCTTTCTCTATGATTATATTTCCCACATGAGATTAAGAAAGGATAAACGAACTGAATCATTTTGTTCCAATCTCATTCAGCACATCCAATTATATCACGTGACAACGCGACATTGCAGCACGCGTTTCTTCAGGCAGAAGCGCGGGTTTGGTCTGCAACACAGAACTGAATCTACACCACTCCTTCGATTGCCAAGGCATTGGTAACACAGCGGACGCTCAGGGCGATCGCAAAACAGTCACTAGTATGGGCGCTGATAATGAGCTCTCCGAATTCGAAAAGCAGCGTCTCGCCAACATCGCAGAGCGTGATGCGCTCCTCAAGAAGCTGACCCTGGACGCCCAGTCGTCCGGACTCTTCCCGCCCAAATTAGCGAGGAGCTCACCGGGAGGTCAGACAAAGCCGAAGAAGAAGCCTCCGCCGAAGAAGATCAAGAAGGAAGATGAGGAGCCAGTACCGCGGCGTATGTCCTCGCGGTTGAGAGGGCTCGCGGCGGAGAGCGAGGTTGCGAAACGCAAGGCGGACGAGCAGTACGAGGCTGCGCAGCAGGCGGAGCGGGCGAAGAGAGTTCGCAAGTCGGATGCGTTCTCTTTTAGTGAGATGCTTGTATCCGGGCAGAAACTTAGCGGTGATAGTCTAATCGGGGTGGATGTGGTGACAAAGGGGGTTGCGATGCCGTATCAGCGGACTTTTGGTGATGAGGATATCAAGCAGACGACGGATAAGGAGCTGAAGGCGCTGAGGGAGGAGATGAGCGGGTTGCAGCTGTGGGAGGCGTGGGAGCCTAATCGTGCGTTGGCCTTCTGTGTGAACTGTGACATGCTGTGGCTAGAAATATTAACATGACCGCATCACAGGCATCAAGCTCACCCCCGAACGAATCTACACGATGACGTTCCATCCATCAGAGGCCAAGCCCTTGATCTTCGCCGGAGACAAGATGGGCAACCTCGGTGTCCTGGACGCCTCGCAAGAGAAGCCAATCTCAGCCGTCAAGCAGGAAGACGACGAAGACGAAGATGACGACGACCTAGACCCGGTCCTGACCACTCTCAAACCACACACACGAACCATCAGCTCCATGCACGTCCACCCCTCCAAGCCAACCCACCTCTACAGCGCCAGCTACGATAGCTCCATCCGCGAGCTGGACCTGGAAAAGACAACCTCGGTCGAGAAATACGCCCCAGAGTCAACCTCTGACGATGTCCCCATATCCGGCATCGACATGGCAGTCGACGATCCCAACACGCTCTACTGGACAACCCTAGACGGCGCATTCGGCCGCTACGACACCCGTGCCTCGCGCAGAGGCGCCGTAGCCACCTGGCAACTCTCCGAGAAGAAAATCGGCGGCTTCTCGCTCTTCCCAACCCACCCGCACTACTTCGCAACCGCCTCTCTCGATCGCACTATGCGCCTCTGGGATATACGCAAGCTCTCCCACCGTGAACCCGTCCCGGTAGGCGAGCACGGCAGCCGACTCTCGGTCTCCCACGCCGCATTCAACAGCGCCGGCCAAGTTGCGACATCCTCCTACGACGACACGCTCAAGATCTACGACTTTGGGCCCAAGGGCATCGCCTCCTGGAAACCAGGGCACACCCTCTCAGACGCCGAAATGAAACCAGACACTGTCGTCCGACACAATTGCCAGACTGGGCGATGGGTGACCATGTAAGGCTTTCCCTATCCCTACCATCTTCAAGCCCTTTTATCGTAAAAGCTAACATGAGATGTCTCGCAGCCTCCGTCCGCAATGGCAAGCAAACCCGCAATCCTCTATCCAACGCTTCTGCATCGGAAACATGAACCGTTTCGTGGACGTGTATAGTAGCTCCGGCGACCAGCTCGCCCAGTTAGGAGGCGAGGGTATCACTGCCGTTCCTGCTGTGGCTGTCTTCCACCGCAGCAAGAACTGGATCGCAGGTGGCACTGCCAGTGGCAAGATATGTCTGTGGATGTGAATGCCCGTTGGGAGCTGGCGAGGGACCGATGTAGCCGTTACGCATATTGTTTGGCATTCTTGTTTAGGCTTTTCGAGTGGCCGTGTTTTAAGGTGTATACCTACTTGCTAGTATTTCTGTGACACACGCGTATCTGAGCGATGGAAGTTGAACATGATTCAGTCTCGAGGACAGATTGATTCTTTCACTCATATACAATCCCATACACTGCATTGTTCTAAATTTAATGCCTAGGCCAACACTGACCGTCGGTTCGAGCCATGCAAAGCAGAAGGAACTATTGGATGAATAGTAGTTGTTTCATCTATGCAAAGGCCAAAGGTTATGTACACAAAAGAACACGAACTGCTTTTGTACCATGAAAAAGTCCAGCGAAATCCTTCCGTCCACAGCGGCGTGTACGAGATGAAAGGCCATGCTGCCATTTTCCAGCCAAAAAAGCAGCTATAAGAGCAGGGTATCAACACCGTGACAAATGCTATTCAAGGAGAATGAGCAGGGTAGAAGGAAAGAAAAATCCAAGAAGGGACAGAACGTCAGATCATCAACACATGGGATCAATCGCCGGAAAGAGGTAGAATATACACCAGATGATGCAAGATTTTGCTCTCAGGAGGCCTTCCTTGTTATACAATAGAAAGTCTTCTCTCGACTGCCTTTTCCCCGCGAAGTCATACATGTCCCGTTCATTATCAGGACGAGAGGGGACGCTCCGGGAATAACAGAGAGCGGGCTGAGAGTGCGAGCTAGGCTTGATATAACATCAGCCAGTAACACTGGAAAAATATCATGCTCTATATTTAGATCATGACGGTTTAAGCGCGTCGGATATAATCTAACCAAGAAGTAGATAGGCTAGTAGAGGCTCGTACGTCAGAACTCGTTCCGTAGTTCTTCGCGCGAGTGTTGCTGAGTACTCTCACGGTCTTTGGCCTTGCGTCTTGATGAGGCCGGTACAAAATCAAAGAACCGATACTTGCTCGTCGTTTCTTTCGTCATGCTAGATCGGCGCGCCTTGGAGGGGTCAGAATATTCAAGAGAGTAGGTGGAGGAGTTCTTTGAGCTGCCGGTGCTGTCTCGAGTGTCTGACCAGCGGGGCATTGAAAAGGGCACACGACTCTGGTCCCAGGTCGCTGACGAAGAGCTCGGAGGAGTCTCCTCCTCAGCGTCCGGACCATAATCTGTGGACCGGCGAGGGAGCGCAGGCCGTGAAGCGAAGTAGCCAATCGAGTTTCTGTGACTCGCAGGAACGGATGCTGGCGTTGCAATCGCCGTTTCTGTCGCCGGTGTCGCGGGCTTGGAGCTGTCATCATAGAAAGTCGCCGATCGTTCCATGGAATCCACCAGTTCCTCCCATTTGACTTCGAGATTGCCGTTCGGGCGTTCTGCCTGCTCCGCCTTACTAAGGCATTCTTTGGTACGTTGGTGGAGACGAAGCGCCATCTCGTGGAACTTCTTAATGGCCGGATCGATCTCTTCCAGCTCAGCAAGTCTTCCAGGCGCTGCTTCAAGCCAGATCCTTATCAAGTTCGCGAAGCTCCTTGCGTGGTCGATCAAGAATGGGAGACTGGGGAAGCCTTCGCGAGAGGTAGGCGGCAGACGGTTAAGAATCTGAATCGGCGTCGCATAAGATGGTGTGACAATAGGGGTAGGACGGTCAGCAGGAATCGCGCAAATCGCGTCAACGAACTGCTTGAATTCGGACCGGTTGCCAAGCAAGAACTTGTTCATTGGTTCCATCCACGGCTCTTTACTACCGAACGTCGTCATGTTCGCAAGACCTTGCAAGGCTTTGGCGATCAATGTCAACGTTCGTTGGGCACGAGGACGAGGGTGATCTGCTAGGATTAGCGGAGAAGAACGAAAGTGAAAAGGACGGACAAGGATCTTACCTTTCAACAATCCAAAGAGCTTTGGATTCAGAATTGCTGGACAGAAGAATCGCAGGAACAAGAAACCAGAGACGCTGCTGTATGTCACCGTTCGCAGGAAGTCGCCGTAGCGGTCTTCCGCGCAAGCTCTGATATGCCTGAATATGAGTCTCAACTCCGCAGGACAGCGAGAAGCGGAGCCAGCAATTGACTTCCAAACACTTGTGGTAAGCGAGACGAGGGTCCTCCAGTTGCGTTCCAGGTCGTCTGAACGATGGACTCGTGAAGGGTCAACTTCACATTCAGGATCGCTCTCGTCAATCTCGCGTAGCCGTTCTCCGATGGTCTCTTCGAGGTATTCCTTCCCTAGCCGACGCATATGCAGGTCCAGTGCCTTGGTGAGAAGGGAGTTCCCTCGGAACAGAAGATTCGCCTCCACAGTCGCCGTTCGGCCCAAGTCCCTGACGAGGACTTCTCGATCCTGACCTGACTCCCTTGAGTCATTTGAATGGATCCTTGTAGTATACCTGAGTCTATTCGCAGTCGAGTCTTTGTGAACGCCATCAATCTCGTCCTCAACCAGAGCGGAAATCCATTCGACCGTCTGACCCGAGACCTGATAGATATTGAGTAGAGCCTCTGAGAGTTGGTTAAGTTCGGAGGAGATGATCTGAGCCATGTTGATTGTAAGACCATTGGTAAAGGCATGCAGGATCTCGGACATGGGCGTGTATTCATGCGACATGAGGACGACCGTCTCTTCCATCCGAGCCCTCATCAGCATCTCTCCAACAGACTGATCCCGTTCATCCAATATGGTCCACCACTTCTCGGTTTCCACGCCAGACTCCAAGTCATCCAACCGTATCTCCACCCGTCCGTATGTAGCATCATGTGACGAAATCTCCACATCATCCAAAGCATGCAGGGCATTTGCATCCTGGTGCAGAGGATAGGCCCCGTGGGCAATGAGCGTCCAATCTTTCTGGGTCGGGTTGAGAGTTTTGACGAGTATGGAGACTTGTGAAAGGACAGGGGGGAGATCATTGAAAATGAAATCTTCACGCCAAAACGGGTTGGACGTGCGGAATTTGACGGCTGTCTTCGCTCGAATTTCGCCATCGAGAAGAACTTCAGTGTAGTAGTCGCTGACAGCGGGTGCCGGTACCGGGTTGCTGTGAGACCTTGATGGTTTCCGGCTCCTTGGTGTCTCCTCAATTGACCTGTCACGTTGCAGCTTTGCCTCTGTCACTCTGACCGAGAGCATCCTTTCGATTCGAAACATGTCTCTTGTAGGTGGCGAGCTCGTATCACCTGACCCTGTTGTATTTGTCGAATTCTCCTCGACAGGCACTTCAGGGCCGTAGAGTTCCGGAATGGTAAAAGCGCGCAAGAGAACGAACCAGACCTCAAAGAGCACTCGACTTTCTAGCGCAAGATACACCGGGCGGGTCAATCCGGACGCAGAATGCGCCGCATACTGAGGATAGATGGCAATGCAGAATTCGTCCTCAAGAACGGACTCGTTCAATTGCTGCACAGCACAACGGGATAATTGAGACAATTGAACGCAAGTGACTAAAGTGATGTCTGTTTCTGTGAATAGTTTGAATGCACCATTCTCTTGCAGCGTGCAGCTGACTTTCTGCCATGACGAAGATAGCGCCCTTTGCTGCCGATAGGTCGAAACACGATGGCTAGAATTTGGCCGTGCACCGGACGTACTCGGTCGGTCCCACAGGAGCATCTTACCGACCTTGATAATGGCCGCATCTTTCTGAACGGTGCTCTCAGAATTTCGCCGACGGTCCGCAAGGCGACGTTCTCCGATCGCTACCGACTGAGGTTTTGTCATCTTGTTTTGCACGCCTTTCGGTCGGATCGGCTGCCAACACAGTAAGGCAGCTAGCCAGGAGTCGAATGTTTCACTGACGTGGGGTCTCAGTTCGATACCGAGTCCTGAGGTGAAAGTGGAAACTTTGAGATAGTTCATTCCAGTTTCTGGATCGGTAAGAGAGCGAACCTGGCATCCACGCAGGTCCGGAATCAATGTCTTCGCAAGTGCAGGTTCTCCCTTGGCTTGATATATTAGACTGCCCGTTGCAACATTGATAGCGCAGTAGCCCGACGTCCAGGCTGTGGTGGAAGACGTCCGAAATGACAGAATGCCATGCATTCTTCCACACGTCGTTTTCATGAGCTGAAGGATTTTGGAAGCATCGCTGCTTGACAACGCTGTCGAGGACGGGTTCGTACCAACGGTGGTGACTACGCTTGAGCTACCAAGGTTTCGACTCAAACGATGGCGACCAAGCGTCTGGCTGAAATAAGGAGCCGGTTGTATTGACGGGAAACCAATGGAGCTCGCTTGGTCTTCAGAGGCCTTGGGCTGGGGAGAAGCGGTGTTGATTGAACCAAGGCGATTTCGAGTTCGTGTGAGGAAGGAGTTGGGGGAGATTTCGCTGCGCTGGTCGTCCAAGGTCGTGGTACGGGACCGCGCCCGCTGGCTCCGTAATTCCACCTGGCCCTCGTCCTCGTCTCCCGCCGAATGATATGCTTGAAAGTCGCGACGAGACTCGTGATCGGGCGCTCTTGTTCTGTATGCGGCACGAGGTGACGGAGCAGCACTTCCAGACATATGCTCAGCTTCCGACAAAGGGGAATGATTGCCGGTCTCGGAGGAGGGGTCTGGCGTCACCGTCCGGATGCTCGTCTCTCTAAAGCTATCGGGGTAGACCATTCCATGACGGTCTTTGGAGGATGACTTCTTGCTGGGACGCCGTTCCACTGGGCGACTGTAGATGCTGTGGTGGGCAGAGGTCCGCTTGAACCCGTTTGGATTCGAACTTTCCGATTCCATCTTGCCAGCGGCGGCACACGATGGAAACGGTGACAGCGGTGGTCAGACGAGGTCGCTAGGAAGCGTATGAAACACAGATCAAGGCCAGCACAAAACCACGCAAAACGCACGCATAAGCAGACGCACACCTCGACGTCTTCGCTTCCAGAGTGTTACCTTGCAGCACACTAAAACCAGATGACGCTGCGCAACCGTCCTCGAACAATTGAGGGCCTTTGTCGTCCAATGGGTCGCTAAGCGAACGCATGGAGTCCAAGTGAAAGATTCTGAGTGTAGTCACACATTCGGTTTGAAGACGGAGGGGCGCGTTGAGATAGCAGCGTTGGGCGATCGAGCGACAAAGCGAAAGGGCCGCAAATCCACGAAATGTCGGTTCAGGGGAGAGGGGGTTGCGCGGGCGGCAGAATAAAAAGTGTGGAAGAGCTGAAGATATGGCTGAGAGGTATGGCAAATAACCAGACCTTCAACAACGACGGGTTTATCGTCACAATGTCACTGCTAGAAGAACCATGATCGTTAGGTTAGCCCGGCAAAGGTGGTGTGGGAAAAGGGAAAGTCTGGAGAAACGGTCCGTTGGTACGAGGCCATTGGGGTGGCCGACTGGCCGTGTGCTGGACTGGAGCAATAACGTGATATCATTGGACGTAGAGGGAATAGGTAGTACCTACCTAGTAGTACCCAGGTAGTAGCTAGGTTGGACGGATCATCCATTTGGGAAACAGAAGACACACTTTCATCAGCCTGCTTTTTATTTAATGGCTTCCTTGTCCTTTGTTTGTAAGAGCGACAGTAAAAGGGAAGTATCAAGGATAGTAAGAAAGGACTTTGTACGTTGCAGATCCCGCTGAATTACACCCGAAGGATGCCCAGAAATCGAAGACGAGGTGGTGCGTGAGTCCTAAGCGGGAGGCGGTGTCGAATGGAGGCAAGGTATGTGGTTTCCGGCAATCCCAGCCTGGAGCGGGACGGACAGACGGGAGTTAGGATGACTCGGAACGACAATAATAGTTATTAATGTCGATAATAATGGTGGCTTTTATGATTGACTTCTTGGTACTTCAATTTGTATCGCACCAATTATCCCCTGGATGAAGAGCCCTTCTTCCTGGAGACTAACCTAGTCGTCCGTTCTTTGGGCCTCTTAGGTGCAAACGACGAAGCCTGAAGGGAAAGGTTGCCGAAGATGAGGATGGCCGACAAAAAACCCTTACCACTGATCTGTCGTCTTCTCGTCTATTCTCTCTCTGGTGTTGTGCTGTAGGGATGAGAATATGCTTACTACCCCGGACTGGGATTTCTCTTCAAGTACTAAAAGACAACGGGAAGCTTCCCAAGGCTGTGCTTGTAAGAGGATCGGCCATCTTCATAATCCTACTCGGTGATATGGGACTTGTTGAAAGTTACCTACCTATCTTGTCTACGATATCAAGCAACTATAGTTATTGGGACTACCTATTTGATGGCAACATGATCATCTTCGTGGTTGAGATGAATGAGCGAATCACGTTGTCAGGGACTATCTCGGCAACCAATAAGTCAGTATGGCTTAATTTGTAATCTGTGGTCTCATACATCTACTTATTTTCATCATTGCTAGATCCTATAGGTCGGCCATTTGGCGGCTCCGAAATAGCAACTAGTAACTAGAAGAACTGTAGAAGTCATCGTCTATCTAGAGTATAGCCGACAGTCGATAGGCGCACACGCCCCTTAACCCGGAATTTTGTTTCGACCAATGATAAAGAAAGCCATTGTCAGTACGCAGTAAGGTACCAGTAGGTACCCCCAAGCCTCTACGCCATCCAGTAATCGCCAATCCTAGTCCATGGATTCGAGTCTGTACGTGGGGGTAAGAATCGAAACTAAAAGGCCCATGCCGAGACAAGGACATTAGAGCTTGGGGTTCAGGGTTCTAGGATGCGTCTAGGCCATCATGACTCGGCACATGCTACGGGAATCTTATAGTGTCTCAGTTCCGTAGTCACATTCCCATAGAAAGGTACTGACCGCTAGCTAGAAAGAATGCTGCTGACTCATACCAAGAAATGAGTTGTTATCACCAGGTCAAGTTTTTCGTATACCTTTATCACTCTTCTTACTTTTGCATACGAGAAACGCAAGTAGAAACGGGAAGAACAAATCAAGGGACGGAGTAGTAGAGCAAGCTTCAGACTTCCAGACGGTTGAATCGTTGGGACTCGGAAGATGGGTGAGGTCTAAGTAGTCCTGCGAAGGTGGAGCACGGGAGAGTCAAAAATCAGCACTTCGGCCATCTGAGTTCGGTGGCACTGTTGCCATAATAGGTAATAACCTTCCTGATATAAGACCTCTCAGCGCCATGTATATAGAGAGGACAGAAAGGGGAGTCAGGGTATAGCTAGCTGAGATGAGGCAATTCCCACAATATGGTCATCTTTCCGGCTTCTAGGCCTGCCTCTTTCCAAACTTGAGTACGCAAGCAACTGCACCCCGCACAAACCATAGATGTCTACCTAGGTGGACAAAGTCTTCGAAAGCCATCGGACCCGCCGTGGCCAATCAACGACCTCATCACTGGCTCATTTCCCACCTTCGCCTGACTCGTGTCGTCAGGGAAATAGGAGTTTGCTGAGTCATTCTAAGTGGAATCACGTGGTTTTCTTTTCTTCCCAATTTAATCCTCACCTGACCTGCTAGTAGCCTCAGGCATTAGTGATAGCATGTGGTGATCCTTACCGCCTGCATCATAGGTACCTTATCATGAGGGTTGACTGGTCATCAGATCGACCAGCCATGCATGGTCAAACGACCTTCGTGGAAACACAGTGCTAACATTCCTTCAATTCTCCGCACAAGCTGCAGATAGGAGCTTGTTGGACTCATGCAATACTCATTTTGATACAGAGAGTCTTTACGATTTGCCTGTCTACCGTTCTTTGTGCACCAGACATGGCCCATGACTGATCCGGGCTCTCGGCTAACAAGTCGCTGCCATGTGCTGAACTTACAGGAGATTTACGCATCTGCTTTTTCGATTCCATGTCTACACTTTTACAATCAAGATGATGACATCGAATATCTTATCCCGGTTCCTTCCTCCGAACGGCTCACCGTCTGTATACGAAACCATTCGACATCACGATGCGACATCAGATTCATCGGATGTGGAGGAGCGTGCGGGATTAACTCTGGAGGACGGTCCTGGAGAGCATTATAGTGATCGTGAACTCGAGGACGCCATGGCCGACGCCGAGCGGAGCAGGTCGCCGGACCCGGATGATGCCTTCATAAGTAGGAAGAGCCCTCGGGAAGCGTCTGTCGCGGGTCCTTCCAAGTCAAATTCTCGTCATCGCCAGCCTAGTCGTCCGCGGTGGACACAAGCTGCCTTACCAGGTCACGACTTCGAGGATGGCGATGATGATGTTCCAGCCTCCCTTCTCGTAGAAGGGCATCAAGACGACGACGATCTTAAATCTCGGTTACCTCCTCCTCCTACTTCCCACCTCACTCCCGACGATAGACAGCCCTCTCTTCCCGGACCTTCAACCCGCGGTGATCGAGCTCGCTGGAGAGTAGCCAGGGAACAACAGCCGCTACACCATGCCGATCGAAGACGCGCCCCTGGTGTACGATGGTCGTTAGGGCAGCCCAACTTGAACACGGTGGATCCGAAAGAGAAAGCAATGTGGATGTGGGCAAATGTTGAAAACTTGGACAACTTCCTAAAGGACGTTTACACGTATTTCCTCGGGAACGGGATCTGGTCCATTCTGTTGAACCGAGTTCTGAGCCTGTTGTAAGTGGCTACGTGCTTTCACTCTCACCTGGTTATGTTATGCATTCTGACAGAGCACCGGCGCCGCCCTAGAACTTTTGCATTCGTTATAGGATTCAGCACATTTCTCACGAATTGCATTGACTACCGCAAGGTTCGTGGGAGCAAGACATTGAACGATATCTTGATCGAGCAATGTACTACCAAAATGTCACTGTCGTCCACCTTTCTGCTCTGGTTACTCACGCTGTTCTGGATTGGAAAGGCCTTCCAGTGCTTGTTGGATATCAGAAGGCTGAAACACATGCATGACTTCTACTATTACTTGCTTGGAGTCTCTGATACCGACATCCAAACTATATCATGGCAAGAGATTGTCAGTCGACTCATGACCCTCAGGGACGCCAATCCCGCGACGGCCGGTGCGGTGTCTGCGAGACACCGTAAATTTATGGGCAGTCAGTCTAAGCAGCGAATGGATGCTCACGACATTGCCAATCGACTGATGCGCAAGGAAAATTATCTTATCGCCTTGATCAACAAAGACATATTAGACTTGACGCTTCCCATCCCTTTTCTCAGAAACAGGCAACTGTTTTCTCAGACCCTGGAGTGGAATATCAACCTATGTATAATGGACTATGTCTTTAACGAACAAGGCCAAGTTCGGACTCTGTTCTTGAAGGACACTCATCGAAAGGCGCTGAGCGAGGGCCTGCGACGACGATTTATCTTTGCGGGCATTATGAATATATTCGTAGCGCCGTTTATTGTCGTCTATTTTATGATGCATTATTTCTTTCGTTATTTCAACGAATACAAGAAGAATCCTTCTCAGATCGGCTCCCGCCAATATACCCCGCTGGCGGAATGGAAGTTTCGCGAATTTAATGAACTCTGGCACCTCTTCGAACGCCGAATTAATATGTCTTATCCTTTTGCTAGTCGCTATGTGGACCAATTCCCCAAAGATAAGACGGTGCAGGTCGCAGGTTTCGTGGCGTTCGTGTCGGGCGCACTGGCATCTGTGTTGGCTCTAGCATCGATCGTGGATCCGGAATTGTTTCTGGGATTCGAAGTCACGCATGACCGAACAGTTCTCTTCTACCTGGGAGTGTTTGGGTCTGTCTGGGCTGTTGCCAGAGGCCTCGTTCCGGAAGAGACGACTGTCTTCGATCCGGAATATGCTTTACTTGAAGTGATCAACTATACACACTATGCTCCGAGCCATTGGAAAGGGCGATTGCATAGTGACGAAGTCCGGAGGGAGTTCGCGGAGCTTTACCAGATGAAAATCGTGATCTTCCTGGAGGAGATCCTCAGCATGATATTTACACCTTTTATTCTCTGGTTTAGCTTACCCAAATGCAGCGATCGTCTTATCGACTTCTTTCGGGAGTTCACCGTTCATGTGGACGGAATGGGGTACCTCTGTTCATTTGCTGTATTCGATTTCAAGAAGGGAACCAATGTGATCAACCAGGGAGATCGACAAGTCCCAGCGAGGCAAGATCTCCGAGCCGATTATTTCTCTACCAAAGATGGCAAAATGTTGGCCTCATACTATGGATTCTTAGATAATTACGGTGCCAATCACCGCGGCAGCCATCCATCTACTAGACGACAATTTCATCCGCCTCCCGCCTTTCCTACTCTTGGATCACCACCAGCGGGCGAGATTGGAACTATCGGCGACCGGCTCGATCAGGCCCAGACTCGGCACGGTCTGGCAGGCCCTTTCACGGGCCAGCAATCCGTATTTGGCCCGTCTCGCTACGGTCCAATCGGGCTAGGTGACCACGGATCACCGGCTCCTTCAATACTCCTGGATCCGCATCACCAGCCATCAACTTCAGGATTTCGAGGAACGAGCCGCGCACCAGCCTTTCCACGGTACAGATCATCCCGGGCGCATCCTCCCGTATCAGGGACAATAGCGGATGGCGATGAGTCGCCAGTAGCCACGGGACGCAGCGACCCGTCAAGACCGGCTCCTAATGCCGCTGGAGGATCAAGTGCGGGTGGTGTAGGCACTAGCGACAGCAACCTGGGGGACTCGTGGCGGATGAACTTGGCGGAAGACGTGGATGATGACAACACAGGAGAGGGCGGAGAGAATGTTGACGCTATTGCTGGGGGTGCTGGCGTTTTGGGCTTGATCCAACAATTTCAGAGGGTAAATAAGGACAGTCGAGGACGCACGGCGGTTGGTTTATAGACATTTGCATGCAATTTGAGACAGGGTAGAATCTATGATTTATTTGATTGTCAATGCTAGTGATATTCTTCCAGCGTCTTAATCTGACTCGGATTGCTTTGCAAAGAGGTCCGTCTGTAGTACTCTGTAGCCGGCACGCATGAATGTGCAGTTCTAAAGTACATAATTAGATACCAAAAAAGTACCACGTATGAGCAATACTGGCGTCGCTCATCGGCCACCTAGTATTATTCGGTCAGTCGTCAATTGTTCAAGTACTCCATAGATACTCCGTACATGGACGTCTTTGTCTGCCCTTGGACTGATATCCACAGACACAATCCTTGTCATGGTTTAATGCAGACTACCCCTGGATAAAAATAGAAACAGACGAATCATGATTCATGAAGGACTGAAGGACCCCCATCTGGCAACGATCATTAGTGTCTCTTTTCAGTAACTGGTGATGGGTCGAATAAAATGAGCATTGAGGATTGGTACTCGGTACAACTATCAAATCAATTCGCTGCAGAGATGAAATCTATAACCATACACTGTAAGTGAAGAGAATACGGAGTATGGTGAACTTGATTATTATTATGTAGTCTACCATATCTATCTTGATGCTCTGTAGGTATTATTGTAGGACCACCCCAGTCGTAGATAGACGTAAAAGGCTGGGATCATCGGATCTGGATCCATCCATTTGGGCAGCTTCCACGGGGCTAATCTCGCCCATTCCACTCAGTCGAAAAGTCTGGACTCCGACCGCTGATCATTTGGGATGTTGATCCGGGGTCCTTGCGACCTAGGATCTCATATCACGGACACAGAAAGGCGTCCAAGGGTAGATGTTGAGGGAGAGCGAAAGCACTCAAGGAGACTACAGTCGGATCCATCATTGTCTGCAAGTTCTGGAACAGACCAGATACTCCGAGGATTGGAGATCTTTGCTTCAAATTTAAGTCAACCTAGTGTGTCTGACTTTGCCCTATATGTTGGCGGTTTCTTGGCTGCTACATCCGTTGGTTTCGTCTCTTTTCCACCCTCCTTGCATCCACTAAGCAGATAGACTAGTCTAGTCTATCAATTTTCTTGATTCCCTAGGCGAGAGCTGATGTTAGGAGGATTGCCATGACATTAATTGATGTGATATGATCATTTCGACGGTTCAATCCCGAGAGAGCTTGCTTACGGTTTCTATTCTGCTGTTCGACCTCAGAGAGGAGTAGAATGATTGACCTTTACAGCTCGGTTCCTCCAGCCTCTCGCTCAGTTTGTTGATTTGTTTATTCTTGTGAAACTTTCTTTTTCTTCTGGCTCCGAGGGCTTTTCTTGGTGCCTCGTGATCGCATCATTATTCCTGTCGCTCTTTTATCTCTCTTGTGTTGAGATTTTGATTTTTCCTTACCTTCGTTGCGTCGTCTCACCGTCGCTATCAGTTGCCCGCCATGTTTCGGGCCCGTCGCTATCGAGTCTCGCTGGTATTTGCAGTCATCTTCGTGCTGATCTTCGTTCATTTCTCCCGGTCCCGCGATACATCCGCTGTGAGCATCCCCGCGCCTGTCGATCAGCCAAAGACGCACCCTCAGAATCCACCCCCTGCTGCTCCCAACAACAAAGAACCCATCGCCCCCGAATCTTCCACCTCCCATGAGCCCACATCCGAGTCAGTTTCTACACCGGCTCAGCAAGTCGAGAAGCCCGCTGCTCCCGACACAAAATCCCCGCAGGACCTTGAATCCGATGCGCACGGCCAAGCATCGTCCAAGGATGGTTCGGTCGCCGATCAGACCAAAGCATCATCCAGTGACAATGGATCTGCCAAGGGAGACGGTTTAGAAGTACCCCTATCCGAATTGGACTATCACGGCCACGCACGAGTCGAGGTGGACTTTCCCGAAACGAATCGACCTACCGTGCACTGGAAGCAGGTGCAAGAACATTATCCTCTGGCGCCCGAAGACCTCATCAAGCTGCCGACCGGTAAATCCAAGGCACTGCCCAGAGTGCAGGCTGTTTTTAGAGATGAGACGACCTCCGACAAGATACAGCGGGTGCAGCGGTTGTCGACCATCCGGGCGTCCTTTGAACACGCCTGGAATGGATACAAGACTTCTGCGATGGGACATGACGAGATCAAACCTCTGCGGGGCGGGTTCAGAGACCCGTTCATGGGATGGGCAGCCACGCTGGTGGATTCCTTGGATACTCTTTGGATCATGGACCTTAAGGACGAGTTCGCCATTGCCGTTGATCAGGTGAAGAAGATCGACTTCACAACTAGCAAGAGGGACGAGATTCCTGTTTTTGAAACGGTCATCCGCTATCTTGGAGGATTGCTCGGCGCCTATGATATTTCGGGGCACAAATACGACGTACTCCTCGAGAAAGCCGTTGAGCTGGCGGACATCGTGATGGGTGCTTTTGATACGCCTAATCGCATGCCGACCATGTTCTACAAATGGACCCCGTAAGGCCTCACTTTGCGATCGTGCAAGTGTATTGAAGACTGACTGATAGGTGAAATGACAGGCACGATGCTGCTAAACCTCATCTAGCTGATTTTGACACGACCCTTGCGGAAATAGGCTCGCTCTCTGTCGAGTTCACTCGACTGGCACAGTTGACTAAGCAAGACAAGTACTACGATGCCATTGCACGGATCACCAACGAGCTCGAGAAACTGCAGGGTCAAACCATGCTCCCTGGTCTGTGGCCGCTCAAAATTGATGCTTCTGGTTGCGGGACTGCCGCCTCACAGCTCAATTACGAGGTCCCTCGCGATGATGTGGTGGATACGGAGACGTCTGCCTTATCGCCTGCACCTCTGCATTCGCCCGCATTCTCCTCTGCAGCTCCCTCCGCTTCTTCCTCCGCACCTTCTTCCTCCCCTTCTTCAGCATCTTCTTTCGCGCCTCCCTTACCTTCCTCAACGCATACACCTTCCCTAGCGCGAAGCGAACCGCCGTTGCCAACAGACGCACAGAGCTACGCCAAATTCTTTGATCGGCGCGATGGTGGTAGCTTACATATCGACGCGGAGCCGGCGAACTATGACGACGCCCCGAACGAAGGCGCGAATTCTATAATTTCTAGTAACTCCGGTGATAAGGACTGCACAGGAGGTCTCGCCGCGCCGCCCTCCTCGAAACACAAGTTCGGGCTCGGTGCCCGCGGCGATTCAACCTATGAGTACCTTCCCAAGGAGTACATGATCTTGGGCGGTCTCAACGAGCAATACCCCGCAATGTACAAGAAAGCCATGAACGCAACGCGCGAACGTCTCCTCTTTCAGCCCATGGTTAAAGACGAGCGTGATATCCGATTCTTGAGCACCATGACCCTGACGCACCCTATAGCGGAACAGGTCCCTGACAGCGTCTCTGTAACCTACGAGGGAACTCATCTGGGCTGCTTTGCGGGTGGGATGTTTGCTCTTGGTGCCAAACTATTCGGTATTGAGGGGGATCTGGACCTTGCTGCTAAACTGACCAATGCGTGTATTTGGGCTTATGGGGTCACCAAAACGGGTATCATGCCCGAACACTTCTTGCTTGTTCCCTGCGAAAAGGGTGCGCCGTGTGTCTGGAACGAGACTAAGTACTGGAATGCTCTCGATCCTAACGAAGAACAGCGGATCGCGGACGCAGAAAAAGCCATCGAGCAGAAATCGAAAGACAGCGACTCGACTGAGCAATCTACTACAAGCGGGATTCATAGGCGTGACTCATCTGGAAAATGGCACGTCATCGCTGATTCGGCAACTACGGACGACCTGATCAACCATGATGAAGAGGAACTCAAGAAGCAAGATGCCAAGGATAAAGCTGTCCCTCATGAAGTATATGTCACCCAGCGAATCATGAACGAACGCCTACCGCCAGGCGTTACTCGCATTCTGAACCGTGCATACCTCCTTCGTCCGGAGGCCATCGAGTCCGTATTCTACATGTTCCGCATAACAGGCGATAACTACTGGCGAGAAAAGGGCTGGGAGATGTTCCAAGCTGTGTCCAAGCACACCCGCACCGAAATCGCACATTCTGCTATCAACGATGTCACTCTTGAAAAGTCCAAGAAGCGGGATACCATGGAGTCATTCTGGCTTGCCGAGACGCTAAAATACTTCTATCTTCTCTTTGCTGACCCGAGCGTGGTCAGTCTTGACGACTATGTTCTGTAAGTGCTCGCCAGCAACTCTTGCTAGAGGCATAACTGACTCTTCTCGTAGCAACACCGAAGCTCATCCCTTGAAACGTCCGGCCTATTAACGGCCTTTCCTTTTTCCTTTTTAGGGTAATATTTCCCTTCACATGAAATCTTTTTTTGATGTAGAAATATCGATACCATCTCCAAAGTACATGACATTTTCTTTCCAGTGGCTGGATTATGTTTTCTTCTTCGTTCATTACCCTTATTGCACCAATTTAATGTTTGACTTAATGTGTACATATATGGCTGGAAGACTTAAATGAAAGCGATCACGAATGGCTCTGATACCCGATCTACGGGGAAAGCGTGGAGGAAATGACAATTGAAGTAGCCGTAATGAGCCTGAATTATCAGCCTCATTCATACCCCTGAAGCGGAAGCCTTCTCATCAAAAGCCGTACATCGTCGGATATCCAGCGCTCTGCATACCGTGAAGTACAGTAAAGCACTCCGGAAAAGATAGCGGTGGATCGCCGCAAATCCCCCGCCGCCCGCCTTGTTCGCCTTGCCTTGGCCAGATTCGTCGTCATCAACATTATCGCTTGGTACCCCAGTTTCCCTTCGTGGTTTCCAGCCTCCTCGCACGGAGCAGCCCTCCCAACCAGAGGTTTCCGGGCACGAGACGGGATGAGTGCAGTGAGACGACTAGTCCGACGACGACGACGATCGAGCTGTGGGAAATGGAGTTTGAGGTCTCCCTGGAGAACGAGCAGCAGTTCTGGGACGGTGAGTTTTGTTTGGTTGGCTGGTTGGTTCGATAACCAGAGTTTCTACCTATTTCCTCATGCTTTACTTTGCTCTTATTATCTCAAGGAGTTGTCAGTCGTGTCTAATGTGTTTGTTTGGTAGAACTCCAAGAGATAGTTTCCACTCCTTGCAGCACCGAGGACCTCATCGATAATGCGCTCCGGTCTTATTTGAGTTTGGCTACGAAGTACAAAGGTGGGAGACTGTTCTTTGATCTTGACGGCGGCATGGATTGAAAACGAGCTTCCATGATTTCTCCGGTCTGATGGAAAGCTGACTTGACTTTGGCCATTGCAGATGAATACCTCAGTTCGCCGTTCGAGGTCTCGCGCTGCTCATACAAATTACTCGCATCGAGTATTTTTACCGCCCATGCGGACTACGTTCGAAGACAGATGATATATGGCTTATTACAGGTATGCGCTGGATGACTTCCGTCCATCCAAGGGCTTCATGTCCCCTTGTTCTGTCTTACAATCGGGCCCGCTGACGGTTTTCGACGGTTTACAGGAGGATGATCCGGACACGCTACATCTGATCGTTTCGTTCCTTCTGTTCGATGGCCGGCAGCATGAGGAGTCCTTTCGAATGATGAATGAGGAGGGTTCATTCCCGCGGTTGCTGGAGCTCTTGCAAGTCTACAAAATAAAGGATGGGGAGAATCAGGCTGCGCTTCATCGCATGCTGATGGACTTGCTGTATGAGATGTCGAGAATCCAACGGATAAGGATTGAGGATCTTGGTGGGTGTTTCAGGTGGCTTCGCTGTTTAGAGCAGTCGGCTAATAGGCAACGCATTCTGGGTAGTACTTGTCGACGATGAGTTTATCAAAGGACTCTTTGAGATTATCGAAGATCTCTCCTACGATGCCAGCGACCCCTACCATTATCCTGTGATTCGCGTTTTGGTGAGAATTCGCTTGATCTGGCCCTGGAGGTTTGGAGTATCTTACTAACCCGAACGGCAGTTGGTTTTCAACGAGCAGTTCATGATTTCAGCGCATGATCCTGTGGACGATAAATCGTCGACTCCGTTGACCAATAAGGTCATCAAGGTCTTAGCCATGCATGGGAATCTCTATAAGACGTTCGGCGAGAACATCATTCTCCTCATCAACAGAGAAGGTACCAACCTCCGAGATACTCCTCTATCATGACAAATTTTCTAACAACTCCTAGCGGAGACATCTCTTCAGCTTCTCACACTCAAGCTTCTGTACCTCATATTTACAACCCCTAGCACCTATGAATACTTCTACACCAATGATCTTCATGTCCTGGTTGACATTCTTATTCGAAATCTCCTAGACTTGCCTGAAGAGGCGTCCGCCCTACGACATACATACCTCCGCGTTCTCTACCCATTGCTCGCTCACACGCAGCTGAAGTATCCTCCCCACTACAAGCGCGAAGAACTCAAGAAGGTGCTCAATATTTTGGGCCGGGGCCAGCTATCGAGCAGTGAGGGCGACCTCGAGAGGATATTGCACTTTGAGGAAGTCGACGAAACCACGAGGAGATTAGTCCTCCGATGCGCGACAGTCGAGTGGTTGCGAGACGAGGAAGCTGAGTCACATAGAGAGAGCGTTGCCTCGTTTGACTCCGCGACCGATGCCGTCCAGACGGACGCGGAGTCTGGTACTCCCACCAGCACGGAAGGCAGTTCGCCTGGGGCTCTATCACCCACCCGGCTTGGTGGATCGGACTCTCCCAAGCCAGACGCGCATCGCAAGCCGGGCGCGATGCAGCGCCTCGGGCGCCTCGGAATGGACTTGGAGCCAGCTTCATGCTCGACTATCAGCATGCAGGAAGTTGCCAGCCAGCACGAGAAACCTGGTGTCATCACCCCTAGTCGGAATGACGCACAACCCACAGGGAATGATTCAACTACAGACGCTATCAGGGCGACCATTAGACCCAAAGTCAAGCCAGAGCCCCCCAAATCCCGACGCCGGCGCGGGAGACTCATCGCTGAGGATGAAGACAATCCCGATAAAATCCCCGAGGACGCAGCATCAGCGGCATCGAGTCCAGTCACGGCTTCCACATCTCTCGCTCCCCCAGTCGATCGCAGAAACTCTACAAGCATGTCCGGTCTCGCTCCCCCGGTCCCCGCGCACTTACGTCGCTCTGCATCGAATCCTCCTCCAGCCCTGCCGCCCCCTCGACGTTCGACTCACCCGGCCATCCATGCCCATCCTCTTTCTGGCAGCTGCAGCCCTGTAAACAGCGGTCCTCTGAACGTGGCGTCTGTCGGCAAACACGGCCAGAAACCTGAGCCACCGAGGGCACGCCGCTGGGCGAGAGGAAAGCACGCACATGGTGACTCTGCGGACAGGTCCGGGAAGGATTTGCCAATGAACGGGGAAATTTTACCCGAGTCGTTGGCTGAATCGAACGGTGCTGAACGTGTTTGTGAGACAGTGAGTGTGGAGGAGGCGGTTCAAAAGGTGTCGCTGGAGTCTTGATCATTTCGAGCAACGAATCTACGTACAGAGCATACTCTTTTGCATCGTGTGTCAGCGAACAGAGATACCTTTTTGTTTTTGTTATCCTTACACATACCCATTAAGCGGAGCAGGCTGCCGTCTAGGCTAGCCGAGGGTTCGGCGATCAGTACGATTAATTTAGCATTCCATAACTCATCATATGAGTCTGCTATTCAGTATGTACCAGAAATGTACATGACAAGAAAGGAGAGAGGTATCCATAATCGCAGATTAAAGCATCAATCAGATTGAACCATGAACTCATCAAGTCAATACCCAACCCCACGCCATGCGCCTGCAACGCTATGCAAAGCCATGCAACGTGCCCATGCAGTGCAACGCAACTCAACCCAACGCAGATAGAAACGCCATCAGCTAATCCTCTCGCAAGCGCAAAGCAACATAGCACAGCGCAGCGCAGCGTAGAACGCCGGAAGCTCGACCGACCCCTTCCCTTACTCGCGCTCGCGCTCGCGCTCCCGCTGCCACCCACTATCCTGAATCCCCCAGAACCGCTCCGCGCCAAACGTCCACGCATTATCCGACTTCCACAAGTCATCGAACGCAGTGAAGAGGACAAAGTCGGGATCGTCCGCAAATGCCCGCCTCAGACTCGCAATGGCTTTCTTCTGGTTCTCCGGCGACGGCACCGCCCGCCCATTGGGCTGGCCCGCATGAGGCCACCCAGACTCCGTAATGACCGTTTTTTTCCCGCCCGCCGCGGCGGAGATGCGGCGCGCTTTGTCGATCGCGTAGTCGCCCGCGTTCTCGGGGAGCTGGTTGTTGTCGAAGAAGGCGTGGCAGTTGGCGGCGCAGTAGTCGGACGCGGCGCAGAGTTCCGGGTACTGCAGCATCACCGAGAAGGTGTCGACCGTTACCACGGGGCCCTGGTACCCTGCGCCGCGGAGGATGGTGCGGGCGGTGTTGACGGCGTTGACGACGTCGCTGGGGTTGTTCTGGCCCTTGTTGACGAGCTCGTTGCCGATGGCGATGGTGTGGAAGACGGACCAGTCCCCGCCTGCGGCGTCGCGGATGTAGTGCAGGCTGTCTGGGAAGTTTTGGAGGTCGAACACGCCTGCGAAGACTTTCAGACCGTGCTGTCTGGCTGCTTGGGTGACGAGCTTGGTCTGGTCGCAGTCGATGCCGTAGATGCGGATGAAGGCGTGGTGGCGCAGGTGCTCGATGTCCTGGTTTATCTGGTCGGAGGTCTTGCAGGTGCCGTAGCTGGTGTAAGGCGAATAGGAGATGCCGAAGCGAGGGTGTGAATTTGTGTTCAGGTCGAGAACTTCGACGGGGAGATTGGGGAGGAGATTGTCGGGGAGGATATCACCGGTGTTTGGGAGCAGAGGCAGCTCGGTGGGCGACTGTCTCGATGTCAGTTGTAGTTTCAGATAGGTCATACAGAGGATCAATTGCAGGTAAAACATACGTTCTTGGAGATCGTAGTAGGGGTCTGGTGGGTATGTTCAATACTGATTGTGTGTCCAGCGCGATCGACCCAGATGATAACTTGCTCCTTGGGATTGGTGTCGTGCTCGGCATTGTGACGATGGCCAACTGATATGGTATCTACTAGTCAGCAATGTCTTCGACATCAAAGGTGTGTTGCTTTGAAAATATCTTACCATGAGGGTGCGCTGCGGACTGGTACGCCAACAACAGGGCCAGAAGGTTGACCTTGAATCTCATTGCGACGGTCAATCACAGTCCTCGCGTTGAATCTCCCTCAGCACAATCCAAGAGACGGTAGAACCGAACAAAATGATCTAGTCAGTCACACTAATGAAGGAGTAGAGGTTCTGAGACCAGGCCCGGACTTGTGGGCTTAAATACCCTGGCTATAGATGCAGATTCACTGCCAGAGAGTCAGTCATAGAACCACCAGAGGCGTAGTGAATTAATTGACCACTTACTCTAGATCTTTAGAGGTGAAATTCGTCATGAATTCAGTGATCAGTGAAGGCATGCTCTTAAGTACCAGTACTTCACTTGCCTCTGCGGAATGCAGGGCCCATACCTTGCCAAACCCCTCATACAAAAAGAATGTGCTAGGACCCTGGTTCGATAGCATGTTCCTCAGGGGCTGTAACTGCAAGACAGTAGCATGATCAACATGCTCCGCCTTGATTCTACTTCAAAGGGTTGTCGAAGCTCTTGGAAAAAGTGGAAAGTAGTCCTCTTGTCTCAACCAGTACCAAGGGAGACTTCCCTGGCATAACCCTTCCTCCGACACTCATTCTTTGACCGACATAGGGCAGATGTATAAACGTGATGTTTCTGATCGTTATGTAGATTTAAAAGACCATCCTAAAGGATACAGGCTTTACAATTTGTTGATATTTAGTGACGTCAAGAAGGATAGGAAGGGAGAACTAGGGAGGTTGTACGTTGTGTTTAGGGAATTAGGGTAGGAACCCGATGCATTCATCTTTACAATCCAGATAATAGTATCCCAAGGGGGTGCTATGTCTTAAATACTATAAGATGGTGTTGTCTTAAGCCACTAGGACATCATACGAGATTCTGAATCATGAATAATCACTTTGAACTTGGTAGGAGCCAGTATCTCGTGAGATTCAAGGCTATTCATACTGTTGAAAGGGCGGACTATTACCGGCATAATAGCTATGTGACCCTTGCTTCTTCTATTCTGCCTTATGTTTCTCTGCGTCTCTTAAGTCTCATCTCACGTCTACAGAATGGTCGATATCGTTGGAGGAGAATACCGTTTTATCCCCTTGTATTAAAAACATATCTAATAATGCTAAGAGTGAACACACAGCAAGGCCTAATTATAAACAATTGACAAAGCAGTCTTCCATGCACCAGGGGTATCATTACGCCCGTTCCCCTCATATGAGGTTGGCGGGGGAAATGGCCCGATTGTTCCAAACTGCTTCGCCGGAATGAGGTCGATGGCTGCTGCACGCATTCATCATGATGGTGTATTGTACACAAAGTTGAAAGTAGGAGTGTCACAAGTCAGGAGAAAGACAACCGAAAAGTCACGGCGATGTAGGTCAATTACGAAGCGAACGAGGTCATGACAAGCATAAGCGTTTTGGATTGAGCCCGTTGAGAAAGAGATGTGGGCGAAGAAGTGATCTACTTTCTCTTGCTCACCACCTTCGTGATAGCATGGCGAATGATCGTTCCCGCCTTTTCGATTTCCTTTCTCGTCAAGCCGGTGGTGACACACACCTTGAGCGCTGGAGGAACAATTTGCTTCGGCTGAAAGTTATCATCCAGAGACTTGAGACGGCTGATAAGGACACCATTCGCAAGGCACTAGTAGAAAGTCAGTTCTCATTGAATCCCATGACAACTTGGAAGCGCTCAGCTCCGAGATTGCATACCTCGTCAACCACATCCTGCAGTAAGAACTGCTGGTCTTCCGCAGTAAGTCTCTTCGCGGCCACCACCTCCGGTTTGAGAACAAGGATCACAACGGGATTCTCAGGGGCGCTGGTACAATACACCCAATCGCTGCGAGGATCCAGCTGTGCCCACATAGCTTTGGTATGCTCCCTCAGCTGCGATACCAGTTCAGGGCCATTCTGAAGCAAATTGATCGTTGCACTGGCTGTGGTCGATAGAAGGGCAGGCAATGCCGCTGAGAATGTATATGCGGCGGCAGAGATCCGTTGATGATGGACAATTTCCTCAGAACCAGCACAGAAACCGCCTCCAGCGACGAGTGGGCCGGCCAGCGAGCCCACAATCATATCAACTTCTGCCGCATCGACGTTTTGGTGCTCGGTGACGCCTCGGCCAGTTCTTCCCAGGACGCCAAATGACCAAGTTTCGTCAAGGATGAGTCGGAATTTGTACTTTAGTTTCAGCTCAATCTTCACCTCTCTGTCAGACTGTGCCATTATATCCTCATAGCCGGGGGAAAAGGGAAAAGTCACGTACGATTTTGGGAAGATCAACCATGTCACCATATGATTCAAAAAGGCCCTCGGTGATTATGAACCTTCTCGTGAGGGGCTTTCTTGCTTGCTCTTTGGTGACCTTCGCAAGAACTCTTTCCAAGTCTTCCATATCATTATGCTCATACCACCGGACCATGCTGCGCGAAATCTGAATACCCTTCCGAATGGCGAAATTGACACCCTTGTCGGCAACAATGATATCTCCACGCTTCGAAAATGCCGGGATGACGCTCGATATGGTAGAGAATGCCTGCGAGTAGATGATGCAAGCTGCTGTGCCGAGATAGGCAGCAACATCTGCTTCGGTCTTCATATGTACATCTTGAGTGCCGTAAAATCCTCGGGGACCACATGGGCCCACTCCATAATTGCGAAGCGTCTGGATTGCCTTTTCCTTGAGACCCTCGTTTGTATTAAAGTTATAGAAGTTGAAAGAACCAAGATTCATCACCGTGCGACCGTTGGACAGTTTGGACTTGGGCGCGATTGGACTGTAGATCATCAAACATCAGCATCGCAGAGGCAATTGAAATGAGAGTGAGCATACCCAACAATCACTGTCCGCTTCTCGACCTCCATTTCCTCCAGAGTGGTGGGCTGTCCCACAAGAGGCTCCGGCATCCATTCGTCCACGAGGTCATCAATCTCATCCTCGGAAAGTTTGACGACTCCGGGTTTTGTCGAGTACTTTGGCGCAAGCAGATAGCGAACAGCGAATAGGAAGAGGAACAATTCGACGGCGGATCGGATCGGATCATTCTGATAGCTCGATTTCACGTATCGCAGGAAAATTGCAGATCCTGGTAGCCGGTGAAACAGATTTGCGAGCTCATGGAGGTATTCCGAAACGAGACGTTGGGTCTCCTGGATATCCATGATGAGCGGAAAGAACGCGGCCTTTCGGGGCGCTTAGGCCAAAGTTTGAGCTTCAGGAAACGTAGATTGATGTAATCATTCACGGGCAGTTGCAGCGAGCAATAATAATACTGTCGGCAGACGAGGGACTATCTGGGGAAACGCAGCGAAAGATGAGCCGTCGGTTTGGGATATTCGGAGTCAGGACGATTGGCGAAACACGCGCGCACGTGATGTACCTAAATGTTCTTTCTCAGGCAACAACGACACAAATAATGAATGACACTACTATGGTAACTAAAGTCCTATTTCCAGATGCTGAAAAATCAGGAATTGTATCTCGAAGTACCAGCCTATGATATTTCTGTTGTTATCTTTGACGATGATCTCCACAAGAAGGCTGTCATTGTAAGCCGGCAATCTAATACGGGGTAGCGATATCTGGATCCCTGGGAACGAAACGAGCTGAATATCGTGCATGATACCCTAAGCAAAGTACTACCTCGATAATACAGTTTATGATGAATCCTCTGTATTGATTTCAGGGTCCTCGAAAACAACTAGACAGTAAACAAATTGAACAGTGAAAAACAGCGACTTTATGCGGCTCAGCAGCGACTTCGAGGCGCTGGATACTTTATACAGCTCGTGTTCATGATGCCATTTCTGCAAAAAAAAGAAATTTAAAAAAAAAAGGCGAACAGAGAGGGTCGAGAATTAAAAAAAGTTACAGCGCTTTCTAGCTTGTTGCAGTGGCCACGCTTGAGGAGCTCTCGACTGGCTCAAAACCAGCGGGAATATTGTTGCCGGTGTACGTCACCATAGTGTCGTTGTTGTTCGTGTCAAGAGGCTGCATCAAGCCACTGATGGGAATGGTGAGATTTTTAGCCAATCCCATGGAGCGAGCAATAAGTGGAGCAATGAGAAGGACAAGGAATAGAACGAGCATCGCGAAGTAGAGAATAGCAAAGCGGATGACTCTTCTTTTCCTGAGCTTCGATTGCTTCAGGGAATAGATTGGAGGGCGGATTTGCCGACTAGAGCAGTGTTAGACAAGGTGCGATCCAATATCGTAGTGTAGAGTGTTCCTTACCTTGGCCGCAGCCAGAAGAGCATGACCGAGTGGAATTTGTCAATGAATGGGACGCAGAGGGCGGGCAGCATAGCAAACAAGAGTATGTGACCCAAAACGAAGTCTGCAGAGAAGTATCCCAACTCCGTAATCTTGCACAGGAACTCACGGCCAGGTTGAGACACCGAGTGCCAACCCATGCTGTACCACTTGCCGGTCCACCATGCGATATTAGATTGGTCGTGCTTGAACTCGCGAGTCAATGCAAGGGAAATGATGAGCTTGTAGATAAAACGCTGAATAGCCGCCGCTGCAATCATGCCCATGAGCATTCTCGGCCAGGACCAACCCTCAAGGAAGAACATGACTTCGAAGATGGCGAGCAATACAATGACGGCTATAGCGTGCGCAATGGCGGCGAGAACAGCGCCGAATTTCTTGCAGCACATGCTGAATATGGGCCCCATACAGCAGGCCATGCCGAAGAAAGCACCAGCAACGCCTGCATTGATGCCGATTGGTCCAGCGGCAACAATGGCAATTCGCATGATGGCATCCGTAGGTTGCGGGCTGTCTTTAACTCCTGTCCTGGAGTTGATGTAGAGATAGGGAACCAGCGTCACAGCAACAAGTACCAGGGGCGCCACAATCTCGCTGAAGAAAATATTGGTGATACGAGCCCTAGGAACATCGCCGGAGCCCTTTTCAGATGGCACACCCAAAAGCTTGCGCTTGTAACCCGTGATCCGAGTACGAGACAGACGACAGAATCCGATCCAAGAAGATGCGTGTGAGCGCGAATTACCACGTGAAAGCCACCTGAGATAATCGCGGTAATCAATGAAGAAATCATTCCAGGCGAACTGGTGGGGGTTGAACAAGAACGGCGAGATGCAGAGGGCAAGCAGAGAGACCCAGAACCAAATGAGAGCCGCCGTCCAGACGGTGGACGTCGCGAACAGAAGCATCAGCAGCAAACGCGCGCCAGCGTAGATGGAGGGACCTGCAAAACGCGAGTATAAGACACCAAATGGAATGCGGGCCGTGGCAAAGCCACGACCAGTACCGATATATCGCGCACCGCCGAAAGAAAGGTTCTGGTGGACAGCGTTGGCATAGATCTGGCAGACAAACACCTCGAACATGAAGGAGACGGAACCGAAGTGTTTGGCTAGACGCATGGCCATCCGCCATACTCCCCTCTCTGTCAGTTCCTGTACAGCCAGTGGGACGAAAGAGATGAAGAAGACGATGAAGATCGAGATGATACAACGGTTGACCCAGTCGACGATCGGGGTGAGATTGGCACAGTAAGTGGGTCGAAGAGGATCCGTGATCGGCAAGTCAGGGTTGTAACGGCAAGTGATGGTCTCGTGCTTCAAAGCTCCCAGGTTGATTAGGACAATCATGAACATCTGCACCGACAACATGATAAACATATTGTTAATGTGGAAGCCAGGGTGAGCATAGTAAAATGACAGGAAGCGGTCGAGAGGCAGTTGAGTGCCGAGATAGTAGTACTCTCTGGACAACATCTGTTCGCCCATACCCGTACCGATCTTGGTTGTGAAGTTCAAAATGGAGCCAAAACCAAGATCACGACCTTTACCACATTGGTAGTACTCGCAGTGCTTGATGCGACCACCACGGATCATGGCAGTCATACCGGCATAGATATCCTCGTTCAGATGCAGACCTTTTTGAGCTTTCGAGATACCGCCACGAGTTGTCATGAAGATGCCGTTCAGGAAATCGGGGTGACCATAGTGAAGCTTACCACCGATCTGAGCCAGTGTACGAGCGAAAAGGGTACCGAAAGTCTGTTCTTTCCCAGCCGCGACGTCACCGAGCACGCCGATATTCTCGGAGAAAATGTATTCACGGGCACCAAGAATGGCCACGGGGTTGGTGTTCGTAGAGGGAATGCCGGGCGTGTAGGGGGAGACGTTGTCAGTAGTCAATTCCTCGAACTCGGCGAGGACACTACGGATCTTGAGACACTCTTCGAGATAGTTATCCTGATTGGCATCGATCACTTGGATATACTCGCCACGGTAGAAGATGATTGAGTGATTCTGGTTGTCAGACTTGCCATCTCCTAAAATTGGGTTTCCAGAAAGCTGAATCCTAAACTTCGGCTTCCGCATACCATTCTCCAACAGCTCGCAGTGTCCGTCAATAAGGGCGGAGTACAGACGGGGCTCTTCACCTTCATTGACGGGGGGTTCCTCGTCCAGGTAGGCGATTTGGAGATCTGGGTAAGCCCTGAGAAGGAACTCGGTATTCTCGCGCTCTTCCTTATTGAACTTGGCGTAGCGTTGCATAGAAACGACGATCTTGAACTTGCGGCGCGCCATCCTCTCAAGCTCTCGTTCGAGCTTCTCGGAATTGCCACCGAACATCTGCACGACCTCTGGATTTTCAACCCGGTACAGGAGCTTGATCGCCCTGCTGTAATTCATGAACCCGGAAACAGTGCGGTAGAGTGTCTGTGAACGCAATGAGGACCAAATACGAGTCCGAAGGGTGTACTCTGGAGCAGCGGACTTGAAACCAATGCAATAGAAAGGAAGGTCATCAATCTTGCTCTTAGCAACATCCTTTTCACTCTTCTCAGGTTCGCCATTGAACTGGGAGGTTTCATCGGCCAAAATCTTGGTGTCCTTGACGAAGCAGTCCCACTCGTGAGGATGAAGTTGTTTGAGGTATTCCAGCAGCGTCACGCGAGAGTAAGGCTCATCCTCACGGATAATCTCACGCAGGGAGAGGAGGATCTTCTCGCTGTAGTGGGGGATCAAAACGGTGAATGTAGGCATATTGTCCACAGGAAGTGGCTCGGGCATGGGGGTAGAGAGTGATTGCGCGAAGAACGAAATCCGACGCTCAGCTTCACTACCAGGCGGGAAGAACTCAGTCTTGAAAGATTGATCCTCCTGAGACACAAAGAAAGTCGGCGCACGCAGCGTCCGTTTGCCTTCTTGCTCAGAAGGAACCTGGTGGTAGAGGAGCTTCTGGACATGGTCTATGGCCAGCAGATGCTCCCGGTACATTGAGATGATGATGGCATTCCAAACTTGAGAAATCAATACCTTAGGCTTGTACTTGATTTCCATGTCGGTGGTGGCGAGAACCTTTGAGTAAATACGCTTGGGCAGTCGGGAGAAGATGTTTCTCCAGGGCGACCAGATCGACACACCCAGGTAGAACGACCTTGCAACAGAGAAGACAGTGTTGCAAATAATGTACCAAAGATAACTGTCCAAGAAGAAGAGCGTCAAGTCCATGAAAAACATCAAGCCGAGAAGAATCTGGGGCTGTTTGTGGCACAGAATATCCCCAATGTACTTCACACCCGCACACTGGTGTATTTGCATGGGTGAGAGGATTCGAATCGGGTCCTTGAAAGACAGGGTCAGGAAGAAGTACGATTCCGCCAATTTAGCGCCGAAAACGCAGACCCATAGGCCGTACGACATCCACATATCGTTGCCGTGCAGACGTGGGAAGCTTGCGGTGAATGTCTGGCTAGCCACGTACTGACGGCCATGCTTCTTTAGGTAACTGCCGAAAAGTCCGCCAAGCGGCATAACAGAGAAGAAGACGAAAGTTGCCAGCGCGACGAAAAAGTGGACAATACCAACAATCAAAGGGATGGTGCTGCTGATGCCCATGCTCTTGCTGTATGCGAAAACAAACACACCAGGACCCAGATTGATGATGAAAACCAGGAGCAGGAACATCAATCGCTTGGTGAGATGCTGAGCTCCTGCCCAGCGCCTAGGCACGTACATCCATTCACAGATAGTAGCCGCGATCTGGATGAAAGAGACCAGGGCACCTCCGAAACCAACGGCGGACCAAATCCTATAACCAGGGGGGCTATTGTTCACTTGCTGTTGATAATTGTCGGTGTAGAGCGATTGTGCGTTGTAAGCAGTAAAGAACCAGAAAGCACCCAGGTGGATGACCCAAATACGGTTGAAGTTGGTGATCAAGTGGAACCAAGATCGTGTTTCCTTGTAGGTCTTGAAGAAAGCCTTCTTCCAGACGACGTCCTTCAGCTTTGCCCATCGCTCAGCCGGAGGGATGTCAACCAGGCGCGTCTTGTCCTCGAAGACAATCCGTTCGATACCTTCTGGGTACCAGAAAAGCTGGTTCATATCATCATAACCAATGATATGGTTATGATCGCGCTCACGACGTACGTATTTCCCATCCACAATTTCATAGCCCTGATCACGGCAATATTGGTAAAGAGGCGTGATGATCTCGTTAAGATAAGTGAATTCTTCAACGGGCTCAACTCGGTTCTGACACTCGGGCGAGTTGTAGTAGTCGTCGGCGCATTTGAAGATGAAGCAAAGACATTCGGGTAGGAACCGGACCTGGTTGGCTTCACCCCAGCACAGCAAAAACAGTGCCAGTTGGCGAACTCTGTCATGCTGGGACATCTTGTTCATCCGAGTTTTCCATCTGTACTCGGCGGCCTCCAAGCTATTGTCACCCTCCAGGGCTTCCAATGTCTCCTCAACGTTCTCCGGGTTCTGCTGGGCGGCTTTCTTGGCTGCTTTCCGGGCTTTCCTTGTCTTACGGTCGGCTTTTCCAAGCTTCATGTTGGCAAAACCCACGGCATCGTCCAAGTCCAGGTGGGCAGCGAAATACCAACGTCGGTAGTTGGCATTGTCACCTCCAATGTAGTCGGCGTGCAAGGACAGAAGCGCCTGGTTGGGCGTCATCCGGGAAGCGCGCGAATCCAGCATCGTCATCAAGTGATCATACATGTTGCGCATGCTGTCTCGTTGGAAACCGAACTTATTCACTAGATCGAGGAAAATGTCTTCTATCTCCTCCTTGGAGACGGGGACCTGGCCGTCTGACGCCCACGCAGGGTAAGGCTCTCGAGATCGCTGACCAGCCGGCAGAGCATTGCCGTAGTCCATGCCGTACACTGGGGTTGATGCTCCGGAGGACCTGTTGGCCCCATATGAGATCTGGGATGACGGTGGGCGGTACCCGTACCCACGTCCACCGTACTGGCTATCGGCGTAGCTGTTGTAACGTTCGTCACCGCGGCCGTAATAGTCCATATCGGCCGCACGAGCGGTTTCAGACCTCATGGTGAAGTCACTGAATGTCTCCGAGTCTTCTTCCGAATCACCTCGACGTCTTCCCCGATTATCGTAGCCCTGCTGGCCATTGCCCTGGTCGTAGTATTGGTCACCGTAGTAGTCATCGTGCGGCGGCTGACCAGCATCGTAGTATCCTCCTTCATGCTGATTGTGGTTGGCGTCCGCGCCATAGTACCCGCTATGACTGGTTAGTAAGTGTCTGCAAACCCAATGTTGTGGAGACATACGATCTGTCGTAGTAACCATCACCATAGTCATGGTCATAGTAAGCTTGCCCATGTTCATCTTGATAGTAGGAGTCACCATGTTCCTGATGGCCATAGCCATCATTGTAATGGCCTCCCCCTTGTTGATATCCCGACATGCTGAATGAAACTGTGGACAGCTCTGTGGCGGACAGTAGAATCTTAGCTTCTGGTGTACTTTCGCCAAAGAGACAGGAAGTTGCAATGGGAACCTTACATCAAGGACTACCCATTAAATGATTAGAAGTTAAAGACCAATCGTTCCCACAATATCAGAACATAGATCGATAACAGCTCAGCCGTTTCCAAGGGTCAATCTCGAGCCGCAGTAAACCAGACGCGTCGTGATGTATATTGACGATTCACCAGTCCCAGACCGCGCAGCCGTTTAGTAGACGATGAAAACGATGGACTATCCTTCAACCCAAGCAATGAACCAGATGACCGTTATCGACAAAGCTTATTAACGAGCGGATGTGGAAACCGAGAGGGAAGATAAGTAAAGTGAAAAAGGTAAAATGGGGAAAGAAAGAAAATGTCGACACTGAGGGAAAAGCGAAGTAATCTATTGCAGAATCGATGCTGCAGATTTAGTCTGATGCAACAGCCCAGGCCGCAGAAAACAGGCTCCCTCTTCTTTCCTCAAACGAAAGCCAGAAAGAGGGAAAGGAGCGTTGGCCGAAGTTTGTCACCAGAAAACTTCTACTTTCCTTCCTCTGACAGTAACAATACTAAAGAGCGAACGGAAACGTCAAAACGAAAGTGGTCAGAACAGAAGGAAAATGACCAAGAGATGGACGAAGGTAGGGAGGGAAGACTTGAGTTGGACAGTAGTGAGGAAAAGGAAAAGGATTGACCACCAACTCAGGGAAAATGCTGGCGCTACGGCAATTGTGGTTATTTTGGGATCTGGATCTGCCAACTTACGGGCAACAATCAAGCACATGAGGGTGTTACCTTCCTTTACTGCTGTTTTGGCCTAAATGTACACAAAATGTATGTATGGTAAGCACGAAGTAGGTGGGGAAGGTACCAGACTGGTATGGTATGGTAACTTTAGCGATCGCTCTGTACCTAGGTACATAATGCAGGCATTGCACCATGTTTAGAAGGGTGTATGGTTACCTGGATCTGTATCAGGTACGATCCTGACCTAAATACAATAAATAGATCAACTTAGATGTTGCTCATCCCTTTATAATTTCGGAGAGGTTGGCAGAAATCAACCATTTATAAAGCCAGCCATCTATCTCATGGACGAACCAGAGAGGGAGCCAAACAGCTTTGTACTGTCAGAGTCAGTAAATTTTTCATTCTGCCTTTATCTTCCCTCAATCCCAGTACTTTTAATTGTCCAATAATGCGTTGGCCTTCCAAGTTTTGAAGCCACCACCTTCTTTTCAATCACATCAAGCAGGTTGAGATTCGAAGTTTAGACAAGCTAAAGTGTAGTTGTGGATTCACAGTAGCAAATGACCAGCCACCATGAACGCCGGAACCCATGGAAGCTGATGGCGCCGGGCGGCCCCTGAAACCAGACCCACTGCGTTTCTTTGAGACGCAACAATGAAACGTAATTATCCAACCCATTACTACCTTAATACATGATTCGTACCTTGGTATTTTACGGAGTACGCAAGAACTAAATTACAGCAACGTGTGGACAGCTTGTTTCTGAACTTTTGGTATGCAGGGATGTATTTCGCCCATTCCTGTTAATGGATCTTGGGGCCTTCTGTTCTGCGCCAGCATATATCAGAGTGGCAACCTCATGAATGCGTCGCTATGCAGCTGCGATTGAAGAAAGAGCTTTGTTTATGATTATTAATGCTCTTATACCTCTCTTAGCATATGGTTGGTAACTGATTCTTAGAAATCAGGGATGCATTATGCTTTCACATATAGTCCTAATTACTGCAAAATTGCTGCTGCTTATGCTATATAGTGTATTGCACTAATATTTAAGTAGCGTGTCTGAATAATAAGTTAATTATTATTATATTAATTGCTATCTTTATGAAATACGTACCTGCATTGAATTTTGTCAGGGTTCCGCTGACCATCAAACCCATCAGACAGCGAATTCTAAGGTATGGGGTACTTGCTCCATAGTAAGATGAAAACTAAGGACAAACTACAACTCACATACGTAGTAACTTACGTGTATGGATTGCAGTCAGTAGTGCCTAACCTAGGAGCTAGCCACTTCACAGCTGAATGCAGCCATGAATAGAATTCGTTCGCCACTCTCAAGAGTACTACTCTGAGTAAATATTTTATGCTTGGTAGACTGCTTGGTAGATTTGTATGGTCTACAAAGTATGGAGCGCGAATAATCTCTATCAGCCTTGGCAGAAATAAGCAAGATTAACACTGTAACACCAGGTCTTAAGCCTAGAGAGGTGTGGTGCCACAGAAATAAGAGTCTGCCGATCTTAATGGTCCAGTGTCAGGATGGCGGCCCTCCATTATTTAAAATCAACAAGGCATCATCCAATTTGCTGGCATCTCTCTGGCGATTCCGGAAGGTACCTGTATAAGTTCAGATATTCTACCTAGGTTCGAAGCTCGAATGTTACACCCGCTGTTAGCTGACAGATTGATATCCTAAGTTCGTAGCCCATCCAAGACCGCAGTAATAGTGTACGGACGTACGAAAGCACACAAAGCCTTGAGAACAGAATTATGATGCAATCGTACTACCAGTAGTAATCAGACTTTGTGCCTCTTTGTAGAACGAAACAGTTTACCGTCAACCGAGCCATATTTTCTTTCGGCGACTCTATTGAGTATTGCTAATCAATTAGATACCTTATCTACTCCGTACGGAGCAACGACTTAATAATTCAGACCAAACTATCATAGCTTCTAGAATCTTGCCTTCTTGCGTTCCGCCTCATCTCCTTAGAAACTCTCACGATATGACCACTCGAAATAGAACAGTCGAGATTTAACATGGTAGCTTGAGCAAATCTCATTCATACGGTCAACGATGCCAACGAGTTTCAAACTAGTGCTTAGGTTTTGAAATTAGAATCGGAGATAAGTGTACCCACACTGAGTACTCCGTACAAAAGATTTCAATTCCACTCTATGGAGTACATACTATGGCACTATTGGTTCAAGTTCTTTTAATGATGGCCTAGACAAAGCCATCAATAATCATTATTACGCTGATTTATTTGAGTACAACCGTGTCATCCTCCTATTTATGCAAAGTATCGTCTCCTGAACTTCATCACTTACAATAAGAGGAATTTATTTTTGCTAGGTCCCCACCAGGTATGGTAAAGCGGAGATGTGTTTCCAAATATATCACAATCCCAATTGGACAATCATCTTTTGGTACCCTGATCCTCATTCCTGACATCCATGGAACCAATTACTGAGCTTTGACATTAATTACCAGTACCACCATCTTCCTCCCGTCCTGTCCGTGAACTCTCGTCCGTGTACTGTGTAGGTATGTGTTGAACAAACTCATTAACTACAGGACGTATGTAGTACACAGATCTCACAAGGTCTGTCATACAAAGTACTCTGTAGGTGGTTTAGGCAGTCAGATTAGCTACGGCGGTGGTTGGTAGGTAGATAAGGTAACTGTGCATAATGCATTATCTCATGTATCACTCACGCAAATGGAGCATGCAATATCCAGGTATCTAATTCTGCACTAGAGACAGCTCAGTCAATCATCGGCCACAGTCCACAAATACTCTGTGGCGACGGAGGAAAGGGAGCCAGGAGCTGTTGAGCAAAAAGGTTAGATTATCCACTCAACCATTGCAGTGCTCTCCTTGCAGAATATTGTGCATTATCACTATCTCATCTACTCAGAGAGGATCAGGATGTCCTCGCCAATTTTTTAAAATATTGCCATTTTAAAGACGCCATCTCGAAGATTCCTTAACCAACAGGTGGATATTACGTTGCGGAAGTTTTTAGAATTTGAAGAGGACTTAGTCTAGTCCGTACGCCAGGTAATTACACCTCCGACTGTGGCTCAATTAGCCCGTTTCAGTATGTTGGCGTAGTAGGTACCTTTTGAGCCAATCTTCAATGTGGAAAATTAAAGTGGCTGTAAGTTATGGATCGCAAAATTGGCATAGTGGGGCGGGAGCTGATACATCAAAACCAATCAAATAATACAATCCCACTCGGGGCCAACGGTGGCAAGTTAATTAAACAGCTGTGATTGAATGGCCAAACCTGGACCAGAAAGGGGGGTTTCACCTCTCAACTCTCATCATTCAGCTCTCATCAGGGATTCGTGGTCCACAGATGCTGGCCCCTCATCACTGACATTATTTGATGCTTTCGGAATACAATCGAGTTTACACAACTAATACACTGTCAAACAACCGGCGTCTTTAGCTGGTTATTGACTTGTGATTGCCTTTATTCCGCTGAGTAGTCCAGTCCCAAAATGTTCAAGACTCAAGCTAGGCGCGACACAAGGCGTGTGTGGCGATATAAGCTTAATAATGGTTCCTTTATGTCGATTGCCGAGTTTATATGTATCACAGCAGGTGGAATTCTGCTAAAGGATAAGCTTAAGGGCAGAAGACGGCGGCTTTGGCAGGTGTGAGTATGAGGTTTCGAATCTATCGCATTGATGATCTTCAGCTCTGTAAGCATCTAAAGAGCCGGCTCTGTCTGGAGTACTCCGTACTCCCAGGGCATGAAGGAAAATTATGAGATAAAAATCATTGCCACGAGTTACATGCAAGTACCCATTTAGAGGCTGGTATATGGGACGGTACTCGAGTACCATGACGAGAACCAAAAGCATGTGGAAGTCTATGTTTTGATCATCCTTTGCTTTCCGCCGACGGTGAAGCAATCACACACCTACCTATCTTAATATTACTACCACTACTACTGATATGTTTCCTAGCATATAGCTATCCTGGGAAATCGGCGTTCCATTGATCATTTTGCGACAAGGAACAGCGGGAGATCATACTATACCTCCAGGACTGTCGCTAGGCATAGACATGGCACCTACTTCATATATGTAGTTCTCTTCTTTCTCCAGAACAACCTCTAAAAAAAGAATTTTACCAACCCACGCTCGGCACACGACGCATAAAAACGAATCTTTCCTCCTCACTGGCTTTCTAGGCAACACATCGCTGAGTGACCGATCGAATAAGCTTTTATTGTTGTGTCTTCTATCTAGACTTCAAGGGTTTTGGACCCCTGATCATCTGAGGTGTGGACCTGCATTGCGCGTTCCAAATGCCCTCTGATATTGACATCTCCCGCGGCAAAGGCACCACCATCTGCTTGGGGGCAAATAACAGCCCGCGAGACGGGAAGATCACCGATTATCACCTGTGATCAACAGTGGATAACATGAATATCACCCCATGCCGGATGCCCTGGGGTCCAGCAAAGCGGGATGATAGTGGGCCGTTGCGTTCAATCCTCGAGTCTGTGAGGCCTTTGGAGTAGGGTCCGCCTGTCGCATAGAAGAAGACGGGTTTCCAGGGCTCAGGTGGCTCACCTCTTTTTTCGTGCGTACATCCATCCGTAAGAGTGTCGCTTGTCTTTGGCTTGTGTGCTTGTTCTTTCTTTGCTCTGTCTTTGTTAATACCACTGTCGTTCTTTGAGATATCCTTCGGGGTTTCGCAACTACACTCCTTTGCTCATTCAGTCGACTGAATCCTTCGTTTCCAAAAACTCTCCCTAATTGAATTCCGCTTTGGGATTGCCATTCTTTTGTATACGGCATTCGACCCGAGTCTGACTCCGAGTATTCCTTGATCTAAATACAGTCTCCTTCCTTGAAGCATCACCATGAGGTTCAGCAGCATCCTCGCAGGCGCTATACTTTTTGCCAGCAGTGCTAGCGCCGTAGATGTAGACCCTATCGTCATCAAGGGGTCCAAATTCTTCTACAAGAGCAATGACACCCAGTTTTATATCCGGGGCGTTGCGTACCAGCAGGACTATTCCGGCAGCCAGTCTTCCTCGAACAGCTTCAAGGATCCTCTATCCGATGCCGATGCTTGTAAGCGGGACGTTCCATATCTCGAGAAGCTTGGTGCCAACACGGTTCGTGTATATGCCGTCGACCCGACCGCGGACCATGCGACGTGCATGGACCTTCTCAGCCAGGCTGGTATCTATGTGATTGCGGACCTCTCATCCCCCGGGGAATCTATTATTCGTAATGACCCAAAGTGGAACAGCGACCTTTTTAACCGATACGTCACTGTGGTGGACGCTCTGGCCAAATATACCAACGTCATCGGGTTCTTTGCTGGAAACGAAGTGTCTAATACGAAGCAGACAACGGATGCCAGTGCTTTCGTCAAGGCTGCAGTGAGAGACATGAAGGCATACATCAAAGCAAAGAACTACCGACCCATGGGAGTTGGCTATGCTACTAATGACGATTCGTCAATCCGTGAGAAGATGGCCGACTATTTCAACTGCGATAATGCGCAGGAGAGCATTGATTTCTGGGGCTACAATATCTACTCCTGGTGTGGAGACTCTAACTACGAGGAGTCCGGTTACTCTACTCGTACTGATGAGTTCCACAACTACTCGGTCCCTGTTTTCTTCGCTGAGTACGGTTGCAATGCGGTTCAGCCTCGCAAATTCACTGAAGTCTCCGCGCTCTATGGACCGAAGATGGCTGATGTCTGGTCCGGTGGTATTGTTTATATGTACTTCCAGGAGGCCAACAACTACGGTATGTGCTGGGTGGTTTTATCTGTCCTGCGTTCTGCGACTAACGATCCGCAGGGTTGGTCAGCATTGATGGCGACAAGGTAAGCACTAAAGCCGACTACAGCTATCTTTCCCAGCAGCTGGCTAGTGCTACTCCCTCTGGGACCAAGAAGAGCGAATACACCCCGACAAACAGTGCTCTTCAGTCATGCCCACCCGTCAACGGCGATTGGCTTGCAACTGCGAATCCACTTCCTCCCTCGCCAAACGGCGACCTTTGCTCATGCATGGAGGACAGCTTAAGCTGCGCATTGAAGGACACTGTATCAGGCGACCAGATCGAGAAGCTCTTCGGGACCGTCTGCGGTTATGATGTCTGCGAGGGAGTGACTGCCAACGCAACCACCGGCAAGTACGGCGCGTACAGTGTCTGCAGTCCCAAACAGCAGCTGTCTTATGCTATGAATCTCTACTACGAGCAACAGTCCGCCAAAGGCAAGGCCCAGTCTGCCTGTGATTTCAACGGCGCTGCATCCACTCGGACTTCCAGCAGTCCCAGTGGCACTTGCTCTGCGCTTTTGAAGGAGGCTGGTAATTCCGGTACAGGCACTGTTACTAGCTCCCCAACTGGGGTTGCGGGAGCGGCTGCCGTTGGCTCCTCTGGTAGTGCTTCGGCGTCGACCTCTAAGGGTGCTGCATACGTGAACGCTCCCGGAAGAGTCACGGTTGGTATCTGGCAGCTCGGTTTGTATGTGGTTACTGCCATTGCTGCCGGTGCTGGTATGATTCTACTGTAGATTTTCGGCTCGCTGTACATTAGAGAGATGTGGTCTTTAATTGTGGTTGCCGCTGGATGTCCATGTTGTAAACTAGGCCGGGAGTGAGAGATTCAGGACTTGTCCAAAGACATGTATCCTTGGTAAGCGTGCAGCGTTTATAGACTCTGTATGTATTCTGTGTAATCTGTTGGGGGTCATGAGTCCTCGGGAGTTGACTGTATGGTAAATTGTACGATTTTCTCCAGACATTATGCTCTTGTTGTGTGAATTTCTAGAATTCGTGTTGTCGGATATCATGAAGTAAATATATCACTGACGCCACCATGATTAGACAATTTCATAAGTACCGCCCTGGCTGGATTGAATATCAATATGTTAGATGCAGCTAAGTGGCTCAGGTAGATCCGATAAACAGGCAATTCGCAGCTGGTGCCAAAAACAACAGAAGAGAAACTAACTCGACGTCCTTCGATCAGCAGGTGTCCTTTTCTTTTGAATGTATGACTTTTGACTCATTAACTCATTTAACTGAGGCTCTTCAACAATCAGGCCCGGGTGGTCTAGTGGTATGATTCTCGCTTAGGGATAAACCCAAGCATATCTGCGAGAGGTCCCGCGTTCGATCCGCGGCTCGGGCCCTGACCCTTCTTTTTCTTTTTGTGGTTATAGTTCCCCCCTACTACCATGGTACCAACATCTGTTTATTTTGCTGCACATAAACTACAAAAAGATTGGTGGACGGATATACAACCCCCCAGTAGAAAGCAAGTAAACGCACACATGCTGCAGACTGCACGATAATAATGCATGTTGTCGACAATTATCAACGTCCTGCATGATCACAACAGCCCGAGTCACCTGGGATGCGGTTGCCATGTCAACCACCCAACTTTCAACATTATACTCGGACTATCAACATGAGACCATCTGCCCATCAAATAAATGTATATATTATCCTCATCCACAACCACGAGAGCAAAGTGATAGAAGGCCTATATCGTCTTCGCCACCGTACTTCTCTCTCGCAGTCGCAATCGGAGACGCGGGACAAGCTGCGCAACAACCAGAGGGAGGCCGCGGGACGTGCAACGAATCATGGCAAGACTCAACGCAACGCCGGCGAAGCAGACAACTGCTCGGAAATTGACGAAATTATCCGAGAAGAAGGAAACGCACACTTCTGTCCGACGCATGTTCAAAGAGTGGTCGCCAACAACAGAGGCAGGAGAAGCCAGGGAGGAACAATGGAGAATAGCAACTGATGTATGGGCCAAAGAGAGATCTTATGGATTTGGAGGAAGACAGCCGCTGGGAAGAAGCCGATCGCAACGGGAGAAGAAGACGACTTTAGCAGCGAACTTCAACATACTACCCGATAGTGAGGGGGTGAGCGACATGGAGGAGGATTATAGATCCTCTACGAGCTCTGCCCGCGAGGAGACAATCAAGACAACAGTCCCGCTCAAGCAAGCACACGTCAATTCACTCCTACTCCCACTGTCGCAACAACCACGAAACAGACCAGCTCAAAAACTGGAAACATATGACTATGCAAAAGAGAATGACCCCGTCGACGGGGACGAGGAGGAAAATGCACCGACAATATCCAGGCATTCATCCAATGCCTCTTCGCGATATTCGCCAACGAGGAGGAATGCCCGCCAGGACGTGGAAGAGAAGGAAGGAAATCTCCGATTTCTGAGTTATCGCCAGTCACAAGAGACTAATTCAGAAGACGAAGAGGGAGACAACAGCTTTAGTTCTCTGGATGATTTCATAGTCAGTGACAATGAAGAGCTGAGCTACCAAGAGACATCTGCAGACGAACTAGAGGAGGAAGAGATCCCGAAAAAGATTTCTCCCCCCAGACCAAGGCGAAGGTTGTTAAGAGGCAGACGACCAAACCCAGAAGCAAGGCTCAAGGAGGCTTTGATGAACCCTTCATACAAAGATGACCTCTGCTTAGAACCATCTCTGCCACCCACGATGACGATACAACACCCTCAGCTTAAAACAAAACCTGAGAAATCATACGTGAAAAACCCCAAAATCACCAAAGACATGGAAATCGTGGACCTGGAGGACTCTGATTCTGACTTCCAGCTTCAAAGGGACAGGTAAGTGGGTTTCAGGCAATCCTTAGGCCATTATATCACATATCTGTTGCACGCTGCTAATATCCCACAAGCACTGCAGCGGATACTGATCCACCCACAAAGAAATCAGAAGCTTCTTTGGCTGTTCTAGAAACACCACCTCCCAGTCCCTCTAAAAGCATCCTCCAGTCACCAACGAAGGGCAGGATCTGCATCCCGCCAACCCCATATCGCGAGAGCGTCGATGCCTTCTGGAGCCAAGAGGCCACCACTGACTGGATCGACCAACATTCTCCGCACAAGGGAGAAAAGAAATTAGAGCAGTATCTACGAGAATTTGAGGAGTCAGATGGTGATACCAACTCTGAAAACATGCGAAGACCCCGTGAAAGGCATAGAGAGCCCAAAACTCCAAGCAAGGCAGCGTTGAAGAGAGCAGAGACAGAGAAGAAGAAAGCTGCTCTGGAACGCAAGAAGTCGTTTGACAACAAGAAAGCGCAAGTCGCAGATGAATTTCTCAAGGTCCTTGACGACGCCGTTTCTGGAGGCCAGATCCAAAAGCTCGCAGAAGAAACGGGCGGTGTCCGGATCATCTGGAGCAAAAACCTGTTGACTACCGCCGGACGTGCTAATTGGAAACGCGAGAAGATTGGAAAAGGGTCTCGAACATCAGAAAGCGGATCTGAACCGTCAACGCTGATCAAGCAGCATGCTACGATCGAGCTAGCAGAGCGCATCATCGACAGCGAGGATCGACTGATCAACACAGTGGCACATGAGTACTGCCACCTGGCGAACTACATGATTTCAAACATCCACAACAATCCCCATGGGGCAAGCTTTAAGCAATGGGGTCGCAAATGCAAAGAAGCCTTGAAAGATCACCCTGTGTACGGCGGAAGAGTCGAAGTGACGACGAAGCACAGCTACCAGATCGATTACAAATATGTCTGGAGCTGCGTTGACTGTGGTCAGAACTATGGCCGGCATTCGAAGAGCATTGACACTGCCAAATCTCGCTGCGGTGCGTGCAAAGGCCTTTTGCAGCAAATCAAGCCGAAGCCGAGAAACGTCTCACCCAGGAAAAAGCAACCAACTCCTCCGTCAGAGCGGTGCGAAAAGAAATCAGTGGAGGATATGGCGAAAGTGTTTGGCGAAGTCAGTTTGTATAGTTACAGAGCAGAGGTGGAGGGTTGACTGGCCTGCTGTCTATCCTCTGGGAACGGTTGTCTCCTTCAAAATTACAGGATCTAGTCATTTCTCCGACATATGAGCGCTCCTTACGATGACATGACAATTTTTTCTCATAACTACTCTCTTGATGCCCCCTTTCTTCTTACCCCCGGAAATCCACCTAACAATTCTTGAAAACTGGTAAAAGCAAGCGACCTTATTTTGATGGTGATAATGTGGAGGCAGCATCTGCCACTGTACATGCAAAACATCATTTCATATATATCTCAAACAGTGTTATACGTTTTCATTCCCACTGCAGATACTGATCATACAGATCCACCCGCATTTTGCCAGAAGTACCCTGTTTTGTTTTTATCGATTATCTCCGCGATACCTTTCCCAAATGTCATCCTGAGAACTCGCACCTCCTTTCTTGCGCCAGAGTGCATATCTTATGGATAATGGTGTCCCAAGGACACGCTGAATTTCTTTCCCAAACGCTAATGCCAAGTCACGTAGTCCTCCTTTGGTAGAACTGATATACTGCTCTTTCTATAGACCATTGGCCGGATGCGACGCAGACGCCGACTGTTAGTTGCGCGATGCAGCCTCTGCAGATGTTCGCACGTACTTGCATCGACTCCCTGTGATTCTCTAAACAGGCATGCATATTTGTCTCGAATCAATCCATGTCCGAAAGACATCGTCGATGTCCACATTCACCGTGGTGAGGTCAGATGAGATGCACTGGGATACAACTAGTACCAGCGAATCCCTACATCGAGCAACAGATCGACAGCGCAACAGGTATTGCACTCAGAATGGATGAAGGGCTGGGGACTACCAGCTCTGGAGCAGAGCTGGAGTACATCTGATTCTTAGGAAAGCCAAACAAAAGGTACAAGGCTGAGTCCTGAACCAGCACTAAAAAAGAAGAACCATCTGCCCGTAAATTAAATTATATTGATATTCTATAACCGTTCTTCCTGTAGACTAACTAATTGATCTCACTAATAGGGTTCCTGAAGCAATCAAAGAGTGTAGGCAATGACACCAGTTTCCAGACTGTAAGCGTTTCCCTAGCTCTTCTGCACTATAGGCTAGTCCCTGCTCATCCCATCCAAGTCCCTAAGCGAACAACCCCCAGTCCTTAACCTCCAAAGTCTGCACCAACCGATCAATAGCCTCAGTAGCCACCTCCTCCTCCTTCGACAAACCCCGCGGATCCCCAGACAAATCAAACTCATCATGCGGCACATTAAAGAAAACGAGCAGATCCGACTCCTGCGCCTCCAGCCGCACAAGCAGATAATGCACCGTCACGCGCGACGTCTGTGGCCCATCCGCACTAGATCCCGCCGCCGCACCCCCAACCGAAACAGGAATCCTCCCCGTATTGGTATCCCTCCGCTGCCGCTTGGGCGTCGTCATCTGCACTACACCCTTGTACGCATGCGCGCGCGCAGAGGCAGGGATCTTGGCTGGGGTTACCGCTGTCGCGGGGATGATCACCTGCATCGTGTCGTCTTCGTCGCACAGGTCGCGGAGGTGGTACATGACGGCTGCTTTGTCGATTGTCTCGTGCGTGGCGGGGATGCCGCCGCGGACGGCGGCCTGCGCGTCCAGCGTTGATAGGGCCTGCTCTTGCGTGACGCGCTGGTTGACTTCGACGATGAAGCTGGAGAGGGTGGTCGGGGAGAGGAAGAGTTCTTGGTGATCTGGGATCTCGCGGAGGGAGCTGGTTCCAAAAAATGTTAATGTTAGCTTGGGTGTCTTTTGAAAAGCAGGAATGTGTGATATACTGACCTTCCGTCTACCCAGCCTTCGGGGATAATGCCCTGAATCGCGCCGCCGTAGAAGGGCTGCTCAGTAAAGGTAGCCATGTCGTCTTGTTGCACGTAATGATTTTCTTTCTTCAACGCGGGGAAGCTGTCGGAGATAATCGAAGATCCGGCGGCCAACGCAATATTCAAAGGGCGAGGGGAAGGTGATCTTGGTGAGCCGAGTTAGCTAAGATAAGCGTATGGGAAGCTATCTCAGAGCTATTTATCATCCCATTTCTCAGTGTTTCTATTGTTTCGATGCTGTTGACTGCGGTCGACGGTCTTCCGCCGCAGAAATGACGTCCGCCTTCGGTCGTGACTGGAGGGGTTCCCGTTCGTCTGATTGGTCGGATTTGACTTCTATGAGGGCTTAACTGCGAGATCAATGTTTACATATGCTTAGTGGAGGACAGTATCCCTAAAGCACAGCTGGAGCCTAAATGGTAGTAGATGCCTACCTTACAATTGTGCGCAAGATCAACTGTAGCTGTAGAAAGACGGTCGCCGGTCCTCCGGTTGCTGCCTCCAAGATCGCGGATTGCTTGGCGCTGAGGGCAGTTCTCTACAAGGTAGAAACAAAGTGCACGGGACAGCCCACACAAATATCATTGTTCTTCACATGTCTAACAGCTCTTCGCTGAACTCATCCAATGCGATAAACCTAAATTGCTTCCCCCACTTCGCGCGAAATTCCTTTCGACGATAAGCGAAGCTCGTCACTTGCGAGAAACTCACAAGCTCGACGTTCCATCCTCGCTGCAGTGCTCGCTCCACCATCTTCATAAAGCCTCCTGAAAACTCAGCTTCCGCTGCGTCTCCTGTGGCAAGAACAATAGTCGCCGGTTCATCAGTATCCACCAGACTCTCTAGGATCTTCAGGTGCAGAATTTCGTCCACTCCCTGTTCAACCCATCGCTCCTCCGGCGCATCGTTCGTTTCAGAACCGCTGCCTCCTTCCTGAGAGCCGACTCGGGGATTCTTCCGATACTTCAACTGACGACGAGTCACATGTTTCACTTTGTGAACCCGATCCAATATATTGGCCTCGTAGCCCAGCCTTTGACTTTCATCAATGGCTGCAAATCGATCAGAGCCAACCAAGACTCTCTTGGCAGCGGGACGGCCTCGCTCGAGAATCAAAGAGAAGTTCTGAAACGAGAGGGGTAGACGCCGAATGCGAGTCTTCACAGGAATCTTGCGAGCTAACTTTACGGAGTCATGAAAGCCAACCATAATCTGTCATATGCGACGTTAGTCACGGTCAAGGATCTGATGGTGTACCGAATACTCACGTTGGACATATCAACAAAAATATGTATGGGACGAGACGCCTGATCGTTCGGTTCAGTGCTTGGAGACCGGCCAACTTGAGCCACGGCTTCCGCGTACTCGGGAAATTTCTTCAGGAGTTTGGTAAGAAGGCCAACTCTTCGGTCTGCTGCCGATTTATATGCAATGGGCTGCACACGAATAGGACCAGTAGGCAAGCTCTTGATAGTTTCAGCTGTCAGGGACCCTTCCGGCTCATCAAAAGAGGAAGGCGGAGTATCGCACAGCTCAGCATTGGACGCTGGCGTGCGAACTTGAGAGGGAATGAAGGACACGGCACCCCGTTTTTTCAACAAGGGTGGGTCAAAGACACTGAGGTTGCCGTCGGACTCTGCTTCCGCACTACTCTCCGACGAGCTGGCATCAGTAACTTTCGATTGTGGGTTCTGACAAGCTGTGCTGTTTTCTGCTACAACTTTCTTTTTGGGGAGTTGAGCTTCAGAGGCATTTGAATTAGGGATCGGCCTAGGCGCAGCCCGAGTCGTCTGTTCGATAGTATGTTCGGCGGATTTTGCCGTGGCTATAGGTTTCTTGAGGATCTGAACCGGCTTGCATTTCTGAGGCTGTCCAGCACTAGTGGCCCTAGGAGGCTGAGGATGTTCTGTCTTCACGCCTGGTGAACTACCGCGGCCAAGGAGATCCCAGAGAGGGCCAAAATCACCTAGCCTTGGATAGCTACCACTCGAATCGTTGGCAGTTTCCTTGGTGTCGTCTTTCTCGAACGTAGCAGACAAATCGGTGTGACCAACGACATGGCATTGCTCACGCCCGTTGTATGCAGGCGAACGTAGCAGATCCAACACCGGAGCGAAGTCCCAGTTCGAAGCTGTCTCAGCAGACGATGGCATTGACAACTAACACGACGTTTTGAGTTGATATGTATGCTTAAGAGTTGTGGAAGTGTCAAGGCGCTTTCCAGATAATGCGGGGTCACGAAAGAATCACAAAGAACGGTAAACTAAACTGGAGCGACAATAGGATCGGAAACGACTAAAGATAACAAGATGATAAGCAAAAGCAGGATGTAAAGGTGGAACAGGTCACCATGGTCGTCGATACAATCGCACAAGACAACGTTGCTGCCAGAAGCATTGAAGGAAACGTAGATGATCGAGAAGGGCAGATCGGGCATACACCCATGATGACCCTTGCAGATGACTCGATGGGTGGCGATTATTCTGTCAGTTCCCACCGCCTTCTCTATCGCCTCAATCAAAAGCTCTTTTCCATAAACGGTATAGCATTTCGGAGGCCGCAATGACAGATAAACCGATGCAAACATTGCTGCAAAACGGCCAAGAATGTTTCTAACCATATATGGCTAGCCGTTAATCATCCACACGTCATAGGTATGGTTCAACCATATTACCTGCTCTGATGGTTGTGGCTTAAACTTCAACGTCAGAGCTTCCAGCCTCATGATGGCCGCCGAGTTAGGGACAGGTTTCGTAATTGTGACGTTTAATGAATCATATGTCATGTCCGAGGCACAGGGCTCGGTGACAGCCAGTTGCGGGGTATCTATGGCTCGTTCCAAGCACTTGTGAATTATGATAGAGTGTGGTACCTGGGCTAGTCGCAATTCTGGTTACGGATATCGCAAGATACAGGTTGCTCAAACGACGTCATTGAAGCTATCAAGTTTCAGGGGTCCAGAAATTCGGCGGGCAGAGAAAGATATAAAGGTCTCGTTCGACCTAGTGTAGAGCTCCTTCATCATCAACAACAATCAACAACATTCAAACAATCCACTAGCAATCAAACACTTTTCCAATTTCAAACAATCTTACTTTCTCCTTATCAACCATCTTCAAAATGTCTGACGCCGGTCGCAAGGATTTCTCTACCAGTATGTGATATGCACTCATACCGTGCAACCATTGGCACAGTACACTAACGGACGTGCAGAGGCCAAGGAGGAGATCACTCCTGACTCCACCAAGTCCACCCAGCAGAAGGTCAAGGAGAGCGTTACTGACACCGGCGACCGTGTCGCTCGTGGTTTCCAGACCGACGGCAGCAAGTCCGGCACTCAGGAGGCTTTCGACAAGACTCAGCGTTCCCATGACAACCACGCCCACGGCGGTGCCACCGGATCCATGTGAGTATTCTCTGAACAGACCTGATCTTTGCAGCAAGTTCTGACTTGTCTTCGTGCAGCGGTGACAAGGTCAAGAACGCCGTCGGCCTTGGCAACCACTAGATATGCTGTGTTGGAAGCGAACGGATAGCTTGCGGCAGCTTGATATCATGATTCCATTATGAGTTCACGATACCACTTCGGAAACCATGTCTTCATACCCTTTGTCATTAGTAGTTACGAATGATATGTCTCCATGATTGAAAGTCGCTCACATGCGCGCCTCTATTCGTAGTTCATCTCTTCTCCACTAAACTCTCAAACATCAAGTCCCGTCGCTCAATGAGCTGATTCAATTCTCGCTCGAGCTGCCTGTACTGTGCCCGAGCGCTCTGAATGTCCTTCGGCAGGTCATGGAACATTTTTAATCGGTGGTCCAAACTCTTGATAATGTCTTTGAGTTGGCTTATTTGCTTCTCTTCTGTGACTAAGTCTTCAATCGTAGGACGTTTGCTGCTGTTTCTTCCCAGAGTTGCCAACCTATCTTGGTATTCACTAAGTTTTGTAGTGAGCATTTTGGTACTCCTCGACCACTCAGCGGTCTGAGCTGGGAGGTCTGCAGGTACTTCGAACGCAGGATCGGACTTGAGTTGATCAAGTCGTTCCTGTAGAGCGGCCAGTTCTCTTTCCAGATGTTTTTGTAGCATGTCAATCTTAGAGATTTCCTCCTGAGCATCAAATTCCTCTACCGTGAGCTCAATGATCGACTGACCAAGGTCTTTGGTCCCTGTGCGTAGAGCCCCCAGGACAGCAGTCGTCTCCGCCAAATCGTCGAGGTCTCGTTTTCCATTCTCACCAAGACAAAGCTCCAGCTCGTCCAGCAGTTCTTTCTTCTGTTTATCCCCAGCTTCCTCCCGCGCTTTGAATTCCCGAATCACTTCCTCGCGCGCACGGTGGAGCAATGCGGCCTCTTCGTCCGCTGCGTCGTTAGCAGCAGCAAGAGCTAAAAGCGTGCGCAAAGTGTCTTCATTCCGTTCAAAATTCGGTACCGGATTCGGTGAGTATTGGCGACTTAGCCAGGAATTCACATATGCCCAGTCTTTGGCCTGAATGGCTGCTTGACGCGCCTTTGTGGGGGAAAGGAGTGGGCTGTTCATCGCGAGTGCGGTCCAACTAAACTCCTGACTGTTATGAAGAGAAGCAGGGAAGCAAAATTGTAAACCGGACTGCAGCGATCAATTCCCGCGGGTAATTGAGCTTTATCAATTATGCCACCGGCGTTTCCATAGGATCGGCTCGAGATGACTATGCCGATGGTTGATGTTGAACTGAAATCGGGGACCGGGGATTGTTGTGATTCCGACTTCCCGCCTTCGCCGTAGTGACTTCCTGGATACATCATCCTCCCACAGCTCGCCCGTCTGACCATTAGGTAGTCGGATAGCCCACCATGGAAAGCTACTTTGCTCTGGGAGCTAACCACTCGTCCATACGTGCTCCTTCCCCAGCCTCCACTCCGTTATCGCCGCCTATACAGCGATCGAATGCCTTGTCAAACCGACTGACAAGTGTACTGTCGGCCTCCTACGCGGACTCCGATATACGCGATGCGCTGGAGACACTCAGTCTTCGTGGCGTACACAACACTGCTGAGACACGAAGGCAGCTGCGGTTAGATGTGCAAAAAGAAGTGGTGGAATGCAATGCAGAAATCGTGCGGGATTTCGGCAAGGTCGCGGAGGTGAGCCGTTTCGCAGCTTCGGCGGCACAAGAGCGGCATTTGAGATGGGTGGCTAACATAGTCCAAATTGGTAGCAATTGCAAAGGATCGGAACCGTGATATCAAGCCTGAATCAAACGTGTGAAGAAATGCGGCAGCACATCGTCCGAGCCAAACAGGACACGACACCAGTCATCGAGGAAGCATCTGCACTGATGAACCAGAAGAAGGAATCGGAGACAAAACAACAACTTCTCGATGCGTTCGTGAAGCACTTCGTCGTCTCCGACGACGACCTGCTTGTTCTCACATCGGCAGAGGAACCAATTGACGACCGCTTTTTCGATGTTCTTGATCGGGTAAAACAGGTGCACCATGATTGCGAAGTCCTACTGGGAGGGGAGAACCAAAGGCTGGGCCTTGAATTGATGGAGAAGAGCTCCAGGAATCTGAATTCCGCATACCAGAGACTCTTCAGATGGATACAGAAGGAGTTCAAGTCCTTGAATCTCGAAGATCCGCGGATCAGCAATTCAATCAGGCGCGCTTTGCGCGTCCTGGCCGAACGACCGAGCCTATTTCATAGCTGCTTGGACTTCTTCGCCGACGCACGGGATTATGTCCTGTCCGACGCCTTTCATTATGCCCTAACCGACGCCGTCTCCAGCTCTGGGGGTGACCGTAACGTGAAACCGATTGAGTTTTCCGCTCATGACCCTTTGCGGTACGTCGGCGATATGCTGGCATGGGTCCACTCTACGACTGTATCTGAGAAAGAGGCTTTGGAAGCTTTGTTCGTAGCAGATGGGGAGGAAATCGCCAAAGGGATCCAGGCTGGCTTGAGCAGCGAACCCTGGTCGCGTATTGATGAAGGAGAAGAGGTTTCCTTTGATGGTCAGAAAGCCCTCAGCGACCTCGTGAATCGTGATCTAGTCGGAGTGTCTCGAGCTCTACGGCAGCGGGTTGAATTGGTGATTCAGGGCCACGATGAGCCTGTCACTTGCTACAGAGTTGTTCACTTGCTTTCGTTCTATCGAGCAACTTTTTCCAGACTGCTCGGAACGAAATCCAATTTGGCGGACATGATGCAGACACTAGAGAACTTCACATTCGCCCGCTTCGAAAGTATCATGCACGAGCAAGTCAATATACTCTCCAACGATCATTCTGCCTTGACTCCTCCGGACGACCTTTCCGCGCCCGAGTTCTTCCTTGATGCCTTGGAAGAGTTGACCTCACTCATGAAGACCCATGACGCTTCACTCGGGGCAGAAGATGCGAAAACCGAAAGCACAGCGGATAATAAATTTACCCCCGTCCTCCGTGTCGCGTTTGACCCTTTCTTGGAACTGGCCAAATCTTCAGCAGCCGAGCTCCCCGACGCAACAGCCCGAGCTATCTATACCACCAACCTTCTCCTAACGGCGCGCTCAACGATCTCTGCCTTCCCATTCGCAAGTGCAACACATCTGAATCCTATCTCTACAGCACTGTCTAGCCTGCGGATGGAATTGCTTGAAATCCAGCACCGCTATCTACTCGATGCTTCGGGCCTGGGTATCTTGTTGGCCGCCCTCGAGCCTTTCTCGCCATCCTCAACAACTCAAAAACCAGAATCCGAACGAAAAGATGGCCAGGCACCGCTGCAGACTGATAAGCGACCCACGGACATCGCCGAGATAGCCGATCTTCCCGCCTTCCAGCCAGAAGCCCTCATCGCCGTCAGCCAACAACTCGATGACTTCCTTCCCTCGGCCCTGATGGACGCTACGGATAATTTGAAGCATCTGCAGAGCGCCAGTTTTGTTCAAAGTGTTACGGAAGAAGCGGTCGAGGCTTTCTGCCGCGACTTTGAATTTGTGGAAGGCATGATTATCGGCGCGGACGAAGCTAGACGTCGAGTTGATATTAAACGGACGGAGGATGGGGGTGACGCTGGGGTTGAGGATGAGGTTGTCACTGAGAGCGGAAATGTATCTGATGGTGACGAGCAGGAATCGGGGCTTAGGAGGCTCTTCCCTCGTACTACGGGCGAGATCCGGGTGTTGCTGAGCTGATATCACACCATGAGACTGCTTTAGTCATGGCTTACGGCGGTAGAGTTATGTATATATAGGTCCTTATCAGATATTTATCTGCTCGAACCTAGTTCTTGATGATTTTTGCTTTGTGCTCTACTAGTGCTAAGGGCGCATTACACCGGCGGAAATATATATACTTCATTGCGATGTTGAAGAGATTACGCTCGTCGGATCATAATACCGTAAGGGTCCCGATCGCGTTCACTTACGTCGACAGCACAACTAGAATCTTTGTAGACCTCCTCATAACTCCCATTCACACTCGCCCCTCCTTCCTTAAAAGTCTCCTCCAAAGCCTTCAGCCCTTCTTCGCGCTGGGCATCCCATTCCTCCTTGAGGGTAGCGGCTAGCTTCTGACGCATGACAGCATGCAAGTACCCCCTTTCTGTATTAGAATGGGCGAGTGCAATGACAACTGAGCCACGCTCAATGGCCGACAGCGCTTCATGGTGACTCAACTCGCCTGTGAACAGAAGATCTGGCAGGCTGCTGGAACTCATAAGGATACTAGATCCAGATCCCGGGCAGATACCGATGGTGCGGATCTTAATTAGATCGACCGGGACAGTCTGTGGGATCGCGATCGGGATACCGCCCGGGTGCCCGACGCCTTGTGCTATGCGGTCGACAATGGTGGTCAGAGGCTGGGAGCTCTCGAAGGTTACGAGACGGCCCATACCAGCTGATTCCATACCTTCAGGCACTGGGGTGGGAGATGGATGGATCGTGCTTCGGACGTGGGGGGCTGCGGAGGAGGGGGAGATGGATGCTGGCCGAGGATGGGGATAGGTTGGCTGGGAGTAGTGCTGGGAGGAGGACGCAGAGAGAGAGGGAGAAGCGTCGGTAGACGGAGCAATTGCGCCGGTGACGACGTCGCAAAGCCAGTCTGCCATTCCACCGGGGGTAGCGTCCACAGCTGTATGCGGCGAGTACACGCTGATGCCCTCCGAGGCGAGCCGCAGCAGTGTCTGTTGCTGTGTGTCATTGAGAGTGAGGGACTTCAGTCCTCGAAAGATGATGGGGTCTTCGTCGCAAAAAGATTGGTTAGCAAATATGCTGGTAGCCAGTAAACGATGGCGGCACAATGCATACGGTAGGCCACAACTACTGAATCCTTCCGCTTGATAGCTTCATCTGCCACAGCCTTTGTGAGGTCAATGGTCAGAAGCACAGAATTCTTCTGCCGCCGAGCGGGATGGAAGGGAGCTTCAAGAAGCACTAGGTGAGAATTGTATGAGCACTTTGAACAGTATGACATAATACAGGCAATCTCACAGCCAGTGTTGTCAAAGCTCTTGTCTGCTAATGACTCCGGATAGCTGTAGCAGCGTCAGCAAAAAAGCAATTGAGAAGAAATCGCCAGTGATGGTAGGATGAAGTAAGGTGCAAGCATACAGCTTCTTCATAGAGCTCACAACCGCCCGAGTGAAAGGTGACGAGGTGGTCGACATTGTTGAGAGTCGGCGCAGTGCTACTCGGGAGAGAGAACTCATGAAAGGTTGCAATAATATTCAACAAGTGATGTTGCGCAACAGCATATGTATGTCTTCGAAAGAAAATCATAGCAGAAGGTAAACCCAAAGCGATAAGAGAGGGGAGAGCTTGCGCCACACCGATAGATACTTCACCAGCCACAGCATGCAGGTGATCAGATAAAACGCAGCGTACAGACTAGTCAAGCCGCATACTGTAATTTACGCTGTCACACATTCCCGACCGAATCTATCAGTAACGGATTCCGTCATTCATCTTCCGCGGATTGATAATCTGATCGACTACTTCAGTATCACTTATCGGTTTTCTGAGCTGTTTGCTAAATTTCTTAGTTACGCATCAACGCCTTGGCTTGCGCGTCAAACGAAGACCCTCGCTGACCCCTCTATTACTTAAAGCCTGACAGCCACGCTTGATGTACTCCCGCACCACCACTTTTTTAAGCAGAAGCTGCCGGTACCTTCTCCGCACCCCCATTCGCCAAAACTCGCCCTTTTCGATTACTGCACGCTCCTTCGCGGCTATCAACGCAGCAATGGCGGACGCAATGTCGAGTGTGACGCCGGAGCTACTGAAGAGTAAACTGGTTGAACAACTTCAGGCGCAGGTTGTGGAGATTGAGGATTTGTCTGGTGTGTAAAGTCTGCGACGCTGGCCTGCAGTATGGATATACTTGACTGAGGGGTGTCTAACTTTTTTTTTCCCCGTCATAGGTGGCTGCGGACAGGCTTTCCAGGCGATTATTGTTTCTCCGCAGTTTGAGAAGAAGAACATGCTTGCGCGCCATCGGTTGGTGAACTCGGTCTTGAAGTCGGAGATTGCTGCTATCCACGCCTGGACACCCAAGTGTTACACCCCTGAGCAATGGCAGGCCCTGCAGCAAGCAAGCACTTGAATCGGCAATATACCAAGATTATGACTATGTCGCTTGGACTAGGGGCGAGTTAAGTCGATTGAAAGGTTGTATATTCCAGATGCCCTTATCGCGGGTATCGAACAATCAGGCGCTAGGAGGATATCTGGGATACATCGCCTCTGACTATAGACTACATGATGGGAATTACCATCGTACCATCAACAGGATAACCCAAAATCACAGTATGGATTTTTGATACCTACGTTCAGCCCAACACTTTCTCTGCCGCCGAGACTACATTCCATGTGTTAGTAGATTTTCCGGCAGCCAGGAAAATAGTAGGAACTATGCATACCGTTGACACCGGTGTTGTCGGGCTCGATATAAGCCTCCTTAACCTTTCCATCCTCAACGACAAGCGCATAGCGCTTGCTTCTGTGGTTCCCAAAGATTGAGCTGCTGTCGAAGGTAACGTCGAGCGCCTCCGAGAACTTGCCGGTCGGGTCGCCCAGAAAGCGGATCTATGCTCCTTTTTTAGCGTCCATTGATTTGTAGATTCGCAGTGTCATGGGGAAGACTTACACCACTCTTGCCGGCGGCATCAAGGGAAACGCCCCAGGCCTTCATCCTATTATGACTCGGTAAGCTGCGGTCACTGAAACCCCAAGCATTTGGAGGCTCCTTAACGATCAGCCATCGGCGACTTACACAAAGGGGTCATTGACCGAGACCACGAAGACCTGGCCGGCTTCCTTGAGCTTGGGGTGGTTGATATATCCAGGCACGTGAGAGCCAGAGCAAGCGGGGCCTTTCATTCGAGTCAATTAGCATTTGTCTTTTTCTATCATTGATGTCACATCGGTTTGGATGCTTATGAGGCGGAGGGCTGGGGGCGCAAACGTACTGAAAGCAGCAGGGACACCGATAATAACCCCCTTTCCCTTGAGCTCCTTGGCAAGATTGACTTTGTTTCCAGGTGAACTCTCGACCAGCACGTCGAGATCTGGAATGGCGTCACCCTTTTGGACGAAGGCTGGCGCGGTGCTGTGAAACAGCGCCCTCCGGGGCATGGCGCGAGGGGCGCTGGTCACGAGGCGACGGGCAGCAAACATCTTTATGAGAAGACGAACTGTTAAGCTCAAAATGTGCTTAGCAGCGGCTATGAAATATGTAAAATATGCCTATTCAATTGACAGATAATGGACCCCGAGGTAAAGGATGAATGATGGATGCGTAGGAAGGTTTGTGTACATGGCGCGTCGTTGGGGCTAGAGAGCACGGCTGAGGCGCTTCACTACTGGACGTATTTCGTCATGGTCTCCTCCCCACTGGTATGGCAGCATGGGGAGCCATGTAAGTTCTCCATCAGCACTTTATTCGATACAAAATGTCATCGATGACTGCCATAGATATTGCTGTGCATCTGCTTGCCTTTTCCTACTACTGTATAGTCACGTCATGAGGATCTAGGTCAATGTACAGTCAAGACGAGCCTAGGTCCGCAATTCATTCCGTTATGGCATAACCTGATCTAATTTCTATCTAGTGTACAGACAGATAAGTCAACTGTCTGCCATGAGTCGCTCAGTAATAATTGATACTCTGGACTGAGTGCTTGGTGCAAGGGGTACTTAGTAACTAAGTTCTAAGTGTTGACAGCTGAGGAAGAACTGACATCTTGGCTTGTATTTTCCATTCAGTTAAGTCAGAATCTCAACAACAGTCAGTGAGGCAGCTTTTGCATGAAAGTGATTCAGACCCCCCTGACCATACCCACTATCTACTTCTTCAAATTGTTATCCCCGAACGCCAACTATCTTAGTATTACGGTGATCTGCTGATGTGGCGCACAGCTCCCTGAAACCCGGGTCTGACCAAACCTCATCAGCCATACCTTATGTATGTAAAATTTTCAACGCTGTCCACAACGAAGGGACATCAGAGGATATGTAAGAATCATAGGAGTACCCCTAAACAAATAAAGGCGAACATTCCAAGGGTACTTGGACATTTCATCTCTCCTGCCCCCAAAGCTATCTCCATATCGGTTGTTCCCAGCCCATCCACGTTCCGTGAGGGATCTGCATGAAACCAGCAATCTCCAAAACTATTCGTTACTCATCAAAGGTGAACGAATATTGGTGCGGGTAGAATATCCGCTATGTGTCTAGTCTAATCCTCGACAGTTTGACTGGAGTATTATCCACCTGCCTTATGATACCCTGTGGGACTCGACATAACTCCTGAGATCTTTTCACCTACATACTTTCGTAGACCGCAAGAAAAGTATCTGCAGCAAGTTGCAATCAATACCTTTGATGATTGAATAAGGTCAAAACTATCTAATATCTGATTGACCGTTTCCTCATATTGTGGAAGAGCGTCAGGACCCAAGAGCTAGGACGATCATAATGCATTAGGCTTCCCCTCCACGATGATCATCCACCTATCCTCATCAATACTCCAGGGTCATAACGTCGTCCCCTCCATTGTTGTTGCTTTCTGTCTGCATCTAAATGCGCACTGACATTACTAACTTCCATGATTCTTGCATATTGTTAGAGAGGTAGTCACATTGGGTTTCATAATAATACTGCGCAAGACACAGTATCTAATAAATAATATCAAGGTTAGCAACTTGCAGTCTTCATAATTAAAAATGTTATGCTGCTTTGCATAAGCATGGGCGCCGTTTCTTCCTTCACTGTGGATTATTTTCATACCTGATTTTGTCATTTTCCCCCCTTCCTCAATAGTAAGTAGATGCCTCTTAGGTCCCCACTGTTATTCCCAAGGACCGGGAGTAATGATATTTCTTGCCCTCTCCGTTCTTATCCCCTCATTTCTGTCTCTCCTTGCATTTATCAGTTTTAGGGAAAAGGGAAGCCTAAACGGACAGTTCACCGATCATGTTGCGTTCTACCTATTAATCAGAAGTAAAAATAATAATCAGGACTTACTTCCTAGCTACTAGTTAGAACAAAAGACCGTGGAAAAGTGGTTCCCGCAACTCTTTGTGCACGAACCGCGGAAGAACAGTTATTCAACTCCAACAACTCAGCTAATCGTCCCACTTATCACCACGAACCAACTAATCATTTTATTCCTACCTAAAACTACTGCTGCTGCTAAATGCTAACACCACCACCTTTTTCAACGACTAAACTACCTACTATTCGACTACCTCGACCTCTACCAATTTCCTGAACAATTTCTTCGTTTTTCACTTCTCTATTATTCCCCAGTGGCACCTTCTCCTATCCTGCATCTCGGCGCACATTATAGCGCGATCTTCATTATCTCCCGCCTGTTCTTCTCAAAAGAGCTGCGACTTGGTGAGCTTGTTGCTTGTTCGATCGGTCGCGACCCATCTAGCCCACGATGGAGGGTGGCCAGACCACGACCAACACCGCCCCCGCTGGTAACTCCAGCGATTTTGTAAGTGTTGACCCTGGAAAGATGAAGATCTTCTTTTTAGGAGATATTTGAGCTGCATGATAATTATCTCTGCTGTTCCGAGGCTAACAAGATGTACTACAGGTGCGGAAACTGTACAAGTGAGTTCTCCTTTTCCGATTCTTTCGGGGGAAAATCCTGTGCTCTGCCTTGGTTTTGTCGTCCCCCTCCCTTTGTCTCAACTGCGACTGGTTAATCGCCAGGATGGATCGCATACCTTGTGGAATGTCTCTAACTGGTTCATTTGTTGCACAAGAATGTTGGAAGACCCTTCGTACTCGGAAATTGTTCGGTGGGGAGACGAAGGGGATAGTTTCGTGGTTCTCGAGGTCGGTTGCTTCCTCCGCCTGTTCCCGTACAATCCGTTCGTGTGTCCGCTGTCGAAACTCTCAAGCTGACCGTGCTGCCTTATCGTAGTGCGAGAAATTCACCAAGACCATCCTTCCGAAACACTTCAAACACAGTAACTTTGCCAGTTTTGTGCGGCAGTTGAATAAATACGACTTCCATAAGGTCCGACAAAACAACGAAGAAAATGGACAATCGCCTTATGGGCAAAACGTAAGGCTTCATCTCTCGATTCAAGCGGAACAAATTCTGACAACAGTTAGGCATGGGAGTTCAAACACCCGGAATTCAGAGCAAACAGCAAGGACTCACTTGATAATATCCGACGAAAGGCGCCGGCGCCTCGAAAGCAGACTCAGAACACCGACGACTCAGTTCCGACACAACAGATCGATCTCCTGAACCAGCAGATCGTAGCGCAGCAGCAGCAGATCCAGCACCTTTCCGATCGATACGCGCAGTTGACTGTTGATCATCAGCTCATGTTGCAGGAGCTGATGAGGGTTCAGAAGACGGTTCTGAACCATGAAAATGTCATTCACCAGGTGATGAATTATTTGCTATCAGTAGATGCTCGCCAAAGACGCGATAATAAAGCGGCGGCAGCCTTCCAAGCTCAAGGGCAAGGCGGTTCAAACGTGAATGGCGGACAGGTAGACGATGTGCCTTCCTCTCCCTTGCAGCATGCATCGAAGCTACTGAGTAACATGAACGCCGAGGTTCAATTCAATTTGGCTGGCATTGAGTCGGTGGGCGAACCGTCGAAATCCGCCCCTGTTGTTTCCACTCCTGCACTAGAGGCTGGGCCGCGGAATGGGGTAGTGCGCCCGCCTACAGCGGCAGGTGCAAATCCCACCAACCTCATATACCCAAAGATGAACGGCGACATTGAACCAGTTGTCTATCCTGTTGGTGCTACCAATGGAATTGATCCAATGTACAGTGAGCATGTGAACAATTTGCCGTATCCTATGCCTCCAAAACAGGAAGTGGACGACACTCGCCGACAAGTTCCCGACAATCGAAAGAAGAGCACAAATGTCGATCCTGGATGGGTACGCAGCCCACACATTCTACTGGTGGAAGATGATGCAACATGTCGCCAAATTGGTGGTAAATTTCTCTATTCTTTCTCTTGTGTTATTGACACAGCGGTCGGTTCTCCTCTCTTCCTGTATGGATGCAAAGCAACTGACAGTCTTACAGTTTGACGGACTGGAAGCGGTGAATAAGATTCAGGATGGATCGAAATACGACCTGATTCTGATGGATATCATCATGCCAAATCTTGATGGGGTTTCTGCATGTCACCTTATTCGCCAATTTGACCGAACTCCTATCATCGCAATGACCTCCAACATTAGAAGCGATGATATTCAGCTCTACTTCCAACATGGTACATAGTCCCTCAATTCCAAAGACTCCGACGTTTCGTTACTAACGCGCACTAGGCATGGACGATGTTCTACCGAAACCTTTCACGCGGAAGAGCCTCTTGGACATGCTTGAGAAGCATTTGGTTCATTTGAAGACCATTCCGCAAGGCATGGAGACTTCGCAACCCACGGCAACAGTCACAATGACTGCTCAAACTTCGGCAGCCCACTCTGTCAAGGAAGACAGCTCCCCTGGCCAATCACCGGCCACGTCAATGAATAATTGGCAGTCTCCTGGCCAGTTCCAAGGCCTCCTTCAACAGGTTCAACCTCAATATGTCCCTGCGACCGCAGCACCAGCCGCGTACGCTGTGGACCAGAATGGAGTGCAATACCCGGCGCCTCCAGTGGCACTCACTGCGGCTGCTGCGGCTGCGCGGCCGCCTCATCGACGGCAGATATCCGAACTGTCTGGCGCCGCGGATAATTCAAATTTTGCGAAGCGACCACGCATGTACGCTCAACCATCACAGCCGATGGTCAACCCGGCTCAGGCTACCCGAACTGGCTAAGCTGAGAACAGTCGGCCACTTTCAATGAACGCTTCTCGGTCTATGCCAACTTTATCTCACTCCCGCTCCTCTCACCTCTGCCTCAATCATACAACGGATTTTTCACCGCTTTCTGCGCGATATATCGTGAAAGTTTCTCTTCTATGGACGACCATTACCTCGGTATTTCTGCTTTTCTTGTGTCCTTTGTCAATTGGCGACTACGGCGTTGCGGTGTTTAGGTCCTTTGCATTGATTGCAAACACTATAATAGGCGCAATCCATTCACAATTCGACGAAAAGGAGTGGAATGGTCTTTTGCAAGCGATGCATCAAATCACTGTCGGAGCTCTTACGGAGGTGGAAGATGAGGGGCGCTGTGTAGCATCAGCCGTTCTCCCATCATCGTTGCATTACTTTTACCTTCATGTGTTGATACTTGGTTCTGTAATGTTTTTCTTTATTATAAACTCTTGTTTTGCATGGAAGGGTGAGGTGCGATTTTCTGGCCAGTGATGCTCTATGATCATCCTAGGCCTTTGCTCAGGTATTGAGTGTGTCTGGCAACATTCCTTCATCATGTTATTTACATTGGGAACAGCTTATTAGAAGATACACATATTAAACTTATTTCAATACGCTCTAACCCTGGTCATTTCGTTTAAAAGTAATGGGGCTCTCAGTGGGTGAGATTCCCGCTAAGTCCAAATCTCCGAGACAGTCAACGGTAAAGACGGCTACGTCCGCTTCAAAAGATCGAGAGTTCGTCAACCTTCTTTTCCCTACCTTATCTGGATGATCTCTTACATTCTCCACGTTTGACGCAAATCAATTTACATGGTTCTAGACCGCTGACCCCTTGACAGGGGAATCTCCCTGAGTCCAGGAGGGCCCAGGCCTTTTGGATAAAGTTCTGGACTTTTAGAGGCTGGAGCGCACGGAAGATGTGGCTTGTGCGATCAAGAAGGGGAGTCACGTGAATACAAACAGTACAAACATCATACCTGACCGCCCGGACTGGAAGCGGGATGGAATGACTCCTCGCATCGGGGCTTGGCACAATTTTTGTGGATGAAAGCTTGCTGGATGGGACTTGTGAGCTTTGGGCGCCGTCGCTGACAGAGAAACTTGGGAACCGTTAACTTGATCTGCATATTGACTAGCTGCTTCGCACACTGGCTCTAGTCTCGGTGATTCAAAGCCTATTCGGCGTTTTTTTCATTCTGAAAGCGGGGTGCAAATTAAGCTAAATTATCAATGTGAGTGCGGAATGCTTCAGATTGCACGCGGCTGGCTCTAACCGTTTTCTTCTGCCAGATGGGTCCCAAAAAAGGCGGCGGTGGTCAAGCGAAGCAGAGGGGCAATACGACTGAGGAGGTTGAGGAGACATTGCAGGCTGTGGTATGTTCATTGTATGGGGAGCAGCCGGCGCACTGGCGCTGCCGTTCGCTAGATGATGGGACGACGATGGCTGATTGTGTGCTTCGGTGCTCTCTAGGTTCTTGCCGATACTTTCGAAACCAGATTCGAGCCCTTTACCCTTGAGAAGCCCCGTGTATGTTGTCCGTCATTGAACCATCCTCGTGAAGGAGGATGCGATTCGGAAACCTGCCTTACCAAACGGATTTTTTTTCGGTAGCTGACGTGGAGTACAATAGTGCCTCTTGCCGCTTGCGAATACACCGTTGATTGAGTATACTTTCGAGTTTTTGGCTAATGCCGGCGTTGAGGAGGTTTTTCTTTACGGAGGGGCTCATTCAGATCAATTAGAGAGATACATCAAGTATGTTGATATCGGCTTTGTTTAAAGGATATTGGCTGACCGTCGGATTCTGCTGAAGTGCATCGAAATGGAGAAGCAACTCGTCGCCTTTCAAGCAATTGACTTTCCTCAAGTCAACGTCGACTTCAGTTGGAGATGTTATGCGCGACCTTGATGGCAAGCACCTCATCACTGGCGACTTCATTGTTGTCAGCGGTGACGTGATCAGTAACCTGCCTATTGAGGGTGCACTGGCGACTCACCGTGCCCGTCGCCAAGCAGACAAGAATGCAATCATGACTATGATCTTGCGCGAGGCTGGTCGAAACCATCGCACAAAGTCGTCCTCCGTGTCCCCTGTATTCGTCCTTGATCCCACCAAAGATCGTTGTTTGCACTATGAGGAAATTGAGCATCATTCCGACGAGTCATCTCGCCTGACTATCGACACCGAACTTATTTCATCTCATGCGGAGATCGATATTAGACAAGATCTGATTGACTGCAACATTGATATTTGTACGCCTGACGTGCTGAGTTTGTGGTCCGATAGTTTCGATTATCAGTCTCCGCGAAAGCATTTCTTGTTCGGTGTGCTAAAAGATTATGAGCTTAACGGCAAAACCATCCACACGCACATCATCAAGGATCACTACGCAGCTCGAGTGAGGAATTTGAAAGCATATGACGCAGTGAGCAAGGATATTATCTCTAGGTGGACGTATCCACTGTGCCCAGACACAAACTTGCTCCCCGGACATACCTACGATCTTCGCAAGGGCAATCTGTACGCAGAACAGGGCGTTACTTTGGCGCGTTCATGTGTCGTTGGGCGGCGAACTGTCATCGGGAAAGGCACAAGCATTGGTGACAAGACGACAGTCAAGAACACAGTTCTTGGAAGGGACTGCAAGATTGGGAAAAATGTTACACTGGACGGCGCCTATATTTGGGATGGTGTGGTGATTGGCGACGGCACAACGGTTCGGCAGGCTATTATTGCCGATAAGGTTGTGGTCGGCAATAATTGCAGCGTTGAGCCTGGCGCTCTTCTCTCATATGAAGTCAAAATCGCTGATGGTGTGACTGTGAGCGAAGGAAGGAGGATCACAAAGGCCTCGAGAGAGGAAGACGGGGGACTACCAGCGAATGATCCGGATGTGGTCGGTGAAGGAGGCGAAGGTCACGAATATTTTCACGAGGAAGACGAGGACGAAGACGACACTGTATCCAATGCTTCGTCAGGACTGGGTACGCACCTTCCCTTATACTTTTCAGGCTCATCCTCATCACCACTTTTGAATGAGTGTCGAGTACTAATATCTGTTCAGTGTACAACATGGCGCAGCTCTCTCTCTCTACGGAGTCTATCTCTACCCTGTCCTCTGAGATTTCCCATTTCGGCGGATCTCGATCCGAGAGCTTTGGTACTTCGTACTCTGAAGACGAGGATGCGGACCATTTTGTCCATGACGCTGCAGCCAGTGTCTATGACAGCTTGAAAGACAATGTCACATCTGACGTCGTGCAGTTGGAATTGGTCAGTTTGCGGATGACTGCGAATGCCTCCGACCACCAGCTCCGACGAGCTGTTGTCACGGCCTTCATGAAACGAACCCAGCAACTGATTGAAGGAGGAAAAGGTGCTGGTGAAGCCGTTCGTGACCTTTTCGGCACATATCGCGAGGTTGTTGAACGGTGTATGTTCGATCGAGACAGCAACGAGAAAACTGACCAGGTCGACTTCTTAGTCCTGCTCCAACAGGATCTTGTACATCGGCCTCGCGGCGAGACAGTCCTACTGTTCGCTGCTAAGGAGCTGTACGATTTGGAGCTCTTCGAGGAGGAAGCCTATGAGCAATGGTGGGCCGATGAGCGGTCCACTGCCAGCGAAGAGATGAGGCAGGTGCGGAGTCAGACTCAACAGTTTGTTGACTGGCTCGCAAATGCTGAGGAAGAGGAGAGTAGTGAAGAGGACGAGAGCGAGGAAGAGAGCGATGAGGAGTAAAGCCGAAGTCAGGCACTACGTAGCGATGCCCTTGGAAAAGAGGGGGCAAGCAGGAACGAGTTTTGCATGTCAGGCAGCATCAACATAGACGAGCAAGTTATGATATCCATTGATGGGCCATATATAATTTCATGATCAAGATCCGATGCGTTGTTGTGTATTAATCTTCTATCTACGGACAGAATCGATTTCGAATTGAGCATCGTTGCCTGGCTGCCTAAGACTAGTAGCCTGAAAATGGCTCCGAGGTGTCTATTTAAGTACCAATTATTTAGCTTGAGTCGAAGAACCTGCAACATACATTTCTTTTTGCATTGATAATCTCTAGCAGTCACTCTCTTCATGCAGTGACTCATAACTTCTATCTCTCATTAGTTCTAACCCATACTTGAAGCTGTCTGTACTGAGCCTTTTTAAGGATGCACTGACATCATTGCTTATCCCATTCCCCGTGGACCCAGTCAGCAGGGCATCGATATCTAAGCAGGCGCTGCAAGATATACTGAGAATACCCAAAGAGCCACAGAGGATCCAATCAAAGTGCAGAGGAGAACCTCGAAGGATATCAAACGGTAGGCTAGTTAATTGTTGAGCCCATTGAGGCGTACTTCTGATTTCTCCCCACAGTGGGTGGTCTTTCCGCGATTGCCAGCGGAGTCATCCGAACAAGATTTCCTCCCTTATGACTGGGAGGCTTGCTGATCTGTCGGATCGTACATGTCACTCTAAGCCTCTAAGCCATCCCCAAGAATCTCACTTGTTTCCAAACCTTTCAACTCACTCATACTACTCCACATACCTCTGCAGGCTTCCCCTTGACACTGTCAGTCAGTTAAAACAATTAGTGATTGATGTCTTGGGTAACAGTGCACGCTTGCTTCAAAACGTTTTAGACGCCCCACTCCCGTGACGTCCAGCGATCATACGTGATAACTAATCACAGTCACCCCTCGTTCTCTCCCTTGACGCTGAACTCGATAAGCGACGCAACCACCCGTTTGGTGCTAGTGCTGCATAGTTCCGTTTATCCTTCCATCGCTGTCGACACCATCTTCAGTTCCCTGAACTGAAAATAGTTATCCACTTTTTGTTGGTAAGCTGCGACTTGTGTTGTCCCGGAAAAGAAGAAGGCCTCGAGGTACAACGTCGAGGCCTACTTTTTTTCTAGTCAGCACATATCGCTTGCCACAAGAATAGATATTCACCACGCCTCCTCTAACGAGAAAAAGGAAGGCGGCCGAGGCGGCGATTACAGACCAGGAACCATCCATAACCGCCACCAAGGTTTCCGTCGCTGATTTGCGAACCGCCACCGGGAAAACCTCGTCAAACAAGAGGAATAATCGCAGAAAGGACAAGCTCACGGACCAAGATCCTGACACAGATTCGGTGTCGGTGGCGTCTGCAAGCGTTCCCGTTCAAAACAAGCAAAAGGCAACCGATCTCGTCACGCCGGCTTCCACCAGTATGGATTCAGACGATGATTTTATGACGGATGCGTCCAGTGCCGACGACTTCTTGGACACACAGGGAAGTGATGATGAGAGTCTAGGAGAAGGTATGTTGCAGCGATCTCCCGTTTCGTGCTTTGCTGACGCGGTCTTTCTTCGGTTACTAGAGTTCGGTGACGAGTTCGACGGCGGATTTTCTCAAGATAAGGATCTACTAGGGAACACAAAGAAGCCATATGAGGTCGATTTCAGAGTTCTGAGCCCAGAGGATATCGATCGGGAGCAGTGTCAGCAGGTCAACGAGGTCTCGCAGATTTTGGGCCTGCCACCGGAGTCGTCCGCTATCCTATTACGGTTTGGGAGATGGAACCGGGAGAAGCTCATAGAGTCCTACATGGATCATCCGGAGGAGACTCTCGAGGAAGCTGGTCTTGGGACGAACTTTGATGGGACACCAAAGACAGAGGTTGTACCAGGGTTCATGTGTGACATTTGCTGTGAAGATGGCGATGATTTGGAGACATATGCTATGCGATGCGGACATCGCTTCTGCGTTGACTGCTACCGACATTATCTCGCGCAGAAAATCCGCGAGGAGGGCGAGGCTGCGAGGATAGAATGTCCCGGGGATGGCTGCCATATGATTGTAGATTCAAAGTCCCTGAGTCTCCTCGTCACCGATGATCTCAAAGAGAGGTAAGTATTCAGCCCAAGGATCGCCATGTCGGAATCCATTATTGACGTTGGCCTTGCAGGTACCAAACGCTGTTGATGCGGACTTATGTAGATGACAAAGAGAACCTTAAGTGGTGCCCGGCCCCAAACTGCGAGTACGCGGTCGACTGTCCCGTCAAGCAGCGCGACCTCAATCGGATCGTGCCCACCGTACAATGTGCCTGCAAGCATTTCTTTTGCTTCGGCTGCACGCTGAACGATCATTTACCGTCTCCCTGCACATTGGTCAAGATGTGGCTTCAGAAGTGTGAAGACGACTCCGAGACCGCCAACTGGATCTCGGCCAACACGAAGGAGTGTCCTAGGTGCCATTCGACGATCGAGAAGAACGGGGGTTGCAACCATATGACGTGCCGCAAATGCAAGCACGAATTCTGCTGGATGTGCATGGGCCTGTGGTCTGAACACGGCACCAGCTGGTACAACTGTAATCGCTACGAAGAGAAGTCAGGGTCGGAAGCTCGTTCAGCGCAGGCGAAATCTCGAGCATCTCTTGAAAGATACTTGCATTACTACAACAGATACGCTAACCACGAGCAGTCGGCGAAGCTCGATAAAGATCTCTACCTCAAGACAGAAAAGAAGATGACAAGCCTACAATCTCAGTCTGGTCTATCCTGGATTGAAGTTCAATTCCTTGATACTGCATCTCAGGCACTTCAGCAGTGCCGACAGACTTTGAAGTGGACTTATGCCTTTGCATATTATCTTGCTCGAAACAACCTGACGGAAATCTTCGAGGACAACCAGAAAGATCTAGAGCTTGCGGTGGAGAGCCTTAGTGAAATGTTCGAGAAGCCGGTGCCTGAATTGGCCAATCTGAAAGTTGATATCTTGGACAAAACGGCTTATTGCAACAAACGTCGAGTGATCCTTCTTAGCGACACTGCCCAGAAATTGAAACAAGGTAAGCTCTCATTCATTACACAATGTTTGATACATGATATGATGCTGACATGTGTATCTCTGCAGGGGTATGGTCATTCAATGTTGAATGGTAGACTATATAGAGCCGACAGACACTCAGCCGTTCCAGATGTTGATATTTCAGTCAAAAGCTGGCAAACCGGCCAGATGCGAATGGGATTTTCATGACGTGAATGATGACAGCGCATATGATTTCTATTTCTGATTCATACAAGATCATTACATTTACCTGTTTACACCCGGTGTGACTGTCTTTACTGGAGTTAGCGAGGCGGTGACTCACTATTTTATTGTATCTGTTAGCAATGCATTGTTTCATTTCTCTTCATGTGATCAGTTGGACAATGGGTAAGGAGGGAGTTAGCTAAGAGTCAAAACTATGGCCCCTGTATGCATTAAGACAGAGTCACTAGATACTAGGGAAGTAGAAGGGTATAGCAATTACGAGCAATGGTTTGTAGATTGCATGCCCCTCCTGGCTCTCATAAATATCGACAAAAACCCATTCTAAAATGGTTGGTTCTAGCTAGTGCTGATATTTTACTAACAAGAGGAATGGCTCCTTGAAGGCCAGCCTAGGTAACGTTATCGTGGTTACTGATCACTTGACTGAGGGTTCAAAATCTGATTAACGGGATCAGATAAGGGCCTGAAGCTAACCAAGGGCTTGGTATTAATATTTGGTAACATTAAACATTGGTTATTCGGATTCCTCCGGGACTCGGAGGGTCCAGTGCTGACATTGATAAGATATATCGTTCGGGGTGGCGACCGGACAGGTTTATGAGATGCTGGAGAAGCAGAAGTTGACAGGGCTTTCTGAGAGAGAAATACACGCTGACTGCATGGAACATTCAGTTTCTGCTGTTGCCATTGTATCTTTGTTTGCCGTGCTTCTCGGATAGGATATTCGAGGGTTGTTCAAGTATCTACATCTCCATACTGAAGAAAAACTCCGTCATCGGAACCTCGGTGTAGTCTGGGCTTGATGGATGATTAAGCAGCGGAGCCACGACCTCATTATTAGCAACTAATCACGATGGTGCGCCTGGCGACAGTAGTATATCGTGTCGGAGCTATGTGTGCTAGATCTAGAGTAAAATGTCAGACATTTCGTCTCAGCCTCTCAGTAACGTCTCGTCGCTCGATTGATTTGGTCCAAGTTGTCTTGTGTTCAATCCACCGGTAGAAGTAACTCCGTAGGGACTTTAGCTCCGCGGCATTCGACTTTAGCGCAGCAAACGAAAAAGAACAATAATTTCCCCAACCTGGATTTTCCAGCAACATTGTCAACCTCCCGATCGACCGGGTCCTACATACATCTAGTCTTTCCCTTTGCCTCACGCATTGGAATTCGTCACTTATTGCTCCGTTGATTGAATTCTACTTGAGGCCCATACCCGTTTCTCCTGTCGTGGCAGACTCTTTTTGCGCCCAACTCGTTCCTCTTCGCCGCAGGGCTCAATCCGACCGAGAATCGTTGCTACTGACAAAGCCCGCTTTCATCGGCATATTGAAAAGAACCTTCGGACAAGCTTGAGGCGCCCGTCTTCCTGGCCTCTCCTCTCCTCCTCTCAACATTTCCAATTCGTGCGGCTCCGGCTGCGTCCGGAGCTATCAGAGCTCAATGGCGATCCCCGAGCAGATCCCTGGGCAGGAATATGAGTATGTCGCTACCCAGCACGGAGTCCGCCACTCCATATCTGCAACATTGTCGGTATTGCGAGAAGAAGGCGTCCTAAAGCTTACTTCTCGCGAGTCGACTTTCTCACCTCCAATCGCACTGCCTGTTCCAACTACGCACTACTAACCTCTATTTGACGACAGGTACGAAGCCCTTCCCTCCAACTATGGCCTAGGCCGGAACATGTTGGCTGGTGCCTTTGCAGGGATAATGGTATGTCGCCGTTGAAAATTGGGACTGGTGCGATTTGTGCGAGGCGATACTGACTGGAAGGAAAGGAACACGCTGTCATGTACCCGGTAGACTTATTGAAGGTATGTTGGGTTTGAAGACAATCATTCTCTTGCATCACTTTCTGGACGCGTAACTGAGATCGGGTTGGCTACGGACAGACGCGCATGCAAGTTATACATCCTACAACCGGAGGTCTCTACACAGGCTTGACCAATGCGGTCTCCACAATTTATCGGATCGAGGGGTGGCGGACGTTATGGAAGGGAGTCTCGAGTGTGATTGTCGGTGCTGGTAAGGATGCGCATATCACTGACATATTTGGGGGACGAGGAAAGGCTTACAATCGTGGTTCGGCAGGTCCGGCGCATGCCGTGTACTTTGGTACTTATGAGGTTGTCAAGGAAATGGCTGGTGGGAATGTCGACGAGGGCCACCATCCTCTTGCTGCCGGTAAGTACTCTCGATCATGATTCTGTCGACGCAGGAATAGTACTAATTTTTCCAAGCCGCTAGTGGAGCAGCGGCGACGATTGCCAGCGATGCATTGATGAATCCATTCGATGGTAAGTCGTCTTCGATTGACTGACCTATTTGGCTCCTTTAACGCTCGGAAATAGTCATCAAGCAACGGATGCAAGTACATGGCTCTGTACATAAGAGCCTTTTACAATGCGCCACGTCCGTTTACCGCACTGAGGGTCTGCAGGCATTCTACGTCTCATACCCCACTACACTCTGCATGACGGTGCCCTTCACGGCTACGCAATTCGTGGCGTACGAGTCGATCTCGAAAGTGATGAACCCGTCCCAGGAATATGACCCCTTCACCCACTGCATCGCTGGTGGTCTCGCTGGTGCCTTCGCAGCAGGTCTGACTACTCCTTTGGACGTTGTGAAGACGCTTCTTCAGACACGTGGGTTAGCGCAGAATGAGGAGATTCGATCGGCAAAGGGCCTTTTCAATGCGGCGGCCATCATCAAGCGCCAGTTTGGCTGGAGAGGCTTCCTACGTGGCGCTCGTCCCCGCATTATCTCCACGATGCCCAGCACGGCGATTTGCTGGTACGTTGTTACCCGCGCATGAGCAGAGCTTCAGAATTGACATTACCATACAGGACATCGTACGAGATGGCCAAGGCCTACTTCAAAGGCCAGGAGTGAGACTCGACATCCTGCCCCGTAACGGCCCTGTCACATAGATTCAACTACACCTAACATTCCTCCGACCTCAATCGATCCCGTTCGGTGAGAGTGAAAAGTTAATAGGGATTCGGACTGAAAAAATGAAAAAAATCAAAAGCTATATTTCAATGCATATTGCGTAAGAGAAGGGATACCGGAAGAACAGGGAGAGAACAAACCCGCAGGTTGGGAATACTCTACCCTAGCCGGCCACAGACTACTTTGCGATGTGTTTCTATATTTCCCCCATATTCCTCCTTCTCCTGACTTGTCTTTTCGTCTTCCTCCGACACTGGTTAACCATCTCATCTACCGCTTCGCTTTGACGCACCCGCTGCCGAGACGGTTCTGGATCTTAGGCACCCCCGATATTTGGACCACCTCGTGGATGATCCATTCCTCCGATTCATATTTATCCGTTCAGATAATGTGTGCATAAGTTCTCGTTGGGACGGGTGTTGCGGGTTTGATATAGAAGGGCTTCTTTCATTGGGAACATACTTGAGGCGGCTCCTCCGATGAAATTTCTAAGGCGGAAATGCGAGCTCCTGATTTAGACTGCTCTACTGCTTGACCGATGTATCCTATATTGTGCTGGCGTTGGGCATGCAAGGAAGCCTTCCTTGCGGTTATGATTTGGGACCCCAATGGATCCCAGCACCTGGTTGAATATGTACTCAATAGACGGAACGGTTGGCCTAACCTCAAAGACTACTTACTATAAAATTGATAGAAGAAGTTCAAGAAGCTAGCAGATATCTGTCCAGTAACTAAGATAATATTACGACGATGGCAGTCGTAGTATCACCGTGGGGTAGTGTCTTCTCGATCCGGCGGACCAACGACGTCACGCGAGGAGCTTTCTGATGGAAACGAGACGAAAAATCAAATCCCATCAACTTCCAGCAACTCGCCTGTTCGTCTGTTCCTCCCCAGACTCACTGGCCATCGATTCCATCTTCCCCTTCCATCTGTCAATCCAATTTTTCAACCGTTCAGTCCCTACTCTACCGCGCCACCCGTACAGCCTCTGGACCATCCCGACATCGCCCCCCTCGGTTCCAGACAACCCTACAATTTCGCCTCCGCACCCCAATTGTGGTCGATCGCATGGCTGGTGCGGGCGGGTCCTGCATTTCCGCCGGCGTGAATGATGCGCTCCAAGCCTGCTGCGTCTTCGCTGCAGAAGACGTACGATGAGTGCTATCTCTCGTGTTCCACGGCTGTATACTTTGAGGGGAAGGTTTGTCGTCCCCTCCCTTCCCATCTCGGACTTATTCGTTCTAAGTCAATTGATATTTTCCTTTTGTCTGAGTACTAATTCGCTCTGATATTCTAGAACAATGAAGATGAAGCTTTGAGAGCCTGGCGCTCTGCTCTAGACACAATCTCTTATCACAACGCCTACCGACTGTCGTCAACTTATACACCCAAGAACGAAACGGAAAAAGCGCTCCAAGATTCGATCCGCCAGCTAGAACTCCAGTGCCGAGAGCGAGTCGATCTCTTGGAAGCTCTTCGTGAAAGCAGGAAGGAAGCACAGGAGAAGGACAGTCCCACCACGAGCGGCGTCAGCCACCGATTCTTCAAAGGCAAATCGGCCTCCAAGGCACCTACTTCGAACATATCCAGTTGGATCGGAGACGGGACGGTACCTCCGGTAGATTATACGGACTTATCTCGACCGCCGCCGATCCCAGGACGTCCAGCGCCGGCGACGCAGGCGAGCTCAGAGTCAGTCATCCAGGACAGCAGCGTTGCGTCTGCGACTAGCTTACCAGCATTACGTGTTCCGTCGCATTCGTCCGGCAAAAACCAGTCTCGCAACTCGAGCCCCGAGAAACGGAAGACGATGCCTACCACTCTGCGCAAGTCGGACGGGCACAAGAAGCACGGCAAGAACAAGGATGTCCTCCGGCGGAAGGAATTGCGGCCGGCTGCGTCTCAGGCTGCAGGTTTAGCCTGGGGGAGCATCTACCGGCTCCCCTCAGCATCTGGGAATCTAGCAAGTGACGCCGCAATAACGTCCTCGCGCCAAAGCATCTCCAGTGACTCTGGGTTCCGGAAAGATTCTGGTCAGTTCAGGTCCCACTCCGGGGATGAGCTTGTATCGAAGAAAAGTGCGGCAGACGACTCAGATGGCCGGCAGGCTCGACCTGTCCGATCTGCGCGACGGACAATCAGTAACACAACACCAGTGCCGACGCTAAAACCAACTCATCACTCCCCTGCTGGGGAGGTCCGGCAGCCCTCTGGCGGTCGGAGCAGGACGCTCGCCCAGCCATCGTCGGAGCCTGTTGACAACTCTCGGAGTAGTCCTAGGCCATCCGTGAGACCCAAACCCGCTGCGCTCAGAGCTTCACCTCAGGGTCCACAATCGAGCGATATTGGCGTAACCTCATCGCCTGTCAGAAAAACGAGACCCGAGGCTACAACGAGGATTTCGGACGAACCACAAAGCAAGGCCACATCAAGCTCTCGGATCAACTCCACGTCGACAGGAAAGCCTGTCTCCCGAACTCAAGCTGAGGATCTGAGCCCTGCCATGAGTCAATTGGAGGTATCCGACAGTTCTATTCGACGCAAACCACAGCCAGCGCATACAGTTACACCGCCCTCAAGCGATCAAGAATCCATGGGCCCGAAGTCGATAGACGCCGACGAAGAACTAGAGGAAGAAGATGAAGACGAGGATAGATCTATTACGGACATCATGAACAAACTGCCCAAGGGCATTGACCCTACTGCGGCCCGGCAGATCCTCAATGATATCGTCGTTCGAGGGGACGAAGTCCACTGGGATGACATTGCTGGACTGGATGCCGCCAAGAAAGCGCTCAAAGAAGCCGTTGTCTACCCGTTCCTTCGCCCGGATCTCTTCTCCGGGCTTCGCGAACCCGCTCGAGGAATGCTCTTGTTCGGCCCACCGGGAACAGGTAAGACGATGCTCGCTCGAGCGGTAGCCACGGAGTCGAAGTCGACCTTCTTCTCAGTCTCCGCGTCGACATTAACATCCAAGTGGCACGGCGAGAGCGAGAAGCTCGTTCGGGCGCTGTTTGGGCTCGCCAAAGCGTTGGCTCCATCCATCATCTTCGTCGACGAGATCGACTCGCTCCTTTCGTCGCGCTCCTCCGGAACAGAACACGAAGCTTCGCGGCGATCCAAGACGGAGTTCCTCATCCAGTGGTCGGACCTACAACGAGCAGCAGCCGGCCGTGAGCCATCAACAAAGAGAAGCCGGGGCGACCCCAGTCGGGTGCTCGTCCTGGCAGCGACCAACGTGCCTTGGGATATAGACGAAGCAGCTCGCCGACGGTTCGTCCGCAGACAGTACATCCCCCTGCCCGAGCACCATGTCCGCGACCAACAGCTCCGCAAGCTCCTGAGCCATCAGGTGCACGAACTGGATGACGAGGACATTGAAGTCCTCGTCCATGTCACAGAGGGTAACTCCACCATCATCTCTACTGCCCCCATTTCCTTGTCTACCATGCTTACAAGATCAACAAAAAAATCACAGGCTTCTCCGGCTCCGACATCACCGCGCTTGCCAAAGACGCCGCCATGGGTCCCCTCCGCAACCTCGGCGAGGCCCTCCTCCACACCCCCATGGACCAAATCCGTCCCATCCGCTTCCAAGACTTCGAAGCCAGTCTCAAATCCATCAGACCCAGCGTCAGCCGCGACGGACTACGCGAATACGAGGAGTGGGCCACGAAATTCGGCGAACGGGGCGGCTAGTTTTCTCCCTGGGGCACCTCACTCACACACACATCTACGTTCTCTGTTGCAAGTCGTCGTAGGCAGATTTCTAGCCTCGAGTCCATCGCACATGTTCCTCGGTCTTTGGTGTTTTCCGCACAGCTTGTTTTCGGCTCGGTCTTACTGGGGTGGTTTACATGTCATGTTATGGTCGGTTGGTCGGTTCGGTTTGAAGGGGTTCCTGGTGTATAGGTACATACATGGTATTGGTGGCACCGGAGGAGCGGGCGCTTTTTTGAAATGACTTTATAGTATCCCTGGCGTCCATGGCTCACCCTTGTGATCTCGATGTTAGGAGCATGGATATGGTAGGATCGGAGTCTCAGTGCTCATCGTTACGTTGAACTTTGCAACTTTCAATCCTCGATATCTAGCGATTCTCTGTGACCTTGATGGCACAAGGTACTACTTATACTTACTAAAGGTAGATACAAAACGATCTTCCACCCACCTACTTTCAGAGCAATCTTGGGCAAGTCATCTCAGTGGAGATATCATCTCATTGACAATAGGAAGTAATAGGTATGTAAGCGGTAGTAGGTATGGCGATAAAGACAAGTACATCACAAAAGGAAATGGTAGGCCAGAGACGGCCAATAGAGGACAAAGTGTGCCAGGTCGAGTAATCACGGGTTGACAAGAAATAGGAGGTGGATCTTGACGACGAGCGACGCGCAAGATGGGGGCCAAGATGGAATGAGAAGTAGGCCAGGCATCTCCTGTATATTCACAATGCAATCAAAGTAACGGAACATTCAACAACCCGGCCGAAGAAAAGGAGATCAGTAAGCAGCGAAGGAAGCTAAAATATGAAGGGAGAAAAACAACCGTGGTATCCCAATCAGTGAACATTTCCTCACACCCAGAGTTGATGGAAAAAATAAACAGCTGTCAACTGTGCCGCTCTTTACAAGTCAATCAGGCTGCCAGGGGCCTGAGACTGCTGCTGGTAAGGCCGCTGGGTCGCCCAAGGGTTGCTCGACGATTGAGCAAAGCCTGTCGACTGTGGGACAAACTGCTGCTGGTTATAGAAGGGGTTGTTGCCAGTGTGAGTGGCTCGCAGACGATCCAAACCCTGACCGGCAGAGTTGACGAAAGTGCCTGGAGCAGTATGCTGGGCCGGGATACGTAGATCGCCAACGTTGCCGAACGTGTCCTGCCCCTCGCCGGTAGATAGAAGAGCATTGAGACGGGCGTGGTGAGGATTGTTCATTTGTGGCGGTGTGCTCTTGGGGGGTGCTGGGGCCTGGAAATTGGCGATAGGGTTAGCGGAAGTAAACTGATTGGTTGCTCTTTCTTCCGCGAGGGTGTTAAGCGATGGAGGGCCCGTCGACGTCTGGGGCCGAGTCTGGAATTGAGTGCGGGCAGCAAACGGATTGTTGGACCCGGTAGGCATGGGCTGCAAGGCATTTGCTGTCTGGCCACCGCTCTGGGCCCATGGGTTGTTGCTACCTGCCGGCGAAATATTCTCCTGTGCTTGTTGTTGCTGCTGGTACTGCGGCTGGTACTGCTGCTGCTGCTGCTGCTGCTGCTGCTGGGAAAATATGTCGGTGCCGTACGGATTGTTCGCGGTAAAAGCTGTTTGCTGAGGCTGGAGTGTCGCCTGTGGCTGCAAGAAGTTGTTCTGGAGCTGGCCGTATGGATTCTGATCAAATGCAGCTGGCTGATTTTGGAATCCATTGGTGTATCCATTGGGCATTCCAGTGACTTGGTTCTGAAATCCGGTTGGTTGTGCATATTGGTTGTTCAAGTAACCGGTAGACAGAGGCTGTTGGGCATTAATGGGGTTGCCAAACCAGTCGACGGCGCCTTGTTGCTGGTAACCCTGGTTATACCCGGTGGGCTGGGGTTGGGCCACAGGAGTCTCGTCAAAAAGCGAATGGGCATTGCTCTCTTCCAGCTCCCGCTTCCGCAGTTCCTCTTCTTCCTTGCTCAACTTGATCGCCTTGGCCAGATCCTCATCTTCTTCTCCCATCATGGATTGCTTTTCCCGTCGTCTCCGCTCTTCCTCAGCTTCTGCCTTGCTCGCCTCGATAGCCAGGCGATACTCTATGTCTTCCTCATCGGTCGGTTGGCGACGCTCCCGTCGGTCAGATCGGCGTGAAGGCTCGGGCCCATGGCTCTGGTATTCGTCCAGCCCATTCACCCGAGATTTCCAGAGCTTGCGGTCGGATCGTTCACTGCGCAAACGATCCTCATCGAGGATCAAAGTGGTAAGTTCCTTGGCCGCAACACGAACTGTATGAGTCAGGAGGTACCAATCGTTAGCAAATGGGTTACCTGGTCGCGCAAACACTGATCGCAGTATCACCTACCATTCTGGCCAACATCCCTCCCGTCCTCATCCACGTATTGGAACTCGCGCAGCGTCTTGATGATGTAGACATTCTTTCGGGCCCACGTAACAACTAGCTCGGATCCTTCATGAAGGCAATAATCTAATACCTTCAACGACTTGAGAACATGGCGCCAATTTTTGCCCTTGTCGTTCAGTCGCTTATCGAGCATGTCCATAATCTCGTAGAAATCTGTCGGACTAGTCGTATCCGTCAGCCTGAATCCGGGTTATGCCGAAGGCAACGGAATCATACCTGCTGAAGGTCATGGCAGCAATCTCTGCCATTTCGGTGCCCGTCGGGCCCCAAGGGTCATTGCTCGTCGCTGAATCAGGTCAGTACGAGTAGCATAAATGAAAACGCACAGACATGTCATGACGAAAGGAGTCATAGCAGCCTCATGGCTACCCCTCCAGACCCGATGGAGGAGAAGAGGCAAAGAGAGGGAAAGCAAGGAAAAGGAGCAAATCAAGACGTACCATTGCGAACTTTGACTTGTACTGAAGAGTAACCCTTAGTTACGTTCTTCACGCTGCGGACAACTTTCGACATCTTGAATGGTGACTATGTATGAGGGTGAGTTTGGTTCTAGATATTCAACACGAGCGCTGTCTCAATTCTTGCGGGGAAACGAGGCGCCGGGATCGCGAATTGTTCGCCTTTGTGTTGGTCGGGAATTGGGAACGATTTGATGTCGTATGATGAAAAATAAGACGATATTGGGAGTGTTTTGCAGAGCGAGGCCAAGTAGTTGTTCTTGGATCGCTCGTAGAGGCAGATGGCGTGGTCGTCGTCGTCTTCTCCTTAGTCCTTATCGCACGGCCCAAGCAGGACAGGCGTGGTGTATGTAAGCCGCGTGCGGGATTCCAGTCAGTGGATGCGCCGCAATTATTGGCGAGGCGAAGTGTCGGCGCTGGAAACGAAGGTAAAGGGTCAAGAAGTAGGAGGCGATTGGGTGGTAGATGAAGTTCGTCTGGTGGATATATTATTTGGCCTCCAGCGCCTCCGGACGAAGCAGAAAGATGAACGTGGAGGAAGAGGGAAGAGGAGGGAGAGGGGAGCTGGGCGGGTCGGCAAGTTTGGGCCTTTGGGTTTGGTTCCGGCAAGATTCTGATGACGAATTGGGCGGCGGGTGGCAGTGGCCTCAGTAGGACGACTCTCTCTATGCACGGCAGGATAAACAACTCTTTTCGAGAACGCTGTCAATGCGAGGAATTGGGTGCTTTTGCTTTTTGAATTCTGAACAGTGTCAATGGAATAATCATTCTCGGATCAAAGAATGGTTTGGCTGGTTGATTACCTTGTGAGGCTTTATGTTTCAATCCATACAAGTACGATCGATTGCACAACAACCACAGTAGGAGAACCACAAACGAGGCAATTAATTGATTGATTGACGAACTCGAACCCTGCAGCAAAGTTGAGAGGAAAAGTGACGGATCCAAAGAAGCAAAGACTACTGTATACTCAGAGTACACGAGGTCAAGCACTGCCCATATATCAGTTTGAAGGCAGCAGCACGGAAGTGCGGAGTAAGACCGGGCAGTGGCCGGACAGACTGATTAATATAATTGCTAGTCAGATAGAAGAGGTAAAGGCAGTGAGATCGACCTTGATTACTATCTCCATATCTACTTGATTCTCTCGTCTCTCTGGGTTCATAACTATTATTGGTGAATCCCAGATGGTCGTATACAAGCAGTAGTGTCTGGTCAATACCGTCTGTGACTCTCACTGCATAACAACTTTCTATCCTGTGTTCATTCCAACTATTGTATTTGAGTCACAATACATCATTTCAGCATGGATACCTAATTCCAGCCACACCGCAGACCCCCGAAGACAAAGACATATCGTTCCCAACTCCGAGACTGCTATACTTCTCGTGGCAAAACGGCCGCGTACGCCTTGGACTTGGCATCAACCATCTGTCAATGCAGAACGACGAGCCATAGCTGGCGCAGTGTTTCTACCTTGGTCCAAAGGGTCCTCAACGAACAGTTTTGTTTACCATATCTACTTTGTGGCGGTGCTTCACATCGTCCCATGATCGTGAAATAAAAGTGAAGATACCCAAGGATCGCCATGTACGTCATCGTAGGCCGAGCCGGTTAAAGCCCCTGGATTCTGGAACACTTCCTGAAACGTACGATGCTGGAAACCTCGGCATATTTCCATGGTAGATCTGTTTACATATCTAGGGCGATCTTGAGCCGGAAGCGAAGAGATACCAGAGGTGGAAAGAAGAAACAAGTCGGAGCCGGCACTGACGTGCCTGAAGCCGTGATCAATTGTATCTATCAATTTATCATATCCGTCTAGTCATGCCACTTTTGAACAACCCTAAAATAATATATATCTCCTCCTACGGCTGTTCCATGCTCAAATATTTGTCCTCGGCACCCTTGATGCACTGGATGTTGGCGCCCAGCTTGTTCAACGTCTCGACGTACTCATCATACGGATCCGAGTCAAAGACAATGCCACCGCCGGCTTGCAAATAGGCAACTCCATCCTTGAGAAGCATCGTCCGGAGTGCGATGCACGTGTCCATTGCACCAGGCACCAGGTTCGCCCCGTCAGCACTCGAGCTATCGAATCCGAAGTAGCCCACCGCGCCCGCGTAGACTCCCCGCTTCTCGCCTTCAAGCTCAGCGATCAACTGCATCGCTCGAACCTTGGGGGCACCGGACACAGTCCCCGCAGGGAAGATGGATCGGAACGCATCGAAGCGCGTCTTGTCCGGCCGTAGAATCCCCGACACTTGCGACACAAGATGCTGAACATGCGAGAATTTCTCCACCACCATCAACCGGTCGACTTGAGTTGTCGTAGGATCACAGACCCGGTTGACATCGTTGCGCGCCAAATCAACCAGCATGACGTGCTCGGCGCGGTCTTTCAGACTGCCCCTCAACTCGGCGGCCAGGGCATCGTCCTCCTCGGGAGACTTGCCGCGTTTTACCGTTCCCGCAATGGGGTGTGTGATGATCCTGCCTTTCTCCTCCTTTGCGAGGAGCTCCGGACTCGCTCCGACAAGCTGGAATTCTTCGCAGTCGATATAGAAAAGATAAGGGGATGGATTGACAGTGCGCAAATGACGGAAGAGGTTGAAAGGATGCAAGGAAGTGGGTCGTGACAGGCGTTGCGACGGCACGGTCTGGAAGATATCCCCCTTGGAGATATGTTCCTTCAGTCTGGTCACATGCCGCTCATATCCTTCCCTACCTATGTTGGATGTGTATTCTTGGTTCGGCACGATCGGGCCCTGAGGTGGGAGTGGACATTCTGGCCTCAGCAACAAGTCGATGGTCTGCTGGAGTGTCTCTTGGCCTTTACCGTATTCCGCTTCAAGGTCCGAATCGGTGCTCGGAATAGGAATGTATGTTACGACCTTGATAACCTGAAAGAAATGGTCGAAGGCGACAATGGTCTTGAACATCATAAAAAGCGACTCGGGAATCCCCAGCACGTCCTTGAGTGGCCGAGCCGTCTTGGGCTCAAAGTATCGAACACAATCATACCCCACATATCCGATGGCTCCTCCGGTGAGCGGTGGGAGTATCAACCCGGGGACTGTCGCAACACGAAACTGCGAAAGCTCTTTTTCAAGGATGGGGAGAGGATCGCACTCGGGGCCATGACCCGGCCCGGTCTTGAGAACGTTGTACGGTTCTGTAAAGGAACGGCACGAAGACCAGTCAGCGAAACGGCCCAGGCACTTGGAAGGCCTCAGGGAAATAACACCCTACCTGCGCCGACGAAACTATATCTTCCAATTGTCTCAGTAGTAGCAGCACTCTCATAGAGAAATGATAATTTCGATCTACTCATCGTCGAACCACCCTGTCAGCGCTCTCCGTAACACCAAACGGCCCAGACAAAAAGCTACTCACTTTTCGGCAATCTTCAGGTAAGCCAACGTGGGCGTCAACAGATCGGCTGGTATACTAGCAGTCAACGGGAGCAGATTTGGGGGGTATTTTGTAGCTCTCGAGTTGTTGATCACGTCTCTGGCTGTCTCCAGCGACGGCACAATGGTAGTCTGAGTCATCGGACAGTCATTAGCAACTGGCACCGAGCGGGATCGCAATTTGGCAGAAAAGAAGACAAGTTCAAGGAAGCTAGTATGAACGGTATATACTCACTGAGGGCGCCATCCTCTCAGAGATAATTCTGATGGGTTTGCGTGCCGGAAGGAAAAAGCTCTCTGCGGGGATTTGAAAGTGCCAGCGATGGGAAAATAATGCGCACGGAGTTAATCACGGTTCCGCCGATAGTAGGTGGTGGTTATGAAGGTGGATGTGTGATGAGTAACACGACATATGCCAGCAACAGCACTTTTCGACAGCTGACGAAGACTATCAGAGGGTCAGAGAGGTAAGAAAAGATGAACTGAAACCTTTCAAAGAGTAAATAGGTCTATCCTTGCTTAAATAACAACTTCTCAGCAGCCTCGAAAACTGGACAATAGACAGAAAGGAGCTTGGTGGCCCAGAATGGTCTAGCGTTGACGCACTGGTCTGATAGTATAGAATTATGGAGCCATCTGTTTTTGCATGGTAATAGACTAAGTAATAGATAGTAAGGTACGCAACTGGGACTACTGACGATTCAGATACTGACCGTCTATTTTCTTACTGCACTTCGCATGGTCCGCCATATCTCTAATTCCCACCGCTTACTGCGAACTTCTTTCGTCTCCGATGAAGCTCAACTACGACTGAATTTATCCAAGTTCGATTTTTGTCAATACTAGTCGTGTCTCTCTGCCTTCACACCGCATACCATCTCAAGCATCGCAGGCACCTTTCTGTCTAGGTCAGCGGGCTTGATTCGGGGTATCGATCGGCTCCAAATGTCCTTGTATTCCCCTTGCGTTTTCGTACGAGAGATCTAGCAATTGGATTGGACCAACGGCAAATACGTATTCTCCTATGTACGTCTAGACAAATAGTACATGCATACAAACAGCGAATCATAATGCTATGGAGACATCACATCCGATTCCCGATCCCCACGAGCGTGATTCGTATTTGACAGTGAATCACGCCCTTAGTCCCAAGCTTGCGGGAGAGTTCCCTGCGGAAGGAATAACGCCGGTTTCAAACCGCCTGGCAAGATTGGCTTTCTTATCGGAAAATGCGCACTTGTCAGAAGAGCAAAATATTATTCTGAACGGCTGCCTCGACAGCATTGAATCCATTTTCGATCCACGCGCAGGACTGACCCAAGAAATTGCCCAATGCCGTCCCAAAAGTGTCTGCACGGAATGTGCGAAAGTCGTTACTTCCGGTGTTCCAAGCATTCGTCATGATAGTACAGATGTTGGAACTTCCGGCACCAAAGACGCATCTATCAAGGAGCTCACAAGCGTCCTCAGTGAAATCACCGAATTCAGTGAAGAGTTCAAGAAACACAGAAAAGAGTCGCTGCAAATTTATGATCTTTGTCACCGAGAAATTCGAAGAATGACACGGAGCATATCTGTACTGGAACACGACGTGCATGAATTGTGAGCAGTACCTTGACTGGAAGTTTTGTCGTACGCCCGGAATTGACCATTCTGATTCCCTTGCAGGCAGAAGGAACTCTGGGAAGAGATGGCGGAGCGTGAAGGGCTTCAAGGCACAGTTAATGGGTTGGTCGGCTGGGTTGAAGCTTGGCAGGAACAGCATGATCAGGTAACCGCGTCCAGGTCGCATAAAAGTGGGCGAAGGCAATGGACACGACGTAAGGCGGAAATATGCAACGAGGAGACCGTCGGGGCACTTCTCGAGGGTATACGCGCTTGGACGCGTGGATGGAGAGATGTCGAAGAAGCATATCGCATACGGGAAAGAGAACGCAGGTTGAGAATGAAAGGTAGACAAAGACAGCAGCTCGAAGACATCCAAGAGCACAGCACCTCAGGAACCCTCTGAGACTGGAGTTCGCGAAGACAAATTTACCTGTGTTGAAAGAGGAAAAGAATAAGCCGCGCCCAGTGCGCCAATCACCTTAATATTGCCACATGATCCGAAGGGAAACGCTGAGCCACCATGCACCATGTAGTTCATGCTATCAGGGTATAAGTGTAAAGTAGATGATTCACGAAGGGTGAAGTAGATACTCGTAAATTGTCGCCAGCGGTCAAGCTTGAAATTATGGTAGCCAGACGTGGTTATGCAGCGAACTGCGTGGTGGTGGGCTTCCAAAAGGGCCGTAAACAAAGCGGGCGTACCCAGTTGGAGACCACCTATCCTCACTGATTGCCGGATGTGGCAGCAAGCTCAACCTGCAATCGTCACCGTTGGATACAAGATATGCTATCATGAGCTGTATGTTCGGGTTAAAAAAGGCTTGCGGGCGTCGCGCCACGAAGTCTCTTCGCCCGTTGACAAAGGACGGTCAATTCAACGTTGTAGATTGATTAGCGCCAACTGTTTTTGACAGTTTCAGTAAGTGATTGAGCAATTGGCCAGAGATAAGAGACATACCTGTTTGGCGAAACCGAATGCAAGCTTCTTACCATCGGTATCCCACGAAAGCGAGCGATCTGGTAGCGACTCTACGCCCCCATTTTGTCCGTTGACAGCATGATCGGCTTCTCCCTCCGACTTTGCTTTATCGGAGCCAGGTACGGCCCAAGTAGCCATGGCGGTACCTCCTCTCTCTGCATTCCATATAAACAATCTGTCGCGGCTGGCAGCAGCAACGGCGTAACCGTCAGGTGAGAAACAGGCGGCCAGAGCTGGCATTGACTGTCCGAGGACCAGGCGATGCAGACAGATAAAGCGTTTTGCTTCTAGGTCAATTTGCCAGATCTTGACTGTATCGTCGGTGGATGCGGAGGCAAGAACGACAGAATGACCAAGCTGGGTCTTTTCAGATGACTCGGGATGAGGACGCATCTCAATGGACGTAATATCTCCTTGGTGCGCGTCATCGAGATGCATATCATGGGTTGGCACCCAAAATGCAGCAGTATCAGAGGATGCAGCCACTGCCACAGGGGAGGAGCCGGCGTTCGCACAGCGAACGAAGGACCAAACTCTGTCTGATTCACCCCACGAGAAAGTCTTGGCAATACGAATGCTGGAGTCCACATCGCACTGGTAAACTACGCCGTGACCGCTGGCATAGGCCTGTTTGTTCCCGAGCCAGCTAAGGTCATAGATTGAACCATCAACCACTTGAGGAGAAGGAAACTCATCTGGTCGCAACGAGTCATCCCAGATTGCCAGCTCGGAAATCTTGCTATCCGATGCTACTACAATCAAGTGGGAGCTATTGTCGGCCCAGTGAAGTCCAGTGATCATGCGTGGTACCTCTGGAAGGAGGTCAACAGCGTTTCCAGCCACATCGTACATGGTAATGGAGCCTCTCATGTCGTTATAGGTGGCTACAGCAAACTTGTGGCCCTTGGGGTGCCACGCAACGGCCGAGACGCAATTGCCGTCCCCTCTGCTTTCGACCAACTTCTCCTGCACCGGACCGGAAGACGTAGATTGTAATCTCCACAAACTGCAGAACGTATCTCCAGCTGCAAGGACAGTGGTGGGATCATTGGGCCGCCACAAGGTGCGCGTCACGTGATCACCTCCAGCCACATTCAGGATAGTGGTGTTGGGGCTGAGGTCAGCAGCCTTGGCGGGACTGATCTGGACACCCACGCTGTGGCCCGTTGTCAGCGTGAAGGTTGGCGCCGCGGCTGGTTCTTGCTCCTGTAGGTCTGGTCGTGCATCCATGTTCACGTCACCATCGCCATCCACGTTCATTTCGGCAGGCAATGGCGACGCGGGGACAATCGGCTTCTTTTCTGTTCCCGCGCCATTAGTGTCTACATCCATAGGGACTTCATCACCGTTGACTTCTCCGCGATCGCTTTTCCGGGCTTTTTTGACAGTAGCGGGCGGTAGTTGGGGCCCACCAGCCTCGGCCGTCGGGTGACCATTACTCACGCCGCCTTCTCGCGCGGCTTTGCTTGTAGACGAGTCAGGCGCTTGGTCAGTGCCAGTACCCGCCTCTTCTGGACCAGCTTGGCCTTTCGGTGTTTCTAGCTCTAGCGACACCGGTCCGAAGAAATATTTTGAGGGTGTGAATGGTGTTGGATTCCCATCCTGTAAGCAAGATTAGAGACATCCGATAATAAATTTTTGGGGAAGACCAAAAGAAAAAATAAAATTTTAAAAAGGAGTGGGATGTTTTCAACAATAGAAACATGCCTTGTCAATGGACTGCTCCAGTTCGTAATATTGGAGTCCCTTTTGAACTAGAGATACCAGTGCGTGCGTTCGAATGTAGGGAGCAAACGGCAAGCTCTGCGGATCATGGTTCCATGCGCGCTGCAGCGTCACTGCAGCTTCACCATGGCCTGGATACGAAGTTAGATCAAGATAATTGGAAGTGGATTCGCCTTTGCAAGATATCTGATTTATTGGCGGGAGTGCGAAGACTAAAATGTGAACACCAACCTGATTCTTGAAGATACCTAATGCGTGTCAGTGTCCAGGCAATGTGAGAAATCCACCATCATGGTAGGATTGTGTGGCCGTAGAGGATAAGAATCCAAGGCCGGCAAGGGTGATCAGCACATACCTCCATATCAGGTAATTTACATGATGTGATGTGAGGTCGGGATGTGCCATTGTTACATGCGAAGCAACTAGATGCAGAATCCGCTCGCATGCCAGGATTGAGAATATCCAGAGTAAAAGAGGTCCTCAACTGGAGAAGAAGGAGAAGATCGAAAGATGGCGCGGTATAATGGGCTTGCGAGATTCAAGATCCGAAGGATTGACTGGGTGGGCCAGTAAAATAAAAAGAAGGTTCCTTAGGTTCCTTCGCCGATTTTCCTACCCTGTCGAACCTAAGGTGGGAGACGCGGAGTCCCTTTTTGGGGTCAAGAGGGGAGGCTCGATTGGGGACAGATGCAGCCAAGACTGTGACAAGGGAGAAATAATAATGAGGAAGAAGACGAAGGGAAATAAGAATGAGTTTCAGGAACGACGCCAATAGGAGTGATGAGGAAGGGGCTCGTGAATGAAGATGTAAGGAACCAATAGTAAGTAATGGGTACCAGATGTAGGTTCCTCCTCAACTTGTACCTAGACAAGCTAATGCGAGTGTTGGCAAAGAGCAGAGATGAAGGTAAGGGAAACTAGTCCTGTGCTTGCGTAAGAAAGATTATTTCTTCCGTTGAAGAACAGTAGGAAGTAATAATGATTAATGAAAATAATAATGAATAATAATGGAAGTCATGAGACGGAACAGAATTGAGAGCAATGTGTGGCTCAAGGATTGCAGGCCCGCTAGCAGTGAACTGCAGAGGTTGGGACTGCACACTGTGGAGGAACTTCCGCCGAGAAAGAAGTTGGATCCAGATCCCAGATTGTTGCTGACTGTCCACTAAGACAAAGATTGACAAACTGCACAAGGGTAAATGTCTTTGTGAAGAAGAAGAGGAGGAAAAGGAAGATTGGGTAGGTATTTTGCCTGCCTAGGCGGCTCAAAGTCTGGGGACTTGCTGCTTAAAGTTTCACCTTCCAGCCAGAGTCAGTGGTAAGGTCACTGGGTAGGCTAACCGCGTCCAGTTAACTACACACAAGATATCCAAAATTCGAGGCCAAAAGTCAAGAATCCAAAAGGCATGGAGACATGATGGGCTTGTCTCTCGTTGTGGCGTTTAGCCCACAATTCCACCATCTGGCTTAGGCTAGGATTAGACTAGCGCATAGCGTGCAGTCAGAAAACCCACCAGCCCCTTGGGACTTTACGCTTTTGGGTATTTATCTAGCTCAGGTAACTAAGGTAGGTAAACTTCTGACGGCCAAATGATCGTCTAGGGCGTCTTTCTTTTTTCTATTTTATTTTTTCTTGATTCTGCTGGTTTGTCCATTGGGGTCTAGGGTCAGCGCTTCCAGCCTAAACCTTTTCTTCATCTAGATACGGCTATCTATGTAAGATTCACTGCCCGCAATATATCTCCTCAAGGTTGCTACTTGTGCTGGATGTTGTGTAGATATATAATCGATGGGATAGTCCATTCGACAAGAAGTAGATGACAATGAGTTTTCGTTCTTAATGTATCTCTGCGACCGCAAAAGATGTCATGAATCGACCAGCAAAGGTGGATGATGTAGGTCGAATCGTGGACAACATCCATCTTGCTCCGTCCACTAGTTTACGAGGATTTGATGAAAGTCTCGACAAAGACGGAACAATAAGGATATCGGCAGTTATTCAAGCTACTGGATTCGGTAGACACTTTTGCTACATGCAAGTTGATATGAGCCGAATACTTGCGTCGGTTGTGGCCTTCATTGTGCGGGTACGACGATTATGACCACCTTGCAGACCAGGCGCATCTATTTCCTATCCACTCCTCGTCATAGATCATTATTCCAGATTTCATAATTATCGTTATTAAAAGCAACTGTCCGCCAATCTTCAGAAATAGAATTCAGGTTTACTCAAGCTAAATCGACTTCATCCAATCAATAAATGCGGTCCAAAGCTCCAAAAGGAGCTCGATCTTCCTGTCCGACGTGCAATTGTCCGATCGACCGCCTTTCTTGTAAAGTCTTACCTACGGTACGACAACTCCTACATCTCTAAATTCCTTGGGCTCTCGTCAACAGCCTGCGGTCTGCGCTCTACATGAGCAGCCGTGAGTGCTCTCCTCAAGATGCCTCACCGAATTAACATTCCTCCTGCGACCCGTACTTGTCTCGTCAGCCTCATCACGCTCTCCTTATTGTACAACATCGCCCGATGGCGACAAATTGACACGACGGGGAAAGCACCCACAGCGACACCTATTGTTCCCTACTTGACCCTTGTCCCATCGCAGTTCTTCTTTTACCCATGGACCCTACTTACGGCCACATTCGTGGAGCAGAATATCTTTACAGTACTCCTTAACGCCGCTACTTTGTTCTATGGTGGGAAATACCTGGAGCGCGCTTGGGGTTCCAGAGAGTTCGCGAAATTTATCGTCATTATCGCAGTCGTTCCCAACGTGGTGGTAGCCCTGGTATACCTACTATGCACTGCCATAGGGGCGAGCTCAGTGAGCGGGTACGAGATCTTCTCCCAGCACGACTGCATAACCCCTGCGCTCTTTCTGCTGACTCCCCTCTCTAAGCCTAACGCAAATATGTGGTGGCATTTCGATCCAGTCGTCCTTCCTCGTCGCCTTCAAACAACTTGTCCCCGAGCATACGGTCACGATCCTCAAAGGCCTGGTCAAGATGCGTGTGAAACATTTCCCAGCCCTGTTTCTGTTGCTCAATACCATTAGCGGGTTGGTTTTCGGGACGCAAGTCGCAGCGCTCCTCGCGTGGCTAGGCCTGCTGGCCAGCTGGTCCTACCTGCGATTCTACAAGCGGCAGCCAGACCTCACAGGCACGTCGACAGACGGACAAGGAATCAAGGGTGATGCAAGCGAGACTTTCGCGTTCGCTTGCCTCTTTCCCGACGTTATGCAGCCGCCGATTGCATTTGTCTCTGATCAGATCTATATGCTCCTCGTGGCACTCAAAATTTGCACGCCGTTCTCGGCGGAAGACATTGCATCCGGCAACCAGCAAGTCCTCGCCAGAGGTGAGGCCGGTCTGCCCAGTCTGCTCAGCAATCAAAGAGGCGGAGGCATGCGTGGTATAGGAAAGCGTGAAGAAGCTGAACGAAGACGAGCGCTGGCACTCAAAGCGTTGGACCAGAGACTCCAAGCCGCCGCCGCAGGAAGAGCTCAACCCCAGTCGTCTACATTGAATCAGGCCGGTCCCAGCCACACTCACCCTGCGACCCCGACTGTCTCGACGGGACAGAGTATGCTGGGAGAAACGAGCTACACGCCTGATCATGCGTGAACCCTACATTCGTCGTCTTGCATGACCAATCTGGAGATTCCAAAATCCTAGGAGATATTGATAACTCAAATTGGGGACAACCGAGCTTTTATTATTCTCAACCATCTACACCGTCACATACGCTGGCTTCTGCAATTTCCCCTATGTAGTGAAGCCAGATTTTCACGGGAGGGACTAAAATGCTTTTCTTCGAAGCTACCGGGACCTCCCTTACTATGTTCTTGTTTATGTTGTCACTTGTGGTGATGGAATCTGCTCAGATGATATGATGTATATGGCGTGAAGCTGATATACAAACTAAGGTAGTTTACGAGTCAAGAGTCGTGAAATCTCCTTCATCCGCATATTCAAGTATCCCAAGCATTCCCAAGACAATCTTGTAAAACAGTTTCCCCAAAACTACAGTATCAGAAATAAAAAGAAAGGCTATGTTACAATTGATCGTGCCGATGTCGTTTTCCCACAGTCAGAACCCATCTCAAAAACAGAGCTATGTACCCAGAGACCTCAGAACGCGAAGAAAACATTCTCCAAAGCAAAACCCCAAAGAACGGTATCTTACAACTGCCTCAATTTCTCCACCTCGCCTCTCGCCTCCTGTAACATTCGCTCTTGGTCCTTCTTCGCCTGCCGGATAGCACTCACCCGCGCGCGGTCCTTATCCGACTGCTGACGCATCTTCTCAAGCTTCTTCAGCTCAGCCTCCTCGTCGGCAGTCGCCTGCAGCTCCTCCGCCCCCGTCATCATCTTAACCTTATTCCAGATCTCCTTGTAATCGAGATTCTTCAGGTCAACGACGGCCGTCTTTTCTGTCTCTGATGGCGCAGGGGCGTACTTGTCCTGAACCTGGGAGGCGTTCAGCGCTGCGGCTTTGCTGGCTTGCTCGGCAAAGTATATCGTTAACGCGGCGGGCCCTTCCTGCTCATCTGTTTGCTTGACGGTCATCCGGATTCCCGGATTATAGTACTTGAGTCGGGGCAGGCAATTGCGCCAGAAATGTCGTGCGCCTTGGTGGCCGCCGTAGATCTTGCGGGCGTATGTGAGGTGCAGTCGGGTGATGGCTGGGAATTCTGTGGTTGCTTTTGAGGCAGCTGGGAGGATTGCAGCACCCGTTCCAACGCGGACGTTGAGGATCTATACGATTTGAATTGAGTTAGCGAATGGTATATTCGATCCAAGGCGGGTTTGTTGTATTGAAGGGGACGCAGCTGAGGCTAGAATTGAAACCAGCTCGCGATACGAAGGACAGCGGAATGTGTGCATTTAGGGAAGTGTAGCGGATCATACCCTCTAGAGATTCTAGGTCAGCAAAATGGATCAATGAGCAGACAGAGTGAGGTGGCCGGACAACGTACAGTCTTCAACTTCCGCATCCGCTTGAACAGGTTCACCATCTTGAGAGTTGAGAGAGAGCACAAGGACCAGGTCCTTGTGACAGGTGGGAAGGAAAAGAGAAATTGATAAGACCACTGATAAATTAACAATCAACTGTCAACGACTACTCCGTACCAGCGGGGACAGAAGGGTAGTTCTGGCTCAAAGCTTTAACTTCAATTTCTGGAAACACAGCGGAAAGAAAACGCTCCAATATATACTCACGTGACTTTTATAGATAGCCTACGGTGTTTGAACTCCGTGCTGTCTTGTTAGAATGGGTAGTCATTAAGAAGATCTCAGGCAGTAGAAGGAGTTTTCCACTTGTAGTAGATCTCAATTGACACTTATCAATTCATTCTTGCTCCTTGCTATCCTCGAGGCATCTCTGCTTTGGGCTCAGCCTCATTCACAGGAAAGTTATACCAGTGACTCAACCTCAGCTTTTCCAAGTCTATTCGTAACTTGCATTAGCATTTTTCGAATAAGCTGCACAAGAACATCCGTTTGATTCATACTACTATATCGCTGTTACTGAACAGCTAGCATCAATCTGAGCTGATGTTCTGACCTCCGAATTCCACCAAAAGCAGACAGATGGCACGTGCGCCATAAATACAGCTACTGTCACCGCCATTACATACACCGTTTTGACTCACTCTTGCCCAGCAAGAATTTCGTTCGATAGAGCCAAACCCCGCGGTGGATTTATAGTGATTGACCTCCACAACCACGCCTCAGGGCTCTCCCATTTCTGTTTGCATTACAGCAGACTTCAATATTGAGAGCCATGGCAGCCGCTGCTGCATCCGCTGCTGCGCTCGACCCGGGCAACAGCACCAAGAATACTCTTAAACTCGAAAATGTTCGTACAATCTATTACCCCTCCCCCTCATTTGAGCATTTCCGTGTGCATTTACAGCTAATTGCTTCTTGTCGATCTAGACCGAGAAGAGAGACACTCTTGTCGCCATCGAGAAGAAATACCAGGCACAATGGAAAGAGAAGAAAGTGTTCCAGGTCGATGCCCCGTCTCTCTCGGAGGTCCCTGCCAGCACCATGTCTGCCGCAGAGCTTCGGGAGAAGTACCCCAAGTTCTTCGGAACTATGGCATATCCCTACATGAACGGTACTCTTCATGCTGGTCACAGTTTCACGGCCAGTAAAATCGAATTCATGACCGGCGTTGCCCGCATGGAGGGTAAGAGGGCTCTTTTCCCTCTCGGATTCCACTGCACTGGTATGCCTATCAAGGCCTGCGCAGACAAGCTTGCCGACGAAGTCCAGAAGTTCGGCAAGAACTTTGAGCGCTACAGCGAAGAGAGCGAGGAGCAGGACCCCGCTGCAGTTGCAGCGCCTACGCAGGAAGTCAGGGCTGAGCAAGAGAAGTTCTCCGGAAAGAAGAGTAAGGCCGCTGCGAAGACTGTGAAGATGAAGTATCAGTTTCAGATCATGTTGGCCATCGGCTTGCCTCTTGAGGAGATCCACAAGTTCGCCGATGCTAACCATTGGCTTCAACACTTCCCACCCCTTGCCATTCGCGACCTCGACAGCCTCGGTGCTAGAGTGGATTGGCGCAGAGAGTTCGTCACGACCGACGCCAATCCTTACTACGACTCTTTCGTGCGCTGGCAGATGAATCGCCTCCACGAGCTTGGCAAGATTCTATACGGCAACCGCTATACTATCTATTCGCCAAAGGATGGCCAGCCTTGCATGGATCATGACCGCACGGAGGGTGAGGGAATTGGTCCTCAGGAATACACCGCGATGAAGTTGCAGGTGAAGGAGTGGGCCCCAGAAATTTCTGAGCTGGTCAAGGGAAAGATTGAGGATGATGCCAAGGTTTACTTCGTGCCTGCCACTCTGCGTCCAGAGACAATGTACGGACAGACTTGCTGCTTCCTTGGTCCCAAGATCAAGTACGGAATTTTCAAGGTCAAGGAGAAGGAATACTACGTCGTGACCAAGAGAGCGGCCTGGAACATGGCATTCCAGGGAATTTTCTTCGACAGCGAACACTTCCCCAAGACGCAGGACCAGCTGCCACTCATCCTAGAAGCGCCTGGTTCCGCCTTTGTGGGTACCCTTGTTAACGCCCCACTGTCGTTCCATACCGAAGGTGTGCGCATTCTGCCTATGGAGGGTGTCTCTGCCACCAAGGGTACCGGCGTCGTTACATCAGTCCCCTCTGACAGCCCCGACGACTACGCTACATTGATCGACCTTGCAAAGAAGCCAGAATACTATGGTATCAAGAAGGAATGGGCCGAGCTGGAGATCTTCCCTCTTATTGAGACCCCGACATACGGTAACCTCACCGCCCCTGCGCTTGTCAAGAAGCTCAAGATCAACTCTCCCAAGGATGTCAACCAACTTGCACAGGCCAAGGAGCTGGCGTACGGCGAAGCCTACTACAAGGGTACTATGTTGGTTGGTGAATTCAAGGGCGAGCCAGTGAGCGCCGCTAAAGAGAAAATCCGCAAGTCCCTCTATGACAGCGGAGACGCCTTCCCTTTTGCTGATCCTATGGGTAAGGTTGTTAGCAGAAGTGGAGATGACTGTGTCGTTGCCTACCTTGGTCAGTGGTTCTTGAACTACGGTGAGAATGACGCGGAGTGGCAGCAGGAAACCTTGAAATATGTCGCCAACGACCTCAACACGTACCTGCCCGAGACCAAGCACGGTTTCGAGAAGAACCTAGCGTGGCTGAATCGATGGGCCTGTGCGAGAACCTATGGTCTGGGATCCAAGCTCCCATGGGACCCTAAATTCCTCGTTGAAAGTTTGAGTGACAGTACGGTCTACATGGCCTACTATACCGTTGCTCACTACCTGCATGGCGACCGCTATGGTACCACGCCCGGTCGGCTAAACATCAAGCCGGAGCAGATGACTGATGAGGTCTGGGACTACATCTTCACGAGACGTGAGCTTAGCGACGAGCTCATCGCAAAGAGCGGTATCAGCAAGGATGCACTGCTGAAGATGCGTAGAGAGTTCGAGTACTGGTACCCTCTGGATGTGAGGGTCTCTGGCAAGGACCTCATTCAAAACCATTTGACTTTCTTCCTTTACAATCACATCGCGCTCTTCCCACGGGAATACTGGCCCCGCGGCGTCCGTGCAAACGGACACTTACTCCTGAACGGAGAAAAGATGAGCAAGAGCACGGGCAACTTCCTTACGCTTAGAGATGCTGTTGACAAGTTCGGTGCTGACGCCTCTCGTATTGCATTCGCCGATGCTGGTGATGGAATCGAAGACGCCAACTTCGACGAGAATGTCGCAAACAGCAATATTCTCAGACTCTTCACGCTCAAGGAGTGGATTGAGGAGACTGTCAAGGACAACTCCCTGCGCACAGATCCAGAATACTCGTTCTGGGACAAGCTGTTCGATAATGAGATGAACAGCCTGGTTCGCGAGGCCATCAAGCACTACAAAAAGTGAGTTTCTGATGATCCTATATGTTGCACTTCCAATCGCTAAACCCATCTCAGCACCGATTTCAAGCTCGCCCTGAAATCCGCTCTCTTTGACTTGACCAACGCTCGTGACGTCTACCGTGAGGCCGCAGTTTCGGCTGGTGTCGGAATGCACCGTGATGTGGTCCTGCGCTATGTTGAGCTCCAGGCTCTGATGATCGCTCCCATTGCGCCTCATTGGGCTGAATACATCTGGCTCGAGGTTCTGAACAAGGTTTGTACCTCTGATAATCAAATGACCTTAAGGTGTCATGACTAATTTTGTACCTCTTAGCCTGAGACAATCCATTATGCTCGCTTCCCGGAGGTCCCCGAGCCGTCCGTTGAGCTTTCGGCCGCCCTGAACTATGTTCGTTCCACCTCTTCGAGTATCACATCGGCTGAGGCTGGATTCGTTAAGAAGCTTTCCAAGGGCAAGGCGCTGTTTTTCGACCCTCGCAAGCCCAAGAAGCTTACCATCTACGCCGCGAAGAAGTACCCTACCTGGCAGGAGAAGTACATCGACCTTGTGCGGGAAGCATTCGATGCTGTCAGCCTCTCTATTGACGACAAGGAGCTGAACGCCAAGGTTGGCAAGCTCGGTGAGATGAAGAAGGCTATGCCTTTCGTCCAGACCCTAAAAACCCGCTTGATCAAGGCCAAGGAGGCTCCTGAGAACGTTTTCTCGCGGAAGCTTCCCTTCGATGAATTTGTTGTTCTGAAGGAGATGCTGGGTAACCTGAAGCGGACGACTGGCTGCAAGGAGATTGAGGTCATTGCGGTTGATGAGGGTGGCAAGACCGGTGAGGTGCTGGGCACTGGCGAGAAGAGAGAAGGCCTGTCGGCTGAAAACGCGGTTCCTGGTCAGCCCACCTTCGGCTTTACCAATATCGCTGAGTAGACATGGGTGCATTATCCTTCTACTGTTATATTTGCCTTCGATTAGACATAGGCCAAGCTTCTATAGGCGGTTTCACGATCAAATACAAATATTAACGATTTTCCTGCGAGTTCAAAATCGTTCCATTCTTTACAGAGCGATAAAATCTAGACCATCAGCCTATATGAGACAGGAAAGGGACGAAGTCAACAAAATCGTACCAGTACGCCTCCAAATAATGATTTGCTGGGACAGCATGTAGGGCCTAACTTGAACCTATGTAGTCTATGTACATCGAGTTTTAGTTATATCGGATATCGTACAGAATGGAGAGCAATGATTCCGACCATGCCCTCTATGCCCATGAACACCAAATCGCTATGCTATACTATACAAAACCGCCAAGCTGGCGTCATATCATCCACAAAGCCAGGCACGGGTAGAACAGACACATACCATACTAATTATCGGGACTGCTGCGCTCGCCTTTTCAGACCAACGTTCTGTCGTCCGCGGGAAGGCCTCTTGCGCTTATCAGCAGCGCGCTTCTCGGCGATGAAATTCCAACATTCGATCGGAGGCCGCGATCCGATATGCTGTCCATTGGGACTGAAGACCTCAACTCGAGGCATGGAACTCGGGGACTCCGATTCCTCCGATTTTGAACCGGACCGAATCTGCACGGTAAGCTCCACCCATCCGCAGCCTTCAATCAGGATGTCCGTCGACATTACTTTGTACGGAAGTCGAGGTACTGGTATACCATGGTCTTCTACCGCCTTAGCGATGGAGGTCGGCAGGTGCGAGTGAGTCACGTCCCACTTCAACTCGAAAATCCCGGCAGATGAAATCGAAGCAGTGGCTTCCTCTCTCATAATCTGCTCGCCGGGATAAGGACGCTGACCTGCCTGCATCTCCACGGCCTTCTCTGTTTTGGTAATGTGGGCTTCGATGGGAACGAAACAGGCCGCCATCAGGATATGGTCGGGGTTTTCAGCCGTTATTCGGACGAGACCTCCTCCGAGAAGCAGGGATTGCCCGGGTTTAATCGTGAGGCGCTCAGGCTTCTTCCGTTTCGTCATAGTGAGATCGCGTTTGTGCTCGTCACGAACGTGGTTCAGCAGTTGACCGCGGTCGAGTCCAGGCAGGTCGATCATTTCACCTTTACCGTGGCCGAACGGGATGCGGATAGGCGAGACAGTGGTACCTGGCACAGACGAGACAACGGGGAGGACAGGATAGAGGTCTTCTCGAGGCGCTGGCGGCAATAGGCTGTCGGAACCCAAAGAGACATCGTTGAATTGGTTAATATCCGACTCTGCCGCCCGGCGTTCAACCAGTTCGGCAATCTTCTCCAGGTTCCTGGAATCCTTGGGGAAACAGGCTTCGATGAAGCTGCTTTTTCCGACATTGGTCTTGCCAACTACCCAAATACCTCCTCCATGCTCTCTGATATCCTCCTTCAGCTGTTTAGTCCACCAGCCTCGATGAGCACTAATCATATGTACATTGCCCAACCGGAATTGTTCCGAGGACAGTTTCAAGGCGTCTCGGAGAACCGATCGCACGTACTCCATCTTCGAGTCAACCTGTTCCTTAGTCGCGGCTAATAGATCGGAGCGCGTTATGACGAACGATATAGTTGGTAACTTCCTCCCCCATCGGTACTGCTCTGTCGAGGCTCTTCGATTTCGTGAGCGTGGTTCTTGGATAGACAGGGCATCGTAAATATTGTCGACAAGGGACATTGGAAAATCTGCTGCGTCAATGACGTGGTAAATACGGTTATCTCTGTGAGGCGACTCTTTCAAATATTCCTGGATTGAATAAATAGTTGGCGTAGGTACGGAAACAGCTTTATTGTGGTGAATTAAGTCGTGACATCTGTCGCACACCTGCGCGGGCGTTCTCGATTTCTCCAAAAAATGGCTGGCAGTTGTGGTCGCTTCGTCGAGCATCGCTCCATCTGTGATAAAAGAAGTTCATCAGTGCCGTCTTGGTCAGCTGAGGGGAATCCCAACGTACGCTTAGCTTTTGGAATAGGTACTTCGGAATCGACTAGCTTGAGTATTGTGCTCGCTGCTTTCTCCGCTTCACTCCTCAAGTCAGTCTCTTCTTCAGCATCTCCAGGCTTGTCGTCTGCCGCTCGTTGTGACTCTGATACGAGCTTCCGAACATGTTTCCTAGTTTTGCCATAGTATCCAGGCTCGTTCGGCTCGACGGTTTGCGCATAGGCGCCACATCCTGGGCAACAGACGGGCAGTACATCTCCAACAGATCTGGAGGGTTCCGGGTATGACTGAGTAGTGGTTGATAGACTTCGTAACTGGCTTCCGTTTAAAAACAGGCCCCATCGACGGTTGCCAAAGAACTTCGCATGCGCGAAAAGCTTTCGCGGCGGTGCTAATAGAGACAGGCGAAGGGTCTGAGCTGGTCGCCTTGACGGTATCTGACGAAATCCGATGGCTCTGGAGTAAGTGCACTTTAGACAGTGCGACATTATGGTGGTAATTGTCTAAAAGCACATGTTGCAAAAATGCAGGAGATGATCTCCATATGCGATAGATAGATAAGCGTCGGCGGCCGCCCAGATCTCCGGAAAAAAGTTTAGTGGCAAACAGATTGTTTTAGACGTATAACTACAGTACAAGCGCAGGTATAGCGCCATAACTATGATAAGAAGAGGATTTAGAGGATACTATTCTGTAAATTCTGAATTCTGAAGTTCAGCGAAGACTACAAACACTCCAAAGGCAAACACGCTTGCAAATCCCTGATCGTAGTAAACAAGATAAATTCGAAGAAACAGTCGCAACTGAACATTGTAAAATCAAGCCTTCGCTTTTCCTTTGCCCTTCGGATCGTCAATTTGCTCGGTTCCTTCGCCTTCAGAATCACTCATGAACTCGTCGTCATCATCAAATCCAATGAACTTCCTGGTTGGCACTGACTTGACAGCCGGTTCTGACGGCATGGATACATCCCCCGCGTCTTGTTCCTCATCGCTGTCTTCCTCTGAGCTGCTCGGATTGTCCTGTCCACTACCCTCACTACCACTGGCACTCGTGCTAGATCCGCCCAGGATCGCGTCGCGTAAGTTGTCCGTCCAAACTCCGTCCCTCATTGCTGCCAACACAGCCTCCCTGGCTTTTTCGTTCATTTCCTCCTTGTCCTCCATCCACTGTCCATCGATCTTCTGCTTTCCGCCACCGTTCTTCAATTCCTCCTGGCGCTTTTCTGCAGCCTCCACAACAGCCTGCCACCGGCGCCGACGCTCTTCTTTTTCTTTTCGATCCATCTCCGGTTTGACTGCGAGGTATTCGGCCAGAGCCTTGGCTTCATTGACCGTGCGAATACGGCGACCGTCAAGGTTGCGACTGGAGCCATTGTCATCGCCCTGATTGCGCTTCCGCTTACTCGACATACGTCCACCAGCCGCACGAAGCTGGGAACCGAAACCACCTTTGCCTCCGCGCAGGGGAACAGTCAGCCGGAGGGGGAGGAGATTCGACGTTGTTGCAACTTCGCCATTGGAGGCGCCAAAGAGGGAAAGTAAACGTTCACATGATGGAAGAAGTTGCTTGTTACTCGTTGTGGTCAAGACAAAGGACTGAAGCGGTATCGACGACGGTAAGTATGCGGAGACTTTATCGGTAAGATCAGAGATTGTCGACGTGGACGGGAGAGAAAATGAGACCGTCGAAGGTAGGGAAAGTCCTGGGAAGGATGAAAGGAGCACGTTCACTGTTTGTGCTGCCATACTGATCGTTGGGTATCTGAATGCCACTGAACTTAGTGTATTTAATATTTATTGCGGCTAGTCAATGCCGTTAGAGACGAGACTGCGCGGTCAAGAGTTCGAGATGTAGAGTGTGAGTGAGTTGACGTAGAGGCGGGCGAGGCGTGAAGGTTGCAAAAGCGGAGTTGAAAGATAAGGGAGGATGACTAAGATGCGGTGGCTGATGCCTGAGGCTCAAGAAGCTCATGTCGCATGATCATGTGATCTTCTGAATATCCGGCTAGCGCGCGGATCAGGGCCACAACCCTAACAGGCGTTCCCGAACAGGAAGCGTCGCACTTTTAACCTGGGCTGCCGCTCCACTTGATCACTTCCATCATATAAACCATTCTCTTCGCGTTGTCAGAGCGATTCCCCGAAGAGCGCCTGGAACTCGCGACAATGTAAGTGTTACGTTTAGCTTCATGGCTTTCGTACATTGATTTCGCATTTATACTAATGTAACTGCAGGCTTATCCCCAAGGAAGACCGCAAGAAGATCCACGAGTACCTCTTCCGCGGTATGTTACCGTCGACTCCCAATCGTGCGGCTTTTGCGGCGCAGATTGGTTCCCTCAATTGACGACGAACTCTCACTGACTTGGCGCTTCTTATTTGAACAGAGGGTGTACTCGTGGCCAAGAAGGACTTCAACCTTCCCAAGCATGGCGACATTGACACCAAGAACCTCTACGTGAGTTAACCCCATAACCGCTTCAGGAAAGTCGAAGATGAACAATTGCATCTGACATATGTGTTTCTGCTACTATAGGTGATCAAGGCCTGCCAGTCCCTGAACTCCCGCGGCTATATCAAGACCCAGTTCTCGTGGCAGTACTACTACTACACCCTCACCCCTGAGGTACGTTTACTGTCAAGCACCAGTTATTTGAGCCGGATCTGATTCTTTTTCATGTAGGGTCTTGACTACCTCCGCGAGTGGCTCCACCTTCCCGCCGAGGTTGTTCCCGCTACCCACATCAAGCAGCAGCGTTCTCACGCTCCCCCTCGCGGCATGATGGGTGGTGAGGAGCGCGAGCGTCGCCCCCGTGCTCCCCGTGAGGGTGGCTACCGTCGCCGTGAGCAGGAGCCCAAGGAGGGTGGTGCCCCCGGCGAGTTCGCCCCCAGCTTCCGCGGTGGCTTCGGCCGTGGCCGTGGTGCCCCCTCTTCTTAAGGGAAGGTTGTTCGTCTCTCGGTCATCCAAGGGGTTGATGGATGCTGCAAGTGTGGCTTGAGTAGGCTCTAAAAGCCAGAAAAAGCCGCATCCCTGCTCATCCTATCATAAAAATAGAACTACTCTTTCTATCTGGGGAATGAGGATCATGTACTGCCAATGCCTCTTGTTATGAACTAGCTAGGATTAATGGCAAAATCATCATGACTCGGTCCGATCAGTCTGTGCTACTCGTAGATTTGTTGGTTTCTGACGATAGGATGCCAGCACTTGAATTTGCGCCTAGGAAGTGCTCAATGGAGCCTGTCTTGCTTTTGTCGATATGACACCTGATCGGAGAGAACAATAAACAGTTTGATTTCTTGATATGTTATGACAAGCACGATTCCTACGCAGAGAATCTCCTTCTGTCATACCGGATTACTGCCTGCAGAATGACTGATGCGCCTGTGGCACAGTCGTCCGCAGAGCAAAACTCCTCGGGATGGTGGCTCACACCGTCCTTGCACGGCACAAAAATCATACTTGTGGGAACTCGTTTGGAGGTGAAAACACTGTCATGCCCTGCACCGCTCATGATAGTCCGCACAAGAGACTTGGGATCAGAGACACCAGCGTCGGCAACGACGGCTTCTGCTGATTGTTGAACACATTCAATGCAGTCCGGGTGGAATTTCACCGCTGGGGAATCGAAATCCATGGTCCACTCCACTCGACATGGCTTCCCAATACCCTTACCTTCCTCGGCAGCAATTGCATCGAACTCCTTTCTCAATTCTGCTTCCACCACAGCGACTAATTCGGTCTCTGGCCCGCGAATGTCGAGGGAGAAGCTTACAAGCCCTGGCACGGTGTTGACACTACCAGGCTTCGCTTCGATAATACCAACACTTGCCAAACAACCGTGAGATGACGCAACTTCCCTAGCGCGAACCATCATGCGGGCAAAAGCGTATAGGGCATCTGCCCGGTGTTGGAAGGCTGTAGTACCAGTATGAGTGTCTCTACCGATGACGTTCAGGCGGTACCAGCGGTATGCCTGGACGGCAGTGACTACACCGACACGCTGGTTGGCAGACTCGAGATGGGGTCCCTGTTCTATGTGAAGTTCAAAGTGCGCTGCCATTGGCGTCTCTTTGTATGAGCATCGGGCGCTCCCAAGGTAGTTGATCTTTTCCAGGGCGGATTTCATCGACTCAGGAGAGGAGGCTGCGGTAGGTAGTGAAGCCACCGTGGGAACTTCCTTGAGGTCATGGGCCCTCGAAAGAGGTATGCACTCCGCCCACACGCCGGAAGAAATCATGCTAACTGGGAATCGAGCACCCTCCTCGCTGTGAAAATGTTACTATACTATCTGCGCACGTCATCTGGAGAACGGTTCTTACTTTGTCCAGTTGACAACTCCTATGCCTCCCTCCGTCTCGATTCCCATCTCGTCAATGACCTTCAAAGCTTCAATGCCCGCAAGAACTCCGAGTATCCCGTCATATCGACCACCAGTCGGCTGAGTGTCCAGATGGCTGCCGATGAAAGTGGCAGGCACATCCTTCCGACGCCCCGGGCGTACAGCGAAGATATTCCCCATCTCGTCAATGGTGATATTGCACTTCAGTGCCTTTGCAGTTTCGATGAACCAATGCCTCACTCTCTTGTCCTCCTCGGACAGCGCGAGACGCTGCATACCGGTATCTGTCGGTCCACTAAGCCAGACATCGGTCAGCACTGCCCGGTTGAACTACACATGGGAACAGTGTATCATGGCGGAGGGCGATTGTTTGCTCGCCAAGATTACGAACAGCACCGGCCCAGCTTAAGAAAGAATGCAGGATGCCATGCTTACTCTCCCCATCGGAAACCATAGCCCCATTGACAACTGTGATGAAGATCTTTCGCAAGTCGGTCCTTGTTCGCACGTAAAGCCGCGACTTGCGCTTCGCTCAGTTCTGTGGATAACATGGCTTGGCTCCTTGAGATCGAGAAAGACCGTTGAAATCGTATGAACGCAGAATTAACGGGATGTGATGGTACTCCTCGGCTGAAAGGAAGTCGGACAGCTGGTGAAGCTGCAAACCTAGAACTCCACGCAAGTGCCATGGCGCCTTTCAACGAAGGAACGACGACCATTTATCTACGAGTCCTTGGTATGAAGAACGGCCGCTTGATGGGGAAGCCGTGCGGAGAAAGCAGAGATAAGATGACCGCTCGGTGGGGTAAGGCCTATCAACGCGGATCTCTGGGATTTCATCGAGTTTAATAGTCTTCAATTGGGTGGTCAAGCCGTTAGAAGCGAACTTTTGCCGTTCATGGGGACAGGCTGCTTCTCCAACTCGGAAGATTTGGGGTAGCTGTGCAACCTACGGAGGGGACTGGGAACCTGCCTCGTTTGGAGTAGTGAGATACCCTCTCAATGCTTTGATAATGTACGAACAAACTGGCTTGAGCATAGACTCATGACTTTCGCTTCGGTGCAGCTTTTCGACATACCAAGTCATGATGATCTTGAAAAGCAAGCGTCAAGAGTTGCACGTAGCACTTGCCCGGAGTGGCACTATAGCCACGGGCCTTACCAGTAAAAGGACACGCACTCTGTATCGTTCCTACAATTATTTGAGGCATACTCTGGGTTAGAATCCTGTTAAAAAAAAGGACACGGCAATTTAAAAAGGCATTACAATGCTGGACAAAAATAAAAGTAACAAAATCGACAGCTATGTCGATGGAAAGGTCCAAAGATTGAGAAGAGGAGTATGTTGGGCAAGCCACGGCCATCTCTGGTAAAAGGCAAGAAATGGGTTCTGAGCTAGCTTGTCCCACTCCTCGGAGGAGTCTCCCCAATTTAAAATATAACCCACCTCCCGCCACAGAAAGGGTCTCCGTTCGAATCCGGCTCTCGTCGCCCTTTTCTTCTCTTTCCGGTTCTTTTGACGTCGCGTACCCCGCATTCAACCCACCTGCCCGCATCTTGAACAGTTCATTGACTTCACGACTGGTTATTGTCTGCTCTCTCGGTACTTCAGTTATTTACGTGTATAGCCATCTAATTGATCCACACTTCGTCTACATAATGTCTTCCGCTGCGTGTATATTCTGCAAAATCATTAAGGGTGAGTCCTATCTCCTGCCGCCGAGCTTCCAGTGAGGTGTTGCGTGTCCAACTTTCGCCAGAAAAGCTGGCGATAACGCTCCTGCTTGATGGCGCTAAGCTTCCTTGTGAAACATAGGTGATATCCCTTCTTTCAAGCTCTTCGAGAGTGACAAGGTCTTCGCTTTCCTTGACATCCAGCCTCTCAGCCGTGGCCATGCGGTAAGTTTTGGCGCCTTTACGTTCAACTGCAGCATAACCTGCCCGAGATATCCGTCCTATACCCATGCATAGGATATTTCATGTAGCCGCTTTGTACACATCTTGCCGGGTCCACGCTATCAATGTTAAGAGAAGCATAAGTCCGCTAACAGTAGTGCTGAATTGTCTGTAATAGCTCGTGATTCCCAAGTTCCACGGAGCAAAGCTCACCGATATCCCTGACGACGTCCTCAGGGAAGTGCTGGTACGTGAAGAAAGAAAGAAGAAACAAGCAGAATTTCGAGCCACCCGCCCTTCTATATCCTTTGCACATCTCTGAGGACCTTGGGGGATAAGGTCCACGGACTTTGAACTTTGTCCCCCGCAGGTTACAGGGTCCCTACCTAATCCTATTCTCGCTAGGAGAAGGCTGACAGGTCGTATCTCCAATAGCCCGTGGCCAAGCAGATTGCCAAAGCAAGCGGTGCAGAAGATTACAACATTCTGCAGAACAACGGCCGCATTGCTCACCAAGTTGTTGACCATGTAAGAGACTGTTCCTGGACGTGGAAATGAAAAAACAGCGCTAACCCTTACTGTTCTATTTGATTAGGTCCATTTCCACATAGTACGTCTTAGCATTCCTCCTGGTGTATGTAGCAATGGTGCTAACACGCAGATTAACAGATTCCCAAGCCAAATGAAACGGAGGGTCTTGGTATTGGATGGCCTGCCCAGTCTGCCGACATGGATAAACTCAAGGCTCTGCATGAGGAAATCAAGTCCAAGATGTAAACCGACACTTTCACTCCAAAAGTTCACACCTTGGCTCAACGCGAAGTTTGCATTGGTCCTTCAGTTCCTGTCGAGCATTGACTGTGTCGTTATCAAGGCCTATTTCAAATTTATCTCTTACATCATTCAGTAAGAAAGTCAAGACAGTGTATGCGGAATTGATGTTAGTCCAGACTGCGATGCTCTATATATATATAAACAGTCGTCCAGAACAGACATCATGACTTATTTTTTGAGCCCGTCGATGTCCAAAAGGTAATGATAAGTCAGGTCTATAGTACTGAGTCTCATCAACTCTTAACATTCCTGTTTATTGGCTGCTGGCCGCGTTTCCCTTCGACATGCTCTCCGCTGAATAGAAGTCGATTTTGCCATTACCTTGGATCACATTCAAGCGATCGTACAGGGACCTGGCACGTACGTAAGGGTCAAGCTGCCAGTATTGCACCCTCAACCGGTCAATAAGGTCGTTTCTCCTGTCTTTAGCAGTTGCCACGGCGTCCTTGTCTCCTTTGGAGCTGGCCGAGATCCATGAAATGGTGGCATCTTGGATTTCTTTCCCGAGTTCACGTCGCTCTGCTAACAGCTGGTCTCGTGTGGCAGTATCTTCCATCGGCTTATTTTCATCCGGTTCGCATTCCACGTACTTGTACTCCCACTTCTCATCACCCTCAAGCTCCTTCATGATGCGATCTCGAGGAATGAACTCCTCCAGATCCTTGACATTCTTAGTGAAATGGACCTTGCCAGCAACGACCGGATCAAGCCATCCTTTGATGATGCTCCAGATGCCTGTGCAGAATAATTTCAGTACCTACGGCTTCCAATTTAGGGACGAAGACAAACCTGAGAAGATCCAAGGCGCCTTGTGAATGAGCACCACTCCTAACGATTCAGGATAGTTGGCCTCGAAGCATTTGATCATGAACTTGACCGGAGAGTAGTCCTGCCGAGGTAAGTGAACGTCCATGGCAGATTGAAGATCGTGGGCATACCATATTCGCCAATGAGAAGTCGGTCATATCGAAAATGATACACTAGAATGTGTCAGGTGCATCTAGGCGGCTTTTGCCTGGGATTTGAGACTCACAGCAGTTTCGACGGGAGGCGCAAGCATCATGCGCGCCGATTCAATTGTGTAAACAGTGAAGCGGTCCAAGACCTCTGAACTTTGATCACCAGCCTTATGCAGGCGCACCCTGACGACGCAAATTGGCCGGCCTGATTTGTCGACACCGTGGAGGAAACTCTTTCCCCGACGCATTTGCATCAAGAAATCTTCACCAGCTCTCTTTTCAGTAGGGTCGGTACTCTGCGACTGTTTGAGAGCATGCTGCTCGCCATTCTTCATGATATCGTCATCCACCTTCACATCCATCAACCTCCAGCGGATAGTGGAAATAAACATGACGAGAGCATTTTTGACATCCCACTTACGCGCCCGTAGAAAGCGTAAAAGCAGAGAATCGGGATTATCTTGTTTAACCATAGTCCAGAATGTTGTCCGAATCTCCTCCGGCGACATGTCAACCAGAGTTTGCTGGAACTCCTTCGACTGTCCATACTTATCGTCTCCATCAGAAATGTTGATAGACGCGAGGTTGGTTGTGATTCCTTCCGCGGATTTCTCGCTCGCGGCGCCATCTTCACTGTCCTTGCCTCTACCGAACAGTCCGAATCGTCGCTTGGGCTCTTTCTTGTTCTCCTGCGGCGTGCTGGCCGGTGCATCCTTAGCTGACTCCAGTGCATCAAGTTTAACGCCAAAGACCTTCAGGAGCAGCACCCAAAATTCCTGCAGTTTCGCTTCCTGCTCTGCCGTGAGATTCCCCACGGTTCCAGGAGGCAAATCGGTAGGCATTGTTTTAAGAGTATCAATTACGCCGAGAAACGGTTCCTGTTCAGGCTGGATATTCTGCGAAGTTGATGGAGAAGGCGAGTCGTCCTTGGGATGATAGCGTTTATCCTGTAACCAAACTCCTCCGCAAATGACAGCAAGAGCGAATGTAACTGTCCAAAATGATGAAGCCTTCCTCAGAGGGCTGTTCCGCGATGACGCTACAGTGAAGATTGATCGTCTAGTTAAGGAGCCTGAAGCTAAACAGTGCTTCGATGCGCCTCCAATCGGTAATAATGGCAGGGAGTATGAGCGGAACTGGACGGAGTTGGCCGAAGAAAAGAGTAGACGGCGTCGAATAGACGAACAAGCATGCATGTGCTGAGAGATTAATAGCGAGAGCCTAGGGTGGGGTCCGTTGTGAAGACAGAGATGTTGTTGGCTGTTCCTATCCTCATTTCATGCCAGACGGGGCAAGCGCACACGAGGATGGGAAATTTGATAATTATTATTAGTAGTACTAAATAGTAGTGGTTCTACCTTGGCAACCCCGAACGATTTATATCATCATTTCTTTGTGGATAATGAATGCCGCAACGGACCCTCGGGGCGCCTCAATTTCCGATCCAATCGCAAACTGGAAAGCGGGGGATCAACAATGCGGCGGCACCCACTCTTTAATTAACGAGGCAAAAGCCAGAAACACTCGATATCTAAATACTACCGATCTGATCTGGGTCTCCAACAAATTCATTTCCATAGCGACCATTTACAAACCATAATTGATATTCTTTGCTGAGCTGCCCAACTATCTTGCTGCGTAGGCCCAATTCATCACGCGTTGTGATTGTTTGTCGTTGGCCCCGGAACAACAAAGCTTCGTACTCAGATTTCTCCTCAGGTTTCCTCGAACGTCGTGAAACCGTGAGAATTGAATCTATGATGGAAACTGCCCTTCCCCGGTCATCCTCGCGCCCGCGACCTTCGTCCAGGCCCACGACTCCTCTGAGGCCCCATTCTCGATCGTCAATCCGCGAAGCCCATGGTTATGGGACGAATATTAGCAATGCTGGCTACACACAACCCGCAATCAATGCTCTCGAGCCGCAGTTTGCAGAACTTGCAGATTCTATGGCAGACCTTGAGGCGAATTTCATGCACCTTCAGTTGATGCACGAGAGTTTAACCCGTTTCAGCGAGAGCTTTGCCAGCTTCCTCTATGGTTTAAATATGAATGCGTTCTGTGTGGACTTCCCGGAGGTACGTCAGGATGAGCCTTACCTCCCAATTAGACTCTTGCTCATTAAGAATTAGGCACCAATAGCAGATTCATTCCGGAGAGCTAAACAAGCTGAAGCTCAAAAAGGTATTGTAAAGCATGTATTCCACAAAATTAACAAGACCAAATATACTCACTAAGATTGCAGAGGCTGAAGCAGAAGAAGTTCGACGAGCTGTTGATGCTGAGGCAACATTCATGTGAGTTACTCCTAAGTCATAGCAGCATTGCACATTGGAGGTTTATTCTGACCACGACCCGGGGCCACAGGACGACAGATACCTCGTTCGTTGAAAATCCTCCTAGCACGATCTCCTCAAAGCCCATATCCAAATCCTCCATCCCTTCTCGAGGAGCTACTCGGGGGTCAGCGACGCGCGGCTCGACACGCGGTCGCTATACAACGAGAGGAACTAATCGGGCTCGGCCCAGCGCATTGCCTCGAGGGAGAGGTGTTCGGTGAGCGCTCTTCTGGGAACAATAATTATACAACCGGATATCCTAGTACACAACTGTGCTCATGCGGACTTTCCCATAAATTCAAGATAAGGAAGATTGACAGCACTGTCGAGAACTGGAGATCAAGAAGCAAAGGTCTGACGGAAACGCGCTGGCCCGGCCCAATGGTGGAGGCACAGCTATACCAGATCAACCAGACCGTTACAAAGTGCCTGGGCTGCTTCGCTAGCATACGTCTGCCTCCATTCGAACCGTAGCCCTTCTCATTTCATGGGCTATTGTTGTTGAGATGGATTCTAACTTGCATTGCCACCTGAAGCCAGATTAGTGACATTCAATGCGAAATAAAACTATCTTAAAAAAAAATAATGGCCTACGCAATTCTTAGATTTTATTTCACGAGCGCAATTTGAGACATTATAAGTAGACCTTGCTTTTAGATATCTCCCCAAAAGGCGGCGTATCCCCGGAATTGCGGATCCCCAGCAGTAGGCCCGGTTCCTTATCGCTCCGAGCGGCGGACCCTGAGGAGAAAAAGATCTCTTAACCAACATCGAGCCGTCCACAAAGCTTCTGTGGCGTCACATAGTTTCGGCTCAATCATCTTGAGGAAACACCTATCATTTTAACAAATCTAGTCATCTGCAGTTCAAGCTTCACTTTTTATCAAGTGTTGCTGCTGGTCTGATTCGCTCCTCACGTCGCTTCAGTGTCAATCCGATCCGCACGGAACACTGAGTGGTAGCAGGGGAGAGTGAGGTTCACCACAGCTGTTAATAGACTAGAGCTGGGGCAACACAACGCTGAAGATTTCTATTGTTGATTGAGAGGCTGGCCTCTGAAAGCTTCACAATGCGATTGTGAACCCTTACAAGGTCTTTGACGACTTCTATTCATGAATGCTTTTCATTCATCCGTCGCATTCGTCCGCACTTGACTTGAACTTATTGTCCTTCGTCGGCCTCAAGAGTCAAGGTAGATGATCTGTTGCTAGACGCCTTCCCAGTCGTCTTATATATTCTGAAGCTTTTCCTTTCAGACTCTGAAGTCTTCTTTAATTCTTCTAATACCCTGTCATCTCGATCTTTCCTTTTACAACATCCTTGGAACAGCTTCTTCTCGCCACCATGGCCAGCATTAGTTCTGCGTCCCTTCTCTCGGAGGCTGAGTTCGGTTGCGGTAAGCAGGCATCATCACGATACCATCCTCTTTATAGATCTTCAAACTGACTTTTAGTAAGAGCATCTCGCCGCAATACTGACTCAGAGTGGAAACACTGCCGATCAGTTCAAGAGCTCATTTCTTAAAACTCACAATGCTCTGGCTCCTAGACCTTTAGCTCTGTTTCCTAAGCCTTTAACGGTGGATAATTTCCCGAAGCAAAAGGGAGGCCTGCGTACTTCTTCTCTGCTAAGGCCAAAATACACGTGCTTGACTTGCTCTGAAGCGTGCGCCCCTGTCGATAGACAAGCTCATACGAAAGAGACTGGGCATCAGTTCTGTAAGTCAATCTAATGCGACTTTACAGTAGAAGGTAGCTGACACCGCCAGACATGGAGTCAAGGGGACGTACTCTGTTCTGCCAAGGTTGCGCGGACCTCGTCTATGACCATGACTTAGAACGTCTTCGATCGTTACCTTATGGAATGCACCAAGGTTCGCATCCTGTCTATGTTGATTTCGTTCAACTTGCTAAAGTCCACCAGCATCTAGGAGACGGAGATCAAGCGAAAGTTCTTCTGATGAACAGTTTGTCAGAAACAACGCCAACAAGCGCGCTTGTGCAAAACAGGGCGTCAGAGGTCTGTACAATCTCGGACAAACATGTTATCTCAACGTCATCCTGCAGACCTTACTGCATGATCCCATTCTGAATGCCTATTTCTTGGGGAATGGCCATCAGTCACACGATTGTTCCGTCCCGGATTGCGTAGGCTGCGCAGTTGCAGAGGCGTTTGCCGACTTCAACAGCAGCGACAAAGCAGAAGGCTTTGCAGCATTGAATCTCCTTCTAGCATCATGGCGTGCGAGTCCTGTATGTGGTTTCTTGACCGGCTCTTAGGACATTAAAAGTTACTGACGCTTCGTAGACATTGGCAGGTTACCACCAGCAGGACGCACACGAGTACTACCAATTCCTCGTCGACAAGCTACATGCGAGCACTGAAGGGCACGTGGATGATCACGACCAAGGGTGTCCTTGCTTTTTTCACCAAACATTTTATGGCAAGCTTAAAAGTAGTGTGATGTGCGATAATTGCGGCAACATTACAAAAACGGAAGATCCTATGCTCGATCTGAGTCTGGACGTTCAGGTACAGGCGAAGAAACGGGCCATGGGCGGTGGTGTCGGGCCCTCAGTGACACCTACGCTAAATGGTTGCCTGGAGAGCTTTACATCGCCAGAAAGGCTGATGGCAGGTGTTTACAATTGCAGTGAGTGTGGAGGTACACCTCAGAAAGCAACAAAGCGTTTGCGGATCAAGAAATTGCCGGCAATTCTCTGCATGCAGCTGAAGGTGTGTCTCTCATCTCTGACGACCACGGTGGACCTGGCTAACATGATATTCAGCGCTTCGAGCATACCTCAGCAGTGTCGGAAAAAGTGGAAGGCAGGGTCGATTTCCCTTTGTCGATCAACATGCTCCCATATACGACACATCGGCACAGGGAGGATCTTGACAAATCCAAATTCATCTATGATCTTTCTTCTGCAGTTGTCCACAAAGGCAAATTGGACGCTGGACACTACTACGTCTATTGCAAGCAGGGCGACCAGGTTTGTCTATCCGTTATTTAGTGGCTTATGCCTCGTGTGCGCTCTCAGGAGACAAAGCATGACATTGTTGACATGGCTAATTCTTCTCTCGCCAGTGGGTACTGTTCAACGATGATCAGGTCACTGCGGCCACCGAGGCTGAAGTCCTCAACGCCGATGCGTATCTCCTGTTTTACAATCTACGATTGTTTACCGCCTCCCTGCAGTAGCTCGTTTCATTGCCTCAGCACCCTTCAATCTTCAATAGAGAGGCAACCATCTTTGCTCTCCCCTCCTGGCTCTAGCAGACAGGAGTTCATGGCATCGGAGTTCAATTTGCGGGTCTTATTTGGATTCCAATCGGGAGGGCCTCAACGTTATCTGTATTTGATTGTGCCTCTCTCAGTAGGCAGGTAGTTAGAATACCATGCTAAAATGAACATGGCTCGGTAATTGCTAGAATTGATTCCAGCAGTTCTTTTTCATCATACGTTCTACGAAGTAGGAATGTTACGTTGTGCGTTGAGAACGGGCAGTTGCAATAGCAGACGCTGGACAATCCCTGCTCTACGAAGAGCAACATTGACGACCGCATGGTAAAGGTCCAAAATCTTTGCTGCGCGACGGGGTATGTTTCCGAGTCATAAGGTATAAAAGTGAAGTGACCGATGCCGCACCGGAGGGCTAGACGAAAGAGGAATATCAACTGTTGCAACCGGCCGCTACGTCCGTAAGTGGCTTTACTAGACATGGTCGTCTACAGTTGGCATTGACCCAATTGCAGTCGTACTCGTCACATTCACCACACTGTTTCGCTATTGCGGGCTCGAGGTGTAGGTAAAGTAAGGTGGAAAGGACGGGAGAAAGATCCTCATGAATTCAATTTAAAAATTGAATTGGAAAGATAGAAGGTTTCGACATAACACCTTTTGGGTTGTTCACACCAGCATCTCCTCTTCCTCTTTCCTATTTTCCCCCGTTGGAATTCAAGCGGATATGATTCCTTTTTGATTTTCCTCCATGGTAGCTACCGAGCGCCGAGCACGTAACGATTCGTCGTGAAACAGGAAATGGATCGAGAAAGCAGATTTAACGGTACTGGATGGTAGAGGTGATCTGTTAGTTATCCGCTCTTCTTCTGCCAACCAGTTCGAGAGAGTGTCGTCGGGTTGAACCTGGCCATGGTGTTCCGACTCTGCGGCGTATGTGGGAACCAACCTTGTAGAAACCGATGTCCTGAGCCTTCTCACGGAAGCACTGTCTGCAGATGTCCATCTATAACCACTATCAGTCGCATATCCAACGCGCGTTATTCTCGATAGTTGGGCTCATTTCCATACCCCGTACTTGCGGATGAGACCAGCGCGGTGGGCGCAAACACGGCTGTTTCAACGCGAATATCTGATTAGCCATTCCTGCTCGCAAACCAAAATATTTCGACCTATCCTCCTCGTATCGCCTAGGGAATTTCGTTCACACACCATTCACGGGAACCCTTGCCGAACCTATCGAGGGAAAGGTAACAAATTAGCCAAAGCGTATCGACACATCCCAGAATTGAAGAATATCCTTACTTGCGGGGCCGGCTGTACCAAACGGACTCGTGAGTCATCTTGAATCTGAGACGAGGAAAACCTGGGGGTCGACGGTGTTTGGCAGGTGGTTGTCGTCGCTGGCGCTGGGCGTTGAGGATAAAAGATATTAGGGTTGAAAATGCGTTGTGTGCCTCTGTTCCGCTGCCGGGCTCGGGCCATCTCGCTTGAGCAGCGCTAAGCCATTTCGAGATTGATTAGGCTACCATGGTCATGTGATTTTGAGATTATTATTTAGGCTTAGCGCGCCGCCTCCAAGTCCACGGTGCGTTGTTTCTCCGCAGTGCCTGAATCAGGATAAAGCAAGAAACGACCTTATCTGCTCATCAACTCGAGGATAAGCTTAAAGCTACCTTTCTTTATTATTACACGATCGATGATAAGAAAGAAAATTATACCGCTGAATCTGTTTACATAGAACAGTCAACAATACTTCTAGGCTAACACATCCAGTTCCAAGTCCGTATATCAACCACTGCGGATGGGTGGTCAATCCCTAATTGTGGACAAGCCACATCTTCTCGTGGATACCGTTCATTGGAAACCGTTTAGAATGGAGAGAATCCCGCATTATTGCGGGAGAAGCCACACGCGCCCAGCTACGTCCATAGAGAAAAGCGCGCCCTGGAGGAAGCACATATGGTCGCCATTGTGGATTGTCACTAGCACGTGCTAGATCATTGAGCTGCATTTAGCCTACAAATCCAGAAGCTTATGAAAGTCCGGCAAGCGAAGCACTATTGGCTGTGGTACAAGTCGATGTCAAGTTGAGAGTGCCTATGGCATATCGACAGTGATATGTGCTACACAGACATCTCCGTTTCTGTTTGTAGCTGTTGAACAACGGTCCTGCGGAGGGAAGGTACTCGCACCTCTCAAAGCATATTGGTCAACGTATGCAGGGCTGGACATTGACAGATAAAGGCATTACAACCACAGAATCACCACATAGACCGAATCTCAATGTTCTGCATTTTAATCGTCCTCGCGCAGCGTTCGAAAAGCTGTCTTCTGTTCACTTCAGCTGCGGTCACGGCTTGTCTAGTCTTACGGTTGTGTGCGCGCAACAGGGTGCCTTTTTCCGCGGACGTGGATGGATGAATGAGAACGTCCTGATATGATTATGGAGTGCGCGCTTTCTTCGGGGACTTGATTCCAAGAGGTGTACAGGTTGTAACTCCATGCAGGCGAGGACTGGTGGTTACAATAGTGAGTGGTCTCAAGACTCATGGTGAGTTACCCCTGGGAAGAATAGCCGAGGACTCGTATGACAATCCGGCATTCGTTCGCATTCAGGGCACGGGATTACCTGCATCATATACCTGGGGTAGATACTCCGTATTATTCTTTAAGTTCCTTCCGCAGGATGAACTCAAAAGTCTGCAAAGCCACTGACTCAGTGGTGAGTACGGAGTATTGGAACAACAGTTAGCTCCTACACAGTAGCGCGAGCAGCGGGTCATCTTCTGGGAACCCGCTGATTCCTTAGCAATGTGCCGATTTTCCGATGTGAGAGGAATCAATTCCTTTGTGGTATCTATGGAGTTACTAAAGAAATGAATCTGTTGATGATGCCAACAGTGACTGGGGCCTCTGGGCGTGGTCCGGAGTAAAGTGCCGGTCTTCGCTTGTGGTTCATGCTCTTGTGTTGAGGATTTATGCACCGGGACAAATGTTGTGCAACTGCAATACCCTATGTTTCCGAGACTGGTTTCGCGATATATCCGACAGTGCAGATAGGGCACCTGAAGGTGCCGAGTCTCCGAGTTCCCTCCGGCGATCATAATTTCTGATTGGTTGGTCTTACCTGTCACCATGGCACGATTCGCGAAGACCTGTCTGCATTATTATCTTACCCCAGGGAATGTGCCAATGTGATTTGGTGCTCAGCTGTACGGAGTATGTTGGTACTACTTAGGTACTTTGGCAACTTCAGCCCGTGCTTCAGCTGTTGCACATGAAATAAGAAAGGATTGAATGAATTTCCGGGTACCGCATTACATTGATTAAATAAGTTCTGACACTGACAGACGTTAATGTGGAGAGGATCTATACAGCACCAAGAGTTCAAAGCTCGACCACTGTCATACGAAGCAGCCAGCATGATGTCGTAGTATCTCGGCCATGACAAGAAGCTAGGGGTCTCAAAGATACTCCAACATACGAAGTTCTCGACAACCGCGACAAAAATCTGACAAGCAAGTTGACCAGAGGCTCGCTGATCCGTGTTATGAGTCACACAACTCTACTCCATAAGGACACAAGCATAGAAAGATCGAGAAGCACATCAGGTCAGCAGGTCCCGTGTGTCCGTAATCACTCGTCAATCCCAAAAGACGGGTCGTGTGTTAGATAATACAGGGTGCGTGCGTATAGAGTGAGTAATCTGCTCTTTCACCTCAAATATCGACTGTCCAGGACCCCGAGAACTTTATTCCTGAGAGAAACTGGAACTGGGAGTTGGTAGTTCATTCTCACGGAAGCCCGCGGATCGCGGATGCAGGCCGATTCCTTAATCCGTTCTTACTAGCCAATCATGCCAAGAATGGATCGGCAGCTGGCTTGGGCTGTCAGATGAGTAGGCCTAGTCAATAATGTAATTATTATTGTTAGTCTAAGGTATTCAGGGAGCTGGTCAATCGACGCGGCTTGGCACAGGCAGACTGAAAATTCAAAATTACCGATACAGTCTTATTATTGATTAATAATTGATGTCGTGTCACCAACATTAGCCAACGTGCCAGGTGTTCCGCTTGGCGGGGTCTCTTCGAGGAACAGACGATGAAGGGAACCTGCCCGAGTTTTGCAGCTAATGGGATTGATTGGCCGTGCTCGGCGGAGTATGGATGCATCCATGCCGTTGTTGTATACTCGCTTAAAGGGTGCCCCGTCCTTTCATCTCCGGGTCATTCTAATGACTTTAGGTGGGATTCTTGGCATTGTATTTCCTGTCTTCAAAGCAAATACTGCGTACTCTGCTCATGGAATTCGGATACCTGCCGTTACCAGCATAACGTGACATCAGCTCATTCTCACTTCGTGTTGCTGGAAGGAAGTGTTTGCGCCTGGAGCTGAGTAGGTATGCATAAGTAGGCCGACAATAGCGGATGATCATTGAAGAACAATTCCAGGGAAGAGGGGTACAGATCTCGGACTTCGGCAGTATCTTTGTCTACCTTTTAATGCATTCTTTTTTTCCCATCACGCGCAAATGGCATTCCTTATCAAGTAATAGTTGGTGCCTTGATTTCAAATGCAAGGAGAAGATGAATGAACCCATATAACTACCTTTATTGTTACTCTGCATTAAAGACCTCTTCCTACTGAGCCGTATGTATTCGTGTTTGCTTGCCCTTTGCCCCGTCGAATGAATAAATGCCTTTGATAGTTTTCTGCTCTGTTGCACGGCTTACAAATCATGAATAACAGCAATATTGTGCCCTTGTCATTATTGTTAGAGATCGGCAGAGGCCCCACAGAAGTTGGTAAGGCAGAATGTCGTCGCTTCGGCACAGCAATTCGTCCAATCTTTTGTACTCATACGGAGTTAGTATGGTACAGAAATAGCGAATCACAATCCCGGCAATGATCAAGTGACACCTTCTGGCGATAGGTACTTGCTCAAAAAATCAGGCAGGGCAGAAGTATCTAGGTATCGAGACAGCATGAGCCGCACGGATCAGACCAGATCATTAGCGGTGAGTGCCTGTAATAAGCATGTGTGGATAACGGACGAATTGGAACTTCGACCATATTATTACTCGCAGTGTGTTGTTCTCAAAAATAATCCAGTTCAAAGGGACGTACAAATAGAGTAATTTGGCCCCGTCAGCAAAAGAGGTCGACGCCTAATCCTTAGTAGCTCCGATTCAGGCGCTAAAGGTACCTTGCAATGAAGTCATCCCACGGCACGGACTGGTGCAATAGTGACTTGGTTGGCTGGTCACGGACTAGTCCATAATTGGTAAGTCAAGGATACGGCGGGATGATGCCTCCGATGGATCCGAGCATCCGAGACGAAAACCTTTCTGTTTGTTCCTTATTACCTATTCTTCTGTTGGAAAGATCTGGATGGTAATTGTTTGTTATTGTTGCTATAGTATTGCAGTTGAGAGCTGGGTTTGATCTTGTAGTCTGCTTCAAACTCAAGCGAATGCTTTAGGCATAGGTGTCGAGAGAAAATCACTGATATCAATACTGACATCATGCGAATCAGTAGGCGATCTCAGGTGATCCTGGGATACATACTCTGTAGTTCCCTGGCGTTCCAGACCGACCCATTTTGAAAACGAAAGAGTAAGAGAAAAGAAAAAAAATTCTTACCAAAAGACACTCAAATAATTACTCATCCAAAGTCCCAAAGACTCCGCATGATGACGGTCTCTATGACCATTCCGGAGCTCTGATCCAGGTAGAACGACGACCTATAAGCGACAAAGTCATCGTCATCGTCACTCATATCATGCTCATTAGCATCATAAAATGGCATGATTTTTTTTCATCGCTTGATATTTTCGAGATCGAAAAAACTCGGAATTTATCGAAATATCAGACTCCATCAGGACAATTCAAGCCGAGCACGGTAGCGCTAGGTAATTATTCTTCTCCACCGCCGTGCTATTCGGCATACGGAGCTTTGGAGAGCTCCTTTGTTTCCACGTCCTTCTCGGCGCAGGGCGCATCTTATCCCCGGCTGCTCCGAAAGAATCAGAGCGAAACTCCAAATATTAAAAAAGTCATCGTCGCATATAAAGACAGAGGAAAAGGGAAAAAAGAAGAAAAATACAGAGAGAATATTTGGCCTCGCACCTTACCTCTTAATCTACTCCCCCTGCCCCGGCTCCCATTTCATTCTTACTTCTTCCTTTTCCCTTTTCCTTCGGCTGTCTCCTTCCATACTTCAGCCCTACAAGCATACCCAACGTAATTATTGCGCGCCAGGGCCGGTAGCACTTCAACACCGCAATTCGTACAGCTGCGGTTTTGCGCAATCAGAACTTCTCACAATCAGGCCATCGGAATAATCATCAGACGAGCTGGAGCTTGGGTTCCTCAACTCCAGCTCTCTGTAGTCGCTGCCCACCCAGAACAACCTTCTAGCTCAGCCCTTATCCCCATAATACAATAACCACATCGCCCATGCTGCGAGCAGCATCCCGCGCCGCATTTGCGGCCTCCTTCTTACTAGTATCCATCGCCAATGCACTTCCTCATGGAGACGATGAATCCATGGAAATGGACATGGGCATGAATATGGAAGACACAAAGTCGGAGCCGCATAAAGACGCAAACGATGAATCTCCCATGAGTTATTTCGCATACAGCAAGCATTCGGGCACCATAATGGCTCACATCGCCCTCATGATCATTGCATGGTGTTTCGTCCTGCCTACAGGTAAGAAATTCCAGCAACCACCATCCTCGGGATCTTTGCTGATCAGTGCTGTCACAGCGGTCATGTTCAGTATCGCGCGTTCGCGATTTGCACTGCCGTCGCAATTTTTCTTCCTGGTGTGCAATGCCTTGGGTTTACTTATCGGAATTATCTACAACAGTCAGACCCCTGATCTTTATGAGAACAATGTTCATCACAAGATTGGGTGGATTGCGACCTGGGTAATCAGTGCACAGGTCATTATGTCGTTGATCTTCGCGTGTGCTGGCAGAGGCGAGAGAGCAAAGTCATACGAACAGGCAGCATTCCTCCCTGTGCCCACCGACGAAATGGCTGATAATTCGCACCCTTATCCGTCTGGAATGAATCATGCCTATCGCTGGTCAAAAGACAGTGGCCAGGGCACCGAGAGAAACTCCTCCTCCCTTCACAGTCGGCCAAGTTCACCTTCCTGCTCATCTCCGTCAGAAGAATATGATACCTTTGAGAAGCCCGAGCAAGTAGTTGACGAGCCTGCTCCTCGTGGCTGGCTGTATAGGACCGTTTTAGGCCGGTTTTTCGCCAGTCGCGTGCCTCGCTTGGTATCTAGTCGCGTTCTCCGGGTCTTGAGTGTGGTATCTATGGTTATTGACAGGATTATCCTGCCTTTTGGCTTCGTTGCTATCGCAACCGGTGGTGTAACTTATGGTGGCATTATGGTAAGCGCCTTCTCTCCAGCTCCCTCTTTCTCGATCTAAGATTGCGCTAATCGAGTTCAACTGCAGCGGGGAAGCGAAGTTTTCAACGGCCTGGCGCACTTCATAAAGGGTGGAATCTTTTTCTGGTACGGTGTGTTGACCCTGGGCCGCTGGATGGGCTGCTGGGCAGATTTTGGTTGGGCATGGAACATCAAACCCTCGAGCTCCATTGTCGGAAAATGGAAGGCGAAGGTTCCTTCTGGCGAGTTTACCGAATCTTTCGTCATTTTCCTTTACGGGGCAAGCAATGTCTTTCTGGAACATCTGGCTGGCTGGGGTGGCGCATGGAGTGCTACAGACCTTGAGCATGTGTCGATTTCGATCATGTTCTTCGGCGGTGGCCTTTGCGGCATGCTGTTCGAATCCAAGCGCGTCAAAGGCTGGCTGAACAGTACCGTCCTACAATCTCCCGCTCATGCCGGCGTGCATGGTTCAGCAGACCCTGCTTGGCAGACCCCTGATACTCAGGGCGTCTCCCTCAATCCAATGCCTGCGCTTGTTATCCTGCTTTTGGGGATGATGATGGGATCTCACCATCAAACGAGCATGATTTCGACCATGGTGCACAAGCAATGGGGAAATCTTCTCGTTGGGTTCGCCTTGGCTCGTGGCATGACGTATGTTTTGCTATACCTCAAGCCTCCGACCTCCTATCTTCCATCGCGCCCGCCAACTGAGATTGTGGCATCCTTCTGCCTGATTGCTGGCGGGCTGATCTTCATGCTAAGTGTAAGTGTCTTGTGTCCCTGTCTTTCCTTCCTTTCAATCCAGGGAATAGTTACTGATCTTTGTCGGTAGACCCGCAATGTGGTTGATAGCATGGAATACTATGATCTGGATGCGATGTTCACGTTCACTGTTGGAATGGGAGTGACCGCCTTCATCATGGCTTGTGAGATTTTGGCTATTGCCCTCAAAGCTTGGGCGGTGAAGAAGGAGTCACGACCACAACTGCCGCCTTTCCAGTTCCCTACTGCCTGAATTATGCCGAGATGATTTTCTCACCGCCCGTTTCTAGATCACTTCTTCACGCTTCAGCTTGAGTTTTTGATACGAACCAAGGCGAGGCGGGTAAAATGGAAGAACAAAAAAACAACACGGACAGGATGAACTGGAGGATTTAATGTTTACTTGTGATCTCATTATACCCCTTACACTATTTGACTTCTATGACCAGGTGTTTGGCCTTGGGTGACTGGACATAATACCCCATGTACCACAGCCAGGTTTTCACTTTTTGACGCCTTTTGATGTTTATGAACGATACGCATGGTTTACGGAATGGCTAATGAGCGGTGGTTGATAACCAATGATATGACCGGATTTTTTGGGAATACTGCCTACCTTAAAGACCTCTTATGGTCTTAGTGGATATAGGACGAAAGGCACATGAACAATTGTACAGTCTTGTCCAAGCGCCACCTCCTGAAGATGATTTTAAAGCTCGAGCCAAGAAGATGGATAGAAGTCTCTTCCCGCGGAGGTCCCGCCAGTCGTTCTCAGCAAGGCACGTTTTGCTGCTAGTCCGTATCAATTGTGAGACTTTGATCTAATTCGCTCTAACGGATTTAACATATTTATCCCCGAGCCTCCGCCGACGGGGAGAAAAAGCTTAGCCATACTCCCGATTACCCGATGACTTCAATTACCTCGGTGGCTTGGTGGATGTCAACAATGTCGGACAGACGTTGCAGAGGGAGGGATGTGATAAGGCCCGGTTAGTTTCCGCAGCGATTCGAACATTATTCTAGATCGTATCAATGGAACAAGGCACTCCCGTCAAAGCTGTAACTTTATCTTGCAGTCTTGTAATATGTGAAAGAGTAAACCATTAGTAAGCGTCCATGAGGGGCAAGAGTGGGGAGGGGCCCCTGCTGCGTCGAAATCGAATTGGATGGATGTTCCTTGATGTTCCTTCAGGCATTTAAGAGGGCATTTTAAGAGGGGCGGCTGTCCCGCGTTATCTGTCAGCTAATTTTCCCATATTTCACAGCCTTTTGTCCAAAATACACTCTTCACGCAGCTTTTTATACTCATATCCTTTAAAGATGGCATCTAATCCCCCCGGAGCTTGCTGTGCCTCTGGTTTCAAGCACGAAGGCAATCCCGCTGGGGAAATCAAGACAGTTGAGGGTGGTAAGTAGCCTTGCTACTCCTTTCTTGACATAACAGGTCTCCGTGCTGAGTCTTCAAAGTTGAAACCTACATCTCATACCCCAAGGACAACAAGAGCCCCGAGAAGGCCGTCGTCATATTGAGCGACATCTTCGGTATCTATGTCAACGCCCAGCTGCTTGCCGACGAATTCGCTGCCAATGGATACCTCGCCGTTATTCCCGATCTCTTCCAGAAGGATGCTATCAAGCTCAGTGACATGGAATCCGGCAAGGCTGATCTTCCCGCCTGGCTTCCTAAGCACCAGATCGCCAACGTTGACCCTGTTGTCGAGTCTACAATCAAGTACCTCAGGCAGGACTTGGGAGTCAAGAGAATCGCCGGTGTCGGTTACTGCTTTGGTGGCAAGGTAAGCTACATGCTTCGAAACCTGCAAGGTGCCTTTGTTGGTGTATCCCGTTCCTAACAAGGCTCTTTCGATCAGTATGTCTGCCGCTTCTTGAAGCCCGGTAAGGTCGACGTCGGTTACACCGCTCACCCCTCCTTTGTCTCCAAGGAGGAGCTCGCTGCTATCGCTGGGCCTCTTTCTATCGCTGCCTCCGGTAAGTTGGTCCGCGAGGATGGGTTAGGTTACTATCAGTATCATAAACTGACGTTGAGAATATGTTAGAAATCGACAACATCTTCACCACTCAGCTCCGCCACGAGCCTGAGGATATTCTGATCAAGACAGGTCAGCCCTGGCAGATCAATCTGTTCAGCGGCGTTACACATGGCTTCGCTGTCCGTGCAGACTTGAGCAACAAGCACTTCAAGTTCTGCAAGGAGCAGGCCTTCTACCAGGCTGTTGCGTGGTTCCAGCAGTACCTGTAATCTGATGTTATAAGTCAGATATAAATCTCATATATAATTGATCATGATTTAATGAGCTAGAAGAAATGAGATTGCAAATTTTAAGGATCAACTTTCGTATTTATGCATCGCTGAGATACCTGGACCGATAGCGCTTATCGCACACGTGACCCCGTGATCCGCGTTACTGACAGGCCCACTCAGACAAAGTAGCCTCAACGAGCCCTGCGCATTGATTGCTTTCAGTCCAAATTCAGTGCTGCTGCATTACCTCCTTGTATTTGTTCGAGCTCACGGTTTAGTCTTACAGGTTTTATTCCTTGGACTATCTCTGCATAAATCACATCGGACTTTCCAAGTCGTGTGGTCAGCATCGCATGTTTTCTGGCTTCTGCATTGTTTGCATCCATCCTAGACACTGCCACTGGGCCCCGGCAATTCTGGTTTACGACATATAGTGCATTGTCCTTGACTGATTGATGAATCACGGCCTCGGTCTTCTCGAAACCCTTGTCCGATAGCTTCCTCGGTTGTACCGACGTCAACCCTTTCCCTTCGATCTCAAGACAACAGCGAAGTTCAACACAAATCGAGCAGAACACTCATCCTCCTTATTCCTACCTTGACCATCAGCTTCGGCCTACTCAATTCGTTCGCGCATTCTGTGAATTGGGGAATATCGTGACATTTCCCTACCAAGCAACATGGCAACCCCGGCCGCACTACCGCCATTACCATTCAACCCTACCAGGGTGAGATCGTATGTGCTCCGATTACCACTTTTCACACGTCTTGTGCTGTTGGTCATCGTCGCATTTTGGTTGCTCGAGCTACAAACTATATGGAGCGTGGTACAATGGGGATCATTGACGCCGAGTGAAATCGGATTCGGTACCAGTATGTCCATCTCGGCCGTGCCGCTGACTCTGCAGTCGATTGTTACGTCTTTGCGTGCGAACAGCTCTGACGCGAGAAAATAGTGTACCGACTGAACACCTATCCATTTATTCACGTCGGTTTTTTTCACGCTTTCGTGAATCTGGTAGCTCTCACACCGTTGCTGGAGCGATTCGAAGCTGAGCATGGTACATTGACCGCAGTTGCTCTATTTCTTGGCCGTATGTCATCCCCGTTTGAATTCGGGAACCGCAGAAAGGCCCTATCAAGGTGACCTCGGCTTGCAATGGGCTAATATCTATGCGCAGCTCTCTCAACCTTCCCTGCCGGTATATACATCCTGATTGAGAAATTCATCCTGCACAGCAACACTGCTGTGGTTGGGGCAAGGTGGGATTTGAAGACCTCTGAAAGTGAAAGTTTTCTAACATATCCTTAGTGTCTGGGTGTTCCTATTGCTAGGCTCTGAAGCTATTAAGACATTTAAGTCAAATCCATACTTCAGGTATCCCCACTTGGAACGAGTCACGTTGAAGTCCTCAGATCATCTAACTGTTCATAGTCTTGGAACAACGAAGATTCCGACCTGGACGTCACCACTGTTCGCATGTGCTCTCGTATCGATATTCGTGCCAAACACGAGCTTCTTGGGCCACTTGAGCGCTATTATAATAGGCTATCTACGTGAGTATTCCCTATCGTTGTGCTCTCTTGCCTTGAAACTAATGTGTCATTCTCTAGTCGGCCTCGGGTATCTCAAGGTGTTAGTTCCACCAGAGAAGATCCTGAGATGGATTGAGGGAAAACTGAACCTACTGGGACGACTGCCACATTACGTGTCAGTAGATCAGAAAACCTATGGCCGTTATGGTGTCCTTCCTACGGCGACAGCAGCTGCAGGGGGCGAGAGGCCCACTCCTCTGAGCTATCTGGGCACGAATCAGCGCCTCGGTCCTTGAAGCTACCACACGCAGCAGAAAGAAATTCAATTTTGTGTGCATATTAATCAATAAATACTTGTTAACGAAGCATTAAGTGTATCAGGTAAAAATTTGTTGATTCATTTGCATCACTTGTAGTCTCTTAGAGCGAGTTGTGTAGGTGGTCACTACCGGCCGACGTAAATTTAGATACCAGCTATTGCGGAGACGCTGGTTCCAATTCATTCAACTTGCCCTCTAAGCAATTCTACAACACTCGGCATGGAAAGATACTTCCGAATGTCTTTAATTCGATGGCATTGAAATGTAAGTTAAACACTTCGAAATTACGCGCGGAGACTTGGTCTATCGGCAAAGTGTATCTCAATGCGCGCGATGCATCCCCTAGCATTCACCCCAGAATATCATCAGACGCAGCTTCAGATAGACCTGAGCTGACAGTGACCGGGTGACAGCCGTGATCCGCAGATTGCGGAGCAATCCTCAGTTTCTCTTCGTACGCCTGCCGTATATACTTTCGCTTCTTTGCATAATCGCAGGAGTGGTCTGGCTTCTTCTCCTTCCCCTCGACGAATACGCCCGTCGAACATACATCTCCGAGAATGCGCTTTTGCCTGGCCAGGTTCATGCATACTTCTCAGGCAGCGAACAGAATATTTTTCGCGGGTACAAGAGGGAACTCGAAAGTTTGCTGAATTCTGGGAATCAGGAAGGTCAGGAGGCGAAGGATAGTGAATTGACACCAGTGTACGTCGAGGCGTTGCTACTACAACTTTCTACTGCTTAGCCGTGTGGTCTGGTGGTCCCATTGCTGATTCCAAATCTGCGACTAGAATTTCCGATCAGATACAGTCGATCTTGCGAGCGGCCGGGTTGAAAGTTGCGACGCAGAAGTACGAGTACACTTCTTCGGGTAACACGCATGAGGGACATAATGTTTACGCGATCATCCATGCGCCACGAGGCGATGCAACGGAGGCGATTGTGCTGGTTGCTGCTTGGAAGACCGCTGATGGAGAATTGAACTTGAATGGGGTCAGCCTTGCGCTGACGCTGGCAAGATACTTTAAGCGTGGGTCAAAACTTATTGCGATGCAGTGTGGAGAAGGGGTCATTCAAGCCGTGCTGATGACGATCGTCTCTAGGTTGGTCTTTGTGGTCCAAAGATATCATTTTTCTTTTTCCACCAGACAGCAAATCTGGAACTCAGGCGTGGATCGATGCGTATCATGACATGCAACCGTCTTCGGTTCAGCCTCTGCCACTGAAGAGCGGTGCCCTACAGGGAGGACTCGTTATTGAATACCCCTTCGATCATCGATTCGAGTCTTTACATATCGTCTACGATGGCGTCAACGGCCAACTGCCTAATCTGGATTTATTTAATACAGCCATTTCAATCGCTGGGGGTCAGATGGGAATCGGAACAAACCTGCAGGAAATGTGGGAGCATGACGATAGCTATCAAAAGCGCCTGCAAACAATCCTTAGGGGCATGGTCAAGCAGGGCTTCGGACACGCTACCGGGGCACATAGTAGTTTCATACCGTACCACATTGATGCGATCACTCTGCAGACGAAGGGAGATGGCTGGCAAGATGAGATGGCTCTAGGTCGAACTGTGGAGAGTCTCTGTCGCAGTCTCAACAACCTGCTCGAGCACCTTCACCAGAGCTTTTTCTTCTATCTGCTGATGCACACCAATCGCTTCGTCAGTATAGGTACCTACCTTCCAAGTGCGATGCTGATTGCTGGAAACTTCACCCTCATGGCGATGGCTTTGTGGATGCGTACGGGCTACTATATGCACGCTCAGGCGACCTCCACCACGAAAGGAGAATGTCCCCAGGATAAGAAGTCTCCGGTCGATCAAGTAACGAATACTGAGACAAATGGCGAATTGAATGGCCCAAATCCCAAGGAGCTACCCCGTCCTGGCAGTGTCCTGGAGCGACAGTTGGCGCTTCCGCTCACCCTAGTTATCGGGCTACACCTGCTTGGCCTGGTCCCTCTTTTCATCTTCAATAACATCCATCACAAGGTCGGTCTCCTGGCTTTTGCACTGCCGTGGTCCCGCAAGATCTCTAACATTGTCAACAGTACTATACGACCGCGACCTACACTTGTCTCGGAGCTGGGGTCATCCTCCCCCTCCTCGTGTCAGCCCTCTTGAACCATGGTTTAGGTTCTCCTCCAACAACTCAGCAATTTTTCCTGACTAAATCCTTCTCCCTCCTTCTTCTCGGCCTGTTCCTCTCTACCCTTGCCACATTGAACTTCTCTCTTTCTTTCATGGTTGGCCTACTCTGCGCACCACTTAGTTTCGTCAAGCGCATCAATCCCCAGACGAAAGCTGCTCTGCGGTACCCCATCGCTATACTTGGTTTGCTAGCCTTGAATGTCCTTTCACCTCCTGCGGTTCTCATTGGGGCATGTTGGTACTCAGGCGTGTCGGTTGAGATGGTTCTGACTCAGGCAGCATTCGGATGGAATGTCTGGGGGATGTGGACTCAGGTGGTTGTGTGGTGTGTCTGGTGGCCAGCTTGGATGGTTGGATGTGTCTTACTTGGATCATCTCTTCTTTGAAGCCTGGGGTCTGGGCTTGAACTTAGGGGTCTGGCTCGACATTCGGGCTAGTGTTTATGCATCACCGTCACATCATTCCACATGTATATCCTCCCCTTTGGTATTTTACAGTTTCCTTGTAGGTAAAGCTCATCCTTGACTGGAAAGGACCAATCGCTCTCGTAGTTTTCGAGTTATTGAGAGTGTTCTAGTAAGGTTCGTACATACATGCGAAATAGTACCCTTGTAACCCTCGAACGCCAGAAACATGGGCTCATAAGGATACCTATCATGTTACCTGGTCCACTTTCTAGGCAGCCCACACATCCTTACCAACTCCTTCGATCCAGTGACCCAGTTGATTCACACCAGCATCCCAATCCTTGAGCCTATTGCGCATACCTTCAATCTGTTTCATATCCAGAACCTTGGGCTGCACCCAGTGAATCTGAGCGACCTGCGCAACCTGATCAATAGCACCCTTGAGAAGACCCAAGGACAAAGCCTTCATGACCAGGTGCTCGATCTCCTCAGGCTTGACCTTCGTCTCCGAGGAGATCGACGCGAATGTGAGGTTGCGGTTGTGCGGGGGTCGACGGAAGACCATTTCTGTGAGGGCTGACAGGGAGATCTTCTGGTAGAGGAAAATGCGATGCTGCTCAAGTAGCTTGTTCTTGGAGATGTTGCCGGCCAGGACATCGTACGCAGTAAGGTCGCCGCGGTTGAAGGCAAACAGGAGGTCGCGCAGCCAGCTGTGCGGCGTCTCGGTGAGCGAGTCCAGGATCGGGTGCAGCAGGAGTTCGCCAAAGTTGTAGATTGTGTCGGAGACGAGTGCGGCAACACTCAGGCTGTATGCGCGGGAGACACGCTCTGACTCGCTGAGATCCTCCAGGTTGATGCAGGCTAGGTAAAGAAGGGCGTTTTTGTAATAGGCGGCGAATTCTTGTTTGGCCTTGACGTTCATGGTTAGTTCGCGAGCAGAGGAATCAATGCGAATCGGTCGCTCAACTTACGTGGTAGTAATCTGCGTTGACCTTGTAAAAGGAAGCGTGCACCACCGTCTCGACAGAGTCGAACGAGTCCAAAACCTTCTGGCATACTTCCAGATCTTTTTGCGCTCCATCCAAGTCCTGTAGTCGCTGCTTCACGTTTGCAACCTCCGCAAGGGCATACACGTAAGCTTCTTGTGTTTCGGCTTTGTTCACTTTGTCGGCAAGTGATGTAAGGAAGGAGAGTCGTTCTTGGTCATCTGTCACCCCATTGACTGTCAGTCAAATGCTGCCTTGCGTTCTCCCTTTCTAGCTAGAATAGAACATGGATCTCAAACAAACCTGCGCATTCCGTTGATGCCATCAAACCCAACGAGACGAACTTCAGCTGATTAATCTTGTCGGCGAAGCTCAGAACAAACGTCTTGAATATCGGTAACCGCTGAGGAGCGCTTTCAGGTAACTGGAAGAACTCCACCAGAGCGTTGGTCAATTGATGCCATAGTTTCCGTTCCCAGAAGTCTTCAAAGCTGAGGAAGAAGGCCTGGCTCTGCTCTGGAGCTCGTTGCAGCTGGTCTGCCAGGAAATCGGAGATCTTCTGGTTCTCCATGGTGGAGAAGTGCAGGAGAGATGCTGGTTTCGAGGGATACAAGGACACGGACTGTAGCTTGGAAGGAAGAAGAAGAGGCTGAGATATTTGAGATGAGGAGCTAATTAGTGGCCGATGAAAGGACTTGGAAAGTGTTTTAATGAATAGTGAGGGCAAGGTTGCTTAGGTCTTAGAGATGGCGGAGTTGCGTAGGAGCTTGGGCGGTGTCTCTGCGCCGCCGTAGTACCTCTTACTGGTTATGAGATGACCTCCCCACAAAGCTAGGCCTACAATGTACTCCGTCGCCTACTGCGTGTTTTGAATGCTTTTCAACAGGTAGCATCCTGACCCACATTTAAGCTTTCTCCTTATGTTATTTTAAGTACTAGAGAGGTACCCCTCTTGCGTATGGTAACAAGATATCAGTCCTACTAAACTGTTCCAGGACCCCGGTAGTGGATCTAGTAGTTCGCCTCTAGCAATGTGTCCGATATGTCTCCGAATTGCTGGTATATATTTGGCAGGTTTAGAGTTCACAGCCCAACACAAGACTTTATTACTCTATAGTAGCTATCTTGAATTGAGTGAAACCGATTGTAGCGCTCTTACTCTCTTCCCTTGCACATCTGCCACATCAATCTCTTCATATATCGCTCAGAAGTCTTCAAACTTGTCACGATGTCGGACTTTACTGAGTTGAACAGGCAATATTTCAGGTCAGTCTACGATCATGGCTGGATGCAGAGTACCTTTCTTACAAATTCACACAGTAAACTAGCTAGTTCCTACAGGGAGGAATTCCGACAAGGCCAGGAATTGATCTTCAATGAGGTTCAAGGGCGTCGCTCCTGGGTCAGTGATACCTGGAGTGACACCCAGTCGGAAAAAGGTCATAAAGTCAGGATGCTCGAGTATGCTTGCGGGCCTGGTGCTGTCTCCGCAGTATGTATTTCAAACAGACTTATAAGGTGACGGAGGATGCTGCTAAATCTGAAAACAAGGCGCTGGCACCGTTCGTCGACCATATTGTTGGCATAGACGTATCCGAAGAAATGATCAAGCAATTCAACGTCAACGCCCAAGAAACTGGCTTTGCGGATAAGATGCATGGCTACCACGGCGACCTCCTCGCTGAACCCGTGCCGGACAATCTATCTGGGCCTGAATTTTTCGATTTCGATCTCGTCGCTGTGAGCATGGCCCTTCATCACTTTGACAAGCCTGACATGGCGTTGAAACGCCTTGGTGAGCGGCTGAAGAAAGACGGCATGTTCTTGATTATCGATTTGGTACCGGAGGATGAACACTCAAATGGCCTGCACAATGCATTCCCACAGGCAAGCGCGACAGTTAGAACACATGGGTTCACCTTGGAAAACATGCAAAAATTGTTCAAAGACGCTGGAATGGGCCAGAAGTTCGACTACCAGGTCATTCAAGATCCGATAGTATTCAAAAAGGAGGGAAAAGAGTTCAAGAAGACTATTTTCATCGCTAGAGCTCAGCGCAATTAGGCGTGAGCTTCTCAAGCATGTTCGTTTTTGTATCCTACAGACTGTGATGGTTGTACGAATAACATGAGGGTGTTTGCAAGCTACAGGGTACCCGGCTCACTAGAGATGAGCTTCCTGTGGGAGCTCGCAGTCAGATACCCGAGCAGAATGAGGCTGCTTCGGATGGCCAAAACCTTTCCAGTGCCAGAAAGAGGTCAAGGGAAGATTTAGAGATAGGATTAGCGGTATAGATAGACACCGTCAGTTCATGGCTGGTCAACTTGGTCGTCCAATCAGAATTTCCGAATAGTCAGATGGGGATACGTGTTGAGGGCACAACATGGTACTATCCCAGAGTAGATTGGCGTTAATTAGTCTTTGAGTACAAATTTCGCTCGAAATTATCCAATTCACCTCATGGAGACGAATAGTCGGCAGTAAATTCCTACAGTGCAAGAGTGTTGATCGTAGGTCATTGATATTGCTAGAGGTTGCTGTCCGAATTCGGACTAGCGCAAAAGTCCCGTGCGTGCTGCAGTTCGCTCTCCGGAGAACGACTTTCGACCAGTCCAGCATCAAGCCCGAAACTTACCTGCCGAGCTGTGCTCTCACCTCCATCTCTCTCACAACCACGCAATACCGATCCGGACACAACACGGTGGTCTCATTCGGACCGCGAGCTGAAGAGAGACCATGCAGAAGTGCCGGGCCGTCAATTCCGCTCTGGGGTCGAGGGCATTCGTCCCCGCCCCTCGGGTCGGATTCCAAGTGCAGCGCCGGAATCTCCAGGATGTCGCGATTACTCGAACTGGGAAGCCAATTCTGAAGGTCCAGGGCGGACGGTGAGAGCAATTGAGTCGGAATTGTCCGGTAGCTGGGATGCTGACAGGCAGTTTTGTTATAGGTCCTCTCTTGGAGGTATGCTAGTCATCGCCAGCAATTCACGTCGCTTGCAGCTCGCCTAATATGAATACCTTTGCTTTAGGTCATACCGCCACTGTTTTCGGTGCTACTGGTTTCCTCGGTCGTTACATTGTCAACAAGCTCGGTAGGTCAACGAGGTGGCTCGCGGGGTTGAAGCAGACGTTGATTCGCAGCTAGCCAACCAGGGATGCACGGTTGTTGTTCCCTTCCGTGAGGAAATGACTAAGAGACACCTCAAGCCGACTGGAGATCTCGGAAGAGTTGTCTTCATCGTACGTGGACATCTAATTTCAGGATCTGGAGGCTGTTCCCTCTGGCTAACTAGAGCACGGTTAGGAATACGACCTGCGGAATACCCAATCTATCGAGGAGAGTGTCCGTCACTCCGATGTTGTCTACAACCTTGTTGGTCGTCAATATCCCACGAAGTGAGTGGCCGCGTCATGTTTCATGGGGTTCGGTAAGAGAGGGGGCACGGCTAATGCTTCGCAGGAACTTCTCCTACACCGACGTTCATGTCGATGGAACTGAGCGCATTGCCGAGGCTGTCGCCAAGTACGATGTTGACAGATTTATCCACGTCTCCTCCTATAACGCCGACAAGAACTCGCCCTCCGAGTTCTTCAGGACAAAGGTCCGTTTCGGCTCCCCAGCGAGCGGTGGCTGCGTGAAAATGCTGATTGATCGTACAGGGATGGGGTGAGGAAGTTGCTCGCTCAATTTACCCCGAGACTACCATCGTCCGGCCTGCTCCCATGTTTGGTTTCGAGGACAATCTTCTCCACAAGCTCGCCGGTGTCACCAACCTTTTCACTTCCAACCGCATGCAGGAACGCTTCTGGCCCGTTCACGTAAGCTCAACACCAAACTAACAATTCGGAGCGTGACGCTTATCATGTTACATAGGTCATTGATGTTGGCTCCGCCCTCGAGTTGATGCTCCACGACGAAACCACTGCCGGCCAGACTTTCGAGCTCTATGGGCCGAAGAATTACTCTACTGCGGAAATTGCTGAATTGGTTGATCGTGAAATCCTCAAGCACCGCCGCCACATCAACGTTCCCAAGGCCATCCTGAAGCCTGCGGCTCACTACCTGAACAAGCTCCTCTGGTGGCACACCATCTCCGCCGATGAGGTGGAGCGGGAGTTCATTGACCAGACGATTGACAAGACCGCCAAGACATTCAGCGACTTGGGAATTGAGCCGGCCGAGCTCAGCGACCTCACCTTCCACTACTTGGTAAGCCATTCGCCTTCATTCAAGTTTTGTTAACAATACTGATTCTTCCTACAGAAAGGCTACAGAAGCTCCTCCTACTACGATCTGCCTCCCGCCACAGAGCGCGAAAGAAAGGAGGAGAAGAAGTACCTGCACGTTCTTGACGACCAGTAGTTGTCCCTGTTTCTTTTAAGTGTGTACATAAGTTTACTAGACTCAGTCAATTTCCTTGTGTTATCCCCAGCGTGTTAGGTATATCCATTCCGTAATGACGTAGTTGAAGAGGTTCCAAGAGAGCCGTGGTACATACGGTAATTATATTTTAAAAAGACCTGGCTTAATCCATCAATTGGAATAGGGCATCTGCTGCAGGGCCAAACAAACAGGTCATAAACAGTCTCCTCGCGCAGCTCTGCTGAAGAATCCACCGATCAAATTACCTCGCTCCCCGAGCGTATCTTACCCCACACATATCAAACGAACGCCAGTAAATGAGCTCAGCAATTGAACATCAGCGAAAGATGACAACCTCACCTTCATATTCCTTCTCATCCTCATCGGCAACGCCCATCTTGCTCCTCAAGACCAAATCTAACCCGCACGATGGCTACGAGGAATTCTTCTCCGCTCACGGCTACAACCCCGCCTTCGTTCCAGTCCTCGAGCACCATTTCAACCAGACGAACCTCCGCACCGTCAAAGATCTCTTCACATCAGGCACTCTAAATGCCGGCCCGGGGCGGAAATACGGCGGGCTGATATTCACCAGCCAGCGCGCTGTGGAGGGGTTCGCGCGCTTAATCACGACCGAGGTGGATGGTACGTTTGCCCTGCCCTCAGCAGACTTCGTCATAAGAGCCAAGGGATGAGAGGAAAAGGATATGCACAAGCTAACGGGCTCCAATAGTCTCAATAGCGAGAGACGCATCCCGCTCCCTGATACTGTACACCGTCGGGCCCGCGACATCCCGCTCCCTCACAACGTTACGAGACACCCATCTGCCCCATGCGGTGATCTACGGCTCCGACGCTGGAGACGGTCAGAAACTTGCGCATGCGATCCTGGAGCATTATAATGCGCTGTATGATGGCGGAGATGCTGGCGCAGGCGCCCACGCACCGCCCACAAAGCCTCCCCTCCTCTTCCTCGTTGGCGAACAACGCCGCGATATCATACCCAGAACACTCATGGCTGAATCCCTATCTCCCGCTAAGCGGCTTCAGGTCGACGAGCTTGTCGTGTATGAGACGGGGGTGATGGAGTCCTTTGAAGGTGATTTTCGGGCTGCCGTGCGCGCCGGACAGGAGTATTTGGCTGATCGGGACGGGGACGGGGCGGAGAGGGTGATCTGGGTGGTTGTGTTCTCGCCGACGGGCTGTGACGCGATGCTTCGTGTTCTGGGTTTGCTTTCTACGTCTACAGAGTCCTTTGCGGGAGGTGCGGGTGCGCTGGTTGATGGGAGTGCAAGCGGGACGGAGAGGAGGGTCTTCATTGCGACTATTGGGCCTACGACGAGAGATCATCTTGTCAAGAATTATGGATTTGAGCCTGATGTCTGTGCGGAGAAGCCTAGTCCGGAAGGTGTTGGTGCTGGCATTGAGGCGTTCATGCGGCGGAAGGGGATATTATCTAGGCGTGCTTGATGACTGTTACTGTACTTGTGTTTTATACCTAGCCGTTTCGTCGCATTGGCGATGATTCCAAGGCGATGTAAAGATATAGTAATTCTTCAATATACCCAAGCACTATTATGGCCGACAGGGTCGGACTGAATGGAAAGACGGTATTGCACATCTGGAAGAAATTTCGTTCATCAAACCCGACGCGAGATACAAGAAACTTGGTATGGACGTTCTAGATTGACAAACAACTAGCTGGACGCCAACATAGAAATTTGCTCACAACAAAAGCATACGGCCGGCGCTGACCTTCTTTTCAGTACAACAGAAGGACCTAGGCGGAATCGGGTATTGTGGAAAGACGTTCAATGATGTGACGAGGCGTGGAAGTTGAATGCTGTTGAGGGTTGCGATACGTGAAATGTGTGAGCATATCGCTTGAGCCTTCTATGCGCTCATGACAATATGTGCAGGAGCTTAACCCATCCCCTGGATCAGCGGGTGAGATGCTTGAGCTTCATCCTGCCCTCAAGGTCTGCTGGAGAGTTGCCGTAGGATCGGAGACAGTCTAAGAGTACTGCACAAGACGCGCCAGTCTCTCTACCGCATGATTTCTTCGTATATCAGGGCTGCGGATCACTGGTCAGCGGTATTTACTTGAAACAAACGGATAAACGGATTACTGACTTTTCAATTGCTCCTTGCTGAGTGCATCCTTGTTCTTGTCAAAATCAAAGAAACCCTCGGGAATAGGGGGAGCCGTGGGCTCATCGTCGGGGTCGTGGTACGGCTCCAGATACGGATGGCGTAGAGCATCTTCGACCGTGATACGTTTTGCGGGGTTGAAAGCCAGGAGCTTTTCCAGGAGATCCAATGCTAATTCGTTGCTCTTGGGAAATAATGCCTTGAAGGGGATCTTCTTCTTGAAGGGAAGAGAGCGGATGTACTCTCGAGCCCGGCGCGATTTTATGCCGTAGTAGTCTTCCATGGTTGGTGTTCCGAGAACATCCAGAATGAGGGTCAATTGGTGATGGTCTGCTCAGTCAGTCGATGATTGCTTCACTAAAGGAATTCCCAAAACACAGCAACTTACAGTCTTTCCCGGGAAACAAGGGCTTTCCGCTCAGCATCTCGGCCAAGATGCAGCCAACACTCCAGACATCAATGGCTTTCGTATACTCCTTGAACGTCAGCATAATCTCCGGCGCACGGTACCACCGAGTCGCAACGTATTCCGTCATAAAACCTGAGTTGTCATCGGTCGAGGCAGCCGACCGAGCCAAGCCAAAGTCGCAGACTTTCAGGTCACAGTTGGCGTTGAGTAGCAGATTCGAGGGCTTCAGGTCACGGTGCAGCACGTTAGCTGAGTGCATGGCTTTGAGTGCACGGAGCGTTTGGTAGATAAAGTATTGGCAGTGGTCATCAGAGAGATCCTGGGTGCGGATGACACGATGCATATCGGTTTCCATCAACTCCTGTCCATGCGATCAGCCTTTCGAGGTCTAGACACGTGCGCGTGTGTGTTGAAGAATGTACCTGGATCAAATACACCTCATTGAAGCTCTCATAGTTGCGAGGTCTCTGAATATCCAAGATCGAAATGATATTTTCGTGGTTAAAGTAGCGCAGTAACTTCATTTCACGCAAAGTCCGCAAGCAGAACATGGAGTGATCGAAGGGCGTAATCTTCTTAATCGCAACTTTCTGGCCAGAGGGTTTGTGGATAGCCGAGCTGGAACAAGTCAGTACCCGAGCCTGATTGCCGCTATTGACAACAGAGATCACCCACCAAACGACGCCGTAAGCACCCTCTCCAATAACATCTTGAATTTCATATTGCTCAGAGACGTTGAAGGAGATCTTCCTCGATCCTCCTTGAGGAGGCTGCTGCACCATGGTTGCTAACTTTCAGCATCAAAGAAGGTTAGTCAAGAGCTCTTGGGTTACAAAAGTGATAGTCGCAAATCGGACCATGCTCAATGTCACCACCGCACGGTGCCTCTTTGTTGGAATTGCTCAAGAAGCCTCAGAACAGGAGTTGCCACTCTCCTGCTTGAAGGCCTCTCCAGTACTATTTGGCATGCAACCCGACGAGCCACAGTGGCTCGGAAACAGATAGTGAAAGTCAGCGCTTACATTCGTTTAAGGTGTGTAATCGTAGGTTTGGACGATAATTCTTGATTTAATTGTAGCCAGTTCTCATACCGCGGTCGCACTCGAACTGCTGAAAGTCGCCTGCAATCTGCGGAAGGCTTGAAGCGGGGTAAGATCCGTGCTGGGGGCTGAATGAGTATACAGCAGCGTAGTAATATGAAATCGAAAAGATGGATCAGATAGGCACGCTGGTCTTTCGAAGGTATAGGGAGTCGAATTCAAGTAATCTGGCTGATGAGCTTGAGATGTAGCCACAAAGCGCTTTGGATGAATGCGTCGACGTCCTAGACGGCGTCGGGTCAGTCTGATAGTTGAAATAAGCTTCCATATCAGGGGCCGTCAATGACTTTTTAAGGGAAGACGGAGACCAAGAAGGGTGAACGGGATCAAAAGACCATACCGAAGCTCAAGCTTTAGCTTCTGTGGTTTCCAAGCCTTGATACTTCCCCAGGTAACTGATAATGGCTACCTGTTGTTCCCCTGAATGGATTTAGCCGCTATCCTCGTTTGCCGTTCCGACAGCCAGCTTCGAGTGTATGGGATAGCTTGCAGAAGGAGGTACAGAGTATGTGTCGTTTAAGACACGTAGAAGACAAATGGCAGAGCGCGGGAAACAGAGGAGGAGAAGGAAGGTCGATTAGTATCGTGATGCGGAGGGGCTGGAGAAAGCAATAATAACAGGGAGCGGAACGGCCAAAGTGGGGTGGGGCAGCTTTTGGTCAGGAACAAGCAAAGGAATAGAGGGAAATAACACTTACCGAGAGATTCCCGAAGAGAAAGTCGGGGGGCATGTCACGAATGCATAGATGGAAGGAGTAGTAGCACCTAGGTAGATAGAGGAGGGATGTCGAGAGTTGTTTACAGGAATATAGAGTTGGTACAGGAGACCCAATATTTGTCGCTGATGATCGGCAGTGGTTATGATAGTAGTGACTTATCGATATGGACTCGATCTCAATTTCAGCGTTGACAGACGGTTTATATCGACAGTTACCTTCAATTCTTCAAGGAGTAGTCAATAGATTGTTGAAGTTTGGTACGAGAGGGAGCTGAACAGAAGAATTTCCACTTATTGTTGATTCTTCTTCTTATTGTTGAGTTTAGGGGGTGAAGAGACCTGAGGTAAGACAGGCACACGAAAAGTCCGGGTGTTGGCCGCGACTGAACCTTGGATCACGCAGAGAGGGGCCGCTGTGGATGTATATGCTAAGGTAGAATTATAGAATGATCATTAAGGGTTCTTCTTCGTCGATCGTATACGAGAGGCGCGAATAATCTGTGACTTGATATCTGGAGAGAGCCTTTGCAGCAGAAAATAATCACAGTTAATGAAGATGAATACGAGACAGGACGATGAACTCGTCAAGAATAGTTCATTCGTGATACCGTTAAGAGGCTATATTTGTCAAACTCTATGGGTACAGGTAGCAAATAGCAACTCTGTCCTACTATTGTGTCTATTATTGACTACTATCAAGCGAGAGACCCAGAACTCGCGATGAAGACCTGAGATCCCTCACTAAGAATAGAGGAGAAAAGCGCTCTTGATTTGGAACCCCACAAGAAATGAGCTGTCACTTCTCAGCCTGTCATTAATAGCACATTTAAACACCAGGCTTCAATCATCGGGTCATTCAAGGTACGGAGTAGATAGTGGATAGTTACGACTACGAAGGAGCAGTAGAGAACATTGAGACAAGTTACAGGCCACGATCCACTTGGATCCCGTCTCGATCAACTCTGTCTCAACCAGTGTTTCAATCCAACCATGGCAATGACACTAGTCGCCTTCAAACAAGCTAACAAGCAGGTAAATAGCTATCCAACACGAAACCCAAATATTTAGCCGCCACAGCGCCAAAGCCGCATCTCCTACGGATGGACACCCCATGATGGTCCCACCCTTACGGCGTGTTACAGGCCGTTCCCTTCAATTTCTCACTAGCAGCTTCCAACCCACCATCTTATTCCCACCAAATGTTGGCCAGACGAGGAGGCTGTGCGATCACAGGTCGGACCTGCACTTGACGCTACTGCCGAGTACGGTCGTCACTATCACCAGATGTTGGATAGGTATCTACCAGTCAATTTTGCTCACTGCCCAATGTCGGCAATGCTAAGCTGTGACCAAAAGTCTACCGTGCATAAGCGGCCACACAGAGTCACAGATGCCAGGGCAAGTGCAGCTCGTGTGCGATGAGACACAACGCCCAGTGATGAGCGCCAACGGACTGCAGCTTTAGGGGCATACCTATGTCCCCACGTACCTCCCTACTTACGAAGTACTCAGCATATAAATTTAACTCACTACAACATGCTCCCTCGTGACCATTCCAGTTAAAGGCAGAAGATGACTGGACGTGAGGAAGGAAAACAAGGATGAGAAGACACGGTCTACTAGATCTGGATTCTGTATGCACATATGGTAACTTGTAAGGAAAGAAGCCGTTCTCATCACACCAAAAGTGACCCTCACACTGAGTATTGAAATATAATGGTACAATGAGACCAAGGATCTACTCCAAATGATAAGTCAAGGCTCCGGTGTCGCTCGTTTCAAAATAAAATGACATGGCCATTGGAATTGTTGATGTATTTGCCATAAAGATTATCAGACTTGTAAAGATTATCATTACTGGACAACCTGTAGGCGTGATCAAGCGCGTCAGTCAGGATGAGCTTGGACAGCGACTGTGTCGAAGAGAAATGGGGAAGACCTCAAAAGAAATTGGGGTTTTCTCAAACCTTTTCCCGCAGAGAACTCATCCACTGCACCAGGCTGACGCTCTGGTCGGCCCTATCTTCCACGAGCATCGTCTGGGCCCACAGCCGAAGACCTGGCTCTCCATCTTCCTTGACCACATACAGGTGAGGCACCACGATGCTGCCAACGCCCTTGGACCGGTGGTCCCGGCTCTTCTCAATGACCGCCCGCACTCGTTGATTGAAGTCATTGTCAAGCTCTGGGAGGTTCTGCTTGCCCACGCGAAGTTGCGACTTGTCAGGCAGACCGAAGACATCAAGGAGGAGCTGGGGCACTGCGTCACGCCCGACCCAGAGGAACTGGGTCTGTCCGTCATCAATCAGGTAAAGACCGAACGGCACAATGCGTTCCGAAGACAGGTTGATTGGAGGAGGGAGAACAATCTCGCCGGTCTGCTCGTCTGGCAATCCTGCATTGTCAGGCATGTCATGTAGTGAATACATCTTCGGGTAGATGTATTGAATGAGAAGAGGAAGAGGGAGCGTTGACAGCAAGCACAGCGCTGCAGATCGCATATCAGTGGGTATTTGTGCGGATTTGCGAAGACCGAGCTTTGAAGTCAATGTCAGTCGGCAGTTTCACCCAGGATAGAACGGGCTGGTCCGGAGAACAAAAGGAAGGGGGGACTCACATTTTTGATCATCGCCAGGAAAAGAACAGGAAGACCTCTCAAGTTGGCAGGGAATTGTAGGCCGCCTCCGCTCACGCTTCCACCAGCAAGCTCCTTCCGATATGTCGACAGAAGTTCCACAGCCTTGGCTTGTAGGGCCTCACGGGCAGGTTCCAGTCCACTTGACAGAACCCGCTCGACAGCTTTGTGGCTGAAGTAAGTCGCAATTGCTTGTTGGTCTGCCGATGCGTATATATCGGCAAGGTTCTGCGTTGTGGGAAGAGCGAGGGTCAATACCCGAATCCTTCTCTCGCCATTGCATGTAGTGTGGAGGACAGCAGTCTGCAAGCAAACAATAGGCTTGGTGACGGTCTCATCAATAGCAACCTCAACAACGTATGCCTGGTCACGAGGGAACGCGGGGAAGGCGCATAGGTCGGAGCTGCGGTTGAAGAAGTTGCCATAGAAGGTATTCATACGTAACCCAGTCGTAGCACGGACACGGAGGACGGCTTCAAGCCCAATCTCTGAAGACAAGTAATCGGAGAATTCACGAGCGAATTTGATCGCGTCCTCTCCCCGTGCTGCATTCCATCCGGGATAGAAGTATGTTTGTCCACCAGTATACCTCGGCAGGTTGCTGAGGGATGCCACATCCTGGTATTGGGAAGAGAACAGGAACATGTCCACTGAGACCTGTGCCTTGGAGCACTCGACAGCGAAGCTCTTGTAGAAGCTGTTCGCCGTCTGGAGAAGACTGCTCTCTTTACTCGTCCCGAGGACTTTCTTATCCTCTCTCATGGTCAGAGAACCATGTCCGACATTGGGCAAAGACGAGCTCAACACGGTCATCTTTCCTCCCACCGGAGCAATCAACTTGTAGCCCGCCCGCAGAGCCGATCCCATGGCACAACCATTATTCTGGGTGCTTTGGAACATTTCCTGTAGTTTGTCGAGGAAGGTCTCAATGTTCTCCCGGCATTCACTCAGAGTCACCAGGAGGTCGCCTGGAATAGGGAGGAAAGGCTCGTCCAGATCGCTGATAACGAGCATTCTTGGATCAGAGTTCTCCGACCCGTCTCTGGGAATACTGAAGTAATGAAGGCTAGAGTCGACTGCGATGAAACCCAGCCGAGTGCGACGGTCCGCATTGGGGATCCTGTCGAGGCTTTCTTTGATGCACCTTGCACTAGTTGCCAGAAGACCATTTGTGACGGACGCATAGCTCACGTCGATCAGGAAAAGATACACGAGCGGCTGAGGAGGACGAACCATGTACTCTTGGGGAGCAACGAATTCGACTACCGCGTGGTTGAGATCAGCTCGCAGGGAGCGGTCCGCAGGCTTCTGCAAAGCAGCATCCCAATCGAACGCCTGGGGCACATCATTTGTCAGGTTGCACATATTGCAGCGCCAGCGATGGCCATGGTCCAGAAAGGTCACAAATGGGTTGATGTAGGATCGGCAGCGTCGACACCGCGAGATGACCTGGTCTGGAATGACTGGAATCGGGTCTTCCGCATCATGCAGAGCGGCATACGGCTGAATGACAAGGGCAAACGGCAACTTAGATTTCTTGAGGAGAGAGTGCGTTGTCGGCACGGCATTCAAGGTCGATCGGACATATTTCGGAGGACAATTCGCTGTAGGAGATGGGTAAACGCTGGTCTAGAAAACGAGGCGGTCAGCAATTTCACTTCCTGGGTCGGATCATGCGAGTGACGTACACCTGGAGGGAGAACGATCGGCGGTGGAGGGTAGTCAAGCTCCGCGACATTAAATGGTTGAGTGAGAAGGTCTGTAGGATAGAGCTGGTTGAGAGGAACGGGGCGCGGAGCCTGGGGAGCCACGGCGGCCTGCGGAGGCTGCGGTGGCATGAGGTGGGGTTCGGTCACGCCCATCGCGCCGAACTGCTGGGTCATCTGTGCGATTCCTGGAGTAGCAAGGGGAGTATATCCCGGCGCTGTTGCATTCATCTGATTTGGGTCCGCCGCATATACAGGTTGTTGATATCCCGCAGCCTGCGGCTGAGGGGGGTATGCACCGTAACTGCCACCAGCGGGGAGTTGTCCCCCAAGTGCAGCATTGGCACCAGATCCAATTTCAAAGGCTTCCCCAGCATATGCTCGCTTCTTCTTACCACCTGCATGACCTTGGGGGGGAGCTCCGGCGGCCATGCCCGCGTGTTGCTGAGTGGGAGACCCGTAACCGGCCGGTTGACCATACCCTTCCTGGGGAGGATAGCCCCCTTGTGGTGATGCCATGAAGGACGACGCGTGACTTCTTTGTGTATGAGTAACTTAAGTTTTCAATCCGTGCGAATTCCGAGGGGAGGCTAAGGGATCTTGAATGGTCGCGCAACTTGTCACAGCTTCACTACCTTACTAGTCAGCACTTGTCTCGAGCGAGGGGCGGGGAGATGATCAAAGAATCGGGGCAATCTGCGTACCAACAAGCAGGGTCACGCTTCAGACGAACGTGGAATACGAATCCAAGGTATCATAGGCAGATGCCGCACACGAATGCAGTCGACGTGTTCTGGCAGAGTTCGGGATAGCTGTAGGTAGATAATGGAGGTTCCTTCGAAATGGATGGTGTACGGTGGCCTTTGCGGCTGCTGTTCCCCTTGGACCAATCAGACCCCACGAGTCTAACCGAAGTTCACAGTCTACCAAAACACTCCAGGTTTCCCAGTAAATCACAAACACTTGCTCCAGAGATAATTATCGGGTGGGATGCTTTTGGTTCGAGAGCTGAGTAGCAGAGATATTTTACAATTCTATAATCCTCGGAAATCTGTCCGAGGTTGCTGGTTTGTTGGCATAATCAATAAGTGTCCGGAGGACTAGCGATGATCTCATAGGGAGTAAGTAGAGAGGTACATCGTTAGGGAATGTCTCGACAAACAAAATGGAACCTGGGTGAAGTTGGCATCGCGCAGGTAAAGAGATGATCACCTGAAGAACTGAGATCGCATTTAAGCATGATGTATATCATGTAAATACTGGGTTCCCTATAAGACTCGACTTTCATTACAGGTGGTTGACGCCGACAGCGCATGTGGATTATATATTCTTCTTCTTCCTCGAGTGAATTCACAGTCAACCCCTGGTACTTGAGGATTCGATTTCCACCATTAGTTGTTTATACCTCTGCACCGTAGCGCTTACACAAAGGTCAAATGAGACAAGCAGCTGCTCAGTTCTATGTGAAGGCCATGAGATGGAGGTATGCCTGGATTCTCAAATGAGATCAATGAGTAGTAGGCAATCATTGAGTATGGCTCGGATTGAATAGAAAACCACTACCTATAAAAGGCATCACTAAACAAACTCCTGATTCAACTAATTGACCCCCTATCTAACTGCAAATCGCACTGAGAAGGGTATTCTCCATATCCACCCTCGTACTAGTAAGATGCGTGCGAGGTTGCCGTGCCAACAGCGCCTGACCGCTAAGCATCGCACCAGCTCAGCACATCCCTGCCTATCTTCCAAGAGCACGGCCGAGTAAGTAACTTCTCTGACAGCAACTCAGTCCAAAGGTGCTTAGCGGGTTTATATTTTTGCAGTGAAGCGTATTTCGCTAAGCGCTATTTTCTTCCTCGCTCTAATCGTGGTTCATTGGCTTTAGTTTGTGCGTTTGGGTCTTTGATTTATCGAGTCCACCGTATCTTCACCTTGCTCTGATTTGGATTATATTCTCCTACCCCGATCGTGCATCCATTCGCGGAGTGATTCGAGCGCCTCATTGCTATGCGAAACCTAAGAACCCTGGAGGTCACCTCTAGTTTATTCTGAATTGGAGGAACGCACACGGTCGAACTATTAGCTCAGATCTCGATCAACGGTACTTCCAGTCGCGTGGGAACTGCGTTATCAAACGAGAAGGCCCGATAGAACGAGCGTCTAACAGATAATATGAGTGTTCGAGTCGTGGCCCGTGTTAGGCCACTTCTGAAAGCAGAGCGTGAGCAAGATGTAATTCTTCGCACTGGTCCGTCAAGTCATACTTTACCGCCAAAGGGCGACCAAAAGAGCTCCCGGGGCAATTCGGCGGTTGCAAAACTGAGGGACCGAGATACAGTTGTCAGGATCCCCAATCCCAAGAACGAAAACGAGGAATACTCTTTCCAGTTCAATGCCGTTTATGATGCAGATGCCTCGCAACAAGAGCTCTATGATGCCGAGGGTTCGTCATGCATCCCTCTGATCTGACCGCTATGATGCTGACGTTATTCCTTCAGTTGCTCCCACCGTCAAGCACCTCTTCAACGGTTTCGATGTCACAATATTTGCATATGGGGTCACCGGAACGGGGAAAACACATACTATGCGAGGCGGTAAAAGCCTGGCGGAGAGAGGTGTTATTCCGCGTCTTCTGAGTAGCATATACAGACGCAGCAAGAAGATCGAGAAGGACAGCGAAGGAGAAACAACTGTCAAGGTTGCCTTGAGCTACTATGAGATCTACAATGACAAAGTCTTCGATCTGTTTGAACCCCCAGAGAAGAGGACACTAGCAGGGCTGCCTCTTCGGGACAATGGCGGGAAGACTGTAGTCGTAGGCTTGACGGAAAAACCGTGCACCAGCCTGAAAGAATTCGAGAGCCTGTACGACCATGCAAATATCAACAGATCCACATCTGCAACAAAGGTCAACAGACATATCTTCGAAAATCAGGATATATTAGGCGAGGCTAACTTTGTTCTTAGTTAAATGCTCATTCATCCCGATCGCACGCCATTCTGTGTGTGAAAGTGACCATCAGCTCTGGTGACAAGGTTCGCATCAGCACTGCATCTGCTATTGACCTCGCTGGGTCAGAGGATAACCGCCGGACGGACAACGACAAGGAACGCATGGTTGAATCAGCCAGTATTAACAAAAGTCTTTTCGTTCTTGCGCAATGCGTAGAAGCAATCAGCAAGAAACAACAACGAATTCCATACCGTGAGTCGAAAATGACGAGGATATTGTCTTTGGGCCAGAACAATGGCTTGACCGTCATGATCCTCAACCTCGCGCCAATCAAGTCTTATCACCTAGATACACTCAGCTCTCTAAATTTCGCAAACCGTACCAAGAAGATCGAAGTTCGCGAAGTGGAGAATGAACCTATGTTCAAAGGACCACCGAGGGTCGTGGCACGAGCCTCAACGGCAAATGCTCAGCGGCAGCCTCTTCGGCCATTGACGGCCTCTGTCAATGTCAACTTGACTGTACCAATCAACAAAGATACATCGAAACCTGCTGACGGCAAGCCGGTGAAAGCGTTCCACGTGTACTCGGACAAGTCCCATTCTAGAAATTCGGCGCAATTCAAACGAGTTGATGGGCCGAAGAGGTCTTCATTGAGTTCTGATCTTCACGGAGCACACCCGAACCGAACATCGAAGACTACTCGGACCGCGCAGACATCTCTGCCGAGCAAACGGCAGGAAGAAATCTCCACAGCAATGATTGAAGAAATGGTCGAGAAGAAAGTTGAGGAGATCCTTGCTGCCCGGGCTGTCAGTGAGCAATCGAAGCAGACTCAAGTCTGTGAGATGAATGAACAACTGCAAAAACGTCTGGAAATACTGGAGCAGCGGATTGAAGGCACAGAGGACGCCAGAGCCGAAGGACTTTCGTACCTACTCATGGGCAAGCAACACCAGGCGCGAGGGGAGGACTTCTCGGCCCTGAAAATGTATCAGCTGGCGCTCCCTTTCTTTCCAAAGAACGAGAAGCTCGCGACCAAAATTGCCGCTCTGAAAGAGCGCATTCAGAGCAGGCAGTGCGAGCAGCAGACCACCGAGTCCACTGGCCATGCGCCCTCAGCGCACAAAACCGGCCTCGGAAGCATCTTGTCGATCAAGAAACAGCCAGTACGTGCAGGCACAAAACGCCAAGCTGCTGAATCTGACGAAGATTGCGAAGAGCCTGAAGGGAGCCTAGCTCATTACAGTGATGACGATCTTCTCGAAAGCTGTCAGCCGAAGCGCTCAAAGCGTACCAGAACCAAAAGCCCAAGTAAAGACAGCCCAGATGAACCGGATTCGCCTGGCACGCTTCGCTATCCGTTACGAGCAAGGCGGGGACAGTTGCCAAGTGAGGTCATCTGTTCTGGCTGATTCTTGTGGTGTACTCAGCAGGCTTAGAGGACGGCTTTTGTCTTCTGATAGACCCCCTCATTCGCCAATTGTCTTTCGCAGCATCCGCATCACGTTGCGGCAGATGGTTGCAAACAGCCACCCCTCGCCATATGTCGAACATGGACTCAAGGCCTCCATGCAGGCCAGGCTCTGGTCCTTGCTGAAGCGCGGAACGCGACGGAGGGTGGTGACTCCGCATGGAAAGATACTTTCCGCAGCTTTGGAATACAGATATGAGGCACCTGCCTCGCTAGTCGAGACGTCAAAGCATATCAGCAATCGACGTCATGTGAAATAATATGCATCAAACATACTCATTCTGTGTAAAACCTTGATCAGCCATCCACTTGTGGGCAAGCAGGTTGTTGACCTACTGGTACAATAAGCTTTCGAGGCAGAGGAATAACAGTCAAATTTCAGGCCATGAGTACGCAACTAGCCAGAGAAGCATGACTATAGGTGGAGGTAGTTAAGTGTTTCGATGGATTCTACCTGATCCTACCTCGTGATAACTTAGGTACTAAGTTGCATGCCATGGCCAATGACAAGGGATCAACAGCCAGAAAAAAAAATGAAGGACCTTAGACTCGAACCGCCTGCCTCAGGACACTACGTACATACCTCTACAGGAGCAATAAAGCCAATGCATGTTGCGTTTTGTTCTAAGACTGCTGGTTCTTTAGACTTACGCATGTTTTCCTCGAGCAGGCATACGGCACAATGACAAATGGATCAAAAGCTCTCCCTTCAGAGGCAGGGAAGGCTCATAAGCATCAGACGAAGCTAATCGCCTTATTCTATAGTACATCGAATTTGCAAGATGGAAAACCCCAAACGGTCGCTATTGAATTTATGCATAAAAACACTGCATCTTACTTCTTCTCAACAACCTTTTCAATGATAACTTTCCCCTCCTTGGTGAGCGTCGCGATACTCTGGCTTATCCCTTTCATTTCATTTTCCAGTTCCTCGATTGTCCGCGACGGTCCAGGACCTGCATTGACAGCCTCATGGGCGACGTTTCTGAGTTCCTCTCCATCTACCTGTGGTTGTTCAGTAGGTTTTGTAGGGTCGAAGGTCAGTCCTCTCGGCGTATCCGCGATTTCGTTGATTTCACGGGCAGACATGATATCATTGATACGAGGTCCACGGGTTTGCAAGAGGATCTTTGTAGGGCCGTCGAATTGAAGGAAAAGCTGGTCACATATTCGGTTAGTTCATGGTGTGAAGACGATTGCTAGTGGGCTCATACCCTGTCTCCCCAGATGGTCATTCGTGACCATGTGCGAACCTTGTGCAGTATTTTCATTGTCGTCTTCCATGTGTCTGAGTCTGCCATGTCCCGGATGAACTTGGAGTTCTGGAAGAGATTAGGCAGGCTCTTGAGGCCTGGAACCTGGAATTTCAGTGTTGTCGATTTGAAACGGTATGGGCGTGGTGGGTTGGAGGTCATGGTGTAGGCCACCACATTACTACAATGTGTTAGAGATACACGCGTCAAAAGAAGAGAGACGTGCATACCTGGGGTGTACAATGTATTGTTCCCCGGCCTTCAACTCGACTGAATATAATTGGCCCGCGCCAACCAGTGCCAGCAGCCCTCGTCCCGTCACCTCTGAACTACCCCAGTGGGCCAAGCTCTGCCTAAGTTAGCGCAGTCTTCCCTCATAGATATATAGGGTTAGCGGACCAGGTTTGTGTTGATCGTTGGCCGGACAGTGAGAGTGCGACCAGTCCAGGCGAGCAATGCTCGTCTTTGAGCAATCATCCAGTCCACCGAGCCATCGAGGCGGACAACCGCGAAAGAGGTGACTGGGGATCGAACGGAGACCAACGCCGTTACTGGACTCGCCGACGATACCTAGCCCGATTTTAGCAATGACTCGTTCGCGCATGATGTCTTAGAGCTCCAGACCTTCTGGTAGAGAAATGGGATGCCGACGGCGGCTCTTCGGAAAGGCTCAAGAACGCTTAATGTCGAGACCACCTGCAAATCAAGCCGAGAGCAGTCAGCAGGGTGACCTCAGCGAAAGCGTGGAAAATGACAGGTCTTCTTCATACATTGTCTGCTTTCCCACTTAATCCAACCAGTGTCCCTCGTCGAGTATAAAGATTCTGTGAAGCGGAAAGCGAAACTGAGAGCAAAGAGTAGGGTGCGCCAATGACATCGAATCGCGCATCTGTCTCAAATGCTGTTAGCGAGGGTGTCTGCACTCAGGACAACTGCAAATGGCGCTATCATCTCAGTATGCACATACCGGCTGATTCTGCCGAGCTTGGTGTGTCGACAATGGCGAGCTGATCCCCATTAACTGCTCCTGGTCGCTCCGAAGGCGCCGCGCGGATCTGTACGCATCTCGTCTGCCATCGGGGAAGCGATGCAACATCCCGTCGCGCCCGCGGAGGGCCGGCTCGGATGGAGGATAGAGTCCGAACACCTCCTTTCAAGGGTTGACTCATCCTTGAACCGACAGCAAATTTTCAAGACGTATTGCGAAAAAGCGAGTGTCAGACTATGGGGCCGGCCGTGAGTGACGCTCCTCGATTGCCCGGATTTCAAGATTCCCAATTGGGTAAAGCGTTTGGCTGGAACTCAACACCGCCTTGGAGGTTGCTCTTCTATGAGCGTAAACTCGAATGTCGCTGGAGATTCTTTAAGTAGATATCTAGGAGCTTGATGATGGACTGAGCAGCTTTCAATTGCTTCTACCAATGAAGCAAGTCATAGGAGATACTGTTGTGTGCCCATCCAAAAATGTGAAAACATCTCTAATGCGGTCCTGTGATGTCACATGCGAGAAAGGTCCCTGCTACGCGATAAACCTGCACTCACTTTCTTATTTCCAGCTAGGATTTGAGATCTTGCAGCAGGAAATAGATGTTCATTCTCTTCTGTTGGTTCATTTCTACTTAATCAAGCTTGAAACTATTATAAGCACTTCATGGATCTGAAAACACGGTGCGGAGAAATTGCGCTGTCTGTAATACCAGCGTTCGTGTGTAATTACCGGAAGAAGCAAATTGGCGATTGCGACAGAGCAACGCATTTTGATGTTATCTCTGCCATTACGTTCTTCTGAATGTCTTCGGGATCTCCTCCTTTTTGTTATCATCTTTCTTGAGTTCCCGCAAAAGTTGTTGATCAGATCTAGCAGAAGTAGTTTCTCATGCCGAGAGGGTAACTGAATCCGGGAGTACCTCACGAGCAACGCAGATTGTCCCCGCCGAGCTCAACCTCCGAACCCGGCGGTTTGCATGGCCAGCGAGCTATTTACACCCAAGAACACACGTCTACGATGGTCTCCTGACAACACATCGGAGTGAAGACCGTCGTCAGATAGGATCTACGGCCATAATGCTGCCCGGAGCAGCTCGATCGCCATGCCTGCGTCTCCCCAGGCGCTTCGCCCGCGGTGGTCTCGCCGTTCCGCGCACAGCGCTGTGGGCCACCGCTTGCTACGGGATACAGTTTAAAGCATTTTCCTCAGCCAACGGCCCGTCGAGGAAGGAGGCACCTAAAGATCCTGCATCGAAATTGAAGCCTGCGAACCCCATACCTACCCCGGCTTCCGCCAGTGTGAACCCACCGAAAGATTCACGAAATGCCACGACCGCGAAGAAAGACCTCCTCAGCGAGACGACGGTTGCGAACAAGGAACAAAGGAAGGCAGACTGGGCTATCATCAAGGAAATGGCCAAGTATCTCTGGCCAAAGGTATGGCACCGTAAGGCCTTTATATTCTGGCAATACATGGGTGTTGATTTGTATAATGCAGGATGACTGGGGGACCAAACTACGTGTCGGAACTGCGCTCTCTTTGTTGATTGGAGCAAAGGTAAGAGGACTTTGAAGGTCAAAATTATCAGATGACAGCTCACAAAGGGCACCTAGATCTTGAACGTGGAAGTTCCCTTCTATTTCAAAAACATCGTGGATTCGATGAACATCGACTTTGCGACTGTCGGCGGAACAGCATACACCGTGGCTGGTTCAATGATTATTGCATGTAAGCGATAGCTGCTTGGCGGGTAACTATACAATAATGTCTGACAAAAACGCTTTTTAGACGGAGCTACCCGAATCGGCGCTACTCTATTTCAAGAGCTTCGCAACGCTGTCTTCGCGAGCGTGGCCCAGAAAGCAATTCGCAGGGTTGCGCGGAATGTCTTTGAGCATTTGCTGCGGTTGGATCTGAACTTTCACCTCAGCCGCCAGACTGGTGGATTAACAAGAGCAATTGATCGTGGAACGAAAGGTATCAGCTTCTTGCTGACGTCCATGGTTTTCCATGTGGTACCTACTGCTCTGGAAATCTCGCTCGTTTGCGGTATCCTGGTAAGTCGCAGTAATTGATCGTAGGCAGGACTGCCCGGCGACTAATAGTGCTAGACATACCAATACGGATTCCAATTTGCTGCGATCACAGCAGCAACGATGGTCGCATACACTGGCTTCACCATCACAACTACTGCCTGGCGAACCAAATTTCGAAAACAGGCTAATGCAGCTGATAACCGTGGAGCGACGGTGGCTGTCGATTCTCTGATCAACTACGAAGCTGTCAAGTACTTCAATAATGAACAGTATCAGGTGGCGCGCTACGATAAAGCACTCAAAGCTTATGAAGATGCTTCCATCAAGGTCACGACGTCGCTTGCCTTTCTGAATTCCGGCCAAAATATGATATTCTCGAGCGCACTGGCCGCAATGATGTATCTTGCCGCCAACGGAGTCGCCAACGGAAACTTGACGGTTGGCGACCTGGTTATGGTCAATCAGCTGGTCTTTCAGCTTTCAGTACCTCTTAATTTCCTCGGATCAGTGTATCGTGAACTCCGTCAGTCTTTGCTAGATATGGAGACGCTGTTCAATTTGCAAAAGGTCAACGTCAACATCAAAGAGAAGCCCAACGCCAAACCGCTCCAGCTCCATAAAGGAGGCGAGATCAAGTTTGAAAATGTCACCTTCGGCTATCACCCCGACCGTCCTATCCTCAAGAACGCTAGCTTTACAATTCCTGCAGGACAGAAGTTTGCTATCGTGGGCCCTAGTGGATGCGGCAAGTCCACTATCCTGAGACTCTTGTTCCGATTCTATGATGTTCAGGAGGGTCGGATCCTGATTGATGATCAAGATGTGCGTGATGTATCTCTTGAGAGCTTGCGCAAAGCGATTGGAGTTGTGCCGCAGGATACGCCATTGTTTAACGACACCATTGCCCATAATATCCGTTATGGAAGAATCGATGCAACCGATGAGGAAGTCCACAAGGCCGCTCAACGAGCACGAATTGATGGTTTGATTCAGAAATTGCCCGAAGGGTATCAGACGGCGGTGGGAGAAAGAGGTATGATGATTTCAGGGGGTGAGAAGCAACGATTAGCCATCTCTCGCCTGATTCTGAAGGATCCAGAGCTATTGTTCTTTGACGAAGCGGTATGATATGCGAGGACCCAAGTTTGGTTTTGAGTTATGAAATGGCTGACTGAAAGAATACAGACCTCCGCCCTCGACACATACACGGAACAGGCACTGTTGCAAAACATCAACAGCATTTTGAAAGAAAAGAAGCGCACCAGTGTGTTCGTGGCGCACCGACTGCGAACTATCTATGACAGCGACCAGATCCTCGTCCTCAAGGATGGACGTGTGGCAGAAATGGGATCCCACCGAGATTTGTTGGATCAGAATGGCATCTATGCTGAGCTGTGGAGTGGTGAGTATACTCCGCAGGAATATGAACATACGGATTGAACTGGAGCTAATGATGGATTGTGCAGCCCAAGAAATGTCTCTGGCACAAGATCTCGAGCTTGAACGGGAGACTGAGCGTGACGATGTGGAGCCGAAAGAGAGGGATATGGCGCCCGGGCCAAAAGCGCAACAATAGTAAAATACCTCGTCAACCTTCCTTTGATTATTGTCGATCGGGTCAATCGATGTACATATATAATTCTGGATTGATGCGACTGTACTCCGTACGTATATGATTGTCTAAACTAGACGAGGGCACAAAACTGTTGATCGAGCTTGCTTTTCTCTGAGCGAAGCGTATGTAAACATTATACAAGTGACGAACCGATCAATTCCGTAGAGGACGAGGCTTCATCCAGAGTGAGATCTGGCAAAAGGATTTGCTAGATTGATTTAGCCACCATAACAAATTGTACAGAAGGAGTGTCTTGGGCGCTGAAGCAGGTAAGTCCGTTCATACCCCAGCCAACGTGGGGATCGAGTATGTAACTCAGAAAACACTGGACAACGACACTAGTGATACTCCGTAGCAAACCAGAATCCTTGCCTGGGCGCTGTCAATGGTGACGGGCTCATAATCACTAAAAGAATTTTATTAGAAGAAGACAGTTGTCAGTTTAATAATGTACGAGATAATGAACTCTTAGATGAATTCTCGCTATATCGCTATCTTTCCCTCTTTCCATCCGTGCGCGCCACATGGTTTTTGGACCACCAAGTCCAACGCACTTATTCCCGCTCAGCTCAATATCCCGCATGGTTTCGTATGATATGGAGTACTTTCGTCGCACTATTTGGGTCCATCGCACCAAAGACACCAAAGAGAACGCCAGAAATCAGCCAGACTGGCCGAGAAGTTGGCCTGGAAGGCCTTGGGAAGCGCATTGGGGCCATAGACGGGTTCTTGGGCCATGAACTACGCCTGAAATGGGCAAGCGGGACCAAGGGAGTGTGGGACTGAGACCCCTGGCTAGTCCGTTCCAGGACTAGCCTCGCGTCATTTTTCCCCTCGAGCCACGTATTTTCGCTATTTTTCCATGGCGAACTCCGCACTAGATATTACTATTCTGGATTTACTAGGCTCATGCTGGTTTAGACGCTCACTAAGTCAGGTACAGTGCCCTGTTCTTTGCACGTAGCCCGGGCAGCCGTGGGTTGACTAAGTAGTATCGAGTCGGTAGATAGATACTAGTACTGCTCCTGACTAGTGTCTACTATGGAGTATCGTATCTACTCCTCTCTTTTGTTGTTCACAAACTCCCCTTTCCCTCTGCTTCCATCTGATCGCTTGCCAATTCTCTTGTGCTTTTCCACAGAGTATTACAACTCTCTAGACTACAGTAATACTCCCCTCTTTTTATTTTTCTTTCCTTGCCAATAGTTGATTTGCTACATACTTCCTTGTGGTTAGCGTGCACTCAACCACCAATTGTATTGCTTCCCACATTCTTTGCAGCTGCCATACTCCCGTTCACATACTATCAACCAGCCATCGCTCTTTTTGGCGCTAGACTATTGAGCCCACTATCATTCATATATCCTTACTATCACGTCGGCTCTGCGATTAATCAGATATCTACCTACCGTCCTATCGGGTTGGCTAGCTTGACGATTCGACGTCCTTTATTGAAAGAGACTTTTCGCGCCACGACCCGTTTAGCCTTTCTTCCCCAGGGTGCTTCTTGGATTCCGTCCTATCGCCGTTTTCCCCTCTTTCATCTTACTTTCTCTCTCAGCCTTCCCCTGAGAGGTACGGTCTTCTTTCTCAATTGCTTCAACCTCTTAAATTTGATTTATAAATCTACCTCTTTTATTTATACATATACCTTGCGAACGGCACCATCACAACGTGGGCCCGTCTTGAATCCGAGTATCGCATTAATCTCCGGTTCTTTGTGATTGATAACGACTCAAAGCCGAGTCCCTCTGAGACACAATGGGTTTCATCGAGAAATTGCAAGCAAGTAAGTCTATTCGAGTCCTCGCTGCTATTGAATAGCAATTCCATATCCCTCTGAAGACAACCACGAACTTAATTGTCTCCTAACATCCCATCCGCAGAGATCGAGCTCTACAGATTAGAGCAGCGCTATGCCCGTCGCAAGCACCGCAGCACATTCTCCGGCGTCCAATACGTCGACGGTGAATATGTCTATTCCAACGGCTCGAACTCGCCAACAGGAACCGTCTCCAAGCATTCAACAGGAAGTTACTGGAAGACCCCAACCTGGGGTGGTTCCGGTTCCGAGTCGCGATGGCGGTGACGAACCGACCTGACGCGGAATTTTTTTATTCTTTTCCACTTTTTTCCATTTGCCCTTGTATATTCTCAGCATTATGTTTGTGCGGAGGATATGATGACGTTTCCGATCACATATGAATGCTTGCTGTTCGATTTTCTCGCGTTCTTCTATGGGGACGGACGGCCCGCCCCGAAGCGACCTAGAAGACAGGCGCCCTTACTTCCCTCCCACTCGTGATCTGTGATCATTTTAGATCCAAGTCAATGGACTTGGTCACCTTGTTGAATGACCTGATTTCATACCGATTTACCACTTGGCCTACCTCCCTGTCAACCATCTCTGCATGATCTTCTTTCCTCTCTCGGAGATTTGACTTGGGGAACATGACACTCCCGCGCCTTACTCTTTCTTCGACCTTTTCGATTTTTTGGACATTCTATCTTCCTTTTCTACTTTATTATACGTGAGTGTATGCGAAATTAGCGAGTCGTCGCAATGACTTATACGGAGTGGGTTTTCTCCCGTGGCGAGCGCTGGACAACTGTGCATAGGGTTTATACTCGATTAATCTGAGTCAAATCACTCTAGAGCTTTGAACAACCCTACTTGCTGTTCCACAAGTACTGCAATAAATACACAAGTAAACTGTAGTAACGTCATCTGTATGGATATCACTGGGTATAGATAAAGTCTGGCTCCCGAACCACGCGCACTTGGGTCAACGACATTCCACGTATCAGACATTTGGTTATGCGTCAAAGAAAGAGGCGGACAGCCGGAACCTATGAAGCGCAAATGGCATCATCATGTTGTAGCACTCAAGAAAGATGAACAGCACATAGCCTGATTGTGAGCAGACAACGCTAGTTTCTCTCAACGCTTGGACCTTCTGCTCCCAATACCTAGACGGCCGAGATTAGGAAGCCCCGACTTATTCCTCTGCGTACCGCTAAGGAGCGAGCCACGGTTAGGTGTGGCAGAGTCCCCGGGGCTATTGCGCCCACCCGAGGCCCCCATGTCGGGTCTGTTGCCTCGAGGCGAGTCCGGCAGCCCACGCTCCTTGCCCCTGTCGGCTGTTGCAGCGGCGGACAGGGCGGCAGTGAGGGACGGGTTTCGTAGTCCTGCGGTGCTGCCGTCCTGGTCGAACTGCCGTTGCGAGGCACGTTGCGCGCGGCGGGCTCTCTCCTGGACGGACTTGAACTTGTCGAGGAGTTCGACCCACCGGATGGTATTTTCCTCGCGGCTTTTCAGTCGACTGCCAGTGGCACGTTCGTAGCCTGATGATGAGGATGAAGCCATGCTCGTACTGGTTCTTTGTCAGCTTAGGTTCCTTGTACCAGGTGAAATTATCCCTTACAGTCGAGGGCCGGTGTGCAGGAGGCCAATACTGCTAACGCTGTTTAGACGGTTCTTCAACGCAGCAAATGCACTGCTTTGAGGGAGGAGCATGAGAACTCCGTAGAGACACTTGTACAGATACGGGTATCTTTCAGGTTCGAGGAGCTGAAGACGAAGATCTGCTGTACCTTAGTCCAAAATTCGAGGGGTCATATAGGTAGGAGGGAATCTAACAGGTAAAGACAGGCGACTCCAGGAGCTGAACCAGTTTATCAATTTGGATCAACATATTCACAGTCATCTCAAGCTCAGCACTGGGTTCTCCGTTAGTCACCGTCAGAAATGGGGGAATGGACCGGTAAACGTACAAGACTTGAAGAAGGTTATAAGCCTGCTCATAAGCCTGCGCAAGCAGACAGAGGGAGAATGTAGAAACAGCATTGTGGCACCATGACCGGAACAGAGCGACAAAGAACATCTGACCCTCCTTTCGGGATATGTCAGTAACTGCTTGCAGCCGCCGACTCAAGGGATTGTCCTACCTTGGAGTCAAGATTCCTTAGCCTCTTTCTCAGATCTGATAGCTCAGGTGCAGTGATCAGGTTATTATTCAAATTCTGTACCATGATACTTGCAAACTCGATGTCCTAGACAACACACCAGTCAGCACCTGGAAACATTGCATACCGGAGGAAACTAACGTCTTCTTTCTCGAGGCAGTCTGCTAGAGTCCGATAGATGCGCTCTGGACTTAAATTCATGCAGAGTTGTCGAATGATCAGGTTGCCTCGGACTTCCAACAGATGTCTGTCGGTGGAGAAGAGCTGAAGCAAATTAACCATGAAAGATGTGAAGTAGCTATCATCGCTGTTCCTCGAGATCTGTGAAAGAAGCTGGAGGTCCTTTGTGACAACAGCTTCCGCAGGGTCTGACAGCGTCTTCAGAAGTGCAGGAAATGTTCCATCGTTGAATGCCACCACTTTCTTTGGCGCCTTCCGATGCAACATAATCAACCAAGAGAGGGCAGCCACCCTTGTCGCTTCGTTCTCATTCAGGAACTGCAAAGTCAGCGAGTTGACGGCAGCGGCATAATCCAGATCCGCTGGAGGAATTGGTGTAGATATCACACTGCTACGAGGTGTCTGCTCGTTGGAGAGATCTTGTTGAGAAGCTTGCTTTTTCGACTCACTCGTGGACGTTTCGACAGATCGACGACCACTTGGTGTCGATGCTCTTCTCTCCACAAGTTCTTTGCTTGCGGTGGATACTGGTCCGGAAGGGGGACCCTGTCGTGTTTCCTCGGTGCTATCCTCAGACAAGGAGACGATATACTCAAGCAATGATGTGTTGACGCGATTGGCGGCCTGCCGCACTTGGTCTGAACCACTAGACATTGCTGGGAGAACCTGTGTCAAGAGACGCGGGACGAAAGGGAGGATATCTTCAGGGCTAATCTCGAAGAAGCTGTCAATCCAGCGTAATGCAGTTAACTGCATCTCCTCATCTACCTCCGTGTTTAGTATGCGACTACGGGATAATGCACCACTCAATTTGCTTACCGAATGAGGTATCGACAAACCCCACAAGGATGTCCAGGATCTTGGGATAGTCGATGTGAACATCTTGCCCTGGGATCCAGTCTCCGTCAGCCTGCAAGTCATTTTCCTCAAGGTCTGACTCAGGCTCGGAGTCCTCGATAGCATTTTCACTGCGTTCAGTGTCAAAAGCCACTGTGTGATCAGTAGTGGTGCTGACACTATCACTCGCGGCCGACTGTCTGTTGTCGCTCCCTTGCTCTTTGCGACTCTCTTCTATGCCTTTCTTGAGGCGTGCAATCCTCTTGATTTCGGATAAAAACCTGTCGAGAAGAGTCTGAGTGGTGACATTAACGTCTCTGTTCGGGTCACCAAGGAACTCAATTAATCCTCCCAAGAATTCTGGCAGATATGACACAAGTTCCAGGTCGGGAATGGTATCCAGTAAGGTCAACCATGACACCAAGAAAGTGCGCGTGGATGGACTGATGACGTGTATCCGTTCCTTCAGCAAGGGTATGAACTTGGCTAACGAAAATGCAGTGGGAAGCTCGACCTCTTCCTGCGCATCAGGGTCTGCCGTATGCTTCTCTGATAATTGCAAAACTGATATGTAGGAGGCAGCAGATTCCGAAACAATGTCCTTGACGAGTCGATCGAGAAGCTCCGCACCGTTTTTGACAGAAAGCTCAGAATCGGAAGCTAACTGAAATCGAGATTAGACCTTGACAGTTGTACGCAAGAAAACAAGGAAATAGCTAGGGACGACTTACTTTGCTCAGAGCGTCAAATATCTCATTGAAAAAAAGAAGAACCTCCCCCTTTGCGACTTTCGCAATGTTGTACATGCTCTCGCATGCGTAGTAACGGACTCTGGCATCTTGGTCGGAAAAGCAAGCAAGAACCGGTGGCACAATCTCTTTTAGGTATGGCGCAACGCCCTCCTGATTCAGTCCAGTATCAGCACCAGCGATATCATTGCAACGTATCCAACAGACTCACGGATCCAAGCGCTATTGAAGCCGCAGCTAACCCGATCAAACCACCATTTCTCGCATGCGGCTGATGTACGGCGTAGGCGTAATCATGACAAAGCTGATCGACAATTTTCTGAATCTCTTCATGATCTCCTCGGAAAACAGCATTGCGAACGACTTTCTCGAGCCTGGATATGGTTAATCAGTGTCCTGTCGGTCAAAGACTTTCCTGGAGACAATCGGTCAACCGTACTCTAGAGCTCCCTGTTTTCTGCGATCATAGAGCTTGTCATTCAGCAGGCGCTGAATCGAATGATCCATAGCTCAAATAAACATAGATTTGATGAGTTCTCGACTCTCGATTTTCTGTTAAATAGTGCTCATGGTGGAGGGACGATTTCTGGCTAGACTTTGGCGGTGAATCGGAAACTCGAGCTCAACGACCTGTAGCTATAGAAAAACCATCAAAACCAGGCTTCACCCTCTGCACGGTCAGAACCAAATAGGGCTGCAAAACTGCTAAGTCAGCTGCTTACGCGTGCCTGGTCGTTGCGATAGCAATGTGGGGAGTACTCTCAGCGTAGATGCGTTGGCAGAGTTGATGGGGGTATCTTAGTGGACATGAGGTGACGTAGTTATCAACCATCGTAAAGACAGGCCTTAGCGCGGACCATAGATGCTCGAGTCTAGTGGTACAACAAACCCTTGACATAGAGTCTTTCTAACGTACGACTTATATATGCATCCGCGGGAAATTGTATTCAACGATGTCTCTATGTCGTATCACTTATGGTGTTCCAAGTTACGTTGAGTACCTAATCACTGTAACCGCGAGGACCATAACAAGGCATCAAGATGACCCCCAAAACTCCAAAATCTAACATGAACGTTTGTAAAGGCTCCAAGCAAGAATTGGCATGAGAGTAGAGCCTTAATGACTAATATATTGGAAGACGGCGGACACATCCTTTTCACCAGTCTCCTGGCGTATCAGTAGATCTTGGATCTTACTGAGCTGGCCCTTCTCACCGTCATTCACAAAATGATTCCAGGAACTGGTGTCGCCGTACAACATGGCTGGAGCCTTTATGTACTGCGTTCCGTCCGGTCTGCATCGCTTACATTTGAATGTGTCGTGAGTGTCACTTCGCGTTTCTGGCTTGAACTGGAACAGCTCGCGTAGGGACTCCAGCGAGAAATGCCGCTCAACGTCTTCAGCTGAATCCACGACGCATGATGAGAGTGATTGCTTGTGGGATTGACGTTGGAAGATCTTTTCCTCAATCGACCCAGTTGCGATAAAACGATAAACAAAACAATCTTTTTTTTGTCCGTCACGCCAAACTCGAGCCAAGGCCTGCTGGTCTGCAGCGGGATTCCAATCTGGATCGAACAGCACAAGGCGGTTTGCGCCGATCAGATTTAATCCACAGCCTCCCGCCTTGCTGCTTAGAAGGAACACGAATTCCTCACCGTCTGGATTATTGAATTTGTCGACGAGCTTTTGCCGCTTGTTTATGTTCATAGTACCGTCCAGCCTCAACGAGCCATAGCCTCTCGATCGGCAGAGTTTCTCGAACAAGTCGAGAGTTTGGGTATAATTGCTGATAAGAACAATCTTGTCATTGGTATCCTGGCGGATGCGAGCCAGCATACGATCAAGAACCATCATCTTTCCCGAGTACCAAGATTTGACATCTCTGTCTCGACCTCTAGCTTCAGGTGGAACATAGTCCTCGGGAAACGTATGTTCGCAACCTGGAAGATCTCTAGTGAGATCAAGTAAATCCGGATGATTGCATAGCTTTTTCAATAATCCAATGGCCTTGAGAGGTTGGCTTCCCTTTCCCCTAAGTAAGCTCTTGATCTCGGGGCTTTGAATGAAATGGTTGTAGAGATCAAGCTGGAATTGGGAAAGATTGCAGAAGACAACATGCTCGTATTTGACCGGCAGATACTTCGACAAAATATCGTTCGTCCGGCGAATGATGAATTTGTTCACAATACCGGACAACTCTGCCAAGCGCTCGTCGCCTTTCTTCCGATCTTCCTCTGTTCCTGCGGCGTCTCGTCCTTTTAGAATAGGTATTTCGAATCTTTTACGAAACTCGTTTTGCGAGCCCAGCAGATTTGGGTTGGCAAAGTGAAGTAGCGCGAAATACTCCGAGAGATCATTCTGAATGGGGGTACCAGACAGAATCACACGGCGAGTCACATTCAGACTGTTCAAAGCAGTCCATGTTAAACTGTCTTTGTTCTTGAGTCGATGCCCTTCATCGCACAAAAGAAGCCCAATTGGACTGTCTTTCAATGCATCGACATACATTCGAAGAGTTTCGTAAGAAACTATGAGAACAGGCCTGACTACGGCCCGCCCCGATGCGATTGCCCATTGCTTTATTTGGGAGGTGAGCTCCGCCTTCGAGGCTTTGCCGTCTATCGCGAACGGCGTTACTGCATCCTTTCCCAGCCATTTAACTACTCATATTAATATAAGGGACTGACGCAAAGGACTTGTGGCTTACCGAGTTCGTTGGCCCAATTTCCAACCAGACTGGAGGGACAAGCAATAATACATTTCTGAATTGTCGTCTTTCCTGCTTCCGGTGATTGCTTCAGAAGTGTCCACATCAGGGAAATGCATTGAAGCTGTCGATGTTAGGCTTGATCAATATATCGAAAGAAGGTGCGACATACAGTCTTTCCCAATCCCATACCATCGGCCATAATGCAACCATTCGCGTTTTTATCTATCATGCCGGTTGTACAGCGATAAAGAAACTTGCGGAAAAGACGGGTCAGTTTCTGGGATCCGTGTTCGCGTGGACGTAGAGAGAATCATTACCTTTACACCTTCCACTTGATGCGGCCTCAGAACTTTCGCCAGTCTAGGATCTATGACCACTGGAACCTTAGGACGAGATTCAACCTTCTTCTTCAGCCCGAGTATATCTGCTAGACTCTTGTGCATCAGCGGCTCATCTAGCTTGGCTTTAGTTTCCTGGGTATCCTTGTCTTCGGGCCTCGATTCCGGAGGCTCATCAATATCGTCCACGGTCGGATCATATAGAACTATCGCAAATTCTCCGCTGGGATCATGTAGTGGTTTCACAACAAAAGTGGCACCTTGCCTCATTCCCAAAGTGGGAGCTGGTCTAGAAGGATTATATCCATCAGAGGACTTGTTGATCAAAGGGATCCGAAATCTTTGCTTAAAGGTGGTTTCTTTGTCCTTGACTTTGAAGACGGGGAATTTATTCGCGTCTCTCGTCGCAAGAGCAAGACGTTCTTCGTTGGTCCATGGCTTGACGCTGTTGTCCTCCACTTCTCCATCTGCTCCCGCATAGTTGACTTTCCTTCGTTTTCTCGCAGGCTTATCTGAAGTTCGCGTAGGGGTGGCAGTCCCCGGGCATTTAAAAGGCCTTGAAAGACGGTCTATCGAGTTGGATGACACGCTTTTCTGTAGTGGCTTGGATAACGGGGTGTTTCCACCTTCGATTCCTACGGCTGGTCGCGGGCGATACCTATTTCTGTCAGCTAAGCTCACTGGGACGTACAGAGCCTAGATGGCACTGACATTGATGGCTTCCCTATAGAAGATCAGGTTTTCGAGTGGCTCTTGGGTTGCCCTGTCGCTGTCTGCGGTCATCAAATCAATGTTGCGATCCAGTCGATTGCCGCTCGACGCGTTGCAATACTTGGCGCGTCTCCGCCGACTGAACACCAAAGTACCGCGCAATCACGTGCGGATATTGTAGCCGACCCGCCATTAGCCATGGTAGGATTAATATCCAAGTCAACGATGTAGGTAGCCACTGCTCAAGCTCTGGACCTTGAGAGATTGTTCTCAATGCCGTCGGACTTTTGGGCGGGATACCTCAGTGGGGCCATCGGAATCATAATCGGCAACCCTCTAGATGTTGTCAAGGTTCGATTACAAGCTGGCGGGGCTGATGCAGCTGGATCAACAAGCCGGAACATAGTCTCCTTTGAGAACGTGAGCTCCCTTGTGCGAGGTCGGTTGGCCCTCTGACGAAGCAGAACCTGCCATAAGCACTGACATAGGTATTCTGCAGGTGCTGCTGCTCCCATACTGGGCTATGGAGCGCTTAATGCGCTTCTATTTGTCGCCTACAATCGTTCATTGATGTTTATGGATGATTCGGTAAAGGATCCCACAAACCCTTTCGGCGTTTCGCTTTACAAAATCTGGCTTGCCGGTGCTGTTGGCGGAGTGGCCAGCTGGACGGTTTCATCTCCCACAGAGTTCATCAAATGCCGAGCGCAACTTGACACTCGCCCCGGCACCTCTTCGTGGACAGTCGCCAAGGACATCTTCCGGACCCGAGGATTGACGGGTCTCTATTTCGGAGGAGTGATTACTTGCGCCAGAGACTCGATTGGCTACGGATTTTAGTATGCACAATGCTTCCCCCAGATCTTTCCCCGCCAGTTCTAGTCAGACGTTTATTTACTTATGCCACCCACAGTTTCTGGTCTTACGAGTACTGCAAACGTCTTATGGCCTCCGAAGATGATAACGCGCATGACATTGCTCTTAAAGTACTTCTTTGCGGAGGCATTGCTGGGGTGACCACATGGGCTTCTGTGTACCCGCTGGATATGATTAAGACAAGACTGCAAGCGCAGACAATTGCAACAGCACCCGAGTCCCGCCCACTGATACATTTACAGAGCAACCCACAGACATTGAACTCCTACCAGATTGCCCAAGCCGTGTATCGATCCGAAGGGTTGAAAGCCTTTTATCGAGGCCTGGGAATTTGTAGCTTGAGAGCTTTCATAGTGAACGCTGTCCAGGTATGTGTTCTCAACTGTATCATCACCACGAAGTGGCATTTGCTAATCATGGGCAACAGTGGGCAACATACGAATGGCTCATGAAATATTTAAACAGCCCGTGCGATCAGACACAGAGCTGTGTTGCTGGAGTTACTGGAAGTATAAAGTAGAAGGCACATTTGTTATGTTTAAGATCAACCTGTAGACTATACCGCTGTATCTGGTATTTATTGCAGCTAGTAAATAAATTTCATACTAAGACCCAAATAAATGTGGGCCAATGCTAGTAGAGGGCCGAAAACCGGCGATTTGAAGGTCACCGCAAACCGGAATTGGTTTGCTCGGCTTTGGGATCGCCAGTAACTGGCGAAGTTCGGAACATGTGGTTTCATATGCGGTTCAGAGCCAGCCTGGTTGCTGATTGGACGAAAGAGTTTCGCAGTTGCCTTCAAAGCAAACGGCAATAACCTGAAGGTGTAATCCAGTCGTGCAGAGTTTGTCGCCGAGTTTGCAGCCTGGACAGAGGGCCGAAGATAGGGTATCTATCGAAGGTTGTTCTTTGTTGAGGATGACCGTTAGGCTATAAGCTGTCTAGTCCTCCATGTCAACGACCGTTTCCTGCTGTCGCAACCCATTGTCGGTACCCAGACCGACAGCAGCCTCTGCGAGTTTCTGTGAATGAGGTTCCTCGCGCAGCAACCGCAATCTGTCCAAGCATCCCTCAGTCAGTTGTGATCGGTCCAAGAAGGCGTTCGCGCCATTTACGACTACCGACCTTCTTTTGTGGTTTTTGCCCTTGGTATGGGCGACCAGGTTGTATTCGCTCTCAAACCATTTCGAACATTCGACGCAATAATGCTTTCCTAGACCTGGAAGATCCTCCGCGTCCTTGGTTGCTTTGTACTGCGTAAGGTGCTTGGGAGAATCAATGTCCGCTCGGACCTGATCGTAGTCCCTACAGACGAATGGTGTTAGAGCTATTGGTTCTTCAAGTGTACCGACGGCCGTGATGAGTGTGTTCCTGTATATCGTACCTTGTTCTGCGCTTTGTTTTGATTTTCCTCACAGCTCCCATCTTGAATATCTGCAGACCTAGTGTAGTCGGGACACTATTCACTAGATGGTCACAAAATTGTTATCACCGATATACGGAACGATGCAAAAGTTTTAGGCCTTTGGAAGCGGGTCAACTGTCTCGAAATTTCCGCCTTTCTCCATAAAGAGGGATTTTCTCGAAGTACTCACTTTTGATTGGCGTGAGTTCTGGTTGGGCTTGGCGCCGGCCCGCGGGATACCCCTTCGGTAGGCCTCGGCTCAGGCTCGGCTTCAACTGCATACTCCCATACAGTCATTACAACATCTTTCCACGTTCCGTAATTTATGACGTTTTCATTCCTTTCGGCATGTTGCTCCGTCCTAGCATCGTCCAGTTGCGATTCAGGTAAAGTAATGATCTTAGCCCCATAAACAGCCGCTTTCTGAAGTATCTGCGGTGGACACCTGTCAAGATGGCTGCCCTTGGTGGATAGTACACAAGTTCTCTGTACTATTCTTCGACATGGAGAGGACTAAGTAATAATTTTGACCTGGATGAGCTGTAGGGTCATGGAATTCAGGCTTCTTTTACAATCGAAGCCAGTGGACCACTGCCGAGTCACCTCAGTACAGAATCAGAGTGACGATAGATAATCCTTGCCACATGATTGGCCCAGCGCTATTTCCGTCTCACATGCCCCAGAGTGGAAGCACGGGCATCAGGCCGCTTAGGTGTGAAACCCATTACATCAATCCATACCGTTTGCTGTAACGAAGTTGGACATGGGGGTGCTAGGTACTCCTTAGGGCTGGCAGCAAAATTGCAAGGCCATTAATGATGGACCCTTGTCAAACACACCCGATGAGCCTGTGAATCAATTTTTGGAGGCCTCCGGTCTAATTTTCCAATTGTAATCAAGATCATTGGTGTACGGTGAGCTTTATTAGAATAATGGAGGAGGGGCGGGCTTCCAGCCATTTTTCCTTGTCTCCGGTCGCAAGCATGGGCGCCGATTGTACCGAAAACGTATGGCCGTACTGTCACGAGCGGTTACGGGTCCTCTTCTCCGGTTCATCAAGAATTCTTTCCCACACCAAGCTTCCTTTTTATCTGCTCCATCTCCCTTTGATCCTTAACTCATTTCTCTTACTTACTTTCCCACTCCACTCCATTCTTTACTGCAGCTGGCTGTGTTGCTGCTTGGATTGGCTCTCGTTGGATGTATTGCGGCATTGCCCAACTCACATAGAGAGCTTCCATCATGATCTCCACAAGGCTTGCGCGCGCTGGTGCGCTGGTAAGTGAACTCTAGCTCCTAGCTCATCCTTCAGCCATCTGCATTCATGTGCGATGCATTGAAGGATGGATCGAACACCACCAAAATATGAATTCTCCAGAGGCTGACATGATACCTCACAGGCCCCCAAGTCCCGACTTGTAAGAATCCCATGATCTCATCTCGCCGCGCTGTTCTCCAGCGAGCAACTCACAAGCCGTGGTCATGGCCACTTGACCAACAGTGCAGATGTACTGACTGATCTTTTGTGTAGTTCCTCGGGACCCGGGCCTTCGCAACCGTCGGTGACTCTCCTCTCGACAAGAAGGTCGAGATGGCCAACACTGAGAAGGTGAGTGGTCTTGTTCGGCCAGTCCAGCGCTGCTGTTTAGCTCGTTACGGAACAGGATCCGCTAACGTATCCGCCAGGGTAACTACATCAACTACAAGTATGCTACAAACGCCCTTTGCACTCAACCAAAAACCAATCCGCTCATGCGGAGAATCTGGGAATCAGCATTAATCACTGAGTTACTAACATGTTCATCAACTTTCCAGGAAGATGTCCGAGAACCTGGACATTGTCCGTCGTCGCTTGCAGCGTCCTCTCACATACGCCGAGAAGGTTCTATACTCTCACCTTGACGATCCTCACGGACAGGAGATTGAGCGTGGCAAGTCCTACCTGAAGCTCCGCCCCGACCGTGTCGCTTGCCAGGATGCCACCGCTCAGATGGCCATTCTGCAGTTCATGTCTGCTGGCATGCCCTCTGTCGCTACTCCTACTACCGTCCACTGTGACCACTTGATTGAGGCCCAGGTTGGAGGTGAGAAGGATCTTGCTCGTGCCAACGAGATCAACAAGGAAGTTTATGATTTCCTGGCTAGTGCCACCGCCAAGTACAACATCGGTTTCTGGAAGCCCGGTTCCGGTATCATTCACCAGATCGTCCTGGAGAACTACGCTTTCCCTGGTGGTCTGATGATCGGTACTGACTCTCACACCCCCAACGCTGGTGGTCTTGCTATGGCTGCTATTGGTGTCGGTGGTGCTGATGCTGTCGATGTCATGGCTGGTCTTCCCTGGGAGTTGAAGGCTCCCAAGGTCATCGGTGTCAAGCTTACCGGTGAGATGTCCGGCTGGACCACTCCCAAGGATATCATCCTGAAGGTTGCTGGCCTCCTTACCGTCAAGGGTGGTACTGGTGCTATCATTGAGTACCACGGACCTGGTGTTAAGACTCTCTCTTGCACTGGTATGGGTACTATCTGTAACATGGGTGCTGAAATTGGTGCTACCACATCCATGTTCCCCTTCAACGACCGCATGTACGATTACTTGAAGGCTACCAAGCGTCAGCACATTGGTGACTTCTCCCGCGAGTACGCCAAGGAGCTGCGTGAGGACGAGGGCGCCGAGTACGACCAGCTGATCGAGATCAACCTCTCTGAGCTTGAGCCTCACATCAACGGTCCCTTTACTCCTGATCTTGCTACCCCCATCTCTAAGTTCAAGGAGGCTGTCGAGACCAACAAGTGGCCTGAGGAGCTCAAGGTTGGTCTGATCGGCTCTTGCACCAACTCCTCCTATGAGGACATGTCCCGTGCCGCCTCAATCGCTCGTGACGCTCTTAACCATGGTGTGAAGGCCAAGTCCCTCTTCACTGTTACCCCCGGTTCCGAGCAGATCCGCGCCACTATTGAGCGCGATGGCCAGCTCCAGACTCTGGAGGAGTTCGGTGGTGTCATCCTTGCCAACGCCTGCGGTCCCTGCATCGGACAGTGGGACCGCAAGGACGTCAAGAAGGGCGAGCCTAACTCCATCATCTCCTCCTACAACCGTAACTTCACTGGCCGTAACGACGCCAACCCTGCTACTCACGCCTTCGTCGCTTCTCCCGACCTTGTCGTCGCCATGACCGTTGCGGGTACCCTGAAGTTCAACCCCCTCACTGACAAGCTGAAGGACAAGGACGGCAAGGAGTTCCTGCTCCAGCCTCCTACTGGAGAGGGTCTCCCCGCCAAGGGCTACGACCCCGGCCGTGACACCTACCAGGCTCCTCCCGCCGACCGCTCCTCCGTCAACGTCGCTGTCTCTCCCACCAGTGACCGTCTGCAGCTCCTTGCTGGATTCGAGCCCTGGGATGGCAAGGACGCGACCGGTATCCCTATCCTCATCAAGTGCCAGGGCAAGACCACCACCGATCACATCTCCATGGCTGGCCCATGGTTGAAGTACCGTGGCCACCTTGACAACATCTCCAACAACATGCTGATTGGTGCTGTCAACGCTGAGAACGGCAAGGCCAACTCTGTCAAGAACAAGTTCACTGGCGAGTACGATGCTGTTCCTGCTACTGCTCGTGACTACAAGGCTCGTGGTGTTAAGTGGGTTGTCATTGGCGACTGGAACTACGGTGAGGGAAGCTCCCGTGAGCACGCCGCTCTGGAGCCCAGACACCTTGGTGGTCTCGCCATCATCACCCGCAGCTTTGCCCGTATCGTAAGTCTTTCAGGTTCATCTTTTTGCACATGCACAATTAAGGCTAACTCTCTTTACAGCACGAAACCAACCTGAAGAAGCAGGGTATGCTTCCTCTCACCTTCGCTGACCCCGCCGATTATGACAAGATCAACCCTGAGGACACCGTCGACCTCCTTTGCACCGAGCTCGAGGTTGGCAAGCCCATGACTCTCCGTGTTCACCCCAAGGATGGCAGCGCTCCCTTCGACGTTTCCCTGAACCACACCTTCAACGAGTCTCAGATCGAGTGGTTCAAGGATGGCTCTGCCCTCAACACCATGGCCCGCAAGTCCGGTACTAAATAAATTTAGTAGCGACAATCCGCTTGAAGGCTAAACCCTCCGCATTACAGTGTCGAAGGTTTGTAAATTATGTCTTGAGTGTTCCTAGCGGTCACTGGGAACATCGTTTTGAGCGTCTGAGTTTAGTGCTATGTATCCTGCACTTGACTCGAGTTCGCAATGTCTGGGGAGTGGACAGCGGCCTTTGGGCCCGCTTTTCACGGTTCATGATGGTAAAGACGGTGTTCTGAAAATTCTAACGTTTTGTGTTTCTTCGTTACCGTCGAAGTTTTCCTTGTTGTTCTCTACCATCCTGAGTTTGGGTGGGCTCTATGGATATAGGCTTCCGTTTTCTTTTTCTGCACACAGCTATTGTATGTTAGGGATCGCATGCATACCAAGGTCATTTCTTCTATGTTTAAGGCAAGATTTTTGTGATCCATGACTTCTAGTAGCAGTTTGCCCTGTCTGGTTAAGTGATATAACGTGGAAAGGCGAGAGGCGAGATTGCTTCCCATGTGCCAAGTCCCTGGAGAGAGCCATCCTATTTGCAAATGCCTCATAGATGCTATCAACTTCAAGCTGGAGCAATTTGGAAGCTATGCAGACAATACACAGGAACCAACCGAAATTCACTAGCGTACCTGACGACAGCTTAGCACCCCGCAATGAACACTACCTCGGCTACTAAGGGACGGTTCTCTACTCCATACTCTGGCTTAAGCAAAGAGAACCTACCTAATTTCGGAAATGGCGATTAACAAATTGTAAACCGCGGAGCATTATAGTTGCGTCCAGTTTGTATGGATATTCTCTGGCTATTCCTGAAAACTCGAAGGTCGATCCGATAAGAAGAAACACATTTCGTAAGCGCCTTTGTGAAACCCAACAACTTCGCAAGCAAACTCCGCATATATCAACCATCGTTAACATCGCTTCCTAAACCATGGCTACACAACTTGTCCCGCTCTCAGAAGTGGAAAGGCTCAGCGCTTCAGTAGTCCGGATACTAGGGGGAAATCCAGGGAAGGTGAGTGCATTCTTGAATTTTAAGGTTTCGCGCAGAAGCAGATACAAGTCAATGGCCCGGTTCGAAGCTAATATGCGATCGATCTTATAGTTCACTCTGCAAGGTGAGTGGCTTACACAACCTTCATAAAACGAAGCAGGAATCTCATGCCAGACATCATAGGGACAAACACATATCTAATCGGACGGGGCCACCAGCGGATACTCATCGACACCGGCGAGGGCAAACCGTCCTGGGCAAATCATCTCAAAGGTGTGCTAGCAAAGGAGAATGCGACAGTCCACAAAGCGCTCCTGACACACTGGCACCACGATCATGTCAATGGCGTTCCCGATCTGCTCAAGATTTGTCCGCAAGTGACGGTTTACAAGCACCAACCAGATGAAGGACAGCTTGATATTGAAGATGGCCAAGTCTTCAGCGTTGAAGGCGCTACGTTGAAGGCGTACCATACGCCAGGCCATACTGTGGACCATATGATGTTCGTTCTTGAAGAGGAGGACGCCATTATCACTGGCGATAGTGAGTCTTACTCTCCACTAGGTGGTGGTTCTATGTAGTCACCGTTGCGGCTGACTCTTTTTTTCACTTTTGCTTTTTAGACGTGCTGGGCCACGGGACAGCAGTATTTGAAGATCTCAAAGTATACTTGTCCAGTCTGCAGCGAATGCAGAATTGGGTCTCAGGCCGCGGATATCCAGGCCACGGTGCAGTGATAGAGAATGCATCTACGAAGATCACCGAGTACATCAACCATCGGCAGCAGCGTGAGGAAGAAGTAATTCGGGTGTTACAGTATGGAAAGCTTGACGTCCCGGATAATGAACCTTCTCCAGAACGCAAGGCTTCATGGACCCCCCTCGAACTAGTCAAAATTATCTACCGGAATGTTCCCGAAAGCCTTCACTTGCCTGCTTCGCATGGTGTCTTGCAGGTGCTGATGAAATTGGAGGCTGAAGGAAAGGTAGTCCATGACACAGAGACGGGGAAGTGGAGCATAGACAATGGAAAGTCGGCATTGTGAATCGATTGATGGATGGCGACATACTACTCCTCGGTAGCGGATGCTTGATTTCAAATCCGTCTCACACCTTGCTGTATGCGCGATTAATATCGTGATATATACATGATATCTAGTAGTAGCTTAAGGTGACAGACAATGCTTCTAACCAGTGAAAGTGCTTCCGGTCTGATCCCAAAATCTACTGAGTATGCAAGAATTTCAAGAAGAGGTTAGATTAATGTTGCAACAAATGCCAGGCCATGTGGACCCAAATTAAGAGATTGGACTCCCAAAAACGCCACCTGTTGGGCGCCTACTTCACTCATATAAATACAGCTGATAGTAAACATGCAGGAGTTATGATTACGCCGCCAGCCCGTCATCAACCCACGATACGAGACGACTGGTGGTCGACCCATGAAAGGCAGTTGTTAAAGGATGCGACATATGGACCGGAAAAAGAAAGGACTGTAGACGGGATTTGTTTCTTTCTTTGGTAAGGAAAACCTGATGCCGTTGTCTTTTTCCTTGGAAGTGTTTGCATCATCGAGGGCTTTTTCCTTGACTGGTCGGGAAGTCCAAGGCGACATTCCAGTTAGTCAGACCTAGGCTGGGCACATTGCCACAAACCTTGGGTTACAATCATATGTACTGTAAGTTACTCCTGATACTGCACTGCAAGTGCCCGAATTGACAGACCTGGTAACCTGCAGTGCAAGTCATTTTTATTGTTACCTATCACTTATCTAGACTAAACTGGTTTTAACCGGTTACCCCCCCGCCTGGATCTCACTGCCTATGATTATTGTTATTAATATCACTATTTCGTATCAAACCATATACCTGTATCGAGGAGGATCAAACCAGTATTTTTATGTTTCTCTCTCTTCCGGTCTCAACGAGCTGGCCCTGATATCATATATCCCATCCAATTCTCGCAGTCGATGAACTCGTTATTGAAGAGCAGGCCGCTTTCTTTGCCCCCACCAGTCTTTTTGCCCAAATCTGGGTCCGTTGGTCCGCGCGTTTGGCTGTTTGCTGGGCTCTGAGGTCACTCTTCCCCGCCAACCTTCAGCTTGTTTCTTCTTGCTGTCTGAGAGACAGTAGCGTCAGCGAATTCTTCGTTCCAGGCGTGAGTGAACTATCCAGAATCAAAGCTACGACCAGAGAGGGCTACGTTCATACAGCATTGGTGACTGAGACTGTCGTCCCCCCTGCGCTCTTATCGGCGCCCTTCATTCCCCTCACTGTCGGATTGCTCTCTAAGATCGTCCCCACCTTAAACGGCATACTCCTCCGCTCCGTTAAACGTCACCTGTGTTGACTCGCCTTTCTTCTCTTTAGCGTCGCGTTCAGTCTCTAAAAAGGGTTCCGATTGGAATAAACTTCAATTACACTCTGTCGCCGGTCCGATCAGATATTTCCGATTGTGCCTGTCTGATATCCTGCAGCCACACATCCTGATACGCTATGCCGTCACTCGAGAACTCCACCCAAAACGAGGCGAGATTGCTTCTCGTCTCCAATCGGCTCCCCATTACTATAAAGCGCTCGGAGGATGGCAAGTATGACTTCTCCATGTCCTCGGGCGGGCTGGTCAGCGGTCTTAGCGGCCTGTCCAAGTCTACGACCTTCCAATGGTACGGCTGGCCCGGATTGGAGGTTCCCGAAGAGGAAATCCCTGTTGTCAAACAACGTCTAAAGGACGAATATGGAGCGATTCCGGTATTCATTGATGATGAACTCGCAGATCGGCACTACAATGGATTCTCCAGTTAGTTCACCATCTCTCACGCATTGTTGAAGTATGCGAGTTTAGGCTTGCAGCGCGCAGTCAGAATAGACTACTGACAGCGTCTTTTATTGTCTAGATTCCATCCTGTGGCCACTTTTCCATTACCATCCGGGCGAAATTACGTTTGACGAATCAGCTTGGGAGGCATACAAGGAAGCGAACCGCCTTTTTGCCAAAGCCGTTGCGAAAGAAGTCAAAGATGGAGACCTGATCTGGGTTCATGATTATCACCTCATGCTTCTTCCTGAAATGCTCCGCGAGGAGATTGGAGATAGCAAGGAAAACGTTAAGATCGGATTCTTCCTCCATACTCCCTTCCCTAGCAGCGAAATCTACAGAATCCTCCCCGTTCGCAACGAGCTGTTGCTTGGTGTGCTTCACTGTGACCTCATTGGGTTCCACACATATGATTATACGAGACATTTCCTGAGCGCATGCTCGCGATTACTGTATGCTTAAGGCCGCCTTTGATGTTGATTGACTTGAAGCAGCTAACATATATCTTCAGGGGTTTGGCGACCACTCCTAATGGAATAGAGTTCCAGGGCAAGGTCATCGCTTGCGGTGCTTTCCCGATTGGCATTGACCCAGAGAAGTTTCAGGAAGGTCTCAAAAAGGAAAAAGTCCAGAAACGGATAGCACAGCTCGAGCAGAAATTTCAGGGCGTGAAGCTCATGGTGGGTGTTGATCGCCTCGATTATATCAAGGGAGTTCCCCAGAAGCTGCACGCTCTCGAAGTCTTCCTCAGTGATCATCCGGAATGGGTGGGCAAAGTCGTGCTGGTACAAGTCGCAGTACCCAGTAGGCAAGACGTTGAGGAGTATCAAAATTTGAGAGCGGTTGTGAATGAACTGGTTGGGCGGATTAACGGTAAATTCGGTGGGTGCTCAGCAGCCATCGTCTTATCTTAGGCATCAATATCTGACTGGCGGATATAGGAACGGTTGAATTCATGCCCATTCATTTCCTGCACAAGTCAGTCAACTTTGACGAGCTGATTGCTCTGTATGCGGTTTCCGATGCCTGCATCGTCTCTTCGACCCGAGATGGCATGAACTTGGTGGCATACGAGTATATAGCGTCTCAACAAAAACGACATGGTGTGCTTGTACTGTCAGAATTCGCTGGCGCGGCCCAGAGTCTCAACGGCAGTATAATTATCAATCCGTGGAACACAGAAGAGCTAGCTGGTGCTTACCAAGAGGCCGTCACCATGAGCGACGAGCAACGAGCCCTCAACTTCTCCAAACTGGACAAGTATGTCAATAAATATACAAGGTGGGTTCTCGATATCTCCGTTCGCTAACCTGCTTAACCTGAGCTGACGACATCAAGCGCCTTCTGGGGCCAATCCTTTGTCACCGAGCTGAACAGAATATCTGCGCATTCAGCTGGGAAATTCCAATCGCGAAAGGCCAAGCTGTCTGAAAGCGCTGATGCTGAGAAGCCTATGAATGGTTCTGGAGAGTCTGAGGAATCTCAAAAGGCACAATGAAGTTGCCATTCTTTCTTCGCTTAGAGAATGAAGAGCTGGGATCGCTTGATGGGATGAGGAAGATTCCCCGCCTGTTTACGAGTTAGGCGCGGACATAATTCTGTCTTTGCTATGCTTTGTGTTCATTATAACAGAGTCTTTGGAACGGAAACAACCAAGAAAATGATCACGGATAGATTCCTATGCCCGGGTAGGCATGACAGGTGGGAGGTTTTGGCGTCTTGTATATTAAGCACTCCCCTAAGGTGTTTTGTTTATCTTATGGGCCTCTTCATTCATTCGGATTCGAATTTTCGATATATGAGTTTATTCTATTATATTTCGGGTTATCAGAATGATCTTGATCTCAACTCACATCAATTATACTCTTTCTGCGTAAAGACGAATTGAAGGCATGTCTTTGTACATGTCGGCGTTGCGATTGAAATTGACAAACAGTGCAAACACCAATGGAGAAATTCTTGGGAAACTCCGCCGTCCGCGGATTTCAACGCAGACATCACGATCCCGTATAGGCCAATTCTGTCAATATCCAGGTGCTCATTGCATTTTTCGCACCTAATTGATATACTGGGGACTGTGCTCTATTCTTCCCGGGTCCCCTGAGGCCACGACTTTCCACTCTCCGAACGACCGGAGCCCCGAAGAACAAAACTCTACCTCTTCAAGCAGCCGAACGGACATCGCCCCATTCAACCACAGAAACACGGTCGTTCGAGGTCTCGGAGAGATCAATCTCTTGCACAAAAATGCCACCCAGCAATATCATACGGGCAATGCAGCCCCTCCGATCCTGCATCCCCCGGTCAACAATCACCACCGCCTCAACCCAAGCTTCCTTCCTCCAGCCAACACGGTTAAACAACATCGCAGGCTCAACAGTCCTCAGACGCACCGCTTCAACCACAGTCCCAGTCACCAAACAACAACAGACAGCTCCTGAACTCACACCCTCGTCGACCATCGCACCCCCTTCCCTCCGCAAGTACCCCTACACCCTCAAAACCGGCACCGTCGTCTCCGTCGGCCGTATGGACCGCACCGTCCGCGTCAGCCACCGCCATACAACCTGGGACCCGCACCTTCGCAAGTCCTACCCCAAGACCACGCACTACCTTGTCGCGGACCCGCGCAATTCTCTGCGCGAGGGCGATGTCATCGAGTTCTCGTCCGGGTTCCCGAAGAGCCGCAATGTGCGGCATGTGGTTGAGCGGATTGTGGCGCCGTTTGGGAGTGCGATTGAGGACCGCCCGCCGGTTATGACGCGCGAGGAGCGCGACGCCGTGCGTGCTGAGAAGAGAGCTGCTAAGTGGCAGCGGCGGGAGGCGGGGAGGTCGGAGGGTGGTGAGGTGCAGGGTGTGAAGGAGCATGTTGGACGGATTAGGGCATTGATTTATGAGAGGGTTGGTGATCTTAGTGCGTGAAGTGGAGGGTCTTTGGGGTCTTCGAGATTAGTATCTGTATGAGGGATATGGGACCCCTTGTATAGGGATTTGCGAGATAAAGTGTATTATACTGTGAACATTCATGCTCTTTTACTGCTCTTTGGACAATTGGCTCGTCAAAATACAACCCGAAATGGCGAGGAATTCATTCAGACCTGCCTCACCTTCCGTTGCTTATTTTTGCCAGCTGAAACTGGCTATGAAGTGATAATTGTTCTGTTTAGCTTCAGACAGTTCACCACCACTGAAGTGAAATAGTAACGTGGTAGGCGCAATGTATTGATTGAAAGATGGATTCAACACTATAGAACAATCACAGCAGAAAGGTATCTTGAATCTCGATCAACAAGGAAAAAAAAAGGGCCGTAAAATATGTACGAGGAAAGACGCAGGTTTGAACCAAGGTAGAATCCGTCCATGCAACAACCCCAAAAACTGTCAGGATTAAAGACAATACAGAAGGTAATAAGGGTAGTACAGCATTCTAGCCCGAAGGAAATCAGACCTTGCTTCCACCTAAAATATACTGGTATCACAGAATGGAAACCAACTCCATGCCCATATGAGTGAGCGAGCCATGTTCACTTAGATTTCATTCCAATTGAACGATATCGATAAGTTTGCTTCTTCGTCTTCGTATGCATTCATCTTCTGGTGCGTCTCCGTCGTTGTCTAAAGAACAACGGCACTGATCGGTCCACGTCGTCAGGTTGCGAAGATTCGCACTTTCCGGTCGACGCTGCCAGTGGCAATGACACACCTGATTGAGATCTTGTTGGTCGCGGTGGGATCTGGTCTGACACCATTTGTTGCCGCGGTGGCCGCCGGTGCCCCATTGGTCTCTGATTCTCCATTCGCTCCCGCATCTTTGATTAATGGTGGTGCCCATCGCAGGCATGTGACAAAGTGTCCGTGGACATCAGAGATGACCCGCACGCACTTGCATTCCTGGGTCAAGTCCCAGCAGCGGATGGTCTTGTCGTCTGAAACAGATAGAAGATATTTACCGCCTGGATGGAAAGCCAGCGCACGAACCCAGTTGTCATGGCCCACAAGCGTTTTGATAAGATTGCCCCGTGAATCCCATAGCCGGACAGTTTTATCTCGTGACCCAGTGGCGAAAAACTCAGCCGATGAGGAAGCCGGCGGCGGCTTCTTCAAGCCGGAAAGAACCGCAAGATGTGGATAGCTGGCCGCGGGAGCAATAGCAACGCATTCAATGACATGTTCGTGCCCGAGGAATGTGGATTTGGTTTCCGCAGATGATAGATCCCACAAGCGAGGGATCCGGTCATCGCCTGCAGCGAAGAGGAACCTTCCGTCGAGAGAAGGCGCAACGGCTCGCACCCAGTCCACATGTCCTGACAATGTCTTCACACAATATCCGGTCGTTACATCCCATATCCGCAAAGTCTTATCTCGTGACGCGGAAACCAATAGATTCCCCGACATAGGCGAGCCTGCCGCGCCCGATGGGATGAATCTCACAGAGGAGACACTGTGATCATGACCTGGCAAAGTCCTTATATTCTTGTAGTTATCAGATGGATCCCATAGCTTGATTGTTAGATCGGATGAGCAGGACGCCAGAAGTGTACCGCCGCGGGGCCCACCATAATCGACGTCTAGCACCGCCTTGGTGTGCCCCTTGACAGTCCGTTCTAGTTCCCCAAGCTCCCAATCCCAGATCTTAATCGTCGTATCGTCTGAGCCGGATGCGAGGGAAGAGAACACTGGGTGGAACGCAACACATGTGACAGGGTCTCGGTGGGACTCGAGTGTATGGCGGGCAGGGGATCGCGGTAACCACGATGTAGGATCCTGATTCTTTCGCAGTAGTGAAGTAGGCGTTGCAGAGTCTAGTTCTGACTGGAGTGCGGCGCATCTGGACTCAAGGTCCATGATCTGATCAGCCCGAAGGGGTGACGATGGTCAGTTTAATCCAGCATACATTACGCAAAACAAGGTTCGCGCAAGTCCTAGGAACCAACCTTCTTCTGTAAACGGACTACACTGGTCCATTTCTTCTCTAATAGCCCCTCATACTTTTTGAGCGTCGCATCGTCAATGGAAACCGAGTCGCCTAGCTCCGCTCGCAGAGTAGCGGAACTCTCAGTTAGGTTCACCGAGGCAAGATAGGCGATAATGGATTTGTGTCTATGGAGAACAATTTGAGCGATGTCAGCGTCACACCCTCTCCTCCTCAACTCCTCTTCAGTTATTGTAACTCAGGAGCAATGACGTACAGCTCCTCTGCCTGCCGCGCCGTGAGTAGCTGGCTCATGATCAACGGCAGTTTCGTGCGCAGTCTCTCCAAACTAGTCTGGCCCTCTGCATGCACTGCTGTAGCCTCGTCGACTGAGACAGATAAATTCCTTATCGGTATACCGTGCGATCGTCCGCAAGAGAAGCGAAGTCTTTTATGCTGGCTCTTATTGGCAATTGATCTAGGAATTTGTATGCGAATGATAGTCCTGAGCCGGGCGGTGAGCCAGTTCGATGTCAAGAGGGGGAGGGTTTCTGGTTTGCGACAGAGGGGACTGGGGTCAGAACGCAGGGGGAGGGGACAACGTGGGAGTCGTATCTGTCGTCAGAGCGGATGCATATACTTTAGGTTATGTATGAGAGGTGATAAGTGGGGACAGCACAGAATCGAGCCCGGACGTGAAGAATTAAGTATTGATATGATGCTGATTGAAACAACCGTGGGGGGAGATAAATCCTCAGATTGTTTGTTTAGTTGCACAAACAGCACAGTTGGGCATGTGTTCCTGCGGGCCTGAATGCCAAGGCAGCCACTCCGCCCAATCTTTGGGTCGCGAAATCACCACAGCGACTTGTTGGTTGTTTACTGTCCGATTCTATCAATCATCGTCTGCCTCCAGTGGCATGTTCTCCTAGACAATCCACCACACCCTTTCGTCCTCTTATTTCGTCAAAGATACCGGAAGAGGAGATTTAAGATTGACTGAAGGGATTAATTTTATCTATCTCTTCAAGTGACAGTTGTGCATGTCTTGATACAACTACTCAGGACTGACCATTACTTGAAAGATCCACAACAGGAAACCCCTCCGCAAACAACCCCTCTAAGGTGCGACTTTCGTCTTTGTTTGTTGCGTGAAGTCAACGGCAGTTTGCTGTCTAGCCTGAGGCTACTCGTCGCTCTTGGCGTCATTGTATAGTTTTCTGCATATTGCGCTTCGACTGTTTCTGTGCTGTTATGCCATGCCACTTCCGGTGGAATAAAGCTAACTGTACTCGCTTCTAAGTTCTAGTGCGCCTTCACCCTATAACATCGACCACGCATATAATCTCTCATCATGGCTGAGGGAGAGGAGGACTTTTCTTCATTACCGTTGCCTGACCGGTTCTCTCACAAGGTTAGAGCCCCTATACTCGATGTCTTCGGTCAAATTCCATCGATGACACAAAACGCTGACAATCTTCCGAATATCTCTAGAATTGGAAAGTGCGAAAGGAAGGGTATGAAGATGCCAAGCAACAGTTTGAAAAGACACCCGATGAGTCGGATCCAGTTTTTGTGCCATTTCTACAAGATCCAGGTCTCTGGAAAGGGGCAGTGTCAGATTCCAATGTAGCTGCTCAACAGGAAGGCCTTGCGTCATATTGCTCTTTTCTCAAATACGGGGGCGTTCAGGCTTGTACACGGTAGGTCTACCCTTAGCACAGTGCCTGCCATTTCACCCCGGTCCGACCTTGGGTATAGCTAACAGGGGTTTGCGCAGAACTCGCGGATCCACGATAGGTCCTATTGTGGAAAAAGGACTTCCTTCAACCAGACCGGCGGCCAAAACAAATGCGCTTGAAGCTCTTCTACTCTGTATCGAATTAGATAAAGCAGATCCGGTTATTGAGGAAATAGTCCCTATCTTGTCGCACAAAGTACCCAAGGTGATTGCAGCGGCATTAAGCGGATTGAAAGCCATCTATCACAACTTCGGCTGCAAGATTGTCGATCCTAAACCAGTCCTGAAGGCCTTACCCAAAGTATTCGGCCACGCAGATAAAAATGTTCGTGCGGAAGCGCAGAATCTCACAGTCGAACTGTATCGATGGTTGAAAGAGGCTATCAAACCGCTGTTCTGGGGAGAGCTTAAACCTGTCCAGCAACAGGATCTCGAAAAGCTGTTCGAAAGCGTCAAGCAAGAACCGGCGCCAAAGCAAGAGAGATTGACAAAAGCACAACAGGATGCGATGGCTGCAGCTAGTGCTGCTCCAGAAGTCGGCGATGGTGACGGGGAAGCTGGAGAGGTCTACGCAGATGAAGATGATGGCGAGGTAGATGCATTCGATCTTGCTGAGCCAGTCGACGTCTTCCCCAAAATACCAAAGGACTTCAATGAGCAGCTGGCATCGTCGAAGTGGAAAGACAGGAAGGAGGCGCTGGACGCTCTGTATACTGCACTGAACATTCCGCGAATCAAGGACGGGCCGTTTGACGATATTGTTCGAGGTCTTGCAAAATCGATGAAAGACGCAAACGTCGCAGTCGTGACGGTCGCCGCCAACTGTATCGATCTTCTCGCAAAGGGTCTTCGGGGTGGCTTCGCGAAACACCGATCCACGATCATGCCGCCTATCATGGAACGATTGAAAGAGAAAAAGCAGACAGTCGCAGATGCACTAGGACAAGCTTTGGATGCGGTCTTTGCATCGACAAATCTATCGGATTGTCTAGAGGAAATTCTAGAATTTCTCAAACACAAGAACCCACAGGTGAAGCAGGAAACCCTGAAATTCCTGATTCGCTGCCTTCGAACTACTAGAGACGTTCCATCGAAAGCTGAAGTGAAATCCATTGCCGATGCCGCCAAGAAATTGCTGACTGAGTCTACCGAAGTCAACCGTGCTGGAGGAGCTGAAATTTTGGGTACCTTGATGAAGATCATGGGCGAGCGTGCGATGACCCCTTACCTGGACGGACTCGATGATATCAGGAAGACAAAGATCAAGGAATTCTATGAGACCGCCGAGGTAAAGGCGAAAGACAGACCGAAGCCCATCGTTGGGCCGCCAAAGGCCGTGCCTGCCGCCGGCAAGAAGGTTGTTGGAGCGAAAAAGCCAGCTCTGGGAATGAAGAAGCCTGCTCCAGCTGCTGCGGCGCCTCCACCAGAGGAGCCTGCACCGACCCTTTCCCCTCCAAAACCCACTACAAGGTCTATCCCGTCGAAGTTGGGTGGGGTTCCCAAGCCTGGTGGACTTCCCACTCCGGGCGCTGGACTTAAGCTTCAAAGAAAGCTTGGTGGTCCCGGTGGCCTTGCATCCCCACAGCGTCGGGTCATCTCGCCCCCTTCGGAAGAACAGTCTCCAGCGCCAGCTGCACCGAAATTCGGTCTTGGAAGAGGGCTTGCAGGCCGTCCCATAACCAAGCCATCAGCTGCTCCTGAACCAGCTCCAGCTCCAGCTGCGCCACCCCAAGTGAGCGGGATTTCTATCATCGAAAGGGCTGAACTCGACGAATTGCGCCTTGAAAGAGAAAGGTTCCTTCGAATGATTGAGGACTTGAAGTCTGAAAGAACTCGACTCAACTCGCAAGTGACGGAGCTCCAAGATCAAAATGCACAACTCATTGAGGATCATACAAGGGATGTTCTCAGTATCAAAGCCAAGGAAACGCAGTTGGTACGAGCCAGGAGTGATGCAGAGGCGGCTGAGCAAACGGTCCAGAAGCAGCAGAGGGAAATTGATCGTTTAAAGCGCGAATTGGCCAGAGCTCTCCGGGCCAGCGCTCAGAGTCCTCCCAACGGCTTTTCGGATAATATGAATTTGCCAGTACCGGAGACGTCGATATACCATGAAACGGGTATCAACGGCTATGGTGCCGTTCCCAGAACCGGCCTCCACATGGGTAGTCGCTTTGATGGTGGGCGACCTCGGAGCTACGTGTCTGCCAGTCCAAGTGAGGAGAAAGAAAACACCGATCTGGAGTCACCAGGACGCGGTAGCAGAGATGGAGGCCTTGGTCGACGGAAACTCAGCCCTTCCTTCGGAACCAACTACTCCGGGATGGGCAGTCCAACAAGGTCGTCCATACCAGGCTCTGGTAGTGCTTCTGGAGAGGAGCAACCGGTAAGGAGCTCAGAACCCGCGGAGAATTGGAAGAGAGCCGCAGAAGTCACCAGCCAACTCAAGGCAAGGATTGAACAAATGAAGGTACGTCTTTAATCAGCTCTGTTCATTTCTGAATCTATCTCTGATCGATATTGCTAGGCAAGACAAGGTCTGTCGCGAGCCCCTGCGCAACGCTAACGGCTTCATGAATTATTCTTCGATTCTATAACCCATGACATGATTTTTCTTCTTTCTTATGACAGCAGGCTTCTTGACCTTGGTACTGGCCAATACCCGGCGTTCTTCTTTCTCATTTCCATTTTCGAGGTCGTTTCTCCCCTTGCACGTCCTTCAGCCGCTTGTTCGGGATCAGCTGTGGTGCTAGGGAAACAATCATTGGATTGCATTTGGCGGGGTCTGCTTCTTCTATTGTCATGCCTTTGATGTATAAATTTGCAGCATGCTTGCGCGCGGATTGTATTTTATGGATACGGTCGTTGGAAATTAGGTATACATGGAAAATTAATGGGCACACGAAGGAGGGTTATGAATCCAGAAGTCTAGGGTCTTAACTTCTTCAATTGACTCAAAGGGGAGAATGTTGTACAGCATTGGAATAAAGTCTACCCCAGAACAATATGCTACAGGCTGGTAACACCAGGTAGCTTAAGCCTTGTTCTACTTTGCAGACAGATATCACATGCATGAATGCTCAACCTCAATTATGCTCTACGCATGGCGTGCTAATTGATGTCTGAAAATGCATTCATGGGTATCTGCGATGTGTACATAAAAAAAGAAAACAACGTGGGCCATCAATATGGATTGGAATTGAGAGGGTGCCGAAGTGCTCCACCCATCTAAGCTAAAATGCCGTCAACAAGTCAATATGAGCCTCAGAACACCATTCCCATTTCCCAAAGTGTTTCAACTTTTGATTACATCCATTCCCTGTGGAGAGAATAAAAAGGAAAGGACCGCGAAGTCATAATGTCGTCCGGAAAAACCCGTCAATCAAACTGATCAGGCTTTAAACTCTGACGGCAGCCTCAGCAGCCTTGCGCTTCTTCTCCATGCGGGCAACGGCCTTGGAGCCCATGATACCACCACCCCAGTGGCGGCGGGACTCCTCGTACTTGTCGGTGTAGCCCTCCTTGATGGCGGAGAGGAGCTTGGAGAACTCAGTCTTGTCCTCGGAGCGAACCTCGGTGAGAGCAAGGACAGCGGCGGTCTGAAAGTGTGACGTTAGGGCACGTTGCAAGATGAAAATAATGGGATGAGTTTATCTTACCTTCTTGTGGACAACGGTACCGAGACGAGCCTTGCCCTTGACAATGGCATAGGGGACACCCATCTTGCGGCAGAGAGCGGGAAGGAAGACAACCAGCTCAATGGGGTCGACGTCGTGGGCAATCAGAACAAGGGAAGCCTTCTTGTTCTCGACGAGGCCGACAACGTGGTTGAGACCGTACTTGACGTTGTAGGGCTTCTTGGAGACATCCTCCTTCTTCTTGCCCTCGGCAACAGCGGTAGCCTCGGCGTGGAGACGCTCCTTCTTCTCGGCCTTGGTCTCAGGGCGGTACTTGTTGAGGAGCTTGAAGGTCTGGGCAGCGGTGTTGCGGTCCAGAGTGCTCTGGAACTGAGCGATAGCGGGGGGGACCTTCAGGCGGAGGTTCAGGATCTTCTTCTGGCGCTGAAGACGGACATACTCGGGCCACTTGACGAAGCGGGAGAGGTTGCGCTTGGGCTGGACGTCCTGGCCAATACCGAAGTTGCGGGGGCGGCGCTCGATGAGAGGGTTCTAATTGAAATTGTTAGCAAGACCAATTATTTTCAGAAGTCTGGGGAATGAATGCATACCTTAGCACCCTTCTTGGTAGCGCCAGCCTTGCCCTGGGGATAGGGGAGAGGGGCGGCCTTCTTTCCGGACTTAGGAGGCTGTCATTGAGAAAAGAAGATCAGCGAGTTGTCCACCAATTGCTGTATCTTCTTTGAACTCTAGAGAGAACACAAGAAAGAGTCCAAAGACAAATTCTGTGACTCCAGCCAAATCATCGCCGGTGCACGCATCCCAAGAGAGAATTGTGCGACCAACGGAATATGCCTCGACCCTCGCGAAATGAGGTAGACAATTTCTTGTCTCACGACATGTCGCAAAATGATCGACAGCTCTACTAGGAGAGATTCGAATTGGATGTCAAGGGCTTACCATTTTGTCGACTGAGTTCCGCAACGGTGCTGGGTGACGGGATTGACAGACAAGGGAAGAGAAAGAAAAGTGAAGCTGTTTTTTGATCATCGAGAAGAAAAGCCGCCGTTGCGTTTGTGGGTCGCGCTAGTGCGGAAAAACACCGGGCCGAGTTCTGCTGGTGGGCTTGGTCACGTGCAATAGGGTTAACCCTTCGGGTTTTTCGAAGCTCGATTGCTGCCTGAATTCATGCCTGCACCATAAGGCAATAACTATTTATTAATCTAGTAGTGTGAACGAGTCCAAGGTATAGAGTCGAATATTGTTCCCAGTGTTTCGGGGCACTCAAAAGTCATCTCATAGCCATCATATGTACATAATGCGAATTTCAAGCCAGACGCCGTATCCGTAGATGCAATCAATTTGCCTGGCGCCCTATAGCACTCGAGCAAACAAGTATGGGAATCATGATATTCAACGCCAAGCACCAAGCCCTGAGAGCCCTCCTCGCCCAAGGCCGGAGCTGGCTGCTTGTATAGCCTTCTTTTTACCTAGATTGCCTTCCTGTTCCCGCACGCCTGCAACAATCTTGTCGATGTTGGTCTCGATCACGACACCACCGACAATCATCTCACTGAGAACTGCGTGCATTGTCTCGAACCCGAAGATAAGATCCAACTCGCAAACGTTCTCAAATATCCGGTCCAGGGCTTCCACGAAAACTTGTATTAGATCGATGAGCGCAAGCGGTGACTCGGTAGACGTGGATATCATGATGAAGGACAAGGTGGCATAGGTGCGGTAGGTGACTTGCGTAGGAGCATCAGAAGGACCATTGGCTGCGCTTGAACGCGCGCCTTGCGAAAGCAATGGGGGCAGTGGTAGGAAGTTGCAGGCACTCGGCGGACGCTGTGCCACCAGATCGTAGATCTGGGCAATCAGTGACTGTTTCGTTTGCGTATCCTAACAGCGATGCAGACGCCTATATCAGCAAAGTTCATTTTCAATCGAGCCCACCAAGAACCGCGACGTTAAGGCCACTCACGATTTGTGTATAGAATTTAGTGAGGCGCGGTTGCCCGTTGTTGTTGAAGACGAGGACGGCGTTGATCATGTTGGGCGCAACACGAAAGCTATCTTCTGCCTTCTTGGGGGACTAGAATACAGAACAGTATGAATGGCAACTATTATAAGCGCACAATAGTCAAATATCTTCAGCTAGGTGATCAGAACAGAATTGACGTAGAGTTGGGTCTCTGGAACCCCGGAGCTTGCTTATCGCACTGATGCGGCGGGGCCGAGATCAGCGGAGACTTTCCTTGGATCCCGCTCGGATCACTCTCTCATTCGACGATATCATGTCTGAGCTCAGATACTTTTCTGCAAGCTGAATCTCACCTTACAGTTAAAAATCATAATTCATAATGAAGACCAAGCTCTATGTCTGTACGGCCTGTATGCGCAGGAATCTCTCAACCGCTCTCCCTCGCCAGAATTCACCAATAGCTGTCGCGCCATCCAATCCTCCAAATGCGCCCAAACTCCAGCTTCGCGATCTGACTCCGTCCGACCTGTCCTACTACTGGGATACACGAATACCGAATGAATCTCAACTAATCTACGCGGATAAGTTCTTTACTCCGTCGCGTCATTCTCCAGTCAAATTATGGTCCGCCAGCAAATTCCGCACGACGCCCCTCTCGTCGCTCGAACCCGAAGTGGCTTTCCTTGGCCGTTCGAACGTCGGGAAAAGCTCCTTACTCAATGCCATAATGGGGAAGGAGATATGCTGGACTTCATCAAAGCCTGGGAGAACCCGGGAGATGAACGCATTCGGGATTGGAGGGACCAAAGGCGGCGAATCCAAAATTGTGCTTTTGGACATGCCGGGGTATGGAAAGGGAAGCAGGACGGAATGGGGTACTGAGATTCTGAAGTACCTTCAGGGACGGCGCCAGTGAGTCGCTCTTATGCATTGATGATGGGCAACTGATACTGACCTTAGTCGCAACATGTAGGCTTCGTCGGGCCTTTATCTTAATAGACAGCCTTCACGGGATCAAAAAGAAAGACGAGGACATTCTCATGCTATTCCGAAAGTACGCCATCCCCCACCAGATTATCCTATCGAAAGTCGACAAGGTATTAGCAAAGAGAAAAAAGCAGGTTAAGAGCGGCGCATCCGTGGCCAATGTCGCCGCGCTAAGGAACCTGCTTCAAGATCTCAGGCCAATAGTTCAACCGGACGGTCGTGTCGAAGGCCCTGGCGCTTTGGGTGAAATTCTCACATGCAGTGCAGAAACTCCTACCGGACCGGGGCAATTCCTAGGCATCAGTGCTATACGATGGGCCATCTTATCTGCTGCTGGGTTCGATGGCAATGTAGAAGTGAAAGCTGAGTCCATCCCGTCCAGCTCGTCCGCCCGAGGCGCTTCAGCAGCTCCACCATGATTGATTGGGACGTCGTGTGCTCGTTCGGATCTCAGACCGTCCTTGCGAATATGAGGAATCTTAATCGCTATCAAACCGCATGCTCTATAGACCGCTCAAGCCATCGCACACCTGCCAATGTGCAATTCTGAACTCTAGGACTCATTTTTGCGAGGCCCATTCCTTGTCTTACATCTAGTCAACTGAACTACATCTTGCGAATTGCCTTGCGCAGGATCTTGACCTAGTTCTTGGGTATGCCAGACAATGGAGAATTCGACAACTGATTTTGCTGGTCTCCAGAATCCAACGGGTATTATTCTGTCCTCAGACTCCGCAAGTCGGTATACTACTGATCGAGTCTAATTGGTTGCCAATATTCCCACAGCGCGCTCAAGCTTGTTTCAGCACACCCTTCTGGCTCATTTTCTAAGGGTGATTAGTTCCCTGATGGTGTACCCAAATTGATCGTTTTTGTAAGGCTACCCCTTCCAGTGAAAAAGCTCCGCCGCACGACAGTATACAACTGCCCCATATGAATATAAACGCAAGAATTCAATTCACTTTTTGAAGATCGTGAAAAAGAGGTCATAGAGAGTCTATGAACAAAAATTCTCGCCTGCTGAAGCACGACAGGAAGCAGGAGAAAACAGTCAATCGCGGTGTGCATCGAAACGGGTCTGCTCAACTCACCCAACAGCAGTTGATCATAATGCATATAAGAATGACATTTGAACATGGAATAAGAGATATGAATGAAATATAATAGAAGAGAGTAAATGAAGCGAGCTGGGGCTAGTAAATCATTGCTTTCGAAAGTCAAAACGCCATTTCCGTCATTTCCCAGCATGACAATGAATGCTGACCACGCTATGCAAAGCCTCTCGATAAACAGCAAGATCGTGGATAAAGGGTATCTAAACATTTCATGGCTTGAAAGGCAGAGAGGAAGAGGAAGTAGAGCAGGAAAAAGAATAAAAGTTGGCATGATCTGGTGACCGAAGTGCTTCGAGCCATGCCAGCTGGCGAAGCACTGACGAGCCAGTAGTCTGAATCAACGGCGTCAGCCGTCAGATAGATCGTAATCTTCGTCAGCATTGTCTCCGATCTCCTGTCCCCATCGGTTGACAACTATCCGTCTCCCCAACTGATCCTCCGGGACACCGTCGCGAGAAGCACCAAAGTCGAGGACCTGAACATGGTTAACAATGACGACAAGCAAATTGAGAGACAGTTTCTTCGACTCACCTCAATATACGTTAGAGTATCGCGCTGTACTGCGGCAACGCATCTTCGATCATTGAATTTGACCTGCCATACACCGCTCAGGTCCGTGAGAAGATCTCGAACGCACTCCCCATTCCGCACATCCCACATCTTCAACGTCCGATCAGATCCTGATATCACCTTCTGGTCATCGTGCTGAAAGCAGGTAATGGCACCAGTATGCGCGCTCAGCCTGCTCTTGCATTGACCACTTTCAGGATCCCAGATCCTCAAGGTAGAGTCTGCAGCCGCGGAGACCAAACGGTCGCACTTCAAATCAAGAAGACCCACAAGTGAGCTATGGCCTTCTAGATTATAAATGATAGAGCCAGTATCCAGAGACCACACTTTGACTGTGTTGTCCATTGAACCGCTGATACATCGATTTCTCTTGTGGTCAAGTACAACGCTGTACACTTTGAGTGTATGGCCCTGAAGTCGGTGAATAGTCTCTCCAGTCGATATTTTCCACACTCTCACGGTACAATCGTAACTCCCGCTAACCAAAGTGTCACCGTGCGCAGCGATCGCGCGAACAGAGTGCTGATGACCAGTAAGGACACGGATGAAATAAGGACAATCGGTATCATCGGCATGGGGTCCACTCTGGTAGTACACCGGATCACCTGGTTTCGGGAGTCTCCAAACTCGCAAACTAGAGTCGCGGGAACCAGTTATGATGATTGGTTCTTTAGGCATCATTTCAGGTGTGCCGTCAGCATTGCTACCAACTTGGACTGGTAGAACAATTTGCAGACAACGCACTGTCGAGGTATGTCCATGGAAAATTTGAGTGCATCTTGCCCTTTCGATATCCCAAACTCTCACCGACCTGTCCGTGGACCCGGACACAAGAGTGTTGCCGTGATATTCCAGGGCCCAAACCCCTCCCTCATGGCCTTCCAGAGTCGCTCTTAAGGCGCCCGTCTTTGTATCGTAGACGTTAATGTTCGTATCGTCACTTCCTGTCAGAACCTTGTCGGTGTCGAACTGGAGGCAAGTAACTACGTGGCGATCATGAGCGCGAAAGGCAATGTGTTTCGGTTTCACACTAGGTTTCATCCAGCCTTTATGAATCGAATGGTGGCGCTGGTAGAGGGACTTGAACAAATGAAGACCCCTGAGGGATGGTAGGCCAATTTCTGGGTATGGGACAGCTGCTGCTGCAGCATTCGCGGCTGCATATGGTCCCTCAGTTGCGGTTACTCCATTTCTCCAACCTGAGGAGTCCGAGGAATCGGTATTACTAGAGGAGATCTTTCTCTTCGCATACTTGCGACCCGAGATGCGAGTGGCCTTCCTTTTCGGTCGACGACTTACAGACAGAGCCCGTTCACCGGATTCTCCTACCAAGGAAGAGAAAGCGGACCCAGGCGCGCAATCTGGTTCGGGTTTTATGACTGAAGACGAGCTCAGATCCTTTTCCCAGTCGTCATCCCCATGCGGAAACTGCCATCCCCAACCTTCTTTGATTGCACGTTCCAACTCACCATCGGTGAGAACGTATCCATCCCTGTCAAATAGATCTTTCCAAGTCTTCTCATCTGAATTGACGATATGCCTCCATTTCTTGGACACTTGTGCTGCACGACACATGGTTTGAACGTCGAAATACTTGACAATGTTGAGGCTAAGCTCCAGAGGAAGAAGCGCGAGGAAATCGCACTTCAAAGCTGGATTGACGACGTCGGCCACAAAATGCAGTGTTGGCTTGGGGCACCTCCTCAGAAACTGATACATCAGGTAAGTTTTCAGTTCTTCGGGAACTGAGTCAAAAAAGTCCAATACACTGGGTATATCCATCAAAGACGGAGTATGCCGGTTTTCCATAGCGCCCGGCAGGTTTCCAGACCTGGAAGGAGACAACTCATGGTTCTTCAGATCGTCCAAGTGCCGTATGTTTGAAAGGCGGGAGGCATTATTATCGAGGCTTGAGTCCGTATCCATCTCTTGGTCTTCTGCCGACTCAAATGAGGAATCCACATTCATCGCATTCAGGGCAGCCACAGGCGACAAGCTGGGGCTGGGTAAGCACATGTCGTGGGCAACAAGATTTTCAATAGCCGATATCTGCGATGTAGGTTCCGTTGGTGCCTGCTGAAACGACTCTTCCGACCCGTCGTAGTCAGGGCCTTGGCTCGCAGTGTTCACACCCGCAGCTCCATCACTATTTACCGCCGGAGTAGCAAGTTGGGGTGCCGAGGACACGCTGTCCGTATGTCGACTAAGATGTCGATTTCTCTCCCAAATAACTGCCTTAGCGCGGATTGGTTCTTTTCCTAGGACCGATTCTGCACCGGGACCCTGCAATACTTCCTGGCTTTCAACTTCAGAAGACAGAGGCGAGCGCAATAAGGTCTCTCTGCGGGGTATGGCCGCACTATGTACTCTTCTTCGAGGCATCGCATAGTCACTCAAGTTGTAACTGCTGGATTCGGTCTCCGGAGTCGCCAAGCCAGCCGTGTACGTGGCTGAAGAGAGATGAGAACGAATCTGACGAAATGAGGGCTCCGACGGAAGTCTACCTGGACGTAGCCTTGTGGAAGATTGGTGGGAATCTACGACTGACGCTGGCCGACGTTTCACGCTGGATGGGTTGGACGGCTGGCTAGATAATCGAGCAGATGCTAGACGACGGGAGCTTTGGGCGTTATCTGAAGTAGTGTACGAAGTGACGGATTGCACAATACCATTCGAGGCTTTCAACGCGTCGTTTGTCTCGTTCACCTGTAAAAACCAAATTAGCTGAGAAGGTCGCGGCATATAATGTAGTACGTAAGTAAGTACAACCGGAAACAGAGTGAAGTCACGCTCCGAAGGACTAATATGGGACTGCCGTACCTCTTTGATAGCCACTATTGCATCTTCCGGCTCGTTGAACACGACGGTTTTCCCGCCGAGTTCGAATTTTATGTTCCTCAAAGACGTAGGAGTGGGAGAAGAGGCCAGGGGATATAGCTTAGGATCGAGATCCCGCGTCGCTCGAGGAGATTTGATGATGAGGGGAGGAAATGTGGTAGTGGTCGTGGTTGTGGTAGTCACGACAGTGGTTCGAGTAGCAGGAGCGAAGGAAAATTGACCAATAGTACTATTGGTCGCTCGATGATCCAGGTCATTGTTGGCATCTACTTGGTCCATGCTGAATTTCTTGTTGCTGATAACGTTCGCTGGAAGGTAAATGGAGAGCGATGAGACAAGAGACGCGTCCTGGATTGCTGATAGAGGATCAGATCGCTAACTCTAAGAATATGTAAACAACTGTAGATTCTATTCACCTTATACGGGGACCACACGAAGAGTTGGGCGGTGCAGAGCAAATCAACCAGCCTTGGGGGGAGGTTAATGAGCCAGTTGTGGGAGAGGGCACAGTGTCTGATAGCACGATAGGCTCGCAGAGACAGAGTTGATGCCCTGAAACCTTGAATGAGAGAGCGAGAGGATAATTCAGAACATGGTTGTCATAAGAGAGTTCCCGTGTAAGAAAGAGGGGGAAACGAGTGGGAGAGAAACGGTGGTGTTAGCAAGGATTGCAATGCTGCAGCTGACAAGAAAGATGTTGGAACAGTTGGGCGGCGGAGAATGATCGAGGGAGCTGGACCGTCACTGGGAGGTGGTTGGTCGTGCCTCCTCTGGCAAGGCTTTTTGGCGCTTCTCCGAGGCTAGCAAGGACTAAGGCACCCACGGCGGTACCCACGTACTAGTTAGACTAGTTGATGGAAGGGGGTTATCGGTATGATGATAAGTGATAACGATCGGGTGAATAAGCAAGAAGACGAGGAAAAGAGATTTAACAAGGGTAAAACTAGGGAAATAAACCAAACAAACAATCGATATTTGGGGTAGAGCGATCTCCAGAAGAATTTCGAATGACGAGGGCGAATCAGGAAAAAATCTCGATTGTTATGAGGCAAGACGGATTCACAATTTGCCGTCCTGAGTTACTCCGTACATAAATAGTGCCAACGAACGATTAATCACCTTAAGAACTTCCCTAAAAGGGACGATAAAATAGATAGGGTTCCAGTCTCCCTTCATAAGGCATACAGAGTAATTTTCTTGATCGGCTCTCATACATCTAGAGAACAAAGTAGGTCATATACCAGGGATACTTCGGGGTGAGAAAGACTTCCAAATATGTATACCTAGACTTCTGCTACTAAAACTACACCTTATACTGCCCCACACAGCAAGGATACACAAACTACATCTCATCATCTCACTCGCAACCATGATCAGTATTATGACATGAAATTCAGCTGTTCCATCATACGCCATCCCTTATCGACCTCGCCCTAGAAATATGTATGCCATTGCCACTGCATGACCACAGGACCACACGTGATATAGTGGGGCGGAATGAAGTTCTGGGACCTGATTCTTAAGATTCCAAACAGTTGACAAGAAGAATTTCGGTAGACACAAACGGCCTTTTCAGGGCTAGATATGGGAAATTATCGTAGCCAGAGGCACGGCTCTAAATCGGCAGAACCCAGCTTGGCTGGTGCGATGGTTTCCATCATCCTATATCATGTTTGTCATAAGCAGATGACAAAGTCCAGGAAGTTGAACTAAGGATTGCGGGGAACAGGCCAGATAAGGTAAGTCTGCCATTACGTATTGTGGAATTGGAACGCTATCTTTTTCTAGGTTCGCTTTAAGCCGACCTCAACCATCACGTACACTGCTCGGTTCAATATAAGTATGCGATATACTTATCCAAATGCCCGTTCCAGATGACAGCTCCTGACGAAATGGTGTTTCGGTTTCCTGTAATCATGTTTGTCGCGTTTTTCACGTGTGGCAGTATACCGAGTACGGAGTAATCCTGCTATGCAAACCTTCTCACTCGACTCTGAGCACTTACTCTAGAGCCATCGAAGCGTGATCAAAGCTGAAGCTGCTGGATTGTAAACATACAGATGAGACAAACTCAAGGGTGGGATAGAATCATGTTTCAGTCCCTTATCTTGAGGCGCAGGAACTGGGTAGCATGTTTGGAGCATGCAACGTGTCCCAATTCACAAGCAGAGGCTATCGCAGCCGTTCTCGTTCCCAATCCAGCCAGCCTCATTGAGACCAATTGGACGTTCACATACCAAGGGCCCCAGAGATACTACAGGAAATTCTCCAATGCGTTCGAAATCGTCTGGAAATGCTCGTGCTCGGCTCATGGTTGTGACGCTTGGAGATATAGCTCTACTAAAAGAACCAGAATGAAGGCATAGGAAGGGCTTCGGGAGAATCGAATTGTATAGTTCCGACTTTACAGTGAAGGGCAAAAGCAGGAACTCCTTCCAGTATGTATGTAAACTACGAATTATTGGAGAGGGCGCGCGCCAAGACTCCGGGAAACATATCCTCATGGAGATGCCGTAGAGAGCTAAGGAAGAAAATTCCAAGGATAGCCAAACTGGAAAGATAAGTGGAAAGCTGCAGAAGACAAAAAAAGAGAAAAGGAAAAAGTAAAAAGGAAAATGGCTCCATACGCAGCCTGGCTATCCTTAAGTCCCAGGGGCCCGATAGAACAGGCGTCTAGAAGAACGTCACTCGGGTGGTTGTTGCATCTGGAATCTCCGATATCCCCGCTTCCCTACCATACATTCAAGCTCAATCATTCCAGCTTTCAATTTATACCACTTTTAGTTGAAGCACATAACTTAACTCGCCAATACTCTGAGAGACTTACTTTCTTAATTTTTCCCCTAGACTATGCACCCACCACCTGTGTCGATTGGCCTCGCCAGGTTGTAGCTGGGTCGTTGCCTGAGTGCGTGCGGGGAGGTACCTCTACAAAAAACAGCTGTAATTCCCCAGAACCTTGACCATCGTCTTTCCTTCGCGTCACGATGACCTTGATCTCAGGCCAACTCTAATTATCTTATCTGCAATCATATTACATTTGCACGAAATTCCCACCTGAAATCAGCTCCGCATTTCCTTGTCTCTGCTGTTCTCAAACCAGGTTCATAGGGGGGCCGTCAGATAAAGTTGCTCAGAATGGCCCGAATCAAATTTACTGGGCCTGTGTCGACAGTCCAACTACAGCCAACTCCAATTCTTCAAGGCCTCATGTCGAAAGGTGACGTCTCTGCCCAGACCGAAAGGCGGGCTGAAGTGGAGAATATCTCGAGATCGATAGTTGAAGAAAGCACAGCCTTGAAACAGCAGCAAAGCCTTGAATTGGTACAAATCATGCTGCACGTCTCGGTGAGTACACCTGGCCGAATCTGGTTTTATCTCCACCACTAAGGTTAATCGGGTGTTTATAGCTCGGGACGTTGTTCTATCTCCGGTCAGTTTATCCTCGCCTTTTGCCATATTGACAGACATCCTGATCTGTGCTTCCCAAAGCGAGTTTCTACCGCTCCCCTGCTTCGACGATCGAGATCTGAAAGAGGCTCAGCGGGAAAATGCTTTATCATACAGAGAGTTTATAGATGGAAAACTGCGCCCCGGAGGAACCGGACTACTTTCAGAAGTCGCGTTCGGGACGGGGAGGAGGGGTCAGCCACTGAAGATCATTGTCCGTGATTCCGACCCCAAGGCTAATATGATACTCGATGTCCTGGTGCGTCTGCTGTCTACGTTGATTTATATTCGGACCATTGATGGGGAGTAGGAAAATGGCATATTCGACGCGCTCAAGCGAAATGTCCTGGGTGCTATTCAGTTCACCATTCTTGTTGACAAAGATAAGCCAGAAAATGTCTTGGAGACCTATACTTTCACTTTCAAATACTCGAGAGGTTCTGGTGGTGTGAACAGTCGTCTGGAGAGTCTGTCGATCAATCCTGTGGGCTGTGTCGCTGATTTGAAATCCGCCCAAACGGCCAGAGTCGGTCTAGAGACGATAGTCCGAAGACTGATTACACTCAGTACCTTCCTACCGAACCTTCCAAGTATTCCCCTCCTCTGTTATGTAAGAGATATACTGGCTAATTCTTTGATAGATAAAAGGAATCTGGGAATCCACTTATTCTATACCGACGACTGTCCCCCGGAGTACGAGCCTCCCGGGTTCACCGGCGCGATGAATGACATGATCAGATATCCACTCAATGAGAACTGGAGAAAGGAAACCCAATATTGCGGAGCAATGAATAGCGGATGGCATACGTAGGCGCCTTTTCCCGCCAGAGCTGCTTCCCTGACTAACTTCATAAGGGTGGGACTAAAAGTGACGTCCCTAAAATGGACGGGTCCCGACCCAGAGGGATCGGAAATACCGCCGAAAGTGCCCATGGACCTCGAATATAAAGACGTGGTGCAACGATCTGAGGACATTGGACTTGCCGAGGAAAAAATTAACGAGGATGACTTGAAAATCCAATGTAAGATGTGCCATATAAAAGATGATGACTTCAGGCGAGACTTACCTTTAACAGCGGTTCGTTCCACAGACATATCTCAGGAAGCAGCCCAAGATATCACTGAAAGAGAGAAGTTGCAGATGATGATTCCTGTAAGGAGTCCGACTGAAACCATGAGCGTAGATTACAGCTGATCAAAGCAGACCCAGAGGACATCCCCTCTGCCGGACAGCGAACTCGTTCCAACCCAACCGATCAATCCCAGATCTGCAGTTGACCATGCCAATAAGGGAGACGCGCATCCAGGCCACGGGTCTATACTGTCACAGAAAAAAGTTGCCGAGATCCAGAAGCACGTTGGGCCACAAGACAGGACTCTCAGCGAGGGCAACGAGAATCAGCGAAGCGTTCGATGTCAATGCGGATGGGATGGAGAGGAATCAGCAATGGTAAGCTTGTCATGTTTTGCAGATGCTGAATGCTAAGACTAGCAGATTGAGTGTGTTTTCTGCCATTCACGCCAGCATGCGGCATGCTACGGATTTGACAGCTCGGACGATCCTAGAATTCCTAATGTCCATGCGTGCTATCAGTGCCTACTTGAGCCCAGCGAGGTCCAGTTACTGAGCGAGATGACCACTCTGGTGCTCTTGAGACGAGCCCTTAAGATCATTATGGTTGAAGGCTATCCAAGTCACACTTCATTATTTTCTCAAAAACTCCGTAAGTTTAACCGTCGGTGTGAACTTTGAACTCGACTGATGAGTTGCAGACTGCAATGGGCAAACTATTATTCAGATTACTGATATACTGAAAAAACAAAACGTCCTTCAGCCGACCCCCGGTTACAAACAAAAGGGATTCCTGAGGAAAGGCTTGCCTAAATTCAAGGTCTCGCCCTCGGAAGAAATCCAGCAGAAGATGAAAGAAGAAATATTCAACCCAATGGCAAAGATTGGGCATCACGTGAGTATCTTCGTACCATGAACAGATTTCAAGTTCTAAGACTGTTGTAGTATGTTCTACCTGGCTCCTCGGTGGGGCCCGCTTCTCGAGATCAGGCTCCGGTTATAGGAGCAAATGTGGGAAGAGACCAGGAAACTGCGAAGAAAGCAGAGTCTCTCGGTAAACTGGCGGAAGAAAACAGTGCGCGCAAGAGAAAGCAATTGCCGCAGAACTACGAAATTGATGACGACTCCGATGACCTTGACAGGAACAGCAATCAACCATCGACGCAGGCACAAGCCATCGATACCCACCTCGGCGGAGCTCACGAGTTAAGATACACCCCTATTGATGACTCAATGACTTCCCAGAAGCAAGGGCCTGATAGCCCATCGAGTAGCGATGGCGCACTTCGACGTAGCAGCAGGAAAAGACGCAAAATCAGCAATTACTCTCGACTGATTGATATTGGCGCTGCAACGAGCGAGGACGAACGGGTGCTTTGAGATAGCTCTTGCTAACTTCTTGTTCTGTACGATTTTGTGCTAATCGCTGCTCAACCAAAATCAAGCCGGCGATTAAAACATCATGGCTGCCCAAAGTCAGTTTTCCGAAGCTCACAGCTCCGCAGGAATCGATCTGGAAGCAACTGGTCGGGTTGATGTTTTCTTCAAAAACCGTGCTCGTTCCCTTCGTGCACGCAGAGCTCCTGGCCTAACCGTCGCCCCTAGCCTTGTGACCTTGGATCTCTCGATTCACAGGGGAAAGGGTTTCAGTAAAGCAGACCTAGAAGAGCAAGAGGAAACAGGAGAGAAGAGAAAATGAAGAACTGCAAGAGTAGGGGTCTAGCTGAACGATGTTTTGTGTGGATTATTGACATAGATGTACTAGTATCGAACCTTTGATCACAGCTTCTAATAATTGATAGCTTGAGCAGCCAGCGTAGTCGTACTGTCAGCCGGACACTAGCCATGGCAATCCTTGTATTCCCGACCATTAATGAAATCAATAGGGCATGTAACAGCAGGGAAGAATGCAGAATCTATTAAAATGATCATGAGAATATCAGCCCATCGAAATTCTGTGACCTAAGAGGAATGTAGTCGTATTCCTTTCAAGAGTCCATATACCAAGTTAATGACAGCGGTCCCGCTTCCAACATATGCTGCTGTCAATTCGACTTCATGATGCATCCATCTGTAGGATCTCTAGCCAGCTATGCCCGCGAGAATTCTTATAGCTGCGACTCCTGCAGCCCCGCCTCGTTTGACCACCTGGCTGAAGCAAGATGTTCCGTGTTCAACTCGTCGAAAGATCGATTTGCTTCCGATTGCCACAGCTGGCTATTTGTGACACCTGACCCTTGAGAGCAGTCCTCTATAATAATAATATTAGATAAAGGTGAGCCCTTTTTAGACTTTGTGTACGAGACAAAGCGATAAGGCTTTTAGGGCGGCTCCAGCTCCTACTCCCAAGCCCAACGGATGCCTCGTTGAGACTTGGGACAGGCTACGCAGCTTGATTGAAGCTTATTCATTCTTTATCTATCGAACAAAGGGGTCAAGAGCTGGAACAGGTTTTAAATCCCGGACCCAGAATCCCGTATATGACACAGTACCTGACACATACGGAGTAACGGTGCCACGAATGTGATGTGTCAACAACGCCAAAGAGATCTCCAACGTTGATGAACTTTGGATCGATCCAATTTTCCGGGGCAGCTCATGTTAGGTATCACTCCGAATTTCCGATATGTCTTCGTGGCTCTTGCACTACGGTATCCCTTGCTTCTTTCACTGGCAATCCTCCGTAGCTCAGGTGCTCAGGCGATATATCAAAGCTGCATGGCGCCTGTAGAAACTAGATGGATAGATGAAAAAGAACACTGAGGAGGAGTTGTCGGTGACTTAGGTGGAACGACGGATTTGTTAGGATTCGGTAGATCTCCTATTTATATTTTTATGACCTAGGCCTTGATTCTGGCTTCTGTGCTCTGCGAGATATTTCTCTATCTGGTCCTATCGCCTGGCCTCAGCACTTCAAGCCTTGGGTCACGTTGCAAACAGTACTCCGTAGCTCCAGCTGTACTCGAAATTCACAATTCAACTTTCAACAATCAACCCGAGTGCGTGAGTTGATCTACACCTGTTCGCATTTCGGTGCGTGCCACAGATCTTGATGCCGGGTGCGACAATCATTCGCATCTCATCAGTGGACTCTCAGTGACGTCCATTGTCCCCTTTCTGGTATAAAGTTAATCTGGACCACGTGATTCTGGGTGAGGAGTGGGCTCAGTCGATCGTTTTCCCTATTGCCTGCTCGGTGGAGAGTCCTTCACCCTGTTTCGGAAAAAGACTGGCTTTTCTATGGATCCTGCCAGCACGAACATTGTCCGCGTGTTGTTGAGGCATCGGACCGTCTCTGACTCGAATTGAGAAGCCAGTGATACACATCTTGCCCTTATGGGTAATAGATCTAGTCAATGATCTCTTCGTTTCCCTGGGACTCTTCCAATGGACCTGTCGACTATTGGCGGCGATCTGTCATGTCATGCATTGATAGATTGCATAGTCGATCGTTAGACAGAAAACAAGGCGCACATGGCAGTATCAGCCAACAATTGAATCATACTTTGATTTACTGGTTGTGGAAAAAGGAACTTGTGAATTCTGTTAGTAGTGTCTGAACTCTAAAGCAGCTGATTACCAGAGAAGGAAATCAGCTTAAGACTACTTACGTGTATACCACTAGGACTTGCAGTGTCCTATTTGGCAGAGTTTCCTCTATTCTAGATCGAGTATAGACCAGGGATGTCTTCCAATTAGCAGCTCTTGGCCCCTGACTACTCAGCCTGGAGACAAGCCTGCCTTGGTGAGCGGGATGGTGATCGGCGTCGATTTCAACTCAAATCAGGAAATTCAGGACAGTGGGCGACTGAGGAAAGCCGAATAATAGTCCAAGCCCTGAACCAGTTCCTGGCACGGAGTAGTTCCATAATTATTATGTAGTACTATTATTATTAGGCCCATCGATCGCGTTGGTGCCAGAACAGTGGAGGATGAAGTTCCAAGCGGGTGGTTTTACCCCTTAAACTCTTTTGTCAGTGTCCACCCTTTGCGGAATTGCTGCTACAGCCAATGATTATTATTATTGCTCCATATTGTCCCGAATCGCCAAGTTGATATCGTACAAAGAAAGGGTACATCCGAGAAAAGTCATGACTGTGGGGAGATGCCATAAATTCGCAGACAAGAGACTGATTATCGTTGAAGCAGTCCACGGGGAAAAGCACGTGTCAGGATCAAAACAGCCCAATACTTCTCATTGTCTCCGGATTCTGAAGGATGATCACGAATCCATTCTCCGACTATTGAATTCTTAGAAAATCTCCTGAAAACTAGAGAAGTATGCGGACGGGAAGTAATAAGCTATCTTTGCTCACTTCTCAGATTGATCATCAAACACTGGTTGCCAGGTTGAGACCAATACTGTAGGACTAATACAATAACAGACCCCCTGGGAATCTCATAAGACTGTTCTCGACACGAAGTAACCCGTCCCTAGGTAGTCTAAGGTAGACATTATTTCATCTCTAAACTCGAGGCAGTAACTTCTAACAGACTTAAGTGGATTTATTTCAATTAGTTGAACCATCGAGTCCATTGACGCATCGCCGCCGTGTGCCTGTCGATGATTTCCTTTCCTGTACTTGCTAGCTGACACTATCCCCGTCACACGGCATCAACCAAGGCTCATGCAAGTTTCGTTTCGACCAGACATGCCGTCTTCTGTGGATTGTTATTTGACGCGGTTCAGAACCGGCCCACGGTGATAATCCTAGCACTGCAATATAGACTAGATATCGCACGTAGGATACTTAGCGCTTGGGCGGTGTTGCTCAGTGCTCACCATTGACGTCCCACAGGCCACACAGCCCACTTTTAATATGACAAATTAAACTCCGTACGATACTTTTGGCGGATCTTCCTCAACTCCTTTCTCCATCGAGTATCGGCTGCGGATTAGCCAATACGATTAAGACGTTGGCGCTCGAACAACCTTTTTCTTCCCATACGTAACCCCTTTAGCTGGAAGTGGAAGTCCCTCTGGTACTCCCCTCTTCGTCCCCAGATGCCAGACGATCAACCAGTAACCCCAATCGAATATCTAGGCTCGCACGGCCAGAAATTGGTGTCTCATTTGACTCCCTGTTCACTTGTTGTCCATCGTTGAAAAGCATAAGGGTGACCTCTCAAAGTACATCCAATGTTGCTTCTACGAAGCTGAACTCTGAATTTCTGGTTCAAAGATTTACTACCCATACTTTACGTTCACTCCCTCTTTATGGTAAACCTCTTTTAGAGGTTGCTTGACCACCCGAAATCCGACGATCCCCGACAAGGCCGTCCTTAGAAAGCACAAGAGCAGCATTTTCTGAACGCCTTTGCGATAACAGCCGAGGAGGAGGACGTGCCGAATTTGAAATCGCGACATAGTGATATTGCACATTGGCTCCAGCTCCCGACCTCCAATTTCCTTCACGAAATTATAACATCGTCTGGCGTGGCCCAGCAAAAGGAAGTGCGCCATGTCTCAGCCGTCATTGACAATTCCGCTGAGGACGTCGAGCATGAATGCTCAGACCACAGGAATGCGAATGACCAACAGAAGTCAGGAGAACCTGAGATGCGAGAAATCATCCAAAGCCCACAAGATCTTGGGAACTACAGACATGTCATTTCAGGAACATAAACAAGATGACACAAGGAGAAATGTCCGGGCCAGTTTCATGAGAACATCAGAAAACAAATCGACAAAAAGCGGCACATTCGTGCCTTTTCCGTCGGCCAATCTTGACACAAGCCTACCACCCCAGCACCTTCGTGTCAGAGCATCTTCCCCGCTCTTAGGACAGGAGTATCAGTCTCAAGACGTTAGTCCTCCTCTTCCGAAACCGTCGAAGAAAGTCCATCAGTTTGGGTCTTCGTCGACCCTTTTCTCCTACTTCAGTTCGAGAGAACCCACCGCTGAGCAGAGTTCGTCACATTCGAGCACCGGGGCAGCAACGAGGAGTCGCGAGTCGCAACATGGTGGTCCCAGCCCGGGCCGAGGATCAAATTTAGATTCAAGAATGAGCCTAAGACAAGCCAAAGCACCCGTCAAGGAATCAAAGCGGAAAATGCGGCCACCAAGGATTGATCTTTCTCTATTGTTTCCCAAACCGCGAGAAACTGCCGCACCTCTTTTGTCCCCGCAGCGCCTGACGAGCTCTCCTTCTCCAATCTCGGTGACTTCTGAATATCCTTCCACCAAGTTGAAGGGACCGGAACCGCCTACAGTTGCGAAGCGACCTACGAAAACACCACCCACACGATCACATGCCGGCCAGCTCAATACTCTTCAGGAGAACGATAACGTAGACATGACTTCAGCAGTTCGCGAGTCAGGGAATCTGGATTACTTGGGCACGCCCTTTGAACGAACGGTGAGGACGAGCGAATTCGATATGGCCCTCGACAAGTATTATGACGCCAAGAGTCTCAAGTCAATCAAATCAGCACAATCCGGGCCATCTGTCTTGAACTCACACAGCCCAAACAATACGCGAAGCCGGGATCCCAAATCCACGGAAAATGCGTTGCGAAAGATGTCGTCTAGTGGCTCTGTTAAACGCTGGAGTAAAGAAACATACTTGTCTCCAAAAACCTGCGCCTTTCCGAGGCCAAACCGCAAATCAGACTCATCAAACACACGCAAGTCTGCAATGCGGGAAGACGTGGCCGTTGATAAGCGTTCAGTGACAAAGAAAAGCAGCAAGAGCACATTGGGGAATGTGGATTTAAACAATTCCAGCGTCCTGTGTCTTTCATCCTCGGAAGATGAGAGCGACGGGGATGAGGCGTCAAGCAAGGAAATAGGCGAATCTCACAATCGTACAGCAAGAGACAGCATCATCACATTTGAAGACGAGTTTAACGCAGAGATCTGTATGGCCTCCGCCGCGCAAGCCACACGGGGCTCGACGTTACGACGGGTGGACATATCCAAGCTGTCCAGCAAGGGTAGTTCACAGACCCTCCAGAACAACTCATCTGTCCATCGGAACCCATCAATGTCTTCAGCGGGCAAATTATCCTCTGCGACAAGACAAAGCCGATCTCGTCGGTCAAGCGGCATACCTACCATCTCAGAGCCTGATAATGACAATATCTTCAGCCAATTCAGGAATCCGCCCCTATCTCAAAAAGAACGCGATAGAAGAAGTCGGGTGATGGCAGTGACAAGACAGGAAGAACATCTTCTCGAGGCGATGAGACAGCGGAAAGGGAAGATCACGCCAAGTATATTTCAGCAGGCACAGTATAACACCAGCCTCGAGCCTGACCAGGGTTCAATGCTTTCCTCACCCTCCCGTGACTCTTTCTACGGCTCCCACACCTTCTTGCGATTAAGTCCCGGGTTGCCACCTCAGCCATCACGGGCAGATCAAGGTGCAACCTACCATGACAAGGGCGGTACTATTTCTCAGGGCGCTGCTTCTGATGCTGAACAGAAAACCATCAACTCAAGTCGCGCCAGCCTGGCGTACTCTGAAAGCCTACCATCTCCCGCAACCAGCGCGGCATCCCCGCTGACCCCGACACTGCCTATACACCGATTCTCGCCACTTCCATCACAGAAACCTCCCCCACGTCGTCCTCCTCCCGCCGTGCCTCAGGCTCAGAGAAGGCACTCCAGAAGACGCACAGATAGCAGCGAGGCCATTGCCTTAGACGGAGCTGAAGAGTCGGGAGATGGAAATGAGTTTCCAATCTGGGCGCTTGAATGGAGCCAAACCAGTCGCAGTCTAGCTGCTGTACACTAGATAGGTGATGACATTGACCTATCACTTCTCGTTGATTCCTTTTCCCAAACTTGACTTTCATCTCACACATCTGACCTGACACTCACTTATGATCTCTCCTTACTTTGTCCTTGTTTATATCATGTTCTTCCGTGTCATTCGCTCCGCATCAAGCGGATCATCTCTTATGTCAGAGCAATGTTGATGCTCCACCGCAAGTTTGCAACATATACCACATGACTTTAGTATATTTCCTTTAAATCTGACAATCCTTGCATGCAAGGCATATCATCTCATCAATTTACTGCAATGTTCTATAAAAGTGAAGGTAGAGGAGAAGTCTGCATTGAAATACGCTGGTTTAGTAACTCCCTTACTTCAGATCCAGACAATTTTGCAATCTATATGACTACTCTGTGTACAAAGCCAATTGCAATCATCCAAGGCTCCAAGGGTAAGCCAAGCAAATGCATTCACTGGTAGCGAGCTCGTTCCAGTATGGAATTAAGCAGGGACAGTGTATGATCCTCAGTGTGTAGGATTTCTTTTTGCTTAATCCTTAAATGTCACCATGCCCACGATTTAGGCTGTCTGCCGCTAGGGTGATGTGGCTTGCCAACCTGCAGCGACGGAGCGCGTTGGATCTCCAACAATTCAGACTAAAGCTGGCGAAAGGGAGGATCGTCCCATTGTGAGATGAGACTGGGCACTGACGTCAGACCTTGAAGCTGGAGTCGATCTATGCCAAGCCAAAGTATTATGGAGTAACAAGTTAAACAGGTAACAACTACGGTACCTAGGTAAGGTAATATGGCAAAGAGGACTTCTCATGTAGTTGATCAAGGACGTCAATCGACTCATTGGCCTCCCTTGTCTTTGTGGTTCGCCCAAAACTGGCGAGCTTGTGGACTGCGGATCATCAGTATTTGTAGCTGGCGATTGGCGGACAAGGGGAGTCAAGACTCCAAGGCTCAAGAGTCGGGCAAACAAAGCGAGAATTACCTCTACATCAGTATTATTACCCTACTTTAGATTTAGACCCCGTTCGTGGCCCACACACCGCCCCCAGCTGGTAATTTGTGGTACCCCAGAATCCACACAGAATCACTGATCGCTCTCCTGGTGGACTCCTTGTCTGTATCTTGGAAGGTACACGTCGCAGGGGAGGATTCTATTTATGCTGACGGCCGCTTGCTGGCCAAACCATTTTCATTTTCATTCTCAGTCTTTGGTTTTCAGCTAGGCTATCTGACGTCGTGATTATTCCATCTGACGACCTTGTGCAATACCACGCCCGGTTTTTCGTCTAAATACGCGCTCCGAGGGGCTTTTGTAGCTTACGCTGAGGACAAACGCCGCTTTTTGTGCTCTCTCAGCGGCAGTTTGCTGGCGGACTGCAAGGTCTAGTGTGAACCGTTGAAGATTTCCCCTTCCCTGTCCATCGGCACGCGCACAACTTATTTCGCGACCCTCGGCCTTTAAAAACAACACCTTTCTTCCGAATCAGAGTCACAGACTAAAATCACCAACAACCTACATCTTCCCGTGGGTTGTGTTGTGAACGCTTTTCAGGGGCTGGCACCTACGATAGTGTTGTGACAATGGGGGAACACACTCGGGGCCAATCTTCAGGGCTGGGAGGCGTTTTGAGACGTGCCTCTTGGATACTGGTTAGTCTTCCTTGAGTCATTCTGGTTGGACTGCGTGATTCTTTTCCAACTTCGCCAAGTCAGAACCTGGGGGTTTAAGTTTCTATTTACTGACTTCTCCTTTGCAGCTGACGGTTCAATATACGGCGTTTGTTCTGGTAAGTTTTTCTTCAACTTGGAGCAAAAGTGACACTCAGCTAAATTCCATTTCTGTAAAAGCTTTTGCATTACTCCAGAGTCATGCCTCCCACAGGAGGTAAACGATACCTCACTTCTACCGCAGTCTTCCTCAACGAGGTCACCAAACTTGCGATTTCCTTGACGGTGGCCCTTTACGAAGTCTCGAAATCGGCTCCCGCAACGATGCCTGCGACGTCGCTCCTCTCTTCGTTGACCAGTGCTGTGTTCTCCGGTGATAGTTGGAAACTTGCTATTCCCGCCAGCTTATACACACTCGCGAACTCTTTGCAATATATTGCACTTTCGAACTTGCAGGCCGCGAGCTTCCAAGTGACATACCAGTTGAAGCTCCTCGTCGGCTCCATTTTTGGCCTAGTTCTCCTGAAGAGATCTATTCCGCTGCGTAAATGGGGTTTCCTGATTCTACTTCTTGTCGGCGTCTACCTTGTGCAAATGCCAGGCGGAACCGCGGATGAGATCTCACTGGAGCATGAGGGCATGCATCACTCTTTTCCCCGCTCATTCGAAGAATGGAAGGCTGTTACAGGAAAACGCGCCAATTTGCACAAGCGTTCAGCAACCTACGAGGGCATTGAAGAGGACTTGCTGACTGCCATGCCGCGATTGAACAGCACAGTCGGTCTGCTGGCGACTATTGGGGCCTGCATCGCGTCAGGGCTCGCCGGGGTGTATTTCGAGAAAGTGCTAAAAGACAGTGTAAAGACGACCTCTCTCTGGGTGCGTAATGTGCAGTTGGCCGTGTATTCTTTGTTCCCAGCCCTCTTCATCGGTGTCGTCTTCCTCGACGGAGAAAAGCTCGCCGCAAATGGCTTCTTCGAGGGGTATAATTGGGTTGTTTGGTCGACTATCGTGGTCCAGGCTATTGGGGGCATCGCGACCTCTTTCTGTATCAGCCACGCATACAAGGACGCAAGAAACGTGGCCACTGCTATCAGCATCGTCCTCAGCACTTTGGGGAGCGTGTGGTTGTTTGGATTCGAGCTCACAGGCAACGTATGTATCCCGTTCAATCACGAACTTCTGCGCATGGTTTACTGATCTCTTCCTTCAGTTCATCCTTGGCACTTTCGCGGTGCTTGTGGCTACATTCCTCTATGAGGATTCTAGCTTAGATTCCGGTCCTACTAAACCTCACGGCATCCGTCCACCGCCAATTCGGATCGAGCGGTTTGAGAAGGAAGCCAAGAGTGATGAGACTTCGCCTGTCGCAGGTTCGCTGGACGAATTCTCAATAAAGCTCCCGAGCACCCCGTTCCTGTCTCAAGCTGGGTTGTCCACCTCCAGGCCCACCTCGCCAGGCGTTGCAAGAATCAGCTCTTCTCGCACTGCAAACGGCGGCTATTTCGACAGGCAGTCACGGGACGAGTGAGCCTACTGACTTGCAAGCAAAAATCGCGTTCACCTTGTCAATATTTAGCGTTGCTTCGGTATCCGTGATATCGAAAGTAAATAAGAATGTCCGACTCCGAGTCATTGCATTTTTCTTGGAGGAAAGCGTAGCAAGTCCTTGTACTCTATACCTTTTGTTGCCATGTTTTGATTTTGGTTGTTTAGTGTGATGATTATTATATCTTGATATAGCCTCGAGTCATGGGAAATGTCCTGATGTGTATGAGTGTATAAGGTTGAATGAATGGATATGAACGAGCTTGACGTTGAGCTTCTCGTCCCAAGGACATTACCTTCGTTTGATTCAACGATCGTCTTGTTTAGTTCTCTGCGCCGAGTTCTCCACGTGCTCTTCTCGCCTGGGGCATCTATACCCATCTACCTGGACCCCTCCTCAATTCGGGACGTGCTGCAGTTCCACTGAATCTCTTGCACTCATTCTTCTCCATTCAAAAGCTTCTTGAGCGCTGGACATTCCTTGCCCTCGTCGATGATCATGGGGCGCAAACCTCACCAGCCCTACTCGATAGTACGACATAGTGTTTCCAACCAAAGGGCGATGAGTGCAAAGCGGCCCCAATTTGGGTTGCCGACATCAAAAGCAATTATCGATCAAAGACTCATCGAAGGCGCTCAGATCTCCCAACCTTGGAACAGACCTCGAGGTTATGAATCTGAGAACGTCGACCCCTATAGCCAGCCTGTTGGTCCGGATTTGCAATCCTTCCGTAGCGACGATCATCAGCTGGACGCCTTTGGTGAGTGGTTCTGACTGCGACGAGTTGATACAATAGTATCGTGGATTGGGTTGATTCAAAGACAGACCTCGAATTGCTTGCTCAGTCGGGTGAAAGCAACCGAAACCCATTGAGGCAACCGGCTAACTTAAGCTATCCCTCGGTGCAACCGACAAATGATGATGCGATGCAGGTATCCCGATTTTTCCAGAGTACGCTCATGCCTCGCCTATCCAGTGTAAGAAAGCTAATGAACGCAGCGGGCTCTCACATAACGCCACTCCGAAACTTGGATTCAAGCTCATCGGATCGAGGTCTGGGATCGCCTTCTAGTCCGCTCAGCCGATTGCAGCCCGAAAAGATGATTATAACACGTCGGGAGCAAGAGTATCAAGCGAAGAGGCCATCGAGACTGTACCACGCAGACCAACTATTGCATGAGGAAGAATCCTCATCTCATGGAAGTTCTTCACTATCGATTAGTACAGCGCAATGTCAAAAGAGCCCCTTCGAAAATATTCCCATGTCAGTTCGAGGAATTGTTCTTGTCTCAGTACATGAGCTTCCAGATAGCTACCGGTCCATCTTTCATTTCCCGGTATTCAATGCTGTACAGTCTAAATGTTTCCAACGTGTCTACAAGACCGACGACAATATTGTGCTGGCAGCTCCTACTGGAAGTGGTAAAACAGTCATCATGGAATTGGCGATCTGTCGTCTGCTCAGCACTTTGAAAGACGAGCGTTTCAAGGTCGTCTATCAGGCACCGACCAAATCCCTGTGCTCCGAGCGATTCCGGGACTGGAACAGGAAGTTCATGTCCTTGGGACTCCAGTGTGCGGAGCTAACTGGCGACACTGATCATACGCAGCTCAGGAGTGTTCAGAACAGTCAGATCATCGTTACTACACCCGAGAAGTGGGACAGCATGACTCGGAAGTGGAAAGATCATGCGCGCTTGATGCAACTGGTCAAGCTCTTCCTGATTGACGAGGTTCACATTCTCAAGGAGGCTCGTGGCGCGACGCTGGAAGCGGTAGTGTCAAGAATGAAGACTTTTGGATCGAATGTTCGTTTCGTGGCTCTGAGTGCTACGGTCCCAAACTCGGAGGATATTGCGAGCTGGCTCGGGAAAGACGCAACAAACCAACATGTACCGGCGCACCGAGAACACTTTGGGGAGGATTTTCGTCCTGTCAAGCTCCAGAAGTTTGTGTACGGTTATCAGTCGCATAGCAATGATTTTGCCTTCGACAAGTTATGCACTTCCAAGTAAGTATGCATACTTTGTCCTGACGCGAACGTTTACTGAGGTCTCCAGGCTCCCCGATATTTTAGGTACGCATTCATGTAGGAAGCCAATCATGATTTTCTGTTGTACCAGGAATTCGTGCGTCGCTACGGCAAAAGAGCTTGCTCGTCTATGGTCCATGACCAACCCACCGGCAAGGTTATGGAAAGCATCTGGCAAGCATCTCGAAGCCCACAATGCAGACCTCAGGAGTATGCACTGATCTCTAATTCATGGCTATGGAGCTAACTGGACGGCACAGCCACGCTGATGGCAGGAGTTGCATTTCATCACGCCGGTCTCGATCCTGCTGATCGCCACACCGTTGAATCTGGGTACCTGCAGGGACATATCGCCGTCATTTGCTGTACCTCAACCCTGGCTGTGGGGGTCAATCTCCCATGCCATCTTGTTATTATCAAGGGTACAGTAGGCTGGCAGGATGGTGGCTGCAAGGAATACTCTGATCTCGAGATGATGCAGATGCTTGGTCGAGCTGGTCGACCTCAATTCGATGATAGCGCCATTGCAGTCATCATGACGAGAAAGGAACGAGTTCAACATTATGAGAAACTCGTATCTGGTTCTGAGACCCTCGAGAGTTGTCTGCATCTCAATCTGATAGACCACTTGAACGCCGAGATCGGATTAGGTACTGTCAATGATGTCGATTCCGCAGTCAGATGGCTGGCGGGTACTTTTCTGTTTGTCAGGCTGAGGAGAAACCCAATGCATTACCAACTAAAAGAAGGGGCCACAAAGGATGATGAAGACGAAATGCTTAGGCAGATTTGCGAGAAAGATATCAAACTTCTGCAGGAGACTGGACTAGTGGCTTCTGAACGTCTCAAGTCCACACCCTTCGGAGATGCCATGGCTCGGTACTATGTACGGTTCGATACCATGAAGACTTTACTCGCGCTGGAATCTCACGCAACTGTATCTCAAGTGGTAGGTCAGCCCGTCCTCTGTCGAAGACAAGAATAAACTCTGATGGCTTAATTCAGCTTTCCGCAATTGCTGAAGCAGACGAATTCCGTGAGATACGGCTCAAGGCAGGCGAGAAGTCGCTGTATAAAGAACTGAACCGTGCCAACGGCATAAGGTTCCCGGTGAAAGTTGATATAGCGCTTCCATCTCATAAAATCCTATTGCTCATCCAGTCAGAGCTCGGTGGGGTCGAGTATCCGGACGGTGAACAACATCAGAAACACAAGTTTGCTTTTCAGCAGGACAAGAATTTCGTGTTCTCTCATATTAGTAGACTCATTCGATGCGTGATAGATTGCCAAATCTCCCTTGGAGACTCGATCACCGCCAGAAATGCCCTCGAGCTCGCAAGAAGCTTTGGGGCTAAAGTTTGGGATAATTGTCCTCTGCAGATGAAGCAAATCGACCAAGTTGGTATCGTGGCAGTGAGAAAACTTGCGGCAGCTGGGATTACCAGTATTGATGCCTTGGAAGCTACAGAGCCCCATCGCATTGATATGATCATGAGTAGGAATCCGCCGTTCGGAATGAAACTACTTGCTCGTGTTGTCGACTTTCCTAAGCTTAGAGTGAATGTCAATTTGGTAGGAAAGGTACGTTTCTCTGCTCTCTTAGCGAGATGGTCTCGCTGATAGCTTATTAGGAGATTAACCCGGGAAAACCTGTAAAGATACGATTCAAGGCCGAGATTGCTTTCATGAATGAGAAAACTCCGACTTTCTTCCAGCGGCGGCCTGTGTATGTCTGCTTCTTAGCAGAGACCTCCGACGGCCATCTGGTAGATTTTCGGCGCATCAGGTATGACTGGTCAGACATCACAACGACTCTGTCGAGCTGACGGCCTTATAGTGCAAATAAACTTCAGCAGAGTCAGGAGATACCTCTGGATGCAGAGCTGAAGAGCCCAGGGCTACATATAACGTGCTATGCAATGTGTGACGATATCGGTATGTCGAACTTCTAGCCTGAAACCTTTCTTTCCCAGTTTCACTCAATCTCCATAGCCGGCACTTTGAGGTCTGCGGAGCTGAAACATGAGCTACCAAACACCCTTTTTCCATCTCGGCCAAGGGAAAGTCAAGCCTTGGAGTCGATGCAGCGGCCTAGGATGTATGTCCCAAGCCGCGATACCGACGACACTCCAATCAACGCAAATAATGGAGGAGCGGAAGACAGTATCGACAATGACGATTGGCTTTTTGATGACTTGCTGGAAACAGGTATGCCACCATCCAGCTTGCGTCAAACCGTACTAAAAATTATTAAGCAGACGAGGCAAGCAGCTGGGCTGCCGTCAACCAGTCAATTGGCACATCCCGCAGTCGGGTCGAGGAGAAAGGCTCGAAAGCATGCAACTCTGTGAATCCAATTACTGAAAGTGAGAAAGAGCCGTCTCGACTAGACAATGGCAGATATGCGTGTAACCACAGGTGCAAGGACAAGACAACGTAGGTACCATCCGATTACAATCCATCCGAGACGGAACTCAACCATGGTTAGATGCAAGCACCTCTGCTGCCGAGAAGGCCTCGAGAAGCCACACAAAACTGCCCGGAAGCAGTCTGCTAACGGCAATCAGCCGAAGAGTGGACTTAACCAGCTGACACTTTCAGCCAGCATTCCTAGAACAAAGGCTGGAAGGACACCGGCGATTGAGGCTCGGGATAAGAGTAGTGGCAAGACACACATAAAGGACGTGGAATCCACGGGTGTCGACTCGGATATCACTGATATCGGGGACATGTTCCACCTCAACTCCACGAATCATGTCTCCAAGCCTCAGTGTTCTTCAAGTGACTACGGTGATGATAGCTTTGACGACTTGCCCTCGCCCTCAAAGCTGCTGATGGGTCGTAGTGCGGGCACAGCGACTCAAGCAACCGGGAAGACCGAAACCTTTGCCAGTAAATGCGATGATATAACCGAGGCAGATGATAACTGGACCGACGTCGACGATTTATTCACGTATACAGTTCAACCTTCATCCACTGACTCGCCAGAACATGTCAAAATCCAGACTGCCATATCAGCCACCGGAAAGCGAGATCAGACATTAGTACCGCCCCATATTTCCACTTTTGAACAAACTGTAGCCTCCAATGAGAACGATATTCCAAGGGCTTCTGAGACTGACGTCGATAAAGCGCTCGGCCCATCTCGAGTCTCAGATGAACACCGCGGACGAAAGAGGAACGTTTCATGGCAGCGTGAAGAAGTCGACTCTGACGAAAGAAGGGAGAAAAGAACGAAGCACGACGGGCCTTGTCAGATTTCTCGCAGTCAAGTTGAAACTGCTATAGAGAAAGAGACAGACCGCGGCGTACAGGGATCCGCGAATCTACCAGAAATGCCAGAGGACTGGGATGACATCGACCCTGCTTTGCTGCATGAATTCAAAGACATTGTCAATTTTTTCTAAAAGGTAATACAAAGGGGCAGGCAAATGCCCTACAAGGGTGAAAGGAATGGTATATGGAATATGCGACTGGTGACATGTGACTCGTAGTGTTGTTTGTCGAAGTTCAAGGGCAAGTTACGAGGATGGACTCGCATATCTGTATACCATATATGAGACTGTAGCAGATCCATCATGTCTTTATTAGATATTCTAACAAAGAAGTCAAAGGGATTTTGTTCTTGTCTGCTACTATCCTGCCTCATGCCTTTCACTGTCTACTATCCTTGTAGAGAAGCCCAGCGAAAGCAGCAGGTAGTGGAAGAAAGCACAACAGTGAATGTTGTCGCTAGAGTACATGGCAATCTCCGTGAATTTCAACGCTTAGCGCGTCCTGGAGGCAGGGTATCCCACTAGATGACTCGAGATGTAAACATTCAGAGAGAAATCAACCTACCTATGTCTTTTCTCTCTCTCATTCTCCTTTGTCCGTCATCTCACACAACCACCTTCTCTGAATCCGTCAAAGAAGACAGGTTAGGTATACAAGCCTTCCCATTTCCAAGAAGTGTTCTGTTATCATCTTATGGTGTGTTATTCACATCGCAGCCTCTGATCTCGCGAGTTAACTGCTACCCTTACCTCTCTAGACCTCTTTCTCGCGAGACTTCTTGAGCGTGGCAGCATTGCACTTCACCCACCTTAATACTCCCTGGCTATCAAGGTAAGTGCAGTCCTTCTATACCTCCCTCCATGTATAACAATCGCGTCTCGGGCTTCTGAGACTCCCTCACAGTGCCTAACTGTTGAGCTTCGACATTTTCTTGAGTCAAGAACAAGGACTGACGCTCGGTTCTGACAGGACGAACGCCGATCTGACAGCTGCCCAAGATGGGTAAGTTGAACTACTCCGCTGTAAGTTGTCCCTTTCCAACATGATCTTCGCTAGGAATGCAGACTAACGCCGCGGCGACAGAGGAAAATCACAGGCCTTAAGGCCGGACAAGTTGTGTCCAAGGATTTGGTAAGTTCCTTCCGTAACCTAGATATCCAGAGGCACAGACTGACACTAGCCGCCTCGCAGAAAAAGAGAATCACACCCGGCGTTGGCGCGAAAGCTGCGGCAAGAGATCCGAATGTGGAAATCGACATTTCGGGCAAGGAACTCACTGACGAGGGCTTTGCCGAATTCATTGATGACCTCATCGCTTGCATGAAGTACCGCGACGGGGAACACCCCGAGGGCTCTGCCAAGGTGGTCGACTTGCATTTGCAGGGCAACCAGCTCACGGTCGTATCGCTTCGGAAGCTATCTGAAGTTATCAAGCTTAGTATTGCCGATCTTCGAGAATTGGACATCTCCCACAACAACCTTGCGGTTTGCACCCCCGAAGAGCAGGTGATATGGTACGACTTTCTTGACTCGTTCAAGAACTGTTTCTTGCTGAAGAAGTTGGATCTTGGAAACAATCCACTTGGGCCGAAGGGCATTGAGGTCCTCGCGCGTGTTTATATGCAGAGCGACCTGGATTTTCTGGAAGCTGACGCTGATGCCGTCGTTGGGATGAACGGCAAGGGAGACCACGAAGGTGACGCCCTCGCAGAAGAACTGGAAAATCTCAAGATAAACGCGAAGGACAACGAAGCTACCAAGAAGGCATCTTCGAAGCAATCGCCCAAGAAGAGCAAGGTTGCACAGCAGAATGGTAAGTCAAGAATCCGATCGTCTCAAGTAGCTTACACTGATGATATGCTCTTTTAGGTTCTTCTCACGCTACTTGCGCCACGAAGAAGCTGAGCTATGCAGAGTTGAAGCGATATGCCTGCACTCGAGGCCTGCGATCGATCCCATTCCTTATCATTTCCAACACCAACTTGACCAGCAGTTGTGCTGTGCATCTGTCAAGCATGCTGAGCATGCATCGCAGTCCCGAGCAGCTCTTGGCTTTTCTACCCAGTGGCAAAGGTCTCATCCTGCCAGAAGCAGCAGAACAATGCAAGGGCATCATATGGCTCCCCAATGACGGCCTTGGTCCGAATGAATGCAAGCTTCTCGACAAAGCTGAGTTGGTCCGCGAGTACAAGTCCAACGATGACACTGCAAACGACGAGCTTAGTGAGGACGACGACCAGAACGCGGCACAACGCAAGCTGCAGAAGAAGCTTGACATCGAGCAGGCTAGACTCGCTAAGAGAGTGTGTATTGAGGCTCTAAAGAACGAGGGAGTACACAGCAACGATATCTGGAGAGTCGCATTGAAGATGATGACTGTCTCTCGCGCTTTGCTTTTAAACGACAAAGATCGCGCCGTCGAAGCTTCCTCTGAGGAGGAGCCCTCAGGCGCAGAGCAGGCTGACGAGAGGGCCGAAGAGGAAGAAGAAGTCATGGAGCAGAGTCCAGAATACGTCTTTGACGAATATGAACTCTTCGAACCTATCTCTGTTGGACCCTTTCATCCCGGTGCTGAGCATTTTGAAGTCAACTTTCCCTCTTTGCAGCAAGTTCAGCAAGTTCAGCAAACTAACGGCCACGACAAAGACGTCCAGTCTCCAGAGACAAAGGAATCCACACCGCCGAACCAGCCAGCGCGCTCAGGAAAGGGTAAAGCCCATCCCAGTTCGGTCCCTCGCAGCTCTCGTAAGCGAGAATGGCGTTTCGGACTGCCCTTTGCATTCTGGCGTCAGATTATCGCGGATGCTGTTGGCGCTGACGGTATTCTCAGTCACCAGCAGCAAGTCCGCATCATGACTTACGCTGCTGATTGGAATGCTGTGAGCTATGAGCTGACCATCAAAGGAGCGGAAGATCACCAGCAGATTTGGAAGTTCCTTGAGACTGTCAAATGCATCACCTACAGCTCTTTGACTTGAGCGTGATGTATCAGTCGCCCTTGACGACCAAGAGAATTGTTCAGATTTAAGTACAAAGCGACGTCCCTCTTTCGAGAACTGGATATCACTTGTCAAAAAAAGGTGAAAATCACAGAAAAGACAAAAAAAAATCAACTTTTGGGATTTATCAGGTTTCAGGAAAGCAGGATGAACTAAGTTCTTGTATGTAGAGGCTGATGGAATTCACTGAACAACGGATACTCTGTTCCTTTATCACTGTAGTCGACGTAATTCAAGCTTCATTAATCGTAGGTAGCGATAAGTAGAAGGACATGGAGCGGACCACTGCTATCGGTCGCAGGCACGTGAAGATAGGCGCTCCGTACCTTAGTACCTTACTTAGTATCTCGATCTTTCCGGACCACGGGTCCAACAGCGATTGAGTTACTCGGACCAAAGACAATAGAAAGGATCTTTCTTGTCGGCATTCTGCGCATCGCACACCAACAATATGATGAAAAACAAGAGAACAAACACTCAACCGCTAGAAGACGCATCTACAGCGCCCGCGACCTTCAATGACGGTCTTCCTCTACCAAAGTTAATCGCTTTTGACCTAGACTATACATTGTGGCCGTTCTGGGTTGATACGCACGTCAGCGCACCCATCAAGCCTCGCGATAACAATTCTCGCTGCGTTGACCGGTATGTACCTGAAGAAGCATTGGTGTCAATCTCCATTTATGTACTGACTCGGAAACCTCGCCACAGATGGAACGAATCATTCGCATTCTACCCAGCCGTCTCTTCGATTGTCTACTCCTGCAAGACTCGCTCGATTCCCCTTGCGATAGCTTCTCGCACGCATGCTCCTGATTTAGCTCGCGATATGCTCAAAGCGCTTCATATTATCCCGACATTTTCGGACAATCCTGCGGCGAAAACAAAGTCTATTCGCGCTCTGGATTACTTTGACTATGTCCAAATCTTCCCTGCCACCAAAACACAACACTTTGCGAAAATTCAGCAAGCTAGCGGAATTGACTACGAGGATATGTTGTTCTTTGATGATGAGGCACGCAACAGAAACGTCGAGACCGAATTAGGAGTCACCTTCTGCTTGGTTAGAGATGGTATGACCAGGGAGGAGGTCGATCGTGGGGTCTGGGCTTGGAGAAAGAGAAATGGAATCAAGCCGGGGGCGCAGAAGCAAGGTCATGAAGATGCTTAAGTCAATAAGATGGTATGAACATTCTGTATATATATGGCTTTTATGCTGGGAATGGCGTTGGATTGGGATGCATTGCATGACACTAGAATTTAGCTTCAAGATACCCAGAGGGGACAAGACCGCATACTAGGTCAACGATTTTTATTGGAACCAGTTCTGTTGAATCATCTTTATGAAAATAGAACCTTAGATCATCACCAAATAATTCTACCTATGGTAGCTGAAAGGAGACCCATGGCGCAACAGCAGCACAGGGCGGAGAAGACCCGGAGCTCTCTCAGACTCCGCAGAAGCTTCCCGATATCAACTACCATCACATTAATGTCCACAGCAAGAAACCATCTCTACAAACTTCACACGGCACGTCTGGAACAGCCAATCCTCATGAACAATGGATCCAAGAACTAGCCAACCAAGACCAGATACGCACCTCAAACCCCCCAATCCACACCAACGCGCCTCCCCCTCATCGTCAACATCTCCATCCCCAACACCCCGAGCCCCCGTCGCCGCCCACAACACAGCTACAGTCGCCGAATCGGTGACATTCCAAGGCACGCATCCCATCTCCATCGGTCCAGGGACGGTCATTCACCCGCGCGCACGCATCTACTCCTACGACGGGCCCGTCATTATCGGCGAAGGCTGCATAATCAGCGAAAAGAGCACAATCGGCATCCCGCCGAGTACACCACCTTCTCTCCCGCCCACACCGAAAGAGGTGATTCCCACACGTATATCGAACGGAGTGACGATCGGTCCACTTGCGACCGTCTTCCCGGGTGCTCACATCCACTCCTTCGTTACGGTCGAATCGCTAGCCATCGTCAACCGGCGTGTGTCTCTGGGTGCGCATTCAAAAGTATGTTCGGGCTGTGAGATTGCGGCAAACACCGTGATCAGGGACTGGACAGTGGTATGGGGCTCTGGGGCTGGATCCGGTCAGCGGAGGAAACGGGCTACGGGGAAGATGAGCTCGTCTGTTGCGGCTGGGCAGGATGTGTCGGCGCTGGACGCCAAAGTGGTTGAAGATGCGCGGTTGATAGTATTACAGAAGGAGAGAGAGGTTGTGGCCAGGCTCATTGGGTCCTCTGCATCTGCGGGGGGCAGGAGGAAATGATCCTGTTCGTGCGAGAGTTGGTATCCGGCACCGTTGATAAGTGCTTATTTTGTCCTCTGCCTTGGACATGGCCCTGAGTGTCAATTGCCCGAGGAAGTGCGAGACATATGAAGCGGCTGGTTCTGTCCGTTGGACTTGAGCGAAATTACTGCACATACCATGCTATGAGTGCCAAGAGTGCGTTACGAAGATATGATCCTGTCCTTTCATGTTTGCTTATACCCCAGATCATACCCACGAGTTGCACACCCACTATACAAAACAATAGTTAATAAGGAGGCTTGAAGAATTACGTGATGCAAATGTTTGATTACCGTACAGACCCAAAATAGCATCATAGACAAAGGAAATGACTTATTTTCGACTGCCTCATGCCTTGCTGAACTGGAATATAGGCATTGGAATATTCATAAATGTTGTAGACCACAATGAGATCCGAGAGTAAAGGTACATGCACGTGAAAAGTAAACAACAACAAACACCCGAGTCTATGTCGATAGAGGGCTCAAGAGCCCCTGGTATGGCCACCTCCTCTCATTCTCTTCCCGCCACTGGCCCCGGCCTCGTTTCCAGTCTCACCGCCGTCCTCTCTTGCCCGCTTGCTCCCTTGAGGGACAAACTGGCGAGCTTGAACATTGAGTGCGCCGCGACCTCCTCCAGGACTGGACGGACTTTGCCCTTGAGGTACATTGCCGGTCTGGACATTCTGATGACCACCTCGGCCAGATCCTCCACGGCCGCCACGGCCGCGTTGGAGACCAGCGCCACGCTGACTTTGCTGAGTTTGAGCCTGCTGTTGCTGCGGTTGCTGTTGATCAGTAGCCTGTGGACCGAATGGATTCTGTTGATGAGCGCCGCCACGAGCACCACCCCGACCACCTCTAGCGACTGGGAGCCCTGATTGAAGCGCCCTCAGAACACCCCCAGCAGGAGGCTTATTGGGTAGTGATGAGGGTTGCTGCTTATTCTGAGATTGAGCGACTGCGGGTTGATTTGATGCCGGCTTTTGCGCAGGACCGGCTTCTTGTTGCGGCTGCTGCGCTTGTGCAACGGCTTGAGGCTGAGCTTCAGAGGGCACAGAGCCGGTCGGGGGAGCAGCTGTCGTTTGCTGAGCGGGAGCAGGAGCGGGAGCGGCAGCTCGCTGGTCTTGGTTTTCGGCTGTTGCATTAGGTGCCGCGACTGCAGAAGATGGTGGTACTGTAGCGACTTGCGCTGGAGCGGAAGCAGCTGTCGGTACGGTGGGTGCGGCCGGTGCAGATGGTGCAGCCGCTGCTGGCTTGGCTCCTTGTGCCTGAACAGGTGGAGCCTTCGTGGTTTTCGCCACCTCCCATACCTCAACGACGGGCTTTTGAGGAGTTTCGGCAGCCGCCTTCGCGATGACATCGAGTTTGGCCTGTGCAGTTCTCAACCGAGTATCAAGCATGCTAATACGGACGAGGGTCTTCTTGTCAGATAACTCGACGGCAGATTTGACCTTTTCATCCGTACTCTCTTCATATGCCCTTTTAAGGGCTTCCTTCTCTTCATTAAACTTCTTCTCCATCTCTGCACATTCTTGCTTAAGCTTTTCTGTTTCTTTCGCGACCTTTGCCCGGATATTATTGCGGACGATCGTTTGGATCGTTTCGTTCTTCGCAACCAAGGCTCTCGCCTGGACATCCGTGAGCTCTGGTAAGTCACCCTCCTGCTGTGAAGGGGTTGCAGGAGTCTGTTCAGGTTTCGAGATAGGCGTTCCAGGCTCTTGCGGTGCAACCTGTTGATTGACCGACAATCTTTCAACTTCTTGCCGATGAGCCGCTCTCACCTCCGCCATCTTCTTATTGTACGTCTCCTTGAGCTTCTCTACTCTTTCGTTGGCTTTGGTCTCGTACTCAGCATGCTTGGCAGCCAAGGCAGCATCCTTCTCAGCAAGAGCCGCCTCAAGACGCTGTACCTTCTCCTCTAGTGCCTTCACTCTCTCTTCATCACCCGGCATAGAAGTTTGTGTCGGGAACTGAGACGCAGGTGTCGAGTTGACGGCAGGCGTCTGCTCAACAGTGGGTGCAGCGGGTGCAGCGGGTGCAGCAGATGCAGCAGGTGGAGCAGGTGCGGATGGTGCGGATGGACTTTCAGCTATCTTGGTCTTGAGCTCACTCAGTTCGTTCTTGGTTGTGTTCAGCTCCTCCTGGATGACCTCCTTCTCCTGCATCACGGCATTCAGTTCAAGCTGCTTAGCGTTGATGCGGCCAGTGAGTTCCTTAGATCTGGCTTTGAACTGTTCTGTGAGCTTTGTGCGCAGTTCTTGCGTCCTATCCTCGGCATGCTTGAGCTGCTCTGGGAAAGTCGCGGCTTGTGCTTGTAACGTGTCGCGAGCTGAAATAGCCTCGTCTCGTTCCTTCTCCAATGAGGCGAGCTTCTCCTTTAGTCCTTCCATCTCGGCCGGGTCAACGCGATCGTATTTTTGCAGGATGTTCTGGGTACGTTGTTGCCAGCGGTCCCGGTCAGCCTGTAGAAGCTTCATTTCTCCATCCTTCGTTTCCACGATGTTTTCAAGCTCCCTGATACGAGTCTCCAAAGGCTCAATCTGCTGCAAAAGTTCCTCAACACGCGTAGATTTCTCAGCGAGAGCAGTTTCAGCCTGCTTGACTTGGTTGCGTAGCGTAACGCTGCTCTCACGGAACAGATTGAGTTCGTTCAATGTTTCCATGAGCTTATTATGGCTCAAAGCAGTGTGCTCACTATCCGCGGCTGCACGGCGTTGCTGCTCCAGCTTGAGACGAGCCTCATCCAGCTGAGACTGTGTATAATCAAGCTGCTGGCGGAGACGCTTGGCCTCCTGTGTGGAAAGATGGTATTGCACATCAACAATCTCCTTCTCCCGTCGCAAGAATTTGATGACCTCCTGAAGACCCTCCAAATTTGGTGCTGTCGTTCCTTCATCCTGCTCGCTTTCTGGAATGTTGGCGCGATCCTTCTGCAGCGCGGCGATCTGGTTTGAGATGCCTTCAAGCTGGGTATGCAGCAAGTTGTTTTGATGCAAAACTTCTTCACGGCGCTTCTGCAATTCCGCAAGCTCATTTTCGTATCGTTCTTTGAGCTCACTCCAGCTTTCTTCTTTCTGAGCGAGGTCCTTCTTGTAGGTATCGGCCTGAGTTCGAGATTCGACCAGCTCCAGCTTCAGTTGGTTGGCCTCTGCACGAACGGCTTGTAGGTTCTTCGCCGCCTCGGCATGCTTAACCAATTCACTTTCGTAATTTTGCTGCGCGCGCTGAGCAATTTCTGCCTGGGCCTTGAGATCGTCCTGGTGAAATTGAGCCGCCGCAATTTGACGTTCGTTTTCTTCCTTCAGTCTTGTAATTTCGGCTTCCAAAGTAGCCTTCTGTTCCTCCAAGCGGCGTCCAGCTTCACCTTGTTCATCCCGAAGTTTGGAAAGCTCGTTGTTTGTCGTAGAAAGTTCCGATGAAATCTCCTCAATCCGTGCTTCAAGATCCTGTATCTTCTTCTCCTTCTCCTCCACAAGACGTTCGGTTTCTTCCCTATACTGTTCTTGCGTCTCGGTGACTGACTGCAAGCGCTCCTCGGTCTCCTGGCTAATGGTCTTGTAAACTTCGACCTGCTCCTTAGCGTGCTCGAGTTCGCCCTTAGCCAACTCTAAGTCACGCTTCAGTTCGGAAACCTGAATGCCCAGTTCCTGTTCGCGGGTTAAACCAGTATCCGGAACGCCTTCTTCTGCCGTCGCAGCTGCCTCGGCCGGGGCAGTTGAGATGCTTGGCCTGGATTGTACGACTTGTAGACGTTCTTCAGCACTCCGTAGCTCAACCGTCAACTCATCCACTCTGGTCTGCAAATGATCCCGAGTGGTCTTGGTGGCAACCAATTCCTCCCGAACCGAGCTCAGACTTGTCACAAGGTCGTCTATCCGCTTCTGGCTCTGCTCATGCTCATATTCCCTGCGGAGGGCAGCCTTCTTTGATTCTTCAACCTCGGCATTAAGCTTACGTTTCGTAGACTGCAACTCGGACTCCAAGGATTCGACGCTGAGTTGTAAACGACGGCGACTCTCAGTATCAGTGTGTTCACGCTCGTTGAGGATGGTCTGCAGATTCGCATTGAGAGAGTCGAGCCTGCTGCGTTCATTCCGTAAAACCTCATTGTCCTCGATCAACCTCTTCTCGATATTCTTCCAAAGGTCTTTCTCGGCCTTCAGGTTTGCGTTCTCACGTTGAAGGCTTTCGACGAGACCCTTCGTCTCAACCAAGTCTTCGGCAGCCTGTTGAGTTCTCAGATCCTGTCGGTTGGCGTTCTCAAGGAGAGCAGCATAGCGTTTCTGCAGCTCTGCATTCTCATTCTTCAACATGTTGAAGTTGCTTTGCAAAAGCTCAGCTCGCTGAGTGGCAGCGCCAAGCTGGCTGCTTGAACGACTGATCTCGCTCAGCAATTCACTATTTTTCCGTGATAATTCATTGACTTGCTGTTTCAAAGCGGCATGGTCGGTGGCGGACTCCTCCCGGAAGCTGTCAAAGTGGGCTTGCACCTTGCGCAGTAACTCCGCATAGTCGGGTACATCCCTCCCTTGGTCGTCAACGTTGGGTGGTACCGCACCCAGAGGAAGCGACTGTGAGAATGCAGAAGCATCTCCAACCGTTTGACGACGTCTTGTCAACATGCTGCGGAAGGTATCCCGCTCCTTCACGTAGCTCTTTGTCTGAGCAACGAGGTTTGCGATTTCATCACGGTACGTTTGCACACGAATTCTAAGCTCCTTCAGCTCCTCCTGCTCTTGTTGGCGAACTGCATCCTTCTCACGAGCTTCTGCTCCCTCCATCTTATCGCCGAGTTCCCTTAGCATTCGCCGAAGTGTGACGTTCTGCTCTTGAAGCTCATGCAGATCCTTAAATGTCGTCAGATGACGGCTGATAAATCGGCCGGTTGGGTTGAGTTCCGCCGACGAGTCTTCGATCTCCTTACGAGCGATCTTCTCGAGTTCATCCCTGTCGTATGTGGTTTCGCCTTCCTTCAAGACAGCAACTTCCATAACCAGAACCTTAATCTGAGCGCTCAAGTCCCGAAGTTGTTGACGTAAAATATCCCCTTCGCGAGCCAACCCCTCCACCTGGCCCTGCCACTTCCGTGCCTCTTTGGTTGCATCATCTCTTTCCTTTCCTGCTGTCTCGAGGATATTAGACATTTCGACAACGGCATTTTCAAGTCGTGCGTGGTCGGCCCGCAATTCGTCAATTTCCGGTTTGCTGGCTTCGAGCTCCTGAACCATCTCATCCAGGGTCGCTTTGAGTTCCTGGCTGGTCTTTTGTTCTGCGGCAAGCATCGTTCGCATCTTATCATACTCGGTATACATTTGAGTGAGAGTAAGTCCTCCTTTGGAGCGCGAGGTCCTGGGAGAGAATGCGCCACTGGGAGTACCAGGACGGACAGGCGTGCTGGGTCCTGTACCATTTAAGCCACGAGCCGGGCTCATGGATCTTCTGGCAGTGGCGCCATCCGATTGCAACTGAGTAACAGTCAACTCAAGTTCAGCAACGCGGCGTTCCGCAGCTTCCTTGTCAGCGTGCTCTGTTTCGATCTCAACGCGAAGTCGAGAGATCTCTTCGGCCGCATCGTCTCTCGCTTTTTCTAGCGCGAGCTGACACTCCTGCACACGCTGCTTGGCAGTCTGCGCGGCATTGCCTTGCAATTCAGCCAGACGATTAGTACTATCCAGCTCGATTCTGAAAGACTCAGCTGCTTGGATAGCCTCCTCTCTGAGCTGTTGGATGCTCGAAAGGGACTCCTCGTATCGTTGCTCGACCTCATCCAAACGGCTCTTGAGGGCATTTTCACTACGCCTTAGTGAGTCGATGGTTGAGTTGGCTTCCTCGTTTTCACGTTGAAGCTCGGCAATTCGGGCGGTCTTTTCCTTGCGGAATTTGAGGTACTCCGCAGACTTCGTCTTCAGCTCCGTCTCGAACCATTCGTTGTTCTTCTTCGTCAAGTCCAGCTCCTGCTGCAAGCTCTGTTCACGGAAGCGAGCGCTGGCGGATGCCGAGTTCGCGGCCTGAAGATTTTGTTCAGCAGTAGCCAGCTCGCGTCTCAATTCAATTGTCTTCTTGTGCTGGGTGGAAAGTTCTTCCGCAAGCTTGTCGTAAGCAGCACTCTTTGACTCAAGGAGACCTAGGGTATCCCGGTTCGATGCTTCGAGTGAGGAAATACGGGATTTCAGAGTGTTCACTTCGGACTCATTGGAAGTAGTCGAGGATTTCAGCGTCGCGATTTCGGATTCCAGGGCTGAACGAGCATTTTCTAGATAGGTGTCAGTAGGTGCAGGTCAAAAAAGGACGCGTCACAGCCAACCTGATTCGTGAAGTTTCTTTCTTGCCTCCTCAACTTCCGCATGGCCTTTTTCCACGGAGCTTTTCAGCACCTTGATCTTTGAGTCGCTACTGCGAACCGCGTTCTCAAGCTCCACTTCCAAACGAAGCTTGTCAGATTTGAGCTCGTCATATTCATGAGCTTTCTTGGTAATTGCCTCCAGCAGCTGGTTGACTAGTTCGACCGTAGGAGCTTGGGTAAGGGTGGTAAGTGTTGACTCCGCGATAGCGTAATGGCTCGCGAGGTAAGGCAATTCGACGGTAGCCGTAGCCATAATGGCTAAAGAGCGGTTGATGTACCGGGCCGCTTCTCTTCCAAAGCTGAAACTTATGAAATCTGCGCAGCAATCGGTCAGTCGGGAAGATGCGCAGAGGTCGCTAGCTCAACCGATGATGTCGTTGCGCGTGTAACATGCACTACTCCAAGATAAGTGCACACAACGCTAAAATAGGTCGATTATAACATGACGGTGTAAATAAAAGATGTGGGAAAAGACCGACAGAGGAAAAGTGAAGGTGAGTCCTCTGTCAAGCGATGAATGTCGGTCTTGAAGGATAAATGAGATGCGTTTGTGTTGCATTGCTGCTCCCAACGCGGTTAGCGCGCCTCTCCAGTCACGTGATAATATCTTGCCTGCGGCTTCAAGATACCAATTATGGCTTTCGAAGAATAGCAGTCGCAATCACTTCTTCCCCTTCCCCAACACACTGTGTCTGTCCTCTGCATCTTCACCAGGTGACGACTTTGAGTTCAAATAGAGAAGTTGTTTATCTAATTATATGCTCAAGAGTAGCTCAAAATAAGCTCTTTCTGGCTCTGGAGCCGGACGACGCCTCATTGTCTCAAACCTCGAGCATCTCGCACGTCATTACCAGCCATCGCAACCATGTCGCTTCAGCAGCAGCTCAAGAGTTTCAACGCCAGCGTTGCCGACTATGCGAATCGAATGCCCCAGCAGAGACGATTTGTCCACAACGGCTCGACAAGCACTTCTCAGGTACCATCCTCCACCTCAACACCAACACCAGGTAGCGAAGCACAGCGGAAGAGGCAGAATGCAGACATCGTGTACTCGCAGCCTGCCAATACCGGCACGGGCAAGGACATCATGACACAGGTGCTCTTTGCAGTTGAGCACTTGAAATCGAAGGGCGTCCCGCTCAGGTATTCCGATATCGTCTCGTACCTCTCTCTCCAGCACCGCTCAAGCGACGAAGGCTATCTTCAGGCACTACGGAGAATTCTCACGCAGCACGAAAAAGTTTTGTATGATCCTAATGGCGCGAATGGGGAGGGTACATTCGCCTTTCGGCCTCCTCACGACATCCGCACTGCGGAGCAACTCCTGCAGAAGCTACAGTCTCAGCCAACTGCTGCTGGCATGAGCGTCCGTGAGCTCCGGGAGGGCTGGCCCGACGTTGAGGAAACGATTAACAAGCTGGAGAAAGAAGGAAAATTGTTGGTCACCAGAAACAAGAAGGATGATCATGCGAAAATGGTCTGGGCCAACGATCCCTCGCTGGTGCAGCACTTTGATGATGAGTTCCGCCAGATTTGGGCGAAGATCAAAGTTCCTGATCAGCAGGCCGTCAAGGAAGAGCTGGAGAAAGCTGGTATCACCCCGACAAACAAGAACAAAGTCGTCAACGTACGCCCAAAGGTCGAGCACAAAAAGGTCAAGAAACCTCGTCGCAGTGGCAAGACGACCAACACCCATATGATGGGCGTTCTGAGAGATTATTCTCACCTTAAGCGGTAAACAATGACTTCCCACCTGACTAAAGACAGGAGTATCTTGTCTCTGTCTTCATTGTTGAGCCCGCCATTCTTGACAATGTTTTTTTTCTTTTTTCGCTCTCTATTTCTGATCATATGTCACAAATGACACTGCACCTGCATTCATCGGCGTTGGGCGGTGCCTTCCTCGAGTCTGGCATACCATTTCATGCTATACATTGTGGGCAACCTCAGTTGTGTTATGCTTTCAACTGGCGTTTTAGTAGTAAAAGATATCAAGATAGATACCCATTTCAATCAAGTTTGCTTCTGGTCATATTCCACTTTCAACAGATTTTTGTTTGCTCCTATGGAAACCTCCCACGAGTAGTTGGCGACTATACTTAACACCGATCTGTGTTCATGAAATATACACAGTACCTTCATAATGCTTTGCCTTGTTATACATAGACTTCGTGAGCAAAGTTGTATCCAAGTGATCTAGTATTTACAGGTACACTTTTGTTTCCTAGCTAAACAGTGCGCGAGACAAGAGCCGTTCACATGTACATGAGAGGGAAAGAATTCAAAAGAGAAAAAAGGTGCAATCAGATAATAAAACGCACTTCGATCAGGGGATCAATGCTTCCCATTCTGAACAGGCCCCTCCGTCCTCTCAAGGTACTCCAGCAAATCCTCAATCGTGCACACCTTGATCCCCCATTTCTTGCCGAACTTCAAGCACCCATCGCGCCTCATCATACCGTTATTACCACGAATCTCGGGGACTCCCTCAACGAGCTCGCCATCCTCCACCAATTCTGCAATCACACCAACAGGCGACTTACCCGCCAGACGGCAAAATTCAACCGCCGCCTCCGTGTGTCCCTTTCTCTCGCGCACGCCGCCGCTCTTCGCCTCGAGCGGGATAATGTGGCCGGGCCGCCGCAAGTCCTCGAATTTGGCAGTCGGAGAGGCAAGCGTGCGGCATGTCAGGGCGCGGTCTTGCGCGGAGATTCCGGTCGTGACGGAGGGGTCGCTGGAGTCGATGGAGATGGTATATGCGGTTCCCTTGGGGTCTGCGTTCTCGACGACCATCTGGGGCAGGGAGAGGCGGCGGGCGATCTCAGGGGTAATAGGTGCGCAAATCAGACCACTATAGTTCGAGAAAGAGGAAGCGTTAGCTAGTAGTCAAGACGCGCACTGAGCGTCCGGGTTTGAGTGCAGGCGAGGGTGTACCAACCTCGTAAAGCGGACTAGGAACGCCATCTGCGCATCTGTGATCGACTCCGCGGCAACGATAAGGTCGCCTTCATTCTCACGATCTTGCGAATCAAGGACGATTATGAATTCTCCGTTTTCTGTGTTGAGCATGTACCATTAGTATCTCCGTTCCCAATGCTCGGACCTCGCGCGGGTGGCGCAACAACCTGAGAGGCTAACTCACTAAAAGCCTTGATTGAGTCTTCGATAGAATCGAACTGCTGACTGGGATCTGAAGGTGAAGGCATTTTGGAGCTATGCAATTCGAAATCGAGGCGGTGTTAGGAAAAAAGAGGCGTGAATAATTGTTGCTTCTCGGCAAGTTCACGCGGGGCAACTTTGATGAGATTGAATCTCCGACTCGGCCGTAGAAGGGCTCGGGCTCAGAAAACGACCGTCTGGGAAGTGCGAGGTGATTCTTCGAGTCTCGCGTCTCTCCGGTGATCTATATCAGACGAGCTCCTGCTCAATTGACCGGCAGTTGAGAAATCAGCGTGGCCGTGGCTTAAGGCAAATATCGGCACGCGGGGTTTCGGAGGGGCGTGGACGGCTCAATAATGATGCATGCAGGTGAACAGTGTAGACTATCAAAACCTCAAGGATATCGTCAATTGCTTCGGGATGACAAGGAATGGAGTTGAAGAATGAATTGCAAGAGGAGATTATACGAGCAAGTCAAAGAAATGGCACATGATAGAAGCGTAGTAGGTCTCCCCGTCCATCATCAGCGATCACTAATGTTTTGTCAGAAAGTCTAATCCAGACACCCTCCACTTCTTTCCAGGCCCACCGGCCACCAGCGGCAGACGAATTCACCAACCGAGGCTGCCGACACACATGAAGACGGCCCGAATGAATGATTTGTTAGCGTCCCTGAACTCGTGCAGTGATCTAAGAGACATGATATGGGTAGGCTATTTGATAGACTTGCGCTCCAGGTCTATAGCTAGCATGATGATGTGCCTTCGTCATTCCTTGGACGACATCTCGGAAGATCTGACAGACTGCTATTAACGGCTCCGCTTCACTGGGGATAGTAATTGTTACTGGTCATCATGATCTCGATGCGAACGTAAATCTCCGATCCAAAACTCCGATCTGAGCGACAAACATCTTCTCCTGGTCTATAAATGACAGCGCTATCTAGATGCTAAAGAAGCCAAATTATCATTGCAACTATTTCCAATCACAGTCCGAATCCCCCCATTCGCCGGACTTCGTCCGCCTGCCTTTCCAGTGCTCTGCGCATCCTTCGGGCGTACTCCCGTTCCTGTCGCAGATGCTCTCGTCTTCTACTTCGCAGTTCTTCGCGAGCAGAGTCGTCCAGGTCCCCATCAATAGACATCTCGTCATCGCCGTCTTCTTCACCCTGATTGTCACCGGAAGAGGTGGAGAGCATAACACGGCCAATTCGCTCTCCTGTCCAGACGAGGAGCTCATCCCCTGTCAAGTTCCCACCGGTAGGCAAGATCTTGCGAGCAACTTCACCGTCAGTCTGAGATCGGAAAACGCTTCGCCAGAGCCCGGAGGCGCCGTCTTCCTCTTCCTCTTCTTCTTCTTCTTCTTCCTCGTCCAGGGCGACCGCGTCTGAAGCTCCGAAGCGTGATTGTCGGTTGTTCTGGGCTGCGGCCTGTTGTAGATAGGAGTTGAGATTGAAGCGGCGAACGTCGGCACGACCGTCGCGTTCGACCCACTTGATATTACCCTCAGCGTCCGAGTAGACGACGCGAGTCCCATGGGACTCAACAGAGAGGACCTTCGATCTCGCCGCACTTTGACGGTTTTGATATACAGAATTCATACTCGAAGACATTTCCGACGGATTGTCTCCACTGCTGAGAGATGAGGGGGTTAGATCATAAAGCTCGAGTGAGCCTCTTCCCTTGTATTCGCCACAGGCTACCACTTTATGTGACTGTGGATACATCGAGCCTGAAGATACAGGAAAATGGGGAGCAGGCATAGAAGTAAGGCCGCAGAGACGGCCACCTGAATGTACCGTGTTCTGTAGCCGAGGGAAGAACCGCCTGTCATATTGCAGTATGCTCGGGAAGCGACCTGCAAGAAGAATCGTGTTCACATGCGGTGCGGGAGGGTGTAAGAGCGATAAAGGTCCAGGCTGGAAGAGAGGTGCATAGTCCGCCCCCTTTTGCGAGGGATCAGGGCTACGTATACGGTAGGGAGGCCGACCATCAGGCTGGAGTTGTAGAAGGGGGGAATCCGGACGTGCATAGACTTGGGAATCCGGCACTAACGCAGTGACTGGCTCTTCACAACGTAGATTGATGGCCGCCTCTTCCTCGGAGGCTGATAATCGAGAATCGTGTATGTGAATACTCAAGGTGGTGGCCACCGTGAGCGGAACCGAGTAGTCTGTTTCCTGAGACAAGGCGAAGATGGACCAAGGATAACGCTGCTGTGAAATCACCTGAAGCGTTTCAAGGTCGACTTCATTCAACGCATTGCCGACGGCCATGTAAGCCCTCCGACGTATAGAGTCAACGCTGACACTCTGGCCCAGGTTGATAAACTCTAATGCCGACCGCGAGGCAGGATCCCGTCTTCTAGACAGATCTGCCATCAAGATCCCCGGGTCACTGACTCCAAGGACTCTGCCTTTTGTCGCTTGTGAATCGATGGAATGGGAATGATTCATGTCCCAGATGCAGACGCTCCCATCGTCAAGCGGAGCTACCACCTTGTTCTGTCTCGCCGAGCTCCAATCCCGAAGCAGCCCCATGCCCTTGACCTCACGGTAAATCTTCCTCACTCCCTGATTTTTCTTCGTGAATGGTTGCTGCAACCAACTGAACGACATGGGTCCATGTCGTGCGATATATTCAGAGTACCAGTCGACATCCTCTCCCTCATACGAGGGGTCCCACGCTGCCGCCGCTCTCGCTCGCTCAGCAAATGACAGATTCTGTGCTTCGTTCTGGCCAGTCTGATTCGATGAGCCCCCATTCCAAAGGCTATGCTGTGGTTGAATCAAGGAGAGGAGCGACTTCTGCCCTAATGAGCCCAGGGGCGCTGTGGATCTCGCATGCAAGCTTTCTGAAGTACTCCGGCTCTGGCGGGCAGCTTCTGACGCAGCCCATGATTCCTCGTAACAGTGAAGTCTCCATCGTGTGTTATCACGCGCTAGAGCAAAGAACCGCTTCGAGACAGATTGAAGCTGGACCTGCTCGACCGGTGTGAGATCTAGTCCATAATAGGCGGAACTCGTTAGTTATAGATTGTCACAGGTCATGCGGGGTAAGATCTTCGCAGCCAAGGCGTAGACCTCGACTACGGAGTACTCACAATCGATAATCTTGGAAAGAATCTCTACGGGGAGGTTTTCCATGGGTAGGATCTGGAAAGGCACAGCATGGAGGGCAGATAAAAGTCCAAACCCGCTCACGGCACGATGTAAGACAGCCCAAACTGTTGTCCCTCCTAATCGGGTTCCAGATCCGTTAATTTCCCCGCGATCAACAAGCCTAGACTGACGTCACGTGTTGACGGGGTCTAAAGGCCAAGCTTCGAGAAATTTCATCACGGAAGCTCTCATCTAGAAGGGTAGGTGTTTAGCCGAGGGCCAGGTTGAAAGAGAAATGATTTCTATCGGTCTAGTATTGCTGAATACCAAAAGAACCGCCTGCGTTCCTGCCAATATCCCAAAGCCAAACCATGGTAACTCGCATCAATCGTACATTAAAAATAGACACATAGTAGAATCAAAAGAAGTGAGAGAGGGAGAGAGAGAATCAAAAAAGGATATAGGATCGCTTGGCAAATCCGGAAGTCGTGTAGCTCCAAAGCCAGCTCAGCTATCGGGTATGTAGACGGCATCCTTGCAAAGGACAGCCACCTTCTTGAAAAATCGTCGCCATTCGAGAGGGTCACCCTTCACTTTCATAAATTCAATCTCAAAGAGCCCCTCTGAAACGCACTCGATGACTACTTTCCCCTGCAATGTGCACATTCTGCCATCCCTGGTGATGATTCGAATCATTGCAGATGTGTCTCCTGCAGAAACCGCGGGCACACTGGGAACAGGGACCCCCAGGCGGTGGAGAGCTTCGCACACAAGAGGCACGAGAATCTTGAGTTCCCACGTGGAGAAAAAGCGAGTCATAGGGCGAGCAGGTACAATGTCACGGAAGCGCTGAGCTTTTTGCGTTCTGCTGAGCGGCACGGAAGGATGAGGCGAAAATTGCGACATGGAGGGCTCGTCCTCTAGATAGCCCGCCATTAACATGTCGTCGCTGGAGGAAGACCTTCCCGTAGGTTGAGTGAACGAAAATACATCAGCCATGTGAGGTGTATCCCAGTCCACCAACATATCTCCCCTCGGCATTTCTGGCTGAGTGGAGGAGATTCTCGGTTCCGTAGCGAAGTCTCCGTCGTCTGACTTCATCCGCTCCGGGTCGAAGCTGCCGGTCCTGTGAGGTCGAGAAAGCGGATCCTGGCTGAAATCGATGTGCAGTGATTCGAACATGGTCGTCGCTAGATTAATAGGGTCTCTGAGCTTGCCATCTAGGGCAAGATACCGATTCTGTCGGGTAAACCAAGGATGCCGTCGCACATCCTCAAGAGAGAATCTGTTACTAGGGTCGACATTCAGCATGCCGCGTAGCAAAGAAAGAGTTGCTGTAGGCAGCTTCTGCCAGAGTTCATCAGTCGTTCGTGCGTTCGTCGCAACATATTCATGAAACTCGAAGCTGCTGTCTGTCGGACTGTCCCACGGCGTGTTGCCCGCCAGTAAAACGAAGAGTACAATTCCGCACGACCAGATATCCACCAGATCTGGGCGATAACCCGCTCCCTTGACCTGACCACGGTTGCTACACGATATGACCTCTGGAGCAATGTACGGAGGACTGCCGCAGAAAGTTGTCGAGAGCTTGGTGACCCCTTTGTACTCAAATAACGTCGCTAAACCAAAATCGGCGATCTTGAGATTTCCGTCGGCAGTTAAAAGCATGTTCTCGGGCTTGATGTCCCGGTGACTGACTCCCTTTGAATGCATGTATCCAACAGCACTGATAAGCTGCGAGAAATACACATGAGCGATATCCTCGCCCACACCCTCATCAGCTTCGATCTTGTCGAAAAGGTCTCCGCCCTCGGCCAGTTCCATTGCGATCCATCGCCACACGTTATCCTCGCCGGTCTGAAAGAACGAAATTATATTGTTATGATCGCCGATGTGTTTATGTACCGTCGCTTCCATTTGCAATTGCCGAGGACTGATCTTGCCATGTCGAGCAGCATAATCTTTATGGATGAACTTTACGGCAAAGATGGGATTATCGGCGTTCGAGGGACAGGCTTTCTTGATACTGGGCAAGGCATTAGTGGAAATTGACAACCCCAAACAAGCTAAAGTAGAAGCACCGGAGCATACCAGGCATAGGCACCCTGACCGATCGTTTTTGAGACAATTCGAAAGGGCAGATCGTTAGGCAGCGGGGCAAGCTGAGAGTGATGCATTGTGTTCAAGACGTACAACAAGCCCAGCTAAGACCGTGAAAAATGAAAGTTGTTGATTCACGGATGTCAAAGGTAATTTCTCCCGCGAGATTCAGCGCAATAACATTGCTCTTTGTGGTGTCTTGGACACGACAAGCAAGGGTCGATGAGTCGAAAGACCATGGCAGTAATACGCGGTGCGCCGGGAACGCGAGCCACTTTATCCTATTTGGGTAATGTGTTGATATACCCAACGGGCGCAGAAGTGAACAGGCGGAAGAGAGTACCTCGTATTCCATTACAACAATGAGACGTTCGATAGTACCGTAGTAATGAAATGATGTCGCAATTTAGAGGACAATGATTTAGAAGACAATATGCATGAATGGAAGCAGAAATATTGGTTGGAAAGAATAAACTCCATGCACTGGCTTGTATTAACACGGTGGACCGCCGAAACTATTGCTTTTAATGTCCGATACACAGTAGACCGGCAGCAGCCAATCCCTTCCGGAAGAAGCTCTCTTTCTATCTAAAACAACTGGCTCTGAATGAAAGTGGCTGCAGGATGTGAGCATTCAGAGACATGGCTTGAAGCAATATATCTACTGAATTCTTGTAAATTCATTGAACACTGAATCATAAAGTAGATCTCTCGCGCATCGCTGTGTTTCACCTCTGTCCTCTGCATCCCCTGTCAAAGTGATGTGACAGCCAATGGCTACTATTAAGGTCTATACCAAAACAGATTATATCTACAAGGACGCATCAAGTTGATTCGTGACTTGGAATATCCAAGGCAAGGCACTCATATGGTCCAGTGAACAAGTCAGGCGCACCCAACTACAGGCTTGCTCCTGTTTTCCTTGTTCTGCTCCTGTTCACTGGGCCTTATCTCTGACCTTTGTCGACTCTTCAAATTTGCAGTGCCTTAGTCTAGTCGGATCAGGCGGGGCCTTCAACACTGGTTCCAATCGTTGCCGGGGGAAGCTGATGCTCTTTCTGAGGTGGAGTAAACAACGCCCCGTTCGCGACACAAAATCAAGACTGGTCATATCTTCCTCTCTTCTCTACCTAACTTTTCGTCTTTATACTCTCATTAAAAAAAAAAAAAACTTCTCTTGAGGATCTGAAATATCACCTTTCCTTTTTCAACTTGTCTCTGCTGGTTTCGATCTGAGGGTTCTAGTTGTGGGTCGACCCATCGTTCTTGCAACCAACAGTTGCGCTGTGTTCGGATCCGTCGTCATTCCAGACAGCAACCTCACCTTGCTACTGTTACTAGCATTCCTTAAACCGGGCATCGCACCTCTAATTTATAATCAGAAAAAGGAAAGAATAAGAGCTCTCAAAAACTGTCTGTAGAAAACTGTGATCTGAGCGGTCACGATGGACTACGCGATGGAGGATACTCAGAACGCCACGCCTGAAGCTCTCGAGGCAAGCAAGCTGAGCTCTGCCAGCCAAAGAAATGACATTCAAAGCGTGACAAAACGGTAGGTACCATATCCTGCGAGCTGAATACGTTTTCATTGCGAACTTCAGCTGTTGTAGCTTGTACTAACTGGCTGTTCAACATCTTATAGCCTCCAAACAGAGCTGATGCAGCTGATGATGTCCCCCTCACCCGGCATCTCTGCCTTCCCCAACGCAGACGGCAACCTTCTCAACTGGACGGCCACGATCAGCGGACCCAACGAGACGCCATACGAGGAACTGACCTTCAAGCTCTCCTTCGCCTTCCCTAGCAACTATCCTTACTCGCCCCCTACGGTTCTCTTCAAAACGCCCATCTACCACCCCAATGTCGACTTCTCCGGCCGGATCTGCTTGGATATCCTCAAAGACAAGTGGAGTGCCGTATATAACGTGCAGAGTGTCCTTCTGAGCCTGCAGAGCTTGCTCGGGGAGCCCAACAAGTAAGCTTGCACTCATCACTCGCCATGCAACCACATTGATGCTAACGAGTAGATAGCGCGAGCCCTCTAAACGCCCAAGCAGCCGAGCTCTGGGATACAGACAAGGAAGAATACAAGCGCCATGTCCTCGCACGGCACCGCGATATCGAAGATCTTGAGTGAAGCATACGGACAACTAGGCTATGTTCACGGCGTTTTCTCTTTCAGGAGATACCAGGGCTTGGTTTCTGCATTGCATGATCGGAGGGTCGGTGCATTGTTTCTTTGGCGTCTTATCTGTCCCCAAGGCCTTTTCGGCCCCGGGCGCAGGTTCACTACATATCGGTACATTGGGTCTGGAGTTCATGCGCGTTGCTTTGCTCATTTTCTTCTCTGGATAATGTGGACCACCAGTTCCACAAGTACAGAGGAACGTGTGTCTCTGGAAATACATACCCTGCTTTTCCTTTTTGTGTCCTTTTGGCTCGGTATTCTATCTTTCGAATTGGAGCGTTATACCTGAAGCGTATGCTTGAAATTCCCGATCTTCAACATCAGCCCAATGCTCGGACAGTGATTGGTCGGAGGTATACTACATCCAGGACGACACTGTACAGATCGCGAAACGTCCTAATAACAAGCTTGCTCATACTCTGAGCCAATGTTCGTTTCCGTACGCGCTGCATTTGCTAAAAAAAGGTATTGAGAGCTTAACCATATTCATGATACCCGGGTAGAGCGCCTATATAAACACCAAGCCTAAACTTTTGTCTTACTCGTCGACCTCTACATCCTTAAACTCCGCTACGATCCACTCGCAAAACGCCTGGAAATCTTCATACCATTCCCGCAGACGGGCGGCCTTTAGCCCATCGCCTAGGATCCCATCTTCGATATCCGAGGCCCACTCGGCATTTGATTGATCCTCATAACAGCTCCACCGGATGGAGTTCTCGACCATCATGGCGAGGCCCGTGAGTCCCATATTCTCGAGGCCCTGCAGAGCCTGCCAGAAGTCGTGCGTTAGACCGTTCTTGCCCTGGCCGAGGATGGCCGGGTCGTCGTTGCAGAGGGAGACGGAGACGCCGCGCGCTAGCAGGGCGGGAAGCGGGTGCGATTTGATGGAGCTTGTGAGGCGGAGGATCTCGTTTGAGATTGGGCAGCATTCGATGAGGATCTTCTTTTCCTTGACGAGGTCAATGAGGAGGGGGTGTTTGTAGAGAGAAAAGCCGTGCCCGATGCGCCGGGTGCCGAGTAAGATTGCGTCGAAGAGATTGTGGTCTGTCGCGTCGCCGTCACCGAGGCACTCACCCGCGTGGAAGAAGAAGGGGATGGTCACCCCTTCCTCGACGCAGCGCTTGCGGAACCAGAACAGCACCGGGACGAGGTCGACCAGCGTCCGGCCCAGGTCTTCTTGGCCAACGACGTCGAACCCGCAGATCACGTCTGGGAAGGCGAGCTTTGTCTCGATGCATTGCTTCATGCTGGCTGCGATGTCTTTGTTGGACAGAATGCGGAGTGTGGTCCAGATGATGCGGGCCCCGTAGAATCGTCGGCCTTGTTCGGTGCTCTTGAAGCGTTCGAGTTCTTCTTTGAAGACACGGCACCACTCCAGGTAGCCTTCCTCGGGCGTGTCGCAGCCTTCCCGTCGGTACTCGAAGACAAAGGCGATCCGAAAGTCCACGTATCTGATTCCATCACTGGCGAGCTGTTCGAACATGCGGCGCAGGCATGCGCGGAAAATTGGCTCGTAGTTCAGGATGGAATTGATGACTGGGAACGTGCGTCGGAACAAGTCCCAGATGGCGTCTACTCCGTGATGGTGAAGGTAGGAATGTTCTGCCCCAAGAACACAACGACTCTTTAGCCACTGGCGGAAACCAGCCTCTCCACCCTTGGGAAACGACGAGGCTGCTTTTTGTAGAGATATCAGTCCTGAAGACTCGTAGGAAGACGTCCACATCGTAGGCTTATCCTCTGATTCCTCCAATGGTCGAGACGAAAACTGGAGGTAGAATGGTGCTTCCTCAAGCTCCTCTGGGGTAATGAGCGGCTGTGGAGCAGCCACGTGTATTCCTGGGGTGGAAAAGGCCTGTTCGATCAGAAAATCAATATCAAACATGGCATCCATGTGAGCATGTAAGAGGGACCCTTTGGGCATCTTCTGCACGATTTTCCACAAGTCGGTGTTTTCCATGCGACCCCTTGCGAGATGGAACATCACCCCCGGGTAGAGAATCTCATCAGCTTCGTGAGCTTGCTCCTGAGCCAAGCCCTTGGACCATACTGTCTTGAGCTCACGATCACGGACCTTGGACACGATCTTGCATGCTTTGGTGGCCAGCGGGGAGAGGGCCTTGCGGAGATTGGCATCTATGCTGGCGATATTAACTCTTTGGAATTGTAGCTCATATAGAAGTTGGAAATCTAACCGTGTCGTTGCTTCTGTTCTTCTAGGACCAGTGCATCACGGCCCTTTAGATACTGCTGGATGAAGGGTTCCTCCACTTGAGGGATGCCTTCCTCCAGCTCCCACTCGTGATTATCTGAACCCATGCTGGGAAGGTCACTCGCAAGGAGAGTGTTCGTTTTTTTTTTTTTTGTTTTTCTTTTTGGTTCTCGAAATGAACCAGAATCCAAGACTATTCTAACCTGATAAAATTCGACAAGAACTAAGGTAAATGGAGATGATGATTAACAGAAAATTAGCAATGCTGATCGCAGCGTGTGAGGGGTAGTGTCGAGGGATCGATAGCATTCCCCACTCTGGCTCCCCAGCCATCGCGGCCAATGGAAGGACCACACTGAGAACCGTTTTGGGCTTCTTGGTGAGGATCCTCAACCTTAACTTACACAGTAGACCTGCGTAAGCGGTTCAATTGTTTAATAATCTCGTATAGATAGTTATGCCTCGAGATCCATGTTCAATGAGATGCGATGTAACGTTCTCTACATCATTAGGAGAGTAGAGTTCAATGTGTTGTTCCTTGTCTCGCTACGGAGTACTTATTTGAGTAGAAAACATCGGCCTGAGTGTTCCGATGATTAAAAGGACGCAACGCCGTCAATTAAGCACTATTTCCCGTCGGAGTTCCATGCTAGCCTTGGGAAAAATTCCGAGCATTCAATCTCAAATCAAACCTTGGATAGTAATACCCCATGGTAACTTGAAAGCTGGAGAAACACGTGGTAGATACAGAGATGGTAAAGTACGTAATGCCTACAGAATCCGGGGCGGCAAAAGGGGATTGCCCGTGATCTCGCTCAGCCCGAGGCCAATTTCCACTTCGCCAACGTGCGGGTCTGGGTCTGGAACTTAGCTAATAATAATGATGCAGACCTAGGACCACCCGTTATGGGTCACATGATTCTTAGGGTTTTGACAGCACAATAGTAACGGCTGATAACCATGAGTTTTCTCGATTGCTATCTGAATTCATTATCACGAGGACCCGAAGACGACAAAGTCAACATATTGCTCTTAAGAGAGCACGAAGGATCAAGCGCAATCATCTACGGAAAGTCTCGGTTCCTAGCTTCAACCTTACTGAGAAGCCCTGTTCATCGGAGATCTCCGATCTTATATCTCAGGTGTTCACGTGCCAAGGTGGCACAATCCTAAACTCTCATGGCTGACAGGGATGCTTCAGATACACTCAGACACTCAGCTCAGTCTCATTTCACAGAGTTGGTGATAACAAAGAAAGAGGCGTGCTTATCATAAGGAAATGAGAACTTCCGAGGATCGTACCAGCAGTCTCTACGGAGTAACTGCGGCAATATTTGACCTAGTTAGTGTCGGGCATAAAATACCTATCCCAGTAAACGAGCCTATCGAGATGTCATGGAAACTTATGATTCGATGCACTGGGGCTTTTCCTGCGATTGTTCCATTTTTCTTTTTCAGTTCCCTGCTGTTTCCCGGGGCGCCGTAAACCATTGATAGCTTAGTTAGCTTGAGTCCATTGGTAGATAGTCTGAGGGTGGCGGGTAGAATTTTTAGCTGGAAAGACCCCACAAGCTTTAGCCCTGAAGCCCAACCAATGTCCACAGGTTCACCAGTAAAACGGTTATTTTCCCACAAGCACAATCGAAAGCAATCCTCGGTAGTTTAACACGACGACAGGACGAGGTATGGTGCCAGCCTGTGTGGCAAGTGTCGCATCAAACGTATCCTCAGATTCTACAGTCGATCGGCCCGTAGAAAGCAATGTCAACAGCGAGTCAGGCTCCCGAATGCACGGTAAATTAAGACCAAGAGCTTGTACCTGAATACCATCAGAAGGCATGAGGCACACGACCGATGAACCGCGTGAGGACGGAGCGGAGAAAAAAGGCGCGGGACACGGCTACACTCGCTGATCAGCCGCCAATCTCCTTGCAGAATTTCCTCCAGACTTCGGCCCACGTCCGCTTTAGTGCTGTAACACTGGAAACTCTTATCGACCGTCGAGGGCATCGCTGGGTCTTCATTCGCTACACTGCTGAAAAGTGAAAATTATTTTCGGGACAAAAAGATAAGTAACCAGAGACCTCAACCCTGGGCTCATGCACGGCTATACTTGGTTCCTTGGCCACGAAGAGGAACAACTGTAGCCCGTCCAGCCACCAACACTCGAGAGAATTTTTCTTTCCAGTTTTCTCACCTGTTTTATCATGATCCTTGTCGGCGGCGAGCACTAAGATATTCCATCTTTGCTCAAGGGCACATCCAACCCCAGGGCGGACCAACGAATCAATCGGATTGCTGGGGTGGCTAAATTCACACTTTGCTGGAATATGCAACTTGTGTAATCTCCCCGCACCAGCTTGTCTGATAAGAGAGAACCCCGAGTCGATCAATTGGAATCTAGGCGCAACGCCCGTCTTCTGTTGGCTTCAAAAGAGAGTTTGTCTCCTCACTTGGTCTCTCCCTCTCCATCTTATCCGACAGCTATCCCCGGCCATATCCGAAGTTAAATTGACTTGGTTGCCGCCAAATTCTCCTTACTCCATCCTTTTCAGAGGTTCGCGTCTTTTTCTTCGGAGGAGACGTATTCGACACCCTGAGAGATTGTCGCTTGGAATTAGTGATTGTGCGATAGGAACAGGTCCACAAATGGCGGACGACAAGGCTATGGAGGTGAACGAGGCATCTCCCCACGAGACAATGCGACATGCAGATCCTGCGCTGGATACCGCAAATCAGCATCACCACGGTCATCCCCACCATTCGGGACTGGCCGAGAAAGGCCCAGATGATGATGTGATCTATGCCAAAGATGTCAAGGGCCTGAGTCAGGACCCGACTGTGGAGGACAAGCACGCTCATAGCCAGAGTTCGAAAGATCTCGAGGAAGCAGGTGAAAGCTATCCATCGCGGCCCTTCTATCGCCGCTACCACAAGTACTTCAAGCATGTCTTCTACGCTGTCGTGTGGCTTTTGTTCACCGGGTGAGTTGTCTTCCCTTCCGACTGCACCGCATCTTCTGGCAGTCCTGTTTGATCAAAATCGAAACTCATCCGTTGTCGTCCCTCTTAGATGGTGGATTGCTGGTCTGATCCTCCATCGGTATGACTTGGGCTGGCTCATCCCGTTCCTGCTGTACCTGTGCATTACCTTGCGGCTTCTTACCCTCTACGTGCCCGTGTCCATCGTGACCAGACCAACCTATTGGCTCTGGGACCATACCGCTCGGCCGTTCGTTCGCCTGATCCCCGAGAAAATGAGGATTCCCGGCGCGGCGCTCTTGACGATTGCGGTCATCCTCGTCGGCTCATTTGCGTCGGAAGAGACCGCCGATAACACCAGAGCCAACAGAGCTGTCAGTCTCTTCGGACTTGTCGTATTCGTCTTCGCCTTATGGCTTTCGTCGAGAGACCGCAAGAAGATCGTCTGGCACACCGTCATTGTAGGAATGCTGGTGCAATTCATTATTGCTCTCTTTGTGCTTCGTACCAAGGCCGGTTATGACATCTTCAACTTTGTCTCGACGCTGGCCAGAGAGCTGCTGGGCTTTGCCAACGACGGCACTGATTTCTTGACGGAGCCTGGCTTCGCAAGCAAGCACAAGTGGTTCTTGGTGACCGTCATCCCGGCTATCATCTTCTTCGTATCTCTTGTGCAGCTCCTGTACTACTCTGGCGTCCTGCAGTGGGCTATTGGTAAATTCGCCGTCTTCTTCTTCTGGAGTATGCGGGTCTCTGGGGCCGAGGCCGTCGTGGCTGCCGCCTCCCCCTTCATCGGACAAGGTGAATCGGCCATGCTTATCAAGCCGTTCGTGGCGCACCTTACCATGGCCGAAATCCACCAGGTGATGTGCTCCGGTTTCGCTACCATTGCAGGCTCCGTACTGGTCGCCTACATTGGAATGGGCGTTAACCCTCAAGCGCTGGTTTCCTCCTGTGTGATGAGTATCCCTGCTTCTCTGGCCGCATCCAAGCTACGTTGGCCTGAGGAGGAAGAGACTCTGACCGCTGGTCGTGTCGTTGTGCCCGAGGACGAGGAACACAAGGCTGAAAATGCGCTTCACGCTTTCGCCAACGGTGCCTGGCTCGGCATCAAGATCGCAGGTACGATTGGGGCGACGCTCCTCTGTATCATCTCCTTCGTTGCCTTGATCAACGGCCTGTTGACCTGGTGGGGACGTTACCTCAACATCAACGACCCCCCCTTGACCCTCGACCTGATTCTTGGATACATCTGTTATCCCATTGCCTTCCTTCTCGGCGTTTCCCGCGACGGCGATCTGCTCAAGGTGGGCAAACTGATCGGTGTGAAGCTTGTCATGGTAAGATTATATCCTCTCACCTTCCATTCACCTTCTGCAGGGTGGAGACTCTAACTCAATTTTCCTCAGAACGAATTCGTGGCCTATAGCGACCTTCAAACCCTGCCCGAGTATAAGGAACTCTCCGTTCGCTCTCGGATCATAGTAACGTATGCTCTCTGCGGTTTCGCCAACATCGGCTCCCTGGGTAATCAGATCGGTGTGCTCAATCAACTCGCCCCCCAACGCGCGGGCGATGTGTCCCGTGTGGCAGTTAGTGCCATGATTACCGGCGCCCTGGCTACTTTTACCAGTGCGGCTATCGCGGGTCTGCTGATTACGGATGAGGGCAAGTACCTTAGTTAGTGATGATGGGATGAGTATCCTCACTTATTGCCTGCAAATCATGGGAACTGTATTTTTATTTTATTCATTTTGCGAATTTTCATGGGACGAGCTGTTAAATAAGCGTGTGGATTTTCAATCTCCTGTATTCGGAATAAGTAATGCCATCATGGCCTCTGAGTATCCAGATCCTTGTCACCAATTCCATTCAAGAGAGTCACTCAACGGGATGTTTCACCCTTTCACAAATCTTGAGATAGGGCTTGTGTGCAATTCTTATACCCACCAGTCACCATGGCCACGTGATCATGACGAGGCCAATGCCAGCGAAAAGAAAGAGAATTCAGTAATCTATGAGCCAGCTTAAGAGGTGAGGAGAGCAAGAGACCTTAGAGAAATAAAAAAAATTAATTAAAGTTGTGAAAGCTTACGCGCCTTTGTGATGCTTTTATTTCATCTCTGAGTCACAGCACAGGATGTCGGGGAGCTGATACGGGATAGCTTGGTGCTTGTCCCAAAAGGGTATAACATGCCATGTTCCCCAGGCATCAAATCCTTGGCGTATCCGAGGAATAGAAGATGGGCAAGGGTCCTGGGGGTACTCCGTAGAGACGACATCACTTGCCACTATTGTTAAGCGGCAAAATAGTATGAGTGCCGAGAGCTTTTGACACCCTCACGAAGCTCATAATCTTTGTTTAGAAGCAAGGGGTTCAAGACAACTCAGTATCTCCAGGAACCATCAACAAACGCGCACGTTGTCAGTGTGATTTGGCTCCGCCTTAGCTGCGCCTGACTGTTGCGCTGCTTATCACCCCACGGAACGTCATCCGACTGATAGTCAATCAACTCCGCGTCAACTCTTGCATTGTGCGGGATCCTCCATTTACAGAACCGACTTCAACACGATCATCTTCATTTATTATGTCCCTGCCCCGATGACATTCGAAACTCCCAGATGAGCCGCTGGTTGGCTCCTTTCGCCCAAGATGGCTTACTTCTTGCCCTCATTCTTCCAGAAACGGTTGCTCAGATACGCCTTGTCTCGGCTCGAGCTTGTCGACACCGAAGCACTAGACTTAGATAGCCTGGGAATCCGATGGGGTCAACGAAGCACTGTCGAACTTCGGGATATAGGACTGAGGCTTGAGGTGAGTTTATATATCGTCGGCAGACGTCGCATACTACTAGACAACTCCGCCCGCCATGAGCTTTGTGGACGATGTATAACTAACTATCATGATATTTTTAAACAGAAACTAGCTACACTTCTTCAGCTCCCCGCCTCGAGTGAATTGCTGAGCGCTAAGGTCCAGTTTCTAAAGATCACCGTCCCTGCCGATATCTACAGTAGCGGTATCATCTGCGAAGCTAGTGGAATCGATGTGCATCTCCGACTACCATCAGAAGAATCTTTCCCCGCAGCAAAGGATGGAAATCAGAATAGTCGAAAGCTATTCCAAGCTGGTACCCATGACTCTAGTGGCGATCACATTCTTCCGACTCCGGCCGATCTTGCGGAGTCGTTCCTCGACGCCGAACCGAAAGAGGAAAAAGAGGAATTACAAGCCGCTATCACGTCTCGATCACAGGTGTTACACCGTACATCCGCGTCTATCAGTGACGATGAGGAGGAACTTGGTTTAGGAAACGAGGGTGTATCGCTGCCCAGTTTTGTTGCTGCTTTTTTGAAGGGAGTCGCAGAGCGCCTGCAGGTCAGGGTCGACAATGTTTCAATACGAGTTGATATGGAAACGAAGCAGGAGGGGGTCGTCAAGAGAGAACCGGAGAACAAACCTGATATCGTGACGGGACTTCTTACTGTGCGGGAGTTCTCCGTTGGTGCCGTAAGCAGCACAACGTCCAGTTCCGAGGAAGAAAAGCATTCTCGTAATAGGAACCGGCCGATCGTTATTTCTGAAATCAACATGGCTTTGATATCTGAACCGATAGTTTTCTCGAATTATTCCCGATTCGCACCGCCCGCTTCGCCGACTACACCCGTGCAGCCAAAGTCAAGCGAGCCTTCGAGCAGGATTCCGTCACCCTTGCCCGAGCACGCATCCGATGCGGACTCTGTCCTAGCTATGACGCGTTCGATAATCTTGGAGCCGCCGCAAGATTCTTCAATTCAAGATATAGAAGAACGCGGTGTGGGTCGAATGGAAGGGTCCGCCTACACATACGATGGGCGGTTTTCTGATGCCGATACCGACGATGAGAATCGAAGTGACGGAGGTTTAGAAGACTCGCAGCAGTTCTTGGATGACGATAAATTATTAGACAACCCTGCATATCTTGACTCTGTCATCGACTCCCAGTTACACGACGATGATTTAGAACTACCAGAGGGCCTCGTACCCCAAGATGATCGATTTCCGCCCAGCAGTGACACTCCTCGCCCTCAGACACCTGAGATGCATATGCCCCATGAGACTTCACCGTCAGAGGTTGACTCAGAGCATGCAGCTCCCTTCTCCCATTACGGTGATGGATCCATGGACAGATCCCTGCACTATAGTCAGCCTTACCTCGAGACTGATCACGGTGTAACTCGGGGTCCCTCACATGGTGCCTCCTCATTTTCAGGATCCTTGCCCTCGAGAGAAAATTCAAACAGGCAAACAGCGCCTCCTTCTGAAGCTGGTAGCGTGGGCTCATCTGATTTCGCCAATGGCGGCGGACTTTCCGAGTCCAAGTTGTTCTCAAATGAAGAGGCTCAGAGTATGTACATGAGTGCTATCAGTCAAGGTTCGAGTAGAAGTTTCGTTCCAAATATACCAGGCGCTTGGGATCTGCCGGAGTCGACAGTTGTCCGAGATGTGCACGCAGGAACGCAGCTCACAGACGCGGCAGGTGAGAAACGGGACGTGCAAGATGAAACATCGATATCTACACCAAAGCTCACTGCTCAGGCGGCCTCGACGCTTACTGAGAAGCGATCATTTGGCGAACAAAGTGAGTCCCCGTCTGAGGCACGGGGACCTGATTTGACACCGCTCTCACCTACGATGAGCAAGCTTTCAGATGTTGCGAAGCGGTTTCTCAGTATTGATCGAATATCGATATCGATTCCTGTTGATGAAAATAGACATCATACGGACGAGACTCTCCGTTCAGCAGACGTAAAGTCAGCAAGTGACAGTCTGAAGGACTCAGCAGTGCATTCTGGTCATTCATCCGCCGAACCCGACTTGCTCTCTTCCACCGTGTATGCTTCCGCACGGCTTCGCAGCGACTCGATCAACTCAGCCACTTCATTCGAGGGCACCCTGCCCAGATCGCCGCCTCGTCAAGCGAACAAGGCGGACCACGATCTCATTTCGAAAACTCAACCGGGTGGAATGGCTGTCGAAATATCATCTGTAGATGTACGATTTGATAATGCAATTGGGTGGCTTGTTGTCAAGGCCGGCCAAAGGGTTCTTCACGTCTTTGGTGACGGCGGGGATGTCTCCAGTGGAAAACCCGCGCCAGAATCCGAGCAGACACGCCACAGTCTCGCTCTCACTCTCCATAACTTTTGCATCAAATACGTCGATCACGTTCCCGGTCAAGCATATGCTCTCAACGACTATGACCCCCATTCCTCGTCACTTTTCGGCTTGCCCCATGAAGATATCATTCTACGAGCGACGGCATCAGGTCTAACGGCCCGCTACTTGACTGATACAAAAGTTACAAAGTTTGGCCTAGACGTCTCAAAGTTCGTACTCGGCTTCGCCTCGGATGACTTCATCTCATTCAGTGAAAGCTTGAAGATGCGGGAGTCCACAAGAGATGTCCTGTCACCTCTGAATGGTGATATCTCTCTTTCTCTGACCAAGTCTTCCGACTCTGCAAGCCTCACCATTAGAACACTTCCTCTCCGGCTATATCTTAATGTTCAGCGCCTGGAGGAAGTCTTCGGGCGGGTTGGCGGCCTCAGTACTATCCTGGAGCTCGGAAATTCAATCTCCTCTGTCTCAACTGGCAGAAACATGAAGGCAGATTCTCCAAGACGGGCTCGTGGCGTGCATTTCGAAAGCTCACCGCCTCCTGAGAATAACCTTCAAGCCAATCCCCAACTCTCCTGGAAGGTGAACGCTCGAGTCGGTGGAATCGTCTTCGATGTTGCCGGTGAGACACATTATCTCAGGTTGAAAACGACAGCCGTCAAGGTTGTCAGCCGATTCGAGGGTATAGGCGTGCAGATTGACAAAGCCAAGTTGAGTGGCCCGTTACCTCTTGATGACTCAAGAGATGCGCCCGCAAAAATCAACCTGAGCAACATCCGCGTGGAGTATCTCTACTCCCCCAAGGAACCCGATCTGGACCGGCTATTGGCAATAATAACACCGTCGAAAGATAAGTATGACGAAGACGATGACATTATGTTAGACACGCTGTTCCGCCAGCGTAGGCAAGGCTCCGTTCTCCGTACTACAGTCGCAGGCGCGAAGATCGTCGTCTCGCGCACCAGTGACCTCGAGTCACTTTCTCAGCTTGGAGAGGAATTGGGCAGGTTGTCTACCGTGGCAAAGTATCTGCCTGAGGATGATCGCCCGGGCATCCTCACCCTCACTCTCATTCGAGAGCTTGAATCTCAAGTCTACCTGGGTGGGCCTGTCGGAACTATCACGTCATATCTCAGAAACGCTGAGGCTGCTTATATCAGCATGCCGTCTCTCGTCGCTGCGCAACTGGGGACGATCAAAGTCGTCCGAAACGAGAGTGAGGAGCTCGTAGGTGAAGCAATACCGTCGAGCGGGAGCCAGGGTCAGAACCAGAGCCAACTCCCAATACTGATGGCTCGCTACATCGCCGATGAGATGGATCCAACCATTAAGATCAAATCTCACAATCTACGCGTAGAATACACCATACCGTCCATAGTTGCGTTCCTTGGGCTGAGTGGGGATCAGACGACAGGAGATGTCGCTGCTAATATGGCCAACTCTTTGGCCAATATTGCCGAATCGCAGCACTTACAGCGGAATGATTCTGAAGTCTCAATGGGATTAAGAGACCGGCAAGCTTCCGCGAAGCCAAGGAGGCTTGCATTTGCCCTACGGGATTGCGTCCTTGGGCTGAATCCTCGCGGTACAGCGGCGAAGGGATTGGTTGTGTTAACGAATGCTAAGTTTTCGGCGGCTATTTCCGACCATAGGTGCTCAGAAGCAATACTGGATCTCAAAAAGGCGTCCATCATGGTCATTGATGATGTCAAAAACATGGGTTTGGCGGAAAACCTTCACCGTGGTAGATCAACAATTCCGCAGAGCGACCAAATTCAATCCTTCATCGATATGGGGTTTGTCCCAGTCTCTTCCATATCGTCGGCAATGGCCACAGTCAAATTGATGCATGTGGACGATGACGGGACGAAGTCGTTAGACGTGGAGCTCAAGGATGATTTATTGATACTCGAGACCTGTGCCGATTCCACGCAGACCCTCATCAGCATCATAAATGGATTGCAGCCTCCAACCCCGCCAAGCGTGGCCCTCAAGTATCGGACGGAAGTTTTGCCTATAGAAGACATGCTGGCTTCGTTTTCTGGGGACGCATTCACCATGGATTCACCACCTGAGCATGCAGAGATTCCAGAAGCTCCTAGTATTGTTGAGCCCGAGGGCGGAGACCCACGCATAGAAGACGAGCTTGAGTATGTGAGCGACTTTTATCCGATGAAGTCAGGGCCAGATAACCTGTCCCCCAATGAGAGCGCAAAGCCGTCGGAGTCGAACGATCTTTTGGACAGCTTCCATTCGCAGTACTATGTATCCTCCAGCGTCTCCGATCTCGAATTCAAGGAAGACCATTTTGCCAAGCATTCTGCTGTAGGAGGTACGGCTCATCGTTGGGATTCGACTCAGAACACATATGGTTTAACCGACGACTCAAAGATCCGTAAAAGTCCGCTGCGGATCAGAGTCCGGGATGCTCATATTATCTGGAATCTGTTTGATGGCTACGACTGGCAAAGAACCAGAGATACAATTTCTAAGGCTGTGAAGGACGTTGAGAAGAAAGCCACGGAGCGGCGCGCGCGAGCCGGTAGTCGGACCTCACCAGGTTTCGAGGAAGAAGAGGAATCGGTTATCGGCGACTGTCTGTTCAACTCCATATATATTGGAATCCCTGCCAACAAGGATCCTCGAGAGCTTCGCAACGATATCAATCGTAACATTGACGATCTTGTCAGCGAGACAGGCAGCTATGCCACAAGTACAACTGTCACTGGGGCCACGGCACGTCAAGGCCAGTCGCCTTCGTATAGAGGAAGGAGATTGAAATTGTCTAGGAGTAAATATCACAAGATGACGTTTGAGCTGAAAGGTATTTGCGCGGATCTCGTCGTCTTCCCCCCTGGCTCTGAAGAGACGCAGAGTTCGCTCGACGTTCGTGTGAACGACTTGGAGATCTTCGACCACGTTCCTACGTCGACATGGAAGAAATTCGCGACGTATATGCATGAGGCAGGCGAGAGAGAAAGTGGGGCCAGTATGGTCCATTTGGAAATGTTGACTGTGCGGCCTGTTCCAGAGCTGGCAGCGTCCGAGCTTGTTCTCAAGGTCAGCACTTTCTTGCCCACGTTATGTAATCTGAACAGCTGTGTTAACATGTTACAGGCAACTCTTCTCCCCTTGAGACTGCACGTTGATCAGGATGCCCTTGACTTTATCTGTCGATTTTTTGAGTTCAGGGATGATTCTGCACCTACACCGAGTTCAACAGCCGACATTCCGTTCTTGCAACGAGTGGAAGTCAACGCTGTGCCTGTCAAACTTGACTTCAAGCCCAAGCGCGTAGACTACGCTGGGCTCAGATCAGGCCGGACAACTGAGTTCATGAACTTCTTTGTCCTTGATGGCGCGGATATGGTCATGCGGCATGTCATCATTTATGGGGTGTCCGGTTTTGATAAACTGGGTCAGACACTCAATGACATATGGATGCCAGACATCAAGAGAAATCAACTTCCGAGTGTTCTTGCTGGCCTTGCGCCCATCAGATCTCTAGTCAATGTGGGAGGCGGTGTTAGAGACCTTGTCGTGGTTCCTATGCGAGAGTATCGCAAGGACGGCCGGATCGTCCGAAGCATCCAGAAAGGGGCGCTCGCTTTTGCCAAGACCACGTCCAATGAACTCGTCAAGCTTGGTGCCAAGCTTGCCATTGGCACTCAAACGGTTTTGCAAGGAGCCGAGGAGTTGCTGACCACACCGACGGCGCCGACACTGGGCTCCGAAGAAGACATGATTGACGAAGAGGAGGCGAATAAGATTTCGCCCTATGCGGATCAACCGGTGGGTGTCGTCCAAGGCCTCCGGGGTGCGTTCCGCGGCTTGGAAAGAGACTTGCTTCTCGCACGGGATGCCATTGTTGCTGTTCCTGGCGAAATTGTGGAGAGTGGTAGCGCGAAAGCTGCCGCTAGGGCTGTTTTTAAACGTGCTCCAACCGTTATCCTTCGACCTGCGATTGGGGTCTCCAAGGCCGTTGGGCAGACGCTCCTCGGGGCTGGAAACACTTTGGACCCGAGCAATCGCCGAAAGATAGAAGATGTAAGTGTCGTGGTGAACTATGTCTCTCAAGTATGCTTGCTGACATTTCTGCTTAGAAATATAAACGCCATTAAGATTGTTGATCATGTTGGACAGTTTGACCTTACTTTGCGCTATTTTGACCAAGATGATACCTTATATTCATTGCTCATATCTCAGACGAGCCGTCGGTGCCGTTAAGCTATGATTATTACTTGTTCTCCTGCTATATATCCCCGATTTTCAGACTGTTTCCCGGTACATATTGATAAGCTGACAGGCGGGCCTTTGAGATCAATGCTTGTCTACGATGATGAATGACCTGAGAAATGTTCACGACTTTGTTGAGATTCCCGTCAAAGCATAGATTGGTGTTGGGTTTTTTGTCTACAGGCCTTGCATATGATGAACTCGAAGCGATTTGCTAATCTTTCGAATGAACTTGAATGAGATTGCTCATGCTGTCCTAGCAACGAAAGGGGTTCTTTAATGAAGAGGATAGGCTCTGTAGATGTGCGCGATCACTGGGGGTTGTCATTTTTAGCAACCCAGTAGATTCTTAAAAAAGACAACTGAAGCCTTCATCATTCGCCTTCAAAGTTACACGGACACAGCAATGCCAGAGTGTCAGTGTACTCCGTAGTTCGCTCAGTCCAACGAATCCCTCCTCTGGGCCGTTCGACACGTGCCGCCGCCAGATCCTTTCAAGTTGCATGTCAGACAATAATCGTCATCATCATCAGTGTCTTTCCTATTGAAAAGTCTGTGGTAGGCCAGGGCCCGCAATCAAGACTACCGCAAGGGCAAGTGACGAATAAAATCCCCAGTAGCGGGTTTCCCCTCCAGATCCCTACCAGGAGGCTTAACTCTTTTCGTTTATGGGGTGTTGCAAGGCCAAACTGAAACAAAGATGGCTTGCAGTTCCTGACATAGGCACTAGCAGAGAGACCAGTGATCGATCACCATTGATCGAGGATCAAGTGGATCATCATCGACACGACAGGGAAAAGAAAATTTTGATGGGTCATCTGGTGTGACGAGAGGGTGATTGATTCTGCTTCGACATTGGGGCCACGTTTCCTGGTGCCCAACCAGGAGGTGTGGAACTGTAAACTGTACCTTTAGTCTGTGATGATTGTGATGGTCGTTTATTTGAAGTTGTGAACTTCAGTGGATGACGGTTGATGGGGAGGATCATAGATGACTGGCCATCGCTGTTTTGGGTGGGTTTGAGGCTGTGGATTGGATACGGCCTAGTCTCGAGGTCGAGTTCGTTTTGGGTTGCATGTGCGCTAGCTAGTCTTTTCGACAGTCGATGCTCTCTAAGGTATAAATTCAGCCTGATGTATTGCCGCTTTAGTGGTTGCGAGTCTCTTTGGGTTGTGGATGGATTGATTGAGTGCGTGCAGGAACTAAATACTACTGAAACTATATAGGTCCGACTACACAACTGGGGCTAAACTACCTGTACTATGGCCTTCACCTTCAGGCAAATGAATGATAGGATTTTTTATGTCATAGTGCAGCTGTGTTCACTTACCTTAATCAAAGCATCTGCTATCACTGCGAGTCTCTGACTCTTACCTGTCAACATCCCCCTTCTTGATGACTTTCCAGCTTCTCTCCTAGATAATTAGAAATCATAGGGAGCTTGCTCGCTCTCGTCAACATGGCGACTGCGGTCCATAGACTATGGAGACGGCCCAAATAACATGCTGCATCAAAAGCCAGTAAGCTCAACCCTCAAGCCTGGCTGATAGGACATGACACTAAGTGTTAGGTAGCAGAGCCACCTCAATCAACTCCTTTGAGTCCCAAACTGGTGACAAATCAGAACATATTTGTTACATGGATGCCATCTAATGACTGTACCCAAAGACGCATTCCCTTAGATGAAGAGATATTTCGGGTCTTATGCATCAGCTTATTGTTATCATTCTTGCTGTGTTTCTGGCTAAGTAAAGTTGGAATCCTTTAACACCAACTGGCTAATTTGTATAGAACCAGCTGAAACCACTTCAGTGATGAAACATTAGTGGCATGATCGGAGCAAGGGATTGAAATGCTTGCCACATTAGATCTGCCATTACTGGAGCACAGAGGGATATGAACTTATAACACACATGCTTATTGTGATATTCTTGCTGTGGTGGTTGCATTGGATAATGCTGTGATGTGCTTGATTCTATAATGGAGGTGCCCAAGGTAGCTCTTTAATTCTTTTGGGGGATGTAAACATGGGGTTATGAGCTGCTTTAACTTCTAGAGTGTGCACATACTTCTGCCACTTTCAAGCTCTATTACTCCAAATCCATGGCAATGACAGGATCCTTTAAGAGGAAGTAGCAGATTAAGCTCTTTGAGGGATGTCCATCCTTGAATCCATGAGTGATGTCCTACTCCCCTTATCTGAGAGTCCTCCTTTACAATCTAATCAGAAGCAATCCCTAGTAAGTCATGTAGTCTTTGATAGCGGCAGCTTTAGTTATAAACACTCCGAGCGCAACAGACATAGCTGTCATTCTCTCCACGGTAAGTTAATATCAATATCAAATCTATCCAAATATTTAAAGGGGCTGCTGCATAGCGAGCGTGTTTATTATTCTGAGTGAGTGGGTCTAAGCCTTCTATGTGGCGCCCATAAGCAGCGACAGGGCTCCCTTGATGCAGAAACAAAATCAATACATGCTGGTTATTTTTAATTCCATGATTTATTGATTTTTGACCTGGCAATGTGACGTTTGCTTGTTTCTTTTTTTGTCCAGGGCCCATCTGTTTCTTCGTTTTATCTTTTACAACCTCTTCGTCCCCCTTTCTTCTTCTCTCCTTTTCTGTTTATAGTCTGAGTCTGACTGCAGAAGGTCGGAACAATAATGTCTGTTTCTTTGTCTTGATTCATGGCCCCAACGGTCGGATTATGTCCTGGCCTCATGCACCTGTACTTGTACCTTCAATGCCATCAGACAGTGGCCTTGTTCAATTGACAGGCTCTCTATTATCGCTCCTTTATTTCTAAGCTGTTTTCTCAGCGGGAGGAACGTATGTCTTCACCTTCAAAAAGACAAGCAATCATGAATCTCGATCATGACCATCAAATCTGGCAAAGCGGCTGCCATGAACCCCTCCAGCTTCACCCACCGCTAAAACATTCTCTCAAATCTCCAACTCTAGACTCTCCTTCTTTTGTATCGACCGCCTTGGATGCCGCAACGTCGAAGCCGGGATATCCGGGAGCATTATCCCTGCACGACTACCGGAGGTTTCTTTCGCAGGATGACGGCTTCATTGCCCTCAATCGCAACGGAGGGAAGACTCTACGGCGTAAAAACGCAGCTTTGGATCTGAACAAAAGCCAAACGAGCTTGACGCCTCCATTGTGTTCGTTTTCAGTCTCGTCTGCGGCATCGAGCCCGCCTCCGCTGTCTCCGTCATATACACCCAGTCCCGTCTCATACCGAGGTGAGAATGGGGCTGGGCTCGATGAATCACTCCGTACGTGTTAATCCGCTGTCATGCTGTGTGAGGATATGCTAACGGATATAGTTTCCTTTCCATCCAGTTTCTCAGATATCAACGCTTCAGAGCAAACGCTCCGTCCGAGCCCCGTACATAGCCCGCACCAATTGCTGGTGAGTTTGCAGAAACCACGCCCTTAACTGAGCTGACAAGATATAGGAAACTTTCCGAGCTAGGCTCGCCCGGTTCCCGGAGCCAGAGTCGCAGGAGCAAATATTCACTCCCAGACATGCCAAAGCCCGCTCGGATTCGTTGCTGTTGGAACTGCGACGCCCGACCGCCACAGTTGAGCATCAGGGGACCTCGTTCGAAATCCTTAATCCGCATGAATCGTTAAAGTTCGCCCGCATTGTCTCGTACATTGAAGACGTGGACAATTCGTCCATCACAGACGACCAGCGGGACTCGTTCAACGCAACTCGGCCTCAGAGCGAGCCCTTGATCTTGGAGCATGACGAAACCATTGAGGCAAGCCATGACCATTACATCTCCGACGCCGACGAAGAAAAAGCCCACTACGAACTCATCGGCGACATACCCTATCACCCTATGCCGTCCATCTCCGAACGATTACAGGGATATGAGACCGATATCCCGCAATCTCACAAGTGGAGCTCGCCTCCGCAGTCCAGGCCGATGACAGCGCAATCATACGGAAGTGAACTCGGGGAGCCGGGGTACTCGGTTCTAGCCTCCTACGACGGGGCAGGATGGACGGGCACCACGGACGATATTCTGGCGATGAAGTACGAGGAGATGCAGCGGGGCGAATCAATCAGGGGGTCTTCGTCAGATCGGAAGAAGCGCGGGAAGCGCAATCCATTTAGAAAATTACGCAGCTTTGCGAGTGCCCTGCGGAGGGGCCGGCTTTTTCGACGATAGCGTCAACTGTGCTGTGCCAGAGACACCGCGGTGTGAATGGGTTCCTATATGACAGCCTGGAGCTGGTCTCTGTTTCATTGCGATAGATTAGCCTGATATATACTTTAATTTCTTCATCCTTCGGTGTGGGTAAAGTGCACCTCAAGTGAGGGAGGTCATGCAAGCGTCGCCATCCTGACGTAGCCACCAAGCCCTGGGTTGGTCATCATGGATATACCATATACCCCTAGACGAAAACCTCGGTCACTCACAGAGACATCCCTCAGCCATCCCTCAGCCATCCCTCAGCTCAAAGCGAACAGCGTACCGACTCCAATAATGGAGGCCCTCTCCATCATCCAGACCGAAAACCTCACGCACGCCCTCCCGGACAAAGTCATCTTAATCACAGGCTGCTCATCCGGTCTCGGCGCCGCAACCGCCCGCGCCCTCTCCAAAACAAACGCAACCCTCTTCCTCGCCGTCCGCGACATCCCCAAAGCCCGGCATGTGCTGGCCGATCTCCTCGCCCCTGCATCTGACTCTGACTCTAGCTCTGACTCTACCCCTGCCTCCGATGAAGACGGCAAACCCTCGACCTCTCAAGGCGAGATCCGCCTCCTCCACATGGACCTAGCCAGTCTCTCCAGCATCCGGCAAGCAGTAAACTCCTTCCTCTCGCAAAGCGACAAGCTCAACGTCCTAATCAACAACGGCGGGGTGATGGCCACACCAGAAGGCCGCACAGAGGACGGCTTCGAGACACAGTTCGGGACGAACCACCTCGGCCATTTCCTGCTCTTCGAGCTGCTAAAACCTATCCTGCTGCGGTCTGTAACACCACAATTCCACTCACGTGTGGTGGCGGTGACGTCGTCGGCGCACCGGAAGAGCGGGATTCGGTTTGGGGATCTGCATTTCGAGAAGGGGGGTTATGACCCCGCGCTGGCGTATGCGCAGAGCAAGACGGCGAATATCTATATGATGAATGAGATTGAGAGGCGGGTTGGGGAGCAAGGGCTGCATGGGCTTAGTGTGCATCCGGGGCTGATTTTCACGGGGTTGCAGAAGTTTGTGGATGATGGTGTTATGGAGTGGCGGAAGCCCGGGATGAGGCCGTATCTGAAGACGGAGGAGCAGGGGGCTGCCACGGTTGTGGTGGCTGCTGTGGGGAGGGAGTGGGAGGGTAAAGGCGGGAAGTATTTGGAGGATTGTAGGGAATCGGGACCGGCGAAGCCGGGGGTTCGGACGGTTGATCCTGGGTATGCATCCCATATTTGGGATCAGGAGAGCGCGGAGAGACTGTGGGAGGAGTCACAACGGTTGGTTGGGTTGCGAGACGATTAGGACGAGAGCGACACATACGTGAGAGCGAAATGAACAAGTTGATACGGACTGACGAAGTATATACAGGCCGGGTATCTATCTCAATATGTACAGTAGAAGGGAAAGTCTCTCAAGGGATAGTAGATCAAACATTCGTCTGCGGTGCCTTTTCAACCACAGAAGCCAAGGCAGCGCTGACCAGACTCTTCCTTCTCAAGCCTTGATCGCTTTTCTTGCGGTAATCCCGGCTCGATGACAGGCAATAGTTCTTTTCGATACGGTGAGATGAAGGAACGCCAGCAGTGCTTTTCCGCCGGTCTCGATGCTCAACCCCTGATGTATCAGAAAGGCCAGAAGTGGCGGTTATCGGTCGATAACGGCTCCGGCTGAGCGTGACAGCCCTCCTACGGGGCGACAGCTGCGGAGGAAGTGAGCTTGGATGACAATCGTCCACGTTGGATGGGTCGAACTCCGACGGCTCATCTTCAGGTATAAGAGCCCGCCTAATGGCTTCGATGTCCGAAGGATTGCATTGCAGGCGGGAGATATGTTGTCTGTGTGCCCGGATGTTCATCGTAGTATCCATTCCACTGTTCAGCAGGGCTTCGAGAGCCCCACCTTGCGACATCAAGTCCGGCGGGGTGGTCATGGCTTCCAGAAAGGGGGATTGCTGATGAGGTGACAATGAGGGTGACAATGAGGCCATAGACGCCGAGTCACAGTATCCTTCGTCGTCATGGTCCGTGTCCGGGGGTGTTAGGAAATACCCATGAAATTGTCCGGATACCGACCCCATGTCCGATACCGACCGGGGCGTTGACGGCGAGGTGGGTACGTCGTCAGCTTTCTCCTCCTGATACTGATTGTGGATAGTATGCTCATGGAGCTTCCTTGTCAATGTGCTGATGGAAAGTCTCTTGCCGTCGTAAGCGGAGAACGGAACAGAGGTAGGCGGCTGAGGGGAGCGAAAGTGTGATGATCGGGAACGATGCAAACTTCGGGGAAATTTATGCGACGACGTCGATCGAGGCGAGGGGCATCGAGAGGACAATGGCGAGATCATAGAACTATCACAATCGACCATGAGTCGATCGTCACCGTCGAACGCCAGCCGGGGCGGTCTGGTGGACGACGGTGAGGAGAAGGAGAAGTCCTCGAACATGACGCCGTGCTGAATCTTCGAATCGGCTGTCCGGAAGGCTGATAGTAAGGGGATTGTGTAATGGCCTGTTGACTTTGTATTTGCCTAAATCATCTGATGGCAATGAGGGCTGAGTATCTTGAAGTATCAGGCGGCAGCGCGTCTCGGGCAACTTATAAAGCGTAACTACCAAGATTGGCCACTTCGGACTTCTCCCGTACCGACTGCGCTGCGGGAAAAAAGAAAAACCACGCTAAACAGTAAAAAAAATGAGAAAGGAGAAAAGTGGAAAGAGTGGTACTGGGGGGCGTTTAAGGCTGTTTAAGGCCTTAAGCCACAGAAACGAGCGTCCGAACCTTGGGGCAAAATGAACGGAAATGGCGAAGCCGTGGGGAATCAGTGGGCGGCTGTGACGCTGTCTCACCGGCGGAAGGAGAATCACAGGCTGATGGTTGGTGGGCAGAAGAAAGGCACCCTCCGGCTATCCATGGCTCACGAATCAAGGACCATAGGAAAAGAATGAGAAGAAGAGACACAAGAGATGATAAGGGAGTCTCCTTTGCCCCTTTTTCTCCATATTTATTTATGAACACTTCGTATCTAAATTGGAATCGTCACAGGAAAAGCCAGAGAGTTCTCCGTGCACTTTATGCCTCAGGGGCCCAGACTCGCTGACTCAGCCAGCGTCCTATTCGCCTATCCTCGTCTCGAATTATTATCCCGTTTTTGGTCTCGGTCTCTCCCTAGACTATTCCGTACTCCGTACCTCTCTACAGGCTTGACGAAGGATGAATGAGTCTATGACGGACCTGAGGATGCTCCGCCTTTCTGTTTTGAGTAGTCGTTTCTTGTTAGGTTCGATACTTCGGAACTGATACCGACAGACAAGTTACACTATGGCGATAGACGTTGCGCACTATTCAATATATTGAAGTGATTCCTCATCTGTGATGAGTCCATTTTGGAGGGCTTATTAAAGCCTGGAGATCGATATTTATGCGATCTACAGACATATCTGCAAGGCTCAAGGAGACCTGCATATGCCATATGTGATCCTCAACGGCTTCACTCAACCAGTAGTCGGGATCTGTCCTGAAGAAATTCAGGGAGAACAGACTACAAAGATGACGCCTGTTTGCATAGTTGTACCGTTTGTCTATGAGTGAGACCTTCTCTGACCGTGAAAAGCACTGGCTCGGTTACGTACGGCAATTAGGGTCAAGCCCAGAAACGAAAATCATGAAGTTCTTCATGCCATTTCTGAACGATTCGACAGTTCGACTTGCCCAAAACCAGGATAGCCGCAGGGGGACTGATAGTAGCCATCTCGAGAAAAAAAAGAAATGATTTTTCTGCAGTGCAATCGTGAAACGGGTTCTACAGCCGCTTACCTGTTCCCGCTGTGATATCAGACCGGATCCAGTTTAATGGTGATCGACCGTTGACAAAATGGGTCCTTTCTCCAGAGCAAGGTGTTATCCCACTTCAATAATATGAGGGGTTGCAATTCCTCCATCTCGTGTACGGAAAGCCAATGTCGTAGTTGGCCCTGACGGCTTCATCATAGAGATCCCATCAATGCACCCCCGACAGCAACCGACGGGCAGCTTGCATGGGGACAGTATGCAAGTTAATCATCGGCCACAATTGGAAGCCAACGGTACCAAATCGACGTTGTTTATCCTGCCAGAAATGATCATAATAATTGTAGGATATACAATAACGTAGCGGTTGTCGGTTAGAAAAAGCCTGAAGTCTGGAAGCCTCGAAAGCGACGCTGATCAAGCAACGGGAATCGGCCGCCACTCCGACCCCATTTATTATCCAAGTTCCCCGCATCGGTGCAACCACTGATAACCTCAACTTTCCAACAATCGTTGCATTTGTCAGGTTTGTCAGGCATGGCTGCCCTTTTGAAACAACCTCTTAAGCTAGCCTTAGTGCAGCTGGCTTCAGGTACGCTACGATGTTCCAGGCTTCCATGATCTCTTCAGCCCATACTAACGTTGTACTCGGTCACAGGTGCGGACAAAGCCGTGAATCTCTCTCACGCAAGGACCAAGGTCCTTGAGGCTGCAAAAGCAGGCGCGAAGCTCATCGTTCTCCCTGAATGCTTCAACTCGCCGTATGGAACACAATACTTCCCTTCGTATGCCGAGACACTACTCCCGTCGCCTCCCACGAAAGAACAATCCCCCTCATATCATGCTCTGTCGGCCATCGCTGCGGAAGCCCAAGCATACCTGGTAGGAGGCAGTATACCCGAGCTGGACACTTCGACAAAGAAGTATTACAACACTTCCCTTGTGTTCTCGCCGACAGGTGCTCTCGTTGGCACACACCGCAAGACGCACCTATTCGATATTGACATCCCCGGGAAGATTACGTTCAAGGAAAGCGAAGTACTCTCGCCTGGAAACCAGTTGACCATCGTCGATCTCCCAGAATATGGCAAGATTGGTCTCGCCATCTGCTACGATATCCGTTTCCCAGAGTCGGCAATGATCGCAGCGCGCAAGGGAGCTTTCGCGCTGATTTACCCCGGTGCCTTCAATATGACTACTGGCCCTCTTCACTGGGCACTCCTTGGTCGCGCTCGTGCGGTTGACAACCAGATCTATGTTGGCTTGTGCAGCCCGGCTCGTGATACGAACGCAACATATCACGCTTGGGGTCACAGTCTGATCGTCAATCCTAACGCGGAGATCCTGGCAGAAGCAGCCGAGACGGAGACGATTATCTACGCAGACCTGGACAACGAGTCTATTCAGAACACTCGAAAGGGCATCCCCGTCTCCACCCAGCGGCGTTTCGACCTATACCCTGATGTGAGCGCCGAGAAATGACACGCTTAGAGGATACAATTATTGTTGCATTCTGACAGGGAAAAACAACCTGGGATAGTGATAAATGAGTTATGACAAATAGACGTCAAATTCCAACAAAAACTGCCTATTCCGAGTACAACAACTATAAACAAGGATTAGCATGTAGATGTAGCTTCAAGGCAGTTTGGATTAGCGGCGGAAGGTGTAGCATCACGTGACAATAACCACCCAATCAGAGTGTTGCCAGACGATAAGCGAGCCACACTGAATTTCGACCACCAAAAAAACGACCTCCGAAAATCCCAATTCCTTTTGACAGTCGACCACATCGCCAACGACAGCCGACGTTCTCTGTCAGCCCATTCAGTCAGTAACAATTCCACATCTTTTTGTGTCGCGCAGTTCTTTTCCCCCAGGACTGAAGATTACTAACATTTTCTTTTCTTCCTGTTTCAGAAATGTCCAGCACCGTCCAGACCACCGGCAAGAAGACTCGTTCGGCCATCGCCGACGTTGTCACCCGCGAGTACACCATCAACATGCACAAGAGAGTACGTTGAAGACGCTGGACCTTTTTTTTGATTTCCTTTGCACACAATTTCGTGGTCAATGAATCGACCGACTTTTGCGACCTTGCGGAACCAAACACCTTGAGGCATGGACGGAGAACAACATATGGGAACATCTCGAAACAACCTTGTGTGAGAGGAGGAATCCGCTGCAGAAGGGCTTGTGCGAGATATTTTCGTCTTGGGGATCAGAATCCGAAACCCAAGGAAAGAGGAGGAACATACACAATACACGACCACAAAAAAAGAAGAAATAGTTTGATGAAGTCCACCTCTATGGCCGCAAATAGCATCTTCGCAGATTCACTCTACCAGATGGCATTTGGGCGGAAGACTAATTTCTCCTTTTTTTGCTCGATCTATAGATGCACGGTGTTACTTTCAAGAAGCGCGCTCCTCGTGCCATCAAGGAGATCCGCGCCTTCGCTGAGCGGGCTATGGTAAGTTTCTTTCCCATGAAGTGATGGGATGGGGTCCAGCTCAGCTAACCAATCGCGTCCTTCCAATCAGGGCACCACGGATGTCCGCCTCGACCCCCAGCTGAACAAGAAGGTCTGGGAAGCCGGTGTCAAGGGCGTTCCTTTCCGCCTCCGTGTCCGCATCTCCCGCAAGCGTAACGACGAGGAGGGCGCCAAGGAGAGACTCTACTCCTACGTCCAGGCCGTCAACGTCAAGGACGCCAAGGGTCTGCACACCGCTGTTGTTGACGAATAAACGGATCGCTTCCTGCTCGGGTCTTGTGTTACGGTTGACTTGGAACAATAAAAAAAATTTCCATGAAATGAAAATTTCTTTCTTCCGCTGTAGCTTCGATCATCGGTGCTTCTCTTTCAGTCTCGGGAGTACGGAGTGAAATATCATCATGTGGGACCTATCGGGTATGATTGTATCGATTGATGCGAAACTACAGAGGAACTATAGTCGACGTGACTATCAGGAGATCCTTTAATTCAATTCCTTATACCCTCTTGCTTTGAGAGAATCGTATCATGAGTAGTTTCGCTCCTATTAGAATGGTCTTTGCCTCATCGGGTAAGGGGGTGTCGTTGCATTATCACCCATTTGATATTCGTGAGATAGTGATTTGGTAATGCCAGCGAAACAGCAGAATCTCTGTAGAACCCTAATGCTCAATGATCATCCAGTTTCTGAATCTAAGCCAGCATATTCCTGCGCTAAGTTGCAGGCACCAGATCCATGTGCAACATTGCCTTACGAGCCTCCTTTCGAAGGTTATTGATGCTCAAGGGGAGAACGGTGTTGGCATCCAGATCTTGGGGGAGAACTGGGCCGAAGAGATCTCCGGCACTGATCCCAAGTGAGCACTCGGACTGAGTCGCTGGAAAGATGATCTATTATTGTGTGAGCCCTAGTCAGCGATAGTAAGGGAAGGCAACCCACTGCTTCTTGCTGGAGGGCTGGGTTGCCATTTGCGTCTCGAACGTAGAGTTCAGCTTTGCCTTCCACTTGGTTGGTGTTGCCTTTGCGAGCATACATGATTATCACAACGACCTTCACAAATGGACGGGCACCGATAAGCCATAGTCTCAAGTCTTCCATGAGCCGCTCTTTGGACTCAGAATCTCCACATTCGATTACGAATGAGGGGTGGTATCGATTGTCTGGGCTCATACAGAAGTTGGGTGTCTTCCTCGAACCCGAGTACGGGGCCTCGAATCGCCCATGGGCTACCCAGAGTTAGCAATATCATATACCATACAATCCATAGCTGAAGACTGACTAGCGATTGTCCACACTCTGAGAAGACGGAGGTGACCACCCATGACAAGATTCTGCTCGAGCCAGTCGAGTTCCTGGATACGCATCCAGTTAATATGACAGCCAAAGAGAAGGGTAGACATGACTTTGACTATCAAGGTCTCTCTAACAGAGTTGTAGTTCGTTCTGAGCCCGAGCACGATCAGCAAGTAATAAGAGACGATTGGCATTGTCTACTTACGCGGCGTTTAAGCTTTCGACGTCGCCGTCCTCGTCTAGCGAGTCGGCAATCAATGGGCCCCATTCGGGGGAAACCGAAGTGTAGGCAAATTCAGTTGAGGATTGTGCTTGAAGAACCTCGCTTCGGATTTGTGTGCAAAGCTCTTGCCAGGTTTGGAATCCGCGTGCTGAATGGTGAATGAACTTAGTAAAGGGAGTGCTATGCTGGGTCTGTTCTTCCATTTTGGCTTTGCTTCGAAGACTACGTCTTTTGGGATTCTGGAGTGAGTTATTGTTATACTGAGGGCTGGCCAGAGCTCAGAATAGTGATAGATCGGTCAGCCTTATTGTATGAGGTCCAGAAGTGTTTGATGACCGGTAAGATCTTTAAAGGAGTGGAAAAGGGAGAGGAAGCTAAGAAGAGTGACGCATGTAGGGTCCTGTGAAAGAAACCAAGGTAACGAAGCTATCTACCCAAGGACAAGTAGGTATTAGGTAGAATGACTGAATAGGTCAATCATTGGGAATGAAATTATTCAACCATGGCTGCCTCTAAAGGGATCCCCTTATGGCATCCTTGGCTCAGAGCAGTGATGGAAGAGAGACAGTTGTTCTCGTAGGGAGAATGATACTGATTCCTGATTATATGTGGTTGGGATGACGGCATGTATACGATACTCTATCCTCTTGACTGAGGCTCAAGACTCTTCATCAACTATAATCTTACTCACACCTCAATAGTCCGTCAGTATGAAGAGTTTATCCATTGATCTCCGTCAGAATATCCCCCCGATTGGGAATTCGCCTTCTAACTTCTCTTCCAGGGGCTGGTTGAGGATGATACACCAATAAACGTGCGCCATGCCAAAGAAACAACGCCAGGGAATCCAATGAATAAGGATAAGGTATGAATGAAATTTAGATGGAGGATACATTGCAATGGTTCGAACCCACACGCTATGCTAAGGCGCCTGTCTTGTTCCATAGATAATAACATGATGCTGATGACGTAGTGTGATTGAAATGCGAAATAGTTACACACAAGGCCATGATCTGAATGTAGGGGAAATGGACGGCAGGATGACAGGAAGGATATGGAATGCAAAAATGGTTCAACAAAATGACGCCAACTTCGAGTGCTCATGGTTCAAAAAGACATGAGGAAGAATGGACAAAGTACGGTGCTAGGTAGAAAAGACAAAATTGATATGACAATCGCAGATAACAAAGTAGTTTAGTCCGATCAAAGAAATCGCATGGCAACCATGATTCCTTGGCGGAAAGAAAAATACAATCATCAGCTTTCACGGCCCGTTGCATAAACCATAAGAATCACGGTTATGGCCGGACGCAATCGATATAAACCGTCGTAAGAAAAAGCCGCGCAAGCGTTCGAGATAGACCAAATGTACAACGCCGATTCGTGATATGTAAACACAGCTAGTGCTTACGCCTTGGACTCTTCAATTGCGGAGTGCAAACGCTCAGCTTCTTCCTTCCCTTTCACTCTAACAGCCCATTGTTCCGGGGCGCCTTCAGCCTGGGGAACCAGGAACTGCACACTGTTTGCGTTAATGGTGTACTTAATATCCTTCAACAAGGCTGCGTTCAGGACAACCTTGCCACTTGGGTCGGCTCTCAGGATGATGCGAGAGCGAGAAGTGTTGCGATTTTTCAGAACACGGAGATAACCAACACCCTGGCTTTCCCAGCCTGCGCCAGGCTTGATCTTCAATGCACGCGCCCGCGTCTCTATCACAATGTCTTCGTCCTCTTCGCCGGCTCTGCTGCGAGCAAGATCAACCTGGGGTAGAGATTCGGAAGCCTCTCCATCTACAGACTCCTCCGCGCCAGTATCGGAGGTCATTCCGGGGGTCGACGCGCGACTGCCAGTAGCGGAAGTGACAGTGGAAGGAGCCAGGAAGGAAGAGCCTTGCTGTGACGGACCACCAAAGGAGAACCCTAGCGCCGACTGTCCATTGCCAGACGCCTTCGCCCCAGCGGCTGGCGCGCCGAAGAGAGTAGAGAATGGCTTTGAGGAGTCGGTTGATTGAGCGGTGGATCCAGAATCTGGTTTCGACGTGGTCGAAGGTGCCGTAGCAGTCGAGTCGGCGAATTTGATGGGAGAATCTGGCTTCCAGGTCTTGTCACCAGCTGGTTTCGACGAGCTCTGACCGAAGATGGACGGCGTACTCGTTCCAGTACTTGCCGGTGCGGAAGTAAAAAGACCACCGCTCGTGTTAACCGAAGACTTGAAGATACTAGATGCTGGCTTATTTTCGGCAGAATCACCTTGGCCGGGCGCAGGGGTACTGGGTGAGCCAAATGGATTCGGGGTGGACGTTCCGGGACTCGTCATGGAAGAGGAGAACTTGGACGAAGGGCTAAAGAGGGAAGAGAAGGGATTCTTTGGTTCCTCGTCGGTTTGCCGCTTAGGCTTTCCGTCTTGACCGTACTGAACCCGATCAAATAAACTTTTACCACCGCTCGAGGCTTGTTTTGACTTGGTCAGAGCTCTAGTAAAATCGCCGTCGTCACTGCTGTCATTAGCAGAGAACTCGGCTCCGCTGACCGAAACGACTTTGGAGTCTGCTTCGCTGGTTTCAGCATCCCGACTACCGTCGCGGTCGCTGGCCGGAACCAGAGAGGACTCTTTGGACTCTTCTTCATCAGCATCTTCCCCAGCAGCGGACGCCTCTTCAGTATCGTCAGCATCATTATCCTCTTCTACCTCTGATGGGGTCGCAGAGAGATGACCAAATATATTGTTCGCTTTGGCCGGAGTGTCTCGCTTTGCTTCAAAGACGGATGAACCGGCAGTCGAAGTAGATGTCTCTGCTGGTTTCTTGGGTTCCGTAGTATCGCTGCTCTCATCCTCGAAGACGAATCCCTTGCCTGGAACAAATTTGGCGCGCTTTTTAGACTGTGCCTCCAACTCCTCGCGTTTCTTGCGCTGCTGTTCGGCATCTTTCCGTTCCCATTCAGCTTCGTCTTCTTCCTCGGAGTCGAAATCCTCTGCTTTGCGCTTCTCCTTTTCCTTCTCGGCATTCTTATCGGCAATGGATTTGAACTGAGCGAAAAAGTTCGTCGCAGTGCCCCCACCGAATTTGGGAACAGCTGATGCCTCGGTTCTCCCTTCACCTGTAGGCTTCGGGACGAACATATTCTGTGCAGGCGTGCTGACGCTGGTTGTCGATGACGTGAGCCCAAGGTTTGAGGTAGGTTGAGAGAAGATGGAGCTGGATGTTGCATTTTCCTTGGTAGTAGAGGATGAAGAAAATATGGGCTTCGCCGGAGACGCAGATGGGGTGGTAGAGAACAGAGCAGGCTTATTGGTTTCTGGGGTAGCCGGCTTGGGAGACACTGCATTTGTGGCCTCTGAACCATCAGCTTTCGATTTCGAGAAAGACTGAGCGAATATGCTCGCTGTGGCAGAGTCACTATCGGAGCGATTCTCAGCCCGAGAAGCACCAGTTTCAGCCTCTTCCTCAGCCATTTTCCCATTGGTTGTTGGGGTGGTCTGCTTTGTATCAAAAAGCTTAGACGGTGTTGTCGTAATGGAGCTTGGTCCGATGTTCATCTTCTGGGAAGGTGACGAGATGCTGGTGCTGGGGGTCGCTGGTACACCACCAGTGGTGCCGAAGGGCTTGACTTTCTTCGCTGATTGTATCTCAAGATCAGCGCTTTCATCGTCGGCAGCCTTCCGCTTATATGAGCGCGATGCGGTCGGCGCACCAATCACTTCACGAACGCGCATGTAAAAGAGGACGGTAGCGTCGAAGTCGTCTCTTGAAGGATTCAGTCGAGCGATCTCGCGTTGAAAGCATTCATTCAACATGCGCAGACTGTACACAAGATCAAAATCTTTCTTCTGTTGTTCGCTCAGTCCAGGTGGCAATTTGCTCGGCCGCAAGCTCTCGGCGAATTGGACTGCGGGAGGCTTGGCTGAAGGTGTTTGCAGATCGGGTGCTGCACCATTGGCTTTGAAAAAGCTCTGAGACGCAGCAGTTGCGGACACAGGTGACTGGATTTTACTCTCCGTAGCGGTGGTCGAGAGAGATGAAGGCTGCGGCGCGAAGAGGCTGGGTGATGGCGGAGCTGCAGACGAAACAGCCGGAGTAGACGCGACCGGTTTCGCTGGCTCTCCCGCTTTCGCTCCTTCATTAGGTGTGCTAGGTTTGGGAGAAAAGAGAGAACCAAATGGGGCAGCAGCAGGTGGTTTTTGTTCTGGCGTAGGTTGGGTGGTAGTGGATGGTTTAGGAGCGAAAAGGCTGCTGAAAGGATTTGCCTCGGAAGTCTCGGGCTTATCAGTCTCTGCAGAAGCAGGCTTGGGCGCAAACAGGCTGCCCGTAGTCGATGCCTGGAACATGCCAGTTGAAGAAGTAGTTGAAGGCGCAGCAGCAGCGCTTTCGCTCTTGGAGAAGAGATTGCCACCGGTTGTGGAGGAGAATTGGAAGCCGGTCTTGGGTGGGGCTGCCTCGCCTATCTTCTCTTCATGTCCTCTCTCTTCAGCAGGCTTTGGCGTAGCTGATGGAGAGGGTGCGCCTGAGAAAAGGTTTGAAGACTGGAAAGGATTCTGGAACGGCGTTGAAGGCTTGGCCGGCGACGCGGTACCAAAAAGCGTCGGGGCTGTCGTTGTCGTGGGGGTAGCAGCGGTCGTAGGTGCCGTAGCGCCTGCTGTGGGTTGCTGGGAAGTAGCACCGAAGAGAGGGGTCGAGGTTGGAGTAGCCTGCTCTGTCGGCTTTGCTCCAAAGAGTGGTTTAGACGGAGTTTGTTGAGCCGCCGGTGTAGCACCCCCAAAAACGGAACCTCCTGCTGGGCTGCCGAAGCCTGTGGATGCGCCAAATGCAGGCTGAGAAGCACTTCCCCCGAAGATGGCTGGCTTCGATACGGCAGCATTGGCCTTTGGATCAGGAGATGTCTGCATCGAATCGCTACCGAATGCTGTGGATTGGCCAAAGGGAGAAGGCTTGTCTGATGTAGACTGGCCGAACAGGCTTGCAGATGGAGCAGTGCTAGTGGCGCTATTTTGGCCGAAAATGCTGCCAGTGGAGGGTGCCGTCGTCACAGGCTGGCTTGAAGGTGCAGTAGTGGAAGTGCTTCCAAATATGCCTCCAGGAGCAGTGGTCTGCTGCGAGCCAGTTCCAAAGAGACCGCCCGAAGGTAGAGACTGCTGGCCTGGAGTAGAGCTTCCGGCGGGTGGTACGTTGAACATACTGCCTGTGAAGCCAGAAAACCCACTATTATCAGACGGTTGGCTGGGCGCAGTAGTGTTCAGAGTGGCAAAGGGATTTCCCGATGACCCTGACCCACCAAAGGACGTAGAGAAACTAAAGGACGATGAACCAGCACCTCCTGAGCCGAAGGCAAACGGTGATCCTCCGTTCTGAGTGGGCTGGCTTGGGTTTGAACTAGCTCCAGGAAAACTGTGAGACTGAGATTGGCCAAAAGAGAAGCCGTTCGTCGCAGGCTGGGGGCCCGAGACAGTATTGGGATCGATAGAATTGAAAGGGCTAAACGTAGCTCCGGTAGCGCTTGGAGCAGTCGTACTCGGGCGGGGTCGTCTCCGAATATCCTTAATTCTGCCGATGTTGTCAGTTACAATTCGAGTCGGAGAAGACAGACAAGAAGTCGAAAATTCGCTATCGACCATTGCGAGTTGGAGAACTTTCCAGGTGGAAAGTGTTGAGGTGACAGAGGAGAGGAGATAGAAAAATCAAAGACAAAGAAAAAAAGAATTTGAGCAACACAATGAACACAACAATATGGGAGGCTGGTATTGGCGGTGACCCCTCTCCCATTCAGTGAATAAAGACGCCCCAGGAGACGATAGGAGATGCGTAAAATTAATCGCAACCATATATCTCATCCACTTACTTTCTGTGTGCCAGTTGCGCAGCAGTCGCCCGCTGAGGCTTTTCTTCTGGTGTGCTCGCCATATTGAATGCAAAGAGATCGGAGTCCTTGTCGCCCTGAGGGCCAACAGCTCCTCTTTTAGACATCTATGGCTTATTGAGTCTCTGAGGTGAGCTCAACCCCCTTCGTGGTTCCCTACTCGCGAAAGTGACCCTTCATCCACTAAGACAGGTTCGACGATCGCGCAAATCTGCACTAAAGCGATGGAGTTTTTCCCGTGGAATCTCACTCGGGGAAGTCAATACGACTTAGTGATCTCGACTGCTGCAAAGCGGCGCGCAGAGACGCGAAGAGGAATATGGATCGCGGTCTTCACAAGCGGCAAAAGCGGCGGTATATTCGCGTTCTCGTGTGGATCAATCGCCAATACCCCGGCTCATTTATCAAAAGCTTTTCGTCAAGTCGTGGGCCCGAGGAAGCAATGCGGATTTCGCTTGTTCTGCACAGATCGCGATGCGCGAGAGGCAGCCTGGGCAACGGGCACTTGAGAGGAAGAAGTAGAATGACGGCGTAATGGAGGCCAGAGGCGTGAATTTGGGGCGCTTCAATGCTAGGCGTGAAGTATGTGCCTCTTTTCGATGTTTTTTGCCCCAGAGAGGATGAAACCGGGTCGGTAAGAGCTATATGGTTTTCCTAACAGCTACTCGGCTCGCGACTTTTTTCGCCGGTGATGAGAGCCTCTAGCTGGCAGAAAAAGTCAGCATCACGTGATCATGCAGGGTGACGTTCTTGGCACAAATGACATAACAGCCAGCAGGAAGAGACATCCGGCAATGATGATAGAATATGCAGCAGACTGAGAATTATAGATGGAGATAATTCCTTTGTCTAGGGAGACACATGGTACATCATGGTTGCTGCTGTGATTGGTTATGGGCCATGTAATGACGACCTTTATTTGCGCACAACATCAAGGCGTATTGCTGTTACGTGATTGCCAGACAGGTAAGTAAAGATACTCCCTACCTAGGTACGAAAAAGGCGTATCATATGTAATCATACGGTATATCATTACGACAATGCCCTTTTGTGGTTGCCATGGCACAAACAGCAACGTCAAAGCAGAAGCATTTTTGACGTCTCTCTGCCAAAGAAGTGCTTGCTTGTCTAGATTTGGGGGAGACTTACCAGATGCACACTGCCCATTTATGAGCGCCGATCTTGAAAAGCTTCTATGACCGTACATCGAGGTTGAGAACGAAATTCATGGTACCTCGAAATGTTGAATTTATTGTCAAGATTGTGAAGATTATCGAATTTGGAAACTCCCTTGACATGAACGATTCTTAGATTATAATACTTTCTAGCGCGAAGCATTTCCCTATAGTCACTCAGATTTCGACTCGGGCTTTTCAGTCGAGCAAGCTGATGCAAGCAACGGGATATCCACTCCCTCGGAAGAAGAGACATCAATCGTCGTTGAGTTCAGATATATACACGCAGCCTCCGGTCAAATCTGGGTTCCTCCATCCATAGAAACTGTTTCGGGGATTTGATGTGCTTCCCAAGAGGCTCTCTAAGCAATACGCTACGATCAAGTCATCATTACCGTCGACGCGTCTGCTACGGAGGGCAGGGAGATATCTGATCCAACCTGTGGTGAAGAGGGAGACTATCCGCCGTCAGGTTGAAATTGCGGAGTCTGATAGCTGTAACAGTCAAGTCAACGTGCCAGCAGTGGCTTGCCGGCTCCAATTAAGTGCATAGTCCTAATGCACGGGAAGCCATGTTGCGACTACACATGTGCCTGAGAGTTTTGTGATCTTACTAGGCACCGTCTGCTCAAGCAGGTTCTTTGGCCTACCAAGCGACTGTGGAAACGGACTTAGTGGACGTTGAATTTCTTTAGGATGCTTAACACCGCAGCCTTCGGAGTTGAAGGACACTTGCTCGACTGAGGAGTGACCAACTTGATGCCCTCAAGCTTGATCCGAAATGAGAATCATACGATGTGAGTGTGGTCTATGGTTACATTTCTCAGTTGACAGAAGTTACATTTGACGAGCTGTCTGAGAGCTGTGGATCTGCCTGGCAAGATATACCTTGCCTGGGGTAACCTTATGCCGAAGATTAATATACTGGCTTTTGCTATAACGGCTTTGCTATAACTGCCCTTGCTATAACGGCCTTGCTATAACGGCTTTGTTATGGACTTACAGTGCATAGGGATCGGTTCTGACTCCTGAGTAGATGAAGCACCATCTATCTACGAAGTAGTATTTAAAGCTTTTGTCTCAGTTCTGAGGCTTAATAGAATGAACCTCCGAAGTGTGCTGAGTAGCTGTACGATGTTGGCAGACTGGAGTAGAGTGGATCTTCCTTGCTCCATAATTACCGAGACGACTACTCCGCACTTCGGTGAGTCGGACTGTTCCTGGACCTGCAGCCATGACACTTCTGAAGAACATTAACTATTACTCTGTTTGAAACTTGGGCATTCAAATCTTCCTCTTAAATGAGTTAGGCTGATGACCTTCTGCATACTAGAGTGCTGCTCTATCCCGGTCAGCAGTCGATTTCAAGTCACATTGGCCGAGTCATCTGGGGTGTCTCAGTCACATTGACACCCCTGCATGGGGTGGACGCGGCTTTTGAATAGTGCCGAAAGGCTTGCCGCTTGCTTCAAAGAGGAATGGCACTACGAATCAAAGCAAATCGAGTCGCCTTAAGCTTTACTTTAAATTAATATTTCCCCCATTCAGGACCAAAAATTCATGCTGATCAACCAAACTACGGAGTACTATTTGAGGATTTGAGATGGATCAACCCCCTTTATCGGAGTGCACTCTCGCCTCAATGGCTGAAGGAAACTCTATGCCGACTCAGTCACAACCATGGCATATCACACCGTCACACCGTATGCCCAATTTTGCTTCTAGAATTGATTGCGTTGCTTCCTTTGACACGTTTCTTCGACTATCACTCATGATGACAGGGTTCAAAGCATGTCACACCGTGTACTCTTCCCTGTTCTCCAGCCGTCTCCCCCAGCTTCCCCAGCAAGAATGCCGCTTTTAAAATGAGGTATTTCCCGATACGGCAATGCCATTTTCACTTGTCCATGTAGATACCGCCTGTGGCGTTCGGCTTTTCCCTAGCCCTCCACCGTGTCATGTCTGATGTCGGGATTTAGGGTAGGCCCGCTGACACCTAGATGAACATGAATGCTTTGGTTGGCTAGGGGGAGTATCCTGAAGACACGTCCACTTTATTTCGAAGATGAAGCGGCCGAATCTGAGAATGTGACTCTTCATATGCAGTACGTTGCATATAAGAATGCGCAAATGCCCGGACGTATTGTGATGGATAGCCCCTTCTTCATCACTGTATTCTCACCAACCTGAGTTGCTTCAGGCAAATTCCACAATGCATGTCAATTGGCTTGCTGTTTCTGTTTGGCTCTTTGCCGGCGTCCGCGCCCAGCTTCTGAGCAGCCCTGTTCGGAGCCCCTCGGCTGCACCATCCTCCAGTGCGTCGGGAGTGATCAGTGCGTCGAGAGTGATCGGCGCCTCCCCGACAATCGCGGCGGTGGCTGAATCTTCGGCAGCTGTAGGGCATTCTTCTAACCTTGCTGCAGCTGCAGCTGCAGCGGTTGCTGATCCGGCATACTGGCTTGCCGACATCGCTCATCAGGGCATCGCGGCCTTCAATTCAAACCCTTCTACATACAAGGTCTTTCGCAACGTCAAGGACTATGGTGCTAAAGGTGTGTCCTTACGTAACGATCCTGGCGGTTCGCTTTCTTATTATAATTTCCAGGTGATGGTGTAACGGATGATACTGCTGCGATCAACGCAGCTATGAGTGATGGTGGTCGTTTCTCCCCAGCAAGTCGCGACACTTCAACTACGACCCCTGCGATTGTCTACTTCCCGGCCGGCACCTACATAATCTCTTCGTCGATCATTGATTACTACTTTACCCAGATTATTGGCAATCCAAACTCGCTTCCTGTCATCAAGGCGACGCCAGGATTCACAGGACTGGGTCTGATAGACGGTGATCAATATCAGAGCGACGGTAACCAGGGTTGGACATCGACGAATGTCTTCTTCAGGCAAATTCGCAATTTGATCCTCGATCTGACTGCTATACCTGCCGGCACTGCTGCCACCGGTATTCACTGGCCTACCGGCCAAGCTACGAGCATTCAAAATGTCCAGATCTTGATGAGTTCTGGCTCCGGGACGCAGCATCAAGGTCTTTTCATTGAAAACGGTAAGCCATAGATTCTGTTCTGTACGAAGCGAGGCACAGCTGAGTCTTTCCTAAAGGATCTGGCGGTTTTATAACCGACGTTACGACCGTAGGCGGTTTGTATGGGTTCAATATCGGAAACCAGCAATTCACCATGCGCAATCTGCACATTTCAGACGCCGTTGTTGGTATCTCCCAGATTTGGAACTGGGGCTGGACATACCAAGGACTCACTCTGACAAACTGCACCACGGCCTTTTCAATTGCCAACGGCGGACCTGGAGCTCAGCTGGTTGGATCTGCCGTCGTACTTGACAGTACGATTGAGGACTGTCCTGTATTCGTTCAGACAGCCTGGCAGAGCTCGAGCTCGAGCAATGGTAGCTTGATTCTGGAGAATGTGGCCCTCAACAACGTTCCCGTGGCTGTCAAGGGCCCAAGTGGCACAGTCCTTGCTGGATCAACGGGAGCCATGACCATCGCTGCGTGGGGTCAGGGACACAAATATACTCCTTCCGGACCGACCAACTTTCAGGGTGCAATTACTGCGCCAACAAGACCCAGCGCTCTCCTGTCTAGCGGAAGTTCGAGTTATTACACCAAGTCAAAACCGCAGTACGAAGCATCTCCAACTTCTTCGTTCCTGAGCGTACGAAGTGCTGGAGCCAAGGGTGATGGGTCTACCGATGACACTGCCGCAATTCAAGCTGCTCTTACCACAGCAGTGGGTTCAGGAAAAATTGTCTATTTTGACCAGGGCGTGTACAAGGTGACTGGCACTCTCTACATACCCCCTGGTTCGCGGATCGTAGGAGAATCATATCCGGTCATCATGGCTAGCGGGAGTCTGTGGTCCAACATCAACCAGCCTGTGCCGGTGATCCAAGTTGGTAAGGCAGGCGAGTCTGGAACCATCGAATGGTCAGATATGATCGTTAGCACGCAAGGCTCGACGCCTGGTGCCGTGCTTATCGAGTGGAACTTGGCGGCAAGTCAAGGCTCAGGCATGTGGGATGTTCACGCACGAATCGGCGGATTTGCGGGTTCTAGCCTACAAGCCGCACAGTGCCCGACCTCCGCAGCCGTCTCGGCAGCCTGCGAAGCGGCTTACATGTCGATGCATATCACTAGCAGTGCGAGTAATGTCTACCTTGAGAACGTTTGGCTGTGGACAGCCGATCATGACCTCGACAATGGTGCCAATACCCAGATCTCCGTCTACACCGGCCGGGGGCTTCTGGTAGAAGGGAAGAACATTTGGCTGTAAGTTAATTGGTCCACTCACAGTTTTTGTCTTCTTTAAACTGACTTCAACTCCAGGTACGGTACCGCAGTCGAGCACCATTCGCTGTATCAGTATCAGTTCTCGGGCTCTCAGTCTGTTGTTACGAGCTTCATCCAGACAGAAACACCGTGAGTCAATAACTGTTCTCTCAATAGTGAAACCTTATTGACCAAAGCAGATACTACCAACCTAATCCCAACGCAGCCAATAGCCCATATCCCAGGAACACGGCTCTCAATGATCCAGACTACAGCAGCTGCCTAGCCGGGAACTGCGATGCGCTCGGTCTCCGGGTCTTGAACAGTCAGAACACTCTTATCTACGGTGCAGGGCTCTACAGTTTCTTCAACTACTACAGCACCTCCTGCTCCAACTTTCCCGGCGGGCAATGCCAGAGTGAAATCTTTAGCATTGAGGGCAGCACCAGCGGGCTGGTCGTCTACGCTCTAAGCACCGTAGGAACGACGAACATGATTGTGAAGAACGGGGCCTCACTGGCGCTGTACAGCGATAATCTTGCCACATACGCGGATACGATCGCCTATTTCACCTTGTAGCCGTACTATCCGGCAGCCTACCATTCTTCCCCTAGCTTCCGTTACTTTCTCTTCTTGCATATTGATACTATCGTTTTCTTCAATTGTCCACCGTCCAGACACTTGAACCTCATGTGAATATAAAGTGGTAGGACATGTGTATTCGTTATATAGCAAATAAATACATCGTCGAGAAAAGCTATCCCAAAAAAAAGCGGCACGAAGGGTATCTATAGCTTAGCCTTGCTCTGCGCCTTCTTCAGCACAGGCTCCATCTTCGTCGCCTTCATGATATTTCCCTTGATCTTGAGCTTGCCGCCCATGAAGAGCCGCTGCGCATTCGCCTTGCCGCTAACCAGGGAAGCGAAGTCGGCATCGGAGAGGGAGAGAGTGACTGTTAGTTTCGACTCGCTGGTCAGCCTGAACCCATCCAACCCACTCCACTGATCTTTGCAAGAGGGAATAAAACGAACCATCAGCCTTTCCACCGGCGGGGGCAGCACCCTTGCCGACGACGCCCTTGTCCTTGAGATCGAGGTACCAGCTGTCCTCCTGGCCGGAGGCGTTCTTGAGGTTAAACGCGACGATGGCCTTGGCGTTCTTGATGGCTTCTTTGCGCTCGGCCTCGTCGGACTGGAGGGCAGAGTTGATCACGTCGAAGGCGGCGGAGGAGGGGAAGGCGTCTGTTTTTTCCCCGGGGTCTTGTTAGTTGGGCTTTTTCGCTTGTGGTCGGTTGGCTGGATGGTGTGGGGATGACGTACCGTTCTTGAGAGACATGGTGATGGATTGTATGACTATTTCGGGGTTTTGAGGGTTGGATGAAGGAGTGGTGGATAGTTGGTAGTACAAAGTCAGATACGATAAAAGAAGAAGAAGACTGGGGATATTTTCCTTCTTATTAGGTAGTTATGAGCTGGGATTACGACCAGCTTCCCCGGAGAGTTCGGGGGCAGACATGTGAATTTCTCTGGGGCGGTCGGGGATCTTCATAGCATGGGGTTGTCAGCTTTCGAACTTGCCGAGGCTGGAGGCTCCCTGTGATTGATCGCTGAGATTCCATGGAATGGGGTAACCTTCAATTTCTGATGATGCATTGTGGCATTTTGTCTGTATTATGCAGATAATCACTGGAAACTGAGACTGTCTCGTATACGGAGTATGGATAAAGGGTGTAGATATGCATTAACTACAGAACAATATATCTTCAGACCAAGGGACTTGTATTCCATCACCAATCTGACAAGCATTTCAGATGAAGACACAGTCTCTGAATCCAGGGACAGACCACGAATAGATCTGGGCTACCAGTCTACGGCACAATAATGATGAATTCCTCCCCGCTCTATGCCTATCTAAGTGCCTTCAGCCATACTCAGAACAGAAAGTGATGCGAGAACTTACTTAACCTAGTCTCAACGACCAGCACAAGCAGTTGAGAATCCACATGAACTGGCCCATTCCCCCGATGCTTCCTCGTTACACGGTTAAATTGTTCTTCCAATCAAGGCAGTGATAGCATCGAAGAAACTCCCTGACTCCGATGTGTTCGATGCTAAATGGATAAAGGAAAATGATCGTGTGCTTGAGATTTTATACATATAATGACGCGCTATCAGCTAGCATAATTCATCGCATAGTGGTTCCCTTACGGGAAATCTTTGCCAGGATAATTCTAGCCTGTAAAACCAAGTACAATATCTGCTCGATATCAACATAAAGAAGATCTTCCCTTGTAGCATTTCATGGCTTAGATAGGAATCATGGCTGCGAATCGTACTCATCGTGATTGAACAATCTGTCTCGAAATAAAATCTTCACAGGGGCTTTCAGTATCAAATATAAGACCATGTTTTGCGAAGGCATATTGTGTGGCCCGACTCTGCATACTATATTTGCTCTGCTCCAAGCATGTAGAAGGTGACTGTTTCTATTCAAATAATATGAAGTGAATCACTGAACGTCATTACTGTGGGTGTTCTAAGAGGTATTTGTCCTTGATGAGTTTGTTCCACTTTAGGAGCGTCGTCAGAATGAGAGACAACTAGCAAAAAACTGATATTTCTTAATGGAACCATGGATTTTATCAGACATTGAAAGTTCTGGAGTCATTATGACCAGAATTCTCACAATGTGTCGACCTGTCAGCAATAACCTGAGTGACAGAAGGAGAAATCCGTCAAGAGAAAAAATTGACCAGAGAAGTATCCGCGCTGTCGCCACCGTGTTGGATAGATCTCCCCTTCCAGCTCCCTACTCCCATTCCAAAGTCACCTAAGTACACACTCCTTAAATCTTGGTTGTGCTGGTCAGAGAAAGCAACAGAGCAAGTCAGTTCCTCTGTCTGTGACTTCTCCAGGACTGCTCAGTCTTCCCTCACTCTTTGTCTCGACGTCGCTCGTGCTGTTTTATCTTGTTGCTTTTTCCCGCCAAGAAGGAACACCAGAATCCTTAACTCATCAACTCCTTTGAGTCTCTTCAACTGATTACCATCGTCTTTGGTTCATTTAATGTCACTCATTTAACGTCTATCTAAGATTAGTGGACAGTTGATTGAACTTTTTTTCGCCACTTGGCTAGCAGATCTCTTACGCTCTGGGCGACAGGCTGTTCTTGACAGGCTGGGAGTCTCTACACAAGCATGGCAAATATAGCGGAGGATGCGTCCATTGACGATCTCGAGGACGATCTTCAACTGCATCAAGTCATTCTGCAAAGCTTAAACGAGCAAAGGCCAAATGCTGTCGAAGAAAGACAAGAATTACTCGACATTATCAGAGACTTGGAGACGCGCCTTGCGCGGCTGCGTCGGGGCGGCCAAGCCACTCCTGAGACACGTTCTCCGGTTTCCCGTTCGGGTACGCCTGGCTCGCCATTGTCTCATGCACAGCTAGACGGCGCCACTCTTCCTCGTTCAAACGGTGCTTTGAGTCCTCCTCAGTGGGGGAGCTTTTCTATGTCTCCTCCAAGACGGCCATGTCAGACTGGACTCCCCATAAGTGTAGGTCGTTCCTCAGGGAATATATTAAAAGCGTCAACAGTCAATGCTAACAATAAGAAGCGGTCGAGCTCATATGGTTATGACGACGATGACCTGGATCGGCCACTTGGAGGAGGATCAACGCACAAGCGTGCTTCCTCTAGCTCTAGCTCTGCGATGTCCCCTACGAGGGTACCTGCTGGTCTTCCTCTGGAGGCTGGGTCCAGCCGGAAGCGCCGGCGTGAGGGTTCTAGTGTAGACTTCAGCATTTCACGGCCACAGAAACGAGCAACAGACGACAGACGCCCTTCTAACCCCAGCACGGCGTCTTCTCCCACTCATCAGAGTCAATTGGACGATGAGTCTGAGGAACTGAAGCGACTTTTGGGCTTAGACAATGACGATACTCTGCGCGCACTCCAGGAAGAGCAGAGAAAAGCAGAGCAATGGCTGGAAGAGCGAAAGGAGCAGGAGCGCCGTGACGAAGAGTATGCCCGTATGCTCATGAACGGGCTGTATGAACCTCCTCGTCCAGCTTCCGCTCGCAGCGCCGCCTCTACGAATTATTCAGGGTCGTCCATCCAGATTCCTTCCGAAGGTCCCCTGGTACATCGCGGCGAAGAGGGACCATCTTCCATTCCCGAGCATCGTTTCATCAATACGCCACTTGTGGATCGTTCGCGCTCATCCTACAGCATTCCGTCATCCCCTGAACTTAGTCATTCAGAAGTACAACATCTACCACTTATTACCTTGCGCGATAGTGATGACAGCGATATAGCAGAGATCTCACCCCGAGATTTTCACAATGGTCAGGCCAGACCCCAAGGCCATCACAGACTGTATCCGAGCTATAATACGCGTCCGGGTCATTCTCCAAATCGTCCGAGTGTGGCAAGATACGTCCCAGTTGTTCATCCTTCGATTCCACCGGGACACAGTGCTCCTCAAGGTTCTGTGTACGGCCCCAATGTCTTGCACAATACTATGGCAAGGCTTCAAGCAAGCCGGCAGATGTTACAGCAGGCGGGAAGATCGGTCTTTGAAGGATTTTCGTCATACTTTTCACCCTCAAGCTCTTCCGGCTTGCCCACTGGACTTTCTGCTGACGATTACTATGCTTCGTTGAAGGGTTACAGGTATGCTGCCCTGCGCCTTGAGGTTGCAACTGTATCATCATGCTAACAATATTTTCTCGATCTAGTGATTTCTATGAACCTGGTGTGGATCCCAAGCAAGTTCAGGAAGAAATCAAACAATTGCTCGAAACGATTAGACCTGACACCGAAATTGCCAAGGAAAAGCGGGAAGGCACCCCAGATGCGCTTAGATACACTTTGCTGGAACATCAGAAACTGGGGCTTGCCTGGATGAAGACCATGGAAGAGAGCGAAAAGAAAGGCGGTATCCTGGCCGATGATATGGGTTTGGGAAAGACCATACAAGCCATTGCTCTCATGGTGTCCCGCCCGTCTACGGATCCAGAGCGGAAACCCACATTGATTATTGCTCCTGTCTCTTTAATGCAGCAGTGGAAGCGAGAGATTCAGAAGGCTCTCAAGCCGGGCAGGCATCAACTTTCCGTCCATGTTCTACACGGTGACAAGCGAGGGGTCAGCTATAGAGATCTGAGAGACTACGACGTGGTCCTCACCACGTTCGGAACCTTGTCCTCGGAACTGAAGCGCAGGGAAAAGTATGACGAACTACAGTCGGCTGGCGCGAACGAAGAAGCTTTATCCAGCACTTTGTTGAAGAACCTGCCATGTCTCGGTCCGAGCAGTCTGTGGTACCGAGTCATCATAGACGAAGCTCAGTGCATCAAGAATCGAAATACGAGATCCGCCCAAGCATGTTGCCGTCTCAATTCCACCTATCGTTGGTGTATGAGCGGAACTCCAATGATGAATACTGTCGAAGAACTACAGTCATTGTTAAAATTCCTTCGAATCAGGCCTTATTCCAGCATCGATCGTTTCAACAGAGTAAGTGTCGATGATCACGCCGTGTTTGGCTAATTGAGAATTGAACGTTGACCAATTATTTTAGGAATTTACTCGACCACTTAAGGGTCCACCCGGCGAGCCTCGCGATAAAGCTATGAAACAACTGCAGGTTCTGCTGAAGGCGGTTCTGCTTAGACGGACCAAAACATCGAAGATCGACGGCCAGCCAATCCTACGGCTCCCACCCAGGGTTTCAGAGAAGGTGCATGCTGTGTTCAGCGAGGATGAACAGGCGATCTACGATGCGCTTGAGAGCAAAACTCAGGTTCAGTTCAACAAGTATCTCAGGGCTAACACCGTTGGAAGAAACTACTCCAACATCCTCGTTCTGCTTCTTCGGCTTCGTCAGGCTTGCTGCCACCCTCACTTGATGACTGATTTTAGTGTCGAGGTCAATGCTGCTACTGACGAGCTGGATCTTGTTGCCAATGCGAAAGCTTTCGGAGACGAGGTTGTGGTCCGACTCAAAGAGAACGAAAACCTCGAGTGCCCCATTTGTATCGACGCAGTTGACAATCCCATTATCTTTTTCCCATGCGGCCACAGTGCTTGTGCCGAATGTTTCTCTAGGATGACCGATCCCTCGATTGCCGTGCAGCGTGGTGAAGATGGTGCAGCGGAGATCAAGTGTCCGAACTGTCGCGGTCGTGTCGATCCGAAGAAGGTCACCGACCATCTGACGTTCAAGAAGATTCATTCTCCGATTGCGGATGATCCCGATGAAGTGGCGCCCCTTAAGCCTCTTCGTGACGAAGATGATGAGGATCATGATGATAGCGATGACGACGACGACGACGACGACGACGACGACGACGACGACGACGCTGACGATGATGACAGCTTGTCTCGATTCATCGTTGATGACGAAGATGACCCAGCCTTAGTCAGAAAATCCAAGACAAAGAAGGGAAAGAAAGCCAGAAAGACCAAGAAGAGCCTTGCGGAACTCAAGAAGGAGGCATCGAAGAATATCAAATCTAAACAAAAGTACCTTCGCCGATTGGAGAAAACCTGGGTCTCCAGTGCAAAGATTGAGAAGACTCTTGAAATCCTTCAGGAGATTCAGGACCGAGAGGATAGCGAGAAAACCATCATCTTTAGCCAGTTCACATCGCTGTTGGATCTCCTCGAGGTCCCAATCGTGCGTCGAGGTTGGGGCTATCGCCGCTATGACGGCAGCATGAGACCTGGTGATCGTAATGCCGCTGTCCTGGAATTCACCGACAACCCAGACTGCAAGATTATGCTGGTTTCCCTGAAAGCCGGTAACTCGGGCCTGAACCTCGTCGCTGCGTCTCAGGTCATCATCTTCGACCCCTTCTGGAACCCCTACATCGAGGAACAGGCCATCGACCGCGCTCATCGCATTGGACAGATGCGCCAGGTTCAGATCCATCGAATCCTTGTACAAAAGACAGTCGAGGACCGTATCCTTGAACTTCAGGAGAAAAAGCGCGAGCTCATTGAAGGTGCTCTGGACGAGAAGGCCTTGAAGAACGTCTCTCGCCTGGGGACTCGGGAACTGGCCTATTTATTCGTATGCGAGCCCATTCCCCAATCCTTTTTACTAGAGACTAACTGAGTTTTCTGCAGGGCGTTCGGTAACGGCTCCTCATCTTTCAATACGCGCGGTATGGCGTTGGTGGCATTCTGCATCCGTTTCGGCTTTACTTCAGATACGATACCCTAGATCGCTACCTATACCTTTCCCCTTCTTTTTTTTGTATTCGACTTTTTTTCCTATCTACATTTCGGACAAGTTCGTATTTATCATTACGACATCGGCATACTCAGAGCAGAGCAGATAGAATGCAGTCTTGACCCTTAATCATAGATCTCATGCTACGTCACAATCGCTGCTCACGTACATCCATAATGAATACGCCAATCTGCGTACCTAGTGTTAAGTTCCTAGATGTTGTATACAACCGGTTGAGACATGCAGTTCACTTGACCTAATCCAATAAAAGACAGCCTATGACGTCACGCACAATAAATTGATTAATTAGAGATTGTTCCTTGGAACTCTAGTGAATCGACAAGATACCATATGGGGCGAATATTTGCTAACTGATGGATATCATGGATTACCCTACATAGGTAGTATGTCTATTTGCCCTGCAGTGGCTTACGCTGTAAGGCTATGTATGGGAGTAAGAGGAGTAGCCAACCCCCTTGAAGCAAAGAGACGGTATGGAAACTTTTTTCGACCATCCGTAGATGGCCCAATCTTGTCAACAGATTTGCTTTTTGTTGTCGTAAATAGAATTATCGTTCGCGAAAAAGAAAAGAAAAAACGGGAGCAAAATTGTGATAAGCGTCTAAACTACTAGTTGTGTAAGATTCCAATGCATGACAGTGCCGACCTTTCCCTTCAGGCTATTTCCACCGACCGCTATCGTTGTATCGTAAATCGAGGCATGGCGTAACGAATCCGAATGACCGGGAGGAAACCGCAGGCATGCATCAATGACCGCAATTCGCCCCCGATCCGATCTGCGCGATACGCTTACAGATCCGCATCCTCCTCGTCGGGCAGAGGCATGGCAGCGGCACTCTCCATCTCCTTCTCGTACGCAGCCATGAGCTCGGGGTTGACAGCGACCTCAGGAGGAGCAAGAGCAGGGGCAGCAACGAATTCCTGGGTCGGCGTGTTAGTTGGAAGTGCAATCACAAGGCTATATAGGCGCGAAAAACTCACCAGGGCGGCGTTGCCGACCAGCTTGCGGGCGAGCCACAAGAAGGGCTTCTCAAAGTTGTAGTTGGACTTGGCCGAGATATCGTAGTACTGGAGGTTCTTCTTGCGGTGGAAAGTGATGGTCTTGGCCTTCACCTTGCGCTCCTTAACATCGACCTTGTTACCGCAGAGAACGATGGGGATGTTCTCGCAGACACGGACGAGATCACCTGTTTTGTGATGATCAGTATGGCCATCACTCTCCATTTTAAGTTGACAATAACTTACGGTGCCAGTTGGGGACGTTCTTGTACGTGATACGGGAGGTGACATCGAACATGATGATACCGCACTGGCCGTTGATGTAGTATCCATCTCTCAGACCGCCGAACTTCTCCTGACCGGCTGTGTCCCATACATCGAACTGAATCATTCCCAGGTTCTATCGCGAAAGGTTAGTCGGCTCGAGGAAGCTAAGTGGAACGATAGAGCGGGGTTGTTGGCGGGGCATACGGTGGTGAAAGTCAGAGGGTGCACTTCGACACCGAGAGTTGCGATGTACTTCTTTTCGAATTCACCAGTAAGGTGGCGCTTGACGAAGGTGGTCTATAAGATATGAATGTTAGCGATCCCGCAAGGAATCTCGACAATGGGTGAATTTTTTTCCTCTCGTTGGCGGCGGGGGCGATGAGGAAATCAAGTCCACGCAAGTAGGTCATGAGCGTCGACCCTTCGTACAATGCAGGCAGAGCAAGATGCCGCATGTCATAAGAGTGAAAAAGCAATATGAGGATGATTTTACTTGCCTTACCAGTACCACCGTCACCAACAAGGACGAGCTTGAAGGTTGGTGTAGTCGGAGCAGCCATGGCGATGATTCTGTGACGTTGAAAATGGAAAAAAGTCAAGTCGCGAAAAAAATCACGCTGTATTTATACGATGGAAAGTCGTCAAAAAATATGCGACAGTTGATGGAGAGAAGTGTGTTCAACAGAACGGTTGAAGCCAGGGAGAAGCAGAGCGAAAGACATGGTGATGGAATTTTTGCCCCGAGTCGGTCACAACAGGTTGAAGTCACGTGTTGTTGCCTGAGGATGACAGTGCCCCGCGAGATAACGGTCCAAGGACGCCTGAGGGCACGTTCAGCCAGTAAATCTACGAACAACACTCTTTGCAAAGTACGATTTTCCCACTTATCTCTCTTGATTTGTCCATGTTTTACATCTTTTACAGATTAGGCACCAAGGTACCTTGGAGTTCCATGCATCAATTATTAATACATTCTTTCTGGGACTTCGGATCTCCGCTTGCAGCCTAAACAAACAGTAACGCCAATTTATGCTTGATCCTACCATCGACTCGATCATAAAAGCCATACCGCATTTCTCATCAGAGTAGAAGCAGAGGAGCAAAGGCACGAGCAGACGTCATGACGAATGCATTTCCTCCTGCAGTGCCATTGAGCCAGTGTCAATCCGGCCTGCGGTTCTCCTGTCACAGTGGAACAAGATGACAACCTAACAAGCCACGGCCTCCCCAGTCACGGCGTGGTATGAGTTCTAAACTCAGCTCAGTAGTGTTATTGGACCCAGGTCCGTCCTCTCTTATGATCTTGACGACGATCATGCGCTGCGTAAAGTCAGCCAGGTGTAGCTTGAGAAGAGGATGCGACCACTTACTCCTTCGTTCTGTTGCACTGTTTGTGCTACCTTAGATAGACGTTCGTGATTGATCCAGTTCACATCTCCGAAGCTTCGTATGGTGTCCCCGGCCTTCAACCCAGCCTGATCCGCAGGACTACCGGGCACGACGCTGTTCACCTTGGCAAACGGCGTCCCAATCATTTCAGCATCTGATAAACTGTTCTCACCCAAGATGCTTCGTTGAACTGCAGTCCCGTTCGTACCGCCAGCGGCTTGCGCACGTTGAAGACTGGCGAAATGCTCATGGAGACCCTTTTCGAGATGTTTCATCACTTCTTTGTGGTCGGTTCGCAGGTGAATTATTCGTGCTCGTGTCGTGCGGACTATGCTTCAGATTTAGTTTCCGCACCGAATATGGAAATCCGGTAAACCTTACTCTGCGCGACGTCGATATCGTCTCGTGGAAAACCATCAAAGGTCGTCAGGGACGTGTTCATATTCACGCCATGCTGGAAACACACATTATCAGTCCCAACATCCAGAGACATCTGGGTAAATCGGGCGACTCACAGACGTCAGCACGGCGCTAAGGGCCGACAGTTCTGCTTCGATACGTTCCTTCTCTTGCATCAGGTCCACCATGGACAGCTTGGACAGGTCGCGGGGAACCCCTCCGGACGTCGGTCCAGAGGGTACAGTGGGGGCGTGAATATTATCGTTCATGGGTATTCCCATCCCTTTATGACAGGGTACAGTTAGACCATCGTAGTGTTGTTTGGTAAGTTGTTGGTTGTAGTCGAAGAGAGCTAACGGATGGATGACAGTGGCGGGTCCACCATAAAGATAAGTCGATAACCCGCGGGGTCGGAAAGGCTCCTGTGCTGTTCTTGGCACATCAAGCTTCCATTTTCCACTGTCTAATTGTCTACGCTGGAGGGTATAGGTAGATTCAATCTGTCAAAGAATAAAATGGACTTTTCAAATACTGCTGTGTTCGTGTTCCTTTCATGTGTTTTTAATCAACCACGAAGGACGCTATGAATGTGTCGTCGGAGTGTTTTCCTGCTCTGGAGGAGATGATAAGCAGAAACGATTCAGAAGCGCAAGGCAAACAGGAGGTGAATGAACAGTATAGCATTACAGATGGTCAATCTTTAGTCCTGCAGATCCTACAACGGGCGTCTAGAGTTATGTTTTGTTTATCATCGCATTGCTTCCTCTGCGCTGGTCGCAGCTTCCATAAAGCTGATGACTCCTGCCGGGCCTACTGGTTTCCTGCACGCCTGCACTATGATCTTCGAAAAAAACTTCTTGAACTTGCCATTCAGATAGTTCATACACTAGTTCTCCTGGATTAGTCTCGCATGCTCACGCAAATATGGAAGAGTCCAAGGAGAATACCCTATCCGAAACACCGCTTCTTCTCGTGGAACCTCCGAACTCAGAAGTGAAAGTAGTGGATGCGAGTGATTCAGTCCACGACTCAGGAGGACGATCAACTGATGCAGGATCATTTAGGAGATGGTTTGAAGAGTTCTGGCTGAAGAGGAGTCTTCCATCTCCAGCCCAGAAACACGTTGACGGTTGGCCCGAGATCCTGTTGACCAAGTGCTCCAACGACGACTGGTCACCTCACTGTGGCCTTCAAGATCAGCAATGGGAACAGTTATCAGCCCATTCGTCACATCTGGGGATTGTCAAAACAGCAAGCTTCACTGACCAAAGCGTAGGGAGATCAAGGGCTGCAACACAGAGCACCTTCAACCCGAGCATACATTCGGGCGGTCGTGGTTCAATCGAGAGCTTGAAGTCTACTGTCAGCCCTTCGATATCCCATGCAGTGCTACTTCACTCTCTTGAGAGGCGTCAAATACTTCGGGAGATTATCACTACTGAAACTGACTACGTGTTCGGGTTGAAGGCCCTTGCTGATGTATGCCCGAAAGCAGTAACTCGTGCAATTGACCTTGAAACTGACCTTTTCCCGTCAATCGACCAGGTACTTCTCATTTGTTCCGTCAGGCCCCGGATATATCGCAACGTCCAACAGATTCGAGAACTACACCAGACCTTCTTGGCAAGGGCTCGTGCCGTGAGCCCCAAGTCCGTTTCGGCCGCATCCGAGGTCGATAAGCTGTTCCCTCAGGGCGTTGCTAAAGGCCTGCGGGCTATTGACTTGAAACGCCTTAATAACCTTCAAAGCAGATCCTTGAGGAAGCAGAGCCTGAAGACATCGATAATTGCCCACCTCAACTCATTGGCTGCGCAAGGTTCGGAAGCCTATGACATCGCGCACGAGATTGCTGAATTGGTACGTGTCTGCGTCCAGGCTTACGCTTTATTGTGCTAACTCCTTTTGGTGCAGTCAAAGTCCTTCAAGCTCTATGAAGACTTCTGTAGCAATTTTGAACTACTCTTGCAAGACGTGAACCTTCTGCGTGGGTCAATACCGAATTGGGAAACCTTCGATGGAGGCATAGAATCTCTTTCAAAGTCTGTGACGTCCTTAGAGAACAAGCTCTTGACAGATAATAGATCAATGTCTTTGGGTGATCTCGTCGTCAAGGTTTTTCCAACCCCAGCTTCCAGATCCGCCATCTCTGTGCTAACTAGCCTCAGCCAGTTCAGCGCCTTTGTAAGTATGAGCTGTTCTTGAGGGAACTACTAAAGTGCACGCCGATCCAAGATGACCCGTTGTCGCATGACAAAATCAAGGAAGTACTGGATGGCCTTCGCCCAACAATCGAGCGAGTCAATCAAGCCAATGAAACTCTTAAGCAAAGGGAACTCATTGCAAAAACCCTCTTGCTGAGAGAGAAGCTGGAATTGCCAGAGCCGGTAAGCCATATAGTCACCTTTCTTATCACAGAGATCGCTGACAAGCAGGGATCTGGCATTGCAGGACATTGTTCACGATATCTACCTACAATTGGGACCCATCAAACTATGTGGCGTTCTTCATGCGACCTACCAGTTACCGGCAGATATTGTGGGTGAATACGTCGTCTGCGCTCTGTTTGAGAGCTATCTTGTTCTGGCTGCTTCAAGAGACGGCTGTTCAAGACTCCGAGCTGTGGCGTGCTTGTACGTCCGTGATCTAAAGATCGACACCTTGAGAAACGGGAGAGGTAAGCGGAATACATCCCGACCCTTTTTAATCTCATTCCCTGTCCATGGCTCACGCTTAATCTCGATGCAGGGCTATGTTGCTACGGATGCTTATTCTCGTGGAAGCTGATATTTGAACATCGAAATAATCAGTACGAGCTAGTCTTGAGCGCGTCATCGGCGATTGAAGAGAAGCAATGGAAAGCCGAGATACTTAGGGCGGCGGCGGCATTGACCGAAGTTTCGACAGCAGGACAATCGGAATCAAGTCTATACTCCTTTGAGGTGCTAGGTCTACTTCCTCTCGAATTCTCGACGGGTTTAACACCTCTCTTGTCCCGAAAATCTTCCATCCACTCATTGGCCACTTCTGCAAGTAAGGCGAATTTGCAGCATATTATGATCAGAAAAACGCACAAGCCTGGAGAGGCATCGCCTGAGGCGGATGGAGAAATCGAACGCCCAAAGATCCCCCCTTGGGCCTCAGCGCTGGTCCTGACAACAAGAAGACAAGATAGAGTTGATCTGGAACGATTCATCTTCAACATATATACAAAAAGCTCACTACCTTATCCTGGAATGCCTCCGGCCAAAGGCAAGGATTTGCTCAAGCCTAGTAAGCTCATGGTAGCTATCCGGGAAGGGGTGTACAGACGTTCTAGCTTTGGAGGCCTTTCAATCGCTAGGCGTCCTGCCATAGTACTTGCTCCTGCAAAAACCAGCAAAAATGAGCAAATCAGCCTGGCTGAGAAGGGTAGAACTGACGAATTGCCAGTTATCGAGGACAAGAAGAAGGCTGCCTCCCCTATGAGTCGCATGGGAACGGTTCGACGAGCTCTAACTGTCAAATTTCAGGCCAGACAAAAGTCTGCTTCTCATGCTGATCTGCCTTTGCAGTATAAGGGGCAACCAGACCAACCTTTTCCCAAGGTGTCAGTACGAGACATTTTCAACTCTGTATCCCGGAGAAGCTCAAAGAGAGGTTTGCATTTAGCTTTGAGCATGGATGGTGGAGCACAATGATGCAATGCACATTAAAAGTACGACAGACACGCCATGGATCACTGTCAGGGATACAGCAATGGTATACTATTATTATTATGATCGCTTTTCGTTCTCTTCGTTTCGATAGGCAGTGGGGTTGCCGGGTTAGTGTGGGTAGAGGACTGGGGATAGGCATGGCTGGTATTGCTGCACCCTTGGCGAGGCGTAAAGAAATAGCATAGGAGACTACGGATTAGCCTAAGCTCACAGTTGAATAACAGTGACAAGTGAGAGAATTAGATGATGGAAGGCCTCCCCACCAGGCTTCCCTGTAGCAGTCAATCGGCTGGGTTGCGTAGGACAAAGCGGATCCGTCAACAGTTGAATGGAGGATGAAGTTGTAACTGGGAGGGACCGATGACGTCAAAGCGGTTGATGGCTGCGCAGGTTCCTCAACAGACGACCTATATAAAGAGGACTCGGTTTCCAGCAGCCGTAATCAATAATTGACTCCAGCTGAAACAACATCCAATTCCTCTCTGACAAGCATCATATCCTTTTCCACCTTTTAGCCCAGACGCTTCGTTTCTCACACTGAGAGCTTCCTCCCCGCATAGCACCTTAGTGACGTCATCAACCATCACCTCACGCGATCAACCTTACAACCTCTCGAACTTCCCAGAAGAGTGACTTTTCCTTCAGAAAGCCATCTCCTTCATAATCAATTCTTAATACCTCGACTTCAGACTTTAAACATCACAAGAAACCAAACAAAATGCGTGCCAACGAACCCAGCTCCAAAGTCTTCTACAAGGGCACCTCGGACGACTTCATCGTCTTCGTCGACGACACCACCGCCCTCAAGAACTGGAAGAATGACCGCTCAATTCCCCTATCCGACGTGGTAAACGGGTTCAAGATCTTCGTTACTCACAAGTATGCATATGCCTAATTGGTTTGATTTGATTTCCACCTATAATCCGTATGCTAACCCCCGGGCGAACTGCAGACACGGATCCCAGGGTGTGCTTGACGGCGCCAGCAACGCCAGTCTGGACAATGAGTTCGGGACTCACAATATCGACGATTGTATTGTGAAGATCTTGGAGAAGGGGACTTTCCAGACTTATACTGTAAGTTTCCTTTCCTTTTTTTCGGGTCTCAAGTCAAAGGGCAGAAGCTGATTCATGGACTAGCAAAGCGAGCACCAGGCCGATACGAACATGGCCAATGGCCCTGCTTTCCGGTAGATTGGGGTCGTGGTTGTGGTTGTTCTCCATGGGTTGAATTGTGGGGTTAAGCGGTTTGGCTTGGCCGCTATGCTGCACTACATTCTATGAGCGATGATGATTTATGGGTTTTCTTCACCCGATAGGAGTGATGTATCTTATGCCAGGCTATTACCATATTTCAATGAATCGGATAGCGGGCTGAGCTTGCTGTCCTGATATCAATACATGAGTTTAGACTTTGGGTCAACTGGGTTGAAATCATCGTAGATCATTATTGTGTGTTATATCCCTTATGGTGGTAGTAGTAGAGGAGTCTATATGCAATCATTGGCTAGGCAGCTTGCCCGCAAGAGCCTGACGGCGCTGGACAACCCAGCTCCCCAATTCATTCCACACAGCCTGTTTCTCCGCGATACTCATCCCAGCAGCCAGGCCGCTCGTCGTCGTAGCGACAAACACCCGTGCCCCCTCCCATCCGTCAGGGCCATCACATCGCCCCATGTTCTCCGTCTCATCCTGCCAGCCATACCGGAACTCCTCCTTGCGGATCGCCCTCCCCTTGCGCACCCGCCACACAGCCTCCCAGATACTCTTGCCCACGAAACAGACCGCCTCAGGCCGCTGCTTTGCGACCTTGGCCTCGAGCACGGGGACACCCGCGTCCATCTCGGCCTTGGTGAGCATGCTTGCGTCTCGCGTCGGACGCTCGACGATATTCGTGTTCCCGATGTTGTAGAGTTCCGGGAGGCGGTAGGTGTCTGAGGGCGGGTGGCGGATGGGGGTGATGCCGGACCAGTGCAAGAGTTTCCAGTAGAGGTTGGAAGGGTGTGCGTAGACGAAGCCCGTGGTGCCGGTCATGATGCCTGGGTTTACGCCGACCAGAAGTAGGGTGAGATTCGGCGGGATGGTGTCGCGGAGGAGGCAGATGGAGGATGTAGCTGGTGTGGAGGGTTGTCGGCGACGGGACCGAGAGCGGGAGGTCTCCTCCGGAGTTGTGGATGGTGTGAGAGGGGAGTCGGGTCTTGATGGAGGTAGCGAGGTGGTGGAAGAAGCGGAGCGGGAACGGGTGATGCGCGGTGTAAGGCCGGTGGTTACGGGTGAGGATCGGCTTGACCGGAGGATTCGTGGTCGTTTGATGGGCGGTTGAAGTGTCGAGGCATTGCTGGATGGTTCACTGGGTGGTTCTGAGTGAGTCTCGGGTTTGCGCTTGATCGTTGCTGTTAGGAGATTCGGCGCTGAGGCAACCTTTGACAGCGACTCCCTTGTCGATGCCAGGTTCTTGGATGCATGAAAATATTGGTTCAGTCTGCCGTTGAAAGTGGTCTTTTTGTTCACGGGGACATCATGTTCGTCGTCGATGCCGGTTTCATCTTGATATTCTTGAGGAACGTCCTCAGAAACAGGAGTAGGTGGCGACATGTCTGCTGTTGAGGACGATCTTGCTGGAGTGAATTAGTGGTTGATGGAGTCAATGTTTCTCAAAAAGTGTCAGGAGCGGCCAGCAGGGAGCTCATGAACTCTTCAATCTGGATACTATTGACTCGAATGACTTTGTGAAGTCTGTATTGGATTATTCTGTTGTGATATCTACCCTGGGAAATCCTGTACTGGGATCCAATTATAAAGGTCTTGCCACTCAGGTACGGTTGCCTGGCGGTCATGTGACTATTACCGAGGTTTGGCATTAAGCTGGGGCGAGACAGATTTCTTGATCAGCGACTCTGGTTATATGTCCAGGTAAATGTTATATATACAAGAGCAAGAAGCCCACTAGCATCTTGCACCTTCGGCCTCTAGACCAGCCCACTATAGCGGCGGCATATGTTACAGTCTCATAATCGCCCCTGGTCCCCTGGCGACTGAGTATTAATTCTTTGAGGTTCCAACCCCTTTTCGTCCTGTTCATGATTCGTTACGTCGTATATTCACTTCGTGATACGTAGGGCCCTTCGGCAAAGAGAATTCGAACTGTTATACTTTGAGGAAGTGTCGTTTCGGCAAAGTCCACGGCTCCGGACATACAACCTGTCATTCGTCAGATAATGTATGCGAGGAAATCGAAACAAGAGACTCACCTCGCCTTCGGTGTACGCCCAGAAGTAGACCGCAATTCCGATCAGATAGTAGATGGCAGGATCTGTTCCCTGGTAGAGAAGGGCAGCGAGTAGAGCGCTCAGAGGGTACATGATGAGTCGCACTTCTATGCTGCGGTGTGGTAGGGTCCCAGCGAGAAGGTTCAACGGCCATTCCCATGCGACGCCGAGCAGGCCCATTATGAGGTTGAGAATTTGGAGTATCGGGGTAGGTTTTACAGCGCCGTTAAGATTTTTTGTACTGAAGTCCCAGAATACCTTGGGCCAAATGAAGCCCTCCACAGCGCTGCCTACTTGATCTAGGTGGACAATGTGTTAGCTCGTCCTGCTGGGTTTGAAGATTAAGGAATCACATACAAGCTGCAGCGGTGAGGATGACCAAGCGGGCCCAGTGGTTTTTGATCAGCCTTCCCATTGCGACGAGAATACGACGATATCGATATTATTGAGGGCTTAGACGCTGTATATTTGACAAGCAGGCTTTCGTCCAGCGAAAGACTTCCATGCAGGGATCAAGGGCTAAGTATCACTCAGCGTTGTCGTGGACCGAAATCAGACGTCCGCTCTGCCAGTTGGTCTCGCATATGGAATGATCGGTGACAGTGACATGGCAGTTGAACAATGGTATGATTACTCTTATCTTCCCATGAGTCGAGTCGGACTGTAAAATTTAAGTTTTGTATCACGGATATCACATCAACCGAGACGATCAATGCGTCAAAATCAGACGACAACGGCTTGCGAAGAAAGATGAAGATAGTGTGATGGCAGTTGAATGGGAGGGGAAGCGATTAGTTACATAGAGAGCTCAAAGTGCCAAATCAGCAGAGCGTGGCAGACCACATGATCACTAGCGAGGATATCTCCATGCAGTAGTGCAGAATCATAAAAATAAGTACTTGGCACTGCTGAGGATTCCTCGTTCTGGGATTGTCAGAGCAACTGTGACACGCGCAGTGTCTGATCAATCGCCTTGAAGCTGAGAACCAATTGAAGCGAAAGGCCGCTCGAGGCCGTCAAAGCCCCTCTTGGTTTTTTCATGCAGAGAGTGAGAAAGCATGAACGATTGGGCGAGAGCATGGACACTAGCGAATAAACTAAATGAATTCGAGCTGGCAAATCCTGCAGATGTTGAAGCTGGTAGGCTGGCAGTCCCTAGTTGGGCGCTATGAGAAGTGCAGGATGAGCGAGTAAGAGGACGAATGGGAGAGGACACAGGGCGTGACAGACTGCAGGAGATTAGCGGGAACCCGCTTTAGCGGCCGATGCTGCTGTGTGATAACAATCCTCAAAAGGCAGAGTTGAGCAGTCTATCATCTTGCGAATATCGGACTTCAGTTACTGGAAAAGGGAAATAGTAATGGACAGTACAGAACGGCATCTCAAAGACTTGACCGACACCAAAATTCTTCTTCCGATGAGTTGACAGTGACACTTTTACAGTAAGTACAGTATAGTTCTGACTCTAAGTGCGATGACGAGGATTTTAAGAAACTGATATGCCAATGAACCTATTGTATATGAGACAGTCGAGAAACGGTCGAGATGATCCAATCATGCTTATACTTCGGCACATCTCAAAGAACAGAGTTCGTCTCACCGTCTTTTCAGCTCATTGTTCTTCGTTTTTAGGTGGAAAAAGGTAGATATCCAAGTTATGGGGTTTATGCCTTTGAGCCCACGTGCATATCTTATGATAATTCTACCCCTCGTTTTGCAGTCCTTTTAAGGAACGATTCTTCAGGCCCCCCGAGAGCGGCGCAAAATCGGAGATATTGTCAACTTTGGATTGGTGGTAAATAGCTATGAATAGACATATCTAGATACCTGACATGAACAGGACCCAATGACTATATTTGGCATCAATTTAATACAGAGTATCGACAAACTTATCTGGGGGAGGCGTTCTGATTGAGATGCAAGAGTTCGTCTTCTGATTGGCTGGAAGAAATGTGACGGAGATGAGCGCCTGCAGAACGTCTGTGATTGGTCAGGTGGCTGTTCCCAGCACTGATGGACTGGCGATGGCTCTCAGTACCTAGAGTCAGTAGTACATAGTGCGAAGATAGAGACTATCCAGGCGCCTTTATCCGGCCGCACAAGAGTTAAAAATAAACCAACGTCAGATTTGACCGTAGTACTAGCTAGGATGGTTCATGATAGATCCCGGTACCACATGGTTCGCTGATGGAGCCCCCAGGATTGGAGAACGCCAGTGGAACTTGGGAGAAGCAGCGAAAAGACCGCGAGAGGATGAGGAGAAAAGACGCCCCTTGGCGATTCCCCGAAATAACTGGCAAGTCCGAACGAGAACTCCTGATAGGCATGACATCTATCACACTCAGACGATCTCGGCGGGCTATTGACCTGGAAGAGATCATATCCGAACAGTGACAAAGGCGGGGACTTTCTCTGTCCAGTCAGTCACTTTACTCATTTATCGTATGATGGGTAATTGGCAATGGATCGGCGGGACTCAATGTGTAAGTGAGTACCTATACGGAGTACATGGAAGGGATCTGTGATGATACTGGCCAGCCACAGAAGGATTGGAAGAGAGGCCTCATTTAAAGAAGTAAATAAACGCCAATTGTATGAGCATGGACGTTTGCCTGGATAACTATTGACTTGTGCTATGAACTCAAAATACAGCCCTGTCCAGTAAATGATTAAATATAGCATATTTAGAAAGATCATTAGCAAAGTGAAGTGTATTATTATTATTCCCTGCCTGTGCTGGTGGCTTCTTTGACCCCTTCCCCCTCTTTCTTCCTCCCTGCAGCCAAACCACAACGCTGGGAAACCAAGCAAGCGACCTAAGCGAACTTCCTGCAAAAAAAAAGCCCTCCTCAACGTCATCCCATCCTGTCTAACTAGTTTGGTCTGTCTATCCGACTCATTCTAGATGCTGTTCTTTATTCTTTCTTTTGATACCGTTAGACTTTCTTGATCATGATTCTGTTCGCCTCAGCTTCTCTCCTTGACTGTCACTCGCCCCGTAGCGTTGGCCGTTAATCTGTCCGGCATCGCAACACTTACGCGCCGCATTGCGATCTTCTCTTGGCCATAATAACCGTGAAAGATCCTATATGGAGGCTCTCAGCTCTGGTAGATCTGACATTGACAAGAAATATCGGTACATGACTTTGTCTCGGTTATCACCCCTGAAGCGACTGCGTTCGACATCCATCACGAACTCTCGAACCAGTTGCCGATCTTTGGATTCATGATTTCAATCCTTATTTGAAGGAATTTAGAAGTAGTCGACTGCTACAGCATTGCTATTAATCCAACCGGGATCACTCCAGGGGTAATCGATCATCGCCGGTCGATGATCCCCAATTCTCTATCCGGATATTACATCCTCCAGACTCAGCCCTGTCAACATGCGGCATCCACTGTCTTCACAATTTACAGGATCTAAGATTGTGTTTTACTGTCTGTTCTGGGGTGTACATATTGGCATTTTCGCCGCAGGATGGTACGTCTGGATATAGCTCGAGGGACCGGATGACACTGACTGATATGCGTTCAGGTACATACAAGCATCAAGCCAGAGATTGCACGCCCTCAATGTATTGAAGTGGTCTGTGTGGTTCTCCAGAGCTGCAGGCCTTGTCTTGACCGTTGATGGGACTCTTATTATGCTGCCTATGTGCCGGAACCTCATTACCCTCGCCAGACCCCGAATTCGATGGCTGCCCCTTGACGAAGCTATATGGTTTCATCGTCAGGTAGCGTATGCGCTGCTCATCTTCACTGTCATACACGTTGCTTCCCATTATGTCAAGTAAGTCGGACGCGGCTGAATGCTATCTGCAGATTGCTAATCCACCGAAGTTTCTACAACATCGAGAAGGACAAAATCCGCCCCGTAACTGCTATCCAGCTTCATTATACCCAAGCAGCTGGAATCACCGGCCATGTCATGCTTCTATGCATGATGCTTATCTATACCACTTCCCACCATCGCATTCGACAGCAGTCCTTTGAGACTTTCTGGTACACGCACCACCTGTTCGTTCCTTTCCTGCTGGCCCTCTACACGCATGCAACTGGTTGCTTCGTGCGAGACACTCCAGAACCAATCTCCCCATTTGCGGGGACGAGATTTTGGAACCATTGCCTTGGTTACGAAGGTTGGAGGTGGGAACTGGTAGGGGGCAGTCTCTACCTCGTGGAGAGGCTTTATCGCGAAATTCGGTCCAGACGCGCCACCGTCATCACAAAGGTGATCCGTCATCCATATGGTAAGCGACGCCTCGCCCTGTTACTGTGCTTGCCGTTATCTCACAATTCGTCAGATGCGATGGAAATCCAGTTTCGCAAGGACAGCATGAAATACAAAGCCGGACAGTGGCTCTTCATCCAAGTTCCCGAGGTCTCCAACACTCAGTGGCACCCCTTCACCATCACATCCTGTCCCTTCGATCCGTATGTCAGTATCCACGTCCGCCAAGTAGGCGACTTCACGCGAGCGCTCGGTGACGCTCTCGGATGCGGCCCCGCACAGGCCAGAGATATGGAAGGCTTAGACCCGCTGGGAATGTACGAAGTCGCCCTTCAGAACGGCCAGAAAATGCCCAAGCTCCTCATCGATGGGCCCTACGGCGCCCCCGCCGAGGACGTCTTCGAGAACGAAATCGCCGTCCTCATCGGCACCGGCATCGGCGTCACCCCCTGGGCCTCCATCCTCAAGAACATCTGGCACCTCCGCTCGGGCCCGAACCCACCCCGCCGTCTCCGCCGGGTCGAGTTCATCTGGGTCTGCAAGGACACCTCCTCCTTCGAATGGTTCCAAGCCCTCCTGTCCTCGCTCGAATCCCAGTCGGCCAGCGCCGCCGCCAGCCAGGGCAGCGCCGAGTTCCTGCGCATCCACACCTACCTCACGCAGCGGCTCGACGAGGACACCGCCGCCAACATCTACCTCAACTCCGTCGGCCAGGAGGTCGACCCGCTCACCGAGCTTCGCAGTCGCACGAACTTTGGCCGGCCCGACTTTAATCGGCTCTTCACGGCGATGCGTGACGGGCTGCATGACCAGTCGTACATGCCCGGCTTTCATCCGGCCATGACGACGGAGATCGGAGTGTACTTTTGCGGCCCGAATGCGGCAGCCCGGCAGATCCGTGAAGCGGCCAAGACGGCGTCCACCAGTAACGTCAGGTTCAAGTTCTGGAAGGAACATTTCTAGTCTCTACGCGTTAGGTTGCTGACTTACTGACTTGCTGACTTGCTTTGCTGGATAGAGAACCATCAGCTGCAGGGATATCAAAACAGAGTATCATGAATGAGTTTAACGTGTTACGAGTTATGAATCTCTTTATTTGGTTTTGGTTGGATTATACAAGGTACTTGGGCCTGCGTGTATTATAGTACAGAATCTAGCCGTATATCCATCGTTAATTCATTTCTTCCCATACACCACTGCTATCTTATGAGTACGATAGTATAACCCAGTACCAGAAAGGACCAGAAGCGCCACTGCTCATCTATAACTGCATACGCTCATCCTCACTCTCCGCATCGTCGGGCATCTGAATCGGCCCTAGAGACCTAGCAGCGCCCTCGAGCCTCCTCGCCGCAAGTCTATCCAAGTCCTCCTCGATATCGACATGGATCCGCAACTCCTTCTCCACAAGAACATTATACACGCGGCGAAGCTCGTCGAAGCCCATCCCTTCCCCTTTCCTCGGGGAATCTTTGTACTGGTCCCGGACGACGTCCGCGCGCAGGTGCGTAAACGCCAACATAACGAGTTCCTTGGACCAGGGACAGGCGCGAATAGCGCGGTAAAATACTTCTTCGGCGCGGTTGATCTCGTTCCGGGAGAGTTCGAAGAGGATGTACAGCTTCCAGAGGGTGAGGCTCGAGCGCGCGGTTGATGTGGTGCTGCTGGCGCCGTTTGTGAGTGCGCCTGTGTGTGGGAGATGTGCGGGGTCGCCGATGGCCTTTTCAAAAGCTGCACGGACGGAGTGTAGAGTCGAGCCTGCGTAGACGGGGCGGACGAGTTCGGTGTAGATCGAGAAGAGGTGGGAGGTTATGGGGATTTGTTGGGCGATTGTGCGGTCGTGGCTGGTGCGCTGTTTTGTCTCTGAGGTGACGTCGCGGACGACTTCGCGGACGCGTTCTTCGATGCGGAACCGGGATTCGTTCCAGGCGAAGAGGGATAAAAATATGGTGTTGTGGGGGAAGAGGGAGATGCTTTCGGCTAGGAGGGAGCGAATCTGAGATGGTTTGTATAGGCTGCTAGTGCGGACATGATAGTAAATCAGCTTCGCCCGGGCTTGGTGTAGCAGCTCGGTTGTGAAGGTCCGGAAACTGTGGAATCGCTCAGGTAGCGTGCTGAGACTGGCCATTGCACGGCTATATGCCTCCAAGGCTTTGGTCATATCGAAGGATTGGGACAGGTATGCAAGAAGAGCCAGACAATCCGTGCAAGCAACAAATATCCTGGCTTTTCTGGTGACCAGGGCGCTTTCTTGGGCTCCTGAAAGAGACTAAAAGGCATCAGCTCGTAGCTCAAAAAATACAGGTGGTAGCGACTCACATTCTGTGCTTTCAGCAGACTTGTCGCGCTAAATATGGTTTCGCTATAAGCGCCCGGGACAGCGTTGAGGTCAACACTGTTCTGCGGTATTGAAAGGAGTAGGTGGGAGGCTTGGGCTATATTTCGAGCATTAAGCGATTCCCAGATCCAACTCTGCCACAACAGGGCACAATCGACCCTGTCGTGATCGGAAAATGTCTTGCTCATGGAGAGCGTGGTTGCCCAGACACGTTCGGCAGCCGTGTGATTGCCAGAGCGGCATTCTATAAGAGCGTAGGAGTTGTAAAGGCGCAGATTCGAGCTCCTCTTCTTTAGAAGCGACTTGGCATACTTCCTGGCTTCTTTGCTATTGCACGCTAATTCCACGGCAAGTGCACACTCAGCCAGGTCATCGTTCCGCGGATTTGCTTCTACCAATAACCTGAGGGTCCTCCGAGCCCAGTCGGGGTTGATATCGGATCGTGAGTCCATCGTAGTCTTCGTCCACGACCGTAGAGACGAAAACCAGGCCTCTTGATCTGCAAACAGCGTGTCCGTGGTTTGTATGAAATTTGTATGAGGGAAAGACAATGGGGAGATAGCAGATGGCTCTGGACCGTCGGTCTGATTCTGAAGAAAACCGTCTATTGTGATCTCTGTGTTGCTCATCAACTCATTTCGCAGGAAGTTGTCTCCAGCCCAACGACTGGTCGATTCCAGGTTCTCTGGTGACTTGAGTGGAGGCAATTGGCAGTAATACATGAAGCTATCGATCAACACGTCCGTCGAGTCCACGTCCCAGACAAGGGGTAAAATCTCTCGGAGATCAGATGCAATTACTATACGGTAGGGATCATCTTCGTCAGTCTCGTCCAGACTCCGCGCGGGCAATTGCGCATTGGATATCCGTTCTCTTTCGCAGACGGTCCAGGATGCAAAAACTGATCGTAGATCGACCTTGAACTGAGGTGCGAAGGTCTTGGGTTCCATGAGAGCATTTTCTCCCGATCTCCAACCCTTTGCGCCCAACTCTCCGATTCGAGAAACTTCTGAATCCCAAAAGTCAAGGAATGCTGAGAGTGTTTCTTGGTCCTTTCCGATACTTAAACCCTCAGGACGAAAGAAAACTGTTTCAAGAATGGCCTGCCAAAGACCAGTCGCATGCTCTGTGAATCCAGCTTCCCTGATAAAACAAGTCAATCGCAAAAACAAGTAGATCTGCACATGACCTTTTCCCGGCCCTCCAGGGCCAAGCCTATTCAGTTTCAAGCATTCAAGGTAGGTGTTGAAGCACCTTTCATAGGTAAAATCGAGAAATTCCGTCTGACGAAAATCAAGGTATTTGATCCAAAGGCTAATGAATTGTGAATTCGCTTTCAGCACTGCCTGCCATTGCGACGAGAGCTTCTTCGTGTCCCATAGCTTTGCACCTTCTTCTAATAAACCCAGCAGAAGGACGTCTTTGAACGGACTATCCCCGACCTTTTTCAGCGCTTTCTCGTACAACGACAGTTTGATGTCGGCCAAGCTCTTTCTTTCCGCGGCGGTCGAGACGCGAGATTCCCTTTCTGAACCTCTAAGAAGCAATTCCTGATGTTCTATGAGGCGGAGCCATGCATCAATATCTGTCGGGTTTCGTTCAACGTCCCTCAAAAGTTCTGCGTTGCGAGACTTGATTTCCTCGTCGGGATCCGCTCGAACGCCGCCGTCACTGGAGTCCGTGTCCGACACGGCCTCCAAGTCGCTCGGAATGTCATCTTCGGGTTTCGCTTTACCATGAATCGACCTGTAGGCATATCGCTCATCTTCGGTAGCGATGTCTTCTGGCGTTCCTTTGCGCCTCCGGTTGGCTGAAGCATCTAGCGGAAGGAAATCTTTCGAGGCCTCGGCTGCGGCATCCGACAAAGGGTCTTTTCGTAGCCGGAGAAGCTTCGTGCGTTGCTTAGCCAGTCCAGCAAAGGCACTCTTTGACTTGATTCTCTTCGCGTCTGTACGCGAAATGCCCGTCTTCAAGATCAGCGCATCTCCTTCCGCCGTGTCACGGTCGATTCGGTAGCTCGTGGGAAGACCAAGCACGTTTCCTCGGCCGACTCGGTGATAAAGGGGAACATTGTAGCGATGTAATGTCCCGTAAATCAGGTTGTATTTGTCGCCTTTGCGATCGATAACATACAGATCAGACGCCTCGTCTTCTCCCTCTCTCACGATGGGTTTCGGTGCGAGCGCAGATTCGCGGGTAGGCTCCACATCCCGTTGTTCCGCATCTCTTCTGGCCGGACGATGCTCCTTCCGTTCTCTTCGACGCTCTCGAGATCGCGAACGATCCCGATGGCTTCTATGCCTCGAGTGGTGCTTGGACTTTTCGTCGCGATGGACGGGCTCGTGACGTCGGGGATCGGAAGGCCGATCAGCTTTGGGTGGAGGAGCTGGTGGAGGCTTGAAACTGGCAAACCGCGGGATGGACTTTTTCTCCTTCAGGAATCATTAGTATAGGCGCGAGATCCGAATTGAATTTCAAAAAGATAATCTTACCTGGGAGCCCGAGGAATCCATGCTCCTGGACGTGAGACATCATCGGGAGACTTCAAGTGTTGCGGAGTTGGTGTTGGGTGGAAAAACTCCGCTCCCGCTTCCCGCAGCCTTTTTTTGGTTGGAGAAAAAAGACTCCAAAAAAAAAGTTGCTTCGACCATTAGTCGATCTTGACGGAACAAAACCGCTCAAGGCAACAACAGGGTTTTCACTTGCAAAAGCGAAGGAGGAGCTCGTTGAGCGATGGGTGTCTAATCTTATTTCTCGACAAAGCACAAAATTCTATCGACAATGGCTTCGTCCCTCGCCGCGCAGCTGTCGCAGATTGCGGCAAAGTCGACAAATCAGCTCGACCTCAAGGCTCAGAGAATAGCGCATTCGCAATCTCTGATTTTTGACAGGAAAGTTGCTAGCACTCAGGATTTCGACACGGTCTACCAAATATGTTACGAGGGTTTCCAGGAGTTATGCCAGCTGGATTCACGATTCACAGCATTCGAGCGCACAATTTTCAGCGAGCAGAGCAAGGCCGAAGATCGCACACAGCTGACTGCGGCTCAGAATAAGGAACTCGATGTGGCCTTGGAGGCTTTTCTTGCTCTGGTCGGAGGTCGATTACTGTTGAATCCTGCTGTTAAGGCCGTCGAGTGGCTTGTCAGACGTTTCAGGTGCGAAAGCGGCGATCTCAAAAGTTCAAGTACACATGTTGGGCTAACAAAGCACGCAGAATTCACGAATATAACACGTCATTTACGATTCTCACATTCCTACCGTACTATACCACCCCGTTATTCTTGAATCTCCTGACGATCCTTCCCGAAGACCTGACGCCAACCTTTAAAGTCCTGATTCCCTACAAACAAGGCTCGATCAATCCACCTCGCCATCCACTCGTGCACAGTGCTACTACGAATAAGAACTTCTTGGCGGCATTGAATAGCTATGTCCTCCAGGTGAGCCGGCAGCAGGCGCATCATCATGCGCTTCTGGCATTCTGGGCCGGCATCTACACCGAGGCCGTTGCGGGAATGCTGGATGCATCGCGCTCCGGACGCCGCGAAGTCGAGAAACAGAAGCACGAAGATATCGTTATACGTGTTCTCCCAATTTTGAACGATGGTTTCGCTTTGAAGAGCGTCTCGGAATTGGTCATTGGCTGCTACATGGTTTCCGTGGTGCTTGCACAAAAGTCGTCTCTTCAGGACAAGGTTCTGGATGGCTTGATGGAGGCCGTTGCCGGATCGTGGACGGAAGAGACAGTCGAATCGGGCCTGGTGTGCCTGGCCGTTCTGGCACAGCAGAAGCCCGAAACGAAATTACCGAGACGTGCTCTGAAGGCAATCTTGCGATTGGACGATATTATCAAGCGGTTGACGGAGATAGCGGCACAGTACAAGACCTCTCACCTTCTTCTCGGGGTCATTGCCGGCTGCCTTGACGATCTTCCGAAACAAAAGGACACAGCACGCCTCGACCTCTTGTCCCGGATTTTCCAGAACCAGCTCTTGGGTGAGCCGGAAATGGGCAAGGCTATGGCCTTGGTCCTGGAAGCCACAAGCAGTGTCCACAAGGACGGTGCCATGTCTTTGGATGCTCAGACACGCCTTGCAGATCTAATTCAAGGTTTCAGCCAGTCCGAGTTTCTGCGGCCTATTTTCCAGAAGACAATTGCGGAGTCATCTTTCGACATTGCTACGCTAGAACATAATCTGCAGACAGTCATTGATACCGCACCTGCGCCTCGTGCTGTGCAAGATGTCGAGATGGAGGATGCGGAGAAGGAAGAAGAGCAAGACAACTTCTCATCGGCTGTGGAATCCTTGAGTGGGGAGAAGTCATTCAAGGGCTCTTTCCTCGGCTCCCAATCCATCCCCTTCTTCGAGAGGCTTGTCCAAGCCTTTGCTCTGGCGGTTGGCTCGAACGAGAAATGTCAAGTCTTCTCCGATCTGGAGGCTCTTGGGAAGAGCGAGGCTACAAAGTCCCCTCAATATCTTTCATTCTTCATCAGAGTCTTCTCTGGTCCGTATCCCATGGTCACACGGGTCACGGCTTTAAATATGATCACCTCTTTCCTCACATCAACCGAGAACCCGAATCTAGACTTCCAGGCGCTGTTGCCATTCTTGCTGGTTGCTCTCACAGATCCGTCGGAACGTGTTCGCCGTGAGGCCGCTGCAGCTCTTGCTGCTGTCGGTAGTCTCTACAAGAAGAATAAGAAGGGAGAAGATGTTTGGGCTCGCGACAACCTCTATGGTCAAGGAGTACAACCGAAGGACATTCAATGGCTCCCCACTCGTGACGCGCAGAAGGTTTTTGAACGTGCAGTGCTTCCTAGTTTGGAGGAATGCATCTTCGATGCGGCTCACATTGGCAAGATTTTGGAGAACGCTCTTCGGGGAGTCTCGGTCGATGCGAATGGGTCTGAGCTCAAGAAGCCTCTCAGACTGGCATTTTTCACCTTCCTGTGCTCCCATGCCATCCAGCTTCCGTTGTTCACTCCTAAACTTGGCTTGCTCAACATTCTTAACCGCATCGACAAGGCTGGTGGAACCACTCGTACGAAGGAGCTTGAGCCTTTACTGAAGACTTGGCGTGGATTGAGTGAGCGTGAAGTCCAGGATATTTGCGAGAAAGAGCGGGTTCCTGTTTCTGACGTGGAGCGTCAGATGGTGACGATTGTCACACCCAAGGAGAAGGACGCCATTATGATTCTTTTGTCAAATGTGAGCCCTCACTCGGAGTCTCTGCGGCCTTCTTTCATTGCAGCCGTCTTTGGCCGCATAAAGGACATCTGGGCTCAAGTGGCAGAGGATCGTCAGATTGTGGCTGCAGAGCAACTCTTTGATATCTCGCTTGGCCTTTCCAACTTGCCTCTTGTGAATAATTGCAAAGATCTCCTCCGCAGCGTTCAGCTCCCAGGCTCTGTACTCGCTCAATTCCTGGAAAGAATACCTGTCTCTCTTACTGACATGGAAGTTCTTGGACCTGCGCCCAAGAGAAGACGCACTAGTCAGAACAACATGATTGCGATGACTGTGAAGGATGAGGCGGAGTTTGGCAAGGTCATGGAGAAGATGACTTTCATCCTGGAACTGGTTGACAGCTCATCACCGGAGACTCATCCTGAGCTCGCCGACGGTCTCTTCCAAGCGCTGGCTGCTCTCCATCACTTTAAGTCCCAGATTCAGTCCGGAATGAGCTATTTGCTCAGCTTGACCCTGGGTAGTCTGCTGGTCATTGTCAACCGGTCAAAGGAGAGCGCAAAGGCACAGTTCGATACCTCGGTCATTCGCGCCGACCTGGTCGTGGACTGCGTACGGACCACTGAGAGCCCTCAAGTGCAGAATGCGGCTTTGCTTCTCGTGGCCGGGCTTTCCGTCATCGCGCCTGAGTTGGTTCTTCACAGCGTGATGCCCATTTTCACGTTCATGGGCTCCAGTGTTCTCAGGAAAGATGATGAGTACTCGGTTTCTGTCATTGACCAGACCATCGACCAAGTCGTGCCCGCTCTTATCCAGTCCTTGCGTGATCAGAAGCGTGACGTGGTGTCTGGAACATCCGAGCTGCTGCTGAGCTTTACAGCTGCGTTTGAGCACATCCCTTCGCACCGTCGTCTGCGCCTCTTCCATGCTCTGATTACGAAGCTAGGAACGCAGGACTTCTTGTTTGCTGTTTTGGCAATGCTCGCCAATAGATATGCCATGGACAAAGATGTTCTTGTCCTGATGACAGGCCTCGTTTCTGATGCCAGTGCTCCTGTTGAGCTTACCGTACGTGTTTATTCTTCCGCATTTCTGGACTATTAACTGACCATAAACAGACATATAGCAAATTCCTCGGATTGGTGAGCGACTCGCTCAAGCCGAAGCCTGGCATCTCGCAAGTTCTCCTTGGAATTGGTAGCGATGATGGGCGCGAGCCTCAGAAGGTTGCTGTTGACCTGCTTCGTGACTTGGCCTATCTCTTCAAGCATTCGTCTCTCAAGGTCAAGATGGCCAAGACATTTGCTTCGGAGGACGAAGAGGCTATCAGACAGCTCCGGACTCTCTTCTCTCAAATCCTGGAACAGGTCTTGACGATCGGTGATTCCGTGCAGAGCATGAAGCTCGTCAGCCAAGCGAACGGCGACGTCCTGGCCGCGTTGTTCGGCACACTGACACTGGTCGACTTCCTCGACACCATCGAAGTGCTGCTGGAGCGGCCCAACGATGAGCTCCGTCGGAAGGTCCTCCGGCTCCTCGAGGGACGCCTTCGCCAGAACCCAGAACGCGACGGCGCTTCTCAGATCCGCGTGCTTGACTTCTTGCCTACTCTTGTTGACATTATCCGCAACTCGACAGATATCCTGCTCAAGCACGCCGCGGTTGCCTGTATCGATCGCATCGCCGAGAAGTACGGCAAGAAGGACCCATCAAGAGTCGTCGGTGCTGCCCAGGTCGTGGCTAGCGAGGCCTGCATTGGCCAGACGGACGACCGTATTCGTATCATGGGTGTCTTGTGTCTTGCATCCATGGCTGAGACCCTTGGCGAAGTCATGATTCCAGCACTTCCGGAGGCCCTCAGCCGATCCCTGGCTCTGCTTGAACTGAGCTTGGAAGAGGGCAAGGAGAACTCCCGGTTACACGATGCCGTCTTCTCGTTGTTCTCGGCGCTCTTTGTTCATATCCCGTATATGATCTCTGGCCCTCATCTCGATAAGATCCTTCTTCTCTCTTTCTTGTCAGCCAACGCTGAAGATTGCGAAGACGATAGCCGACGAGAAGCGCTGAAGATGATGGCTCGAAAGGTTGACATGGCTGCAACGCTGGGAGCGATTGATCGCAACTGGCAGTCCGCCGTGCAGGCCGGGCCGGCCGCCACGAAGGAGACGCTGGAGGTGGTCAGTCTCGCCGTGGAGAAGCATCCCAAATCCGCGACTGGCAAGAATGTTGGGGTCTTGTCGAGCATCCTGTTCAAGGCATTCGATTTACGCCGGGAGCAGCTTGCACTGGGAGGGAACGCCACATTTGACGCAGCCGACGTGGATGAAATCGAAGATGCCCTCAACGACGTCACGATCAAGATGATCTACAAGCTGAACGACACCACCTTCCGTCCTATCTTCACGAAGATGCTGGATTGGGCCACGTCCGGTCTACCAAAGAAAGATACCCAGGGCAGCTGGGCCCGACTTACGACGTTCTACAAGTTCTTGGAAGCCTTCTTTGGAACCCTTCAGGTATGTCATCACTTCTCATCGAAAATTTCACCATCACTGACAAACATAGTCTATCGTCACTGGCTATGCCAGCTATATCATCGAAAGCGTGGTTTCCGTCCTTGGAAAGGCCAGTCCGGCCGACAAGAGCACCAAGGCTCTGTGGTTGGCCACAATGCGTTTGCTCTGCAATGCCTTTGAGCACGATCAAGACGGTACGTCTGTTCTCTCCATCAGATCAAGCCGAAACTAACCATCGCAGAATTCTGGCAATCCCCCTCGCACCTGAACAAAATCTCCACACCCCTCATCAACCAACTCGCCCACGCCACGAATCCCTCCACGGCAGCCACCGTAATCGCCGAGGCCGTGCCAGCCATCACCGAGCTCGCCGTCGCCGCCGACTCAACAGACAACCACAAGGAACTCAACACCGCCCTGATGAAGTTCCTCCGTCCGTCCGCGGGTCCCAACGGCAAAGCCGCTGGAGGCGAGAACCCGCACACGCGCCTCGCAGCGCTCAAGGCTGAGCAATCGCTCACCGAGCAGCTGGGCGAGGAGTGGCTTGCTCTTCTGCCTGAGATGCTGCCGTATATCAGCGAGCTGATGGAGGATGAGGACGAGAACGTCGAGCGCGAGGTCCGCAAGTGGGTTAAGCAGATCGAGAACGTCCTGGGTGAGAAGTTGGATGATATGTTGACGTAGTCGGGTTTTGGGATAGCATATCTGGCGTTCAAAATGGTCTTTGATGTATATATGCGAAAAGTTGGTCTATACCATTTGTTTCGTCTTGGTCTTCGTCTTGTATAGAAAGAAGTCTTTATTAGATTCAAAGTGCCTCCGCAGGCTGTTCGTAGTCTCGTAGTTAAAATGACTAAAGGCAAAAAGAAAAAAGAAAATGACAAGGGTGGGATTCGAACCCACGCCTCTTGCGAGACACGGAAACTGTGTAACAGTTCATAGGTCCAGTTCCTGAACCGTGCTCCTTAGACCGCTCGGACACCTTGCCATACTTGGAACATTCTTCATACTTTAGTCCTAAGTCCAAATCCTCAAAGTACGACGCCGCCGTCTGATCTCTTGCCTTAAGTTCCTCGTTCTTGGATGTTCCCAAGTTCCTTGGACTCGGATGTTTCGACATGGTAGATTCAGTGTTGTTCCTTTACTTTCTACTAGAATCAGTATATCATGATCGATGCATAAATTAGTAGAAAAGTCCGTTGACTACCTTCCATGCCGCAATATATATATATCTATATCTTACCGACTACAACGCCGGCACGGTTAAGCTAAACACATTCGCCGGATCAAAACCTCTCTTCAGATCTCTCACCACCCCAGCCTTGTCTCCATACACCCTCCGCAGCACCTCATCAGATGAAGCTGTCGCAGCAGTATTATATAACGACATATACGCCGTCGGGAGCACATTCCCCGGATCCGCGCGCTCAATCCCCCGCGCCATCTGCACAGCCCATTCCATTGCTTCCGCGCTGAGCGTCTCCTCCACCGCGTACCCCAAAATCTCAAGCATGTAGTGCGGCTCTCTTGCCGCGAAGACATTAGGGTGGTCTTGTGTCGAGGCCGACGAGCCCCGCAGCTGATGTATGGAGAGCATTGTGCCCGGGTCGGACGGCATCGTCGCGAGATGCTGCCCGATAGTCTCCGCCACGTCGGGGGTGATGCTGCGGATGCTGTGCGTGCTGGGGCTGCCGTAGGCGGAACTTGGGACTACGGCGTCGATGGAGGCGAGTAAGGACGGGATGGTGGTTTCGGCGACGGTGTTGGCGAGAGTGGGGGCGAGGGCGGCGATTTTGGCGGCCCAGGCGTGGCCGGTAGCTATATCAGGGCTGCTCCAGACGAAGGTGGCGGTGAGGAGGCAGCCTGTGGAGGGGCTGTTGAAGACGATTTGTTGGATGGAGAGTTCTGGGGGGAGGGGGTCTGAGTCGAGGAGGGCGCGGTAGGCGGTATTGAAGTCGATGAAGGTTTTGGTGATGTCGGTTGAGTCGTAGAGGATGGCGCCGGCTAGCAGCTGGGTGGGGTGTTAGCTTTGGCTTGGGGTCCAAGGGGATGGTTCTTACGGTGGTGAGTGGGTAGACTTTGATGGTGAGGTCGATGATCACACCGAATAGACCCCCGGCGCCGCGGATGCCCTGGAGAAGGGCCTCGTCGGCGGCGATGATCTCGCCGTCCGGGTTGATGACGGTCGCGCCGAGGATCTGGTCTGCGCCCAGACCCCAGTGCGAGGAGAAGGGCCCGTACCCGCCGTAGATGGCCCAGCCGACATAGCCTACGGAAGGGATAGTTCCTGTCGGAGTGGCTAGCCCCTCTGCCCAGAGCCTGCTGGCGAGCTCTCCCTGTAAGATGCCGCCCTGGACGATGGCGGACTTGCGATCGGGTGCGATAGTGATGGCGTTCAGAGCTTGCAGGTCAATGAGCAGAGCGCCGTCGACAATGGACCGGCCTTCCAGGTTGTGGCCGCCCGAGCGGAGTGTGAAGGGCAGAGACTGGGATCTGGCGAATCTGATCAGGGAGGCCACGTCAGAAGGGGACTGCGGCTGGACGATGGCCAGCGGGTTGTCGCGACGGGAGCTGTTCCAGACCTTACGAGCGGATGGATACTCGTGAGAGGAGGGTGGGATATATTTGATAGTGGGATGCGCCTGGAGGAAGGACTCCAGGGCGGTTAACTGGGTCGTGTCTGCCATGATGTGATGCGTGGATGGGTTAGCACAAAGCCACGGAAAGAGCAGCTAATTTATATGGGCTGTAAGCATGAAGTCATGTTGCTGCCACCCCTCTATCTGACATGCACGACCACAGCCGTGGTCTGCTGGATGTGTCCAAGATCCGGGGACGGCTTCAGCAGAGCACCCACCACTCTCTGTAGCTGTAGATGATAGGATAAGTCCGCTTCAATCGTGCCAATCCTTCAGCCTCCTGGCCACCAACATGCTATTCCTCGTCTAATTGGCTTCAGCCATGGCTCCCAGTGTCTAACTTTTTCTCACCGTAAGCACTAACCCCACAGTGGACAGCAGCATATACATAGATAAAAATGACGATCTCAGCGCTCAAGACAAGATTCTTATCGTTGGAACATGAAGCCCATACTCCCAGCTGGAGGAGAAAGAGCTGAGCACCCAAGGAATGCGACGAGCTATGGCACTTGGCTCGTTCCAGAAGTTGAGGTATATTCAATCGTATCGCGCGACGCAGAGAGCAGGTTTTACACGCATAGAAGATTCTTACATACTATGGATCCGACAAGTAAGAAGTTGTGTGTGGGACTAGCTTGGTATATGGAGAATAGAGACTAGTATTTGTCCTTACCTTACTCCTGCGAGGTTGTAGAAATAAGTCATGAGCATCAGGGCCGAAATCATGAGGTCAACTACTCATCATATGTTTCATATAGCATAAAATGGAACACGTTATTATCTTAAGGCAAGGTGTCCGAGTGGTCTAAGGAGCACGGTTCAGGAACTGGACCAATAAACTGATTCATCAGTTTCCGTGTCTCGAAAGGGGCGTGGGTTCGAATCCCACCCTTGTCATATTCTTTTTTTATGTCGCTTTGAGCTATCTCTCTCTATATATATATATATTCTTTTTATTGACGCCGTGACAATTGCAGAAAAATATGGTAGCTTTCTGTGGAAGCGAACAGGCTCTCCAAAGACAACAGGTTTGTGAGAGGATAGTATGATGATGGATTGATTATATTAATATAGAATATCAAAGCAAACTGTCCAACATAAACCAAGCAAATAACAATGCCATGGGATCGCCCAAACTTTTGAAGGAAACATCAATCTATGGTATCAAGATGTCAATGGGTATATCATACAAGCAATCAAAAACGCCATGCGATTAGTAATGTCATCATATCACTCCTTTTTAATCATCAACCAGCAGCAACTCGCCGCGGTTGCTCGTTCGCCAGCAACGGCGCCAGGATGGCGGAATACTCCGGTGGAGGCGCGATGGGGTTCGACTGTGCTAGGGGTAACGACTCGCAGGAGGAGATGGACGGGGGCGCAACGCTGCGAGGGCTGAAGAACTCGGCGTCCACCTCCTCCAGGGTGATCTCGTGGACCCCGTACTTAGGGCGCGCATCTGCCTTGGGCTGGCAGGTGAGCTGAAGTGGAACGCGAAGGGAGGCGGTGGGGGTCAGGATGTTGGCGTTCGGAGTGTGGTACGAGATGCTCAGGTCGAGGGCGTACATTCGGGAAATGAGGCAGGAGTGGAAGGTTGGAACAAAGGCCTTGGACGCGGGAAGGGAGACGGGCACCACCACCGAGGCGGTATAGTAGGTGCTCCCCGAGAAGGAGGCAGAGGGTCCCGTCAGCGACTCAGACGAGGAGGTAGACTCCACTGAGTCCCGGCGGACCGGGCTCGAAGCCGAGTGCTTAGTCCACTGGGCGGAGGCGACGCAGAGGGTCGACAGGGGCACGGTCTCGGTGTAGACACTCTTCGCGGCCTGCGCCCACATGGTCGCCGACAGGGCGGACGGATAGTCTTCCCAAGGGACAGCGCCGTAGAATGTCGATACGCGCAGTCTACTCCAGACGCTGCCGAGCCGGGGCGGAGCTTCGTTGCCGGCGGGATCGAAGCGCAGGTGGATGGTTGCCACGGTCCCGACGGAGTCCTTGGTCTCGCACTGGGGCGGAGTCAGCTGAACTGGTTTGGGCTGCGCGGCAGCCACAACCAAGCGGCCCAGCTTGCCGCGCATGAGTCCGCGCTTGACGTCCTTCTCCTTGCGGGTGCGGTAGCCGTCCTCGCCCTCGGAAACGTTGAGTGGCGGTTCCTCGTCGACGATAGGGATGATGCGCACTTTCTTTCCCGCCGAGGCGAGGTCCTTGCGCGCGCCATGCACGACAACCCGGATCATGTACGAGATCTGGCACATCTCGGGCACCATGTCGTCTAGCAATGACTTTCCGTTGCTGGCGAGCATGGGGTCCCCCAAGGTGGGGGGCAGCAATGTGTGGGACCGCTCCACATGGACGTTGGTCTTGAAGTGGGTGCAGACATGGGGGAGCAGTCGATCGGGGACGACAAAGGTGAAGGGGAACTGGTAGGAGCGTCCACTCTCAAGAATGCGGGGAGTTGGGTATGCGGCGTCATCAATGGGCTGGCGCAGCTTGAGGAATGTCTGATAAGCCCCTGTGCGGCCGGGGTAGGCTGCCCGTTCGACCGCCGTTCTTGCTGTTCCTATTCTCGTCTGTGAGCATGCATTGTAACCCTGGCACCTGACGGGGGAAGTCGCACCTTCGAAAGTGATCTCGACGTCCTCAAAGCGCGTGTCATGGTCTACTTTGATGGTCACGGTTCCTTCGATGTGGTCCTTGGTAGTATACGAGCTAACCAGCCCCTCGGTCTGGTTGGCAAGGTCGATTTGGACCTTGGGACGAGAGCGTCCGGTCAGCGACTCCAGGGAACTAGATCCCCGAGTGATAATCGAAGCTGCCATTGAGAGAGCTGATCAATCGATTAAGAGGTCGACGTATAGAGACGCAGCGCCTCGGCGCAGTTCGATCCGTTTGTATATGGAAGAAAAGTGCAGACGCAGCAGTCAAGGGACCACGCAAGTTATATTTACTCCGATCAAAAATAATAAGAAAGGAAAGCGACGGAAATTGCCGCGGAAGCTATGACTGGAGAATCTAGGGATGGGGTGACGGGAGTATTGCTGTTGGGTAATGGAAAAGAGCAGCAGTGGAGCCCTGAGGGTCTGTGATAGTTCTATAAGAGTAGTATAAAAACTAGACGAGATGGAACTACAAGGGGGAGCAAGGTTGTATGTTTATAAAGGCAGGAGAAACCCCCATCAGTATGGTCAAACTGACAGCAGCATGGATTGCTAAGCATCGTTGAAAGTTCATGAGTCACTTGCATCAAGAAAGTTCAAATTCCATCCTAGATTGGAGGTGAGGAAAGTATGGAAAAGCAGCAATACGGGGAAACGATCAGCCACGGATTGCGACATCTGGACTGACCGACTCAATAGCAGGGATGGATCATGAGAACATCGGCCAGAGAGAGCCACAGAGCACGTGGGGTCTCAGGACAACTTCCCGATTGATGGATGGCCGATGAGATAGTACCAAACTATACTTGATCATGGTGATGGATCATGGAGAGAGTCAGGTAAGGTAGAAGCTGGGAGCAAAAGAAGCATTACCCACCTGCGATGGGAGGCAGCCCTGATTGGCCAGTTTGAGGAAATGACTAATGTTCAGTCTGCGCGCCCTTGCAATGACATCCCTCTGCTCGTGTTCGTTTCCTTTAGAGATACACTGAGAATACTGTAGGAAAAGCTAAGAGACAGTAGATTACAAATTATCAGAACAGAATGACGACACCAGAAGAAGAAGAGAATCAATAGAACGGTGATCAACCTAGTCTGTTCAGCACAGTACTACATGATGATCACGCAACAATGATTGTCTTCCATTATTGCTTCACTATTTGCTTCACATCCACATGATTTTCCTAAGTTTTCAATAGGATTGTAATGAGGACCTTGATACTAGTATCAAATACAATACCGGAAATATTCCTGCTTGATCATTCACGCCTTTCATCGACATCATGACTCCTCGGCACGCCTGTGGCTGCAGTGCACGCCCTTTGATGCGCCTTCCCGACTAGCTTGGCACACGACACCGGCTAAAACAAAAAAAAGTCAAATCTGCCTTGACATTGATTTTCGTTTCCCGCCTGATAATAACATGAAAATATTTGATAACTTGGGATCAATTCCAGACTGCGTTTTCGCAATTGAACTGTTTTACCTCTTATCTACTATGATCAAAGACGAGGATAACCGAGCGAGATTCTAGAATTGGCTCTATGGAGCCACTCCAGTTCTATCCGCTCTTAGCCGAAGTATAGACCACCGACAGTGTCTCCGATTAAGCAGCTGCATATAAAAGTCTGAGACTAGACAGTTTCCCGATCACGCCAGGTGCCGACTTCCAGCCCGGCGGAGTTGGGTCCCGTCTCCCCACGCCTTTCCGTCCGATGGATCCCCCGAGGCAGGGTTTGGAAGGACGACAAACTGGAAAAATAAAATTCAATGCCCCTGATGAGCGGCCATCAATCGATATCGACCTGCGGTCCTCACCCGCATCTTTTTCCCATACATCACCATCGGGATGATGGTCATGGTGATGGCCAGACCGAGAAAGCCGCAGGCGATGAACATGTTGGTCAGTCCGCTCCGCTGCATCCAAGGCGAGATAGCAAAGGGAACTCCAATGCTGATGGCGTTGCGTAGAAACGCAACGCCTGTGAATGCATCTCCGGTGATCTAGCACCGACCCCTTCGTCAGAATAACCCATGCAGGAGCAGTGAATGAAAAGGGTTGGGCATCGTACATCAACATAGCTGTCAATCACCAGCGTCAAAGCTGCATCGCCAATACTGCCCAGTCCAAAACCAAACAGTGCGCCGCCGATGCTCGGCCAGATCCAGTGCATGCCCTGATGAGAATCAGTTGTCGGTCAGGCAGAAGACAGTCGTCGGAACGCTTACCCTGGCAACTGTGGCCCCAAACATGATTGGGCCCCCACAAAAGGCCAAAGCAGGAAGATGAAGAATGTATAGACGCATCTCCGGCTCGTAGTAGCCCTTATTACGCCGTGCAAAGAACAAGATCGACCGATCTCCAAAAAATCCCCCGTAGAACAACCCAATCAAGTTGCCAACGAACGGGCCGATACTCATAAATCCAACCTGCTGCGCAGTGAACAAGTAAGGAGGCATGGGAAACACCAAAGAGATCACACTCGCCATGATGGTTAGCAACGCTATGCCGCAGGCATACTGCACGGCGCAGAACAGGACGGCAGGGAAGGTGGTTAGCACGATGAACGGACGATAAAAGTACGACCAGATCGGCTCCGGGGTGTAGGTCCACAGACTGAGCCTCTGTCTCCAGGTCTTCATGGGAATGGTGTGATCGAGTTCATGGTCCCCTGCCGTATTCGTCTGCACCCTACTCGCAGGACATTCGAGATCGGACTTGCGATCCGCCTTGAAAATGTCCATGGAAACCTGCTGAGCATCCCCAGCAGGTCCCGCGGACGCGCTCACGCCTTCAATGACCTTGGAGTATTTGGTCTCCTCGTAGAGAAACATGAACAAAACGAAGAGAATCACATTGCAGATGCCCATTGTCCGATAGCATGCCCGCCAGCCTTGTCGTATTGCTTGAGTCCCAGCCGCCATGGGAGAGAGGAAGCTCTGTTATGGCAAAAATGAGCGTGGCTGCGATCTGCGACGCGGGTGGTTTAACTTACCCCAATCATCACCATAGTCATGTACAGAGCATTCATTCCTCCGCGATGATGTACGAAGAAGAGATCGGCGATCTAGAAGCATGAGCTCCGAAACACTCAACCGGCAGGAAACATACCGTGATCTGAACAATTGACTCATTTGTCGCCCCGGCGAGTCCCTGAAGCAAGTTGGCGATATACAGCTCCGTGAGGCTCTCCAATCTTGATATCTAGAAAGAGGTCACCAGCATCAACGCGGTCGAAACCAGATACACAGGTCTCCGTCCGAATTTCTTCGCCAGCGGAATGAATACCACACATCCCATTGAAAGTCCGACAAAATTAACCGACATGGCCCAGTTGAGCTGCGTGTAAGTTACTTGCAGGTCAGGGACCATCAACTGCCAAAAGATGGCCTGAATCGTGAGTCTGGAATGCATTGGTGACCGCATCAGCTTGGATCTAGTTTTATCAACAAGGGGAGGCTTACGCGGTGAATATCAGCGCTGTCACCGCCAGCACCAGAGTAAAGTTGCATGCCTTCCGTGCTGTACTCCAGTTCTAACGCTACAGTTAATCGCTGTTGTAGAAAGGCCCAAATGACGCACCAATGGCTCGTTGGGATCCCTCGTTGGCACCGGACTGAGTAGGATCCGACGTTGTCCATGATTCTCTGCGTCATCTTCTGTACCTCAATTAGACTCGACGATACAGCAAAGTGACATGAGTATCTACCCCTGATCAAAAGAAAAGTCCCAGGAGGAAGGTCACCTTCCTCCTGGCGAAGGCTTGGTCGTTCATCGCATTGACTGTTTGCCATCAATGCTGGATGGTATCGATATAGACAAAGATAAAGGAAAACTTTAGTAGATTTTCCCCTCTGTTCGTCAAAGTCGAGCCTGTTTGAATCTGTTGGTAAAGCATTGCTTCCTATCCAGTGGGCAACCAATGCTTGATAAATGAATTCAAAGATGCTGCCTATCTCTGCGCTCGCAAGCCTAGCAAACAACTGGCGCACGTATTCCAATAAGACTCTTCAGCCAAATGTCAGGAAGCAAATCCAAACATCGCCAAGATGCGGGGAATGCATGGATTCAGATAAGAAACAAGCTAAACAAAACCGAGATGAGTCCCAATGAAGGCATAATGCTCTCGGGGGGGAAGACGTTAAAGGTTCATTCGAGAGTTCGGTTACCGTCTCGGCAAAAGGGGGTCGACCTGCCGTAAAGGGATATTCGGCCTCATGCATAGTCTGCACTTGTACTTTCTAAATTACTTGATTCGTTTGAAATGCCGAATGACCTCCCCAAACGAAACGCGATGATCTCGTTTGGATTGCTTCATGGAAGTAAATCCAACAAGGCAGGTCGAGGCACTCAATCTCGCCTTCAGGAAACAGCGCCAAAATGGAATTTATGCCTCGTGAAAATCGAGCTGTCCTATATTTCCTATACTGTAGAAGCAAGAGCTGAGGCAAATGGAAGCTCCTCGACTCCTTGACAGACCCCCCAATTCCCAAGGATACGTCCGCCAGCCCCAAGTTGGAGCTCTTTGGCGTCTACAATGGTACAGTTGATTCCCGACCTGATGGCAAACAGCACACTGAGTGTAACTTATTCGATGCAGATCAACGATCAGTCTTCGCTGCGGCCAATGCAGTACTCTGTCCTTCGCCCACGATCCTGAAATTGTCTCATGGACACGAGAAACATCCAGATGACAGTATCACCGCAGTATCGATTGAAGAAACTGTGTTACCTGGAGGCGATCGCCGTTCATCCCTCCCTCCAAGTACGGCCTCGGAAAGAAGGTCACGGCTGGGTCTTAGACTATGTCAGGAGCGAGCCCATTATACTCGAATGTACGAGCGATAGCAACCTCACATTCTATAAGTGTCCCGGATTTGAAGTCGAAGAGGTCGAGTTAGTCGAAGATGACGAAGCAGTAGGATTGTGGTTTATGTTGCGGCAAATAGTGCAGCCACAACCCGCACACCGAGCATTTGGACAAAATATATATCCACTTCTCAGATAAGTCCCAGCTCTACTCCTCGTGCCTGCGCAAGGTCGTGGATGCTGACGGTTCCGCTCCTGTGACGCCAGTATTCTTCAAGTAATTCCAACTCAAGTTGGCACTGCTTTCTCCAAGTGGGCTCATTCGAGCTCCAAAGTAAAGTCCTCCGTACAAACTGCTTCAATGCTGCATCATCATTCATAACGTCAGTCTGTAAAGCGGCAATAAAAGTCGGGTGGGAAAGGGCATTCATGGCCAACGTGTCCCTTCTGTCTTGTCCTCCTGATGCTCGGTGAATAGCGTCAACGCAGCTGAGTAATCGGGAAACAGCCACAGCAGTTGAAGGAAGCGTCCGATGTGGTTGCTTTGTCCCATCCAGGGGTTGTAATCTTCCCTCTCCCGAGCTCGATGGTGAGCATAGTTGGCTATCGCGGACGGCCAGAATTCCCGCTAATCGATATGCTTCCCAGAGCTGACATTGGAGAAAGCTTCCCTGGGCACCAGGCCAGTTCCAGAAGTCCTCCTCTGTCGCACCACCCTCGCCAATGCAGGAGAAGATGTCGATCAAGGATTTTGGCAAGCCGCTCACGACCTCAACTTCATCCCGTCCTGATAATCCTTTCGAGGAGACCCGGTTACGACAATGCCGTCTCCAGAAACCTAGATGCGGGTGCTGGCGTCCGATAGAGAAAGTAGGGAGGTCCATAATTCCCATGACCTCGAAAAGATGTGCGCGAAACGGAGTCTTTTCATCCCGAGCATTGTCAACGTCGTCCAACTGGAGGATGCCGTGCATCCCTCGTAGATGCATTGTCCACGGAATTCCGTGCATTGTCTACCTTCATGAGCGACTTATATCAAGGGAAGTTAAGGATCTGTAAACTTACTCCAATGGTGCATAAGAGGAGACCAGCAGTCACGGTGCCGTCTTCCAGGTATGTTTCGCTTCTGACGAGCTCATTGCGAAATTTATTCAACCCCGCGTCAAGGTACTCGAAAAAACGCGAATCCAGCTCCGTGGTCAATGAGGCTTGTAGCGTGATGCAAATGAGGTATAGAGCTTCTGATTGCTGGCACAGCCTTGGAAGATGTGTTCTAAAGAGGTTACTCTCATCATGAACTGTCGTCGAGTGCAAAATGTTGATTCCCGACGAGAGAACTGTTTCTATCATCAGTAACGCATAGCGGAAGGGATCAAAGGAGTTGCCCTCACATCCTTGAAATAGTTGCTCGTCATCAGATCTCTTACCAGGGATCAGCGAGGAAGGTGGCACCTTACATGAATCAGAATCTATCATGAGGGTTAAAGATACACATGCTGAGAAGGGAAAGAAAATCAATTACCTTTTGCACTATCATCCGTAAGTAAGGGAGAAGCTTCTTTAGGGCAGCTTGCTAGTATCGCAAATTGTCGTCGTCTTTCTCGACTTCGATCTCGCCGTCGGCCCTTGGCTCGAGCTGGTACGGAGGATTCTACTGGCGTATCTGCGCCGGTGAAACGGCCTCGCGATGCAATGCCCGTTCCCCAGCGCAGCCGTACCTCATAGCCCTCGCATACGAGCCCTCGCTCGTTGCAAGCATGACATGTAGGGCGGGCCCGATCACATTTGCGACGATTAGCTTTGCATGTCCAACTGCAGGGCCAACAAGATTAGTTTGCTTTGATGCGACATCGGGGATGTAAACTTTCTCACCATCCGTGATGAGTCCGGCGATTTGGCGTCGACATGCCTGTTATGGGTCGTGACTCGTGAGTGTGAAGGGTGCATAGGTGCTGAACGCTCGTCCCCCACAGTAGCTTAAAAAGCCGTTGATCGAAATGCGGGGAGGATAAAGCCCAAGGGTCGACCTGCCGTTTTGAGAATAGGTCCAAACAGACCCACGGCTCAGGTCTATAGAACTATCTTCACAAAGTATCAGGACTCGATAAGAGCGTTGCTCGTTCGGACGATGGGATTTGTTGGAGCTTACTCACAATCCACCCGTCTGGCATACATACCATATTGCAAAGACCTTGCAGGGTCTTTAGAACGCTTCGAAACGACCATGCATAAACGGTTCAGATGGTCTTGCACGTATGTTTTTAAGCGAAACAAGCTTGCAAAGATGTCATTCCAGACCCCCCTGTCCAGATGCACGTGTTATTCCTCTCGTGGGAAACTGGGGGAATTCCAATATACGAATGGTGTTCAGCAGGACCGTGGTATTCCGTACTCCAGTCTGCCCAAGCGATGGACTAGATCCACTGTGAAAACCTCTAAGGAGCGCCATAATTATAATGGGACGAAGTTAGGGTTGGTAGACTTTTTTGTATTTGTGATGCTGTTGCCAACACAGCAAGAAGTGAAGAAGAAGATGAGAAAGTCCGATCGTACGCGCAAATGCGGAGATTGCTCGCCATGGGAGATGGGAAGACCTGGAGACGATGGTTTACTGGGTGGATGCATTGGCAAATAAGAAAAAGAACATGGGAAAAGAAGCAAGTTGCCCATAAACAGACTGACTAGCTTAGAGCACATGACTGACAGTCACTACATTCTCAACTCTCTCTCTTCTGAAGACTCCCGTATCTTTCCACTACCTGATTAACTACAAGTAGGATGACATGCCATCGATATCACGAGGTAGAACAGATTTCTTGATCCTCTTCTCAGTCACCAGCATCTGCTCTGGAAACCAGGAGAGGTCTGCGGATTCTGTCTCTAGCAGTTCATCGTCATAAGCCAGTAACATCGTTCCCAGAGCTTTTCCGCACAGCCATGCATACACCATTCCCTCACCTGAGAATCCGGCAGAGACCCATTCAGCTACTTGGCCTTTCTCTTTCTGTTCTCTTTCAGTCAGAGCCACGGGAAGTTGCCCTACCCACGGGAAGCCGTCTGCGCTGAAACCCATATTCCCCGTCCACATCTTCTCCACACTGGGACCTGGAACGCTGCCCCAGTTCTCGCGACCAAAAATAGCGCTCAACGCCCCAGAGAGATGGATATCGGCGTACAGGCTCAGCTCCGAGTCGGTGGAGATGCCAAAGTCGCCAATACCACCGAGCTCGCCTTGAGCAAACCCGCCTCCGAACATCATCATCTCGCCTGCCTCGGACCGTGGTAACTGGGTTAGATAGTCGAATCCCCGGTCATAGTTGAAGATCCAAGAATGCTCGGTTCCCTGATTGCGGAACTCGCTTCCTGGTGTCTGCGCAGACATTTGCCCTCGGACTGGGTAAATACGGCCTCTCAATCCGGGAACAAGATGGCCGACGTGAGCGTTGGTACAGTGAACGACATGACGAGCGCGGATAGTGCCTCTGGTTGTTTCAATCGAATATCGCAACGGAGTCACCTCTCCAGGTGTAATATCACGGATAGCTGTCACCGGTGTATTGGATTCAATTAGCAGATCGTGGGGGAATTCGCTGCGCAAGTGAGCCAAAAGGCCAGTGATAAATCTGTAAGGCCAGATAGCACCAGCCGGACCAGCGACAATACCTCGAGCATGAGGGAGGCAAAATTCCTGCCATTTCAGCAAAAGCAAACTCAGACAAGCCTACCGAGTGAAAGAAAATCTGCAACTCACCTTTGGAATCTCATTTCTCTCATATGCTCTCCACTCGACGGTTTCATCAGGTAAACACTCTTTCAAACGTTGCAGGCGAGATGAAGCCCCCTGCCAGCCTCGCTCATCAAAATACACACATAGAAACTGAACCTTTCTCGCTTGAGTCTCCTCCGTCAGTCCATACTCATCAGCGGTCTTTAGGATCTCCTGCAGATGAGCCATTCGAAACCTCACGACTTTCTTGGCCGCTTCAAGGCCGAGCGATGCTTCGAGCTCTGCAAACTCTTCCGCTGTCTCAATGATATGGCCGCCATTGCGGCCAGTGGCACCACTACAGACATCGCGCGCTTCCAAGATAACAACAGCTGGTCGGGGTTTGGTGTCCTTCCCAGGCTTGCGGGACTTCAGCACAGTTCTTGCAATTGAGGTTCCAGTCACTCCAGAACCGGTGATGACTACTTCTGCCTCAGATGGCAGCTCAGTAGACTGCGCCTCGGCGATTTCGGGATGTGGAGTTCTGAGCCAGAAAGAAGAAGTCGGATGAGCTGACGGTAGACCGGGGTCGGAAAAAGCACGGTCGAGCGCCTGTTGCCGATCTTCAATCGGAATAGCAGGATTGGAGAGTATAGCTTGAGCGAACGCCATGATGAGAGCTGATATTGGGCAGTGCTAGGACGGAACTAGGTTGCAGCGGGAACACGCAGTTTATCAGGCTACCAGGTTGAAGTAGCTGCGATTCAGGTATGCAACTAGCGAGGGCAGTCCTATCAGGCCATTTCATGCCACTGCATGATCCAATCTCGGCGACTCGGACGTTCCAGCTAATCAGAACGGACGAGTTTTGAGTCTTTGTATGCCTCTGTACTAGAGCCGAGCATCCTGGCTGATATGCTTCATCAAGGGTCGACCTGCCTCCTAGGGCAGTAAGCTGTTGACCCCACATCATGTGGAGAATGGACCAGCATTTTCGGCAATCATCTCGGATTGAATATCGTCTGCCACAACTAGTCACTGAGGGTCGATTTGCTCTTCCACATAATGTCTCTTGCATTGGTGACCTTATGAACATCTAAGGTGTGATATTGCAGCTCGCTCTGAGGTGCTACTTGAAAGCTTGCTCCATGACGAGTCAGAACTGCAATCCGGACATCGTCCCAGAGCCAATGCCTCGGCTCTCACTTGACTACACTCTACCTCATCATGGGCGCCAAACTGCTAATTCTCTGCGTAATGCCTACTAGCTAATAGGCGACAAATGCGACGACAGGCCTGGAATTCCGCAATCGCCGTGGATGCATTGTCAAAGAAGAGATTCCAAGTCATCACACCCCGTTTCCAGGATGACAAGGGTCTTTGGGCCGCCAGCATTATAGATCAAGATATCCGATAGTATCGTTATCGTTCTATTTACATATATATCCACATAGTCATATCCTCAAGCTTGCCCCGTCTGCCTCACTTCAACTCAATCCCATTCTTCTGCCAAACCTGTGCATCGAACCCCTCCATCAACTCCCTATACTCCTCCCCAGCACCAACCCACCCCTTAATCCCACCCTGCAGCACCAAGCTCTCAATCGACTCATCTTTTTGGTCCTGAAGGTAATCCGCAAACCAATTCGCAGCTCGAGTGCCCCTCCCCGCCGAAGAGCCTATATCAGCATGAGCAATCAATCAATCTCCAAGAGTCAAGCACAGCCCTGCACATCCTGCAAAGGGCAAGCCACATACCGCAATACCAGATAATGTATTTCACGCCTCCCGCCCGGAGAAGATTATACACCGTCGGCAGAGAATAATACAAGCTCTGAGCGGGCAGGTTCAGCGACCCCTTGATCGTTCCTCCCTGGTGACAGATCAGTATAATTACGATTACTATCCCGGTGCCAGAGACGGCAAGCAACTCACTTCGTGGTCATTCCGGCGCAGATCAACAAGCACGTAGTCCTTTCCCGCCTGCTTGCCCTCGCGCATCCACTGGAGCATTTCTTCTCGGGAGATGCTGCGGGCGGTATTGCGGGGTGCTGGGAAGGCGGCATGCCAGGGTTGTTCGGCGGGTGGTTGAGCGGACATGATGTATGCTTTATCCTGTCGGATGGTGCTTGGATAACTGGTGATTTACTCGATTGGAAAGGAGAGGAGAGGATAACCAAGTATGGAACAGCTCAGGGCGCCCTGACTGATTGAAAAGGCATGGGAGTGAGTACGAGGGGCACCAGCCAATCAGCGTGCGCGAGCTACATTCATCTACTTTGCTACTTTGAGATTGCAGGATTCTACTGAAAAATCGTGGTATGTAAGAAGATACGCAAATATGGCTAGATGTTCATGGCATTGTGAATAAAAGCTACGAGACTGTCCCGACTGATAAATTACGATTGAATATCCGTGGTGCATAACGGATAAAACCGTACTCAAAGATCGTCGAGGGCAAAACCTCATTCTTGTCTCATACAGACCTGCACATGAGAGTGCAGGCTGCATCCAGCTCAAGATCAACCGAGAGAAGCAGAAGACCGAGCGAGGCAAGAGACATCGGCTTACAGATTGCATGACTGCGTGGGAACTGGGAGATTGATAGAAAATCTGTACATATGCGTATCTAGCATGATCGTCATTGGGTATCTATAGACCCTCGCACACAGACGCCGGAATTGCCACTAGAATTATTAGTACGCCACCCTCGTTCGCATATCCTATGTATATCGTTAGCGGCATCATCCCAGACATAACGTCGGAAAGGGGTCGACTCACCGAGATCTTCCGCTCAATCTCTCTGACGGAACGATCCAGTTCCGCTGCAATCATCATCTTCGTGTCATTAGGCAGTAAGAAATACATTTCGCACAAATCTCCATCAATCACACCCTTGACTGGTGCATAATAGCTGCGATAGATGAGATGATCTCGTCCGGCGAGGGGTGGGCACTGTGAGGCTAGTTGCATCTCTAGGTTCTGGAAAAAGTCCACATCCTCGCGGCTCACAAACGGCACAAGCATGCCAATTGTGCCCTGAAACCCGGTCCACACAAGGATATCCCGGCCACCTGCCACTAGTTGTGTTTTGTGCAAGCTGGTCGGGATATCCTGTGTGTAGGTGTGGATCATCAGATCCAGGCGATTCGGTGTGCCATGCAGATAGCCGCGCTCATGAATCAGGTGGGCTCCCGATCCATCCTCATCTGCCTCCTCCGAGACCTTCTTAGGACAGCGCACGAGCCAGAGGTTACCAAATTTGTCACCACCGGCAACGGTCTCGTAGTCTACCATGGTGGTGCTCGTCGTCCAGCGAGAGACGGAATCATCAACGAAAGGAATCAAGACGTTCTCCTGGTACTTGTACACGACATACGTCACGCTTTCGCGGACGTCGCTGACAATAATCCGGCTACCTTGTGTCTGAAGGCCAACAATTGTCTTTGACACCACGGGAGCCTGACATTTTCGGAGCAGCTGTTTCATTCCTAGGTCATAGACCCGAAGGGTAGAGCCGATGCCGGCAGCAAGACGTCCCTGGAATGCGAGGAGAGCAAGAGGTGGCTCTTCAACCTTCGTCTTGTGAATGAACTCCAGCTCCTTCCCATCTTCTTGGAATCTGTAAATGTGGATGAAGCCTCCCGCTGATGAGGGAGGGTTGACAATCATATCCTTGGCCGTTCCCACCACCAGGAAAGTTTCATCGTCCTGGCTAGAGAAGGGTACCGCTGCCATGCTGACGGCTGCCTCGTTCTCCTCGAGTTCGATCGTTGAAATCACCGCTTTGGCATCCAGGGGATCGACAATTTGAATGCAAGACGCCCAGTGACCCGTCGCCCGTGGATAGCCAAAATCTTCGGGCGGAAGATCATTTGTCTCGCCATTGCGCTCTTTGGAATCTTCAATCAACCTGGCTCTGGTAGACGGCGATAGAACATTGTTGTCCGACTCAATAACATAGAACAATGGCTGTTCTGGATGCTTAAGCATACGACGGGGCGTGTTTGAAAGAGGAATTGACTCCTGCAGCATGTTGTTGTCCAACTTCTCGATAGAGAAAATCCTGTCGTTGCGTGAACGAGTTAGTCAAATGCATCAAGCAAGACATTGTTTGACTTGGGATTGTGTATGTTGCAGTGATCTCAGTAGGAACAATTGGAGATATAAACTTTAAGAGATGATCCACATGAACTTTTCGGATTAAAGCTCTCATCATACGATCACGAAGGACAAGCAAGCAACAGAGTAGAGAGGGATGAACATACCGAAGATTCTGTGCCTGGATACCAACCATGCCTTCAACACACTGCTCACTGGAGAAATTCCAGCCCCATTCCAAGCCCACGTAATCCAACGGGGTGAGCATGAAACCTTTCGTCTGGGTGTCGGAGTAGCCCAGCCATGGTCGGGAGCTGAGCGCGAGGACAGCCGTCTGTCCTTTGACGGAAACACGAAATAGCTTGACTGGCTTGGCTCCCAGGAAACGGGTGCGAGTATCCGAAAGTTCGCCAGTCACCTCGTCGAGAACAGTCCGGAGGTAGACACCGGAGTAAAGGCCAATGTGCAAGTAGAGAGTCGTACCTCCCGAGCTTGAATCGGCCATTGACATGATGTTCAACGCTGATGGGGCCGACGTAAGAGCCTGAACGGACTTATTCTCCAAGGTCGAGTCTGGATCCAAGCTCAGAATGCGGACAGTAGAGTCGTCGCATCCGACGGCCAAGAAAGAACTTCTCACACGGCCTTCAGGCACCTCGCCTAAACTGAGGCATGTGACTGTACCCGACATCTGGCGTCTCTCGTCGTATTCAGCGAGTGTTCCATCGACATCCATCTCGAAGTACACGATTTCACCCGAACTGAGGGCAACCGCCACCTGACGCTCATTTGTCGCAGCCGCGACAATCGAACGATGTTGAGGAGCGGGCCACTCATTGACACGCCGATCTGCAAGGATATGGCGGATGCCCCTCGGGTGAACCTGAATCAGCGAATCCTCACCGAGCAGCTGAACAGCCAAAGTAGGTGCAGTTGAAAGGAAGCCGGTATCAGTAACTTCTTCGACTGTTTCGCCGATGCTGAGAACCAAAGTACCGTTCGCGAAAGAAAGAATAATGTAAGCGTCAAACTCATCAGCACGAGTCAACTTGGTAGTCCAAACAGCAGAAGGTACACTGGGGAGCTCCGATTCCACGATCTCAGAGACTTCCAGACCATGCTTGAGGGTCCTGAAGCTGCTCCGGGCGCCAGTACCGGACACAGTGTAAATTTGAGGAGCGTCGTCCTCGTTAAGATTCACAATCTTACTATCGATCAAAGGGTTGAGAGAGTTGAGTGTCTCAACAAGGTTGAGGTTCTCCGCTCCCCTCGGTCGGAAGAACACCGGCTCATAGGGAAGAGAGGGATCCGCAGGAAAGTTTTCACTGCTGTATTCAGTCTCTTCGTCGTCATCTCCCAGCTTCTCGAATTGGTAGAAGTGATGGTTTCCTGCTTCACTGGCAACGTAGAGGAAACCACTCTTTAGAATCAACAGATTGGATGCGACAGGGACTGTATCAAAGTATTTGATCTTCAACCTTTTAACCTCGCCAGTCAGTTGCCCGTTGTCATCCTCCACCATATCGATGGTAATCTTGAACAGGTCGCCATCCTCAGTCTGAAGAAGGAAGAAGAAAGCACCCCTCATCTTGTGCATGACGCCGGCGATGATGGAGCGCTTGCGATCGGGGTTTTCCGTTGCACCAATGCGTCGAGGGATCGGGACTCTGAATGCATCTTGGTTTGAGTGCCGGTAGGTAATGTTATCCTCTGCACATACCAAGACACCACTGGGACCATCGGCTCCTCCCGGCACCTGGAATAGCATAGCTGCGGTGCGGTCGACAGGATCTACCCACTTGCGAACAACATGGTTCAGACCGAGGTCAAGTTCATAATACACAAGCAGTTTTTCGGACTCTTCGTACGCTCGACCAGTTGGATCCTGATCCGACTCCGAATAGTCGACCTCGAGGGCCGCGAAGATGGGATTCTCGTAGCCAACGTCCAGAGCCGTCATCGCAAAGACCAGTGTCTGCGGCTTGTGGGCCTCCAGAGGGGACGAAATCGTCAGCTCGGCCTGCGAGTTCCGATTCAGAACATAAACGAGCTTATTCTTCTCCACAGAGGCAATCAAACAAGCTCTACCTTTTGGATCGACCGCAAGGTATTGACCAGGCACGACACGGCGAACGCCGGACTTGCCGAAGGTCTCAAGATGGATACGGTTGAACCGATTCTGGGAGGGAACGTATTCAATGATTGTGATACGTCCCGAGTCCGAACCAATGATTATATAATCTATATGCAATATTCTTTCAGCACAGTTCAGAAACAGCATGCAGTGTCAGCAACGCCGACCGGAGCACGTCCCGCTTCCAATAAGGTCGGCTCGGCAGATAGGGATCGTGCTGCCCGGGAAGCTTGACGAATCACTAAGTTGGTCCTGCGATCGGGGCAAGGAGGGAGAACGTCAAACATACCTTTATTGCTTCCGGCCAGCCGAAAGGCTGCCAGAGAACGGATGATACCGAAGACATCCTGGGAAAAGATTGGTGTAATCTTGCCCTGAGTTGGATCGGGACGGTGGATCGTGAGCTTCGACCCTGACGCAGTCACGATCTGCTGCTCCTTGGTTCCTGCAAACTGGCCCAGAATAGCTTGTGTGATCGCAGTCGGAGGCTGAATCGTCAGGGAATACATGAACATGTTCGAAGTGGTAGCCATAGTGAACGACTAGGCTTTTCCAAGCCTGAAGCGAGGGTTGAGGTTTGCTAGTGATTTACGACGCAATTGCAGTCAATTTTGACTTCAAAATAGAATCAATCCCATTGCTGCAGCTTGAGAAATTGAAAAAGAGGACTCTCAATTACCGAGTGTCCTCAGAGAAGGGATTGCAGCGGGGTTGGAAGTACTTGCACAAGAAGAGCGAGTATTGCCCAACTGTGTCCAGAGAAGCCAGAAATGAAAATTCAGCTCCGAAGGGAGAAAGAAGCTCCAGTCACGTGGATTTATGCTGTTTGTTCCCTCATGCACGTGACATATTGTTCAAGGTTCACGCTGGGATGAGCTCAGTGCATTGATTAAGAAAGGCGGTCGATGGGATTCTGCCTGCTTCCACCTTACCAACCACTTACAGCCTAGAGGGGCTCTCCCCATATCCAGCTTACAGAAAGGCAGCCGGCTCATCTGTCTCTCAATTTCATCATTTTACCTGTGTTGTCTCATATTCTCAGTCACACCTTGAATTCTACCAACTATCCATTTGCCTTGACTGTACTGTGATCTCTCTCTGCAGCACGTCAGCCTCTCATACTCCTTCCCGCACCTGAATTACGTATCATGGCCGACGATACCGCCACGACTGAAGATTCGCCCATCACCTTCACAATCAAATCCTCTAATGACGCCAAATATACCCTCACTCTTCCTCTTTCTACTCAAGTCTCGGAGTTGAAACAGAAGCTTTCATCTTCCGAATATGCCGATACTCCCGCTGAGCGTCAGCGTCTGATCTACTCTGGGAGAGTGCTCAAAGATAATGAGACTTTAGCCACTTACAAGATCAAAGATGGCCACACTGTCCATTTGGTAAAGAGCGCTGCTAGCAATCAGAGACAGGGTGGGGCTACGCAGAGTGCGGCTACATCTGCGGCTACTGGTACCTCGGCTGCTCCTGCAGCTGGTGCTGTGCCCACCAATCTTGCTGCCGGTACTGGTAACAATCCGCTCGCAGGCTTGACAGGTGCAAGATATGCTGGATTTGCGCAGCTTCCGGGCGCTGGTATGTTCGGTCCAGATGGCGGCGTAAGTGTTCCACTGTCGATTGAGAAGTTTTGCTTGCTTGCTGAGTTCAACGGCTGACTGATGCGTCTAGATGGGACCTCCTCCCGACGCCGAGAGCATGCTCAACATGCTTGAAAACCCTCAGTTTCAATCCACCATCAATGAAGCCCTGCAAAACCCAGCCATGATCGACATGATGATTCAACAAAATCCCATGTTGCGTGATATGGGTCCTGGAGTGCGACAAATGATGCAGAGCCCTGAATTTCGCCGCATGCTCACCGATCCCAATTCTATCCGTCATATGTTGCAGATGCAGAGGGCGTTTGGTGGCGGCGGATTGGGCGGAGGTAGTGCGTTCCCAGCCCCTGGGGTGACCAACACGACGCCCGAGGAGAGCAGAAACAACCAGAACAACAATGATGCGAATGCGGGTACAGCAGGTGCGCCTCCTTTCAACCCTTTCGCTCCTGCGCTAGGAGCCGGCAATCCTTTCGCTGCGCTTTTCGGTGGAAACCCACCAAATTTCGGCGCCAACCCGTCAAGTACCTCGACCGCTGCAGGTGGCGATCAATCCCAAGGCACGCAAGGAGCAACTGGCAGCGCCTCTGCTGGCAGTACAACTACCGGTGAGGGCCAGAACCAGCAGAATCTTCAGAATCCATTCAGTTTCTTGATGAACCCCGCCATGTTCGGAGCTACAGGTTCTCAGGCTGGACAGGCTGGACAGGCCGGCGTAAATCCTTTCAATCCGCAGCAGAACCCCTTCCTTCGAGATCCCGCGATGCTGTCGCAGATGATGCAGGCCATGGGAGCCCAAGGAGGTGCGACCGGTGCTAATCCTTTGGCGGCTCTGCTTGGAGGCGCCGGCCTTGGAAGCCCTCCGCCGCAGGACAATCGGCCGCCTGAAGAAAGATACGCTGACCAGCTTCGGCAACTCAACGATATGGGCTTCTTTGAGTTCGAAAGGAATGTTGAAGCTTTGCGACGCTCAGGTGGCAGCGTTCAGGGTGCTGTAGAGTATCTTCTGAGTCATCCTTCGTAGTCTTTGGGACTTCGGTGCGCAATTCTCTTCTCTTTTTCCTTCGTCCGGTCGGGTTCGTGGAGCATCGGCTGGACGTCTTTCATTTGCCAGCACAATGCGATCCTGTTGGCAGCTTCATCTTCTGTCTTCTTATTCTCGACAAAGTATCTTATGATTACCCCTCTGCATATCAGTTTCCCTGAATGTGAAATAGCCTGGTAAGCGACCGTTTGGACAGCTTAGTGTAACTTTTCAACTTCAGTCCCCAGATAAGCCGGTAGACACGATAGATTTCCTGATTTGTTTGTGTATGGTCATAATCTCTCATGCAAGTTGTTGAATATAAATTTTGAAGCAAGCTTGGTCAAGGTCCCCCATATCGCAATGAATTTCAAGACGGGAACATGTGTATACATATTGTGCATGGTTTATGCGTAAGTTGATGGGTATCCACTTGAAGAATGGAAGCTAAGCCTATTCCGGATGCCCCGATTGTCCCTTTACAATGATGTTCTGGCCTTTATCTGTAGTTAGCTTTGTTATTGTTGCTTTCTCTCCAACAATCGAGTCATCCCTTCCCCGTCCTCATGCTCGATCTTTCTTTCACAAGGCGTTATCTGCCGTTCCTTTCGTTATAATAAGCTGGACTGTGAAATCGCGCAATTCCCGTCGCTACTCGGCAGCATTCCGACAATCCGGTGCCATCTCTCACATTGACAATCATCTTCTTCTTCCCATCATCCATATTTCCGTTTTCCTTTGCGATACTTTGCGGTACTCCCATCAGAGACTGCACATATTGATACAGAACATATACTGTTTAATCTGTCTTGGACAAAGCTTGTTGCTGGATTCGGAGTGCGTCAAGGGCGGCCGGCTTGCCCACCTGCACTTGTCGACTAGCGGACTTGTCCCTCACGACCGATATCATTCAACCGATTACTTGTGCGTAATTGTGTGATATCTAGCTGTGGACTTTGCTTTGGAGAGAGTCTTTTTGCCGCTGCATAGATGATGAAGCTTCGATCGGTGTTATGTCCTCGCCAATGGACAATATGGCTGTTATTCGTCTCCCACGCTTGCGCGTTCTACATACCAGGTAGGCCTGCCGTTGACAAAAGTTTCTTTGTACATGAACTTACGTCCCATCTCACTCCGTAGGTTACTCTGTCACGCGCTATAACGACGACGAACCCATTCCCCTCCTCGTCAACAAGATCTTCTCGGACCACACGCAGCTACAGTATGCCTACTTTGACCTTCCGTTCGTGTGTCCGCCAAGTGGGAAGAGTCACGGTGGCTCGCCATTCGGCTCCGGAAAGAGTGTCTCGCTCAACCTGGGAGAGATCCTCCGCGGCGATCGCATCATGACCTCGGATTTCGAGCTTCATATGGGCAGGAATGTGGAATGCCAGAAACTCTGTACGGTGGAAGTGGGCCGGAAGGACGTAAAATGGGGCCGGCAACTGATCAGGGAAGGATATGTGGCTGAATGGATTGCGGACAATTTGCCTGGAGCAACGAGTTTCGTCACGGTTGACCGTAGCCGCAAATACTATGCCACCGGATTCAAGATTGGGGGCCTGGACTTTTCACCCGGCACCGGCAAGCCACGTTATTTCATCAACAATCATTTCAATATAGTCATCCGCTGGCGGAGTGCTCCGGAAGGAGGAAAGGTGGTGGTCGGGTTTGAGATCTATCCGAAGAGCATCACGGCCAGCGATTATAAGGAAGACGGGTGTCCTAAACAAGTGCATGGCAAACATGAGGGTCTGGAACTATACATTCCTCCTAATCTGTCGAGGCTGAAGGAGATGTATCCCGAATCCTCGTATCTTCCCAAGGAGGATGATGAGATAGACGATGGTGCTACGCTGAAGATCCCATACAGTTACTCGGTCTACTTTAAAGAAGAGCCTGGTATCGAGTGGTCGAATCGGTGGGACCTTTACTTCAGTAATCAAGGCGACAGTTCGGTGACACATTGGCTGGCGGTTCTGAACTCTTTGATCATATCGGGTGTGCTCGGTGTGGCGGTCTATGTGATCTGGGGTCGGACGGTGCAAGGAGATATCAAGGGACGCGGAGACGGTGCTATGGAGGACGGAAAGATCAAATTACGCTCCAAGTCGGCCGAGAAGAACGGCGAAGGCCTTCTGGATCAAGGCATGGATGTGGAGCGGGATGCCGACGGATCGTCTGATGACGAAGCTCTGGATGATGTGAGCGGGTGGAAGCTCCTCCATGGAGACGTTTTCCGGGTGCCCGAGTATAGCGGTCTGCTAGCGCCATTGGTGGGCTCAGGCATGCAGTTCTTCTTCATGTTTTCTGGGCTGTTGATCCTCAGTTGCTTGGGTATCTTAAATCCCAGTTTCCGAGGTGGATTTGTCAGTGTGGGCATGGGGTTGTTCATCTTTGCAGGCCTTTTCTCCGGATATTTCTCTGGGAGGTTGTACAAGACTTTTGGAGGTGTCCATTGGCGAAAGAATACCCTCATCGTGAGTTGACCTGCTGTTTCCTTCTTACTCCGACTGACAATCCGCCTAGACAGCTCTTTTCTTTCCCGGATTGATCTTTTGCCTCATCTTCATCCTGAATCTTTTTGTCTGGGCACAAGCGTCGAGTACGGCCATTCCTTTTGGCACATTGGTCGGTCTCCTTGCGTTATGGCTTCTCATTCAAGTTCCTCTGGTATACCTTGGCAGCTGGTACGGCTTCGTGCGAGCGAAACCGTGGGAACATCCGACCAAGACGAACTCGATCGCGCGCCAGATTCCGCCTCAACCGTGGTACTTGCATAGCATTCAGGGGGCTGCCCTCACCGGGTTACCTCCATTTGCTGTTCTGTTCATTGAACTACTCTTCGTGTTCAAGAACTTGTGGCAGGACAAGAGTGGCTATTACTATGTTTTCGGCTTCCTGAGCGCTGTATCGACGATTGTCATTATCACAGTGAGCGAAGTGACCATCATCGCAACGCACAGCCAGCTCTGTGCTGAGGTAGGTAGCTCCCCCTTATTTTGTGTATCATGAAGGCTAACCGCAGTAGAATTATCACTGGTGGTGGCAGAGCTTCCTGACTGGTGGAAGCAGCGCCTTCTGGGTGTTTGCTTACTGCATTTGGTACTATTTCTTCCACCTCCACATCACAGGCTTCGTATCAAGTCTGCTCTTCTTCAGCTACAGCTTCCTGGCTTGTGCGGTGTACGGCTTACTGACGGGGACCGTCGGATTCCTGACGGCATATACCTTCATCCGGCGTATCTACAGGTATGATGGCCCCTTCGAGTAGTATTAGAATGGGCTGACCGCGATACAGTTCGATCAAGATCGATTGATTTGACATTATATAGTCTATAGTCATTCTGCAGGCGCTTCCTTGCAGAAATAAGCTTGTAACATGTTACACTGCGCCCTTGATTTCTTTGAACTGAATTGATAAGTATGTTTTGAGATTAGCGTTCAATTGCATGCAAAGCCCAATATCAGCTCTGCTGGCATTAACAAATACAGACATATGTTTCTTTTCTTCACGGATCGTAGCGTCGTCTCAAGTCGGGTACTTGTTAGCTGTTTCTCTTGGTATTTGTTCACTATAATGAGGCTTAGACGTATGTAGATCATTCATGAGAGCTAGATCGAGGCCCCCATCGGTCTTGCTGGTTAGCGATCCCTCAATTGACCATCTGTTCATTTCGCAAGGGGTTACGCCTCGGCATAGCCATTCAGTCATCGGACCGTCTTCTTGCTGTGGTACAAACACCAATCTAATCCATATCCCTTGCGTTGCAGCTCAGCATGACAAGTCCTATTCAGATGCAGGCCAAATTCATCACTGCAGTACGGAATAGAAACCTAGTTCTGTAGCCCTATGCCAAGACCTCAAGGTTGCACAGCAAGCATTCCGCTCATCTTGGCGGAACGAAAGTACTGCCCTCACACCAAGCTTAAAGGTTGCCTAGCAGTAGAAGTACTCTAGAGGTAATAGACTGGAGAACAGGCTACAACAATATGAATCACGCTGAGGGATTGCGTACATCAGCTATCAGTGTCAACACACTAGGGAAGGTGTCGCTTGCACCCCGTAGTCCGATGGTCCATGAAAACGGAACGGACTACGTCAGCCAAACGCTCCTCGATTGCGTGCTCAGCTGAGAAGATTTGCTCATACGGAGTCGCCATTTTCCCAAGGCCAAGAGATGATGGGCACGTTCTCACCTGCAAGGAAAGTATTTGCTACCATTACCTTAAGAGTTGGCTGCGGGTCTTGATCTATGTCATACCCCATACTCGCGTACTGTGGTAGTTTTTTGTTTTAACTCTGCAAAGAATTCGTACTATTGTCTCCGCAAAAGCAAGTTCATTCCGTAGATCTTCCAGAAACCTTGCGTATCTGTGAAACGGGCGATCTTCAGGAGAAGCGCGGAGAGGCGCGTGTGATAGGACGAGGGGTCGATGATGCCATCGTCGCCCCGGATGGGGAATTTTGTCGGGACCCCAGACTGGGATGGTACGTAAGGCTGCTGGGTGTACTGTTAGATTGATTGCGCGATGGAGGTGAGACCGAATTGGCTACTGGGATGTAAGCTTGCGCGTTTGGCCTTGCTTGCCACTGTCTACCATAATGTCTACTATCTAGTTTGTCTTGTCAGTCGATCATTTATGTCCCTAGAGACCTTGGTAGAAGCGTATTAATTGTGTATCAGTGCAATACAACTGGTAACAAAGTTATCAGCTGACCTCCGAATTGAGAAGCGCTGCTCGTGTGATAAGCATGTGGGGCTGTCGGGATCCGGCAATCACTACATCACGCGACCAATAATGTTTCGCCTCTTATTTAGCCTTGAAAGACAAATAGCCGCTATACCAATCTGGGTTAATTCCCTTGAAGGCGGCTCCTAGCTCAGAAGCCGGTTTGCTCTAGAGTGTAGATAGTCCACTCGAAAACAGACCCTCGAATGGAGCTTTCGGAAGTGACTGCGAGAGTAAGACATGAGCTATAAACCAGGATAAGAGGTATGGAAGACGCAAGATTATCCCAACCCTAAGAAAAAATTCTTGGAAACAAATGTGATGGAGCTTGCGTGGCAAATCATACAAGGCCCAGTTAGTCATCTTATCAGTGCCAGTGGCGGTCATTGGTTTCCGGAATCCTTTTCTATGCTGGGTAATCAAGTCCATCCAACTCTGGACTCACGCGACCTATATGACTCCCATGAACAACGCATCAATTCTGAGGAGAGATTGATTCATCACAAGAGACTTTTTTTGCGAGTAATGGCCATCAAGAAAGGGGCATAGAGCATTTCGGAGGCCGAATGATCTTCAGGAGACTCCTGGAGACTGCAGAGGATTGAAGCCCGGAATCCGACGCTGGAACCACCCCCCGACGCTCGAGTCAGAAGCAGCGGATATCGCACCATCGTCCCCGCCGATGGTTCCATTGCTGCGGACTGGCGGTGACATCCTCCAGCGCTCAATCTCAATCAATTCAGGTTTCATCTTGCGAAATGGAGTTGTGACTGTGAATGATGTATCTCTGTCACTCCGCATTGCATGTCGACTACTATTGTCCATCTTGTATGCCGGGGGCTATTATCTCTGTAGATGTTCTAGTGGCAGTTAGTGTGCTGTATTGCTATGTATACTTTACTAGCGCGCATTCTTCTCCAGCTAGTCCGGCAACTTTATCAGAATTACTATAAAGCGTGTACTGTGATTGGACACCAAGTGACACAATTCACGGGGATATGCAATCTAGCAATTAACGGGGAAGTCACCTACTGCTGCTTAAACCCTTCATTTGTCTTTTTTTCCCCTGCCTTTTTTGCACACTCTATTATTTTTCTTTTCCCTTTTTTTCCTTCCATTAGTTTCTGTCATCCTTTTGCTCTTCACTCCGTATATTTGTCAATAATACATTTTTGATTGTTGATTGTTCATCTTTACTCCACTTACTCTCTGGACTATTGGACTCGTTTCCTATATCTATCCATCTTTCCCCTTTCTCTTCGTCTTTGTCCTCTTCCTCTTCCATCTCCATCCTCGGCTTCCTACCATCTCCCCACTCCATTTCTGTCCTGTAATTCTGCGTATATCTTGATTCTAAATTAATCTTATCCTTGAAAGTCTCGTCTAGTCTGTCTAGTCTACTATCCTTCAACCCATTTCATAGTGATTGTGACGACGACGAGACCACACCATGGCGGCCAAGAAGCCCAACATCCTCTACATTATGGCGGACCAGATGGCTGCTCCCCTTCTGGCCTTCCATGACAAAAACTCTCCTATCAAGACTCCCAATTTGGACCGTTTGGCTCGGGAAGGTGTGGTGTTTGATTCCGCATACTGCAACTCCCCGCTCTGTGCTCCCTCGCGCTTCGTCATGGTGACCGGTCAGCTCCCGTCCAAGATTGGCGCCTACGACAATGCCTCAGACCTGCCCGCCGACATCCCCACATACGCCCATTATCTGCGCCGCGAAGGCTATCATACCGCTCTGGCTGGGAAAATGCACTTTTGTGGACCAGATCAGCTACATGGTTATGAGCAGCGACTGACCAGCGACATTTACCCCGGTGACTACGGTTGGTCAGTCAACTGGGACGAGCCGGTGAGTTGCCTTATGTCATTGTCGTAGTACACAACGCTAATTGAACAGGATATCCGTCCGGACTGGTATCACAATATGTCGTCTGTGATGGAGGCAGGTCCCGTCGTGCGCACCAACCAGCTCGACTATGACGAAGAAGTCATCTACAAGTCTACGCAGTATCTTTATGATCATGTCCGCCACCGTACCGACCAGCCTTTCTGCTTGACCGTCTCTATGACCCATCCACATGACCCCTACGCGATGACCAAGGAATTCTGGGACTTGTACGAAGATGTCGACATTCCATTGCCCAAGACGCCTGCGATTCCTCAGGACCAGCTAGATCCCCATTCGCAGCGGGTCCTCAAGTGCATTGACCTGTGGGGCAAGGAGATACCCGAGGAGCGCATCAAGGCTGCGCGCCGCGCCTACTACGCCGCCTGCACCTACGTCGACACCAATGTCGGGAAGCTGCTGAAGGTGTTGGAGAACTGTGGTCTGCGCGACAACACCATTGTCGTCTTCACCGGGGATCACGGCGACATGCTGGGCGAACGAGGCTTGTGGTACAAGATGGTCTGGTACGAGAACTCGGCGCGTGTGCCCATGATCGTGCATGCCCCTAATCGCTTTGCTCCTAAGCGCGTTTCGGAGAACGTGTCGACCATGGATCTGTTGCCTACCTTTGCCGCAATGGCTGGAGCTCCGCTGGTCAAGGAGCTTCCGTTGGATGGTGTGTCGCTGATGCCGTACCTCACTGGCGAGGAGGGTGTCAGGACCGACACGGTGCTGGGCGAGTACATGGCCGAGGGCACTCAGTCCCCCACGGTTATGATCCGTCGCGGCCGGTGGAAGTTTGTCTATTCACTGATCGATCCCCCCATGCTTTACGACCTCGAGAATGACCCAGAGGAAAGGGTGAACCTAGTTGCAGGACTTGCTGAACCGTCGCAATCCTTCGTCGCCGTCAAGACTGCCATGCCTGATCAGGTCAGGCCTACAGCACTACCTACACCGGCTGACACGCCGTCGGGAACTCCTCGTGTGTCGCCAGTACCCCAGCGCGCCAATTCTTCCTTCCCGTTCCCGACTCCCCCGCGCACCCCCAGTCCCGCCAAACTTCCCGCTGCGCCGCCTGCGACCGCCGATCCGGCCACGCTTCTGGCGCACTTTACCGAGGAAGTGCACGCCCGCTGGGATCTGAAGGCGATCCGAGAGGACGTGCTGCGGTCGCAGCGCCGGCGTCGTCTGGTGTACTCGGCTTTGATCCAGGGCACTCCGACCATCTGGGACTATGAGCCTCGCATTGACCCTAGCACGCAGTATGTGCGCAACCAAGGCAAGGGGGCATTGGATGATGTGGAGTTCATCTCGCGCTGGCCTCGTGTGTTGCAGCAGGCCGCCAACGCCGTGGGTGCGAGGGTCTAGGCTGGCCTATGACGGCGACACGTCCGACTCCATGCTTGATATTTGAAAAGAATGATTTCTCACATCGCAAGATTTATCTCAGCATCCATCTGATTTCGGTTTATTGTTGCTGCTTGTTCTAGCGCGCGTATACCCGGGCTTGTTGCATTCATGGTTTGCTAGCGATTTGAATGCGTCGGGGTTGATTGTTTCCGTTTGATCCATAATTTGGTACATAGGATCATCAAGTGTATTTAGGGTACTCAGACTGTAAGTATAGGTCAATGAATCTACATACATACATACATGACAGGACGCATTGTATAAACATGTGATATGAGGGTGATGATGTCATCATATGTTGCATCACCGACTTTACCAACTAAGGTACCATCTTGACTTCGTTTACCTCTCTACACGAGGTATCTACAGCTCAGACTACCTCGGGAAAGCTCAGATTCACTCACAAATAATTCTGTAGACCAGATCCCGTACCTCTCGACTCGGCTTTTGCTCCCCCGCTATACGAAGTACCCCCACATTCATTGACTCACGGATCCGTATAAAAACCTTGCCTCACCACACTTCTACATCAACACCCAGCTCATCCAAGAAAACCGCAGCCCGCGACAGCAGTAAAACAAGCGCAGCAAGATGCCCTCCAAAATCACCGTCGCCGTCGCGCAAGCCCGCACCCACAAAACAACACAAGCCACCCTCTCCGCACTAGCCCGCATCGCCCACCACGCGCGCACTCGCGGCGTGCACCTCCTCCTCTTCCCCGAAGCCTATCTGGGCGGATACCCGCGCACCTGCTCCTTCGGGTGCGCGATAGGCTCGCGCGCCCCGCACGGCCGCGACCAGTTCCTGGCCTATTTCCGCTCGGCGGTGGATCTGGGCGATACGCCTGCGGGGGCCGGCGACGACTGGGTGCATCGCCGGTTGCCTGTGGCCGAGGGACGGAGCGAGCGCGGCGACGGGACGAGGGAGGAGCTGGAGCGCGTGGCGAGGGAGACGGGCGTGTTTCTCGTCGTGGGGGTTATTGAGCGCGCGGGCGGGAGTCTGTATTGCTCTGTTGTTTATGTGGATCCCCTGCGTGGGTGTCTGGGGAAGAGGAGGAAGGTTATGCCTGTATTTTCCCCTTCCCCTTTCTTCTTCATCCGTTTCTACCGGTGTGCAAAGTGGGGAGTTAACGGGTTGGTAGACAGGAACAGAGCGCCTCATCTGGGCACAAGGCTCCCCCTCCACCCTCAAGGCCGTCACGACACACCTCAACGGCGTCCGCGTGACACTCGCGGCAGCGATCTGCTGGGAGAACTACATGCCCCTCCTCAGACAGAGCCTCTACGCCCAGAACGTCAATATCTATCTGGCCCCCACGGCTGATGCCCGCGATACCTGGCTGGCGCTTATGCGGACGGTTGGCTGCGAGGGCCGCGCGTTTGTGCTCTCCGCGAACCAGTGCGTAAAGTATAACGAGTTGCCCGACTGGGTGACCTGTCCGCCTGGGGCGCAACAGACCCAACCGCAGATGCAGTTGCAGACGCAGAGCAGGGCGCCGGCGCATCGCAAGAAGCATTCCATTACGGCCGAGGGGCCGCATGAGATTGTTTGGCCTGATGGGGAGAAGGGGACGGAGGTCGAGACGGAGGCGCCGGTGGCGGCTCCTCCGGCTGCTGTTTCTGCCGCTGACGGTGTTCCTCGTATGTCACCTACTGCTTCTGCTTATGCTTATAATGAACAAACTGACATGCGATATACAGATGGCGATGATTTTGTTTGCCGTGGCGGATCGTGCATTGTCGGCGTCCAGGGTGAGGTCCTCGCTGGCCCCATCTGGGAGGTGTCTGCGGATGATGCGCCTGACTCTGCGGTGACGGCTCGCGGGGCTGGGATCGATGCCGATGGGAATGCGGTTGGGGATGGGCTGCTTGTGGCCGAGATTGATCTGGACGACTGTGAGCGCGGCCGCTTGGATATAGACCTCGCGGGAAGCTATTCACGCAACGATGCGTTCAAGCTGACGGTCGACGGGTTGGACCTGAGCCCTCCTCCGTTCTAACGGGCGGTTACGATAAATTTGTGTAGGGAGCTCAGGTTTAGTTGACGAAGTGAACTTCAGTAGGATTATCATAATTAGGTCGTGAATTCATACGTCATATCAAATATACAGGCGCCTTGACCAATACATTCGTAGGCCCTCTCCCGCGTACCTCTGCGCTCAGGAACGAGGCAAATCGGATCCGGCCGCCGCTTCGTTCCTCCACCGGCTCTTTCATCTCCTTGCCGCCGTGGCTGGCTTCGACTGCCGGGACCGGCCGCTTGCCCATCAACGTGTTGAACACCGACCTCATGCGCTGTTCGCGCCCGGGTGTGGACCCCGGCCCTGCTGCCCCGTCCATCGAGTTGCTACCGCCCGATGGAGGCACGGACTCGCCGTCGACATCCTCGACAAAACCATCGTGAGCGCCCTCGTGCTCGATAGAGCCTCGCGCAGGGGGAATCTCGGGGGGCAGTTTCACATTCGTCAGCGGCGGCAGACCGCCCTCGATCTTCATGACGGTCTCGTTGACCAGCGTCCCCGGCATGAAGTACTCGACACAGATGTCGCGCGACTCCAGCGGGATCTTCTCCGCGATGCTCACTGCGTTCTCCACGATCATCTGGGCGCCGTTCTCGAGCCCCGCCGGCGGAGGCTCACACAGGTTCATCTCCAGACACGCGACGAATTTCTCCACGAGGTGGTTAATGAGCTGCGCCCGGTTTTCCTCCGCGGCTTTGCCTTGCAGAGCGTCCGTGAGGCCGTCGAATGTGGTTCGCCGCCAGTTGGAGATCCGCGCGATCGCGTTCTCTCGGTCCTCGTCCGTGTAGGTCTTGGTCTGTTGCCGACGCAGGTTCATCTCGATGCTCTTCAGCTGCATGCTGAAGTTCGGTTCCAGTGCTGGATGGAAATGCCGCTCAAAGATCTCTTCCACCAGCCATCGGCTCATCGTCGCGCGGCCAATGGCCGTCATTTCCTTCATGCCGGTTGCATGTGCGTCCTCATTGACATGGCCAGCCAACCAGGTCGGCAAGCTCTTCCAGTCTCTTCGAATGGAAAAGGCCAGATCCTTGATGGCGCCATCGAGCCGCGCGAATCGGTTTGCATATTCGTTGTCATCCAGGACCGTTCGGGACACCGCCATGCGCTGATGGGCCACGGTATTCTGCAGTTGCTGCACCTGAGCGTCTTTCTCGAAATAGTACCGCTTCACTTTGGAGTACTTGGCCTCTACAATCCTGTCAGTATGTCTGTCGACTGGGGCGTCCTGGGGCGTAGATCTTACGGAGTTCATCATGCTTTTGTAGCAAAGCTCGCACATCGATCTCGCCCAGATCATCTCTTCTGCTCGAACTGACGGGGGGCGTGCTGCGCCCCGACTCTGTGGCATTCTGCTGACTGCCACCTTGGAAGGGCGGGTGACCTTGGGGCTGCGTCTGCGGGGGACCGGCTGGGCGGTCGGACGATGCAGCCATGCCGCTCTGGTGGCCGGGGGATGGGTGCAGATCCGGCTGATGGGAAATTGGGGGCAACGGAGAGGGCGGCCCCAAGGACTGTCGCGATGGAGGTCGTGCACTCAACGGTGGCTCCACTTGAAGTTGGGAAACGGGCGATTGTTGCTGCTGCAGATGCGTCTGTGACAGATTGGGGATGACTTGGGAAGGGTCGACAGGTTGCCTGGAAGCCGAGTTGACAGGTGAGGAATCGTATAGCTTCTCGAAAAGACTAGGATCGGTGTTGGATCGCTGAATGGAAGGCGGGTGCTGCGGGGAACGGGGAGGTCGCTGATGAGCTGATGCCGTGTCCTGTTGCATGAGGATAGACTGTGAGCTGCCCCGGTTCGGGTCTACCACATGGTCCTCGGGCACTGTCTCGGACGAGGAATGGTAATTGATATTTCGGTTACTCTTCTGATGATCTCGATCGCGAGGCGTTCGGTGGGTGTCTAGCGATAGCTGTTGCTGATGCCGTCGCTGGCGGGACGATTGCGACGAGGCAGTGCCTTTGACAGACAGGCTGCGTTCCAAGAAGCCCGTCGACGACGAGGACGAGGAGGAATGTAGGCCGAAAAGCTTCCTGCGGGACTTTTGTGGCGGGTCCTGTTTATTGCTATTGTGAGCGGTGGGGGCCAAAGCCGGTTGCTCAGAGGCCCTGTCCACGTTGGACTGATCGGGAGGGTCAGCATCGATGAAGTGAGTAGCAGCTGGTAAAGCGGGGGTCGCAAGTACCGAGTGGAGCAGAGTGGGAGAGTGATGGCTTTGCGACCGAGTGATTGTAGATTGATACGGAGGCGGATGTTCCAAAGGGGTCTGATGATCGGGATGATTCTGCTGATATAGCTGATGAGGATGGGGATGATGCTGATGCTGGTGTTGTTGTTGTTGTTGATGATGATGTTGAGAATACGAGTTGTCTGGCGGATCCGCAGGAGAAGTGGGGAGGCGTACGTCGGAGAAGCGCTGATAGAACGCGAGATCTTCAGGAGGAACACGAGGCGACGAAGCGGTGGACGGAGGGGGTACGGTCGGTACGGTCAGTTGCTCGACCGAACGAAAGGCGGGAGATGCAGCAGGCGACGGCGATTTGTGCTTTTTGCGAAACAAAGGCATGGAGAGTGGGATGGGCGCGATAATCGTCCAAAGAGGACGAAAAGGGGGCGGGCGGGGAGGAGAGGAGAGGAGAGGGGCGATGAAGCATCAACAACAACACAGCTGCAACCACGTACAGTAAACAGAAATCCTGATGAGGAGACGACGATGAATGAATAATGGGATCGATGGAAGATTAATCACTGGATTTGTTGTTGGTTGTTGATGCTATAAATAATCAAGCGAACACGAGGCGATGCTCACAAAGAACAAGGCTAAATCCATCGGACGATATCCAATAAGATCCAGGATCAACAAAACGAGATCATCGCTGCTTCATTTCAAGAAGCTCAGGGCGCTCTCACTTGAAAGTGATAAGCCTCTTTGCGATCCAGATACACCACTTGCCCTGACAATCCCGCCTTCTGCATCTCTATCTTGAAGTCCTCCAGCGGACTGGCAAACACGTTGTAATCATCATAGTGGATCGGAATGGTCAGATCAGGCTTGATCAGGCGCACCAGCTCCACGCCCTGTTGCGCATCCATCGTCACCATCATCGTCAGCGGCCACAAGTTCGGATGAGGCACCGTCGTGCCTCCAAGATGGATGAGCATCAGGTCGATCTTCTGGCCCGCGAACCGGCGCGGGATCTCCTTGAGCTCATCCACCATCAGCGTGTCGCCAGAGATGTAGATGCGATAGCCGACCTCGAAATCGGTTTGCATAGTTTGGGTGCTGCCATAGCCTAATTCAACCATCCATCCGTTGGTGGGGGGAATCTTGATTGTCAATTCATTGTCATGTCATCGCAGTGTCAGGGAATGCTTACTGCCGCCGCCAACTCGTTCAATTTCTCGACGACCTTGTTGGTCGGGATGTGTTTGCCTGGCATGCCAGTCACTCGAATGTGTGGCTGTTTGGTTCGCGAACTGTCGCCTTTGACATTGACCATCATCTGTTCAAATGGCTCGAGATCAAACACTTGCTGGAACGAGTCTGCCCCCTTGGACGTCAATATGGACTTGGCATGGCTGGTAGTGATGATGGGCAGGTCTCGCCGAAGAGATGCCTCGACCTTTTCATCAAAATGATCTCTGCAATGGTCAGTCCTGATGCAGTGGTCGCTGGAGGCGGTATAGTATACCCATGATAGTGAGACAAAAGAACCAAGTCGATTCGAGGCAGTTCGTGCAAGTCAACTGCAGGATTGGTTCGACGGGTAGCAGTCACCCCAGGACCAAGATGGACATGGTCTCCCGCATGAAGGAAGTTTGGCTATCTTGTCAGTTGTGGCCAATTTGTGATCGAAGCATGAACCAACATCGGTCATCAACCTCATTCCCTCCCATTCACTATCCAGATTAGCATCTCATTGATATGAGGCAAGAAGCTACTGACAAGATCGTCGTAGCCGTTCCAACGAAGTAAACCGATGCATTTTCTTCTCCGGCTCGGGCAGGATTGGTCTTGATGTTTGTCGCCTCGGGAAGACTTGCTGGAAGTGAAGTTGCTGGCGAATCCCGAATTGGGGGGATGTTCTGACGCGGATCGATGGATAGACGCTTCATACTGGGACTGTTGAGCCGGCCTATTTAGCTTGAGTAGGATTATAATTGATCGAGAGCTGAATTACAGTGAATGAATATTTATCGACATAAGTCAGTCTCGTATACATGACGTCACTCAGCAGCAGTATCATCATATTCAATGAGGTTGTACAACTGTCTCTCTTCCAAGGATACCATGAAAGAGGCCCTTGGCAGAGGCATCCATGGTAGTATTGACAGATTACCTCGGTAGATAGCTTCGTTCCCTGTATAAGTACTGGACCCTGATGCTATCTGCCTATACAGTTACTATAGCAATTGACCAATAGACTCCTATAGGGATTCTCATCTCTTCTCAACTTCTTCCCATTTCCTTCATCTCCTGCCATTTAAACATCTTAACCGGTCATCAACTTCTTGAGGTCACTACAGTAGGTCGACAGATCTTCACCATTCTAAGCTCGGCCAGCGCTCTACTAATATAACGTTGACTCACTCCAAACCCGTCTGCTCCAGCGCACAGCCAAGCAATGGAAAGCAATTGCACTGTACTGGCAGACGATGAGTTCTGGCGCACCTATTTCTATTCGTAAATTGTCGTAAGCCTCTCTACCACCACCTAGCGGGCATCGACACGACAAACCTTACAAAACCCCTTCCGCACACAGATACTCGGCACGACCGTATTATACACCCAGACAGTAAGCCTTGGGACAGGAAACACCGCATACAGGAGCATCAGGACGAGAGTCTTCCTGCAATTGAGCTGGAAGGGGCGGCGCGTAGCGATATAGAACAGGCGGATGGCGGCTAGCGAGATCAAGCCCTGTATTGCAAGGACATATAGAGGCGCTGACACGAGAAAATCGCGGAATGGAGGGACGAAGATGAAGAGCGGGAGGAGGTTGTAGATGTTTAGCGTTAGCAGGCCGCAGAGGATGGCGATGACGAACTCGGATGCGGATTGGGAGGTCATCTTAGTAGTGAGTGCTAGCAGAAGTTGTACTTGGCTTAGAACTGTGTAGACGGGGAATGGGGATATAAAGCCATCCCCGTCTCCATTCGGTCTACAGGCAATGACTCGTTGGCAGTACATGTCTAGTCCGCTGTGCGCACTAGTTATGCATCCTGGGCATGGTTGCATCAGGGTGGGTCAATATTCGATTAGCCCAGGAGCCATATGAAACTAGAGCTCAGTTATGGAGTAGAGACAAGTAATTATGTCAAGAAATGAGCGAGAGTATCATTCGCGTCGTATCACTATCTACCGCTTCCTGCGCGATCCGAGTAATGTTCGACTAGCAAATTCCGTGCGTTTTCCCGGTCTTGCCCTGCAAGGAATGCTTCTCGTTCTTGTAGTGCTCATGGGTATGCTTGGACTTGTGCGAGTTAACAGCATGGTTTTGCACATGCCTAGACACATCTCGTCAGTAGAGCCCGGTTGGTTAAGGGTGTCAGTACTCACAAAGTATACTTCTCCAGCATGGCCTTGTCCATATCGCTCAAGGTCTTCAGCGCCAGCTTGATATCCGCCAGCAGAGCGTCGCACCGGTTCATGCTAAAGTCCTCGCGGACAACCACCCGCATCAGCTTCAGCTGGTTGCTGTGCGGTGCCATCGTGTACGCGGGCACGATCCACCCCCGCTCGCGCAGCTGGTGCGCCAGGGCGAACTCGTCGAAGTGCTCGTCGCGGTCTGCAGGCAGGCGGAACGCCACGAGCGGCAGGCCGTGGCCGCGGCGCTGGCTCATGATGATGAAGCCCAGCTGCTCCAGCTGCTGCGCCAGGTAGTCGGCGATGCGCGTGATGTTGACCATGATCGAGCGGTAGCCGCGCTTGCCGAGTCGGATCATCTGATAGTACTGGCCGATGACCTGCGAGGCACCCTTGGAGAAATTGAGGGTGAAACTGGCCTGCTCGGCGCCCAGGTAGTTGATGTTGAAGATCAGCTCCTTGGGCAGGTATTCGGGCGACCGCCAGACAACCCAGCCCACCCCGGGGTAGACAAGGCCGTACTTGTGGCCGGACACGTTGATTGAAACGACCTTCTCCAGGCGAAAGTCCCACAGCAGGTTGGGGTTGATGAACGGGACGACGAAGCCACCGCTGGCGGCGTCCACGTGGATAGGGATGTCCAAGCCGCGCTCGACCAGGAGATCGTTGATCGCCTTGACGTCTTCGTACTCGCCCGTGTACGTGGTTCCCAGGATGGCGCAGATGCCGATGGTGTTCTCATCGACCAGATCAACGGCCTGCTTGGGGTCAATAACATAGCGGTCCTCGGTACAGTAGACATAGCGCTCCTCCACGTCAAAGTACCGCGCGGCTTTCTCCCAGCAGACCTGCACGGCGCTGTTCATGATGATGTTGGGGCGGGTGTGGTCTTTGCCCTCGGCCTTGCGCTTGTTCTGCCACCGTCGCTTCATGGCCAGCGTGCCCAGCATGATGGCCTCGGAGGAGCCAATGGTCGAGGTCCCGACGGGGTGCTCGTCCTCGCTATCGATGGGGGCGTTGAACAGCCGAGCGATCATGTTGACACAGCGGTTCTGGATCTCGGCGGACTGGGGGTATTCTTCGTAATCGATAAAGTTCTTGCTGAAAGAGTCGGTCATGAGTTTCTCGGCTTCATCTTCCTACTCGAATTAGCTGCGGTCAAACAAATAGGTGTAGCCCGCATACCATGTACGTCGTCACGAAACTAGCCAAACTACACAGAATCAGCTATGCACCACAGGACCAATTGAAAAATCAACCTACTTGAGCATAGGATTTCCATCCAAACTAAGCTCATCCTTGATCATGCGGTAAGCGACCTCACGGGGCATCTCCTTCTCGGGCATCTCAGTCTGGGGCAGCTGCTCCGCCGCAAACCGAGTACCGTACACAGTGGAGTAGAAACCGTCATCCTCGGTGGTTTCGAGCTTGATAGAATCAACGCGTTTAACGAGGGGTTCGACATTTTCTTTTTCGCTGTCGCGCTTGACCGTAGCAAGGTGGACCATATTGGGTTTCTATGCGGGGATATGCGGATGCGGATGCGGATGCAGGTACTTGGAACCGATGAAAAATGCAAGAGGAAGTAGGTCAGATGCAGGAGCTGTAGGGGAAAGCAACGTGTTAATATTTATCTACTTATTTTTGGATCTTGATAATTTGAGAGATCAGCACTGATCAGTAAACAAAACAGGGCGGGAACCAAGAGCTGGATGGCTCTATGGTTGAGGACCGTCATCATTATCATCAGGGGGAGATGAGGGGGTGGCTGTCAGTAGTGGTGCTCCTTTGTACGAGTGCATGAAAGGTGGCACCACAGCATCAGTGGATCGGATAATAGCATCCTGAGATTGGATACTAGGGAAGCCTTTCAACCTGCTAGTGAGTGAGACGATCTTCTCAGCCAGTCAGTCCGTCATCTGGACGAGATGGGAAGCTGAGCATGTCTCATTGGATCCACCCCTCCACAGTCAATCCCAGTGCATAAGTACTGATCGATGACCAAAATAGCATGTCAGAGTATCCAAAGCTTAGGAAAGCTTGGCCAGGGGAGAGGGTCAAGGAACGAGTGGATAAACTGGGTCTCATCGCAGCGACTTCCACAGTCGCGGAGACAAAACCGGTCAGAGGAGGGCAGCTGAATCTCAAGGGCACTGTAATTATTAGTACTTCCTTATCTATACGCAAGCTACTGAACCGGATAGAACGAGGATGGTCAAGAGAGTCGGAAGAAGATCATGAGTCGATCCACGTCAGTACAGCGGGAAATCATGTTTGCTGCTCATTTCCAGCCACCAAGTGGGGTACTGCGATTGCAATGATGACAGCGGCATCAAGATTATTACACTAAGTACCTCTCTAGGTAGCGGAGCTCATAGTAGAAACTCCATAGGATAGTTCCACTGAGAGTATTGTGCAAGGAGGTATCCACTGTGACCCAGGCTATTCCAGTTCATTTCAAGTTAGCTCCTCCACTGCCTCCATTCCATGTCGCAATGAGCGGTGTATCTACTAGGAGACAGCTATGGTAGAACTCATTGAATTAACATTAACTTATAATCAATCTCAAAACAGCCGAGGGTGTAAAGACCCCGCAGCAGTAATCAATCAGTCAAAACAACTCAGATCAATGCCTCCAGCCCAGACCCGTTGGTATCTTGTCCCATCCATATCATACACAGCCTGATGCACTGGCCTGACTCAATACATCCATCATCAGCCGTTTTCGTACAGACAAAAAAGTTCGAATCTGTATCCTTTATTTTCGTCGCGTTTTTGTCTTTTTTTGGTCTTCATTTTCTTCGGCAGTCTTCTGTTGCGTCTTGTGTACTTGTAAATAGGTATATAAGAATAGTCGACAAGGTAAGGCAAGCGATTAAGTCCCCTTGACCTTGCGCTTAATCCACGACCAGAACCCACTCTTGCGCTTGTCCGCCTTGGCGGCTTCGGTTTTAGCCTCTTGAGCTTTGTCGACGGCCGTTTGTGCCTCCTCGTGCGACTGCTTAGCGCCGGTGGTCTCGGGCTGCTGAGTCTCCTCGGCAGCCGCCTCTTCTCCCCGTGCAGTCTCGGCGGGGATCTGACCTTGAGTCTCGGGCTGACTCTCCTTGAGCTCAGCTTCTGTCTTGTCGGCGCCTTCGGTGGCAGGTGCCGGCGAAGCAGCCGGCTTTCCTCTCATGGCGGCGGCCGCAGCAGCGGTAGCGACGTTGGGTTTGGCCTTTGTAGGAGTCTCCGGAGTCGTCTTGAGGGGCGCGGTCTCCTCAGACTCTTGCTGGGGCTCCTTGGCTGCGGGGACCTGTCCCTCGCTGGTGAAAGCTTGAAGAGTCTCTTTAGCCTCCTGCTTCTGCCTGGCCTCCGCGTCGGCTTTGCTTCCTGCACCTGCGGCAGCAACTGCGGCGGGAACGACAGGGGAGGTGGTGGAAGCAGCAGCCTGGGCGGCCGAAGGAGCGGTGGTCGGGGCAACAGCTTCTGCGGGCTCGGCCTTCTGAGGAATTGCAGCATCGGAGACAGGCTTGTCTGTGGATTCAGCACCAAGCCCTGGGACAACCAGGGGTTGCACCGTCGACTTGCTTGGCACCTCGGTTTGCAAGTCCGCAGCCTTGGTTTCTGCGGCGGCAGGGGCGGCTTCGGAGTCCTCGACCTTGGCCATCTTGGGAGGCTTGTGGTCCTCGTCCTTGTGGAAGAGGCTGCTCTCGTATGGGCGCTTTGGGTGACCAGTCAAGTCCGCACTGTCGGACGGAGATGTGGCCGTCGGTTCGGCCGCAGCAGTTTCCTTCTCCTTGAGTCTCTCGGGCAGGGCCGTTTCCGCCGGCGCTTCCGACACTGGAGCGTTGGCGTCTGTGATGACGGGAGCGGCGGCCTCGGTAGCACTCGCTTCGGGAATGGTGGTCTCGGGGGCCGTCGTAGGAGCCGTCAACTGGGATTCTTTGGCGACCGTATCAGGCAATACGGCTGAAGATTGTGTGAGCCTAGCTGCCTCGCTTACAAACCCAAGAAACACCTACCTTGTCCCTCGCCATCACCTGCGTCCAATGATCCGACCAGACCTGCCTTCGAAGCCTGCGTCTTGCCGACAGCACCCTGCAGGGTGTTCTCGGTTGCTTCGGCTGCTTCTCCCCTATCGGGCAAGGAAGACGGCATGCGCCCCTTTGCGTCACCCGGGTGCTCTGCCAACGAGAACCTCCTGGCGGTGCCGGGCTTCCTAAGCTCGTCTACTTCCTCGTTCGATGAATCGCCATTTTCAGTGGCCTGCGCGGTCGACGTGCCCTCTGCTCCTGTGCTTGCGGCGACTGTCTCGGCGGCCTGAGGCGGGGCAGCTGAGGGGACATTGGTAGCAGTGCCGGGGCCGAGGCTTTCGGTGGTTTCGCCTTCGCCTTCGCCCTTGACGACATCTTCAACTTGGTGGCCGGGGGTTCTATTAAGAATTGGCTGCGGTCAGTTCTGCTGCGAATCCTTGAGGCGAACCTCTAATTTGTGTACCGGATGGAGATTTGCGCAACTTACACAGGCTCTTGGACGGTGGGAGCCGTCTTCGCGGTGCCGCCACCGCCCTTACCCTTGCCCTTCTTTCCCTTTCCACCTTTCTTGGGCATGATGGTTTGAGTCCTTGACCTGTGGGACCTTGGGGGACAATGTCAGAAAATTATGCCACCAAGGGCGGAGCTAGGAGTGCAGTCGGAGTCGAGAAAAGACAGCGGTACTTACTGTCTTGTGCGGTGCGATAAGAGACGAAAATCGACAGATAGATGGCGCGAATCTCAGCTGAATGTCGAGCTTAGGGTAGGGAGTTGTTGGAAGACAGTTAGGAAGGCGACGGCAATTCTGGGATGTTTGGTTTCCCCTCGGGACGTCTAATCGACATCGGGGAAGGTTAATCCGGGTGTTGAGGCAGTCGCGCATTGCAATGGTTAGGTACTCACTCAGAATTAGCCACCTCGAGAGTTAGCTGTGTCTATATCAGTGTCGGGTTCAATTGAACTACTAGCAGCAGAAGATGGTCTTGTACTGGATCAGAGTTCAGTGCGCTGGAAGATGAGAGAAGTTCAAAAGCAACGGTCACATGAGCTGCGTCGCAAGCACCTACTACTCATGGGCCGAGGACTTTTCACGGTACAGCTAATGCTATATTATTCGTAGGTCCTTGCAGTAATGATGATCATCTTGCTTATTCTGGCTACCGTATCAGCGAGGGGATGGCTGGTCTCAGCCACGGTTCAATCCGGGTCCGAAACAGCTCTCCCTGGTGGTGACGCATTTGAATCATTTTAAGATTATTATAGAAACAGCTTAGTCAATTGCTTGCTGATCAATGTCATTATTCCTTCCTTTTTCTAATTCCGTGGATATTGAACTATGAGCATCTATGAGCTATGAAGTGCATGCTTGCTGTGTTCGACAAGAGCTTCGAAACGACGACAGCCAAGCCGTTTCCGGCGATCGCGGGTCGTGTGCCTGCAGCTGCTCAAGGGGTTTAGGGCGGTTTCATTCCCAGCCCTAACAGCGGATCAAGGTTGTTCCGAGCACCTGATCAACTGCCTATTTCGGATGGTGATTTATGGTTACAGATATTGAAGTTGAGAGGTATCGACATCAACATTAAACATTATATGCTTGAGTGCTACTGGTTATAATATAGGATAAATTAGACATTGATTTGTAAGTGCATGTATTACCTTGCGGAAAAGGTCTACCTCCTGAGTAGACCGCAACTTGGGAGAGTGATATGCCAGCCACTGCTGCTTCCGGAGGTCGCACATATTTGACAAGGAGTCATCTCTAGAGTCTTAACACTGGTGCTAGGTGAGTATGCTTTCGGTCTTTCTTCGAGTAGATGCACGGGGAACCCGGATGAGGATGAGTTTTCCACGAGAGATATACTTGGGGACATAGACACAAAAGGAAGAATATATACAGCCGTCCTACTGGGCATAGCAAACACAGAATCATCCATGGCGACCATGGCGATCTAGACCCTGGATACATGACTGAATAAACCATCCTGCCATTCAAAGTATGGCTCGCCACATGGTCTACATCATTCAAAGCTCTTCGAAGGACAAGTGAGAGGTAGACTCGAGAAACACGCCCTTCTATAAACGTCATCGTATAAAGGCGATCACTCATGCCGGAAGAGAACAGTATTGGCTTGGCCACGTCAAGTGTGAATGCCCAAAATAAGGCATCCAAACCAGAAGAAGCAATTACGAGGAGTCTTCTAGAAAGGCAAACGTCGTGTCCCGTCCGTACCCTGTATGTATCTCTCTACAAGGCATACCGGCAATGCTGGGCTGACATCATGCATTGCAGTCCAGGACTCTCAACGCTCTCCATTAAGTCATTGCTGATCTGGGCCTGCAAGGTTGCAGGCCTTTGCGCTAAGAAATCCAATGTCAGTAAAATTCACTTCGGGGTTCCTCTGTACTTCGACGAACTTGATCGGAGAAAAAAAACATTAAGAATAAAGCAGAAATACAGCAAAAAAAGAGTTGACCTACGCAGGATTCGAACCTGCAATCTCTTGATCCGTAGTCAAGCGCCTTACCATTGGGCCAGCAGGCCTTCCTGATGGAATAACGAATTTCTATTTGACTACATCAACCTGAAAAAAAGGGTTCACCGGAAACAGCGTGCCGAGTGGAGCACTCGGGTCAGACATGAAATCACTCACTCCGGTGGAGCACATTGCCCTCCCACATCCCATCAAACTGATTCGCTGGTTCTGAATCACCTCCGCCTGCAGGAGGTATTATGACGGAACGGCCGACGGAGTACGTTACGCCGGGTATAGTGAAGGGATTATTATCCTGGGTGAGGCCCTTTGCCTCATCTTTCCTTCGCTGACGTTGTACGCGCAGTCACAATGGCACACATCTGGGGGGTTTGAATCCAGAACAAACGCTTAGAATACAGAGTTCAGCGAGATGATGTATGTCGCATTTTGATCCCGGTGGCAATCAGGGATCCTTTAGATTAAGATGCTAGATTGGTTGGTGGTGGCTCTCAGACCGGCTGTCTTGGCCGTAATTCTGGAATTGTTCGCTGCAGGACGGGCGACTACAAGTAGGAGCGCCAGCCTATTACATACCTCCTTTGTGGCCCGCGGAAGTATCCAGTCGTCTAGCGAGGTACTCTTACGTACTCAGCACTACCCAGCTATCATCATGTGTGAGGTATTTTCTATGACAATTAATATGTCTCATTGACGAGTATAAGGTATTCTGTACAATACGTCTGTGCAGTGAGGATAGATGGCTGTCATAAATCAATGCGCTTGCCACCACTCTCGCACTCGGATGGTTACAAGGTCACATACTAATGTTACCTCCCTGGCACAGAGAAACACTGGAATGCTTGGCGAGAGTGGCCATGTCTCTAAACGAATTTGACTAGATGAACTGGCCGAGGAGAAGCGAACCCTTGGTCCAGGACTGGTTGACTGGTTGAGGAGAAATACGGTACTCACAAAAGGTAAACTTCGTGCGAGATAGGAACGCACGGCACGCTTGGATTTTGGCCACCCATGGAAGAGATTCGGATTGACGTCGGCTTCGGTGCGCCAACCACCGAAAGGAGCAATCTCATTCGTCACTGCAATTTAACAAAACTCAGAGAACGAAGCTTGAGGTTGCATCTCCAAGGTATCAACTGTAGTCGCCTACCTAGTCTTACCTTCGATAGTTATCATGATTCATGATGGTATTCAAGAAAGGTTGATGGGCTCTGGATCTCTTTAAACCTAAAGTACTCCTGGATACTCAAACAATTCCATCGCTTGGGGCGTTTATGATCTAACCCGTCAAACGCACAGAGCCATGGCCAAGTGGGTTTCACTATTCCCCCACCCTCTCAGAACAGCGCAATCTCAACGCCCCGAATCCCAGGAAGTTTGCTGCTGCAGTAAGATTTCTGCGAGAGCAAATTAGAATCACTAACTATTGCATAGGTATCCTCCTCTGAGCTCCTCGTTTTGCCTCCCCACATTTTCTGGTAATTCGTAATCTACTAGATACCCCCGTCCGTACGGAAATGCGGACTACCTATGGCCGGTGTGCCTTTCTGTCTCCTGCCCTCACCGGATTAGGTCCCGAGATGTTACGCCTTCAGTTCCACGGCTTATCTGCGCCATAACTGATGGTAACTATTACCTATTTAATAATGCTCAACACTCCAATCTCTATTTAATTAATCTGCTCAGTTCCGTATGTTACTCCAACTTACCTTAGTCTAGTATCTATGATTCCATAGTACCCTATCCAGGGCATCGTACCCGCCTCTCTATCTTCATCTCCATAGCCTCTCCTCCCGTCTTTTCTCTTTCTCTCCCTCTTCTGCCCCTCAATTGTCATTTCTTCTTTCCTCTCCTGGAGTTTGCCTCTCCTGCCCCAATCCAGCCTCATCTAACCGAACGATGAACCAAAGGTCTCTTACTACAGTCGATCGTAGTTTGTGCTTGCACACCCTCCCCCGCATCCGTGCCCTCACCGGGACTGGTCTGCATTGAGGCTACTACTATTCTCAACACCTATTTACAACACTTCCACTACACCAATCCCTTACAACACCCTCTACAATTCCTGGCTTTTTCTGCCAAAATGAACTTCAAGGACAAGTTCAGAAAGGTGTTCCACCGGAATTCCAATAGCCACTCCAAATCGAAATCCATCGGAAATGGCAATGGCAATGGCAATGGGATCAAGATCGAGTACTACAAACGCGGTGAAATCCCACCGTCCAAATTCCGCGGCCCCTTCGATCCCGAACATCAAAAAAGATTGGCTGCCTGGTCATTCGAGGCTGCGCAGGCTGAGCGCCCCCGCGCATTAGACCCCCCGCTGTCTCCCTGTACAACATTCTCGGAGTACTTGAACCCGCATCATGGCGAAAGTGAGGACGAAGGCGTGGCTCCAGACCAGATCTGCGAGACAGCGCCTCCAGAGGTGGGATTGATTGACTGTAAGTGGCTGTTACCTCCCTTCCACACGTGCCCTCTATTCATGCTGGTGCAATCCGTAAGCATACACGTAACGACGTTCTGACAACGACCAGCTTCCCCCACTGTTTCCCACCACGAATTCGCTTCGGGTCGACAGGAAGAATCGTCGGGATCGTCGTCTTCCACAGCCGTCGAATCGAGCAGTTATAGTGATTCGACGATGACTCTGTACTCTGACGATGCTCGAATGGATTCCATTGCGCAAATCAAGGAGTCGGTACGGTACACCTCACCGATCCATCGCGCCGTGTCACCGCCGCCGCCAACATACATAAAGGGTACCCTGATGCCTTTCTCACCAGATGATCTGAGTAGAGCGTTGAACGCCGTTCAGATCTGCTCGTAATGTACCTTCATAAACTGCCATTCTTCTCCGTCCAGTGGACGGATCCTCTTGTCCATTGTCAACTGTCCTTATGCTCGACGACTTTTCTCCACCCGCACTGGTGTGCGAATTCCCTTCAACCTTCCTTACTTTTCACCGGAGACCTCGATTACCAGGCCGTTTTCTAGGTCTTGTTTTTCAAAGTTCAGAATGGTGCGACTATGCACGGTGTGCTTTTAGAGAGGAACGGCGTTTACCTTGCATGCTCCCAACCTTCTCACGCCTTGTAGGCGTACGGTTGGAGTGATTGTTTTTCAGCCATTGCCGATTGAGCGAATACCCGTAATCCACGTTTCCGAGCCCGTCTCATTTGCCGAGCCGGGATTGACTGACTTTCTTCGCGGTTTGACGGCCATATGCGAGATTGTATTGTATGTGAGACGTTAGATGAATCAAATGCATACTTATTTAAAACAAGTGATCTTCTCTCCATCTGCCTAGAGTGGATAATGCTGGTTTTCCAAGTGCGCTGAACACCATACGTACTTTCTTGAAACACATCCTCTGCTGGGTAGCAATAGTGGTACTGGGAAAGGACCTCCGGAACACACCATCTGACTATGGTCGTCTCCACCTCCACCTCCATCCACTGCTGTTCTGACCGACTGTTGGATTCCCTAGCTATCTATCTCATACTTCCAATTGTCGAGTTAGTGGGTATCCACGCCTTATTACCTGCCAAGACAATAGTGCAACAAATGAAACCCATCTCGTCCAACTAGCGTCACAAAAATTGAGTGGATTCAAGATCAAAAGTCAAGTCTACCTATCTATCTCAGCAGGAGAGACATCAGATGAACAAGAGATTTTAGCCAAATATTTCAAGGGAGAGCCTGACTGGGCGGTTCGTGGTAGATAAACTTTATAAGTTGAAATCTATAGTTGTTCGTTGGATCTGAGATCCGGATGCTTCTTCCTAGCGCCAGCTGTCAATGCAGACGGGGATGGCGGACGGTGCATCCGGATCTTGAGTTCGCAGCTTCGCAGGTCGCCTCGTGTGTCGGTGACGGAAGATCGCCGTCAACCTGGTCTTGACGTTGATGATAATGGATAGATCGAAAATCCACGTCGATCATTAGTTCCGTCGCCAGATTCCCCTGCATCTATATTTGGTACGCCAGAGCGGCCAGACAGCCCAGACTACCGGGTCAGTACTAACCCGGGATCCATCAACATTGACAGGTGAAGAAGACAATATCGAGCTGTTTGAAGGGGTTAGTCATTGTTACGATTCTAGAATCACTTATGATTCAAGGAGTAGTGGCCCAAGTGCAAAGGTACTATAAGTTGATCCATCACATCTACGTCCAAAAAGCAAAGAGATTTCGAAGCAATCACAGGCTTCACAACAACTTCTTGACAACCCAGTACCCACATCTCTGGGAATCACATCAATCTAAGACCACACACGATATGATTTCTTGACGATCGGGTCGAGTTTCCTCGTTCCCCCGGCTCCGACAACCTGGTCAACCGTCAACACAATCCCAATGTGGTACCCAAGGGCCTGGGTCGCGTACTTTCGTCCTGTGAAGGCTGAAGCCGGAGCGCTTCTGCAGGTGGACTCCATGGCTGTAGCCATTGAGCCGTCGAGGACGCCAGGCGAATCACACCGCAATTTGCCATAGGACAAGTGATCTAGGCTGCGTTCATCTGTCCCAGCTTCCAGGTTCTGGATACCTTACCCTGGTCATCTTTCGCGTGGTGCATCGCCCTGCTCAGGCGAATGTGGCCAGTGGGCCCAATCTACTCAGAGCTTCGTCCATGAAATACTTGCGATTTGTGATCGATTGATCAAACGCGAGCACCCTGCGCAGATCCTTGCTAGGAGCGTCCCTGTTTCGTGGTTGTCAAAAGGAACGCATGGATAGTAGTCCTGAACCTTCTTGAGGATTCTGGCTCCTGGTTCATGACAACGCTGCGACGAGTCTGCGGGCCTGGTGGAGTCTGGTTTGATATGTCTATGGTCTCGCTGTGTCTTTCAAAAGTACCATGAGCTCGATGTACACCGTCTTGACCAGCTCACGGCTTTTGCCCGATTGTCTGCCTGATGGGGGTACTTAGGTCGGTGTGAGACTAAGGTGCCTCGGGTATAAATGTCTGGACGGCAGTTGGTATCTCTCAGTACCTTCTTGACTTCTGAAATCTCAGTCTCTATCCTACTGTCTTGTTTACTCTTGGTTGCAACCGTGATATTGCACATCTGTTGACCATGATTGTTCCGGCCACCTTCAAGCCTTCTCTGACAAGAATCAGAAGCAAGAGACGCAACAAGAGAGTCAAAGATGGAGATACTCACTCGATGTGTCCAGCATGTCTCTATCATCTCAGCATTATACAAGGGAGGACGACTGTTCCTTCCGCCTTACTTCTCCATCATGTTCATATCGATCCACCTCTTGAGTCAAATCGTCTGATCAACAGAGAGACACTTAACAAAACTCCAGCACGGAAAACAAGTCCTCTCCCCTGCCTGCCAATCCTCTTGTCTCCGACCAGATTCGGCACCTTTGGCGGCCGCTTTGCTCCCGAGTCCCAGATGGACGCCTTGCAGGAGCTCACGTTGGCATTCGACCGTACCATCTCCGACTACGGCTTCTGGAGAGAGTTTCTAAGCTCCCCCGGTATCCGTCCTAGCCCTCTTCGGCTCGCAGAAAATCTGACACGCATCGCTGGTGGCGCGAATATCTGGCTCAAGCGGGAAGATCTCAACCAGCATGGAAGTCACAATATCCGCAGCATCGTCGGTCAAGCACTGCTCGCACGGCGGCTAGGAAAGACCGAACTCGTCATGGAGTGCGGCTCAGCCAGGCATGGTATCGTCTGCGCGGCAACCTCCGCACGCTTGAATATGAAATGCACCATCCTCATGGGGAGCTGGGACGCAAGCAACCAGAAGGACAGCGTGGACATGATCAGACAACTCGGAGCGACAGTCCTCACTGCGGACATGGGCGCGTCTTCGGGCCTCGGGACCCTCCGAGCTGCAGTCAACGAGGCCCTTCGGTACTCGGTCGCCCATCTCAGCACCACATACCATATCATGAGTGGGCCAATCGGTCCCCACCCGCTTCCAACCATCACACGCACCTTCCAATCTATCCTTGGCGAGGAGATCAAAACGCAGTTCGGCGGCGCCAGCGGTGGCCGTCTCCCGGATGCCCTCGTCTCCCCCGTCGGATCAGGCAGTGCAGCCGTCGGCATGTTCTACCCGTTCATCGAGCATCCGTCGGTGAAACTGCTCGGCATCGAGGCGGCAGAGGCAGCTCCCCTATCCCACGGCGACGTCGGCGTCCTGCACGGATGCCGCACCTATCTCCTTCAGGACGAGCATGGCCAGATCCTCGATTCGAGCGCGATATCCCCCGATCTCGACTTTCCCAGTGTCGGCCCTGAACTGGCGCACTGGAAGGAGACGGCCAGGGTGGAATATGTTGCTGTGACGGATGCTGAGGCCTTGCGGGGTGTGGACATTCTTCAGAGTCAGGAGGGGATTGTCTCAGGAGCAATGACGGGGTATGCTGTTGAGAGGACAGTTCGGCTTGCGAGGGAACTTGGGCCGGGGAAGGATGTTGTCTTGCTTGTGGCGGGATGACTGGATTCTTTCTCGTGGACTGTTGTCGTTTTGGCTTTTACTTTCTGCATTTTTTGGCTCCTCTGGCGCTGTGGTGTTACTGTGAACATTTCCCTAGACTAATCCCCGGATTGAGTACGCAAGTGCATGTCTTCTAGATCGATGCGCAGGCAGATATCACTGTCGGTCATATTCTACCATAGTCATTTACTTCCAGATGCATTGAATGTTCACTCTCTATAGAATGCTATTCTTGACTAATCATAACATAGCCCTGTCATCGCTCGTAACAGACATCAAGTGAAACCATGCAGGATATATACTTTTAGTTGACTCTAAGAACAATAATCAATGAAAGGGATGACGGATGTCAAGGAGAAGGAAAGCCTCAATCCTCATGGGTAACCGCCATATCCAACACCTCGACTCGACCTCTTCCGCGGGTCTCGGTGCCAATGAAGTCGTTCAACCCCTTGAAGGCGCCTGGCTCAGCGAATCCAACCACTTCCCACTCATCACCGCCAACTACTTCTTGACTCTCCACCGACTCAATATAGCTCATGATCTTGTCTTTGACATTGGTTGGAGCTTTCGCAGCAGGCGCCGTCTCCGTGTCCGAGCCACCAGCTTCCACATCCGAGTCTTGCTGCCGCGCAGCCTTGCCCTTACCGCCCTTTCCGCCCTTCTTATTGTTCTTCGCCCCGCCAGACGGCGCCTCCTTCTCCTTGTTCGCCCCAGGCGCCGCGGCAGCCTTGACAGACTGCTTCAACAGCGACAGAGGACAAGTGACGCGGAGTCGCATCCGAGCCCGCATCACAGGGATAGGCTGCCACGCAATCAACGCCTTCATTGCCTCCAGCGCCTGACTCTTGGCCGACTTATTCGGCGTCACTCCCGTCCAGAGCGGTTTCCGCGGCTGCGCCGGCCCATTCTCATCCCCTGCGCCCGTCCCATTCCCCTCCTGCACCTGCTGCTGCCCGCTCGCTGAGCTCAGCTGATCCAGCGCCTTGGAAATCATTCCCGGCGTGTACACCCGTTTCGTGTTGGGATCGATCAGCCGCCCCGAGACGATGTCGAGGACTTCCTTCTCCACCCGCTCCAGCATCTCCTTGCGCTCGCGCTCGCCGACCTGCACTTCGCCTTTGCGGAGGATTTCCTGGCGGATTTCGTCGGTTGTGACGTTCGAGCCGAAGGCTTTTGTTAGTTCGGCCGAGGGGGCAGTTTGGGCTTTTGAGACGGAGAGGAAGATTGTTGGGACTTGGAGGACATTGTCGAGGTCTTTTTCGGCGCCGGAGCGGTATTCTAGGAGTTTGTTTTTGTAGCACGCGAGTTCGAATCTTTTCTTGCCTGGTTGTAGGATTAGCGATGGACTAGATATCCATGAGGGATAAACGGACCTTTTTTTAATCGGACGATTGATACATTGGTGAATTTGATCTGATTAGAGGGTTGGTTGATAGGCATTCTGTCTATGTTCTCTGAGCCGCTTGGGCTCTTTTGCAATCAAAATCTAAATAATATTAATATATGGGATTGAAACAAATGTGTTGTTTGTGATGAAAAAAGGTCCTGCGGCCCCTCCAAAAATGCGACCATCCCCGATCTTCTTCTGTAATTTGCGATGACGCTGGTCTCGTGCCGCCCGCGTGACTCAGCGGCGGATGACCCAACATGTGACTGGTTCTCCGCACCAGGCACCGCGCTCTGAGTGGCTGCCTCCTTGCCTCGCTATCAGCGCTGCTGATTCAGTCGTCATTGGCCCTGCCCATCAAGCTTCAGCCTTCATCCATCCATCCCCCCATCTCCTCTTCTACTTCTCTTCATCTATCATCAAGCCAGTTGAGAGTTCATCAACTGTCTTAGCAACTTGTATTTTGTCTATCTGTGAATCGTACGTTGGCAACCGTCACTGTGCTCTCTCGCTCTCTCTGATAGGGTACTGATAAGCTCGCTGCCAGGTCATCCCCCATCCCCAGGGTACTCCATCCTCCCATCCTCCTATCCATCATCAATACGCATCCCAGGTCGATCTGGAAACGACCTAAGTCATTATGAGAGTTCTGCCAGCTACATTGCTGGTCGGAGCGGCCACTGCCGCTGCTCCTCCCTTCCAGCAGATCCTCGGATTGCCCAAGAAGGGTGCCGACACACTGGCCAAGCCTCTTCATGACCTCCAAGAGCAACTCAAGTCTCTGTCTGATGAGGCTCGTCATCTCTGGGATGAGGTTGCTAGCCACTTCCCCAACAGCATGGATCATAACCCTGTCCTCTCGCTGCCTAAGAAGCACACCCGTCGTCCTGACTCCCACTGGGACCACGTCGTCCGTGGTGCTGATGTCCAGAGCGTCTGGGTCACTGGAGCCAGCGGCGAGAAGGAGCGGGAGGTTGATGGCAAACTGGAGGCCTATGACCTGAGAGTCAAGAAGACCGATCCTAGTGCTCTCGGTATCGATCCTGGTGTGAAGCAGTACACTGGTTATCTTGACGATAACGAGAATGACAAGCACCTGTTTTACTGTGCGTTCCACTCTGACTTTCTTGGTCTTGCATAGCTTAATACTGACTTTGAAAGGGTTCTTCGAGTCTCGTAATGACCCCAAGAACGACCCCGTTGTCCTGTGGCTCAACGGTGGTCCTGGCTGTTCTTCCCTTACTGGACTGTTCCTGGAGCTTGGACCCAGCAGCATCAACGAGAAGATCAAGCCTGTCTACAATGACTTTGCCTGGAACTCCAATGCTTCCGTCATCTTCCTTGACCAGCCCGTCAATGTCGGCTATTCTTACAGTGGCGCCGCTGTTAGCGACACCGTTGCCGCAGGCAAGGATGTCTACGCCCTCCTTACCCTCTTCTTCAAGCAATTCCCTGAATATGCCAAGCAGGACTTCCACATTGCTGGAGAGTCGTACGCTGGTCACTACATCCCGGTATTTGCCTCGGAGATTCTCTCTCACAAGAAGCGCAACATCAACTTGAAGTCCGTCCTCATCGGCAATGGTCTCACCGATGGTCTGACTCAGTATGACTATTACCGCCCCATGGCTTGCGGTGAGGGTGGTTATCCTGCTGTTCTGGATGAAGCCAGCTGCCAGTCGATGGATAACGCTCTGCCTCGTTGCAAGTCGATGATCGAGTCTTGCTACAACACAGAGAGTTCCTGGATTTGCGTCCCTGCTTCGATCTACTGCAACAACGCCCTCATCGGCCCTTACCAGAGGACTGGCCAGAACGTCTACGATATTCGGGGCAAGTGTGAGGACTCGAGTAACCTGTGCTACAAGGGTATGGGCTATGTTAGCGAGTACCTGAACAAGCGTGAGGTCCGTGAAGCTGTTGGTGCCGAGGTTGATGGCTACGATTCTTGCAACTTTGACATCAACCGCAACTTCCTCTTCCACGGTGACTGGATGAAGCCCTACCACCGCCTGGTTCCTGGCCTCCTTGAGCAGATTCCCGTCCTGATCTACGCCGGTGACGCGGACTTCATCTGCAACTGGCTTGGTAACAAGGCCTGGACCGAGGCTCTCGAGTGGCCTGGACAGAAGGAGTACGCATCTCTTGAATTGGAGGATCTGGTCATCGAGGAGAATGAACACAAGGGTAAGAAGATTGGCCAGATCAAGTCTCACGGCAACTTCACCTTCATGCGTCTCTACGGTGCTGGACACATGGTGCCCATGGACCAGCCCGAGGCCAGTCTTGAATTCTTCAACCGCTGGCTTGGAGGTGAATGGTTCTAGAGAATGTTTTTCGTTGCTAGACTGAGTACATGCTGGCTTTTTGATTACATCGCAGTCTTTTTTTGGATAGTGTTGTCTTTGCGGATATTTATATAACCCAACTACTATAAACGAGTGTTGCTCAGGATTGTATGGCTCAGTTGATAAGGCGATATATATACTCTATTTCATAGAAAGATGGCGTCTTTCCTCAACCTGGTAAAGATTTACCTATTAAGTATGTGAGTCCCGGTTTAGGTGACCGACGCCTACTCAAGGAATTACGGGAGTACAATGAAATGGTACGGCGAAGTCATTACCACATCGAGGTAGGTCCATAGAATACCAGCTATGCCGAGAATCATAACGCAAAAGGAAAGGGAGTGATTTTGATCTGTTCATTTCATATTGGTATGATTTCTTTCGCTTTTGTTGGGGCCCGTGTTGTTTTTATATCAACACCAGATCAAGTCCAGGGTCCCACGAGGATTCGTAAACACACACCAACATAGTCCCACCAAATCCACTCCAGCGGAAAACAAAAAAGACATCCGTAATGGTTTAGCCCTTCTTCTTGCTGACACCGACGGTGCGTCCACGGCGGCCGGTAGTCTTGGTGTGCTGACCACGGACACGGAGACCCCAGTAGTGACGCAGACCACGGTGGGAGCGGATCTTCTTCAGGCGCTCAAGATCCTCACGGAGCTTGCTGTCCAGACCGTTGGACAGAACCTGGGAGTCCTTGCCATCGACGATGTCGCGCTGTCTGTTGAGGAACCAGCTGGGGATCTTGTACTGGGTGGGGTTCTGGAGGATGGTGACGACACGCTCGAGTTCTTCGGTGGTGAGCTCACCAGCGCTATGAGTCAAGTCAGCTTCTGCTGCCATCGTAGTGGTGAAATTCTTTCAAATCGATCTTCCGCTCTTCTCGTTGTCTCCACACCAACATCACCGATTTGTAGATGCCGTAAAAAAGAAAAAGGTTGAACGTACCGCTTGCTCAGGTCAACATCGGCCTTCTTGCAAACCAAGTTGGAGTAACGGCGACCGACACCCTTGATCTGGGTCAAGGCGTACATGATCTTCTGCTTGCCGTCAACATTGGTGTTGAGCAGACGCAAGATGTACTGGAAGTTCGTCTTCTCGCCGGACACGAGCGCTGTAGAGTCGAGAAAAAAATCAAGTCAGCCTTTGGTTCTCTCCGTCATTTCTGAAATTTTCTCCTCTCCGAAAAGCGTCCTCCGATGAAGCAGCATTAACGGCCCTGGAACCCGTTTCATTTCCATCATTTGCAACCACTTTTCGGAACCAAATAATCGAGGAATAGCAATGTGCGAACAAAGGGAGTCCGGGAATATGGGAAGAACGTACACATGATGGGCGATGGCGCGACGGGACTCGCGATTGATTGTCGACAGCGAGAGGGATGAAGGAGAGGTGAAATCGAGGGCGGCTTCCATGACTTTGCTCGCTCCCGTTGTGGGATCGGGTAAGCAGGGGTCTAGCCTGATAGGGTAAGGTGGGCTTAAGGGCTCGCTTGTCGAGGGCGCTAATCTCAACAGGGATAAATTACCTGGTTCTCACATTGATTCTAGCACGTGACTTTGCATGTATGCGTATGTACTGTATCAGGTGTAATGGCGGTGTCGCTTGTGCTCATTGAATCATTTTCAGAGATTCTTTGGTCTGCTGCCATTTAGAGGTGGTCGCTATGTCTTTGAGATCTGCTTGAGTTATTCTGGTTGATTCTGCCTGGTCCTCTTGGTGTGCAGCTCTTGCTCATCTTTTCCTCGATAAAAATGTGTATCGATCTGGTGAAAGAGATGTCTTCAAGAGGCACCTCACGACAGAAGCGAGATTTCGTCGTAGAAACAGCAGATGCTCTTTGACCTCATATCGTCGTATTAACCCGGGCTGATCCCATTTATAGCAGGCTTTTTCTCTTCTGCCATATACTGACACTCAACCGTGTAGCATGTTCGCAGCTCGATGCCCTCCCTGGCTGGGTTAAAGTATACGCAGATTGCTGCAACAACATTTTCTCCAATCTTTGTTGAGTTTGCTGGAGTGTCTGTTCTAGACACAATCAAGACCTTCGAAGCCTGGACAAAGAGGCCTATCACCAGGAAGGTGATTGATTTGAAACAGCCCTTTGACTCGATTGTCCTATGCCGTCGCTTGTTGACTGGCCATGGTGCCTGGCAGTCTGCACGCCTTCTTTCAGCAGAGATTGCTTTCTGCTCAATTGTTGGAGAAACAAACGTGGAGAACTCTGCTACCATGGCTTGCTAGCCAAGTATTTGATCCTCATTGTCGAGAGGATGTACTCTTTCGAGCTCTGACTTATTCCTTGTCTATCTTTGTCTAAAGTCGCCTTCAAGTCCTTTGTCACCAGTCTCTAAATAAATGGCAATATGTCTCGAAAGACGAAACCCTGCTGCATACTTAATCGTCTGATTTGCCTTGACTGCTTCTGCTTGTGCCAATTTCTATCTTTTCGTCCCTCTCTCCCTGTTCCTTTCTTCGTCGTTGTTTACTTTGCGCAATTGTCCCTAGATAGAGTTCTAGCACTCATCTTTCAACAGTTTCACTCAACTTACAATCAACATGAGCTCACCGGCGGAGCATTCGTCCGGCGAATCCTCGCATGGCCACAACTGGCCGAACCCGGCTCTTCGCCATCCCAGGTTCAACCTCGCCGAAATGCCTGACCCGCCTCCAAGCTGGAAGTTCCTTGGAGAGTCTGCGGACGTTGTCCTCCGTACGCGAAAATACGTACGCGAGCAAATGGTAGCTATGCTCAACTTTTACAGCTGGGGAATCGACACGGGGATGCCGTCGCGGACAACCAATTTGAGAATTCTGCAAGCTCTGTGGAAGATCTTTTATTACACGGCAGACTATCACCGGCCTCGATCTTTCAGGGACCTTCTCGACTTTGAAGGAAAAGATGGTGGCCCGAGACTGCTGTCTTGCGAGATCGACCATCCCTCTCTCCTGCCCATCAGCAGATTCTACCCTGATCCCCCGGCGCTGGATGGCATCACGCAGCCCGACTTTGTCAGACCGGCGAATGCTGCAGCGAGTATTCCCGATATCTATCTTGAGCGGATGAACAAGCCAAGTCGTGACTTGGATATTTCCGAAGCAGAACCACTAGGGTCAAGCCCGCCCGCGGTGGAGAGGATGAACCTTGGAGGCGATAGCAATACTGCTGCATTTCAGAACAACAACCTGACAACGGCCGTGGTTAGTGCAGCAGCTGGGCCTTCCGCAAACCCAACCCTTACAGCCCCTGCCAACCCAACGGGTGTCTTTATACCTGCACCAGTTCCTTCTGCTGTCGTCCGTGTGCCTGCCCACATGGCTCGCACAATCATCGAGGATGTTGAAAAAGTCGTCTTGAAATACGCCTACTTGGAGCTTGAGCGAGACGCCAGCGCTGCTCCACAGAGCGTTGCCCGGCCATATCTTACTGCTCTGCATGAAGGAGACATATCCAAAGCCATTATTGGACTGCACCATGCAAATGCCCAAGTTCGGCTCTCATTGGACCCGCACGACCCTACCAGAACGATTATCGATCCCACCGGCAATGACTATCCCTGCCGAGGCAGAGGCCCTATCTGGAAAAACAACTCGAGCACCATCGACAGTCTGATTGTTGTGGGCAAGTTGCTCGATGCCGGGTCCACGGTTATCGATCGTAAGAGGGCTGGATGGGAGACCCGCTTTAGTACACTGGAGCGAGCCTTCATCGAGGCCACTGACGTCAATTGGGATGTTCTCTCTCTGGACGAAAATTCAGAAATGAGAGACCATTTTTGGGACGTCGTCCGGGAACACGTAGCGGGCGTCCAGCCTGGAATGCTCAGCCCTTTGTGGACTGTCTGGTCTGATTGTGCGGGGCACTTTGACCAGTTCCATTTCACGTATCGGGAAGCAGTTGCGCCTTGTCAATGTACCGGGCAGGCTGCCGCTGTTCAAGCACATACCAAAACCTTCGTGACGCCGGACCTGCATCCTGGTGATATGCATGGGGTGTGCATAAACGAGGTGATGGCCCGTCCGTTCGCGCCTCTTCTTCATGCGGATTGTGCGACATGCAACGCACCACAATCTGTGACCATTGAGAGAAGGTTTGACACTCTTCCCCTGCGCATGGTGGTGGGTCTCGACGAGCAGGTTTCAATCAAGAACCACACCAAGGACATCACGTTCGACTTTTGCGATGGCGATGGTCAGCTGCAAAAGGCCACGTACCGTTGGTTGGGCGGTATTTACTATAAGGATTACCGGTATCGCGTGTTCTGGACGGACACTAAGAGAGGAGAGACCGATCATGGCTTCCTCAAGATGTATGACAGCACGATGAACTCGGGCCTGGTCATCGGCGACATTCCACCGGCTCATAAGGATGAGAGGGTACCTCCGGAATGGTGGAAAAACACCTCGGTGCCATTCCTCGTTTATGAACGAGTCATGGACCCGGAGCCGGAAGTATTCAGTCTTGCGTATCACTCGTTGCTTGACATGATGAAGGTGAAAATGGACGGCAAACTGGTTGCCCAGGAGCATACGCCCTGGACCAGAGCGGAACCGACCCTTCCCACGCAATCACCTCCCTGGGACCGGATTTTGCCCAACGCAGACCGCTTCAAGCTTGCAGCAGATGGTGAGACAGAGGGCCAAAGTGTTCTTGTGCGCAGTCAGACCTCCGTCAGCTCGGCTGGCCACTCGTCAGGACACTCGTCAGGCTCCGAGTTACCCTCCGCTCCAACATCAGTCAGATCTTCTATGCGAGTATCACCAGTTCCCACAGGGATGAAGCAGGCTGCAAACGCGCAGGCTCCCACCACATACACTTCTGCGAAACCAGCCACCATCGGGCCGTTTGTCTCGACTTTTGCAACGGCGCAACCTGTAGGCGTGAACCCCTTCGAGATCAACCCGCCAATGAACACGACTAGCCTTTTCAGCGGCTTCAATCGTAGAAGCAACAGCCCGCAGAACGCCTTCGGCAATTTTGCCAATTTCACAAACACGCTCATGATGCAGCCGACCGGTGACCACAGTGCAATGTCCATTTCGCCCACGCAGCAATTCTTCTGGATCCCATCGGCGTCGAACAGCCCAGAGAAACAGAGAACAGGGCAGGTAAGTCAGCCGTCACCGGACATGATGGCGGGATTCGCGGTGTGTGGTGCCGTACAGCCATTTTATATGCGTGTGTCACCGAAGCGAGCCATCGAAGAAGTGCAGGACAATGGCGACAACAATAATCGCAGCGAAAACAACGATATCAACGATATCAACGGTACTAAGGGCAACGGCGATGGTGATGGTGACAATGGTGTCGCGGCAGACACCACAATGGGGCCGCCTCCTACGAAAAGAGCACGAACTTGGGCTGAACGGACCGAACGAGTTGGCACCAGGAGAAGCGCAAGGCTCAGTAGATAAATTAGGTAAGGTTCTGCTCGTTCTATTTTGCTTTGGGTCGGAGTTTGCTAGCTTGTTGCAGCTTGGTTACGTTGATTGATGGTGTGTTCGGTCAACAATCTGTTATTTTGCCATATTGAGTAGGAGAGTTCCATAGTCGATTTTCATATGCGATGATAGTCAATAGACAATTCATGTCTATAACTGCTGTAGCGAATTTCAACAAGGTAGTACATGCATACAGTGGCTACACTGCACCCAAGCAACCAGGTCAACCGTCAGCATTAGAGCCGTCTCTAGACCGAGGAACATGCATAAGCAGATCAAACCATGATGACAATAAAAGTAAATGCTATGAGTAATAAAAAGCTCGACAACCAATGAATTATAAATGCTAGCGAAGCGGAGGTGCCGTTGATGCCGTTTGTCTGTGCGGCTGCAGGGATACTCTACTTCCCCGCATTTACTCTCCCCTTTCCCCGGCTATATTAGTACTGAACGTCCTCTTTCTACCCTGCTCGAACAGTTCCATGTTCTTATGACAATAGAAGACTTGATTTGATCTGAAGCAAATGAAATCAAACATGGTATTGTATGCGTCTAATCTATACATGTACATGCACCCGTGATCTAGGTTATCTAGTCCGATCCTGTATCAACAAAAGGAAAGATTCTAACATATTTGACAGGAAAAGAAAGGATTACAGCTTAGCCCGAGGGCATCCGCCCTGCGCCGCCGCTGACACAGGACATCCACCCTGAGCGCCCCTGGCCGGCCCAGTGGGGTGATTGCTCTTCTTCGGCGCAGAGATGTAGCCACCCTTGACGTTATCGGCGTTGATGACGCGGTCCTTCTCATCACGCTTGATACCCAGCTCCATCAGCTTAGCAAACGCCTTGGCGAAGTGATCGAAGAACAGGTCCTTGTCGGCCGCGTACTTGTCCACCCACACGCGGAACGCAGGGTCCGTCTTGAGCGCGATATCCGTCGGCAGCATCATGAGCGGCTCGTCGCCCTCCTCCGCCTCCGGATCCACATACACAAACTGGCTGATCCCGTTCGGCAGCGTCTTCGGCTTCCAGTCCAGCTTCAGCAGCAGGTTGAAGAACTGGTTCGAGAACCGCGTCGGGTTGTTCACCCACGGGCCCTGGAACCCGCTGCGGTCGATGTGGCACCGGCCGAGGGTATGCCCGCCCGCCAGCGCGACGATCTCCTGGTCGTTGAAGCCCATCCGGTAGAAGACGGCGCGGAGGTGCTCGGCGCCCTGTGCGGCGTCGGGCAGCCGGCCGCGCGGGGGAACCTTGGAGTCGTCGACGAGGTCGGTGCGGCCGGGCTTCCAGACGATCGAGGGGCCGCCGAGGGCTTCGATGGCGACGACGCCGGCTAGTGTCCACAGATCGGCGTATGTGATCCAGGGATGTTTCTCCTTGACGGGCTCGAGGAAGGCCCGGCCGTGCTGGAGGCCGGCGTTGGCGGGGTCGCCGCCTTCGGCTTCGTAGCGCATGCCTGCGCCGTTGGAGCCGCCGGTGTCGGTTTCGAGGTCATATGTGCCTGCGGAGTGCCTGATAGAGAAGAAGCGTCAGTGGCGAGTGGGATAGACCCTAGGGAAAAGAGGGAAAGAAAACGAACCATGCGAGTCGTACGAATACGGGACCTGCGCTGCCATCGTCATAGTCGGGTTTCTTCAACTGAGCAATGATGTCCTTGCGGACGGCGTCATAATCCCCGGGTCTGCTCATTTCGGCCGATTGTGTTCTTTCTGGGGTATCGATAGGTGGGTCAACGCTCAACAGCCTCTACAGGTCGAACGCAAATTTCAAAAAAGAGAGACAGAACACGATGGGTATCGGCAGTCAAAAGGAAAAGAATGTACAATGAAAGAGAGAAAAGAAGGTCAAGGTCACTGAGCCTGGGAGGCGTCGACTCTTTTTCTTGTCAGTTGTCGCACATGAAGAAGGACAAAAGGGAGTGGATCCGCGGGCCGAATCAGTGCAAAGATTCTGACCGATAAGTGTTCAGATGCCGAGGTCCATTTCATTTGGTCCCAGCAGGAATGATCTGATATATCTGCTTGATTACTGGCCTTTCCTTCGCGGGATCTGGACCGGATTCTGGAAACATCTGGGGAAGCATCGCGGGACTTTCCTCGCGCAGCTGATCGTCCGGCTGTACGGAGTATGCTGTACGGAGTATGCTGTACTCTATCGCGTCATTATTGACGAGATCAGTGACTGCCGCGAGAACGACCAGATGAGACTACAGTATAGAAATTCCTCTGACGATTAGATTGATATCATCCTTGTCGTCGGATGCTTGTGAGTGCTGCCAGGGGTGTGCTGTGAATCCCGATCCGAAAGTTCTGCGCGATTCAACCTCGGAACTTTGATTCCGCCTTGAGGACTCACAACTTCACAAGTCACCAATGCTACTACTTATCTACCTGCAGTGGATATGACGATTTAATTCAGCATTAATTATCTATATGAATACTAATGGTCAAATATCTCATTTATGGAGATGTGACTATCTCCAAATGAAATATCAGCTCATGCCTGAATTTGCCACAGAGCCATCCACCATCAAAATCTATCGGCCAATTACGGACAACAGGAAAACATTGCCACGTGAAATTGATGCTATTTTGAAGTCTGCAATTTTAAAGACGAAAGCATAGAGCTTCAGAAATGTGCACTGATGTCACCAGGAATACTCATCAGTCGCCCTGCCCCTATCCCCATACTGAGATATCTACTACCTGTCCTTCAACAACTCCCTCCTCATCGCCTCATTCACCACCTCTAGGGCCCGCACTCTCTTCTTCCACCGTAAATTCACTGCATCCGCTTGTTTCACCAACTCGCCAAACTCCCTACGCATCCATTCCCTCTCGCTCTTCAGCCGTCGCGCTATCCGCGTATACCGCCTCAGCTTCCGCTCTAGCATCTGGCGCTGCGAAGCCTCCGTTCCTTTGATGATGTCGATGACGCTCTCAATGGATGCTGTGTGCTCATCGCTCAGAGTGCCGTTTTCGATGTGCTTGGAGATGCAGATGAAGGTGGCTGTGATGTCGGTGGCGATGGAGCAGAGGAGGGTGCGTTTGGAGGAGCTGTCTAGTTTTGGGAGGGTCTGGAGGCGGGAGATGTAGGATGTGTGTCTGATGTCTTTGGTCATCCCGTAGTGATTAATCGTTGGAACTGTAGAGTGTAGATAGTAGAAGGTAGGTGAGGTGGTATGTAGATATAGCCATGCCTTATATTATATTTTATAGCAAATTGTTTAATTCAAGCATCTCTTGTCTTTTTATTATTGAATCAATATGTAGAGGTACATGCCATGCAAAACAGAATAAGCGATGTTTTGAACTCTGGAAAAGATCTCTTTGTTCACTCCCGTCGCTTGATTGCGTCCATTGTTCTGGTGAATCAGAGATGAGGCTCAAGTTTCGTCTTACTACTGGAAAGACAGTCTAGACTCACGAAGATTCTTTCATGAATCTGTCTTAATCTGAAGCTTCGCTGACCCTTCCGGAACCATCAGAGTTATGAGCTGCCCTGCAGTGCCGCAACAACTGCATCCCCAACTTCATTCGTCCCCGATTTCCCTCCCAGATCAGGGGTGCGGATCCCAGCGTCCAGAACACCCTGGACTGCCTTTTCGATCTGTTGCGCCTCGGTCTCCATGTCTAGCGAATAGCGGAACATGAGTGCCACGCAGAGGATCATGGCGACCGGGTTGGCGATGTTCTGGCCCGCAATTCTGCAGATGATTGTCAACTTGCTTCATAGTGAAACAGGAGGGAAACAAGGGAAGGAACGTACGTCGGTGCAGATCCATGTGTCGGCTCGTACAGACCATTCGTCCTCTTTCTCGTCTCACTGGGTAACCCATCGAGACTGGCGCTGGGAAGCACGCCCAACGTCCCGACGATCGAACCGGCCTGGTCGGAAATCATGTCGCCGAATGTATTGTCGGCCAGGATGACGCCGTTCAAGGCGCGCGGGTTGGTAGCTAGAATCAGCGACGCCGAGTCCGCCAGCTGGTGCACGAGCTTCACCTGGGGATACTCGGTAGTCATGGTCTTCTCAACGACACGGCGCCAGAGCCGCGAAGAGGCGAGCACATTGGCTTTGTCCAGGGAGATGACGGGCCATGGAGGGTTGTGACGGAGGGCAATCTCCGCAGAGAGACGGGTGATGCGCTGGACCTCGCGCTCGCTATAGCCCCATTCGTCCATTGCTGGAGTAGCAGAGTCAGTCTCTAAAGCATACTGCTTGTAAATGACGACGTACCGTAATCTTCTTCTTCAATCTTCTTTCCGAAATAGGCTCCTCCGCAGTTCTCTCGCACCACGACGAAATCTACACCTTCGATAACTTCCTGGCGGAACGGGCTAAACTCCTTCGCAATCGACGCACTGGGCGAACTGGCCGAGCACGGTCTGAGATTCTCATAGATGTCCATCGCCTTGCGCAGCTGCAGCAGGCCCCCCTCGGGCCCGTCAAGTCCACGACGGATATGGTCCCATTTTGGACCTCCGACTGCAGCGAAGAGCACGGCGTCGGATTCCAGAGCAGCTTTTTTGACTTCTTCTGTGACGGATTTCCCGTGTGCGTCGATGCTGCAGCCGCCGATGAGGCCTTGCCGGAGGTTAAACTTTCGGTGCTCGTTCTCAAAGACTTTCAGCACTTTGACCGCTTCGGTCATGACCTCGGGACCGATCCCATCGCCGGGAAGGACGAGGATGTTGTAGGTAGTCGCCATCTCCTTGGTTTAGTGCTGATAACAGGTAAGTGCAGGAATTGATCAATGTCCAACGCAATATCATAGAGTGGGTTCAACACTTGATGAGATCACGGAAAAGCTGTGCCCTGTCGACAAAGAAGGATATAAGCATAGTGCAGCTCCTGTATCGGCTATCGGTCTCCAACCGATGCTGCGGGGTTGACGAGACCGCGGGGTTCGTCCGACTCAGTCCATTCAAGAATTAGGAACTGAGTTGTACGAGATTATCTTAAACAGCACATATGACGCTAAGAGGCGTGAAAGGTATGGACGTTGAAGGAGCGATGTGGCTTGTGCTAAGGCACAGTCAACCGTGGCTCCAGCAGCTGATCTGATAAACATTGTAGTCAACTACCTTAGGGATGGCATGTTTATTTCAACGACTCTGCACTCAGCCGATTAGAATGAAATATTGGGATTTCGTACTTCAATGTGTCTATGGGTAAGGATGATTGCACTGTGAACTGGTTTGATACAGATGTATATCCCCCGCAAATGTCTGGTACCGGGGTTAGTGATGGACGGATAGTAAATGAAATTTCAAAATGTCCGGATATCCTGATATTTCTAAACCGCTTATGAAACTTCCGATTATCTTTCCAGCAAGACTTATCATCCATCTACATAGCTACCTGCCGCTGCCCTTGGTGTACGGTATCTTACATAGGGACGAACACTGGAGGAAGAACAGCTCACCGCCTTCCAATTCCAAGGCAACAAGGCAGAAGGGCAAACCCTATCCCCTCTTGTTTGCAACGTTTGTTCTGATCGGCGTTTGTCAGGTATTGATTTCGGGAGACTTTTTTGATCAAGATTTCGAATAGTTGCTTATTCAACACAGACAGCACGATGGGTCAAATAGAGGAGCTTCCAGATGACTTTGATGAGCGCCTCAATCTTAACGAGCAGCCTCCAGCTACCGAGGTGCCTCCCAGCAAAATCTACAATGACGGCCCTTCTCCCGCCGTGGAAGAGACTCCCTTTCCGATCAACGAAGAGAGATTGAAGGAGCTCGAAAATGACCCCAGGGCACCCAAGCTGCCGCCGACCATGGCGTCGGTTAAGTCGCATACGTCGGAGGAGCTTTTGAGCATGATGAATAAGACCCCGCTGTTCATGACGGATATTAATCAGGCGGGTGACGAAAGTGAGCTTATCCTCCCCACTCGGTAGTTGCAATTTGCATGACGAAGACTGACGATGCACTCCCTGCATAGATGGTGAAAATCCCATGCTCGATGCCCTCCAAGCACTCCAGAACGAAGGTACCCGTGGCGAAGTCGCCCAGAGCTACCGCGAGCAAGGCAATGAGGCAGCAAAAGAAAAGAGATGGATCGATGCCAAGGAGTTCTATACCAAGGCTCTTGCGGTGGTAGCAAGTAAACTCGATAAGTGGGATAAGCCGGAGGATCCCAAAGAGGACGAGAAGCTCCTGCGGCAGGTCGAGGAGGCCTCATACATCAACCGCGCTCTATGCAATCTGGAACTGAGTATGTCACCGCATTATGGCCACACCTGACACAAGTTGCTAATTTGGCCCAGAAAATTACCGTTCTACCACCCTCGACTGCGCCTCAGTTCTCAGGCTCAACCCGAACAATATCAAAGCTTATTATCGTTCCGCGATGGCGCTTTATGCACTCGACAAGCTTCCGGAGGCCGAAGATGCCGCTTCGCGGGGTCTCGCCCTTGACCCCAACAACAAGTCGCTACAACAAGTGGCCGCCAAAATTGCCGATCGCAAGGCAACTCTGGAGCGTATTGCGGCCCGAAAGAAGGCGGAGGAGGAACGGATACAGAAGGAAAAGCTGATTCTCAGTACTGCGCTACGTGCCAGACAAATCAGGACTCGCAAGACAGCGCAGCCGCCGGACATGGAGGATGCACACATCAGACTGACTCCCGATCCCTTGTCTCCCGAAAGTACCCTAGAGTTCCCGGCCGTGCTGCTGTACCACATGGACGCTCAATCCGACTTTATTAAAACGTTCTCTGAGACGACATCTATTGGAGATCACCTGGAGTACATCTTCCCATTGCCATGGGACACCAAGAACGAGTATACGATCAACAGCGTTGATTGCTTCATGGAAACCGTGACAGGGGGACTGATCAAGGCCGGCAAGAAACTACCACTTCTGCAGATCCTAAGCGGGGGCAAGGTTGAAGTAGTCGACGAGCTTGTCAGGATCTACGTGATACCGACCTCCAAGAGTGCAAAATTCATTGCCGAGATGAAGGCTAGAAAAGAAGGCTGATCCTTAGGAGGACATACAGGTTAGACTTTTCGTCTACCGGCGCATTTACCCCAGGGATGCACTGGCTACTGCACGTGCCGTAGTCCGTCAGACTGAATGCTTCTGAGCTCACACCGTGGCCTGGCAGGCTCAACGTTGGGCAATATCCCGCCTATCTGTCTACCCCAGGGAAGAGACATTGCTCTCCACATTCTGCACTCCGCAGAGATTCGTGTTACCGTGTATTTCTCGGATCTTCGATCCCTGAATATCCATGGGGTACCCTATAACTTCAATGATGTACATAAAGCCATAGGCTGTTCTTCAGCCTGTACGGACAAACTGCCGAATGGCGCCGGAATCGTGGGCCGAATATCCTACGTAACGAACTTTTATGACTTTATAGGATGAAATAGATTAATCCCTCTTACGTTAGTTCGCTATTGACGAAAGTCGTGTCTCTCTAAGTCTCCGACTAGAAGCCAGTTCATTTAAGGGTAAATTGAATGGATGGTCAGCCACTCCTTTGCCCTAATTTATCCAGACAAAATGCGGGGAAGTTCCGTTCCCTCATCCCCTGAAGAACTCCACTTCTGGAGAAAGGGATGTTTATTGGATCTCACTTCCTCGTTTGACGTACTGAAGTCGAATAGTGGAAGTCGGCATTTGCCGTTTGTACCAGGTCCTCTTACAATGTTGATCATGGTTCGCTTTCGCGGTTGACGGATCGCCTCTTTAAAGGACGTTCGTATCAGTCTCATTAGAATGGGTGTCAAAACATCGATTGTCGCACTTGAAGTGACCCCTGAAACACCCTAAATTCCTTGTCAACAACACTAACTTGTCTGGTCACTCTGGTGTAGAAGATAGATTAATCACACTCCCTACACAATCTTCACTGACCCACCTTCCCACTCACTGCAAACTAACATTCGTCAGCTGTCTCTTCTGCGAGCCATTGTGTCTATTTTCCGGCTAAAAGCTATCATTGCTTGATCTCTTTAGACTATTGGACAAATAGGGGGCTTTACTGTTTCTTGGCCGAACTCGAGCCGGTCGTGCTGCCCAAAGCGATGAAAGTTGGTGTGGTCAATGCCTTCCTGCACCAATCTGCCACGGTGCCTGGCCCCGAACAGGACACGGCCCTCACATTATCCTGACCTGAAGAATATATCAAGGAAATTATGCCGGCTGTCGAGCGTCGACGGCATTAGCGCCGGCTGAAGTGATATGGATCAATCTGGACTAAGGAGTATTGAGAAGCATGTCTTTCTAGCCTGGTCCTTGGTCCTAAAATCATAATAGGCTTCGTTCGTATAAGAACGGACATCCAGACCTGCGCAATGGAATTGTTTTGCGATTGACTAGACTAGATAACTATCCTTCTTGAACTCGTATCTCAAAGTACTCTCCAAGATGGTTCATTTATCTTCAATCGCAGCAGCCCTGGCTGCTCTGCCTCTGTATGATTCCCACTCGTCATGAGAAGAAACAGCTCTGACATCGCTCTAGCGTATATGGAGCTGGCCTAAACACAGCAGCCAAAGCCAAAGGACTGAAATACTTCGGCTCCGCTACTGACAACCCAGAGCTCACGGACACTGCATACGTCGCTCAACTGAGCAACACCGACGACTTCGGTCAAATCACGCCAGGAAACTCCATGAAGGTTTGTTACATCTTTTCCCCGGAGCAATTGCGTCAGGAGCTAATTGCTTGCTTTGACGGACAGTGGGATGCCACCGAGCCTTCTCAGAATTCTTTCTCATTCACAAGTGGAGATGCCATTGTCAATCTGGCGAACAAGAATGGCCAGATCATGCGATGCCATAATCTGGTCTGGCACAGTCAGCTCCCGAGCTGGGGTAAGCGGGTGTCTCGTTCATTCTCAAATTCTCTCTAACGGTTGACAGTCTCTAGCGGATCATGGACCAATGCAACCCTCTTAGCTGCCATGAAGAACCATATCACTAACGTGGTCACTCACTACAAGGGGAAGTGCTATGCATGGGATGTTGTCAATGAAGGTGGGTTGCTCCATCTATCCTTCAACAGAACTCCTGAAACTGATCAAGCCTGGCAATCTAGCCCTGAACGAGGACGGTACCTTCCGTGACTCCATCTTCTACCAGACAATCGGTGAAGCATATATTCCCATTGCATTCGCGACTGCGGCCGCGGCAGATCCCAACGTGAAACTCTACTACAACGACTACAACATTGAATACTCCGGCGCCAAAGCGACTGCTGCGCAGAACATCGTCAAGATGATCAAGGCCTACGGAGCGAAGATTGATGGCGTCGGTCTCCAGGCACACTTCATTGTCGGCAGCACTCCGAGTCAATCGGATCTGACAACCGTCTTGAAGGGCTACACTGCTCTCGGCGTCGAAGTCGCCTATACCGAACTTGACATCCGCATGCAGCTGCCCTCGACCGATGCAAAGCTGGCCCAGCAGTCTACTGACTTCCAGGGCGTGGCCGCAGCATGCGTTAGCACCGCCGGTTGTGTGGGTGTCACCATCTGGGACTGGACCGACAAGTATTCCTGGGTTCCCAGCGTGTTCTCAGGCTACGGCGCCGCTTTGCCTTGGGATGAGAACTATGTTAAGAAGCCAGCATACAATGGCCTGATGACGGGCCTTGGAGCAAGCGGCTCCGCAACGACCACTACCTTGACCACCACCACGAAGACCACGACTACAACAGGTGCAAGCTCTACTGGAGTTGCTCAGAAATGGGGACAGTGCGGTGGAATCGGCTGGAACGGGCCAACAACTTGTGTCAGTGGAACCACTTGCCAGAAGCAGAATGACTGGTACTCGCAGTGCCTGTAAATGGATCACTGTCCTAGCAAATCCATTCCTTTGCTTTTTCGCTTCTTGTAACTAGTTGAAATAAGTCCAGCACTTGCAAAATGGATTCATTTGGATATCTACCTTATTTTGATTAGCTTCACCGCTGAAACGCAACCAGGCTTGTCCATGAAACATTCATACCTCTTATATACAACTTTTGCAAACAAAGGAGGTCATCTATAAAAGAATCTCAATTGATGAACTTTGCTTCGACCATCTTAGCGGGGCTCACCGGCAGCTTTAAATACCACTTCTGGAAGGTCAGGCGCAAAGCCAACTAGGGAGGTGTCATCTTCCGTCACCTCCCTTCCAAACCAAATCTCTCCTTTTCCTTCTCCTCTCTTCAGCTGCTCGAACCAGTTCTTAACACTTGACTATTTTCAACCACTATTAAATTCTCTATATGAGGTACAATGATGAACGAGAATGTGCGCTTTGACTTGTATCAAGTCGCCCGGCAAATGATCCACAAGAACCGGCACCAAGCTCTATGTGCAGCAACCAAAGTCCCAACAGCAATCCTCCCAAAGATAGCTTCGAAGGCAGCTTCATCAGCCTCCCAATAATCGGACGTCAAAAGTCAAAGTAATACGGGTTCGGACAATTCTCCATACCATTGCCAGCAACGCCCATGTCGGGCCCATGCTGATCTTGCTGCCCATGACCGACATTCGGTTCATGATAAAATCGCAGAGGGAAGGCGTGAAAGTTCAACGGGATAGGTGGAGGAGCATGGTGGAAGGTATGAGCCGCTGGAATGCTTGCAGAGAATGGATGTTCCCCTTCGTGGACCTCTTCCGGTATCTTGCGAGTTGGTAATGCTGCGGAGGTATAGGAATCCGGGTTGGCGTGCATAATCCCATGAACGCCCTTCCGGCTTGCTGTATCAGTATGACTGGTGAAAAAGGCCCCTGTTGACGGAAAGACCGATGTGTGGGACTCCATGCCATAACCCTCTCTCTTGTAAACTGGGTTCACGTCTGCGTTCACCACTTCTGCCATGGGAGAACCAGCATCCTTCAGAACTATTTCATCCGGCAAGTGTGCTCGAGAGATATACACAACTGCTTGTTCATCTGTCAAGAGATGAGCGTGTCGCTTTTTATGTTGATATAAACGTCAAGTACTACGTACCGAGATGGTCGTCCAGGTAACTCTCCTCTTCTTCTCGGACGCGATAGATCTCATCCAGGACCTCCAGACGGTCCGGGGGTGAAATCTGACGGCGGATAGATTGATCGGCCTCTCTAAGCTTCGCGACGGTGATGCCACGGCATTCGCGGAGCTCGCAGAGAATATGTACAAGCAATCGAACTCTCTCTGGTACTATCAGCTTCTGAAAAACTGACAACGGCTTCGTTATATCTTACCCGCTTTGGGAAGATGGTCGGGCTCTTTATGTGTGACACCATGTGGCCACCAGGCTGGCTTTGTCATCTCTGGATCGAGCTGTTGAGAGATACCAGCGATAAGCTTTCGCCCGTTATAAGGATAATTGACTTGCTTTCGGGGCTCGACAAGTTTGACATATGCTTTAGCGATAGTCCGACAGTTGATTTGCTGCAGGCTTTCGAACGCTTTTTGATAGTATTTTCGCAGAAGCCTTCTGTCTCGGAGCGGCAACATGGCTTTCTGATGGCAAGTGATGTTCAGTGGCACTACGCATTCATGAAACACTTTCCTCCTTTTTGCCTGATCGCCCTGATCAGTATGCATCTGTTCAGCTGTGCCTCTTTGCTCCGACGCCTCTATATCGTCCTGGTCCGTCACGTCATTGGCCTCTCCTTTCCCAAGCGACTGTGGCGACAGCGGGCTTCTTCCTCTGGCCGAAGGTGATTCGTGGGTGGAGTCTAGCACTCAGTCGTCAGTCGATTTCTGTTGTGGGTATCTGAAGGTCTTACTTGGACAGGGAAACAAACTGTCTTGGTTTGATATTGTCACTGCTTCTAGAAAGTTCTCCATAACGATGGGAGACAGGATGGTCTGGCAGCTATTCGCAATTGAAGGGGAAGTTTGCACCCGAACTTCCCCATTGCGATCAGTATAAATGATGGCATAATGGCCATACGTGAGGCTCCCGAGCTGGACATCCGTTGACCCTGGCGTCTGCACCAGCTTGAATCAGCCTTTTAATCAAGAAACTAGCTTCTCGGATGTTCGGTATTTGTACCAGCTGTTGCAAATAATCAAATTTGTCACCAGGCGAGGATGGTAACTTCGAGTCCTCTAACATGAGAACGCTAGTCAACGCTCCAAGTTTCCCTATGCCAATAAGGTGCGAGAGAGCAGGTGGTACCTACTTTCCGAAGACATGTCTTATTACGCAACAAGAAAACCGGGCACAGAAGAGATCGTAGCAACGAGAAGATCCACGAACCGGAGCCTACAGGGTTTATCTGGGCTTCGAAACTGTCGCGTTATGCTCCACCGTGCTTTATACGCGCGAAACAACTCTGTTTAGAGAGGGCCTGTCAACATCCTACGGAAAAAGCAACCTGCACTCTGAGACCAAACCCGTAATCAATGCATTCATGAGTCTACCCTGGCCAAGACTGCCTCATTGCCATCCATACATCTATGCGGCACAGCGGTGCGCAGGAGCGCCCCCCTCAGCTGCATTGGGCTTACGAACTAACGCTCTTCTGCGTCTGACGATCTCCAGAGGCCAGCCGACTAGACACTCGACAGTGAACCTCGCAGGAGTACAATCACCTATTGATCAAGCTGGCTTCACCTTCTTAGAATAAGTACGAATCGTTGGAGATCAATAGTTCCATTGATGGCTCTCACAACATTGGTAATTGTCAATCTACCCCCGCCGGCCTGCATCACGCGAACACGGAGATCAAGCATTCGACTTGCAGAAGACGCGGCTGATCTGCTATAATAGTGGACTTCCCAATACGACCATGTCCAATCCATGATATCCAATCATAGCTGGGAATCGGCGAGCAGCTTCTTTTCCAATGGGGCAAAGATGGGTGTATCAACTATTGATCGACAGCAAAAACTAATGCCGGAACTACTCACCTGTAATGGTCCCGGAGTCATATACCCGGTCCTTCACGGTCCAATCTTCGAGCTACTTCTATATTAAAGGCTGCGTGATCCCGGGCCCATGGATCAATGCTCCTTGCATGAGCCTGTCGTATCCGCTGTTAACGCGTAATATGGCGCTGAAGGATTCAAAAAGTTAGGCGCTACGTGGCCCATGTTAACAAGAACAGTACTTCAGATGGAAGCAAGACTTTGCAGTCGAGATGCCCTGATGCTGTAACTTTATCAGGTGAGTACACCTCTCCCATCACATGGACTCATATGGTTCTTATCTGAAGGGACCGAGTCAATATCGCTGTAATTGGCGTGCCGCAGCAGCAATCTGTCAATGAGCTGGCTTGGACTTACGTAGGTTGAGAAACGGAGACCATCGATGGCAAGCCCTTTCCATCGGTCCAGCCCGCCTGCGGAGACTTCTCGAATGACAGATCAATAAAACCGACCAGACAAGGGTATTGTTACCTGATTTAGACACTCGGAAGTCGGAAATCAAGGCGAGGAAATGGAAACAGGAGACAGGAGAGACCTTGGTGTGTTTTGTCAAGCTCTTAATGGCTATGTGCCATCCTCGGGGAATGATGAACTGATGCTTGATGACGCATGAAAGATATGATCCATCATATATCAGCTGTCACTGTCAGTGTAGCCGAGGACCCACCACGGCGGATCGGACGCAGGCCTGTGGATGATGAAGTTCTGGAAGGTTTTCAGCATCAATAGAGCCTTCGCTTATTCCAACCGTTCTCGGAGAGGTAAGGGAAGAATCTTTGCAATGGACCTGAAGTGATAGGTACTTATTAGATACTTTGTGCCCTTCTATCTACATTATAGTATAATGTTGCATCCTCGATAGTTGCAGTCGATGATTGACCTGAGATGTCTCAGTTTGACTCTTTTAGGTAAGCCGTGACGGTGTAGCCATGTCCTTTGTAAGAAATACCTTACAGAGCAAATCTCTGGTATTCTGTATTTTACCCATAGGAGTCTTACGTATAGTAATTCTACCGCAATCTCTTTCTTTCATCCTTCTATCATCCAGTTCGATATATCAGACAGAGATTCTATATCCTCCGTATCTATGCTTTTCTGAGTCAAAGGCATCACGGGCGTTGTCCTCAGACTCCAGTTGCAGTACCGGGTTGTCAAGGTTCCACTGTCTACTCCATACCTTAGCGACCGCTCTGACTTCGGCGGACGAATAATTCCCGTTCCGATGCCCAGTGGTCGATGAATCGATTTGTCCCAGCAAAAGAAGACGCCCCGGAGTCGATCACAGCTGTCTATTAGCCACATGAACCCAAGTGTCCCACCCCTTTAACCTGGTCTATTCCGACTCCTGAAAGCACCTTTTTCTTTGAGCCAATCATCGTTTGTGCTTGGCCTTTTTCTTTGTCCTCTGTCCGTACACTAACGACTCATCCCTGGATTCCCCGGCGAGTCAGACAACTGTCTACGGGGCGTACCTTAGCTAAGCTGGTCTTTCTTCTTCGCATATTATTCTGGCGCTCTAACTGGGGCCCTGCCTATCGTCCGTGCGGTGTCTTATTTCAAGTCTTTTTTTGCGCATCCCCCTTCGTCCAGCGATTAATATAGGTCGAGCGGGAAGAAAAGACCGCCGAGCGTAACACGGGGCAAATTTTCTCCAGCAGTCAAATCACTATAGGGACTACGTTCGGACCAGACCACTGCGAATAAGGAAAAATGGATCCCAACGCTGCCGGCTATCCTGCTCTGCAGCAGCACCAGCAACACAACGCGGGCTATCCTGTCACCACACAGAGTCCACACGGACAGCAGTTCCCTTACTATCCGAATGCTATGCCCACCACCTCCTCATTTCCCCAATCCAAGACGCCGGTGCAACAACCGCATCAGCAGCATTCTTTCGGTCCCGTGCCTGTGCAATCTGGCGGTCCCGGTGGAGCTATGATGCCGTCTGGTTTTCCTCAGCAGCCGTCTGGTACGTTGACTTGCGATCTCCATGATTGTTTTCTAGTTTATCTTTTCTTTTTCTGTTTTTCCTTTTCGCGTCTCCCAACCATTCACCGGCCCTCCTTCCTCTGTGTCGGGTGCATTGTCCCCTTGGCTGGTCCGTCGGTCGTCCTGTCGATCGAGTACTTGCACTTGCTATCTTAAGCTTGTTTTGCTTTTGAGCGAACTTGATTCGGCTGTCTTCGTCAGTCCAAATGCCTGATGGATGCCATGAATTTCCTGTCCTACCTGTGCGGGCCATTACCCCAAATCCCCAATATCGTTCCTGAACTCCTTCCCTGCCCCGTTTCCATATCCAAATAGTATCTCCGGAGGACCCAGTCGCACTACTTCTTCGGACGGACGTCCTGGATGATTTAGACTCTTGGACAAGCCGCTAACGTGATGTGCAATTTCCCGCTTTGCAGGACCCCACGGGAATTTCTCTGCTGCCTTCACCCAACCTCCTGTTCCAGCGACTCTTAGCCAGTTCGTACCGCATCAGGGCAGCCCAATCTCGAACATGTCCCCGAGTGCGGCGCAAAACTTTACCCAGAACATGACTTCGGTCTCTGCGAATAGCATGCTTCCAGCACAGCAGCAACAACAGCAACAGCAACAGCAACAACAGCAACAACGCCCTGTCCAGCAGCCAAATCCACAGCAAGGATCCGTTCCGGTAGCAGGGCAGAGTCCGGCTGCGGCTGCGCGAGAGAAGGCTCGTGTTTCAACCCTTTTGGACATCAACTCCATCTTGTTGCAAGAGGTCATCAATCTGCAGGCGGCTGGTAAGGCTGGCGGGCCTCCCAATCAACAAGCATCGCAAGACAACAATCCATCACCAACTTCCGACCAGGCGACCGACGCGGCCAAGGGTCCGACGCAAAAGCCCAGTCTTGAGTATGTGGAGTGTATGCGCCGTCTCCAGGCCAATTTGGCGTATCTGGCAACTATTGCCGATCGGGCGAAGAAGACTGGTGGTGTGGCTCCCACCGCCCCGGCCATCATGACGCCGCCTCCCAACATGCCAGCGGCAAACGAGCTCTACAACAAGTTGAATGAGCTGTTCCGGCCGTCGAAAGGTGCCGTGGGTACTCCCCAGCCTAGCCCGCAAGGTACACCTCGCAATAGCAAACCGAGCCCGTCGCCCGCGACCGAGTCGGCGGTTTGAGCATGGTCATTTGTAGGGTTCATTCGCGCCTGAGATCAGATTTGGAATAGCAATCGGCCAGCACACGAAAGGCAACAGAAAAGTCAACGGCCCTCCTGCGCGGTTATCGGCTTTCATCCGCTCGGCGCTACGCTGATTACAGACCCGGGGTGGCCATGAGCGGTCATTGCTGGGTGGGGATCACGCTTTTCTGCAGAAACGGTGCGCCAGGCGACACTGGATAACACTGCGAACATGCGATCCGGTTCCAGACTCTCAGTGATAAGACGACAGACTACGGATAATCACTTGACCGTTTATTAACTGGGAGGACAGAACTCGAGCGATCTCTCCGTAACCATCACCAGCTCTTCCATTCTCTCGGTCTCCACCAAGAGGCAGTACAAGGGATCTCTTTCATCTAGCCTTCTTTATCTACAACAAGACATCTCCAGCCCCGATACGCTCTGGACCTGTGTTCAACAATACCAGGGCGGTGGACAGATACTTGAGGATCTCTCCGATGCTATCGGCACTGTCTCCTCCCTGCCCTGTGGATACGGGAGCGGAAAATGTGGAGATGTAGTGTCCCTCTGTATTGTAGGTGGTTTTGCGAGGACAAGGAAATGTCGTATATCCTCTTGGCTTGTATCTACTTGTATACTAGGATGTGATGTATATTACAGAGCTCCAGGGAGAGGTGTTCCCGATTTGACGTTGCCATGACAGTAATCGTGGGATTTGTGCTGTTTCACATGTAGATGACTAGGGTAGAACAACAACACAATTCGGACGACGATCCGTTTTGATTGCAAGTTGTCTCGGCCGGTCTCTCTTGAAGATCTACCTTGACCTATGTTTGCAGTAGAAATGGTCAGAAGACAGGACTACTATGACTGCGCATCATCACTTGATCCCCCCTTCCAGCCACTGTCGGGCCAGGGCCTGGCCCAATCAGTGGCCTGTGCTGCAGCTGTCCGCCTGCAGAAAAAAAGAACCTTGGGAAGCTCTGGAGTTTGAGTGCCTGACTTCCTCTCCCTACTAACCCTTCGTCTCACCCTCCTTTTTCATTATTTTGCTTCCCCTCTTCTGTTCCCAGTAGCTGACTTGGAGGGGGTGTCTTGTGAATGTCTTGCGCCTTGCTCCCTTTGTACAGAAGGAGCCCGCCGGTCGCTACTACTATCGCTGATCTTACTGCTACTTCCGCCTCGGCGCCGCCCCCGTCGCAATACACCTCTACGCCTAGAATTTCCCCACAGTCTGTTCGATTCTCCTGGAGTAGTTCACGATCGCCTATTATCTACAGTGTTACTCCTGAATCGCCACACAAGCAGTTTAGTCGTCTACTGCCGCATCGACATATTCTCTCGCGGTGGACTAGCGTCGCAACACCTGTCATTCGCAGCAATCTAGGGACAAACAACCGATTGCTTTCCTCCCTCGCGCCCTTCACTCGCTCCCGTGCGTCCCTACCTCAGTCTCGGAAGAGCATGGATCTGAATGGCGAGACCAGCTCAAAGCGCAAGCGCAGCTCCGTCGCCGCCCCCGCAGAGCGTCCGGCCAAACACCTGAAACCCGAGAGCTCGATATTAACGCCCGGGGACGCGACTCCCGCGAACGGGACCGTCTACGATGTTGAGGATGAGGAGGATACAGGCCGGGTGATGCCTATCGGGCCCGCGCAGGCGGATTCCCCCGAGTGGCAGGCTACCATTGAGAAGGTGGTTAAGAGCGTGGTGTCGATCCATTTCTGCCAGACCTGTTCGTTTGATACGGACTTGTCGATGAGTAGTCAGGCGACGGGGTTTGTGGTCGATGCTGAACGCGGGTATATCCTGACGAATCGCCATGTGGTTTGCGCGGGTCCGTTCTGGGGTTATTGTATATTTGATAATCATGAGGAGGTGAGTTGGAGTGATGTCTGGGCTTGAAGATACGGGCATGGTTGCAGTGCTGACATTAGGGTTATTGCAGTGCGACGTGCGTCCTGTTTATCGAGATCCCGTGCACGACTTTGGTATTCTGAAATTCGACCCCAAAGCGATTCGATACATGGAATTGACTGAGCTCAAGCTTCGACCGGAGGCGGCCCGTGTGGGGTGTGAGATTCGAGTCGTTGGTAACGATGCTGGGGAGAAGCTGAGCATTCTGTCTGGTGTCATCAGTCGGCTCGACAGAAACGCGCCAGAGTATGGTGACGGTTACTGTGATTTTAATACGAACTACATCCAGGCCGCGGCTGCCGCCAGTGGTGGCAGTTCGGGCAGTCCTGTCGTCAATATCGACGGTCATGCAATCGCTTTGCAGGCTGGAGGTCGTGCGGATGGTGCGGCCACGGACTATTTCCTCCCCCTAGACCGCCCCCTTCGTGCGTTGGAGTGCATCCGACGCGGTGAGCCTGTCGCCCGGGGTACGATTCAGACACAGTGGATCCTCAAACCTTTCGATGAGTGTCGTCGCTTGGGATTGACTCCGGAGTGGGAGGCTGCTGTTCGCAAAGCCTCACCGCATGAGACCAGTATGTTGGTGGCTGAGATCATATTACCCGAAGGGCCTGCAGATGGAAAGCTCGAAGAAGGAGATGTCCTGCTGCAGGTCAACGGGGAGCTCCTCACGCAGTTCATCCGATTGGACGATATCCTCGATTCAAGCGTCGGAAAGACCGTGCGTTTGCTGGTTCAGAGAGGCGGTCAGAATGTCGAGGTGGTATGTGAGGTTGGCGATCTGCATGCCATCACGCCGGACCGCTTCGTCACGGTGGCCGGTGCCACTTTTCACAATCTGTCCTATCAGCAGGCCCGGCTTTATGCCATCGCCGCTCGAGGAGTGTATGTGTGCGAAGCAGCAGGCTCTTTCAAGTTGGAGAATACCTTGTCGGGATGGATTATTGATGCTGTGGACAAACGCCCGACCCGAAATCTAGACGAGTTCATTGAAGTAATGAAGACGATCCCGGATCGTGCTCGGGTGGTCATCTCGTACCGTCATATCCGAGACCTTCACACCCGGGGGACCAGCATCGTGTACATAGACCGCCACTGGCATCCCAAGATGCGAATGGCCATTCGTAACGACGAGACGGGTCTCTGGGACTTTTCTGATCTTGCCGACCCCGTGCCAGCTGATACTCCGGTTCCGATGAAAGCTGATTTCATTCAACTCGACGGAGTCAGTCAGGCTGCGGTTTCGGATATCGTGCGCAGCTTCGTACGTGTCTCCTGCACCATGCCCTTGAAGCTCGACGGGTACCCGCAAGCCAAGAAAACCGGTTTCGGTTTGGTGATCGATGCCGAAAAGGGTCTGGTTGTGGTGTCTAGAGCCATTGTTCCGTATAACCTATGTGACATCAACATCACTGTGGCCGATTCGATCATTGTCGCGGCCAAGGTTATCTTCTTGCATCCTCTACAGAACTATACCATCATCCAATACGACCCCAGTCTTGTCCAGGCTCCTGTTCAGAGCGCCAAGCTGAGCACCGAGTACATCAAGCAGGGCCAGGAGACCATCTTCGTGGGCTTCAATCAGAACTTCCGCATCGTGGTCGCCAAGACAACTGTAACCGACATCACCACCGTCTCGATTCCTGCGAATGCCTCGGCGCCGCGCTACCGTGCGATCAACCTGGATGCCATCACGGTTGACACAGGCCTGAGTGGGCAGTGCACGAACGGTGTGCTGATTGGGGAAGATGGAGTCGTCCAGGCTTTGTGGCTCAACTATTTGGGAGAGCGCACCCCGAGCTCTCACAAGGATGTGGAATACCATCTCGGTTTTGCCACGCCGGCGCTCCTACCCGTTACATCCAAGATCCAGCAGGGGATCACTCCGAAGCTGCGAATCCTCAACATGGAGAGCTATGTGGTTCAGATGAGTCAGGCTCGCATCATGGGTGTCTCAGAGGATTGGATTCAGAAGGTAGCCCAGGCCAATCCGTCGCGACACCAACTCTTCATGGTGCGCAAAGTCGACTGTCCTCCACCGCAGTTTACGTCCACTGCGGACGCGTTACAGGAAGGTGACATCATCTTGACCTTGGACGGTCAACTCATTACTCGCGTCCCTGAGTTGGACAAAATGTATGAGAAGGAGGTTCTTGACGCTCTTATTGTTCGCAACGGGCAGGAGATGCATATCAAGCTACCGACGGTATCTACCGAAGACCTGGAGACCGACCGTGCCGTTGTCTTCTGCGGTGCCGTGCTGCAGAAGCCACACCACGCCGTACGGCAGCAAATTTCCAAGCTGCACAGCGAGGTGTATGTCAGTGCAAGGGTATGTTCACTTGCGCCTTAATGTAGTCGTGGCACTAACTTTCTGCAGAGTCGCGGTTCCCCAGCTTATCAGTATGGCCTCGCACCGACGAATTTCATCACTGCCGTAAATGGCGTTCCGACGCCGAACCTTGACAGCTTCGTCAGGGAGGTCAGCAAAATTCCAGACAATACATACTTCCGGTTGCGTGCCGTGACCTTTGACAACGTGCCATGGGTTGTAACGATGAAGAAGAACGATCATTACGTAGGTTACCTTTTTCCCTCTTTTGGATATTTGCTGACACCGGTGACAGTTCCCCATGTCCGAATACATCAAAGACCCGTCTCAGCCACTTGGGTGGCGTACGGTATCCCATGACAGAGACAGGCACAAGGATGGCATCACCCCCGATGCAGCCAATCTCAACCCAGACGCCATGGACGAGGTGTACGAGGAGGTCAGTGACGTTGAACCAGAGGTCGATTGAGGTGGTCTGGACAGGCTTGTAACTATCAATGCATAGTAGGATGAGTCCTACTGAACACAATGTATGTATGTGTAGATGGGGTCTCGGCCCTTGTATACTTCCTGCAGATATCATGATACCAATACCAATACCAAACGGACGCACGTTGGATATGGACGTCTCATCTGGGGCTTTCATTAGTTTGGGATTCTCGATACTCTAGGGTAAGACTTAGCCGTGCTCTCTGTTGACTATCCACTTATCTGGGGCATAGAGGTATTCACAGAACATGGATCTGAAAGTAGGAAATTCACTAGAAAAGTTAAAGGCAGTGAATGAAGAGTGAATATTCTAACTGTTACTTACCAACGTGCTGAAGCCATTGACTTAATGGGCTCCTCACCCACTTTCTGAGAAACATTATCACTTCTCCAATTACTCGTTGACCACTAATAATGCAACATTTGAATACCAGTTACAACTTTTACTTCCTCTAAAGGTTCTTTAAGGTAAAGAATGGCATCCTCGCGGTAAACGAACCCGGATCGCTTGAATTTACCAACATCGAGCCCGCTATTGGCAGTCAGGTCGCGCTCAGTCTTAATCATGGTAAAGAGGTTGAAGAGAAATCTGTCTACATTGATTTCAACTCTGTTAGCAGAGAATATCGAGTCGAATTGCCCAACGAAGTCCCCAATGGTCCAAATGCTTGGCTTCATAACGAGATCGCCCGGGCATATCGCTATGGGTTCCTGAGTGATCAAGAACATGACGGGCTCTTTTGAGTTCGAACACGAGTATGTTGCGTCCTCTTTGGCTTCTTGCATGTCTAACCAAGTGTAGGATTTGATTCATTTGGCACCCCCATACACACTCTCCTTCAAAGAATCGGACTATTATATCAAGCCACATGGATGCACGTTGCCCACGATTGTATTTGAAAGTGGGTATTCTGGATCATACCCTCGTCTCATCAGAGACAAAGATCTCTGGCTGGTTGGCGGCGACCCCCACGTTAATGTGGTCTTTCTCGTCAAATGGTATGGTCCTTGTTGACTCAATCTCGGATCAAAACCCGGGTTGAGGCCTGGAGGAGCAAATCAGCCAGCGCCTCTTAGCTTCGTAAGGATTTTTCCCTCAATTCTTGTAATCATCAAATAACAGTATCATTGCAGGAGATTCTCCCCCGCCCTCCTCCGGGCAGTCCTCCTCGAGAGATTCCCATCAGCAAGGGGAGCTATTTGGCATCCAAACTCCCGCTGGAATCTCTAAGGGCTACGAGTTACGAGTTCCGGAGCGAAGGCCCATGTTGTCAGCAATGGGATCTGGGATCTGGATTTCCAACATAGTACACGATGTCCCAGATATCGTGGCTTGAAGTCAAGACTGGGATGTGATGTGATATCTCTGACGTCTTTTCGCCTCGACTGGAGGTATCGGGACCATACGGGACCGTGGGTGCTAGAGACTTCCATGGTGGTTCGTCAGTTGGACAAGAATACGGTAACTGGCAATCGTGATCATTGCTGATGTTGATTTGGACTCTAATATTGTGGTATCCCCTAGTTACTCGATTGAGCATGTCGAGCCGTTTCCTCATTCTGGGAGCGGACGTGCATGGGATGCTGGCACTGGCAATAACTGTCCTGGGTCCGTTGATACAGCCAACTTCTAACCAGGATGTATTCCTGACATCCGAATCTGCCAACAGGTGGTACGTCCAACTACTAACTGGCCGGCGTGTCGTGGAGATGCAGACGATGTACGGCCCGCACTGAACGTTCCTTTGGATGGCAATGACAACACCATGGAGATCTTTCGCGAAACGTTTAAATACCTCCCACATGGTAAGGCAGACTTAGCCTCCCCTCCTCCCGGCTCTGAATTTTTTTTTCTCCTTCACCACCACCACCACCACCACCACCACCTCCTCCTCCTCTCCTCCTCCTCTCCTCCTCCTCCTCCTCCTCCTCCTCCTCCTCCTCCTCCTCTCCTCCTCCTCCTCCTCCTCCCTCCTCTCCTCCTCCTCCTCATCGACGTCTACTTTTTTATCCTTGCCGACAAACCGTTCGGCCTGACACACAGCAAGTTACACCGACTTGCGCGGAGCATTATCACAAATCATCTCGCAGAAATGAAGGCTGCTGGTGCCAATACAGCAGAGAGTACTCCTTTACCCTGTCAGAGAAGCAGCCAAGTCTGAAGTAAAGTATAGATTGTACCGTTCATGGGGTGTGTGCTTTGCTAACATAGTAATAGGCAAAAACCACATACTACGGACAAGGCCGACGGCAGGCAAGATCCCTTTCACGTGAACTTTCTTATAACATCAAAAGATGGACGAAAGATTACGTCGGTACATTACTATCCGGTCCCCATTGGGGGCGGAGAGGTATAGTTTTCGAAAGCGAAGTATAACGCTGGAAAGAGGGTCATGGGCTACTTCCCAAAGCCAGGGAATCCAGCAATGGATCTGGTGGGGAGGCATTATGCGAGGAAGACGTCCAAGACCAGAATGAAGAAAGTGGCTGTATAGCCAAAGATGATGGCGTCCTAACGCCGAGGATCGGCAGCCATGATGAGAGACGAAAGGTCTATGACTCCGATCAAGAAGATGAAAGTGAAGACATTGATACCGGAGCACTGGCTCTCGTTGAGATTGAAGAGACGGACGCTAGCCCACTCACCATATCCATCTAAAGACCAGGACGCCGATTGACGATATTGGCAAGAAAGAGACTCTGCCCTGCAATGGCAATATATCTTATAGCAAAGTCGCTTGATCTGTGCTTTTCTGGTAAAATGTAACGGCTTAAAATCATGAGCGCCTTATACCTTGATATTAGAGGTCTGACGGTACGGAAATCCGGATTTGAGACCATCTGCTGTTCACTAATCTCTAACGCTTTAGGGCTTCACAGAGTCTGTGGCGGGTATATATTTCCCAGATTCCTGTGGGACCAACTAGATAGTAGACGATGCTTCTCTCGACCCTTAAACACACATATGGAATCCCTGCAGGCATCAATGGCCACCTAATTAACCCATTGTACTCGAATCTCGTGGATTGTACGTTGCTCTTCATTGTTTTCACTCGTTATGCTTGACCCTCCCTCTCTCGCAAAATTGAGGGGCTATGGGACGCGTTCGCATTATATAGCAAAGTATTGAAGTAACGTCAACAACTAGCATCATTGGTCTAGTGGTAGAATTCGTCGTTGCCATCGACGAGGCCCGTGTTCGATTCACGGATGATGCATTCTTTTTTTCCGACCATCCATGACAGCTTTAATCTTTTTTCATCCATCCTCTCTCATTTCTTTACTGATTTTATGTCTTTTTTGTTTTCTTTTTTTTTTTTTTTTTTTTTTTTGTTTTTCTCTATTTTGTTTGGCCGTCTGGCCCACCTCGCAGTCGTTTGAACGATGTCGTTGTGAACAGCAGATACAATATATATCTGAATCAAATAGACTGGGCAGAATATGGACTACAAGTCTATCGTATTCGACAGGAAGACACCAATACCTTCGACTACATTGAGTACCTAAACTCATCCATGATTGTGTAAATCTAAATGCTTGAATTATGTTCCCAATAATGCAACTACAAAGCTAATAGCATATCAACGACCCCCAAACGCCACCAAAATGCCAATCACCCAGTTCCTTCCAGAGTTCAGCTCTCGCTAGCAACGCAAACCCCAACATAAAGATTTAAGAAATAGCCGACCAAGGTAAGAATGGGGGCAGAAATCATGAGTTAAAGGTCCAGCCGCCGTTGAGCCTCAGCCGTTGACGCTCGGCGAGGTCACGGCGGATTTCCTCTTGGGTCAGTCCATCGGCACCAGACCAGTTGGCGCTACTGGTACGCTCACGGAATTTCTTGATCTTCTTGTCCGCCTTGAATGTTTCCTCCAGTGAGAACGGAGCGATGGGACCAAAGATCGAGTCCGCCTCCAGGCCTTCCTGCTGGCGAAGGATGTTCTCGAGCTCCTTAGGCTGAGCCCACTTGGGCACGGGGAGCATCTCCGCATCCGAGTCCTCATCCTCACTATCAGTAGCAATCTCGGGAAGATGAATGTTCTCGCCGCTGGGATAGTTGGGAGATGGTTTCGTCGGTGCCCTTTGAGACGAGCTGGCGCCTGGAGTCTTATGCACAGGCAGTTGAGACGCGGCATTGCTTGGTTCTGCGAAGGGTATCTTGCCGCTTGCGTACTTTGCCATGTCCATGGGGTGAGCTGGTCTTTGGGGCTGGGCGGTTTTGAAGATCGAAGAGCCTGGTTGATGCGTAGAGGTTTGTCCGTGGCCATACATGGGAGGTTTCATGGATTCCTGGAGTACGAGATGAGCATACACGACCAGAGTGATTCGAGAATGGCGGGAGCCTACCTTGCGGATCCCCGACTGTCTGATGGGCGGGGCCATGGTGGGTCGAATGGCTGACATAGGGTTGTGTTCGTCTTCCGTCTTCCTGCGCTTAGATTCCCCGGAAGGTTGGACAGTATTAGACTTCATAGCTGCCGGACGGTAGCTGGCTTCCTCGTCCAGCCCTCTCTTTGGAGGCTTCGCCGGATTGGGCTGAGGCGGGTTGATCGTCCGACTGAAAGGTTGAATGGATCCAAGCCGTGATGCGGGTCTGGCAGCCTGTGAAAGAGGTCTCTCTGGCTGGACAATTGAAGCCTAAAGTACATGGAGCATCAGTATAGATTCAAAGCCGTGTCGCAAGATTCACTTACTCGTTCGCTCGTAGGTTGTTGACTGCCCTGCCTTTCCAATCTCCGTGCATTTTCCTGTCGCCGCTTCTCGATCGCCTGTATCTGGGCGGCCTTCTTCGCATCCTCAGCAGCAAGCCTTTCCCGGCGTTCGGCTTCTGCTCGGCTGCGCATTTCCTGGCGCCGCGCTTCTTCTTGCTGCTGAGCAGCTCGCTTACGTTCCAACTCCCGTCTCTGCTCCTCTCTGCGGCGCGCCTCTCTTTCTTCCTGCTCCCTTTTCCTCTCATTTGCAAGCTGAACCTTGCGCTGCGATTGGCTGGAGACTGAACTCTTGAAACTGCTATTTGAAGACGCGGTATGTAAAGAAGAATTGCTTGCCTTCTTCTTGAGAGTTGGCGGCTTGGAAGCTGAGGGTGGTGCAGCGATAGAAGCACTGGGTTCCGGACCGCTAGACGCCACGGAGGTGGATGCCAGGGGGATCTGGCGCGAAAGCGCGCTGCCGACACGAATAGAGACGGGCTGAGGCTTGGGTTTCTGGAGAACTTCACGAGTGGGCTTGACAGGGCGCCGATCGTTCTGCTTTGGCTGCTGTTGGGAGACGGACATTCGGCTGGGTGCTCGAGAAACAGTTTCGTGGCTGGGTTCCGGCTCTCTGGATTGATGTCTCTGCAGCGGCTGTGCCTTCGTCGAGCTGGCTGGAGCGGCGGCTGCCGAAGGAAGAGCGTTACGTTCTTCTTCTTCCATCCGCGCCCTTTCCTGAGCGATCTTCGATTGAAGAGCTTTCTGGCGTTCCTCTACCCGCGCTTTCTCCGCCTGCTCCTCTTCTCGGCGACGATCTTCAAGCTCTTTTTGCTTGCGTTTTTCTTCCCTCTCAGTCGAGCTTCGCGTTCTGCGCCCTTCTTGTCGAGGGACAGGACTAGATATCTGGACCGGCCGACGATCTTGTGTTTCACGAGCAGTATTACCGCTTGCACGATTGTACGAATGCAACCCTAGTTCATCAGGCGAGGACGCTTCTAATCTTGCTGCGGCTGTCACACTGCCGGTGTTCGTAAACAGACCTTTAGCAGATCTCATGATAGATTGAAGTTTTAACTTGGATGCGCTCAGAGGGCCATCATGACGCTCAGCGGCCGGGGAGCCCACTGGTGTTGTGGAAGCGTGGTGGCGCGTATTGGACACTGACGTACTCTTCTGATGGGTAGGCCGTTGGGGTGAAGAATAAGCTGGCGTTGAGGACTTCTCACGTGTCGATTCTGTGACGTTTCGGTTGCTGGCTCTCGCCACGTCCGCGTCGCTCCGATTCTGAGTTCGTGGTACCGAAGCCTTCTCACTGTATGCGCGACTCGTTTCATTCATTGACTCTTTCGCCTTTACTTCCATTTTCGGGCTTCTGAGAACATGTGCTTTCTGTGGAGACTCTATTGGCTTGATCCAGTCGTCCCCGTCGATTACCATAGGCTCCGGTGCAGACGGTTCGCGAGATTCCTGATTGAGCATCTCTGACTTTGCACTGGCTGCTGGAAGCTCGGGATAAGCAACGTGCGCAGAGGATAGGCCTGAAACGGATGGGATGGACTTCGTGGGCCGCGAGGGTTGCAGTTTGCCAAGCATACTAATCTTTTCGTGAAGTCTTTGAGTGGAAGACTTGGTATGGGCCTTGCTAGCTGTGGCGTCTGCTTCTGCCTCAATATCGCCTTGTTGCTGAGCACCTCTTCTACCCTCGTCAATGTCCATATCCTCATCCAGCACTGGCTCCTCATCCACAGCAGTATTTCTGTGTCCCCCGGTTTGCCGACCAAATGAACTAGGACCTGCAGCATTGTTCACTCTAGCAATATCAATGTGGCTCGTGCGAGAGATTCTCGCGCCGCCCAAACTCTTCTTCAACAGTGGCTCTCGTGCAGGGAGCGATGCAAAGCTCAGACTGCTCTTGCGGATGGGAGGCCTCTCCGGTGTGGAGTTGTCCGATGGCGTGCCGATGTCATCCAGGGGGTCAAGAGGCGTATCGTCTTTCTCATGAATCTCTTCTTCCACCGGAGCTGCTGGTTGTTTTATTGGAGAAGATTTGGTTGGCGATGTTTGTGGTGCCGCCTGTGGCTTGGACTCGGACTCGACCTCGGCCTCGGGCTCCTCCTCTGCTGCCATATCGGCCACGACGAATGCTTCGGGCTGCTTCTCCTCTGGCTGAGGCGTGGAAGAAGCCATCTTTTCCTGTTTTGGTGTTGTCTCATTGTTGACAGCCTCTGCAGACTCGTCCATAAGCTCAACCGTCTCTCCGCGTTGGCGTACATCTTCCTGAGCCGAATGGAATGAAGCAGCTGTCGTACGACGATCAATAGACTCTCGCTGCGGTTGGTTTTGGTCTTCGCCGGTGGTTACGGGCTCGTCTTCGAGAGGTTGGGTGGATGTCTGCGTCTCCGACTGCACTTGCGTGAGAACCACATCATCGTCCTGATCCTCCCCTTCATCATCTGGCATGCCATGGTATCCCGAATCGGTGTTATACTGAGGGAACGAGTTCAAATTCTGAGTCAAATCAGGATACTGAGGTTGCGAGGTATTCTCTGCGGTGTCCTTCGTTTTGACCGGGGAGACTTTTGGCTCCGACGGCCCAGTTGTGATAGGCGCAGCGGTAGGTTTGACGGGTGAACGGGCGGGGCTGACGTTACGACTGCGGTCTCCTTGATTATGAGATGTCGTGAAGATCTCACTCAAAGGCTGACATCGGTCAGTACGAGTAATCAACAAATCAAATGTAGCAATGGGTGCGGCCAACTTACAATTCTGTTCTCATTTACATTCCGCTTCCGTGCTGTTCGAGGTGTCTTACCTCGGAGCTTTCCGGGAGTTTTGAACACGTCTGTAAGATTGCTATTTTGCAGTCAGCAAGGGTCGGCGGTTTGATTGAGATGTAGATCAAAACGCACAATTGATTGCTGGCGAACACCTCTGCCATGTGCTCATTCAACCAATCCATTTCATGGCGCACAGGATACTCAATCTCTTCCATCTCCTGATCAACCAGCTGCGCAAAGTTCTCCTTCTCGGTTGAAATCCATGCTGCAGAGCCCACAGGCTTCTGCACCCTCGGTCCGGCAGGCGCCATGGCGATGTAAACAAATGCAATAGGAAGGATTTACTGGGCGGGTGCGGGATGGATTGATGTAATCACGTAAAGGGCCAAAATGCCCGTTCTGAGGAGTCAGGACCAGGCGAGGTAATCATCGATTTATGGCGTGGTGCGGCTAATGTTTGCTGGCGAACAGTGTGCTGCGGTCGCTCGTCGTCGGCGGAAGTCGAGCATCAAAACATCGAAGACGCGTGAGTCCCGCCAGATCACGTGATAAAACTACATCATGAAGTCTGCCTGATTTTGCTGGCATCTAGATCCATTCTAATTCTACGCTGCCATTCCTCGACACACTGACTTTTATATTCGCACCTTCTCAAATAGCCAGCAGCTCGCTAGAGAGGTCATATCTGATGGCCAAAACCTGCACCAGACTCCCTTATTCTGCCTCGTTTGATCCCTTGCTTCCAGCAGTGGAATCCGCTAGTGTCGGTGAGCCTCAGCCTTCACTACTGCCTTCTCCAGTGGGATAACAGCGCCAGAATTGAAGGACAGTCAAACGGGTTGACAAATGGATCTAAGCTTTCGGCCAGAACTCCAAACTGTATTTAGAACATAGCTGTTGTAAGCCGCAGTCCACCGACCAACTTTGAAGAAGTAAGGAGAAGAAGAACTGCCGGCTCCAATCAACAGCAGTGCAAACATGCTCTTTCAAATTAAGGTAGCCTGTCAGAGGGAAGAGATCATTGTGAGATCATAGGTAACTTGACGGCTTCCGCCATTCGCCCATCTGCGGGGCGTGACTGGTGTCTTTTCAGCCACAATGCTCGAGCGATCTCAACCTGGACACTAGAACCAAGTCCAGATACAAATGGATAATGACCTTTGGACGTAGTAGTACCGCAGTGGCACTAGGTGTGTTGCCCGCCAAGTTTGAAGAGTGTGGCGATAGAGTGCCCCTATGATGTTGATACTGCGTATGTCATCGCTAAGGAAGTGAGTGCCGCTATCACATGTCGAAGGAGCCCAGAAAATAGTAATAGTAGCTTTGTCAGGCAACTCTCCCGCCATATACGGAGTAGGTAGAAGTCTGTTAATGCATCAAGACGGAAGAACAATTAGTGAACAATAAATGACGTTCATTATTGAAGAATAATACTCGAGTGGATCGTCCCCTTAACTCGACAAGTGAGAAAAGGCAGTGAAGCACACGACCAGACAAGCCCGAACCTGTCCGCGCTCGCTTCGATTGCATCACCACCAAAACAGACCGGATCGGACCAGACTAGACTAGAGCACGACCCTCTCCTTATCTTTTTTCTGCTGCTGCTGCTGCCCCCATCCACTTCTCTCCATCCCTCTCTCATCTTTTTCTTTTTCAAACACTCCTCCTAATCTCGTCGACTTCATCTATTTAAATCCGGAACTTCAATTTTCTCACGGAACCCCTGACAACAAAACCATCTCCATACTCTGTGACCCAAGTTCTAGAGCTTTCCACACAAATTTCCGCCATGGCCGAAGTCCAAAGCGCCGGTGACGTGAGCTATCCCAACCCTAACGGCAGTAAGGTACGTTTGGAGTAGACATCGGCGCCCTCCTTCGAAGACAGGAATGCTAACATACGACTGCTATCTATAGTTTGTCATTTCCCCACGGTCTAGCGTTACACAAACTGACCTTGCAATTCAGGCATCAGAGATGCTGTGACAAACGGTACAGAAGGAACTCAAATCGATAGCGGACGAATCCAAGTTCTAACAAGATTCTTTTGCAGGTCCTGTTGTTGACAGCATCAAGTCCGAGGCCTCGCGTACCCAAGAGGAATTGCGCGACCTGAGATATTCGAGCTCAACTCCGTCGACGACCACTGCGACCGGCCAGCCCCTGACCTGTATGTCGAGCGATTTTTGAAGTCAACCAGCAACCTCAGAAAAGACAGAGCTAATGACCGCATAGACTATCATTCCTTGCTTTACAGACTTCTGAGCGTGAGTTATCATCTCTTGATCTGGTCTCAATTTAAATATGTTGCTGACATGCACCAGTGGGAGCAACCCAGAGCTACTGCCGTTTCCTTTGTGAGCGTCATCGCCTTTATCTTTGCCGCCCGTTACCTGCCCCTTCTTCGCTGGTTCTTCAAGTTTACTTATCTGGCTTTGGGATGTGAGTTGATGCTTGTTGGTGCATATATTGCGTACGCTGGCTGATTGAGATGGTAGTCACCGCTGCGGCCGAAATTGGTGGTCGTCTCGTGCTGTCACAGGGCCTCGCCAGCTCATTCCGTCCTCGCAAATACTACACCGTCCCCAAGGAAACCGTTGAGGCAGTCTTGGAGGACCTCGAGCAGCTCGTCGACTTCCTTCTTCTTGAATTCCAGCGTATTCTGTTCGCTGAGAATGTTGTCCACACTGTTGCTGTATGTTTAGACTCAAATCTGCTCCTCATGTTGCCCTTTGAAGGATGGGCTCAGCGCTAACGGGAATTGCAGGCCTTCTCTGCCGCCTTTACTGCCTACTGGCTGATCAAGTTCCTCCCATTCTGGGGATTGTCTCTGATTGCTGTCACCATCGCCTATCTGGGGCCTCTTATCTACATCAACAACCGCGAAGTCATTGATGCTCAAATTGAGAACGTCCATGGAATGATCAACTCCCAAGCCCACCAATTGAAGGACCTTGCTGAGGAGCGTACCCATCATGCCACCGGTCTCGTGAAGCAGTACGTCGGTGACTACAGCGCCAAGGCTCAAGAGTACATTGGTCACCGCCGCAGTACTTCACCAGAAGCTACCAAGACCGCCGGTCCAGTTGTCAAGAAGGAGCCCAGCCCCGAATCCGTCATCAAGACCACGGACTTCCCGGTGGCCCCCAAGCAGGAGCCCTTAGCAAAACCCGTTGAGCACAACCGCCAGCCTCTGGAGAGCAGGGAGCCTCTGCTGGCTGCTTAAGTGCGCGATTTTGTCTCATTGCTCGTCTATTGGCCTGCTAGTCGGTCAAAGATATGATGGCATCGGACATGGATTATGCTAATGGGCAAGCGATCTACTATTGCTCTCGCAAATCGAGTTTGGGTAGAATTGAATTGTACATTGTGACTCGGGATGGATGGTTCGGCGTGCATGATGTTAAGATGGTATGATTTCTCAGGGTTTCTATTTCGCTTATTTCCCTTTATAAGGGTCTTCTTCTCTGTCTGTGTGCAATCGCGTCTGCGTTAACACTCAGGTTTATTGCCTAAAAGCTTCACCATCAGTATCTTGTGACTCATATGCGATTTTATTTTAATTTTTTCTGCTTTTCCCCCCGCTTCTTTGCTTTTCTCGTACCCTTGTATCCAAGAATGCGTATCAGCGTGCTAAATGACATACGCTACGATCTGTCTCAAATTTATTGAGTTGTCTGGATCATGTCTACTTGTGCCGTTTCTTGCTTGGTCGTGAAGGTCCGATCCATTGGTCTACCTCTCCTTTTCTGGTTCCAACAATGCCAATATGAAGTAACGGTTTCCATCTCAATTTTCAACCCATGGCAGCCTAAAGGCCCAATCAGCGCAATGACTCCGACTCACCTCTTCTTAGACAATCCTGCATGTCAATCCGGACCAAGTTCACAAAGCATGGTACTTTGTTCCTAATACGTCTAAACAGGACATAAACGTTCTGTGTTCTGCTGTAAACAGGATGACCTCGCTCCTTTCCACCCCTTTACCCCAGATTGAGAGACGTCACACAAGTGTTGCCCGAGCTGTTTTATGATGCCGCAGTCGACAGGGATTATCCCGTTCTGAGTCTAACGGGGGACACCCGGCAACGTCGCATTTCGCAACGGGCGTGCTTGACTGCGTGCTATATGTCATGCCATGCCATGTATAATGCAGATTGATTAATTAAGGAGTTACCTAGGCTCCAGTACAACCCCCGGGTTGTATGTAGGTACAGTCCAATGTAACATGAGAGTCCCTGACACATGGGCTGGGGGGTTGGGAAAGAGACTTCGATGCATCATACTCTGTACCTCGGGGTCACGGGACGTTGGCTTGTTTGTGCTATTTGCACTATCAATAGACCAGGACCGGGGCTGGAGCTGCCTGCTCTCTTGACATTGAGTCTCCCATCAACTTCAGGTCGAATGTGACTGGAAGATCTGCGCAGACAGGCTAACTGAAATCATTGTATAATATCTATTTCAATCATGTCACGATCTGACTCGCAGAAGATGGGGCATTGGTCGATGACGCATCCTAGGCTGTCTGTTGCGTACGAGTAACAGCCTTGAAGCCATGTTTTGCCTTTACTGGTTTCGTTTTGAAAGCAAAAGGATAGGCTAGATGTCCATTCCATGGCGAAAATGAGAACGATTTCTGACAGATGTAGTCAATGTTTCGGATGTTGAGCTTCTCTCTCACCTTCTAGATCCTCCTTGTCTCAAACTTGAGAGGCTCTGCGAATGGCAAACGCAGGACTGATCGATACCTACGGGATAATCCCACTGACTTTGGCCGGTGATGGATAAGAATATTTGCTATTGTCTTGAGTTCAAGCAAGACATCACTCTCTGTGGATCGGGATGAGGCTGAAAAACAACATCGCCAGTAGCCATCCACCTATCGCCCCCAAGCTTAGCTGTGGCTCTGAAGAACCGTTGACAAACCAATGCAAAGCCTTCACAAGCCTTCAAAGAATAAATTTGGAAGGGTGGCAAATACAGAACTGTTCATATCAACGAAACAAGCGGGTCTCCCAGTAGACAGGTAATCAAGCAAGAATGACGACTGGTACGCCACAGAGGTTGTGGACCTACTGCAGAGAAGCTGCATGGAAGGTTCCTTTGAAGTCTGTGGTCATATAAGCAGAGTCTGCATAATCTGCATCTCTGATGAGATAACTGCCCAGCGAGAGCTATGTTCGTCCATAGCGGTCTGTCGGAACTTAAGCCGTCAAGTCGACCAACGGGTGTTACTTCCAGGGAACGAGGCTAGTATGGCATGCTCCATGTTATCACGATGTCGCCTGACGGGGGGAAGCAGGGGAGTGGAAATAGACCTGACTACATAATTTTGGGAGCTCTGTTGGTGTAACAACTGTTATTGTGCTTGTCTTCTTTCTTCGAAGGCTAGCTCGGCTTCATCCAAGAGCTGTCTGATCCTGAAATGTCTGACTATCTACCACGGCAGCTCAATTTTTTGTTCAATTTTTGAGTTGTTTCTAAACGGATCCGACTCGGACGGAGCCAGGCTCGCCCTTACGGACAAATTTACGGGCAGTACTGGGTCTCACCTGGCTCAAGTGGCTGATTTAGTGGGGACTCGTTGGTTGAGAGCAAAAGCAGCTTCCCGTCGTACAGGAAGATAGCGCCATGCAGCTATCCGCGGTCTCAGACCTCCCTATTGCCCGCCTCGTTGAGCCATCGCTGTTGAGCCCGTCCGTTCATTGGCCATTGTCGTCCGGTCAGGTCTAATCTTCCGGATGATCTAGCGGTTGATACCATCTTCTAAGGTCGAGGTCATTGACATGGATGGTCGATATCAAGTTGTGAGGGCCAAAAAAAAGTGACCAAAACACTATTTCACCAACCGGGAACGGGAACAACCATAGATGGTCAACACAGAAAGAAATAGTATTGCGATACGAAAGTCTGTCGATACCCTCTTTTGTTTTCCATAGCTATCTAGTCCCTTTGGGGTCTACGCTCGTCAGACCGCTGTCTCCATCTGTTTGCATGGTGGGGATCTGGAGCAAGAGCAGCAATAGACATGGTCCAGCTATGCAAGACCTCCACATGGTGGCAGTCGTTCCTGAAACGTGATCTACCATGTCTCTTCGTTAGGCCTGCGTCATCTCTTGGTCTTGGGTAGCTGCAGATCAGGAGTGGAACAGGTGAAGCCTCGAGAAATTGGAGGGCATCCTTTACTTTTGATCGGGCTAGTAGGGTCACAGGTCATGGCCGGGGCACTGAGAGGGGAACGGGAGGGAGAGGAAGAGAGAGGAAGGGGAGCAAGCTTTCTGTCATTGCCGAACGGGCGCTAATTGAAGCTCTGTTGCAACCGAACCGTTGTCTGGTTATACCTTGGGAGTACCTGCTATACTCAAAGGGTGTTTGAGGTAGGGCAAGTCTGGACTCGCCATCGCAGCCTGGCCAATCTGAACGTGTACCTCGTGATGAATCCTGGGCCCAAGTACCGGTGAGGTTGTTCTCATGCCGAAGACTTCCCACCTCAATCCAAGACATCCGCTCAACCCAGACGTCTAGATCTGGAATCCAGTGGTAGGCCTGGGTTCACCGCTGCCTTCCCGTTATGGAACATTGCCTCGAAAGAGAGGATTTTGCACTTGCTGAGGTGGCTTCTCAGTCTGGCTGGCCGGACAAACAGATAGCCATTTGGGCAGCTTTCCTAAGACGCCGTCACTTGTATCCACTCTAGAAGGGAATCCAATTCAGAACAAGCCTCCTAACAAAGGACTGAAAAAGGTGTTGCCCACTTGTCTCTTGTGAGGCCCTCTTACATTCTATTTTCTAATTTGACTCTTTGGGCTAGTCCGGTGATCACCCAAAGCAGTACGGTAACCACACAGTTGCGTACCCTTCGTACCCGTCTCTGCATCTTCCATCCTTTTGTTTCCATTGTCTCTTATATTTTCCTTTGGCACTGAGGAAGACCTTCTAGAATCCTTTCATCCTCAGTGTCTTAGGGATTAGATCGAAACGATTGACTATAGCCTCATCCTCTGTTGTTCGTCAAGTCAGATAAATCCTCTGCCAACCTTGACCTTTTGTCTTCTTCAGTGTCTCTCTTAATCTCCAGCTTCGAAGAGAAGGTTATTTCCAGAAAAAACCCACTGGAGACCTGCTGACTCTACTTTGATCTCCACCGTTTCGTTTCGAGCACTGTTTACATGGCGTCGATAGCATCCCTGTTGAATCCCCTTCCCGCCCCGAGCCAACTATCATTATCAACTCGAACACTGGCAAGCTCTGCGGCCAGTATGCCGTCTAATACGCCCCGCCCTAAACGGCCCAAGGTTGCCAAAGATGCCGCGATCTTCACAAAGGCTAAGCCCCGGGGGGAGGTCCGGTATCCCCCTTGCGAAGAGCGAGACGAAGAGTTGGCTCAAAAGCACCGCGAATTTCGCATCCATCCCATGGGCGATGTTGCAGAGTACGCAAGACACATACCATATAACAGTGACAAGAAATCGTTCCAGGAGCGGACTGGTCGGGAGAGTTTTGAGGGTGAGTCACAGCAGCCAACACCACATCCCCAAGGGGTGCATATGCTTACAGGCTCTCTAGTCTTTCAGTATACGTTTAAACTTCCCGGCGACGAGAAAGAATGGATTGTGATGTGGGATTACAACATTGGTCTTGTGCGGACGACGCATCTCTTCAAATGCAATGACTATTCAAAGGTATACAGCACGACATTTGGCGGCTAGTTCCTGACTGACTGAGATCAGACGACACCAGCCAAGATGCTGAATGCCAACCCTGGTCTTCGTGAGATTTGCCACAGTATCACTGGAGGAGCACTTGCCGCCCAAGGTATTTGACCGTCACTTTCTGTCTATATTCTCCTGCTGACTCTTTACCTTTCGAGGCTACTGGATGCCATATGAGGCAGCAAAAGCGGTGGCAGCGACATTCTGCTGGAAGATCCGACACGCCTTGACACCATTATTCGGTCTAGATTTCCCATCGATGTGCATTCACCCTCAGGACCGAGGACGGTTCGGCCGTATGGTCATCGACCCGGCTATTGTAAGAAAGTCTACCGAGACTGCAAACTACTACCGCATGCTTGAACTCCAGTCTCCATCTTACAGTTCCCTTCGCCTTCTGCGGACAGGAACTAACTTCCGTCCGACCTCAGCAGGGAGCTCTGGATTCGTGAAGCGACTCATACCCCGATCCCATCAGCACCGATGCCCAGATAGTAGGAGCGGTTACGGGTCGTCCTCACCCGAGTATCATGGGGACGTATACTGCGTCTCCCCTGTGAGCCCGTTCCGGAATAGCTTCACCCCCGTCAATACCCCCCGAAGCTCCGAGGTGATCTGCTCCGAATTACCCTCGCCGCGAGCGATGCTCGCTACCATTGCCCCGACACCCGACCGAGAACACACAGCAGGAAGCGAGGACGATTCCGGGTCCGACGAGACGGGCTCCTCGACCATGTACACGGAAAGTACCAGTACCGCAACCGAGGTGCTCTCCATGGATCTTGATGCCGACGATGGCGATGATGAAGATTACCACGAGAAGAGCGACCGAAGCGATAGGTGTTCCGTCAAGTCGTCAAATTTTGACAATAACCGAAAGATCGAGACCCGGTCCAAGCGGAAACATAGCTCTGCGTTCTTCGCACGAGAAGTCAAGGCCGCGCATGCCTTGTTGAGTCTGCACATGCAAGAAGCCACGGGCAGTGACGGCGACGAAGAGCCTCTGCTGATGGCCTCGAGGGGCTTGAATAGTAGGAAGAGACGGAGGGCATCTGCTTGATGCTTCGGTCTTGATGAGTGATGATGACGAGGTCAGGTTAGAAGGACGGGTTGGCGTTATTTCATTTCTATGGTCCGGTTTGGGTTGTCTTCAGTTTACATGACACACTCTCAGCAGAGTTATATCAAAATTGATTCTTTTCTGCCCTCTAGCCCTCTAGCCCTCTCAGACGAAAGTCTTACTCTAGGTACTACCCACAGCATACAGCGACCACCCCTTACCACCCCCCAAACCCGTAAAACACAACGGCACAACAATCATCACCACACTAATACACCCCACAGTCGTAAGTGTATACTGCACCCCACAATGCGCACACCACCTCCCGAGCACGAATGCTGAATGCCAAAGGTCATCCGCGTAGGCGGACATGGTGGCGCGGTGCTTGCTGTAGGACCTCGCCGGCGGTGTCACCTTCGTCCTCTTTTGAAAACCCATATCTTGTCTTTTGCCCATGGCTTCGGCTCAGTTCCAGATACTCGTCCAGCTGCCTGCGCACAGCATTGCCAATCCGGCGGTCCTGAACATGTGCCTGCATGGCCGGGTCAGCGACTATCTTGGAGCCAATGCACCACAAAAGTAGCCGCATCTCTACCCTCAATATTGGTCACAATGGCATCTGCTGATTAATGTGCATGGCTCGCAGTGAGTAATCTCTGTCTACTGCCCTGGTATATTGGAGCCGGTCCATGTGGATAAGATAGAGGGGAGACTAGTACGGAGTATACCCAAAAGTATCTATCAACAGTGGGTTGGCAGAAGACCCCAAAGAAAAGCTTCGGCCTTGGAGATCAGCACAAGGTGGACATCATCGCATCCTTGACCAAAAAAAGACTTGGCTGGTGTGGTCATATCGGATTGTCAGTTCTTGTGGTGGCTCAAGGACTTATGGGATGCCTAGCATCATGATGATTCCAAAGAAGCTTGAGTCTACAGGAAAAGAGCTGGGATCGGGTTCTACTGCCACTGTTTCCACGATCAGCGAATGGTGGATTAAAATGAAGGTGCTTTGAGCGTTCGGAGGTATTTGCATGGTAACGTGAGTTATATTATGTCCCAGACATGATAGTAGCTCAATATGCATGAAGCTGATCTAAATGAAAGAACCCATAGACGAGACGACACCAAAGTGATGTAACCATAGAATCCAAGTGGAAAAAGAATTGCAAGAGAAAAGGGAAAAAACGAAAAGAACAAAGAGCGGGTATCCAGACGATCAACGCCTATGGACATCCTCTCCCTCTAGTCACTGTCCTCATCATCAAAGTCATCGCCCGAATCTCCTCCACCGTCCTCCTCGCTGTCATCCTCAATCACGTACGTCTTCTTGGCTGCCGCAGTCCGACGAGCTGGCCGGTCCGCAGTCTTCCGCTTAGGGGGCTCATCATCCTCCGAAACGTCCATCTTGCCTGCCGGAGAGTCCAGGATGTCGTTGGCCATGGCATCGATGTCGTCATCTGACAAATCGTCGACAAGCTGCTTCTTCTTGGTGGCTGTCGCCTTGGCCTGCTTCGATGCATATGCCTTGGCGGCAGGGGACAGAGTCGTCTGCTTGAGACTAGGCGCAGGAGCAGCCGGCTTCGCCGCATCCTTCTTTGGGCGGCCACGCGGCTTGGGGGCAGCTGCGGGCTTTGAAGCCGCAGCCGTGGTCGCCGACTTGCCCTTGGCAACTGGCTTAGCCTTGGCAGCTGGCTTCACGGGCTCATCATCATCGTCATCGTCCATGTCGAAATCATCATTGACTTTGATCTCCTTGGGCTTGACCTGCAGCGATCGGCGGGGAGAGTTCTGAGGGATTAATTTGCTGTAGTCCGTCTCATCCGCATCGAAATCGGTGGATAGCTTCGAGGGCTTGGAGCTGCTGACCTTCAAGCCAGAGGAGCTGCTGCTCGGCCTGGATCGCTCGGAGAAGAGCTGGCGTGAGTCGGTCGTGGAGTCACCGGTAGCGCCTCCAATACCCTTGACCATCATGCTCACATCGCCAAGAAGATCGTCGCCGTTATCGCTGTCGGAGTCGTCCAGGGCCGTATAGTTTGTGATTTTCCGGCTTGTCCGAGTCGGCTGGGACTTGGCTGACTTAGCTGCCTCGGCTTTGGCAATCTCCATGAATTCATCGTCATCAAGCTCGTCGTCATCCTCGTCCTTGGGCTTGGGCTTCGCCTTGGCCGCGGCTCTGCCCTTCTTAGGAGCGATGTCTTCAGAATCATCGTCCTCTTCCTTCGGCTTAGGAGCCGGTTTGGCGGGTCCGCGGCTCTTCTTCGGGAGTATTTCTTCGTCCAAGTCGTCCATGACTTCATCCTCATCCTTTATCTTGGAAGCTGCCTTGGTTGCTGCCCCCCTGTTTTTCTTCGGTAGTACTTCTACCTCGAAATCATCATCGAAATCGCCTCCGTCACCGGAGGGAGCAGGAGCGGGAGCAGGCTTCGCGGATGGCTTGCCCAAGTAGCTGAGAAGACCACCTTTAGGTTCTGTCTTCTTTGCAGCCGCTGATTTCTTAGACTTTGGAGCAGCAAAGTCTTCGTCGTCCGAATCATCGTCCAGCGCCGCCTTGCGCTTCTTGGTTGCTTTCCCCCGACCAGTGGCAGTCATGAGCTTCGCCGATGTACGGCGGCCCATGTTAGCGACCTTGCGCTGGCGGCGAGCTTCATCCTCAAGCTGGAATCGCCATTCGTTGATAAAGTCATCAAGATCGTGCTTCCAGATTTCTTCTTTGGAAAGCTTAATTAAGGCGTCCATCTCAACCTCCTTCTCTCCGATCTGTCGTCGCAGCTTTTCCACGCGCTCGTGGGTCAGAGACCACAGAGCCATGCCAAGGAGATAATCGTAAGCGCTCGATAAGACCTCCGTCTCGTCGTTGCCAGACTCCTCTTCTTCCTCCTCGACCACTGGCGCATCCTCGCCAGCCTTCACAGCGTCAATAACCTTCGGGAAGGCCTTGAAGCCAAGTTTCTTCAACTCGGCAACAAGAACAGGTTTCTTCTTCTTTGAGATGACAAGATCACCGTCAATGATCATCTGCACGAAACGAGCCTGGTTGGTGAGCTTGTCCAACTCCTTCTGAAGTTCATTGAGTTGATATTGCTAGATGGCCTCCAAGTTAGCATGCCTTCAAATACTCAAGGTGTCAGAGCCACATACCTTGCGACGTTCGTAAAACTTTAGACGAACTGCGTAGAATTCCTTCAAGATATCGTCAACGGAAGCGTACTTGGTGATCCGGCCCTCAGGGTCAAACGCAACCAGATTGGTGGTTGCGATGGTCTTGGACAGCTTGAACTTCTCCTCCAATCCTTCCGACACGGCAGATTTGATGTTCTTCTCGTCCATCTGGATGACAAAGTGTACCTTGGTGTGAGTGTTATAATCCTTGTAGTCCTTAATGAAGGATGGCGTTTTCTCGGCCTTGATAATTTCCTCAAGTTTATCCTTGAAGTCCTGTGTCCAGGTGCGGATGGGAAGTTCAGTGATCTCCACCTCCTTGTCGCCGGTCTCCTTGATAATACCGCTGAACTTGTAGCGGTCGCCTCCAAGAGCAGTGACTTCGCCGGTGAACCCGCGGAACCACGGCTGCATGGGCTTGACGGGCTCGCCGTCCATCAGCCGCTTGAGGTTGTCCACGATGTCTTCCGGGTTGTAGTTAGGAATTGAAGAACTCCAACCAGTGCCGATACCGTCAGCACCGTTGATCAGGATCAGAGGCACAACGGGAACGTAGACCTCTGGCTCAATCTTTTTGCCGTCATCCTCGTTGTAAGTGAGAAGGGGATCATCCGCAGCGTGGAACATACGACGGGCAAAGGGCGACAGTCGCGTATAGATATAACGAGCACTAGCACAATCTTGACCGCCTTGGAGACGACTTCCAAAATTACCACTGGGCTCGAGGCAATTGATGTTGTTTGATCCAACAAAAGTCTGTGCGAGACCGACGATGGTCTGCTGGAGGGAGGCATCACCGTGCTGGTACGCGGTCATACCGGAGACGTGCCCCGCCAGTTCAACTACTTTCATATCCTTCTTAAGGTTGCGACGGAAACACGTGTACAGGACCTTACGTTGACCAGGTTTCAAGCCATCGACAACAGAGGGAATCGACCGCTGATTGTCGGCCATACTGAACAGGATGAGCTCCTTGTTGATGAAGTCGGTATAGGAGATCTTCTCGACGGAATGATCCAGATAGGTTCCAGGCTTGAACTGGCGCAGCCATTCCTTACGCTCGTCCGCCTTCTTCTTCGAGAAGGCAAGCTCAATGAGCTCCGTCTCGTGATCCTGCATGGTATGGAACTCCTTCAGATGGCGGTCGAGGTCACGGAAGTAGATCTGGGCATCGTCAGTCGTGCTAGTACCCAGACCCTTGTAGTACTTGTGTTCCCAGCCGCGTTCATGCTTGTGCTCCTCTTTCCAGGCCTCATACTCGGGCATGGTGAAGAACGAGCGTTGCTTGGTAGGGTTCTTGGGATCGCCCTTCCAAACCTTGACAATAGGAGTGATGAACTCAATCAAGAACTCGGGAATCTTCAGCAAACTAGGAAATTGAGCCTGAAGAAAGTTGATGAGCAAGCCCTTGATGTGACTTCCGTCGTGATCCTGATCCGTCATGATCATCAGATGACCGTAGCGCAGCCCGCGGGTATCGGTGTATTCCTTCTTGTGCTGTAAACCAAGGAAGTTCTTGATATTTTGGATTTCCTGGTTCTTCGAAATCTGCTCAAACGAGGCATCACGCACATTGAGCAACTTTCCTCGCAAGGGGAAGACACCGAAAAGGTCGGGTCCGACGACCGCTCGCCCAGCCATGGCAAGACCTTTGGCCGAGTCACCTTCGGTCAAAATAAGAGTGCAGTGGTGACCATCCTTGGTACCAGCCTTGTTGGCATCGACCAACTTCGGGTTGTTCATTCGGGTGCGACGCCCACCATCCGTTTTCTTCAACAGCTGATCCGCCTTGGCTTGCGCGAAGTGCAGGATGTTGTTCATGACTTCGGTCTTCAGAATCTTCTTGTAGAAGTCCTCTTCAAGAGTACATTTGCTGCCGAACTGGCTCGACTTTGTTGTCAGCTGTTCCTTGGTCTGGGAGGTGAATGCCGGGTTCACAATCAGAGCGTTCACAAAAATGAAGATGTGGTTTCGAATTTGGGCGGGCTTCAGCGTCGCTCCGTTCTTGTTCTTCCTCTTGACTTGGTCGGCCAACCTGGCGCAGATTTGATCCGCAATGTAGTTAACGTGGGTTCCTCCCGATGTAGTAGCAATGGAGTTAACAAAAGACACCTGGTGAAACGAGCCGTCCGAGACTGTAAATCCGACTTCCCAGTGAGGGTCGGGACTGCAGGTGATGATTTCGTCCTTCGCGTTGGTGTCCTCTTCGCCCCGTTCTCGGCGGATGGCCTTGGTGTACATTTCCATGTACTTCTTGAAGTTGCGGACTGGGATGCGGCTACCATTTAGCTTGACAGCGACCTTGGCAGTTCCGGCCAAATCGTAGACACGACGTTTGACGAGAGCTTGAAAATCATCGTCCATGCCCTCCATTCCGAATCTGGCGTAGTCCGGCTTGAAGGTAACTTTGGTGTAATCGTCGCCCTTGGCATCGGTGATCTTGGCCTTGCCCATCTTGGACATGTTGTTGGTCCAGGTTTGCTTGTACTTTTTCTTGTGGCGGGAGTCTTGAGTTTCGATGGTGAATTCGGTCGAGAAGACGTTGCAAAGCTTAGCACCGAAACCGTTACGACCACCGGTCACCTTCTGCTGGGTGTCGTCATAGTTGGACGAGGTGAGAAGATGGCCGAAGATCAGCTCGGGAACGTAAATCCCTTCTTTCGCATGAATCTCGATGGGAATACCGCGACCGTTGTTCCAAACACTGATCTCACCCGACTCGCGGTCGATGGTCACACGGATCTCATCCATGTTGGCATCGTTTTGCTTGTTATCGGCAGCGTTGACGACAATTTCGTCAAAGATCTTGTAGAGACCGGGCACATAAGAGACCTCCCTGTATTTCATTCCCTCCATTTCTGATTCGTACACCCACATATATTGGGTAGTTCGTTCGACGGATCCGATATATGTATCTGGACGTTTGATAATGTGTTCAAGTTGTGTAAGCTGGTAGATAGTGCCAGTTAGCATGTTTCCTCCGCATAGTGGAGTCCCAAGGTCAGTGCAGAGTCAACAACAGACTCACCTTCTGGTACTTCTCTGACGCATTGGTGGACTGTGCAGGTTGATCGCCAACTTCACCTCCAAATGATTCGTTCTCCACGTCTGCAAGAGGCTTCGAGCCTCCTTTCTTGCTAGCAGGAGCCTTCTTGACCTTCTTGGGAGGTGTCTGTGAAAGAGAGGAGTTGTCGTCGGACATTCCCATGTCGTCAGACAGGTCATCCTCACTATCCGGCTTGGATCGCTTTTTTGATGCGGTCGCCTTCGCAGCTGGCTTAGCTGTGAGTTTCGTTTGGGTCAATTTCTTTGGTGCCGCTTTCTTGGGGGCGGCCTTTGCCTTAGGTTTCTACGAAAGACAGGTGTCAGCAGGAGCTGGCTGGATTGAGAAACTGCCAGGTCTTTGAGAATTCATACCGGTGCAGGCTCAGGGACGAAGTCGGAGCTACCGTCGTCCTCAAAGACGGAGCCCTCCATGATAGAGTCATCCATGATGGGGGGAATGTTATGAAAGACTCGAAAAGCACGAGCGGAGAAATGAAGCGGAAAGAGGCAAATCTGGGGGGTCAACGAGTGACAAAAGGGTTAGTAGGAACGAAGGGATGCCAGAGACTAAGCCTCCCGCATGCTCGTAGGATAAGGTGAGCGAGAGATGATGACAAGGCGATACAATTCCCTCAATGCTCGTGTCGTCGAGTTCTTATGGACTTTTCCCTGTTGTTGACGCGCTGCTCTTGTGGTTATGTTGCTGCCAGAAACTGCATCAAGCCACGCGGAACATTATTATTCCCGCCGAAAGTGGCGCAAAGGGGGCCTAAAACGGAAATTCCCAAACAAGCTGGCCCAAAGAGGAAGGCCGCGACCCAAACAATTCCAGGAGTGGAGGTGGGGAGGGGAAATCAACAACACAAAGTCAGCGGTAAACACTCAGAAACGAGGCTACCAAACGAGGCTACCATTTGTAGACAGACAAAGAGTTACATGGGTTGAGATCTATTATTAGATCTGGGCAACCTCCTAGTTGATATCGACCAGCTGTGAGATCGTTTCGCTGAGAAACAGACCCAGTCGCCCTAGACAACCATAGGTAGTATCGTTTGCTATCAGAAGCTTGGGGGTTCCTTTTGTCTGCCGGCTATAGTATGGTACACTCATTCACAAATGTCATAGATTTTCCTTGGTAATTTCAATTGGCACTATGTTAAGAGAGGGTTTAGTTGGAGGATACCTATATTGGAGGATATACCGAGACTGATGGTCGTCAAGGTGTACCTGCACCTCTCAGCAATATATAATAGCCGGCCGGTCACAGCGCCTTGATGGAAGCCAACACTCAGGGTTGACGACCAGTTGACACGCTGGAGAGGACATATCCATTATAATGATAAGAGTGAAAATCTATGTTACCTATCTCTCACTTCTTGTCAATTTTAGCCTGTCATTCACACCTAGTGTCTAGTATACAATTCATATCTTATCAAGGCTTCTACCGTACTAGTGTTAAAGAGGAACATCTGACAAGACAATATAGCAAGTTTAAGCAGCCGAAAGCCTTGGTGAGTAGCTGAAAAGTAGCAAATACACCCCGTACTTGTAGGCCCTCTGATGCGACATTTCACTATCAGTGCACCGATGTGCCTGAGCAGCCTTACCAATTAATCATAATCCCAATTTTCAAGATCTCGAAATCTTCAGAAACAGAAAACCAGAAGGACCATACTCTATCCCAATTCGATTGTGCGCCTTCCAGAGCGCATGGACAATGTCGTGGGGAGCATCCCGACCGCTGGATATCAAATTGCTCCAGTACGGGTACCTAATCCTTATTCTCTAGTAGTGTGTAACTGTACCCGAGTAGTTCTGATTCCTGATCCTTATTGCTGTAATTCATACCCATTCAGACTCAATCCATGGTTCAAAAGTCCCCCGTGCGGAGAAATGACTGGTCTTATGGGCCTGAGTGCCTGCGTCGTGCCTTGCAGATCGGTACAAATTCAGGGACAACAGCGGACAGACATACTTGGATTCTTCCACTCACTAAGCAAAGAAAATCATCTCCGTCAATATTGACACCAGCAAATCGGGAAAAGACGTTCAAACTGAAATCATCAAGAATAATTATTGACAAGGGATCGACGTGGGCGAGGCCTTGACCCAGCGAGATGTATGATTCGTGGTTTTCGCGTTTCTCGAACGCACCAAAAGTGGGCTCGGGCTGCCCCTATTTCATCCATTCATCCTGTCATATCCCACTCTGAGTCCTAGCATGGCTGCTAGTCAGTCGTCGCTGTCCACTAAACCGGTCTAATTCATTATTCTAACACCCTGAGGATCCACCGTCTAGACTAGGAGTCCATAGACTCTAGTAGTGTCCTTCACATTAGCTTAGGGAGGAGCCTTGAAACACCACCGCTACTTCGCCCACCTCCCTCGACTCCTCCTGTACTGCTTTTTTACTCTCAGTTAGCTTAAGGTCTCGCGAAGTCGGTGTTCACCACGTTCTTTTTGCTCTCGTTTCTAGAAGCGATGCTGCCGTTGTTGGCGGTTTATCGGCCCTTCGTTCAGCTCATTTCTCCTTATCGCCCTCTGGTTTTGGGTTAATCCTCTTCAGATATTCGAATTTCACATAGATACTGGCTGCGATCCGCAATTGAGGCCTTTTTTGACCGATTAACTGTGGAGGAACGTGTGATAGATCTACGGTGGACCATTCACAATTGAATCCCTCATAAACAGCACATCGACAATGGAGAGCTCCGACCCGATCGCGTCTCGCGCGCATCCCTCGAACAGCGTTTCCGATAACACTGAGCCAACGCATCCGAACCATACCGACTCAATGGTGACGGTCCCTCTATCCGACGTGCAGTCCAATTCCGAACATTCGCACCCCGATTGGCGGACGCTTGAGATTCCTCGGACGCCAGTCGAGTCGACCTTGCCTGGGGAGATGGAGGTATATGATGAAGATAATGTGGAAAGGGAAACGACGCCGACCCCCGACTGCGTGAAAACGGAACTTGTGACGGGTTGCACCTCGGGTGCTCCGTCTGTTCGGTCCCGTAGCAGCGAAGAATATGAACGAGGCGATGCAGTCAATTGGGAAGAATTGGATAAAACGGAAGAGCAAGAGCCCCGTGGCGAGGGATCTGATGAATCGACTGCTCTTCTTTTGGCTCGGTTGGAGCAGGAGAACAATGCTCTAGCGACGAATCCCAAGTCTGTGAGTCAGCACCGACTGCAGACAAGGGCATCGCGAGGGCATTCACTGCACCAAATCAAGCGGTTGATTAACGAGGACCCTCGATCGTCTCTGCGATACTCTCAGCTTCCCCCTCCTCCCATGACTGAGCTCGAGTTCTGGGCTGCCTTGGTCGCGGATTACCCTCAGACTGCCCAGCGATTGCCGACTTTGACCTCTAATAAAATCCGCGGGGGTATTCCGCCGCCGCTTCGAGGCGTAGTGTGGCCCAGCTTGGCGGGAGCTCGAGATTCTGCGTTACTAGCTGAATATCAAAGGCTGTGCGGCGAAACAAGTCCGTACGAAGGATTGATCGGAAAAGATATTGGTCGCAGTTTTCCAAATGTGGAAATGTTTCGTGATCCCCACGGCGAGGGCCAGCAGATGCTGGCTAGAGTCTTGAAGTGTTTCAGTCTCTACGATACTAAGATCGGCTACTGTCAGGGGCTGGGATTTGTCGTCGGACCCTTGCTGATGCACATGACCGATGCGGAAGCGTTCTGCGTACTAGTACGGTGGGTTACCACTCAACCAAATATTGTTCTATCTCGAGAGCAGAGCTGATTGTAACAGGTTGATGGATCACTATGATCTGCGGACATGCTACCAGCCTGATCTATCCGGTCTCCATTTGCGCGTGTATCAGTTCCAGAACCTCCTTGCCCGCCACCGTCCCGCTTTGTTCGCTCACCTGGAATCCTTAAATGTGGAGCCGATCTATGTGTCTCAATGGTTCCTGTCCTTTTTCGCAGTGTCCTGTCCTCTTCCCATGCTTCTTCGAATTTACGATGTCATATTCTTGGAAGGGGCGTGCGAGACCTTGATGCGGGTCGCCTTGTCGCTGATGCAGAGGAACGAGAAGAAGATCATGGCCTATACTGAGTTTGAGGATGTGATGCAATTCTTGCTGTCGAGGAGTTTGTGGGATGCGTGAGTCTGCACGAGCCTTGAAATCCAGGTACAAACTGACTGATATTTGCAGATACGCTTGCCATGCGGACGACTTTGTCAATGACTTTGTCTCGCTGACATCGCTGGTCACTAAGGAAAGCCTGCAGGCGTTGGAAGCCAGTTACAACCAATCGCAAGGGGTGCCGACCGGCATCACTTTCCCTCAGATGCAGGCCGCGGCCACGAGATTCCTGGGCCGATTCTGGGCGGGATCAAGCTCTCAGACGAAGTCCTTCAATCTCAACCCCAACAACGGCAGTATGTCAGCTCGCGCCAGTGTCCGCCGGTCCACGTCCAAACAAAGCTTGACCTCCACGCTCAATTCGATAGAATCGACCTCCGATGCGAGTACAGCGCTGACGGAGCTCTCAGCAGAACCACCCAAGCAACGAGCCAAGTCGGCCATGTCGCACAACAAAGACCGTGATCTGCACTCACAGATAGAGGATCTGCTGATGGCGCTAAGCGATCTCCAGCGGCAGCATGCAGATCTTACGCGGGAGCTGCAGCAGGAGCGCGAGGAACGGGAGGAGGACCAGGAGTTGGCGAAGTCCATGCTGAACTACATCAAGGAGATGGAGGCCGATGATCCGCCGGCTGAGCTTATCAGCAAAGCGGAAAAGAGATTCGTGGAGGTGGCCAGCACGAAGCGCGACTCGATCCCCCAGACGAAGCAGCAGCTCCGTGAGGATCTCAATCGGTGGAAGGAGATGCACGAGGTCGAAGCGGGCCGGTGTCTCGATCTGACGCGTCGCATTGACGAACATGAACAAGAGAACTCATCGCTGAGAGAGCAGTTGCGCGAGGCTCGCAGCCGCATCCAGGATGGTTACCGAGATCGTCAACGCCTGGAGAGAACCATCCGGGAGCTGCGGACCATCAAGACATCGACGCCTGACTCGCCACCAGAGTCGTTTGGCTCGCCGACCAGTGACGCGGGAGAAAGCCGGTCGCCTAGCGGGCTCCGGGAACTCAAGCTGGGGCGGTCGAATTCGCAGAAGAGCACGACCTTCAACAAGAGGTCGAGCAGCCTCGGACTCCAGTCGGTCCTGTCGACGGAGAACCACAAACCTGCAGCGGAGGAGACGCTGCTGCTGGAGCTGGTGAACGCCAAGACGGCCGAGGCGGTGGCCAAACAGGAGCTGGAAGAAGTCAAGGCGAAGCTGGACTCGTTGAGGAAGATGATCGGAGGGCAAGGATCATTGTCACGAAGCGATTCGCGCAATTCCTTTATTGGCCGGCCCTCGTCGAATCTCACAAAATCAGCCACGGAGCCGGTTAATAGTGGAGGAGGATTCTTCAGTGGCTGGGGGCGTCGAGCCGTGTCTTCCAACGATTCGTGCGCAGAAGCCCGGTGATTGCCAGTCTGTCTTTGTTGCATTGGTATTAGGCCCGTTGGATAGGCGTCTGGTTTTTTTTTTATCTCTTCAAGTATATGATACCTTATTTGTATATACTTCACAGATTGTTATTTTTACGAAGACTGTACTAAATTCATACTTGTATCCACTGTCCACTCATACGGAAAAGTGCTTACTGAAAAGCAGCCCAGGCCTGCAACGCGCCCATAGCAGCAACAACCACCCCATTCGCCTTAACCCCATTCTTGAAATACCACCCAGCACTCACCCACACAATCGCCGTCATCAACGCCGCAATCCCCTTGTTGACGGGCTCCGCCAGCAGCGCCGGATTCTGCGCCCAGTTGTAATTGATCATTGCTGCCGCCCATCAGCAACCTTGTCTTTTCCCCCGCAAGAGATAAGGATAAGGATAAGAGATAGGGACAAACCAGTCATGAGGAAAAAGGCACTACCCTGATACCAGCCTGCCCTGGCGCAGGTGTAGGCTAGATTAGGCAGTTTGCGGAATTGAGGCAGGGATTGCCAGTCCCGTGCTGAGATCTTCAAGTATTTAGTATCTGCAGTTGCGGATGTGATGGGATGGGGTGGGGGAGGAGTCGTACAGTATGGGCTACGGAGATGAGGAGCCAGCCGATAGAGGTGGCCTTGAGCGGGGTGGAGGTGGTTGACAGAGACATTTTGGCTGGTTTGTTTGTTTCTGGTGATTATTGATGCGATATGGTGATGTGAAGATAGAGAAAGGAGATGGTGCTGAGTTGGAGAGGAAGGAGATGATGATGATGCCAAGACCGAGTTCCTCGGCTCAGGATGATCGTGATTCATGGTCATGGTGCTATGGGCATATAGGACAACGGTTTGCATTTAGGGATGTTTATACCTGTATAGTCTGTGGACACTATAGATCAGTTACAGGTATTACTCTTGTAGGAGCTTATTCTCAAACCCTTATATGAGACCACTGTGCCATTGTACTTCCTTCTGGATTAACGTACATACACTCCCGGCGCGATCGTCTACAAGAGGGCAAGAGGAGAGCTTGACGAGATGAATTCCTGTCTGATTGAGTATTTGGAATGACTTATCTCTTCAGAATTAGGAAGACACCGTGCATATTCTGAGATCAGTGAACACATCAGTTCCAGGCTGATGTCTGCCGCGGATTCTATGATTCTATCAAGTATGATCGCGATATTGGCTACTGTGGATAGAGGACCTTTGTATAGAAGCCTTTAGCCTCTGGATTTACCACTCCTGTTGATAAGAGCTGATCATTTCCTGGTTTATGGTCGGAGGGCCTCCGATGCGGGGTTGACGTATTGATCGCGGGGAGATACTTTCGATGCATCCTGAAGAGCATCTCTTCGGATTCAGCAGCTTACAAGATGGTCCTCGCGAAACCAGAAAACAAACATGTTCTCAAAGCCTTTGACCTCACGGGCAACGTGGCCGCTATAACTGGTAAGTTGCCAATGTATACACAGACACAGAGCTGATCAGACAGGCGGCGCTCGCGGCATCGGACTGGAAGTTTCTCGTGCTCTGGCCGAAGCAGGTGCCAATGTATGTCTTCACGCATCCCTCGTTATATTGAGTAAAGCTTATAATCAGGTCGCACTGATTTACAACTCGTCCACAACGGCCGCCACCACCGCCGCAGAAATCGCCTCCGCCAACAACGTCAAGGCCGCAGCCTACCAAGCGAACGTCAGCAACAAGGCCGAGATTGAGAGAACCATCCAGCAGATTGCCTCCGACTTTGGACGGCTCGATATCATTGTCGTCAACTCGGGAATTACCTCGAACGTCGCGGCGGAGGACTACACGGCCGAGCAATGGAAGGAGATCATGCAGGTGAACCTGGACGGCGCGTTCTACACCGCGCAGGCTGCCGCGCAAATCTTCAAGACGCAAGGGCGCGGCAACGTCATCTTCACGGCCTCTGTGAGCGCGACGCTGGTGAATGTTCCGCAAAAGCAAGCTGCGGTATGTTTTCTCGTGTATGCGGCTGCATAAGATTGCTGACGGGGGTAGTATAATGCGTCGAAAGCGGGAGTGGTGCAGCTGGCCAAATGTCTGTCTGTTGAATGGGTGGATTTCTGCAGGGTAAATTGCATCTCGCCTGGGTTCATTGAGACTGATATCCTGGACATCCATCCCAAGGAGTGGAGGGAGAAGTGGTATAGTATGGTTCCTGCGCAGCGGTTTGCGGATACATATGAGCTGAAGGGGGTGAGTTTTCCTCTCAGGTGAAAGGCAACAGTGCTGATTTGGTCACAGGCGTATGTGTTTTGTGCCTCGGATGCGTCGAGTTATATGACGGGGGCTAATATTGTGATTGATGGGGGATATACTCTTCCGTGATGCTCGTCTCTGGAGTATGCGAGAATCCACATTGTTAATTCATCCGCTGTGATTGATACAAAGGAGCATATAAACATCGAGCAGCATCACAATAATGAAGGCTTACCGTGTCACATCCCCTTCGTTGGAGCAGTCCATGAAGCAACAGATAGAGCGAAGGAACTTGCCAAATAAGATGTAGAGTGGGCTGCAACGTCAGTTATTTCTCTTTGATTTAGGTAATAACCCAAGATGGTATAACCTATCAACGAGAAGCAAATGACCAGCTGTATAGGCCTGATGATGTAGCGCCGTTAGGGAGGCATCGAACAGACCTCTTCTCAGTTGGCAGCCCAGATGGCATTAGCCACATATTCTAATAAAACTGTCCCTACTGGACTTCAAGGAGAGTTTGAGCAATCAAAGCTCTAAAGGAATTTTTAGAGAATGGCTAGTACCTGGAAGAATGAGTGTCGAGAGACCAATCATTGCATGTTTCTGTAGGCGCTGGGATAATCTCGCAGTCCGAAATGTGCGAATTCCAACCCATGGGCAACATGATACAATAAGCTCAACAGTATACATTTAGACCAACACGAAGACAGATTTAACAGGATTTCTGCACAGAGCCTGAATACTGGGAACATAACCGCCAGCTCAGCTGAAACAATCTGCACTCCAGTAAGCGCCGTCATCTACAGCGTTTAACTATTGACCACGACCAGCATCCAGCTCTTGCTTCAATAAATTTGATAGGCTTAGAGCAAGCGCAGAGTTGCTCCCAAGTATTTCATAGACCAATCCATCTTTGCTGAAGCAAATGGCTGGCGCAGGGGTGCCCGTCGTAGCTCGGCGCTTGGGAGGTTGCTAAAATAGCAATCCCTACACTACCAGATACATAAGGACGTAGAACAACATATAGAGAGGTAGGAACGGTAGGTACTCGAATATCATTTCTTGCAATCAAGTTCAATATCAACAATCCTTACACAATGGAGTTGGAAGAGAAGAAATTGAATCTCCTCTCCCTAGACGGCGGGGGCGTCCGCGGTCTCTCCTCCCTCTATGTGCTCAAGGATATTATGGAAGCAATCGATCCGAATAATCCGCCAAAACCATGCGAAGTCTTCGATATGATCGGTGGGACAAGCGCAGGCGGGTGAGTTACCAGCAATCAGCCCAGCCAACGCCCCATGTCGCATATCCTCATACAAACAGATTAATCGCTATTATGCTGGGCCGGCTCAAGATGAACGTGGACCAATGCATCGACGCATACTTTCGACTCTCCCGGCAGGCTTTTACCAGGAAGAATTATATCCCCCTCACTCTACGGGGTAACTTCAGGCCGCGCTTCAACACCAAGAAGCTCGAACAGGCCTTGAAGACTGTGGTGGTTGAACAGGGTCTGGACGAGGATACACTCCTCCAGGACCCTGATACTTCCTGCCGCGTCTTTGTCTGCACGACGAAACAATTAACTGGGAATGTTATCAGCCTCTCGAGCTTTTACTATATGCGTATAGACTTGGACTTGTACAAAGTTTTGAAGATCTGGGAGGCTGCAAGGGCGACATCCGCAGCGCCGTCGTTCTTTGATCCGTTCGTGGTGATCGACCCGCTGTTAGGGTACAAACGGGTGTTCCTCGATGGTGCTCTTGGTGCCAATAATGCTGTTCGGCAAATGTGGATCCATGCTGGGGATCTATGGGGGTCAGAAAACCTGAAGAGTCGGCTGGGATGTCTGGTGTCTTTGGGTACTGGCATGCGGGCTGAGATGAACTTCACCGGGGGATTCATCCAGGAACTTAAGCTGAGGAAGCGTATTTTGACAGATACGGAGTTTGAAGCGGAGACATTTGCATATGAGCATTATGATCTAGTTGAGGAACACCGATACTTCCGATTCAATGTTTCGAATGCGTTGGGGAATATTGGACTAGGGGAGGTGAAGAAGATGGACAAGATTATTTCTGAGACGAGGAGGTATCTTGTCGATGATGCTGTTCGCCAGGAGATTGCGATGTGTGCTGCATCATTGCAAAAGGGGCAGGATTGAGCCATGTACAGCCGGTTCCTATCCGGCGTTTGCATTTTTGTTTTGTATCAATGTCACCTAGGATGATGTGTTTACTTGTGCGTGTGTGCATTGACTTGGAATATAAAATGGTAGCTATGAATGTATGAACAAATGATCACCAGAAATCAATTGACAAGAAATTGCTTCAGTTTAAGACCTTCCACCGTATCGCCTGAACCCTCCAATAGAGAAAAGGAACTATGGGGGCACTTGTGACTCATATGCCCTGGCTGGAGGCTGTAAAATGAAACCCTCCAATTCGGAGCAACGAATGACTTGACAGATTTGGTCAAGTCTGTGACATTGCAACCCTTGTAATAGAATTTGACCTCTGACTCGAGGAGGCCCTTTGAAAGCATTTGCTTCGTGAGAGAACCAAGCATGATGGAGCTACACTCGAAGCTGCAACCTTTAGATCCTGTCATGAACGCTTCACGTTCTCGCTGAAGTTGAAGAATGATCTTGCATATAGCCTGTTGTCTTTTCTGGTTCATCTCGTCTAAATTCGTGGTCAGCGACATTTCTTATTGAGAGGATTGGTACAGACTTACAAATGATGCGCGCTGGAATCGGCAACTCCAGTGCACTGATCTCATCCTTGCTCTGCGACATGGCAATAGAAGTCGCTTTCTTGAACTTCATGGGGATATTGAAGTACCAAGCGATCCATAGCCACAAGATCAAGTTCCGCGAGTATGTATCTGGAGGTTCTTCTCTCAGACAGGTTATCCATGCATCACGGATGAACCCCACGAGATCATTGCATTCATAGTAGTCTGCAAGAACAGCAATCTTAGCAGCGAGCTCGAGGCTCACTCTCTTTGGCAGTTTGTGGTGCTGATAGTGGAGAATTCGAAGGAGGATCAAGAAAGCTTCAACATCCCAGCCCTCAGTGGTAATCTCGACTGATCCGGTTCCAACATATGTTGAACCTTCTTTCCACTTGCCAGTCAGGGCTCTCTTGAACACGGGAGAGGCCAGCATCAAGTGCTTTGCGGACACTTGAATGCGGATGTCGGCTTTAGAAGGTATACCGTCCTCCTCTTCGACAGACGCACTGGCTGTCTCGTCATGCGAAGCAACAGAGCGGCCATCAAACGTCAATGTCAATATGGGGCCCACCCTCTCGGCTACTTCGTCTGACCTTTCTGCAGACTGTAAGTCAATATATGACGAGTAGATAGTACTTTAGTAACTCACCGGAATCCGCAGGCTCTTCAACTTGAGCACTGTCATCGCTCCAGACCGCGAAAGGTGCATTGGGATTATGCACGATGATGATCACTTCGCCTTCCGGGTCGATAATATGAGTTCCCTCCTCCATGGTGAGGTTGTAGTCGCTTTGAGCTCTGCTTCTGGATACTATAAAGACAAAGGAAAAGCTTGATCAAGCTGAGAAGTAGAGGGATAAAATAGAAGATCAATGCTTTAAGCACTAGCTGTAAGTATAGGTGACCTTGAGAAAAAATATGCCTGTCTTGTGGCCTGCAGCTGTGTAGCAAGTATAAATAGTGAATGATGTCCCCGGGGAGCTCGCTGTAATACCTGTAGAATGCTCATATCATATCCAGTTTGCTTTCACCTCATCTGCTAATAGGTTCTCTTCATATCCGTCCGTTGATGAAAATAACAAAAGTATTGCTTACATTGCTCTCACAGGTAAGTCTGCAGATTCTCTCATCACTGTTGTTTTAGTCTTCCGCTGACTGTCAGGACATCCAGCCCATACCTCACCTAGATCGTACCTCTCACTTTTTCATCAACCTTCCCTCGACATAGATCCTGATCCTTTCCACGCCACCACCAGCATCTCACCATACTACTAACTCCCTCCAAATTCTCCAACAAAAGTTAAGATACCTGCCTACAAATTCAGCCGACATATTCGCCCGCATAAGCCTTTGAGGCTTGTGTCTCGATCCCCGTAATGAAGAAGTCGCCTCCTTCGACATCTTTCCAGGGCATCTCCGCAACGCCTTCAAGTCCTCGTTTGCCTCACTAGCTAAGGCGAGATTGACGACTAGATTCTGAACGACGAAACCCTCTGTCCCTACCCTGATTTCCTTCTCAGGCGGATGCGGCACAACGCCACACAATAGAAAGCGCTCAAGAACCGCGTAGAATGCAATTGTCCCTTAGTTGGGAAGTGGAGGTGAAGGCAGATTCAAGGATGATGCCGAGAATTTCCGCAGGTAGGCGAAAAGAGAAACCGTTCTGTCTATGTCTTATTCTTGACTCTAATACTGACGGCGTGATAGGATTTATATTGAGGTAGAGGAGGTGGATTTCTCATCTCGCGGAGGCAACAACATTAGCCTGCTGCTAAAGTTTTGCTCATCGGCCAGTATGCTCTTCTTGCCACTGAAAATCCAGATGCACTCGGATCGACATGGAATCTTTTTCATTTCTTTCACTGTGGCTGCCTTCGCCGCCCGCAATTTTGTCCCCTTCGACTGGCTCTGAGTTCGTCGTCAAGATTGCTTCGTCTTCTTTAGGCCGGAGAATCAAGTTCATCATTTTTTTTGTGCTGGCTGTCGTGAAGGGAGCACAAGATTTATCATGGGCACCTGAGACACGCTGGATTCGTGGTTTTCGCTGGAGCTCAACCTCGTGAGACGAACTCGCGCCAAATTTGCCTGCTATTCGAGAGGACCCGAGGATGTGCTTGAGAGTTGATTTGAGAAGGGGCTGCAACGTTGGAAGACAGGCGCAGACAATACCGATGCACGGTTCCACGCTGGACCAGATGAATACGTCGCCCATGATCCAGGTGATGTCGAGAGATCTGCTGAGGAAGGTCATGAAATAGATGCGGATGACGCTCGCAACGCAAACACTGCAGTGGTTAGCGTAGTCCCCTGCACGTTCACCAGGGACAGGGCGACGTACAATCCTCCCAATAAGAAGATACCGGACACCAGGATCTTCTGTGCCGTTCGCATCTGAAGTTTCCAGACAAGAGGGATGGGAACCATTAGGATCATACCGTCTGTGGCCACATTGGCTGCCGCGTTGCCGATGTAGAAAGGATAGAGGTTGAAGATACATTTGCCCCCGTTGGGATTCCCATACTGCGTCCAGTAATATGATAATGGTCGGCAACAGACGAGGAACGCAATAGTGCACGAGAACCAGTAGCCGACGGTCAAGAACACACAAGTCCACATCACCCAGTTCATGCCAAAAATGCGGCGGTAGAACAGGATGATAGAGAGCTTGATGAGTGGAATCGCAACGACATAGATGAGGACATATGCAAAAAGAAGCTGTGCAATCAGCCCATTCGCCTCATCTATCGCCCAGGTTTGGCTGGCCATACCTGCATCACGATGATCACATTGTCCAACTCAACCACCCAAACATGCTTCCCAAGGCCATAGTAGCCTCCTGTGATACGTTAACCCTCGAGCACCTGTCGCGGGATCATGTATCGAGTTACATACTCACAATGGTGCAGACGAGATTCGCCGTGACGGGGATCTGTTTTCGCTGAGTATGTCCGAAAATAACTGCTCATTGGCAGAGACGTACAAGTGCTACACCAACCAACCAGTCATCCGCCAGGATATTGGCATGCTGCACCTTTAGCCTCGCAGTGATCCGTAGTGCAATTGCAATGACGGCGAGAATGTACAGTGCGACGACCGTGGCGTTGTTCCTAGGCGTGTGGTTTTCTTTGAGGTCTATGCCTGGGGAAGGATCACCGAACGGGCTCGACATCGCAATTGAAAGTGTCAAAGTGTCAGAAGTCACGAATTTCCCGAGATTCCGACGAGCACATTTCCAAACTGCGATGGATGAGCAAGGGACATGACATCTTCTGTGGGATTGAGAAGATCTCCAACCCAGAAAAACTGGCATCACCACAAATCTCCTAGTCTCTAATGAGTCTGGATCAATATAATGTCTCCTATCTAACATCCTTGTATACCCTCCACTTCAATAATTAATTTACAGCGATAGGAGCCAGTTCACATGATATTCTCCTCTCAACGCGCCCGATTTTCCAACCCAACGATATCTCTGGCTGGACGGGGGTATTTAGCACGCTTTTAGGGCGTCATGGCTCCATTAGTGCCAAAATCGGCTCACATACACCCCTGCAGTGACAGGGATAAACCGGCTCAACGTACAGGACAGAAGGCCAACTTGGAAATAAGGAGAGAGGTATCTTGGTCTTTTGGCCCATTACCCCTGGAAAGTGGAAAAGGGCATTGGCAACCCGTAGCCCAGCGGTCGCTCAGCGTTCCTACCTCGACAGGTTAAGGGTTTCTAAATGGAGTCACCAAGGGCGCACACAATCTAACAATATAGGTTGTGGAGTGCATACGGTACGTTGCACTGACGCATTCTAATATGTAACGCTATCTAGAGTACTCCCGGTCAAGCGACCTGTCAAACGATCATTTCATCCACTAAACCTACTAATCATGCAACTAGCCCAATGGCTCTATTTTCCCTCTTAAATTATTCCGTACTAGACGGACTCCCTCCCGAGGCTCCAGACCAGAAATAGGCAGGGCCCATCAACTGAGCTTTCAGGAGCGACTGGATTCGAAAGGGGTCGATGATATATCCCCTCAATCTACCCCGTGTCCGATCGCCTCGGCGGGGAAAGAGACAAGTACAAGGAAAATGCCTTCCAATGAATCATTCCCAGTTTCAAACGGCCACATTCAGGATGACTGGTCTGTTGACCCTAGTCAATTCGCCTTTACGCCTCGAAATCTCCGGGTGGTTTGCATAGGCGCAGGCTTCTCGGGGTTGATACTGGCGTACAAGCTGAAACACGAGAGACCGATGGACTTTGTCGACTATACTATCTACGAGAAGAATCCAGAGGTTGGCGGGACATGGTACGAGAATGTCTATCCCGGGGTTGGATGGTTGGTTCTTAGCTTTCTCTGCGTTGAGACGATCCACTGACGATTCAGGCAGTGACATTCCAGCCCGTACGTTTTTATCCACAGTCACTGCTGCTTGATCTAATATCACATAGATAGTTATGTCTTCCCATTTGAACCAAATCCTAATTGGTCCAAGTTCTATGCCAGTGGATCAGAGATCCACGACTACATCGTCAACACGACGAACAAGTACGGTCTCAGAGACAAAATCACATTTAAGACGAAGCTTCTACAAGCGCTTTGGAACGAGAAGGACGGAAAGTGGGAACTCACGCTGGAGCAGGCAGGTTCGCTCATCGAGGACGTGGCCGATGTCGTCCTGGATGGTAGTGGCATCCTAAAGTACGCAACTATTCCTCCGGTCTTCAAGTATGAGGCTGACTCGGGACAGTCAGTGGAAATGGCCGGATATCGAGGGCATGGATTTATTTCAAGGAAAGCTCCTTCATAGTGCCCGATGGTAAGCGCTGCGGTTGCTTGCTGGTGATATGTAGCTAACAATATAGGGATCCGGACTACGACTGGACAGGAAAGACAATCGCCGTCATTGGCAACGGGTCTTCTGCTCTACAGATCGTTCCAGCACTCCAGCCAAAAGCCGCAAAGATTGTCAACTACATCCGCCGCGCGACCTGGGTGTCCACGAATATCTGCGGGAACTTGACCAAAGATGGAATGGGGACGAACTTTGAATTCACGGAGGAGGAAAAGCAGCGTTTCAGAGATGACCCTGAGGAGTTTCTCAAGTACCGCAAGATAGTCGAGGACTCGTATGTTTGTCCCTGCCTATACCAGAATTGTGCTAACATCCCCTCGGGGTCAACTCCGTTTTCCGACTCATGCTCTCCGGCTCCGAAGGGAACAGATTCCTGTTCAAGCTCGTCGACAGCGTTATGCGAGCCCGGTTGTGCAAGGATCCAGAGTTAGCCGATAAACTCATCCCAAAGTATGAAATTGGATGCCGGCGTCTCAGCCCCGGAGACGGCTACCTCGAAGCCCTGCAGGCAGACAACGCAGAGGTCTGCTTCGGCAACATCCAACGCATTACCGAGACCGGTATCCAGACGGACAAAGGGGTAGAAGAGTTTGACCTGATCGTCTGTGCTACCGGATTTAACACTTCTTTCATTCCTGCCTGGGAGCTCGTTGGCCGAGACGGACGACGTCTAGACGAGGAGTGGAAGGAGAAGCCCGAGGCGTACTTTTCTCTCTGCGCGGCGGGTATCCCGAACTACTTTATGTTTGCCGGCCCGAACTGCCCCATTGGACATGGCTCCGTGCCGCAGATGCTCGCCTGGACGGCGGATTATATGTTAGACTGGGTCCAAAAGATAGCAAGCGAAGATATCAAGTATGTCTATCCGCATACTACTCCGCCACCTACTGACGTATCCAGATCGGTTGCCGTCAAAGACTCCGTCGTCCGTGACTACAACATCTACGCGCAGGAGAACCTTAAACGTGCGGTCTGGTCCAAGGGCTGCCATGCCTGGTATAGCAAGAAGAACAAGGGAGAGGGCGTCACGGTTACAGCAATGTATCCGGGAAGTGTCTTGCACTACAAGGGTGGGTTGCTGCTGGCTATTTACAAGAATGTACTAACCATGGCTCAGCCTTCCTGAGCACTATCCGCGGCGAACATTTTGATATCCGGTACAACACGACCAATCCGTTCCGATATCTTGGAAATGGGGAGTTAGCCTGGGAGCGAGGGGAGGGAGCAGATCTGGCGTTCTACCTGAACTAGACAGTACAAAGGGTACACTCTTCTGAGATGGCGCAAGGGAAAGGTTGATGATATTGTTGAACTGGACTCTTCAAAGTATGTGCCTAAGAGATGACACTATGGGCCTATGCATACCTTATCTATGTCTATTTTTTCAACGGGCTGAGACTGCCTAAGGCAAAGCCTCCGCCATGTGACCTACCGCGGCTACCTCTTTTGCTCTTCCCTTCAAGTTCTTCTTTCTCTATAATAATCCTTAGACTACATACTGATTCACCTGACTGCAGTTGAAAGAATGAGGAAACAGTCACATCATGATGTAATCCTTGACAATGCAGCCCATCATCAGCAGTGGTATGGGGAAACGTATGGTGTCCTCCTGACGAGATAGTCTCTCCACGATATACTTTTGAGTCTTCGAAGGACTTCAGAGCACCCCATTTCCCCAGAGCCTCGCATTTGTAGGAGGTCTATTTCGAGCAGCTTCGGAATGCAGGTCCGGCTCATATTGGCCTCGCCGCAGATAACAAGCTCGGGGTGGCCGACTACTAGGTTTGAGGAGTCCACGTTCCATTCTCCCCGGGGTACAGTTGCGCCCTATCCTTTTCTTAATCGCGGAGGCGAGTGCGGAGAACGATTGGCAGTCGACTGCGTTACCCTCCCCGGATGTTTCCTCCACATCCAAACGCATGGTGAAGCTTGGTAGAGCTTACCCTGGCCTATGGTAGCGTGACGTCAAACCAATCGGAGGCAAGAAGGTGACAATTATAGTCTGGGCCGGCCGCGAGAGGCGATTCTCGTATGGCAGAGCTGGACGCATTTAATAGAGAAAGCCCCCATTCTGATTGAGGCTAAGACTCATCATGAGCACCGCTCGCAACCTTCTATTGAACCATATCCTCAATTCAAACTCAATGCACCATGTCTGCCTCCCATGGCTCCCATCCCGAGTTCGACGTTTCCCAGGAGCTTGGGTTGTCTGATGGAGAGAAGCAAGAGGCTCCCGATGGTACCGCAGCGCATTCGCCTGCGTCTCAGTCTAGAGCCTGCCATGGGGAGGAACGGCAGAAGGAAGAGGGAGCCGATGGAGCGGCTGACGGACGGGCCGATGGTAAGGTGGAGTTGAAGGAGACTGACTGCTATGATAAACTTGGGTTCTCCTATCCGTCGTGGAAGAAATGGACAATCTTGACGGTCGTCGTCATGGTTCAGATTTCCATGAACTTCAATGCCAGTTTCTACGCCAGCGGAATCACTCCAATTGCTAAACACTTTCACATCGCAAAACAAGCTGCAAGAGTGGGTCAAATGGACTTCCTCATTGCCTACGGATTCGGTAGCGAGTTCTGGGCTCCCTGGAGTGAAGAGTATGGAAGATGGCCCGTCATGCAACTCAGTTTGTTCTTTGTGAACATATGGCAAATACCATGTGCCCTGGCCCCCAATTTTGGCACTATCGTGGTCTGTCGTGCGTTGGGTGGTCTGTCATCTGCTGGTGGTTCTGTGACACTCGGTATGGTTGCGGATATGTGGGAACCAGATCGGCAACAGTACGCTGTGGCGTACATTGTCTTTGCATCGGTAGCAGGATCAGTCGTGGCACCCATTATCGGAGGCTTCGTAACGACTTTTCTGAGCTGGCATTGGAACTTCTGGCTTCAACTCATCCTGGGTGGCTTCGTCCAAGCCGTGCACTTTTGGGTGCCGGAAACGCGCTGCAGCATTCTCGTGACGAGAGAAGCTAGAAAGAGACGCAAGCAGGGAGAGGAGGTGTACAGTGGTGATGAGCTCAAAGGCAAACGGGTTGACATCAAGTACTTTGCGACGCTGTGGGCTCGTCCGTTCGTCATGTTCGTTCGGGAGCCCATTGTGCTGTGGCTTTCCCTCCTCAGTGGCTTCAGTGACGCCTTGATCTTCACTTTCCTGCAATCCTACGAACCTGTCTACAAGCAGTGGAATTTCAATACCATCACAATTGGATTGGCCTTCATTCCGTAAGTCTCTCTCGATGATAACCGCGGAGCAAGTGCTTGCTGATTATATAAAGGATCATGGTCGGATACATTCTGGCTTGGTTCTCGTTTCTGCCCTGGATTCATCGCCACTGCCGTGTGCTTGAACGAGATCCTGACGCGCTCCAGCCCGAAGCCCGTCTATACTGGCTGCTATGGGGTAGGTCTCTCACTTCTGTTCCCTGTCAAACTCACAATAGTATTAGTTGCTCCACTCTTGACGATTGGTCTGTTCGGCTTCGCATGGACCAGTCTAGGTCCGAAGCATCACGTCCACTGGATAGCGCCGATGATATTCTCCAGCTGCATTGCGATAGCAAATGTAAGTTTCTTTTCAGAACCGCTGAACCTGTCTAACGCAGAGGCAGTATTCCATCTATATGGCCACGATCGACTACATGATCGCCTCCTATGGACCATACTCCGCCTCAGCAACCGGCGGGAATGCCCTAGCACGAGACTTCCTGGCGGGCATCGCAGCCATGTATTCCGTTCCAAGTAAGACCAGCACCACTTTTAAAGGATATCCAGGTGCTGTGCTAATAATTATCAGTGTACAAATACATGAGCAAATCACTCCCCCTCGAATGGCCTTCCACCCTCCTCGGCTTCCTATCCATCATCTTCATCACCCCGATCTACATCTTCTATTGGAACGGACCCAAGATCCGTGAAAGGTCCAAGTTCGCCCAGATTCTCGCGTCCGACAGGAAGAAGGCCGGACGCCGGGTCTCGCAGTGCGGTTCTGGCGATGCCGGTCCCGAAGAGTACTACTTTGATCCATGACGCTGGACCGTTTAGTAGTTTGGAATTTGACCTCGTAGTTTGGCGCTCGGAAGTTCTTTTATGCGATTTTGTTATATGACAGCCGAACGGAGAATTCCAGTAAGCGAGATTGGTGAAATTGTGCCAAATGGGACTGACAAGCTTCTGCTTTTGAATGTTTGATCTTTGCATTTCATGCTCTTGTTCATTCGATTACACCGCATGGTATTTGCATCAGCTTGGCGAATTGGTGACACTAACTCCGATAATCGGAGCGAATTTGTTTTCTAGGCACCTGGTATGGCCATCAATCGAGATTCCGACTTTTCTTTTTCTGGTAGGACCTGACGCTATTCTGATGCGTCACATAGACTCGGGGTTGATTTCCGAGGACCGAAACGATGAGTTGCCGGTTATGAACCCGGGATGAACTTCCGGTACTCGGGGGTTTTGATGAGATCACCCATTTGTACTCCGTGTGTTGTCGTTAGCCAAGCTGTACCGCACTGATTTAGATCTCTTTGCAGGACACGCAGACTCAAATAAGATTAAGAAGATGAACACGATAGTGATGCCGTCTGGTACATGTTGTGTCGGCTACGGTAGGGGTATATGTGTGTCGATGGCTCCATCCGGGGCGATATGGTGGGAGCGCCCAATTGGAACAATATCCGCATCTTCCAGTCTTTGAGAAAGACTTATGGCCGTGTTTGAATAGCGGGGCAGGCTTCTGCAGCCCTGATGAATTGAGTCTCCTCCGAGACTGTGTAAGGCTTCATAGAACGTCAATGACGTAGTGCCCGCCAAGTAACTGGGTTTGAACTTCGGTGGTTGCAGGAATGCGGGGTCAATATTTCCGTCAAGCCTTTCATGTTGTGGATTTCAATATGCCGATGGCAGTTCAACTTTGCAGCATCGATACTTCATTGATCCCACAGATTCTGGAGCTTCTGAATTTGCGAACCAGTCGCCCATCCCAGATCAGCTTCGACGCCGCGTAGCAGGTCTGTAATAATCTGGCGTTCCTCGGGGCCCTCGAGGCACTGCCCCACGGCAAAGAGAAGGGGTATCATGTAGATACGGACACCGCCTTGTGGTCTGCCGAGAGCGATGCCGCAAATCTCCTTGCAGCGGTAGTCGACTTCTTTTGTCAGCTCGCGATAGCCCTGTAGCCGGTCAAAGGCGGTGCTTGGTGCGCTGATCACGTCAGGCGGACGGTTGAGCAACAATGCAAGACGGCCAAACTGATATTGCTGCATCGCAGCGGCGCAGGATGTCATGCCGTAGAAGATCTCGGGGAACGGCATCTCGCCGATCTCAGGCAGTTTGGACAGATCCTTGGGGTGATCGAGACGCAGGCAGGGGCGAAACGTCTCGGGGATCTTCTCAACCCACGTTTGGAACTCGAAGCAGAGTTTCAACCAGGTGGATGTCGTCGGCTGGGAACGTGGAGATGAGACGGTTGGAGAAGGTGAATTGGTCGGTGGCTGACCAACCCACTGCTCCACCTGGGACCTTTTCGAAACCGCCAGGAAGTTGAGAACCTTGTTCAGAAGCCAGATCAGACTGTTTGCTGCCAGGTCCTCCCGTTGGAGCATCATTGGGTTCCGAGTAAGTCCGCTGTCTAGCCAAAGGTTTCCCAGTTCGTCAATGGGGACGCCGGCAGCTCTCCATAGTGTGAGGCTGTCCGGATCAAAATGTGTCAAAGACCGAGTAAAATATGCGCCTAGATAGTCAAAGCGAGCAAAATCAAAAAAGCAGGCCACAATCCCATGTGAAAACTGCGGGTGCTCTGCATAATTGCTGTATATTTGTAACAAACTATCAAAAGCAGACTTGGCGCCGTTGAGATGACTGTTCAGAGGGGTTAGCGAACCACACGGCGGCAGGCGGGTTTAAGAGTGCAACATACGATTGCCACAGTTCTCCAGCTTCATCCAAGAGCTTGTACGTTGTGAGTATGACCGCCGCAGCGAGTAAGTCTTCTACTTTTCTCCAAAAAGTCCCTATGACTGGCTGCTCTGTAGGAGGCCCATGACCAGTTTGCTGTACTTGGAGGTTCAGCCACCGACTCACGGTCTCCATTGGCGACTCCAGGACGGCTGTGCTGGAGACAGCTGAGTAGGCATCGGAGACGGAGGTGTTGATGCGAGAAGCGGCAAGATAGTAGTAATTGGCAGCTTTTAGAAACCAGTCCACCTGAGTGGAATTCGGGTACACCTCCATTGTCGGCGGACTGGTAAACAGTCCTCCGCCGGCCGGAGATATTACGCCTTTGACTCGTCCTAGATGCTTCGCTGCCAAAGCTGCGATTGCATACTTGAGACATGGGTCGTCAATCGCGCGAACCGGAACGTATGCTGAAAAGAACTTTCCAGAGTCCGAGATGTCTAGCCTGAGATGAATGAGCACAAAACGCAGCTGCCAGAGAGAGTCTTTACGAACCAGGGTCCCAGAGTTGCTGAGAAGTGCCTCGTAAGAAATGCAAGCTCGTGCTCAGTACCAGTCATTAGCTCCGAGAATATATCCTGGAATTCCTCTTCCTCGCCACGCTGCGAGGGACTTCTCGGAGAGTTCAAGTGCGTAGCAGGAGTGGAGTTCTTGAGCTCGCCGGAGACATTATTTGCCACGTCTAGACCTCCAGCCGCGGTCTTGTTTGGCGAAAATGAACTCTGTGCGTTGCTCTGACTGGAAACACTCTGTTGGCCCAAACCTGCAATCTCGGTTGGCACAGTCTGTACTGCGAACATGCCGTCTGTTTGCACGGGTGGGTCTTGCACGGTTGACACTAGCTCATTTGGAGTTGGACGGACCGCTAACTGAGCGACCTCGGCAGTTCCCAAGGCCAAGTTGGTTTGAGACAGACCTTGGTCAGCAGCACTTTGCATCGCATTTCGGTCAAAGTCTGTTGAGTGATTACCGGCTTCCTATCTTGATATGAGACATAATCATTATGAGCGATAAGGGATGTGCGCAGAACTTACACCCTCCTTTGATTTAGCTGCATGTGGCTTTGGATGAGTTTCACTGTAGGGTGCATATCGACGCCTTACAGAAGCACCTTGGTCTATGAACTTGCGAGTTTGAACATAACCAGGGCACTCCACGCCAGCGTTAGTACAACGCTGACACCTCGGCCGTGTTTCGTCACACTACAAAGGTCAGAAGAATGCGTCAAATTGACCAATTGAACTCCTAAAACATACCTTGAGATGTCTTTTTTTACAACGCTCGCAAGCTTTGTTCGATGGTACCCCTGGCATTGTCGATCCTTGCTATGCGGCATTCAATATGCGGGAGATGATTTCTTAGTCTTCTAAACGCGACTGAGGGTCTCATCTCAATTCACAGCGATGAAGATGATGAGGAGTTTTCAGATCGTACATCAAGAAAGTGCGTGCTCGGCCAAGAAGTAAGGAAAGCTTAAACCGGCAATGGATCTTGAATTCTCGATGGATCACAAATATATGGTTCTGGGGCAAGACGAGTGACGTGCGTCGGCGCTCGTTCGGGTAAAAGTCGGCAAGTCGTTCGGCATTCCCTCACCGCCCGGCAGTATCCGCCATTTGGCTTCTGGGTCTTACTTTTAAAGAAGGGCACTCTTGTAGATTGACTCTGATGTAGGAATTTCTTTTCGAAGAGAAGAAAGACATGCTGAGAAGGTTGGGTAGCCAAAACGACCCTAGTCAAGGCCATGCAGGTCTTGACACATCGCCGTGCGGGAAGGTCGCAGCAGATCATAAGGCATTGTTGCGACTGCTGGGCCATCCGGTGCCCTCGAAGGTCGATTCTCATGTGTTCACCGATGATGAAAAGGGCCGTATTTACACGGACTGGATCAGTTAGTTTCTCATTCCGGCTTACCGACTTATAGAATCACTAATATGTACGTGTGATTGCAGAAGCAGGGAAACCTCACAATTTGGTCTGCTCAGAGTGTCGAAGTCCAGATGATCTAATGCTCTGCGAGACCTGTTGTAGGTCGTATCAAGCAAGATGTCTGTCAGATCCTGTGATAGCTACATCTACAGGCAATTTTTATTGTCCTTCTTGCAGAGATAAGCGATGGGATCAGACACCGCCTCTAATCAACTCATCGGCGGCTTCACCAGACGTCTCTCGGAGCAGCACACCTGTTCCACCTCAAGCTATGATGCATGGTCGCACAGGTCCGCCAGATGCCCTGACTGTACAGTCAAGTCTGCAAAGTCCGTCTGTCCATTCTTCACCAGTTGATAGCCAGCAGCAGCGCGCCCAGAATGTGCTCAGTATGGCATCAAATTCTGACATCATGTCTCGAGCTCGACAGTTTCTGATTCAGCATGGGAAGTTTCCTACATCGCAAGGTTTTCATCCCGAGCTCTTGTTGCATTTGGGAACAATGATGTTGGAGCTAGAGTCCCAACAGTTGCTGCTCCAGGAAATTCAGGACTTGCGAGAGGAAAATGCCAGCTTGAGAATAGAGGCCTTGAAAACCAAGCATCACCATCCCTCTCGAATGCCAATAAATGAATCTGTCCTCAACTCCCCTTCTCACCTGGCGCCAAGGATCCAGACTCCATCTCCCGACACGGCTGGAAAGTCATGGGACAGAATTGTCATGGATTTGATTTGATCTGTGGCAACTTGCCTACGAAACCATATATGATCATTGCTTGCCCTCTATAGGCCCTGCGCGCTCTCTGGAGCTGTGCTTTGTCGCATCAGCAGGGTACGCATCCGTACTTTTGATGGGAAGTGGAGTGAAAATGCCCGTTGCAGAAGGATGCTCATCTGCAAGCCGACATACATCCACCGCTGTGGCCGACAGTGAGGAGACATTTGGCCATGTCCTGAGCAGTCAGTGCATACTGGAACAGACTGCGATTTCACGGCCACAAGGGCTACAATTAATTGACGCCAAACCATCTGTCGACAGTTCTGATTCCACGCTCAACCTTGTGTTGTCCGGTGCAACTACGACCTCAGTTGACTGATAGCTGATACACGTCGAAGTCCGCTTCCAAGATTAAAGGACTCACTCGTGAACGAAAGAGGTCAACCTCGAGGTCAATCTCATCAAAATGACACCGGATTCATGTCAGTTGCGGTACTCTCGGCATCTATCCGTCTTGTCTAAGATAGCTGGGGTTGAGCATTTGGCACTCAAGCCTTTGTCTGCTTGCCCTATCATTCAATGCGGGGATTTAATTTCGCATCGGGAGGGCAAACAGGTTCTGCACAGGCTGCAGGTTTCTTGAAATCTTTTCTCCGCATTGCAGCTACTAGTGACTACTAGTTTGACTATTTATGCCACTGCACCTTGCCGAAAACCCCTTTAGGAAGTTCTCCCTGCAAATCGCGGCGGCCGGAGCCACTCCGCTACATGGGTTCTAGCATTAATATGAGGGGTGCATCTGGACCAGGTGATGATCTCAATGTGATTGCTACGTTACAGGGATACTACAATGTGACATGGAAAATGAAGATTGTGACGCGGGGAAGGGATTTAAACGTTCCTTCCCAGCCACTAGCCCCTGGAATGCTGAATCCTTTGGCCAACACACGCCGCGCGCACCGAATCTGGGGTGCTTTATTTTCTTCACGGACTTTGCAGAGGATGTCGTCCTGTTGATTACATTTTGAAAGCTAGACTATTTCAAAATGGTAGCTTCCTGGTCGAAAGGAGTTCCACTGGCCGTGCTAAGTGTCCTTGTTGCGTCTACGTTCGTACATGGCCACCAGAAGAAAGATTCGAACTTCGACGTGTTGGACTATGTTGATCCCTTTATCGGCACGTCAAATGGCGGCCATTCTTTCGCCGGAGCGACTCTGCCCTTTGGCATGGCTAAAGCAGTAGCAGACACGCAAGGCGAGAATCAAGCTGGCTTCGCATATGATACCAAGTTCGTGACTGGCTTCAGTCATATGCACGACAGCGGAACTGGTGGAGCACCATCCTTGGGTAATTTCCCCCTGTTTGCTCATCCGAGCTGTCCGGGGGATGACCTCAATCAATGCAAGTGGCAGCAGCCTGATCGGGCGGTTGCGTGGGTGCCAAACTCCCCCAAAGCCCGACCAGGCTATTTTAGCATCGCTTTGGAGAATGGCGTAAACGCGGAGATGACGGTGACGAACCGGTCGGCTCTCTATCGGTTCAAGTTCAGCGGCGCCTCCGAATCGCTCAGCCCGGTGATTCTAGTCGATTTGATAGATTTGCCCGTGTCCCGCACGAACGGGACCGCCTCGGTGGACCCATCGACAGGGCGATTGACCGGTAACGGCACTTTCAATCCGAGCTTTGGGATAGGCAGCTACGATCTTCACTTCTGCGCGGATTTCAAAGGTGCCAAACTCCGCGATACGGGCGTGTGGATGAAGACCCGGGCAGGGACGAACAAAACGACAGTATCTGTGACACCGGATGGGACCAACGACGCATCGACACTTTCTGCTGGGAGTTTTGCCCGATTCCATGCTCCGGCGGATAATACCCTTCTGGCCAGGGTCGGAGTGAGCTTCATCAGCGTCGAACAAGCATGCTCCAACGCGGAGAGAGAGCAGCCCAACTTTGACTTTGACGGCACGGTATCTGCGGCTGAGAAAGCATGGAGAGAGAAGCTGGAAGTGATTGAGGTTGATGCAGAGGGTGTCTCTGCGGATCTGCAGAAAGTGTTTTGGAGCGGAGTGTACCGCGCCATGATCAGTCCCCAGGATTACACGGGAGAGAACCCACTGTGGCAGAGCGAGGAGCCGTACTATGACAGCTACTACTGCATCTGGGACTCGTATCGAGGGGTGCATCAGTTGCTGACACTGCTAGACCCTCTGTCGCAGTCACTGATGATCCGAAGTCTGGTAGACATTTACCGCCACGAGGGATATCTCCCTGACTGCCGCATGTCACTGTGCAAGGGATTTACCCAGGGAGGCTCCAATGCCGATGTGCTCATCGCCGACGCATACCTGAAGAACGTGAGCGATGTGGACTGGGCTACCGCTTACGAAGCCGTGGTCAAGGACGCAGAAGTCGAACCATCCAACTGGAACGTAGAAGGCCGAGGAGGCCTCCAAAGCTGGAAGTCTCTCGGGTATATTCCGACCGATGACTATGATCCGTATGGAATTGGCACGCATACGCGCAGTATCTCGCGGACAGTCGAGTACGCGTACAACGACTTTTGCATTGCGGAGCTGGCGAAGCGGCTGGGTCACGACGCCGACTATGAGAAGTACATTCAACGCTCGTCAAACTGGCAAAACATGTTCAAGGCGGATCAGAAGTCGTATATCAACGGGGTGGACACAGGCTTCACCGGGTTCCCGCAGCCGCGCTACCTGAACGGAACATGGGGATTTCAGGATCCGATCTTCTGCAGTCCGCTGTACAACTTTACCTCGTGCTACCTCAATCCCGCTGGACACGAGACCTACGAGGGGAGCTGCTGGCTCTACACATTGTGAGTTTCCCGTCTTTCGTTCGTGAAACAGAAGCTGACCCGCTGCCCGTCAGCTACGTGCCGCAAGATATGGCCGCACTCATCACCCGTCTCGGCGGCCCTGAGACATTCACATCGCGACTATCCTACCTGCATGACTCCGGCATCCTCTACGTGGGAGACGAACAAGCCTTCCTGCCAACTTTCCAATTCCACTATTCTGGCCGGCCTGGGCTCTCCGCCTCGCGAACGCACTTCTACATCCCGTCCCAGTTCAACGCAACCACCCCTGGAATCCCAGGGAACGACGACGGCGGCGCCATGGGCGCATTCGCCGCGCTGAGCATGCTGGGCCTCTTCCCGGTTCACGGGCAGGACGTCTACCTGATCACTCCGCCTTTCTTCAAGGAGATCAGCATCCGCAACAAGGTGACGGGCAAGGTGGCAACCGTGCGAAACACCAATTTCGACCCCAGCTACAAGGCGATATACATCCAGAGCGCAAAACGCGACGGGAAGCCGTGGACGAAGAACTGGATCTCGCATGATTTCTTTATTGACGGGGGCGTTCTGGAACTTGAACTGGGCGCGAGCGAGAGTGCATGGGGAACGCGCGTGGAGGATTTACCTCCCAGTATGAGCGGCTACGGGATGTAGGCAGTGCAGTTAACCAATGCATTCAACTGGGTATATAACATTTACATTCGTATTCATATTCGTAAGGCCAGACCACGGCCCGCGTGGCCATTGTTTCAGTCTACCACTCCAGCCGATCGTCATGAACAAGCTGCACATCGTACCGCTCCTCGCCCCTCCATACCCGCGCAGGATCATTACACGACGCAATCGCCCTCCGCAGATCGGATATTAGCCCTGTCGGACCGCTGGCAAGGACGCGCGTCGGGCCCTGCACCGTCCTCGACACGAAATCAGTAACATGCGAGGCAACATCAGGGTGTCGATCTGTCCCCGCAAAGCCGGATTCAGAGCCGGAGTTGGAACCCATGTAGTGTATTGAAAACGGCACCTCCCCGTCCCGCGAGGCATCAGACTCAGTCCGTTGGATACCCTCCTTGACCAACTCCTCCTTCTCCAGTTCTTGGCCTTCGACTTGGGACTCGACATCACCTTCGCGAGTTACAAACACCCTAAACCGGAAATTGGCACATCCCTCCGCGGCAGTCCGCAGCTCGTCCATCTCGGCTTTGATCCACTCCATATCGGCCTTGCGGCGGATAACCCAGATGAACTCGAGTAGACCACTTCGGGACGCGAAGTCTGGTTGGCGGGATAGCTGCAGCAGGACAGGTAGGACGAAGGTTACGCCTGTGCCGCCCGCGACGCAGAGGATGTTGACGTCTGTTTGTAGTAGTTCAGTGCTCAGGATGGACTGTCCGTATGGTCCTGTGAGGACAATTGAGGTCGAGGTCTGGTTTCCTCGTGACAGCAGACCAAGCTGCCGCGTGAGCCCGCTCTTCGCGCGGATGATGTACGTATGCGTCTGCTGACGGCTGCCCGCAGGCACGCTGCTGGGCGTCATGGGGTGTGATTGCCAGATACTCAGGTCCGGGAAGCAGAGGTAGAAATGCTGGCCGATGGACCAGGGGCGGTGTGAGAGGGTGAAATCTAGCCGGATGACGTCGCTGTCTGTGTCGTTGGGGAAGGGGGTTATCTGCGCGGTCGGGATGTGCATGCGCAGATTGCCAAACCACGATGGTTTCTCCGACGAGGAGGCAGCGGTGGTATGCAGCAGGACAGTCCGCAGGAGACGCACCGCTCTATCTAACAACCACACCGTCAACGAGGCGATCATCCAGCAGGACAGCATCGCCCAGTGGCCCCAGCAGGCGCCGACGTACAACATCGCCACGACGTAGTGCGATTTGCGGAAGAACTCGTACCCCGTTAGCCGGATGCACCATTTTGCGGGGCAAAAGACCAAGAAGGACAGAAAGATCATGGCGACGACGCCCCAGATCATGTACTCTTGGGCGATGAACTCGTTCCACGTGGAGGGCTGCGGCTGGTAGAGCTTGCCCTCGATGACGGTCCAGCCGATGGTGTGCAGGAACGATTGAATGTAAATGATGTATCCCAGCCAGCGGTGGAGGAAGAGGAAGTGGTGGTGCGGGATGCCGGTCAGCAGCGAGAGCAGGGACTCGCGGGTGGACAGGAGGACGGCCAGCGGCGTGAGGGCGTAGGCCAGGACGCCGAGCCGGTCGGCCCAGGGCCCGAGTCCGACGCGGGTCTGCTGCAGGTTAGGATAGCCTTTGACGGGGCTGTACCATGTTTTGTAGACGATGCCGACAAAGGAGAAGATGGTCAGGTAGGCGGTTAGGATGAGCAGGAGGAGGATGTTGAAGCCGGTTGTGTGGCCGAATACGCGGGGCAGCCATCCTCGGAGAAGACGACGATGGTAGACTGATTTGAGGGATTGTTGACAGCGATAGATGAAGCTCTGAGGCTGAGTTTTTTCTGTCTCTGCGTCTTGACTGCTGGAAGTATGTGATGTTCGACGGACGCGGATGAGCCGTCTGAGCGCGCAGAGCAACAAGATTCCGAGAATTACACCCCAGAGAATGGCGCTGTAGAGAATGGACAGGTCGTGCGAGTGATACACCGTGTCGAGATAGGCGCATTTGCCCTTGTCGCTGGTGCATGGGAGTTGGCGGTTATAGTAACCCCAGTGATGCTCGACACCGGGGCCGGAATTGGGGATGTCCATATTATGGGCGCGCGAGGAGAGCATCTTGACTGCTGCTGCTCTGCCGCTGCGCTGCTGCCAGGTAATCGACATGACAGACAGATGAAAGCCTTGAGGCCGTCTTATACTCGACTGACACCGGGAATGAATCTAGATGCGACAAGAGAGTGGACCGCCAAGAAGAAAATCTGCTCAAAGGCGTTGCCAAGATTTCCGCTGGTGGATATTCCAGTTTTGTTTCAGTCGGTTTCAGCCATCTGGCCTCTTCAGACTCTTCATGGTGTGGATAAACCTGCTCAGAATGGTAGAATGGTTTCACTTATAGACTCAGTGTCATCAGGTATCTCTGTTCATAGATATAGATAAAGCATGATAGTTGACAAAATGCCAAGCAAAAGACGATGATAATGTGCTCAAATGGGATCATCTCCACTCACTAGGGGCATCCCAGTGGGTCTTAGGTCTACAGGCTCAAACAGCCGAAGAACAAGACTAAGACAGTCCCCCATAGACTAAACAGACCATAGTCGAATGGACGGCAGTCCTCCCCCACGCACTCCCAGCACAATCGCCGTGGTCAAGACCGCCGTGGAGGTGACTGTAAGCACCAGGTTGCGGAATGCCCTCATGTACCGTGGCTTGAGCACTCGTTCAACATTACCCGCGAATTTAGCCGGATCATTCGTCTTGGGAAATACTTCCATAGGCACATCTTTCTGTAGAAACTACAAGCCATCAGCGTCCCTCCCCAGTGTACATGAACAAGTGAACTTGCCTCGCACAATGGCTCCCATCCATCCTCAACACTCCATTCCAACAATCTCTCAGGAGCCACCAACCCCCGGATCATGGCGCAATACTCGCGATAAACCCACTTCCCGTTGTTCGCAATCGCCGTGCGCGTCGACTTTCCGCGAAACAATCCCGGATAGCCATGCGTGACATACAGCTCCCACAGCCAGAACAGATCCGCACAAAACACCCGCATCACCCACAGGAACCACCGGTCCGCAATCTCCTCCAGCAGAGTCTTGATCGCACTGCGACGCCACGCATCCAGATCCTTCCTCGTGTTCAAGATCACCAGCGCCTCGGGATAGGCCTCCACCAGTTCAGCCGCGAAAAACGACGCCGCTGTATCCACCACCGCATCGCAGTGCCCCAGCAAGGCGTCGAACTCCCCACGCGACACGCGGAACTCTCCGTCCTCTTTCCCGTTCCATTTCGCTCGCGCTAGTTTTGCCCATGCCTCGATGTACCCCGCGTTCTCTTCGAAGGAGATGTCCCACCCGTGGTACGTGGTTAGACCAAGCTTCTGCAGCGCGACGGCGAGGCTCTCCGTGGCGGAACGTGGGAGGCCCACGCAGATCACCTGCATGGGTTTGGTGCGGATGCGAGCCGGTGGCTTGGGGAGGTTGTAGAGGGTTTCCTTGAGAGTTTCCATTTTGACTGGTTTGGCTGAGAAATGTGCCACTGGGTCGGATGGATGCTGCTTGGTTGGTTACATAGGGGTATTTATACGGCTTTGTTGGAGAATATGGTATGGTTGGGCGTAAGCGCGTTGGTGGGTGTATCTGCACGAGGAGTCAGCATTGATGCGGTGTAACGCTAAACGGTTGGGCTGGGATGATGCTGGACGCTGATACCTCGTGTTACCTGCAGCTCGGATTGCCCGATGGCGGTTGCTGATTGGGCTCGTATAGGCTGACTGTTCTGGTTCTTTGGCCGTTCGTTTGCTTAGGCCTCTATTCATTACTTAGGATGGCTATGGCTGAATTCTTTATTGATATTCACTATCCATCAAAGAATCATTCTCTATCTGCATTCACTGGCTCAAGCAAGATGGATAATGGCTCATTCACTCTTTCTGTATCTTTCTGTATATATACCAGCTCATTCTCCCCTTCCAACTCTTCCAGCTTTCCATCTCTGGGAGCATGAAGAGCAACCTAGATTAAACCTCTTACGACTCAATCATACTGAAGTTGTCTCCGACACTTCACGTTCGCATATGAAGATAAATGCATGACTGTCAAGGTTGAAAACATCCCGGGTCAATGCCTGTTGATGGAAGGTGTGATTCCTTGGCCGAAAGTGAGCCTTTCATAGTCAGCTATTTTATGACTGTACTGACTTTTTGCTCCCGTAGCTCTGACGCAGCGACTGAACATGCGGCCCCGGGACTGCTTCGAATATTGTCGCGGGCGGCCATCTGTGGTGAACAAATACCTCCAGCGGAAGGACAGTTGAACGCTTCTTTCTCATGTCATCGCTCGAACGTGGCATGAGAGACAAGGCGGAACTTTGGTATAGCCAGCTCGATCGGAAAGTCAAAGATACCTGGAAGAAAGAAGACACGCAAGGTACGTTGACGGATCATGGGCAGTACGTTTTGAGCTCTCCACTGACGTTTAGTAGACCACTCATTACGACCAATTCCTGGTTGGATGTCGACCGCAACATGGCAATAATTCGTTGCTCTGAACACTGACTCAGTTCGTCAATACGGCCAGATCAATGGCTAAAGCAAAAAGCCACAGTCGTTCATTCCGAGGCCTATGTCCTGCCAGACCCACAAAGGTGTATACAACTTCGCTCTATTATTTTTGAGACAGCTTTCTCGGAATCATATGAGAACCACAGCCCCTAGGGACTTGCAACTACGGATACTGCCCTAGGCGGGTCCAACTCGTTGTTTGACAAACACAAAGACAGAAGATACCAGGTACCTGCCTAAGTCTCGACAGCGGATGTCCGCAGTCACAAAGCTTATGAACCAAGGGATCGGCGAAAGAGGTTGGTCAGCTATGGAAGTTTGCCATCTATTGCTAGATCTGGCCCTCCAACAAGGCTCCAGTCAAGTCATCAACGTGGATTGTCGTCCCGAGGCCGCGCAGGACGTGCCATACGTGATTAACAGTGATGGCGTTCAATCCCTTAAACGCGGCAAATACTCCCTCCAGGAGTATCGGGAACGCCCGGAAGCCTTCGAGAGCGTTACGTATCTACAATCCCTCCGCTGCTACGACTTTGCAAGAATCAATGAGATTCGAAACCGGCCTAACGCGCCTGCCCGTGTCCTCAATTATTTTCCAGTATATAAGAGGGATGAGCAGCCTGATGACTTCGCAAGGGCCAAGCTTATGTTACATCATCCATTCCGGGTCATTGAGGACCTCCAAACCATAGATGATGATGATTTCGAATCGTTCGAGGATGCCTGGCAGTACTGCCACCAATCTACACCCACATGATGGGTACGGCGACAAGTTTGAGCTGCAGATGATGTTTCTTTCATGGTTGCTCGACGCCACACAAGCCAATCTGACCGTCACAGTCCCTGTCCAGTCTCGTCGAGAAGCCAACGGTAGAATCATGTCTGACTGGTTCAGCGGTCTCTGCAGTCGAATTCTCCAGCCAACCTTCTGTCGGAAAGTTATTACCACTTTTGTTGGTCAATTCGATCGATTTTACTTACTTGCATCACTCATGGCCTACCAACCAAGTAGGCAGGATAAACAAGTTCAACTGAGCCTCAACCTGCCAGCCAATGCACCGGCTTCTATGAGCAAGTACCCAGGCTCCATGCCCGGGCATCCGCCTGGAACAGAGATGGTATAAGGGCGCTCAGGCTCGTCCCCTTGATAACTGTCCAATATCAAAACTATACGAAGCCGATACCTACCCCACATGAACGACCTAGGAATGCCTCTGTTCAACATAACATCGACATTCTACATCTTTGATAAGGAAGGCTGCGTTCGTCCAACTCAAAGAATGAACAAGCTGTGCGCGGCAATATTGCGTGGATAGGGGGAGGTGTCTTCGAATTTGATTCTCCCCCGGGAACAGATATGATGGATCATATTCAGAAGGACCAAGGGCAGTGGATCTCATGGATGCTCCTCGCACCGAGTGCCGAGCAGTTACGACAATGGTCCTCGAACAACCGGCAGTTGGTTGGGCTGAGTCCGGTACGCAACAAAGCTATCAGAATGGCCAAAGACCCAATGAATCAAGCGCACTCGGACCCTGGGCAGCGGGTACAGCTCCCCAAGTGAACTTGAAATCTGCCTTGACAAACATGCCACCAAGCAGATACGGTCCGAGAAAGCCACCATTGCCGGATAAGAACTCTGTAGTGGGAGCCCAGCACATCAAGGTCATAAGAAACTGTTTTCTGTGAGTCCAATTCTATGTCTGCTCTCTTCTTCCACCATCAACTCTAATCTGCTTTTAGCAATCGTGTTTCTCTTTTCTTTCTTCTACCAAGTACCCATTTCCAAGTTCCCTTGTACCTCGAGTGACAATTCACCTTCACAATCTCTGTCTTTGAAAATCTTAGCATTTTTGAACGAAATATAAGTCTACGAGACGTGGCCCCACTAATGAATCTTTCAACTGATGAATGCATGTCTAACATCGCCACGAACGAGCAGATTGAGAGGCTGTTTGAAAGAATACGCGAGCGAGAAGAAATGGGTGACGGATCTGCGACAAAGCTTCGAGACTGGGTAAATGACTCCCAGTCAATAGTCTCCGGCGGGGGCACGCCACATGCTTCCGACCACCCGCCTGGGCCAAGCCTATTATCTGACGACGGATGCGATGAAGTTACGTTACCTCTTGAGGATCTTCTACAAAAGGTGGGACAGACTGAAAAGCCTGAGGCTAACTCAACTCGGCTATCCTCGGTGAGTACCCTCCTGTCATGATATTCATACCATCCTAAAACTAAACCATGTGCTATAGAAGAAGAAAGTCGAGTTAGAAACCATCCTCTTCGATATAGACGTACCCAGATTCCGGGAGGAGCTTCTCCCTTTACTGTAATTTGAAGACTGTCTGTCTTTGAGCCAGACATGGTCCAAATCAACCATTAGGTCACACGTAATGTGGTCATCTTTCGAAGCGCAACTGGTCGCCTGCACTACGCAAAATACAACCCTGAGCTCAATCAAACCTTTACTTACTACAATGAGTATGATCCATTGTACCCCGCACCAGTGATCTTTCGGTGGGAGGGTTGTGATTTTGATGACAGCGATGACGCTTTCAGGGATTTTATCACCGCGTTCACCGCGATGCTAAGATTCTCAAACAGCGTCCAGATAATAGAAATCAGCTAGGTGCACGGGCTGTTGGAATTTTAGCGGCTCGGTAAACACTGATGGCTACGGCTAGGTTCATAAAAGACCTAATGGCAGGCAACACCGCACCGGGCACAATGCCCAGGTTGATTTCCTTATGCATGTCGTTGCATATGTCGCAAACCGCGGGCACGATGTCCCTACTGGCATGCACATATCACATCTCTGTGCTAACCGGAAATGCTTTAGTCCATCTCATCTGGTCGGAGAGAATCATTCCTTGTGTCAGAGCAGGTTCCGTGGGGGGATTTGCGGTGATAGCATGGGCCTCGGGAAGACACTACTAGTGGTCCTGGCCCTGCAGATGGCGAGGAAGGAGTCCGAGTGCTTCTCTCTGGTAGTTTGTCCGGCGAGCTGCAAGCTCCAGTGGGTAAATCAGATAAGCGAAGCTTATCGTGAGGTGAGTTATAGTTATGTATACTCTCTCATTATCCTCATGATATTTATTGTACTGATATGTCTTGATAGGGCTACGAGCCCCGCGTGGTGATCCTCGAGGACCCACGCACCCCAGCAAGTGCACTCGTCGGGAAATGGGACATTATCATAGTATCGTACAACTTCTTGAGCGGTCTCTATCGCGCTGTAGAGCAATACAAACGCAACTTTCGTCGGCTCACCGAGGAGATGGCCCAGCACCAGTGTATCCAGCGAGTCCTTTCCTCATCTGGTCGGAGAGAACCTGAGAGGAACAACCAACGAAAGGGTTGCCGGGGCCCGATGCCTGCTCAGTCCACGGCCACATAGTGGTTGATCTATACCCACATGAACCCCGCTGCACCCGAGCTCCTCGCGATGATGTCTACTGTTGCCTAGGGAGAGAGGATGACCCTGAAGGGTGGGCGAGCCAACAGTCTAGGCGGAGGAACACCCAGGCTGCGGGTCATCCTGGCAGATGCATGCGGTACGGGAAAGGCAACGACCCTAATCACAACGCTCTGATATGCGTCACTCACCGCAGGGAGAGATCCCTCGCACACCGGGACGTTGAGTCTGCCTTCGACCGCCATTCGTGGACGTACCACCATATTTTCCTCCGGCCGATCCAGGAACCCGGGGCCCCATAGTCTTCTCCATGAGCAGGTTGTTGTGGGAGATGAGAATGGAGTACAGGGCAGATGGCAACAACAGTTCGGCCAGGTTATGTCAGGCGTCCTCCAACGTTGATTCTGTGCCCGAGCGCGGTCATTGACACGTGGCTAACAGAACTCCAGGCCCGTCTTGGTGACACATTTAACATTCTCCTGTTCCAGGGCAGTTCCCTGCACACTTCTGACGACCACCGGAAATCACTGACCGTCGACACCTTGACCAATCTGGAGACGAGACTGCAGGCTTTGGACTCTGCCAATGTCGCCACGACCTGCACTATTGTGCTATCTTCTTATAACTCGGGCCACAGAAGCCATGCTGAACAGTTGTTTTCGTGGCTGAATGGCCGTGTTGATTTCCCACAGGCGTACACCTTCAGCTGGAGTGATATTATCGCGCTTTTAGCGGATATCGCCAGTCACCCCGGTACATACGGAGTGCCCCCCGAGAATGTTGCCAACCTGGTGTTGATACACCAGGATATCAGTTGCATTCGGTAAGCTACTACTATCTATCAAGCAAGCATATTCAAATATGGCTAACTTGATAAAAGCCGGCCAGATGGCGCTGACTACCTCATCCTACGGCCACCGCAGAACATCGACCGTAAGCGTCATCCCAAATGGCCCTCGGCCCTGTCGCGATAACCCCATCAACTGCTATCGTACCTGATACGGAATTTGAACGACACGTCTTCAGCCGACAAGGGAATCGCCAGCAACTCAAGGCAGCGTCAGAAGAGGAATTTTTACCTCCAATTATCTGCTCTCTAAGGACAGTGATGTGCGAAGCAGGACACGCCTAATTGACCGAGAGTGTTCCAGTGCAGCTGTACGTACTTACGGAGGCCGTGGATGTTACGTCCTCTTTAGCTCCTTGCATGTCTAACCAGGTGTAGGATATGATTCATTTGCACACCATACGCATACAAGGCGAGAGATAAAGAGCTGTGGGCGGCAGTTGAACGAGTTGCAAAGACCTCCCAGGAGACAGCGAAGCGGACGAACACTTACTGGCTTGCCTTCAAAGAACTGGACTATTATATCAAGCCCCATGGATGCACGTTGCCACGATTGTATTTGAAAGTGGGTATTTTGAATCATACCCTCGTCTCATCAGAGACAAAGATCTCTGGCTGGCGGGCGGCCCCACGTCAATGTGGCCTTTCTCGTCAAATGGCCCTTGTTTGCCATATCATGTGGCAACTGCCCTCAAGAATGATGAATTACACCTCGGTTTCCGGCACTATGTTGTTGACGGGGATGGAATTACACCGCAAGCTATTGCACATGGGCGGAGCGTAAGGCCGAGCTATAGTTCCTAGCGACTTATGACACAAAAGGCCAGGAACAGAACATCAAGGCTGCCAAGGAATGAAATGCCCAATTTCCACTCAATCAAGTGATCCCTAGCAAGTTCATTTTCTGACACAGAATATGCACACGGGGATCCCCACGGGGAGAGACGAGTCGTCTTAGAGACACAGTTGTTGGATGAAATCTCCTCTGCGGGGAACTTGCGTGTTGTCGCCCGAAAGGACCTCCTTGAGAGGTTTCTCAACCCCGTTCGCGAACAGGCCCTGATTGCGGAACACCAAAACGAACAGCTAGTTATTATGATATTCGGCCATGGAGATGCCGTGACCTCTGGGGTCCTCGTTGGCGGCGAAGGAGACTCTGAGAGAGCTCCGCGACTCTTCATGCGAAACATCAGCGCTATATATGTCTATTTTAGGGCACTCAGTTCAATTAATCTTAAGCCCACTTGAGGAGCGAGTCAGGGCATCTTGTTTCCTTTTGTAATTATTTGAAAGCATTATTACTGGCTAAACTAGAAAACTACAAGTATATCTGGTGTTTCCTCAGTAGGAAGCCAATATGACCTCAAGACCAACCAGTATCGCCAAAGCCGATGCGTCCAATTCTCATTATGACGTTCATAATCTTAATCATCATAGGTCATGGCAGAATTGTGTATACCGATCGATCAGATGTACAAACAGTCGATCTCGATCTCCGGGGAATCCATGACGTCAATCAAGCAGCTCTCTACGAGTACCTTTTCTCTACTAGAGATATATATGACAAGACTGGTCAATCAAAAAATTACTCTCACTATCAGCAATTAAGACAAAAATAGGTAGCCAAAATGGTAAAAGACAAAAACACCGTCATCGAGTACGTCCCCCTCCCCTCCCCTCCACCAATCCCATCTAATCTAACCACTGCTTCAAGAGAATTCAACGACCTGGTCAATATGACCCCCGCTGAACTCCGCGCCTGGCTCAAGGAAGAACAATCCCAGTCCTCAGGCTGGAGGGGCGCGTCCGGCGAGACGGTCGGTCACGAGAGGTATTCGTCATCCTCATGCCTACCCGTCTGGATGGACAGTGCTAAACAAACTGACGTTGATGTCCGAATAGCGGCCGCAGAATCGTGGATATCCTCGAACATAACCCCTCCAGAGACCCGTCTGGGTACTCGGACGAGGATCTAGAGCATATGCGCAGGGTGGTCTCGTACTGTAAGCGGCATCTGGCGCAGGAGGAGCATGCGAAGAGGGATACGGGTAGTAGGAGTTACAGGTCGTTGAAGAATTGGGGGCACGATGCGCTGAAGGAGTGAGTCAGTCGACCTCTGAGGGGGGTTGTGGCGGTAGATGGGTATGTTGCTGTTTGTTGAACGTGGTGATTGTGGGGGATCCAGGCCTTGTACAGGACTGTGCCATTTCTTGTATGACCTCTTTGGCTTTCTTGCTGTCTACTCAGGTGAAAGAGTAGACTGCTGGTGATCTGGTAATAGCAAACCTATGTCAGCTGGCATACAAGCAAGCAACAGGCACCACAAAGTTTATAGAGACGGTTCGAAGACGCCGTCCTAGGGCCTAGGCCGCTTAGCTCTGTATACGCGTGCTACTTCAAATGATACGCGGTGTTTACGTGTAGCTTGCAGACCCTGGCATTAGCACAGGGATTAGGCTTGATGCCGCTACCTGTAAGAATCATTTTACTCAGGCGCCTAAGGTGCATATAGAGGACTGGCCACTCGCAAGCATCAACGACATCCGTGTCCGAAACCCGAACAAAAGAGTTAATATACAGCAGGATAGCTTTCTTACCAGGAATGGACTAGATTCTCTAGTGGCGAGAGAAAGACCAATCTGTCGCACAACTAGCTCGAATTACTCATTGCTTTATCAGCTCTAGGCAATTTCAGAATGAGACATTTTTGGAACGTTTCCGCTTCCTCAGGCCGCTATGAGCTACATCGGCAGTTCCATCTGCCGATAGAATACACCCCAAACTTTAAACCTCACCCAAGGCCGTTTCTCAGGACATCGGAAATGCAGCTCGGTTGATAGACCCAGTGACGTGAACGACTATCCAGTAGCTTATCGGCCGAATCTAGCACACACAATGGATAGTTAAACTCACTTTGGAGGGAACCGGCCGTGCTTGCATCGGGGAGGTTGGGCGGTTAGGGCTCTAGGCAGTTGACGCCGAGTTCAAGCTCGGTTGTCAGCTTGTCATCGTGTCCGACAGCGGGCTTAATCCGTGGTCGTTTGGGGTAGGAGATGTCATAGCCAATGCCAGGCGCTGGAGATAAGAAATGGTTGGATGGGGCAGTGGTCCATCGTCCTGGTGGATGGCCTGGGGAAGTGGAGTTTCCGATGGGGAAATCCGGGGTTGCTGTGGAGCTAGCTCCCCCTGCGTTATTCTCTGGGCATTTTAATCCCCCGCTTTTAGCCTGTTGATTCTAGTCCGTGGATTTCGACACTCTCAAAACTTAAAACCATGGCAGGCCACGCCAATATATAGGCAGACCTCGGTCGCGTAAAGTATAAACATCCGCGTTCGGTAACCGTGTACTACTGACTGCCGGGGGAATTCCGCACTGTGGAAGACATATCTTACGTCGATGTTATAAGGGGATCGAGCCCTACGGTGCCAGTCTAGCACTCAACTACGCTCTACTGCGGATGAAGAGTGAAATTTGCCCAAGATGGAGATGAATCATGATGAAACTGTAAGTAACCAGCAACTGGCTCGCACAAAGCAAGCAGCGCTAACATGAAGCATACAGACGATCCATCAGTATGTTAGAAGCCTCACTTGGTGGAAACCTTCTAACACACGAGCAGGATCGAGCAGCAGCTCAATACCAAAATCTATCCCGGCACGGAGATCATGGCAGATGTGGGCTCCGTCCACTTTGTCAAATCCTCCGACCGAGTGCTGGTGCCACAGCCCTCCCAAAGCCCTCATGATCCTTTGGTATATGGCCCACCCGCATGACTCGGTGAGACGAAGGCTGACGTCCGCAGAATTGGAACAGATTCTGGAAGATGAGCGCCATCTGCATGTCTACGGCAGTGTCGTTCAGTCAGGGTCTGGGACCATTGGCACTCGCGCCCATGTTTCCTCAACTCATGAAGTCGTTTGATGCCGATCTGGCTTCCGTGGTCAAATTCACCGGCGTTTGCATTCTCGTTCTTGGTTTCAGTAATTTCTTCTGGTGCGTCGCTCGAGAGTCTCGAAACCGACGCGTGGCTGACGAGTTGAAGGGTTCCCGTCCAGGCAGCCTTCGGTCGACGGCCGGTCCTGATCTTTTCCGTCCTCATCTGTTTGGTCAGTAACATCTGGCGAGCGCTTGCTACTTCCTATGGAAGTTACATGGGAGCATGCATCCTGAACGGATTCGGAGCTGGGCCTGCCGAGGTAGGTACACTCGAAATGACACAAGACTTCATGTTAATCAGGGATGATAGACAGCCCAACCCGAGATCATCGCTGACGTCGTGTTCCTCCACGAGCGAGGAGCATACAACACCCTATACTTCACCGCCTATTTTGGTTCTCTGATGGTAGGCATCGTGAACAAGGCAATAATGACTTGAACTGACTTCTCACCATAGGTCGGTCCCGTCATCTCCGGTCCCATGGCAGAACACATCGGTTGGCGCAGCTTCTTCTGGCTCAACACCGGCATCCTGGGCGCCGTTCTCGTAGCCCTCGTCTTCCTGTTCCCCGAAACCAAATGGCACCGCGCCCATCCATCCGAGATACAGCATGGTCAAGAACAGGTGGAGACTCCCTCGTCGGCCTCTGAGCCGGAGAAGCCGGTGGAGGTCACCCTGCAGCAGGAAAACGTTGCATCTGAGAGCGGAGCAGACCAAGACCCTTGGCTGGGGAAGGGCTATCCCTCCAAACAGCAGTTCATGCTCTGGCAGCCGTCAGACAACTATCTCAAGACACTGTGGACCTGCTTCTGGATTCCGTGGAAACTGCTTGCGTTCCCCATAGTCGAACTTGCTGCGTTCACCGTCTCGTGGTCCGCCAGTTGCTTTTTGACCTTGAACCTCACCCAGAGTCAAGCCTTTGCCGCTCCTCCATACAACTTCAACAGCCAGACCATCGGGTTCTTCAACTTTGCCATTATCGTCGGGGCTGCCATAGGCTTGGCTACCAACGGGCCTTTGTCTGACTGGATTTCGATGAGAGCCACAAAGAAGAACAGAGGTATTCGAGAGCCGGAGATGAGATTGCCGGCCATGATCCCCTATGTTATCATCATGATAATCGGCAACTTCGTCGTGGCGTTTGGCTACGAACACAAATGGGATTGGAAAGTCAGTTCACAGCATTGCGTTGGAAGTGGCTCAAGCTAACTGACTTGTAGATTATTGTGATAATCGGCTACACTTGCGCTGGCATTCAGGTCTGCTCTCTTCCAGCCATTACCAGCACCTACGCTGTGGATAGCTATAAGCCCGTTGCGGGCTTAGTCTTTGTGGCGATCACAGTCAACAAGAACCTGTGGGGTTATGGATTCTCTGAGTTCATCACCCCGTGGGTGATCAAAAGCGGTTTCGTGAGTCCCATCATGATGAATATGTCTTTGACCACTCTCTGGTGTCTTTGCGCCATTCCGGTCTATTTCTACGGAAAGCGTTTCCGGAAGTGGACTGCCAAGTCATCAGTTCACAATATGTAGTTCCATCATTGTTGGAAGTAGCGCTGAATGCTTTCCGATTTTCAGTTCAGAATGAGTTCATGCAATGAATACTTTGATCCAGGACCTTCAGCGTATACCGGCTGTAGTAGGGGTGTTCGGGATTATGTGCAAATGCACTCGGGGGCACTGTGCATCTAATCACATCATTTCGTCGTCGTCAGGGTCGTAGAGATCAAGATCCAGAGTCGCCTTGGGCTTAGGCGCAGGCGCTGGTGCGGCTATTCCGCTGCTCGCCGCACCTGCGTGAGCTGCGGCCTTGGCGGCTTCGTTCGCATGTCTCCTCTCCTCTCCCATAGGCTGCGGTGCAGGAACCACCGGCTCTGTAGATCCCAGACCCTCAGCCTCGCGTATCAATCGTTCCACCTCCTGATCGGGATCGAACCCCGGTCGACCTTCGGCAGCGGTCAGCTGTATCTGACCCATCAGACCCATCCGAATACGGTCTTCCATCGGATATGGGATCATGTAAACCTGGCGGGTCATCTTCGCCGATTCATCGAGCCAGGATGTCGCTTCCTTCGTGACGGATGAGACCGGTTCTGCACCTTCCTCCGCACCAGGGCCACCATTTACACCCGTCATTGCCATGTCCTGGTCGCCAGGTTGTAGACTTCTTTCCCGTGCTTTGACGGCCTGAGTGGCGTTGGCAGCTGCATCGGCCGCGGCTTGGTGGTTATACTTGCTAATCCGTCGCGCAAAGTCCAGCAGCAACTTGTAATCAATCTCCTTTGTTTTCCGCAGACCGCTTGGCTTGGTTTGCATCTGATCGCCGCCGTAATCCAGATCATCATCGTCGGAAACGTCCTCCGCATCCGAATCGCTCGCCTCGTCGTCGCCGCAGATCCTTCGAATGTCCTTCTCGTAGCTTACAACATCTCTCACGATGCCTTTGACCTTCTCCTCCAGACTCTCAGCCTCCGCGCGAAGTTTTATAATTCTGGCATAGTTCTCCTGGTGCCGGCGAAGCGTCTCAATGGCGGATGTGAGCGAGTTGTCCGCGTCAAGCAGTGCAAGGGCTGCTGCAGGAGCTCCGGAGGCGGTCGGCGAGGTTGTAAGGTTCGTTATGAGGGCATTGAGTTTATCTTCCAGATTTGAAAGAGTCTTTTGAAACTCGACGTTCATTCTGAGTGTATCCTATATCCCTTCCTGCACAAAATGTGTGACTGCCTGAGCTTCAGTTGAGCGCACGCGTCGCGGGTGGTGTCGACATGCAGCAATGCGAAGCTGAGAATGACGCAAGTATATCAGGCTAGAAGCAAGGAGTAATCGGGAGAGTTATCTGCATTGACCGGTTGTGACGCGACTGGAGCTTGAATGGTGACTGATCCAAAGAACCGTTGAACCAATGGCCCAAACGAGTAAGCCTATCACGTGATATAGCAGCTCCACATCACGTGCCATCACCTAAGGATTGACCCTTAGAGGGTAGTTTCTCCAAACTGCTGAATATCTTAGAAAATGGTTTATCTGATAATGAGGGGACATGCCTCTCGCAGCTTGGGAGGAAAAAAGCCCCTTCTACCAGTAGTGGAGAGTTGGCCTGTCTTGCAAGATATTGGGGTCACATTGTTGCGGAGACGCGGGCGTAATGCGGACGAGATCCGATTGCACAAATCAGGCCATGTTGGTCCTCTATATTCAACATATAGTCCTCTGAGACATTACTCATTGATTTCTAGCGATCATATCAGATCCGGCTTCTTGTTGTCGGATAAATCGCAGGCAGGGGAGTTTATATCTTCCAAAATCACCCATAACTTGCGCACCATTTCGACAGAACGAATCCAATGCATTATTACCTGTAAATTGAGAGCATATAGCCGTCCACATATTAATTGCACAACATGACTTCCAGCTCTACTTCCCTTCCCTCTGCTCCCCGAGTTGAGCTGAAACCCCGCGTTGTTTTACAGCCCCCGCTTTCCCGCTGTGGCCGTGGACCGGGACTGATACTTATCCGGCCAAGTCATTTCGCAGAATGCCAGGAGAGAAACGAAAGTTTAGATCCGGAGCCTTTGCAGAAATGGGCTGAGGAGAGCTACGCGATAGTCCAGATCAGTCTTGCTGCGGAATCCAGTGGCGACGAGGGTTGTGTACTTGATCTTGTCAAGACAGCGATCGACAGCCTCAGTTCACTCCGGGAGTGTGATAAGAATGATCAATTCGGCTTGCTAGGTATGACCCGATATTCCACAGCCGTTTTCATACTAATGGGCATAGTCTACGGTTCCCAATCTGATTATGCACCGGGATTTGTAAAGATCCTGGATGCAGTCGTAGCTGTTGGTATAGCAGCGGTGGTATATTTCGGGAGTTGGGATACGCTCCCTGAGACTCCTGCCTTGGTACACACGCCTGGAGTTAGCAATGACACCCTGCAAACAGAAAGCCGCACCGTGTATTCGTACCCTGAGGTCTCATCCGCCGGCTTCATTGTACCCGGTCATGCGGATTTCAAGTACTCCACGGCAGGAGTAGCCCATACCCGGTCACTGAGCTTCTTGAAGAAGCACTTGAATGGGCCTTACTTTAACCTCGAGAAGATCTGGGAGGAGCATACCTATTACGAATTCGCAGACCGATCGGTAGACAAGACCATGGCGACAATGGTCCAGGAGCCCTATGTGAATCATATTCCGACTGTGAGAGAGACTCATTCCTGCCGCTCTTGAAGAGACTGACGCTGGAAAGATGACGGGTGGGATTGGCCGTGCGCGACTGAGCAATTTCTACCTGAATCATTTCATCTTCAATAATCCCGATGACACAGCCCTGGAGCTTATCAGTCGCACGGTTGGTATCGACCGAGTCGTAGACGAGTTCATATTCTCCCTCACACATAACAAGGAGATCGACTGGCTGTGAGATCCACCTGCATCTACTCCACGAGCACCTCTGACATCTTATAGTATTCCCGGCATTCCACCAACCGGAAAGCCGCTCCGCATACCATTCACATCAGTGGTGAATATCCGTGGGGATCGCCTATACCACGAGCACATAGCATGGGATCAGGCGACGGTCCTCGTGCAGCTGGGCCTGATGCCAGAATACCTTCCATACCCTTATGCTTTGCCCGATGGCAGGCTCCCAGGCTCGGGGAAGAGATTCGAGTATCGAGTCCCTGCGGCCGGTGTGGAAACCGCGGAGAAGTTGGAGGACGGACACAAGATCCCCTCGAATCAGATGTTTGAGTATAAGATCCGAGAGGTTGATGATAATTAACAGTATATGCAAGAGTATATTTGAATTCGACCTTGTCGAGGTCTAGCAAATGCGGCGTAGACATAGACAACTGTAGCGGGTGGCATGCCGTATAGTTCGCTCTCGCTTCTTCTAATGGTGAGAGTGAGCTCTGAGGCAGTAAATTGGCGGCAATGGCACTGTTCATTGATGGTATGCTTAACGCGGACCATTTATTAGGATGACCGCATTGACATGTGCGGCCCCTATAAGCCAGAGGTCTTTATCCATGAGCAGCCGTGGGTAAGACTCAAAATTCCCTGTTTCGAAGACAACTATTGGTGGAGGCAAGGGAAGGGCTTTCGGTACAGGTCTAGCCAGCGTCTGATATGGAGCTGCATATGAATCAGAGCCTCAAGATTCGGTTAGATATGCAAACTCTGATTATTCTGGTCATCTGCATTCATGCTGGGACATAACCTTGGTGGCGTATGGCTTGCTCAGCTCTATACCGAATTCGATCCAGAGAAAGCCTCCAGACGTCACTGGGTTTTCTGCCAGGGGGAATCGCATTGCCACACAGCTCATCCCTTCTGATAGTGATTTCTTGGGAGGGAGTCCCCAGAGGGGGACGCGGGAAAATGTCCTGGAAAGAAGCCGTTAATTAAGCATCTAATACAAACGATGTTCCTGGGGGAGATCCTTACAAGGGTCTCAGGTCCTTGCTGATTTTTACGCCAAATCTCAAGTCTACCTTCTGTTCTAGATTGACTTAATTGGGACCATTTCACGATAAAGACGATGTTAACGTGCGCGGCCCCTCCAATCAGCCAGACATCTTTCTGCATAAGGAGATATGGATGTAACCCAGCAAACCCCGATACAAACACAATCGTGGGCAGGGGAAAGCCACTCGGCTTCAAGTAGAGATTTGGCACCGCAAATGACATCAGATATGGGTCTGCAAATGTATTGAAGCCTGCTCCGTACAGGACTCCGTTAGGTATGCAAGGATTTAAAGAGGATGTAACATACGAGTGTTTGAAGACATGGTGATATCGGCATTTTCAGCGCAAGTTAAGAACCCCGACACCACCCCTGCCTGGATGAACTCATCAATAATCCAGGGTTGATGACAACTGGGAAAAGCTGTGGGCATATCGACTGTGAAGATCCGTGTGACTGCATTGTAATTGATGAGGACTGATCTTGCCTCGATCTCCCCATCCGAGTCGAGACTGAGTGCAGCACGGCTCCCAATGCTGGGTTCTATGCTCTCATATTTCAGAAATACTGGTTCCCTTGCAGTGAGAATGTCATTTTTGACCTGGAAGATGAATCTTCGACGTCTGAAACTTGACTCTTCTGGCGCTATTCCCAGCAATGGAGAGTGGTCTGGGGAAGGAATTGACATTGCTGTAGATTGCAGAAGAGAAGTGAGCATTAGCAGCAGAGAAGTAGTGAGCAAGTATTTGGTGATGAGGTCGTAATTAGTTTAACAGTAGTGAATGGAAAAGGAGATGTCATGATTATGGAATCAGCTTACAATAACCTTGGTAAGTAGAATCTTATACTGTACCGGTAGTAGTGTAGGAGGAGTAGTAGGAGTAGTAATACAGCACCCTTGGCTAGCATCTCTATGAGCCAACATCTTGCTAAGTAAGCCCAGATATACATAACTATACTAGAATGCAGACTGTATCACCAAATAAGCGAGATGTATATTAAGGAAAGAAGAGGATATTGTTTCGCAGATGCTTGTATAACAGCCCTAAGGCCTGTCAAGGGGTCATATCAGCACTATGCTGATTCCCCTATGGCCAAAGTACTATCTTCTTAATGGTCATCCGGGCTATGAGAGTTACTGTCAAGTAGAATTCGAATCTTTCCAAAAACCCAGGTAAGGAACAAGTACGCTATGGGAAACCATTTCGATGCTAGTACAGACAGAAATAAGCGTAGAGTAACGGACTAGCCAGTTATAGGCCAGCATTCGAAACCATTGCTGCAATGTTTCTAGACCAGCTGGTATCTGTACAGCATGGGATAGTAATCTGCGAAACTCAAAGACTAGCCCACCTTTAGGGCGAGCTCCTGCTTTTGCAACTACCTGATGGTTAACGCGAGCCTTTCGCGAAATTCAGCTAAAGCCAACAAACAAAGCTACCGGACGGCGGCCGTAAAAGTCCCGAAAGTTCCTCGTCGCCCTGAGCAAATGCGGGCAACCAACCAATGTCTGGCACCATGAGAGCTGCAGGAATGCCTAAAGTAAAGGAAGCCCAGCTTCCGATTTGTTTGCGTCTAGTTAGATTTAGTGCCAGACCTGCCCGGGTGCTGGAGATGGCAACCAAGTGAATATATTTAAAGGTCAAACCAACACCGAAGACAACTGCTGAGGTCAAGATCAGCCATACGGTCCCATTAATCTCGTTCGTATTCCTAGACGCATAAAGTTGGTTTCTCTGCTCTGCCTAATCAGCACACGCCATGCAAGACAGTCCCCTCTCGTTCACTTCAAGCTTGATCGGTGTCCTGAACTTCGCCGCCACCATCTCTATCTGGTTGGCTCAGCACGCAGACAGAGTCATAAAACTCGACGATGAGATAGCGAAAACAGTAGGACGAGTGCTGACCGCTTATAATGAAAGTATGGATCTTACTTTGCAAATCAAGATTATGGGTCAGAAGGAATTGGAGAACATGCGGAGATTACTACTGCTGAACCTCGAAAGCATCAAAGCTCTGGTCGACCTTCTTCAAGGCTCGAAGCATCGCAGGATATTGACTTGGAGGAATGAACGAGATCAAATACAGCGGAACCTGAACGACATAGAACAACTATGGGCTAGGATACGTTTTGGTTTGCTTTTCGAGCTATCGCTGTAAGAGCCTCCACACCATGAGCATCCATCCATATTTTGAACTTACAGACCACCCCTAGGAACAGTCAGAAATCTATGAGGATGAACTTTGAAAAGACCTACTATAAAATGGGTGTCCTTCAAGAAGGGCAACCAGAATCGCCTCAAGGAGACGAGCGGCGAGGACGATTCATAAGAGAGTTACAAGAACGTCCCGAAGAAAAGTCTCGAGACGATGTTGATCCACGACCTCCAAAGCGGCCAGAACAAGGACATGAAGAAATTGGCGTAAGCAATCTCCAGGGAGAGCCACCACACTCACCTAAATGGCAGCTTCAATCTGAACCGCCTGAGTCCTCTTTTCGGACGGTTAGAGAACTCTCTCCCGCAAACATTGAGCATAAAATAGCAATCGAACAAAACAAAATTGTTGCTGCGGCAGAGCTGCTTGAGAAGCTGCTTACGAGTTATTTAGAGACTGAAAGGATACGTCCCTCAAGGTTGTCTATCCTCATTCCCATACTTGCCATCTACACGTTTGTTCAAGTGAGGTATTTCCTTTCTTACCTAATGCATGTATCTCGTCAGCTGGGACATATGGTTAGTCAGTTGGCACAATCATCTCCCTCAGAGCGCGACCTTGGTCGGGGCTTCCGTGAGAACTTATCAATGCGTGCTGTTGAGCGAGGAATGTAAGCTCCGCCGTATTTTAAAAGAGGATGGTGATGATGACTGGACTGAAGACCGCATTAGGCAGTGGTAGTAGGTATGAAGTGATGATATATCGACCTAGATCGAACGAGTAGATCATACCCAACTTAAGATGCTGTGGTCAATAGGCGGCCTTGATAAAGTATAGTCTACTGGAGAGAACGTAGAGGGAGTACCTGCCGTACTGATTGTCCTGAATCTACTTCCTCCTCTAACAGCCTCAGCGGATGACAGAAAGTGAATGGCTCTTCAGCAAGCACGCTCTCACAAACATACCTGCTGAAGCAGCAAGTGATCAGTATCTTCAACGGATCTCAGAAAACCATTCTATCACCCTGCCCAACTGCAAGTGTACACGCAGCTGAACGAATCCGACTCCGAACCTATTAACCCCAAGAACAATGGAGAAAGGCCACTGACCTTGGAATCTTCAAAGGAGTAGGCACCAATTGAGCCTTATAATACGTGAGAAATGACAATTCTCTCGGAAGTGCACGTAGGGAGAATATAATGCTGCTATCTTGGGGGAATCTGGTAGGTTTGAGGAATAATCTGAGTACAGATGTTGCACCAGTTTTGCAATCAACTGTATCCCCTAATGACATGTATTTCCCTACAACTACCTTTAGGCTACTATGCTATAGACTTTACATCCGAACCTCAGTAACGTAATGAACTAATGACAGACTTGAGAATTGTTGTATCCAGCCATGACACAGTAACAACCAACATAGTCCCCAGAGTTGAATCGGGATCCTCGGGGGCCGAAACACCAGTACCAACACACCTTGTATGCAAGTGACATCAGCAGGAGCCGATCTCCATCGGCATATGCTGGCCAAGGTACTTCCAAGCAAGCGACGTCAAACGTTTCTTTTAGAATCTTATCAAATTTTAGCGCTTCACGAACTAGTTTGTGGTCTAGTTCCCTGGTAGGGCAGAGGCTGTAGAATCCTATCTGAAGGGGAAGTAAGGCGAGTCAGGCAACTCAGACAAGGCAGAAATATTGCACAGTATGCAGGGTCCACTACAGAGTAGGCTGAGATGAGGTTTCCCGCTAAGCTTTCTTGGCCCGATTTAATTGGGCCCATTTAATCCCTCACTGTTCTTGAGCAGATTCTTCTTATGTGGGAAGAAGGAGATGACCTATGAGACGAGTCACATGGTGTGATAACTTTTGAGTGTCAGAGCTGTTGCTAACAATAGATGGTGGCAGACTAGCCTGGCCAATAGCCGGTGTCTTAGTTGAACCAGGAGGTGTTCTCCGGGAACTCTGCCCCTTTTGGTTTGGACGCCTTTAGACATGATACTGCTGCATTATTTACAACTACCATAGGTGTGCAAGACTGTGCTGAATGCAATGCTTTGGTCAAGTACTTATCTAGCCTACCTTATGTACCTTGGGTTACCTAACTGGTACCTTGCCTATGACACCAATAGGAGGCTGTGTTGTTGGCAACTGTTGGTCAGCCGTTGGTCCATTTTATGGGATAATTGGAAGCCTAGGAATTTACATCATTATGGGAGGGCCTGATTGGCTAGGTATTCTTTTACGGACCAAGGTTAGGCGAGTGGGTAGTGTCTTAAGTTCTACAAGCTCATTGTCAGTCCCTCTCCACCACAAACCTCCAGGCAACAGCAATCTTAATTTTCTTAATCGCGTTATGCATTGCAATAGAGAATACCAAGTCTTAGTTTTTGAGTGTAGCGTCTTAGTATTTAAGTGTAGCAAATGAGATACAGGATCGATCCTCCTCGTAGTTGTATCCAAGCCAACGATCGCAGGAAATGATCGGCTCATGTCATTGAGGCTGTACAACACCAACCAGCCTTGGGTCGCATGTCATGTCTCAGTCTAGGCGATACATTAAGGCCCTTACCTTATCGATCTGCCTCGCCGTCTCGCGGTGCAGATTTTAGGACCCAAATTGATGATCTCCTAGCTTGACTAGTTCATAATTGTAGGCGTGTTCCAGAAGTAGCCTGTAGACTAGGTATAAGATTGCCTGCCTGCCCGCAATCTTCCTTTTTCCTGCCCATCCGTGAATCCGCCCATTTTAGGTTCACTTATGTGACCCCCGCGTCAAATCACCTCACTATGAGATGAGCACGTTTTCATCCATAAAAAGCCACTTTTACCACTAGTGCCGCTTCATTCATTACCATCCCTTTGACTCCGTACATACATACACCCAACGTTTTCCTTCTGCTCTTATTTACCATCCGCATTCGGATATTCGAGGTTACTGAACGCTTGATGCGCTCTTGTATACAAACATAGTCATCACCACCATTCCTTACGACTGTCTATTCCAACAATCGCCATGTTGCTGCGATTTCTGTCACTGGCCGGTCTCTGCCTGGGCCGTGGCGTCGCTGCCCTCGCTCCTCAGGGCCACCCCTCCGCTGTTCAATCATCAAACATCCAACATACTCGCCATTTCTACAAAATCGACATTCCCTGCTCTCACTGTGCATTCTCAGACGCCGAATGTTCTCAGAGTCCCGAGTCAAAATCACACGTGGTACGTCAATCCTAACATCGCCGATTACAACGATACTAACCTCGCAGACTATCGACTTCTCCTCCGACAATGGCACCCTATACGCCAACCACGAATCCGTCTTCCCACCGTCATTACCCATGCAATTCCCTGCAGTCCAGCACTCGGACTCCGGCGAGCAATCCGTCCAGGTCGCATACAGCCTCGACGCACGACCTCTCCCCGCCCAGCCTGGCGCCCTCCTAGGCGACACATTCCTCCTCAAACTGCGCCTGTTCGATCTCCACGGCCGGCCCGTCACACACGATCTGGTCGCGGTGGCCGTCTCCCGACACAACGACGGCACCCTCAGCATCAGCAAGGTCGAGCGGTCCCCGTTCCGCAGACACGGCCACATGACGTCCCCCTGGCGCGTTTTCAAATCGCACATCAAGCCTTACCTCGATCATTTGGCTGGCGGTGCCGACCGCGACGGAGAAGGCGAACCGCGGCATCATCGCCGGCCGCTGCATGCAGATATCTACCGGTTCAAGGACCCTGCGTCCCGCTACCACAACACCATGCCATGGAGCAGCCGCGATCGCAGCTTCATGAGACTCGTGCGGCCGGTGATTCTGCCTGCGTTGCTGGGTGTTGCAGCGGGACTGTGTGCCTGTCTGGTTGGGTTCGTGGTTGGCAGGGTGATGATCTCGCTGTGGCGGTGTTGGTATGCCCGGAGTGGAAGGGGGTATCGCGAGGTTCCGGCTATTACCATTGACTCGGCGGATGAGCAGGAGGGTCCCGTCTCAGAAAAGGAGAGCTTGAGTCGAGCGTCGCGGTGGCTGGCTGTATGACCTTAAATGAAACCATAGATTTCTTTTTTGTATAACTAGTTCAATGCTCATGAATCTTCCTACGAATTGTGCCGTTTGATAAGTCGGTATATCCCTCATCAGCATCAACAAGGCCTGCTGGCCCAATGGTAAGGACGCTTGACTACGGATCAAGAGATTGCAGGTTCGAATCCTGCGTAGGTCATTCCTTTTTACTTTTTACTTTTTACTTTGCAAATTCCGGTGTGTATTTTGCTGTCAAATTTTTGCTCTCAAAGTCTGGGTCGTATGGGGGATCCACAATGACCCCATTCCATATTCGGAAATTAGTCGATGTCTAGGCCATTCAACCTAAGCATGTCACTGCAACACAGTCTATAAGATATTTGCTACTCGGGAGTTCATTCTTGGTCGGTACAATGATGAGCAACGCCAGGCAATGCTTTGCGATACGCCTACTTGTGATTTTCCCGATCTGATCGGTCTTGGCATTGATTAATTAGTTGACATTGACCCTCTAGACCTTCCGCGCTGTGCGTTCGAAGCATCATATTTATGAGATAATATAGTATAGCAACACCACAGTACAAATTCACAAGTACATCCTGCCGTTGAATCTGTCTACAGACTCTGACTATCTAGTGACTCTCTCTAAAGACTGCATGCCATCTTGCAAATAATACCCTCTGCTCCTTACATCCACCAAGTCTGCATAGACAAGCACTAAGGAATGTAGCTGATCCTCGCATGCTTTTAGGCAAATGTGCAAGCTGCAAGCCTTCTGTAGTGGTTGCACCCATACTAAGCATCGCCGTTCATCCTACATACATAGATCATTGTACCTTACTATCTATACTCATTAGTCACTCACATGGATTGCTCTGTGCCCCTGTCTGGGAAAATGGCTGCTTGCAGCCATACCAGACTCTCAAGGAAGCTGTCTTGGCTGCGGTCTAGCCAGCGGGACTTGTGACGTTGCATTTTAGGATACCATCTCCCCTGAGTGATACTACTGTGGATGTTAAAGTCCAGAAGTATATTGCCTGATTCTCCGCAACAATCCGCTGCGGACCATGGCGGAGTGACAGTTGTTTACCAGTATACTAAACTTTAATTGAGATGTCGGTTGGAGCGTGGTGTGGCTTCCTTTTGACAAGCATCCTTGATTGATATGGATCGATGAAAAGGACCATCAGCCTATCCGTACTCTAGACGGTGCGGTATATTCCCATTAAGATGTATAATTATAACAGACTTTAGAAACACGTTTGCCGCCACATAAAATCGAAACGCACATCCTGAATTGTTCCCAGGCAATAGCAAGCTCAGCGCAAAGTCTTTATGATCGAAGACAACTTGTCAAGCAGCGTATTGATCGTCCCTTTGTCTTTATCAGCCGGGGTGGCTGGGCTGTTAATGACATTGACATTTGTGCCGCCGCCGGTGTTGGTCGCTCCACCGTTGACTCCATTGAGGCTGTTTCCGGTGCCCCCATTGACGGGGTCAGTTGTAGTCGATCTCTTTGCATGTTCGGAAACCTTGTTGCTGGCGCCGGCGGAGTCTGACGCTTCCATGCTGGCTGAACCCCGACTGGCAGCCGAGTCTACAGCTTCAGAACCCTCTGTACCCGCTCCGGATCCTGCAGGTTTGTTGGGGGTAGATTCTCTACCAGCGTCTGCAAGGGTCGAAGGGCTATCACTTCCATTGCCTGCGTCGCCTGTTCCAAAGCCAGAGGCCGAGCTGCCCGCAGTGCTGTCGGTAGGACTGCCACTGCCCACGGACGGTGCTGGCATTCCAGGCTTCCCGGTTCCAAACGCACCGGGAGTACCGGCAACAGCTCCACTCCCTTCAGGTGCTGTATCTCCAAAACCTAAACCAGAGCTTGGCGTGCCACTGCTCCCGGAGTTGCTGGGGGGGAAACCGCTACCGTTAGGCCTAGTACCTGTGCTGCTGGTGCCGCCAGCATTACCAGATACCTCAGATCCGCTGCCCTTGGTTCCTGGAATTGCCGAAGCAGGGCTAGAGCCTCCGCTAACACCCCCAGACGCGGGAGTGGCAGAGCTGCCTGCATTGCTGGTCGGAGAATCGCCACCCTTAGAGCCGTTACCAGGGACGCTGCCTGCGGCGGCAGGCCCGCTCACCCCGGTACCTGGAGCGCTAGAGCCAGGGCTCGACGGCGGGGCAGAAGTGCCTCCGCCTTCACCTCCAGAGGGTGTGACCGTGATACCAGAACCAGCCGTTCCAGCAAAGCTATTGCCGGTCCCAGTGTTTCCCGTCGTGCTGCTTCCGGGCCGAGAATTACCTGCGGCGGCATTCCCTGTAGTCGGGCCTCCAGTGGCAGTGCCGCCTAAACCAGGGTATTGTCTGGACTGGATGTGCGTGCCGCTGTCCACTCCAGAGACTTCATGCCAGCCGAGCTCCTCGGCGAGGCCAGCGGCTCCATCCTGTCCCAGCCTGTCATGGTAACCCTCCTGTGTCGGCTATCAGCGATGAACATTATGCTTCTGCTCTCTATTCATAAGGGACTCACAACGTCTAACTGGTCCATGGCAATAGGTCTAGCTCCAACGAGACCAGCGAATGAAACCATATCAACCAAGAAAATCAAAGCCAGCAAGCTGGCCTTGGACTTCCGTAGAGTAGCCATAGTAGAGTTATCACAGCGATGTTTTGATTGAGTCAAGTGGAGAATTGCAACAATCAGGCCAAAGAGGACTGCATTGACCGAGTATTTGTCTCTGAAAATCACCCCAGGCAATTGGGAATTTGTCACGCTTTTTAACTGTTTCTACTTCCTACGAGTCGAACGGCCGAGACTGATCATTGCAACTCTTGAGCATCATGGGCTCAATCCGTCGGCGCCACAAAACAAAAGGTTACATTAAGGTCAAGCAAACCCACGGTCGTTTCTGTGAGAGGACCCCAACTGGAGAACAGCTCCTACCTTAAGTCAGACTGACAGAGCTTATTCCTTGGTTCACGCAGTAAAACCCGCTGGACGCTTGGTTCAGGCGCGAGACGTATAGGCCGAGAGAACGAAGGGAATTAGTAGTTCCAAGGGTGGATTCAGGTTGCATCGCGAAGGGTGATACGCTTCGGGAACATGCCAAGCACCTGGTTTTCCCAAGACTGTATGAGTCTAAAAGCGGGCCGTTGAATGACAGGTGCGAATGACAGGAGCGTTTCCGCCTGACAGCTCTCTGACTGACTCCGGATCTCTGAGAAGCTAGCTCTCCAAGTTGAACCGGGCTCCAGTTGCTGCCTGGGGCCGGTTGTGAGGAACACCGAATTACCCCATAATTGAATAGACAAGTGTACAGCCAATGAAACGCCCCTGAAGATGGAAATGCTCTTGCATTTCTATCGAATGGTGCGAGCATGGCTGGCAAGACTAGGCGATCTTAACTCTACAGAATAACTTAAGCAAGCTAAGCATCGGTGCCTTGACCTTCATGGCTTTTGCGTGGACGCTTATGGTTTCTTGCCTTCCTGTTGCGACTTCATGCAAACAGATGAGAACCTTATCCGGTTGGAATGTAACCGCATTTGGACGCGATCGTGGTGTCAACTATGCCGGCCTAGTGAGTAGAATATCGACCCACGATATGTCGACTTCCTGCAATTGATAATCTCCTCTTCGCTTCATGGTCGGTTCCACTTGGGAGCATGTAGAAATGGTTCACGATTTTATCCTTCGTTGTCTAACGTCGAAGCTCAGACACGAGAATCATCAGAACGTGGGGTGCTGTGGGGATGGAATGGGATGGAACGGAATGCAGGGTCTGCTGTCAAGGAGTCTGGTCATGTTCTCCCCAAGGAAGGTTCCACGTTCCAAATTACCCTTTCCAGGGCCAAAGAGCCCTTTCCCATATGCCAGCTGGCTGTTGACCACAGTTCTACACACCTCTGGCTCATCATACCGTCTGCGGTAAGAGCACGAACGTGACGCAAACAGCAGGTTAGGATGTCGGGATAAGCATGGTCTTACATTGATTCAAGCTTATCTTGCATGAAACAATGCTCACAATGGCCATAGTTGATTGATTCAAAATGTGTAAAGTGCAACATACGTTGATCCGTGAGCCAGGTACTTGTAAAGCTCCAAGAACGAGAATGTTCCTGGGTGTTCGATGGGAAAGTAGGGTCAGGTGAGACTATGAGCCTGAAATATTCCCCTGTGGTCAAGAATTTCGGTTGGTGGATAGAGGGAGATAGTACAAATAGCGAAAACTGAGAGCACATGCGAAAATGAAGGGCGCTGTGCGCTGGCTGCAAAACGAACTTTCTGAGTTGCTTCAGCTTGCTGCGAAGACATTCCCAGTTAGGGAAGTGCAGCGCCACTGGCATCCATTTAACTTTGGTCAAGTAAGAGCAAAGATGCCTGAAAGCGGCCGCCCTCCTAGGGCATTGTTGCGAAGTCAAGAGTCAAGACGCAAGTCAAAAGTTAAAACACACTTTTCGTCGAGGTATCCCTTTATTATTGTGTTCGCGAGAATGATGCGTCCGCAGTGCAAATTTTAATTAACTCGAGACATTGCCCACAAAATGTACGGGAAGAACGGGCCTTGCCGAAGGGAGGTCCTTTCATTTCCTGTTACCTGAGGAAAATAACCATCGCCATCACGGGTGATCTTAATAGAATGCCATGCTTCTGAGGGGCAGGAAATGAACCACCAGGTACCTTAATGCTCCTTGACAGCAAGGTAACTGTTAGCTATCTTAAAACTTCAACAAGCAAATTGCCTTTGTTGCACAGCACATTCGAATTAACACAGGTTAAGCTCCCGTAGCGAGGGATCAGCTAGTAAGATATCAAATTACAGTAGCTTCATGTTTCACCCGTGGTGGCCAGAGGTGCATAATTCATAGCTCTAGGTTACCAGGTAGTCTAGCGGAAAGCGTCCAAGGCCAAGGTTTGCCACCGACTTTACTCTATTGGAGCTTAGCCATTTACCTAGCGTTAGTTGAAAATGTGGCTAGTGAGCTAGCTTCATCAAGGATTGCAGTTTTGCACATAGGCGGTGGGATTCTACTTGAGCTTCTGGCCAATCATGGGAGAGGGAATTGCTTGAAAATGAAGTGTGAGCAAAGCAAACTCAATTGCATAGCTCAGATCCACAGTCGATCATCCCGAGTTACCAGCCCCCAGCTCCAGCCTCCTCCGTACACTAGGTAGAAATTCGACCGCCGCCTATTATTTTCTTGATCTGCGCTGGCAAAATGAGCTGTTAGTGCGCTTCTGGTAGCCAATCAGTATATGACGTTGTCATGCCGTATACTGGTGGTTCAAGTACAACGCCAGGGAGCCATCCTTAATTTGAGTAGGCATTGCGTTAATCCTGTTATGCAGCCTTATTTGTCGATGCAAATTACTTGAAATTGGCCAGTATGTAGCGAAGGAATGCGTCCCTATTGTGGTTATGTCCCTGTCTCCCGATGCTTGAATCCAGGAACTTAGCAACAGACGAACAGAACTAACAGAAAGAGTGTGGCTGGTGACCGCTTCAAATTCCGTAATGATGAGCAAATCTCAAATATTTGATCGGACTATCACACGCTAAACCCTGAAATCTAGCGAGTGCAGCCAATGAGGGCTAGAGATGGACTCAAGTCAAGCCACAGCGGCTGGGATCATAGCTACTCCATACCAGATTCTCAGTCAGCCACCTGCGCGCATGCAGAACCAAGATCCTTGCCATGACGACCCACGCTTGTAAAGGTGATCAGTCCATGATTCTATCAATGACTTCACCAAGCAGCAAAACACGCCCCGTGCCTCGATCTCTACTCCCTAGTAGTGGGTACCTACCATGCACTACTCCGTACTAGACTAGCCACGTTGCCAGGCAGCATTCAGCCGAAGATGCGGTCACGGACTCACTGTGGACGAGGACGACTGTCGATCGTTCTTTCATTGAGGGAATGGACCCCCCAGGACCATTGAGAATCTCGAAGCTTCAATTGCTGTCAACTTAGGCGCGGTTATTTGGGTTACCTTGCCGTAGTTACCTTATAAAAAGCGTCCCTCCTCCGCTTCCACTCCGTTGAATTCTTTCAACTTACATCATCGACTTTCTTCTGTCACAAGGTTCCAAGAGTGCTCTAATTGATTGAATATCACTCGGTATATTCATCGATTTTCTGATTTTCACTTGATTTTCGATATTTCTATACCTCATCATGAAGGCCTCTCTTTCTCTCCTTGTGCTGACGGCGGCCAGCATGGCTAGCGCCGCCATGTCTTTCTCGGAGTGCGCAGTACGTTGTTCAACTGCCCTGAAACTACTTCAAATTTTTCCTTGACTGACTCCCCTTTTCGCAGCAAATGTGCCTCAACAACATGAAAAGCAAGGCTGGCGAGCTGGGCTGCTCCAGCGGCGACACGAACTGTCTCTGCACAAAAGCCAACTACGGATTTGGTATCCGTGATTGCACTGCCGAGGCCTGTCCTGGCGACAATGCCGCCGCTGTTCTATCCAATGCTCTGTCCTCTTGCCCTAGTAAGTACTCACGAAACTCCGCGCTGCTTCAACGCAATCGGGCTAGTTGCTGACTGCAATCGTTAGGTGACTCTGCAGCTGTCACTGCCACAGGAGCTAGCCCTGGTTCTGGTTCTGGTTCTGGCTCTGGCTCTGGCTCCAGCTCCAGCTCCAGCTCCAGCTCCAGCTCTGGCTCTGGCTCTAAATCTGGATCGTCTACCACCGCTACTAACACTGCTACCAGCAGCGGCAGCAACTCAACTGGTGGTGCTGGTGCTGGCGCTGGTGCCTCCTCCACTGGCACCAACCCTTCGGCAACTGGAACTACTACCTCTGGAGCGAACGCCTCCAACACTGGTGCCACTACCACAGATACGACAATGACTACTACTACTACCAGCTCCACTTCCACATCTGAGAGTGGCACCTCCACTGCCAACAGTTCCTCCGAGACTGCATCTGGTACCAGCTCGGGCTCAGGCTCAGGCTCCGGCTCCACTGCCACTGCCACTGCCACTCAGACTGCCCCCTCCAACTCGTCCACTCACAATGTTGCCCCTCGCGGCGCTGTCGTTGGTTCTGGTGCCGTCGGAGCCCTGGCCCTCGTTGCCTTTGTTGTCCTCTAAAACTCTCAAAGATTGAGTTGATGGCAATAGGTTTGCTGATGTCAGTGTATGTCTTATGTTGATGAATAACGGTTGATGATACCTGTCGTTGAAAGCCGGCTTGTACATGGGAATTGGCGGATTCTGATCTGATTAGTAAATAATGTTTTGATCTTTTCCGATGCCACGATATACGTCGTGCTATCCTAATATATTAATATTTCTGACCTGTCTATATCTCCTCGCCCTCAAGTAGACTCCCTGGTGCTCCGTAGATATAACCAATCATGTTAGTGGCAATCACGCGTCAGCAGATACTCAAGAGTACTTGAAGTATCTACTTGGAAGGACAGAGCAGAATGGCGCCAACCTGGAGCGCACGCACGTGGATGCGGAAGTTGACAATCTCAGCCCTATTCCGTACCGTCACTGCACTTCAAGCGGTCTGTCGCATGTGATTCCTTGGCATCCCAGAACACCTTTGATGACATCAGCTGGTATTGAGACACTGTCAATGTCGTCGGTCAAGATCAATCGCTCGAGCCAAAAATTAAAATAATATTGGAAGACAGGGATGTCCACGAGAGCCAAGCTTCCTGTCGTCCGTAGAGGTGATCCCCTACTCTTGGCTGGTGTGACTGGCCAGAATACCTGGAGTAATGGAATCCGGGGCAGGGATCCGTGGAGGGGGTAAAGACCTTAAGGTCGAGCCGTGGTTTAGTGCCCGTTCACCCGGACCGTCCATTGCGCACGTTCGAGTATCCGATGGTCGTAGAAACAGTACAAACTCCGGGATGCAGGAAAGGATACGGAGGACACAAGATCACTTTTATGATGGTGCCTTGGATGATAGTGTACAGCTGACAAGGTCAGGACTTGTCTTATCGTTATTTCGACCATCTGCGACCGGAGGAGATACATTGATCCGGACCGAGCCGAGGTCCAGTCACGCGCGTTCGCCGAGCGGTGGTTGTACCTCTGTAGCGGGACTGTATTCGTCGGTATCCTCCTGCTCGGCCTCGGCCGCTTTTGTTGCGGGATTGGAGCTATTTTTTCCCCTTTGACTGTCTTTTCTCCTGCAATTCTGTTGTAGAATATCATCCTTGATCAATTTTCTCCTCTCTTCAGCTTCGTTTCTTTGTTCTCCCTTTTCGCGACCGTTTCGCGCCCTCCGTCCTCTCACCCCTTCGTTCACCCTCGGGATCGCCTCTCACCTTGATCTCTTTGTGTCCCTGCTTATCTTCCACTTCTCCCCCGCTACGGAGTAACTGAGTCGTTTCCCCGCGTCTCCCTACACACTTTTCACAATGTCGACCACATCTGCGTCTACTCCTGAGAATCTCAAGGATGAGCTCAAGGCTGTAGAGACTAAGGCTGTCAACCAAACCATTGCTCAGATTCGCTCCCTCGCCGCAGGTGCGGCGGGTGGTATCTGTGCGGTGGTTGTGGGCCATCCCTTTGATCTGGTGAAGGTGCGGTTGCAGACGGCGGAGAAGGGTGTCTACTCGGGTGCCATTGATGTTGTCAAGAGAACTGTTGCCCGTGAGGGTTTGGCTCGGGTAAGTCGCGCGGTCAGTTTGAGTGTGGTGCTTGGTATTAATGAGCTGTAGGGATTGTACGCCGGTGTTTCGGCTCCGCTGGTTGGAGTCACCCCTATGTGTAAGTTGCGTCGCATTCTTTGGAAATCAGAGTATTGAGCTAATTGATGTCTGCAGTCGCCGTTAGCTTCTGGGTACGTTCCGGGCAATAAAAGTGGTATCTGGCTTGAAACCATTAACAATTCATAGGGTTACGACGTCGGGAAAACACTCGTCAGCAGGTTCTCGGACGTGCGCATGGAGAACAACACCCCCCAGTACACCATTGCCCAGATCTCCGCTGCCGGTTTCTTCTCCGCCATTCCCATGACACTGATCACGGCTCCCTTTGAGCGAGTGAAGGTGCTTCTGCAGATTCAGGGTCAGAACCCTCCGCCTCCGGGACAGAAGCCCAAGTACTCTGGTGGTCTGGACGTCGTCCGGCAACTATACAAGGAGGGTGGTATTCGGAGTGTCTTCCGTGGAAGCGCCATGACCCTGGCCCGTGATGGTCCTGGTTCCGCCGCCTACTTCGCCGCCTACGAGTACATCAAGCGCAGCCTGACCCCCAAGGACGAGCACGGCAATGTCACCGGTGACCTGTCCATGCCCGCCGTTCTGGCTGCCGGTGGTGCTGCCGGTATTGCGATGTGGATCCCCGTCTTCCCTGTCGACACCATCAAGTCGCGTCTCCAGAGTGCCCCCGGCAAGCCCACAATCGGCGGCACCATCCGGTCGGTCTATGCCAGCGGCGGCTTCAAGGCGTTCTTCCCTGGTTTCGGTCCTGCCCTGGCCAGAGCTGTTCCCGCAAATGCGGCTACATTGTATGTGATCTTCCAGAGATTTCGCGGTGAATCGGGTTTACTAACGACTCGAACAGTGCCGGCGTCGAACTCGCGCACCAGTTTATGAAGAAGCTCTTCGACTAGATGTCGAGATTTGATGGAATCAAAAAAGGGAATGAGAATTCGCTCGTCTAAGGGTGGATCGTCCGTTGAGATACTGTATATATACCACTTTCCGTTGACTTTCCGTTGTGCGTGGCCCCGAGAGTACATATTCTGCGTTTCTTACCAGTTTTTCTCTGCTATGTACGCGAGCATAGAAGCCTAGATATGCTGTTTACTAGGTATTATAGACTTGATGATGATTTTCTATTGGTCTATTCGCAATCAGTTTCATCAAGCGACCGTCGACCAAGGCTGTTTGATTTCTGAAACATTTGGCGCCGTGCTGACAGCAATGATGATCTGAACTGATTTATTTTTCGGAGTTTACGAACAAATATGTGCCTGCTGTCCAACCTCACTCTTGTTCCTGATGTTTAATGTACGGAGGGCTCAAGTACAGTTATCAGAGTCAGTAGACAAATAGGTAGGTGAATAAACATCCGTCGCGGAGGCTGATCAACTTTGCTTATCCAGTAATTCAACCCAAATATTCGTACCGATGCTATGAATAGTGGGATGGTTGAACGAGAAGCCGGCTGACAGCCTCGTGTTGCGTGGCCCCTAATTTTGCTGCTTCAGGGCAAGGACCGATAACTGTCATAACACTAGGATGGGAGTGATAGATCTGATAGGACCGAATGGTGCAACATTTTGCACCCCTCGTAAGGATTTCATTGGCGTCGATACATCCGTAAACCCCGAAGTCTGAGGCTCAGCCTCGTTGCTGCCTTCTAGCCTGCTTGCCTGCCTGGACTGGTTGACCCGCCTGCCGCGCCCCCCGTTCCCAGCAGATAAAATCGCCGACGCCCCCGTCATCTTTTCTTTGTTTGATTCTTATTGCCATCCAACTACTTGTCTCTCCCTGTCCATCAAAGATATCCATCACACATTCTTCTTCATATTCTTCGACAACATTTGATCCATAGTTAACACGATTCATCATGGTTGTCAGCTCCGTCGTCCGTCGAGGCGTGGAGCTTGCCTCCGAGCATTTGCAGAAGCACCCGAAGCAGCCTTCCAAGCAACCCCCCGAGATCGAATTGTCGGGATGGCTCGTCGCTCTCTTTTTCACTACATTGATTGCTTTTGTTCTTATTTCTTGGTCGGTGAGTGATGATTTCCGTCAAATTCTACAGGTTAAAGGAATATGCTAAATGAGCTGTGATCTAGATCGAGTACACCTATGGCATGGTAGTCACCACCCTCGCTGCAGTTGAGGATAGCAACCCCGATATCTATGTCCGCATCGACGGTGACATGGATCCCAACAAGCCCGACGATGCAGTCGAACCCGAGTTGGCAGCTGTGCCTCTGAAGCCCATCACTAGCAAGCTCCGTACCACCATCAAGCACCTTCGCGCCCGTGCCGGTCCCTGGTCTCGATTCCGCGGCCTGAGCATGTTCCTCACATATCTTTTTGCTCGGGCTCCCTTGCTGGGTATGATGCCCTTTGGCATGGGCCAGTTTGTTCCGCAGTTCATTTTCCAAATGATTGTTGGTGTTCTCCTGGCGAACTTGCAGTTGGCTTGGGTCCACATTGTCATCTCGGAGCCTTCTCCTAAGCGCTTCTACCAGCGTATTCCTGGCTACAAGGCGTGGTTGAAGATCGCACCCGTTGTGGCCTTTGAGCATGCTGTTGCCGGTCTTGCATTCTATATTCCTCTCGTTCTGATGCAGGCTTTTGGCTGCTTGGATGGATTGGCCTCCGCTCCCGAAGATGGTGTTCCTCCTGCCGAGGCCGTTCGCCAGGCGCTCGCCGTTGTCGCTCTTCCTTCTCTGCTTTCGCTGATTGCGTCCATTCCTGCTCGCGTGATCTTCATCCGTGTCGCCGCCTCCATGCTGCCCGAGGAGGACGAGTCTATTGTGCCTTTCGATCGCTCTTTCGGCGGAAAGGTGACTCCCGCTATTCTTGGGGGCAGCGGTAAGCTCAGCATCACCGATGCTTGGAAGACCTTCGACCGGGCCTCTCGCATTCGTTTCCTCAAGGTGGTTGGAAAAGTCATGGCTCTGGAACTCGGCGTGTTTACCTTCTTCTCGCTGGCGCTCGCGGGCGAAATCTACATGGGAGCGGAGTCTTTCATGAAGATTATTGCGGACATGATCGCTCGCAGCGGCGGCAGCGCTTAAGTATATATCATTCTGAATTGGGTATCAGCCTGACTCGGCTGCACAGATTGGCCATCTACACTTTTCTCATTTATCATCCAGGTATATACGATTATCTTTTCTATTTAATGTCAATCTACCAGCTGCCATTTTGCCATATGACTGTTGAATATTTGTGGTATCGGTTGGATCTTCTCGTAGAACTGGATTATTTTCCTTCGATAGAAACGTGGACGTATAGTTGAACCATAGTGGCAAATCGTCTTGCCATGACTGTGGCGGCGCGGACTGCATCCAACGCTGACTTCATGCGGGCGATTTGTCACGCCTTGGGCTGCCCCTCACCAAAACAGCCACTTGCCCATTCCATTCTCTCCTCTTCTCTTGCTGTTGGTTATTCGTAGGCATTACCCCTAGCCTTCGAAAGGAACATCCGCTGTTCTCACATTTATAGCCTATCATTATTCTTGCGCATCATCCGCGCCTGGAGTCCCTGACGATCTCTGATCTCTCTTATCGTTTCTTGTCATATCACATCCGCCTGTCTTCCAAGGTATCTATCTGCTACTAAGTGATAGGCAGCCCCGCTTCCCCACTCAACCAATCTTCACTCTCTGCACACCGTTCATTATTTTACGAATCACCGTTTCTTTCTCCTTGCCGTCTTTGGGTACCTTTCAGACACATCTTTCTTATATTTGTCCTCTACCTCTTGTCAGTGAGGTCCAAATTGCACCGGTTCTTCGCTCCAACTTCTCTTAGCTCCTGGGTGACCAGTCAAGGCCGAATCTCTTCTACCATGGCCACAACACCAGCCGGTCGTATGCTGGCACGCCAGTTACAGCAAATGCAACAGGACAAGGACATTCCGGGAATTAGCTGTGGGCTGGTGGATAACAATGTATTCGAGTGGGAGGTTATGCTCATGATTTCAGACGATGTCAAGTTATACGGTGGTATGTACACATTTTTCACTTCCGTTGCCGAACGGACGACGAGGACGGTATCATGCAGATTGAAGATATTCTAACGTTGTTTGACAGGGGGTTTCTTCCGTGCTCGACTGTCTTTCCCTCCGGAGTATCCGCACATGCCGCCCAAAATGAAGTTTGAAAGCCCTGTTTTCCACCCGAACAGTAAGCTTGCCCTTTGCCTCTTTGTGATCGGTTTAACGCATATATGATACTAAGACACTCTTTCTGTTAGTCTATCCCAACGGCGAGGTCTGCATTTCCATCCTCCACCCCCCGGAAGAAGACAAGTACGGTTACGAGTCCGCCGCCGAGCGCTGGTCCCCCGTTCAAACGCCCGAAACCATTCTGCTCTCCGTCATCTCCATGCTGTCGAGTCCGAACGACGAGAGCCCGGCCAATGTGGAGGCCGCCCGGCTATGGAGGGAAGACCCGGCCGAGTTTAAGAAACGAGTCCGCAAGTGCGTCCGTGAGAGTCTGGGGGAGGATTGAGCGCATTAGCTGGAGTCGACTGCATACAATACGCTTGATGATTTTTCCGAGGGCTTTTCTTTTCTCTAGCGCGATAAGCGGGTGCGGCTTTCGGTGCTCATTTATTTTCTCCCATGTGCATGAGGAACCGGTCAATGGGCGGTTCAGTCTTATACGTTGTTCTATGGTCTATACATCATCTCTCGGCTATTTTGTTGCTGGTATGGAGTTTGCCGTGTTACCGGGCTGGAGTTGAATTGATTCATTCTCATTACGGCATCATAGCTTGAGATCACCGCGCGCTGCACATATATATGCTTGGTTGCTGGGTATTCGCAGTGCCATCGATGATTGATATAGGCGACGAATTTTCCTTGAAAGTACTCCGATTTCTCGTGGTAAATGATTGTAATATTATGTCTGAGGGTAGTATGGATGAGAATATGTTCTATCTGTCAATAATGTATCTACGGTGTAGCCATGTATTATAACCCAAACTCCGGCTAAAGAAGCATTTTGAAATGGTATACAACAACAAAGCGACTTTCAATGGTTATGCCTGGTTCTTGGGACCCTTTCGGATCGAGCCGAAGAAGAACCCTGGGTGTAGGATCGTGAGGGTAAGAATCGCCAGGGCGATCATCCTGGAGCTGTTAGTAGCTGTATACCTGCCGCGTGGGGGTTACTGGACTTACATTCCGTCGAGGACGAGAAACTCGTTTTCCTTCTGCATTAGGGGGTTGCCCCATCCGCCGGCCATTTCAGGGATACTGGTTTCCTTGTTAGTGTCTTGCAAGCGAATCGGTAGGTAGCTAGGTAGCCAGTAAGGATATATGCATACCGGTAGATACAACGGATCAGAACGGTAAAGTAGGCGATGACCTCGCCGATAATGACCCATTTGATGTTTCTTCCGAGGGAGGTCTTCTCGCTCGAAAGCCCAGGGCCCCGTTTCCAATAGCGGATGAAGAACTCCAGCCCAAGAAAGCCGCACACGGACATCGTCGCGACCTGGAACGCGATACCCGCGATGATGATGTCGTCTCCTGCCTGGAGCATCGTGCGGTTATCATTTCCTGCTGCTGCGGCGACGCCGCCTCCCGCAGCTTGCAGGATGAGCGAGCCCACGTCGCAGCCGATGAAGATCCAGGTGAAGAGGGCGGGTTTGAGGCGCGAGTGCTCCGGGCCCAGGGCGAGGATGATGTGTTTCAGCGTGAGATAGATTCCCGCCGCGACGAAGGTGGGTGCCAGGACCAGACAGACGATCTGCAGCTTGAAGGCTGAGGAGTTCCACGGGTTACTGTGCATCAGGACGCGGCCGATGTAGCCGGCAAGTTCGAGTATGGCGCCCGCGGCGACTGCCACCATGAAGGTCCATGTGCGGTAGTAGACGCCGATGCCGAGCTGGAAGAGAGCGAGGATGCCGAAGAAGACGGTGAAAAAGACGTTGCCGGCCAGGTTCGGGTAGTAGCCGTATGTCGTGGCCTCGACCGGACAGATCGGGCTGACTTCTGTGCAGGTACTGTAGCTGGCCATATTCGCTGTGACCAGGCTGGTATAGCAAAGGGAAAAAAGAGAAAAAGAAGACGAAAAAAGGAAGGACGAAATGTATTGTCTATATTATGCTGAGAAGAGTAAGAGAAAAGAAATGATGAACCCAGACCCAGAAGGACTCATAATGCAGGTTTTGAGTGGATGTACTCCGTAATATTTTAGTAACTGTTGAATCAGTAAATTCTCCATTTGGCAGTCATCGTTAATATTAGCGCTGACGGCACCAAGATACCCGAGCCGGCCAGGATATGATGCCAATGTTAAGGTGGATTGAGAACAAATATCGAAACACCTCGCTAATTCATTTGATTGGCGCTTGTCGTCCGTCGCGTTCGCTATCGTTTTCGTTTTCGTCTTCGTTTTGCCCCACTGAGGATGAACCAGTCTTTATCATAACTGACACACGGCTGTGCTGCCTGCTAAGCCGCTCGGATTTCGGCCTCTCCTGGGCCCGTTGGTCCTTGAATCTCAGATGCAATTACACAGTAGAGGATCTCAACTAAAACACGATCAGGTACCTGTTCAAGCGAGATCAATAAGGTTATTTCCGAGCATCAAGTTATAAACGGCCAGGTTCGAATCCTACCGCCAAGAGTCCGCCATGATTCATGGCCCGGTAGATGGCGTAGTGGGTACGCGGAGACAGACCCCACCATCGCGACAGGGACGGCATTGAGAAGTATTCGGATAGCCTCCTATGCTGTACATCAGGTCATAGTAGACGGTTGATATCAAAGAAAGTAGCATCGTAGTCGTCGACAGCAGTGCATCACTGAGGTTTCTTCCGAGTACACAAATGATGTTGTTGGGTGGTACAAGCGACATGCGATATATATCACGTGATCTCGTGAGAATCCCACGTGGTTTTCCGTCTGTTGTGACCGTCAAATCATCATCCATCGGCCATGCACATCACCATCGCAGGTGATAGCAGTTCCTAGCTCCTACCATCAGCGGCAGTCCTCCTATGTGATGAATTGGCTTCTTGAGCCTAATCGATCTTGGAGATGCCGCCCCGTCGATCCCATACAAAATCCCGCATGGGCTGCGACCAGTGCAAGAAAAGAAGGGTCAAGGTGAGCCAATCATCTTTTTTATGTCTTCTGCATTGATATTTCTGTTATCCTATTCTCTTCTGACAGCAACATAGTGTGATGAGACTGGGCCACCATGTGCAAACTGCATCGCTAGAGAGTTGAGCTGCTCCTACTACAACACCCCGAAACCACGTAGTTTAGCAAATGGGGCATCTGCTAGTCCTGTGTCCATTACCTCTTCTGGCGAGGGGCACATTACTGAAACGCCCGGCCGGTCCTTCGACTCCGGAACCTCAAGCCTGACCAAGGGGTCCAACTTGCGTGAGCTGGAGCTCATGCACAAATTCTCCACCGAAACGTACCTGAGTCTCTCGAATAAACCATCAGACTACCATGTCTGGCAAATCGTCATTCCCCGCAAAGCTCTTGAACATGATTTTCTCCTGAACGGAGTTCTTGCGGTTGCTGCTTTACATATAGCTTCAACCCTCAAACCGCCAGATGCACTGACCTATATGGACACGGCCCTGGAATACCACAATCGTGCTTTTGCCCCATACCGACAAGCTATAGATAACCTAACTCCTATGAATTGCGATGCTGTATTCGCCCACTCCGTGCTCACTACGGTCATTGGTATAGCTTTACCACGGCTGACTGCGGAGCGCGACAAGAGTTCAGGCATCACTGAAAATATCGTCGTGGTCTTCGAGCTATTGCAAGGCGTAAGCAAAATTTTCAAAATCAGCCGCCCATGGCTCACAATGCAGCTGTTCACCTCACAAGATGACTCGGATATAATGACGACGTCGAAACTAGACAGTGAAACGGAGCGTGCGTTGAACCGACTAGCCGCATTGAACGATGATATTGTGGCTCCTGTGGACCCTGATCAGTATCGTATAGTGAAGGACGCTATCCGTCATCTCCATGAATGCTTTACTCGACATGCTACCAGCAGGGATGCGGCATCCGTACTCAGGTGGCTCGCGGTAGCGAGCAAGGAATTTGCGCACGCCCTAAGATGCCGAAAACCCTTCCCCTTGATGGTGCTTATGTACTGGGGCGTACTTCTTGGTGAACTCGATGGGAAGTGGTGGTGGGCGCAAAGCTCGGGTACGGCTCTAGTTTCTGAACTCTTGGCCGCTCTGCAACCTGGAGATATCCGTTGGGAGGAGGCTCGGCTATGGCCCAAGCATAAAATGGGTCTATGATCTGCTCCAGGTTCGATTGGATTCAATCCTGCTAAGGGTTCTGCCCAATGCCCCTGCTCGCCCACTGTGACCGATCAACGGAGCCGGTCAACGTTACGAATGATTGTCTAACCAGAAGATGATCAATTGGATTAAAACGCGGCATATAAACAAGATTTCGAATGGTCCTGGACAAACCGTTCCGTACGCACTCATTTGAATACAGGGTAGCTTGAAACAGCATTCAGGAACACTAGAGCTTCGCCAACTTCTTTGCTGTGTTCTCATATATCTCCTTGATCCTCGCTGAATTGAGCTTGTCAGCGTCATGCTTACAGGCAGCCAAGCTCAATGGTCCAGCCATCTGCTTTAGCCAATACGACCTGCCACAGTCAAACACCCAGTTACGTGTACTGACTTTAACCAGATCAGCCAGGAGCGATTGCGGGGCGTTTCGGTCTTGAGTGAATATGAGAGTGGGTAACTCTTTCTGAATCGCCGGAGGGGCGCTGGACTCTGCGAGACGCAAGAACTCGTCGAAAGTAAACGGCACATAAAGTTGGGCTCCGAGATGAACAATTCCCTGAGTTCTCGCTGCCGCATGCAGGAGACAGCCATTCGCGACAAAATCGACGGGGATCTCGTCGACGATATTTGCACCTGTCTCGTAACCCTCGGTGGCGTGCCAAACATGTGTTCCCCCGCGATCCGCAAAGAACAGACTGGCAAATTTATTCATCGGTGTGGAGTTGATGGGCCCGTACAGAGGGTACGGATCCCGGATTGCAGCGCCGAAAATGGTTGGACGAACAAGCAGTAGAGGCAGAAGAGGGTATCTCTTCAACAACAGCCGTTCCATGAGGTATTTCGCATGGGTATATGATGATGAAAACCGAGCGGTGTCAGGAGATTTGCCTGTTGACAGTATGGCTGCGAGCTCATCCTCTGGATCCGCGTCGGAGATGGAATACAGTCGCTCTCCGACATGACCATCCGGTAAGAAGCTGCTCACATACGCCGTCGAGATCTGGACGAACAGCTTCAAGCGCCTGAAGCGTGAAATTAGCTTTGCAAGCTCAAGGGAAGGGAGGCAGTTGTTCTCGATCGCTTCCACGATGCCTGCGTCAAGCGTGATCGTGGCTGCCGTATGAATAAGAAGAGTGACCTCTTCACGCAATCGCCTCAACTCAGAATCTCCGATACCAAAGTCCGTCTTCTTGATATCACCAACGACAAAATGCACCTTGCCAGTGCTGAGAATCGCCTGAGTCTGTTTCGGCATGAGCCTCCGCCATTTTTCAATGGCAGACTCAGCCGATCCGCGGATCAAAACGAAGATCTTCTGGGTAGGAAGCTGCAGTGCCAACTTGTAAAGAAGACATCCTCCCAGTGATCCAGTACTGCCCGTGAGGAAGACAGAGTGTCTCGTGAAAGTCTTTGCATACCCATTCCTCAGAATCTCGTTATCTGCCATTGCGGCTGACATGGCTAACTACCCTGGGGGAACTTGTCCAGATGACGTCTGAAGCGATTATCATCAACCTAGTCTTGGGACGTCATATTGTGAGGCTACAAAGCTGCAAATATAAGATGACTGAGTTGATCATGACGACCCTACACCGCGGTTCGGCACTTCCTCTATGTGCAGTCCGCATATGATTCCATACATATTTCAGCGGATTCTGAGCCGGCGCTGTAACACAACTTAGTTGTGACCGTCATATTCCTCAAGCCAATGGAAATGTTCAATACCAATTTCTTGGACGGCCTCTGAGTCAATTGGCTCCTGGAAGTGTCCATCTTTGCGCTCGACCGACGTGCTCGATAGAAAACTCCAATTGCCCCAAGTTCGTCAACATGTGCAGCCGAGGATATGCTTTTGTACGACCTTTATGGACTTCTTCGTTCCACAGACTGGTTCGCCGCGTCGAGCGCATGCTTTGGAGTTCGTCATTAGCGCGGTGCTCCGTGGCATGGGATCGTGGTGATTTCTTCAATAGACTCTTTGACTACTACGAAGAAACTAAGTGGTACAGATGTCATACATGGTGGCACTGTGGTGGTGGGACGTCCCTTACGGCGCTGGGCACCAAGGCGTATATACTTTTCTCAGTCAAACCCGACCACTATACTGAAGTGAGGCTGTCACAGGGTCACTTATCTAGGATGAGTATACATGGCATGTGCATTCCAACCGCTTCGTGTACACAAGTCATAAATAGTACAAAAATGCATTTGCATGTGTTCAAAACTCTTCAGTGAGCTGTATGTCATGCCAAAATATACAGAAATGATGGCTGCAATCAGGGGCTTTTGTTGCCCCCGCCGCACCAGCAGCGACCATCGCCTTCTCGCTCGACCTGGACAAGGATGTCCATATCCTTTTCGCGGAGGAAGTTGACCGTCCGTTGCCGCACATCCTCTAGGTCGGCTGCTCGAGACGCAATAACATGAATCACCCCGAGGACGTTTGTTTTTTGTTTCTCATGAGAATGGTCGTGGTCATGATGATGGTGGTCGTGGTCGTGTTCGTGGCCGTGGCTATGGCTGTGACTATGAGAATGACTATGGCTGTGACTGTGACTGTGACTGTGACTATGGTCATGACCATGATGATGGTGGTCATGTCCCGAGGTCGTTCCTGTATCGTCTAACCAAAACTTCGGCACTGTGTACCCCACAACCCCTCGTAGAGAGCTGACACCGGCCAACGTTTCACGGACATTGTATTCAACGTCGGCGGGAAGGGCGAGCAATAGGGTCTTAGCAGTACTGCAGACTAGTGGGACCGCCGAGGCAAAAATCAAAATGGCAATCAAACATGAGGCAATAGGGTCGTATCCTGCCCAGCCTGAGAAGTGCACAAGAATGGTGGATATCACAACCGCCACAGAGCCAAGAGTGTCAGCTAGAATATGGAGGAAGATACCGTGCATATTCTCATTTCCATGTGAGTGCGAATGACCATGATCGTGGCCGTGTGCGTGGCCGTGGTCGAATGCCATGATACCCACTAGATTCACTACCAGACCAGCAACGCTGACAGCCAACAATTCGCCCAGTCGATGCATCTGACTGCCGGAGGAAAGTCGCTCCACGGCTTCGTAAATGATCTCAATACTTATGATCCTGGGTAATTGTCAGGTTTGAGCTTCATTGAAAGTTGGGTTCAAACCGTACATGAGAAAAATTCCGTTGGCGAATCCGGAAAGAGTATCAACCTTCCCATAGCCATAAGGGAACCGAGCACTTGGCGGCCACTTGCTCATAACGGCAGCGCAAAGGCCGACAACAAGTGCAAGGCAATCGAAAAACATGTGTATGCTGTCACTGAGCAGTCCCAAGGACCCGGTGATGAACCCGTAAGATAATTGAACCAACATAAAGGTGAAATTCAAGCTATAAAAAGTAATCAGTCGTCATCCCTAGATGCAAGGAGGTGTACATGCATACCTCATGAAATAGAATATACGGCGAGAATCCCGTTCTTTGAGGATACTGTACAACAGGGGGTAAGGTTCGCTGTAGCGAAGAAGGACTTTGGTCACCCGAGAGGCTCGAGCCGGTGAGTGGCCATGATGATGAGAAGGGCGCTCAAGGCGTAGCCGGCGGTCATCGAATCGAGCGGCGAAGAACGACACCGCCGCCACCGTGCACCGCGATGAATAGACCACCCAGTTATCAGCAGCTACAGGTGGCGAAGATAGAAATCCTGCTGCCGCAAGACCTGTAGCAAGACCCCATTTGTGCGGCGAACGCAGATTGGGCGGGTTTGAAAAGAGTAAGGATGTTGCGTAGATACCGGCTGTTGCCAGCAGGTACATCGCATCCAATGCCGAGAGGGAAGGGACCCCGAAGAGAAAGAAGCCGACTATCCCAACAACGAGACCGAGTATCAACGTCACCATACCATCATCCGGCGAGACGACAGATAATGAGCCCGAATTCCGGACTACTGAAGTGTCCGATTTTGAGGAAGCGGAGACGCCAAAACCGGGGCCTCGAGAAGAATTTGACTGGCCGACATCTGCAAATGGGGGAGGAATGACAAAGACTGACAATAACAAGGAGAGATATCCGAAGTACGACTTCGACTCCTGGGAGCCACCCAAGCCGGAAAAGCTCAACACCAGGATTATAAGTATCAGAGAAACTGTGAATTTCTTGTGGACCAGCTTTTCGCGAGCGTCGCTGCCAGCAGCCCGGCCTTTGACAAGAGCGGGCAACCCGGATGCTGCTGCGAGAAGCGAACCCAACGCGACAAGGAACCCACTGACTTCGAGCGCTGCGTATATAGGCAGCGCAATTGAGCATATGCGAGCAAGCGCTACACCTGCGGTATCTGCCCTCAGGTTTGGAACTTTGACAACGGATTTGTTCCCAGCCCGTGCAGACCATTGAAGTTGTCCAACACCCGTCATGACCATAGTCACAGCTGTCAGACTGCAGGTCCTTAGGACTGCCTGATCCAGACTCCCACCAGCGACCGTTTTCGGGTCAGTGTTGTCCTTATCCGGGATAGCTGGGTTCCAATGGGCATATTGCTTGTAGTACCACGATAAGGCGATCCAGGGTAGAGCGATCAGCAGTCCTGAGACGAGCTCGCGACTAGAAGAATAAATGTCACTTAGTTGATCCTTCGTTTCTTCTCAGGATCACTCACTTGGTGCTGGGTGTAAAATCGGTCGAGATGACAGAAACATCACGCGCGCGCAATTCTGTAGGATCTTCCGTCTTGTCGGTTGGATGATAATGCACTGAATGTCCGTGGCTGCAGCTCCCTGAGTGGTTGGCTGCACCGTGGGAGTGCGAGTGATGGTGATTGTGCGATGTCGACCCTAACGCAGAACCATTAGGTGAAACTGGGTCTACGGAAGACAGGTTCGTTTGCATTGGAGTTGCAGAGCCATTCAAAGAAGACAGCGACTGGTTTACTGAGGGTTGGGGCCAACACTTTGAGCGAGAGTGGCCATGGCTGCGGGAGTGTCCGAATCCATGTCCATGAGTTGCGGGGAAGTGAGTATCCACGCTGGACACGGGTGCTCCCGTTGACATGGTATCTAATTGTCCAATTTGGCGTTTCTTTCAATTCGCAATTGAATGTAACAGCAAGGAGGGTGAAGGCGAAGAGGCCAAGACGTTCGACGGGGTCGTCGCGGCCAAGGTCTGGGCGGAATAGGCAGCTTAGCAGCTCTGAAGGGACAGTCGGTCAGGGAACTGAGATAAGGAACGCGGCATCGCGCCAAAAGAACGTGCACAGTCACTGTTCAAGTAAGTGGAGCAATATTTGCCTGAAGAGGACGATTTATACAAACCCAACTTTGAATTGAGTGAACTTTTGCGTTTCATCAGCTGCTGGTGATAACGCATGGGTAAGGGGCACACGTGATACGCGCCAATAGTCTCTTATCTTTCTCATCGCCTGCCACTCTGGGAAAGGTTTGGTGCCTGAGGTGTCAACGAGGGGAATCCGATTATTATTATTATTATGGTACCTTACTCCACGCAGCGCGTAGCGCAACGTAATAGCTTCAAGGCTTTGAGCCTCCGTCATTCGCCTTTGTACTCACAGCTAGGTTTTTTTCGGCCAGCAATATGCGATAACTGTTTGTTAAAAACTTTTTCATTCGAGCCTTTTAAACACAATGATTGCGCGTTACACTATATGATTTCTTCGCCAACAACACGCCATGATTGAATCCCTGATCAGCATCGCCTTCTACATCTCCACGGCGGTGACACTATTGCTGTTCTTAGTTCCCTCAAGGTATGACCCGAGACGGTTCGACAGGAGCAAAAAGGATGCTTCTAGTGCGCCCAAAACGACGACGCAGATTCTCGTCCTGGGCGATATCGGTCGCAGCCCGCGCATGCAGTACCATGCTTTGAGTATCGCAAGGGGAGGAGGCCAGGTAGACATTATCGGTTACAATGGTACAGCCCGATCAGGCTTCTGAATTGCGAGTGAGGGTATGACTGATGCTCTTTATAATATAGAATCAGAAGTGCATCCCGACATCTCGTCCAATCCTAGAATATCCATAATCGCCCTTCCACCGCACCCGACCTTCCTGCAAACAAGTAATAAGCTCCTCTTTCTGCTATTTGGTCCGCTGAAAGTAGCCTTCCAGATTGTCTGTCTCTGGTGGGCACTGGCTTACCGCACAGAGCCCGCTCAATGGCTACTCGTTCAGGTAAGACCCTGCCCGCCCAAGTGACTCGGCTGGTTCTATATCATCTTGCTAAAGTCGGCCCATGCAGAACCCGCCTTCCATACCTACGTTGGCAATCGCGTCCATGGTATCGTTCCTCCGGCATACCAAGTTGATAATCGACTGGCATAACTTTGGGTACACCATTTTGGCGCTCAAACTCGGGGATGGACACCCACTTGTGCGATTTTCCAAATGGTATGAGAAGAGCTTCTGTAGATACGCCACGGCGCATTTTTGTGTTACAGAAGCCATGGCTTCCGTTTTGAAGAGTGATTTTGGCCTCACAGCCCCCATACTGCCCTTGCATGACCGGCCAGCAAGCCATTTTCAGCCCATCTTGGATGAAAGCGAGCGGAAGAGTTTTCTTGAGACTTTGCAGGAAACATCCTCGGTGAAGCACTTGCTCCAGGCCGGGTCCCTCCGTGTAATAGTCAGTTCGACGTCCTGGACAGCTGACGAAGACTTCTCGTTACTCATTGACGCATTGTGCCGGTATTCGAACCTGGCAACCACCAGCAAGCCTGGGTTACCCGCTGTTCTGGCCATCATTACTGGGAAAGGACCTCAGAAGGACATGTATCTGAAGCAAATATCAAAGCTTCAAGAAGCGGGCAAGCTCAGCAAGGTCTCAATTCGCACCACATGGTTAACCACAGATGACTATGCGCGCCTTCTGGCGTCTGCTTCCCTGGGAATCAGCTTACATACCAGTAGCAGCGGTGTCGACCTGCCCATGAAAGTGGTTGACATGTTCGGGGCTGGATTACCGGTGCTTGGCTGGGATCGTTTTCAAGCCTGGCCCGAGCTAGTAACAGAAGGTGTGAACGGTATGGGCTTTGGAAGTTCTGGTGAGCTCCTCGACCACCTTGTTGATCTGTTTGAGAACCCAAGTAAGCTCGAGAAGATCCGTACCGGTGCTCGGAAAGAGAGTAATCGTCGTTGGAATGACGAATGGGATCCTATAGCTGGCAAACTCTTAGGCCTCGCATAAAAGCGCCCATTACTTCCATCGGTGTTCATTTTAAGCCGGCTTTGTTCCCCTTCTGCGTAGCTCGAGTATCACCTGAATGCAGGCCTCTAGGCACGAAACTTGCCACCACAGTATATGCACGTGTCGAACACGTTAGAGAGTTTCTCGTAAGCACTTTGAAGTTCAGTCCCATGAAGCTGAGCGAGGGCGTCTTCGTTGAGATATTCTGAGCCACAGTCGGAGCAGAACTTGGATACTCCCGGCTCTTGAATAGAGACGTATGAGAGATTGCAACGAACTATGCAAGACAATCAGTCCAATTGTGCTTCACGGCTGGCAAAAAGTTTTCATGGGCTTACCGAATAGATGGCCACCTGCACACTGTGCTTCCTGTGCTGAATACCAAGCTACTCCAGCTTGGCATATATCACACTTTTCAAAGATGTGCCCACCAGCGCCATTAAGCTGCTCTGCGGACTTTGATTCGAGTTTATTTCCAGGCGAGGAACACTTTGTTAACTCCTCAGTCAAGTCAACCCCAGTAGCAGTCGCAAGCCACTCGAAGACTTTCCTAGCTTGTAGGAGTAAAGACTCGTCCTGAGATTCCACAAGAGCACAACAGGCAGCCGCGTACACGAGTTTCTGGTACCAAGGGTTCCTGTCATCATGGTCGAGAGAACGCAATGTGAAGCGCAGCACCACCTCGCGTCTGAAGCGCAAGAAGTCTGACGTGAATACTGGCAACTCGCGAAGGAATGACGGAGTAAGTGGTTCCTGATGGGGGTTTGCCCGAGAGAAAACAATGATGGTGCGCTCCTGCGAGCCAGTGCGGTACTCAATCATGTCTCCGGGGTGGAGAGTAAATGCAACAGCAATGAGTCCATCGTAGGCTGCCAGTCCCCAGATCCTGCCGATCGCTAGTCCTCCGAGATCGTGGTCAATATCGAATCTCTCCCGCATATCATCAAACTGAGCTTTCCAAGGTGGCGGGGAGAGCAGGCCGTCATCATGAGCATCAGTGAATTCAATGAGTTCCTTGGCTGCAGCATGTCCCCCGGATGTGCCCAAGTGAAGTGAGGATAGCTTGGACGCATCATCACTTGCGACCGTCATGGCTACGTTCTATTAGTAAAGCAGACTGAATTGTAATAGTGCGTAGCGTACCACTGATAGCTTCCCAATGCCTTGCTTCCGTTTTCCCAATAGCGGCGTCGGTGTTTTCAAACAGGGAATATTCCCTTGTTTGAATTTTTCCAGATGATGTCTCTTTGCCCTCATATACGGCACGAGGGAGGCTCACCACCATCAGTGCTCCTACTGTGGTCACAGCTAGGCTAATTTCCTCAGACTCTGCCTGGATATACATGAGTTCAAGGCACTGACTAATGTTACTCAGAATCTTACCGCTTGAAACCACTCAAGAGGGCCGCGGTAGATGCGTTCGCCAGCATCTTTGATTGACATATCTGGGTTTTCCGAAGCGGTTGCCTGCAAGGTCCAGCGAGAAGGAGCCTCTAAGTCTTCGTCATCTCGGTGTAGGCTTACATCGAGCCTAACCAGCTTGAGTTTGGTACCATAAGTGGCGGCTGCATTTCCTATCGCACGATAAACGTCCGGTGCCATCTCATCTTGTTTGAGGAGCCAGGGCCCACATGACAGGCCCGAGATCCTCATTTTTGACTTCAAGGACGTAGCCAGGATCGAGCCGGACTGAACTATTGGATATTTTGCCGCAGGATCATGCATCGAGCTGATCGAGATTATATCGAAAGCATACGAAGAGGGAGCTGAACCAGCTTCTGCTCTCCGAACATGCAAGAAAATCAGATCATTGTCGTCATTAGCAATTGTAAGTATTTGAAACCCCCATCTGCTTTCGGCAGCAGGGACGGAATCGTTTTGGCCCTGCGGTACCTTTAAAGGTGGACACCACGCGAATTCCCTTATGTTAGTCTTCCTCAATCGCGGGCCCTCATCATGAATTAACGAGTTGAAATGTGCTGCTAAGGCGTTGTTGACGATGGCAACTCGCATCCATTTTCCATCAACGAGCTGGTAGAAGGACAGTAACAAGTTGGAAGTCAGCACTGCAAGTGTGCACCGCCTATGTCTGGCGAGTCCTGGTGGCGACCAGCACAGACTGACTACTGAGCTCTGCGAGAGTTCAGCTCCAATTGAGAAATCATCCCGGTTCTGAGGGAAAACTGTGGGCCACTCCCTGTTCGTGAACAGATTGGCGCGAAAACGCGTGATATGCCATGCTGGTTCACATTTTGGACGATCAGAGCCACTTTCTTCTTTCCCCTGCGTTGGTTTCTTCGGCGTCTATCTGGGGTGAGCTTTATTCAAGAAGCACATAGTCGAGGTGGTGACGGAGCTTACTAGGATCTGAACATATTCACCCGCCGCCAGGGCAAGCTCACCATCTGCGGACCAGGCAAGGCAATTGTAGCAGGATGGAGAGACGGTTAGCTCGACCTGATCAAACATCGCTATCGGGGTTCGGAACGAGAGCGCTGTCCATCGAGAGACTACAGGGATAGCAAAGCGAGCTCTTGACCGACCAAATTAGTGCAGTTAATCCCACTATTTTCGAAGCAATTGGTCACTGCAGTAAAGTCTGAACTAAATAATAATAGCTGGGATGTCATCGTTTCAACTATCTTGGGTTTAGCCCCCCATGGACGGGTTGCCTTACTGCTTTCGGTAAGCGTTTTATTGAATGTCACGTGACATTCTTTCTACAATTGAGCAGACAAAACTGCTACATGATTCAACTCAATTCTCAATTTTCATCCATATATATATATATACAATCATAGTATGCTAAGAAAGACTGGTCAGAGTGTGGGTATAATCGTGGCAGTGTCGCTTTTGAGGTGACCAATAACTTTGTAAACGGGTGGACAAATAGAAACGTCAATCAATGGCTTCTGGCTCAGTCGACCCGATCCAGCTTCTGAACGACCATTGCAGTTGCAGCACCACCACCGTTACAGATGGCAGCCACACCGTACTCTCCAGGCTGCAATTGATGGAGAAGAGTGACCAAAATACGAGAGCCAGAGCTTCCCAGGGCGTGTCCCAGGGAAATGGCTCCTCCAAGAGGGTTGACCCTAGCATTCTGCAGACCGAGAATCTAATGAATAGTTAGCAAGGGAATAGAATCAGACAAGGACCTATATATGCATTCAGCATTCAGACTTACCTTCTCGTTAGCCTTGATGACAGCAGCAAAAGCCTCATTAAACTCCCAAACCGCGACCTGATCCTTAGTGATACCTGCCCGCTCGAGGGCGATGGGAACAGCCTTGGCTGGGGCAACGGGGAAATCCACTGGGTCGATGGCGGCATCGGCGGTAGAGACGATGCGCGCAAGAGCCCGGTTACCCTGAGCGAACTCACGCGCAATAGCTTTGCTGCCCAGGACGAGCGCCGAGGCACCATCATTCATGGTAGAAGCATTGCCGGCGGTCACTGTGCCGGTGCCGTCCCTCAAGAATGCTGGTTTCAGCGAGGCCATCTTGTCAATCCGAAGATTCTCGTAGCCCTCATCACGTTCAATGACTGTCTCTCCCTTCTTGCTCTTGACCGTAACAGGCGCGATCTCCTCGGCAAATTTATTCTCCTTCCAGGCTGCCTGCGCCCGCTGATAGGACTGAATGGCATATTGATCTTGTTCCTCACGCGAAATCTCATACTTCTTAGCTGTAGTTTCTGCGCAGATACCCATGTGGAACTGGTTGTAGACATCCCACAGGCCATCCTGGATCAGACCATCTTGTAACTTGAGTTCTCCGAAGGGTGGCAACTGGGAGGATCGAGGCAAATAGTAGGGCACGCGGGACATGTTCTCCATACCACCTGCGACCTGGGCCTCCGCGAGACCGAGTTGGATATTTTGAGCAGCGAGGGCCACGGCTTTGAGGCCAGAAGCGCACACTTTGTTTACCGTCATGGATTCCACCGTTGGAGAGAGTCCGGCGAAGATGGTGGCCTGACGAGCGGGCGCTTGGCCAACTGCACCCTGAAGAACATTGCCCATGTACACATCCGTAATCTTCTCAACAGGAACGCCAGATTTGCTCACGGCAGACTTGATGGCAACTGCACCCAATTCGGGAGCGGATACCGAGACGAACGATCCGTTGAACTGGATGAGACGTTAGTTGACAAAGAAGACGACGAGGGGTGATCTGTAAAAGCTTCACCTTAGCAGTAGGTGTTCGAGCACCACTGAGAATGTAAGCCTCCTGAATCTCCTTCAAAGCTGAACGAGCGGCACTGAAGTTTCGTCGAGATGCGGGGAATGCGGCGCGCTTGGTGACCAGGCGGGCTGCCAACCCAGTTGTTGTTTGAATCGCCATGGTGAAGGAGAAGTGCTATTATAGGGTGATTATGAAGGGGTTCAGAAAGAGGAGAATGAGAGAAGGAGTCCAATATGAGGAGGAGGTAGATGAAACGGAAATGTTCAGTAGGCTTACTGCAACTCGCCTCTGGTGTCCTTCCCGTTCTCCGCAAGGTATTCCGCATATAGCCGCGATCCCGCAACCGAGGCTGTCTGGACAGTTGTCTTTAATCACATGATCACTGCTCACATGACCCTGCTTTCACATGATGTCCCTGGCATGCTTACTCAGCAGTGGCGTTTCAAGCTATACGTAAAAAGCTAGTTTCTCCATATGGATAGTTCCACCGATTGCTGGAACCTTGATAGCGAGAAGGAACAACGGTACGTACAGCTAAGCAAGAGGGGAATCCCGGCCCTAAGAAGACCGAGCGGTATTGGATCAACGACTTCTCCTCCCACTCTTGTGATCGCTTCTCATCCAGAAGGATCCATTTCCCGCTGGCTATCTCAACTGCGCTTGTGGCATATCCCTCTCGATCCTTTCATATTTAATCAGGTCTCTTACTATCCAGTCTCAACAGCTTCAACACGCGTGGGTTACTGCAGCCTCTGAAAGCCTATTCTGCTAGCTCCTATCGGTCGTAGCACCCGCCGCTATGTCTACTTCTGCCCGCCGTCGTCTCATGCGTGACTTCAAGGTACGTTATTATTGAAGCTTATTGATTCTGACTCAGTGCGTCGTCACCTCTATGTTTCCATTTCATCGTTGCACTTTCTTTTTTCCTTATTGTACCCTGTAACTCAGCTACCAGGCTGTGTCTCGTGAGCTAACTCTGATTCGTGATCACAGCGCATGCAGACTGACCCTCCTGCCGGCGTCTCAGCATCTCCAGTAGCTGACAATGTCATGACCTGGTGAGTTCTTCATTCTTCTCGATTCATCCGTACATCTGAAGAATGTGGTGATGGAGTGACTGACGTATCCATCTGTAGGAATGCCGTCATCATCGGCCCCGCCGATACTCCGTTCGAAGATGGTACATTCCGCTTGGTCATGCATTTCGAGGAACAATACCCCAACAAGCCGCCGGGCGTCAAGTTTATCAGCCAGATGTTCCATCCTAATGTCTATGGTACGGGGGAGCTTTGCCTTGATATCTTGCAAAACCGCTGGAGTCCGACCTATGACGTGGCCGCCATCTTGACTAGTATTCAGAGGTACGTTGAATGTTATTCCACAACATACTTGGGACAGTGATTCTGATGCCATTTCTTATGAAGTCTACTAAACGACCCCAACACGTCATCTCCGGCGAATGTGGAAGCATCGAACCTCTACAAAGACAACCGGAAGGAATATATCAAGCGCGTGCGTGAGACCGTCGAGAAGAGCTGGGAAGACTAGTTTTCTCTCAGAAGAGGAGTTGTTGCGCTCAGGTCTCTCAAGCCGGTGGTTTTGGTTTCTTTTTATTTGGTTGGTCAACAGGAACAATGTCGTTTACCCGGAAGTCACAAGGGGACGTTAACGACTTGTGGTCTGACGGGTTGTTGATCTGAATGTTCTGGCCAAGTTCGTATTTGACTTCCACGTTATGTTGATGATATGCACAGCGCGGGGTTTTTGGCGCCTGGTGAATTATTTATTTTTTGCTGGTTGTGTGGATAGCTGCATTGTTTATTTCTGCCTGCATAATGCATGAGCCTTTCTTGTCTTTTAAAGTCCTCGGATTCTGCTGCCTGCTCTTCCGTCTTAAATTGAGCGTAGATATTCTTCTCTCCGTACAGGCACTTGTAGCTATAGATAGATATAGTTGGAGGAAAAGCGTTTAGCAAGTGTGGTGGTGATGCGGGACGAGTGTTTCTCTAACGTTCTTAGGCCGGCGCCAAGCCACATCCTCAAACGGCTCGTGTCGAAGCATTCCTGCGACTTTAGATACATATTGATCCTCACGCTGCTCTTCTTTGCTCGATCAGCAGTGAGTCCTAACCCACGTCACAAGCTCGCGGTGGTGTGTGCGTGCGGACTTGCTTTCCTCGACCCATCCTTCTGTCACTGTTTTGGGGTGAGGACATCGCGTGTTCCTGGCTGCCGTCTCGCACGTGGACCCCTGACCCAAACATCCCACCGACTCTACGCAGCTGGCCAACAGATCAAGATCCGGCTCTGAACAAAAGCCTAGAAATTACCCGCCTCCCCTCGGGGCTTTCCCTCACCTCTAGGTTCTCTTTCTGGCCGTACTTGAGGATTGAGTCGGAGCAAACATGGCGTGAGTATTCTATCAACTGCCGCTTGGAAACAGTGCGGAGAAGACTGATGATAGCCTGGCATGACAGATCCTCTGGGCCCGGCTCCAACACCATCAAGGGTTTGTATGCTCCGTCCGTATACATATGTTCGAAGATACTCACCGGTGCTCCATAGTCGTTGCGAGATTCCGACCGCAAAACAAAGTCGAATTAGCGTCTGGAGGAGATTCGATTGTTGAGTTTGAAAATGAGCAGTCATGTCTCATCAACGTGAGTCTCCTGTCGAGGCTGAGGAAAGGCAAGGTTTGGTGGCGCTTGGAGATATTGACCAGCGATAGTCCAGGGAAGGCACAGGAGCCTTCACCTTCGATCGAGTGTTCCCGATGGACTCGAGACAAACGGACATTTTCGACTACTCGATCCGCCCTACAGTCGACGATATTTTGAACGGTTACAACGGTACGGTCTTTGCTTATGGTCAAACAGGTGCTGGAAAGTCTTATACAATGATGGGTTCCGATATCGACGACCCGGAAGGCAAGGGTATCATTCCACGTATTGTCGAGCAGATCTTCGCAAGCATTCTCACCAGCCCGAGTAACATCGAATATACGGTCCGAGTCAGCTATATGGAAATCTACATGGAACGGATCCGCGATCTCCTGGTGCCACAGAATGATAACCTCCCCGTCCACGAAGAGAAGTCGCGAGGTGTCTACGTCAAAGGTCTGCTCGAGGTCTATGTCTCCAGTGTGCAGGAGGTCTATGAGGTGATGCGACGCGGCGGTGCAGCAAGAGCGGTGGCCGCGACCAACATGAATCAAGAATCGTCTCGGTCCCATTCCATCTTCGTCGTCACTGTCACCCAGAAGAATCTAGAGACGGGTTCCGCAAAGAGCGGCCAGCTTTTCCTGGTGGATCTCGCAGGTAGTGAAAAGGTCGGCAAGACTGGCGCCAGTGGCCAAACCCTTGAGGAGGCCAAGAAGATTAACAAGAGTTTGAGTGCTCTTGGTATGGTCATCAACGCGCTGACAGATGGCAAATCGACGCACATCCCTTACCGTGACTCAAAGCTCACTCGAATTCTACAGGAGAGTTTGGGTGGTAACTCTAGGACGACTCTAATCATTAATTGCTCTCCGAGTAGCTATAACGACGCGGAAACGATCTCAACGCTGCGATTTGGTGTGCGCGCGAAGGCAATTAAGAACAAGGCGAAGGTCAATGCTGAGTTGAGTCCAGCTGAACTGAAGCAACTACTTCGCAAAGCACAGACCCAGGTCACCAACTTCGAGAACTACATTTCAGCCTTGGAGAGCGAAGTTCAAGTGTGGAGAAGCGGCGAATCAGTTCCCAAGGACCGCTGGACACCAGCCAGGGGCTCAGAAGCCGTCAGCGCGGCCAAGGCTGAAGCTCGTGCAAGTATTACGCGGCCTGGCACTCCATCTCGATTGCAAGACACCCCCCGATCAGAGACACCACGACCCGATTCAAGATTCGGCGACCGATCTAGCACTCCCAGCCTTGTGCTAGAGAAAGATGAACGGGAGGAGTTCCTTCGGCGGGAGAATGAGCTCCAGGATCAAATCGCCGAGAGAGAATCCCACATTGCGAATGTGGAGAGGAGCTTGCGCGAAGCTCGCGAGGAACTCAAGAACCTCAAGGAGAACTCAGCACGCTCTGGCAAGGACAATGAGAAGCTCAGCGCTGAGGTCAACGAGCTTCGGATGCAGCTGGAGAAGGTTTCCTACGAGGGCAAGGAAGCTTCGATTACAATGGACAGCCTCCGGGAAGCTAATGCTGAGTTGACCGCGGAGCTGGACGATGTCAAGCAGCAACTCCTTGACGTGCGAATGAAGGCTAAGGAGACCAGTGCGGCACTCGATGAGAAGGAGAAGAAGAAGGCGGAGAAGATGGCGAAGATGATGGCTGGTTTCGACCTGGGAGGCGAGGTTTTCTCAGACAACGAACGGAAACTCCAGGACCTCATACAGAGGGTGGATGCATTGCAAAAGATCAGCGAGGCTGGCGAGCCAATTGCCCCCGACGACCTCCTGGAGTTACGGACCAGCCTGGTCGAGACTCAGGGATTCATTCGGCAGGCTGAGCTTACCATGAGTGATCGGGGTGAATTGAGCGAGCTGCAGGACAGCCGCAGACTGGAGTTGGAGCAGAAGCTGGCTGATCTCGAGCGGGACTATGAGACCCTTCTGGAGCGCAACCTGGGCGAAGGTGATGTCGAGGAGATCCGCGAGCGGTTGGAAAAGATTTACGTGACCCGGAAGGAGACCGAGATGCAGGCAGCAGCTGAACTCCGCAGCGAGATTGCACGCAAGGACGAGGAGCTCGCCAAGCTGCAGCAGTCCCTTGCAGATTCCCAGTCTAAGGCGTCGACTAATGGCGCCACCGGCAAGAACCTGCAGCAGCAGATCGCCGAGTTTGATGCGATGAAGAAGTCCCTGATGCGCGACCTGCAGAACCGTTGCGAGCGGGTGGTGGAGCTTGAGATCTCGCTGGACGACGCTCGAGAACAATATAACAACGTGCTGCGCTCCTCTAACAACCGTGCCCAGCAGAAGAAGATGGCTTTCTTGGAACGCAACCTGGAGCAACTGACTCATGTACAGCGGCAGCTGGTGGAACAGAACAGCAGCCTGAAGAAGGAGGTCGCCATTGCGGAGAGGAAGCTGATTGCCAGAAACGAACGGATTGCGAGTCTTGAAGGGCTCCTGCAAGAGAGCCAAGAGAAACTTACTCAGGCTAATCATCGGTAAGTCTTCCCCTATGGAATTGCTCGGCCGCGGCCAAGATACGGTGGCTAATGTCATATTACCACATACAGGTTTGAGGCTCAACTCACTGCTGTTAAAGAGAGACTGGAGGCTGCGAAGCAGGGTTCAACTAGAGGTCTCCCGTCTATGGATGGCAGCGGTGGTTTCAGTTTTGGCGGCTCGAGAATCGCGAAGCCGCTCCGGGGCGGTGGTGGTGGAGGGCCCGAGAGCAGTGCTCCGGTCGCAGGAGTCCAGTCGCAGGAGAGCGCAAAGCGCACGAGCTGGTTTTTCGATCGACGATGATCCACGATTTCTCTTTTGCTGTTTGTTCTACCCTTCCTCCGATCATATCTGATTGTCTTTTTCCTTTTTTCGTTTTGTGCAAACAATCCAGCAGCCGTTGTTGAGAGCCCGTTCTTATCATCTTCTTGGTGTCTAGATATCCTGCCGCTTGTTCTGCTCTCCTATCTCTGTGATTTGGCCGATGACCACGAAGTCTGTTCCGCTGTGCTCATGACGTTGCCCTTTTTCTGTTCCGTCTCGTTCTTGCATCGCTGGTTACACCTAGATTCCGAGCCGCCCGCGAGCCTATGCGACAAGAGGCCTCCGGTTCTCCTGATACCCTTGTATACCAGACCGATAGAAAGCACTTCGGGAGAGGGAAGGGACGGTTTGGAGATGAATACATAGTAAGTAGAAGAATTTTCACAAGATGTCAATAGAAGATACGGTCTCAATTAGTAGATGTCGTTACTGCGCGAGGAGTCAATTCTGCGTATCCGATCGCGACGTTTCTCAGGCTTATAGTTAAGTATCTAAGCTGGAGTTTATGCCAATATGGAACGCAACAAATTCCATGCCATGCATGAAAATATATATAAATAGAAGATGAACGAAATGGGTATCAATAAGATCAAACTTGCCAAACTTGCAAGACGAAGAGAAAATGATGGTGTCTATTCCACTAGACTGACTCTCACGCCGTCCATGCCCATGGTGGTCACAAGCCGATCCATCATGTCCGATGTTGGCGGTTCACGGGTCTGAGGGGAGATCAAAGACCGTACCACCAGAGTCGACTTCCGCGACTTGCCAGGGGATTTGGGCGGTGTAAGAGGCGATTCGTACTCTTCGCTTTGCGGCTCGGAGACACGATCAGGCATTCCATCAGACAGGGTGTGGTTTTCCGCCTCGATAGCGTCGCGCTGTGTCTCATCCATAGCGAGAATTAAATTGTTGAGAATGACTAGCGCGGAGCGAATGCCTCGGACATAGAGGCCGGAGTAGCCATCTAAGAAAACGTAAGGGAGCGGGCCGATAAACCTCTGCTGCTCGTTCTGCCCGGCTCGAACCATCGACACGGCGACGCCGAACTCGGTGTGGATGCCGCGCAGTACGGCCCGCCTGGCCTGAACCTCCCGCAGCAGGGCAGATTGCAGCGAAGCTCTGCTTTTCGATGGCAGAGCGAGCAACTCCCGGACTCGTTTCACGTACCCTGGTACCTTGGAGATCTCAATGAAACCGCGCTCCGCGACGTCGATGTAAGCGGAAGAGTCGGGTAGTCGCGCATTGTCGGCGGCAATCTGCCTGTTCAGGTCCTGCCATTCCGGTTCCTGGAGAAGACATTCCTCGCCCGACAGCAGAGCAGCTGCCACCATCAGGTTCCGGTACACGATGTACATGGCCCGCCCGAATCCGTGGAGGTGGGCCTGCGGGCCGCGCAGTCGCATGATAGTCTTGACCCCGGCAGCATGTCGCAGCCACGCGTCGGGATTTGTGCAGTTTTGTACCTCGAAGCAGGCCAAGCTGATTGCGGTGGCCAGCGCCTCGTCGGATGTGGCTTTCGAGACGTTCGATAGCATACCTGCTAGGCCGCGGAGAGACCGTGTGTACATCTCCCTTGAGGCGTCCGTGTACCGTGGGTCGTTGTGCAGAGCGCCAGTGTATGCGGCGGTGCAGGCGCGGAGGGCCCAATCGAAGGGTGTGTTCATCGATCCACGCCGGCTGTGGACATAGTCGACCCAGGTTACCGGCGTGCGGTTCACGGTGCATCTGAAGTAGCAGGGGAACGCAGTGAGCACATAGTTGGTGAAGACTTCGGTCTGCTGGGAGGACACGGCCACGGCGGTCAATGAGGGCGATGCAACGTGGTCGATCGGAGGACAAGAGGTCGTTTGCGACTCACTGGAGACGCGGGAGACGGCCTTGGTGAGGCATTTGGGTTTGTTGCGAGGGTGTAGCGTCGAGGAGGACGAGGATGTCAACCGGTGCCGTCTCTGCAAGGCTGGCAGTTCATCGTGAAACTCCAGCGTGGTCGCATGACCGGTACAAACGAGATTGAGGTCTCTGCAGCGCGAGCACGGTGATTGACCAGCGCACTGGAGCGGGATTAGGACAAATTCAAGCCAGTGACCTTAAAAGTAGCTTCCAGGACATGAGGATCATCGCAAATTGCATGAACCTGGACAACGCAACATGGGAGTAGCAGCACCCGATCACGCTGTGAACAGCGGGGGTCAGGGGGAAGACATGATAGGCAGAATTGCACAAGAATGCACAAGAACACATATGGGATCAAGCAATAATAATAATCAAAGGCATAAGGCAGTGGTTGGAATTGAGCCTAAGCTGACAACGGACTAACCTGGGCTCGAGCATCGATACAATTATGACAGCCATGTGGCACCGCGGCCATGCTCGTCACCAGGACATCAAACGAATTCCCGCAGGCTTCGTGTTCGGATCAGTCGGCATCGAGGAGCTGCTCTGTGCGAATGCTTGATTATCGGCCTGGGGGGTCGTACGGGGGGAAGTGTGCCAGTGTGGTCCAAAATGTCCAACACTCTAAGGAGGAACAGGAAGAAACAGGCTAGAGCGCCTTTTAGAGCGGTGGAGACGGCCATAAATGAGACATTAGTGGTCAACTCGGGAGCCCAAGCGACTTCACCGTAAGAGGTTACCAAAATGAGATGATCAAGGCAAACAAACTTGCAAATGCATTGCTCAAGACTACTTTTAAAGACGAAATTATTGTCGCAATCATAAAAGTTATGAATCAATTGGCTGTATACTGAGTACACTCGACAGTTATATCCGCTTCAAGAGCACGTGCTTCACTAATTCTAGGCTAGCACGCTAAAAGACAAACCACATCCACAGCATGAAATAAGTGCGAAATAAGTGCCAAAACACAGTTGGAGAGACCAACGAAGACCCAGTGGTCTCTGCTAAAATCCTGTACATGAAACGAAGAATTCTCCCATGAAATCCGCCCTTGTCTCAGGGACGTTGCATGCTCCAACCACAGAAAGGAAGACGTAGAAAGCAAACCGAAAGAGAAGAGAGGTAAAACCACCGTGATTGTGTCTTTTTTGCTTTTTTCATGTACAGCAGAGCAGAAGGAAGAAAGAAAAGTTACAAGAAAGCTGAAGTCTTGTCTACCAAGCCCTCATAAAAGAGTACGTTGGCAGACACAAGTAAGAGATCATGGGCTGTGGGAATCCTAAAAAATATAAGCAACAAATACCAACAGAAGAGCAAGAAGATAGAAAGTAGATGGAGTGAGCCATGGTCAATGAGGTGAACCTCGAATTTGCGCCGAATTCGCCAAAGGTAAGAGGATGCACGACACTATGTGCTGGAGGACACGTCGTCGCGCGCACTTATACTAATCCATCGTAGAGGGACAAAGCGCTGACAATGGTCTCGTCGCGTTTGCTGCCCTCCTTGAATTCCTCCATGTCCAGGCTGCCGTTCTCGTCCTTGTCCATCATGCGGAAGATCTTCTTGACCCGTTTCTCTGGCGTGTCTTCGTCCTCGGGCAACTTGACCATGGAGCCGACCTGTACTCGCCTCGTTAGCTGGAGTCTGCCCGGGAGAGAGCCAGTTACTGTGAGATCGCACCATTTTGTAAATCGCCTCAACAATAGCCAGCATCTCCTCGTAGGTAATCTTTCCATCACCGTCGATGTCGTATAGTTGGAATGCCCAGTCCAGCTTGTCCTCCATCTTACCCCGCGAGGTCACCGACAACGCACAGATAAACTCCTTGAAATCGATCATGCCGCTATTATCCGAGTCGAACACTCGGAATACATAATTTGCAAATGAGGAAGGATCGCCAAAGGGAAAGAACTGTCGGTAGATCTTCTGGAATTCCTCCTTTGTCAAGGTCCCTGAGGGGCAGTCCTTCAAGAAACCTGCCCCGCCATGCCACGGTCAGCGTACTTGAATCCCCTCCGGCTTGGGATCATCGCTGCTCCCTCTTCACACACCTTTATACCATTGTTGCAACTCTTTTTTATCGAAATGTGTTGCCCTCTGGAGCTCTTCGAGCTGGGAGGGGGAGAGCTTCGACTGTCTATGTGGCCAGTTGTCGTTAGCTTATATCCCTAAGCGGAGAAGGTTTCCCAGCTATGACGAAAATCAGGCAGAAGCATTAATGTAGGTCCATCGACTCGACACGCCCTGGTTTCTAGAATGATATATAGTCTTCGACTCCCCGTGGGGAAAATAAAGTCCATAGCTGGCGGGTTGTAACCCCGTTTCACCACTCCCCTGATGCGCGGAACGATAAACAAGCGCAGTACTCACGATTTACCCATGATCAAGCAGACTCCAGCAGACTTCCCACACACAGTCAAGGATAAACAAAGTAGCTCTTGGCCTTTATACGGACAAGCGAGGCTCAGCGCTCCGAAATCTTATGCGACGGCGGTGAAAAGACGGAATACACGGAAGACGCGGGGTAAAACGAGTGATAAGATCGTGTGCTGCTTGGCCGAAAGAGGGTGAGAGCTAAGGAGTATAGACGGCTGACAGAGAGGCTGATAACGGATGATATAGGAACGAAAACCTGAAGTAGTCAACTTGAAACTTAAATGGTTCAGGTTCCAGTCGGAGAAACAGACGGTCGTAGTGTCGTAACTGGCCGTAAGTCTTTCCGATTGTGATGGAGTCAGTCAAGCCGTCAAGCGTGGGCAGTCCATCGGTCCAGAACAGGTCGTCGGCTTGGCGCGCAGATGGCGGGATGGGAGGAAGCTTCACTAGGTACGCATCATAGATTATTCAAGCAGGACATATTTATCATCGGAAGATATCTATTATTCTGGTTCTGATTCTCGAACTCGGGTCTTGATGGTTTTGCTATCTACTGTAGCTCCTGGTTGGATTGATGTTCTATTAATAACATCGCGATGCGGACAATGAATCCCCTCCAAGCTTACACCCTGTGCGGCTTGAACAGTCTATAATAGATATCTACAATTCGTTATCGTACATCGCCTGCTCATCTCGAGTCAATTCAATAATCGCATCAACGCCCATTCGTCATTCCTCCGCCATTGCCTCGGTGAATGAGTTGCTTGAAGCTGACCCAAAGATATGTACTAAGTACCGGTTGACGTCATCGGCTCAGAAGAGCATGGCGGTAGTGGAATATCACAAGTAAGCGCATTGATCAGACGGACTTTTTATGAAAAGAAGAGTTTGGAGCCCAGTCAGCACGGTCTGGACCTTTCCATTGTACGTGGATTCAACTGTTCGGCAACGGGGTCGCTCGTGCGAAGACCGAGAAGAGACGCCAGTCGGGCTGATTGGTCAATTAGAAGCGCGAATTACCTGCCATATTGTGACTTCGAATGGCATAATAATGTCTGAAGTTTAGTCGACCTTGATTGAGCCGTAGATGCGTTGCACAAACGCCCAGCTGGCGAAAAACCCAATGGAACCTGTGCAGAATATTAGAGACCACCTCACAGTCATCCCGGCTGGTTCATGGATCAAAAAACATACCTGTTAAGATGAAGACCAGGAAACCAATCAAGGCAGAGTAGCCCACATAGAGGACTGCTCCTGTGAGCCCACCGAAGCTCACTCGAGTGATCCAGAAAATAAAGGCATTGATAAAAACATAGAAGCCCGTCATTCCAGCTCCAGCGAAAGCCCTCCAATGCCACCGGTAGTTTTCAGCGCACAACAAAAAGTAAACCAACAGGACCGTGGTCGCCGCAGTGGTCATGACCATTAGTCCATAACAGAGAAAGAGGAATCCGAACATGTAGTAAATCTTGTTCGTCCACAAAGAAGTCATGATGAAGTACAGCTCGACAAATATAGCGCCAAACGGCAAGATGCCCGTAAGTAGCAAAGAGGGAACTGTCCGAAGGCTTCCAGTCATCGGAGGAACTTGCCTCGGAATTTGGTTGGTCTTCGTTGGACCTTCGATTGCCTGAAAATGCGGTCAGCAGATGCTCGTTAGAGGTCAAGGAAGAACATACTCGTTGCTTGAAACCAAGCCAGCTGCCTGCCACACTCAATGGCACACTGATGACGAACCAAATGAGGACCAGGGCAAGCATCGTTGTGAAAGGTACGGCTCCACTAGAACCCTTGGCCCAGACAAACAGGTTCAGCAAGAAAAAGGTACCAAAGATAAGTCCAGGAATTAAAACTGGAGTCAGGATGATGTTGCGCTTCCAAGCCTCGCCGCCGAATGACTTGTAGACGCGAGCCGAGACATAGCCTCCAACGAAGCCAAACAGGGTGTAAATGAGGAGGATGGCAGTGGCCAAGAAACCGCGGTTGGCAGGCGACAGAAGACCGAAAAGCGCGAAGACTTTGACAGAGTCAGCATTCCCTTCGCACGAGGAGAACATCAGGTAAACCTACCAACTGTCACACCAGTCATCATGAAAAGTTGAGCCCCGTTGCCGAGAAGCACACTCAGGAGCAAAGGAGACTTGGGGCATCGGAATACATCGCCATGTACCAGCTTCCAGCCAGAATCCTCTTGGATTCCGTCCTCAATGGCAGCTGACGTGCCATCCAAATCTTCGAGATTGATCGAGTCCAGACGGTTGTAACGAGCGATGTCTTTCTTGAGAGCCCTCAGAAGGATCATACTCACCATACCAACCAAGAAAACCACAAATACGGCAGAGTTGATGAGTGAAAACCAATGGATCTTCGGATCGTAAACGTGCAAGTACTTATCCCAGCGAGTAGCCCAAGGAGTGGGCGATTCGCGCCAGTACACGCCATACGTCCAAGTGACTGGAGTCTCGCCATCTTCGCTCAGAATCACACCGGCGTCGTCAGAGCCGCATTCCACTGTTCCATCTTCAAGGACTCTGGAATCACGCCGGGACGCCGGCTGAACCAGCACACCAACAACCCGGTACTTGTCCTTGCTCCCGAATCCTACACGATGATAGTCAATGACGATATCATAGTGATTGTTCAGCATTGTCTGTCCATCATCATTCAGAGTGCCGAGCGCAAAACCGGGACTGTAGAACTTGGACTGGGTCACTGCGTCCAGGTTCAACTGAGCACCGGGAAGCCCATCCACCAGCCAGTTGATGTTATACCCCTGAGCTATCCGTCTGTTGACAAATTTGGCGCTTCGCGAATCGAACTTGACTTCTCCACAAACGGCCTTGCATGATTCATTCTTGCCCATAAACAACTCAAACGGCGATGTCTGGATACGATCACCGAAAAGAATGCTACCTAAGGACTCGCGAACATCTTTCGGCCCGTCTGTCGGACGACAAAAGTGGAATGCAGTATGATAGTAGTCGTAGGCGAAGACGGAATGTAGCTGCTCATCTTGTTGAGCTAGTCCCGGTGTAAGATGGTTGACGTAGAGCGGCACAGCTTGGCCTTCATCGTACGAAGTCGGTGCTACACCAGGAAGGTAAAAGGCGGTGGATAATGAAGGAGCTGTTAGGAGAAGAGTAGATATCGTTAACCGTTTGTCGAGCCGCATATTGGGCGTTTCCGGAGGGAAAAGGGGACAATCAGCTCAGATGTGTCGGTCTAGGATAAACGGGCGAAGCCTAAAGCGGATAAAGATGGCTCATAAAGTATTCTGATTGAACCATAGATCGAACAACTTGCGCACCCTGAAGACGAGACCCTACTCAGAAGATCATGTATGGGAGAGTGGGCAATAGATGGGGCCAACAGGCTGAAAAGATTACAATTCTTGGGGAAGCTGGAGAATAACAAGCAGTGGTTACGGGCTTTGGTTACCCTGGACTTCCCACGGCCAGCTAATCCGCAGTCTTGGCACACGTGATAGCTGTCAGACTCCCAAGCAACTGGTTAATCATCACGTGCCGATAAGATGGTGATCGAAAAATTTCCCTCAAGATCTTTTACCGCACTCTACAGAAAGACGCAGGTTATATAACCATCCACCTTACAATGGCGACAGCGGCCGCTCAAACGGAGCCTTCGGGCCTAGAGAATATTTCTACGTTACTGGATAACCTCACCAGCTGCTTATCGAGCGTCGGGTCATCCCTTCCGAAATCAAAACGAGAATCGCCAACCGACGTCTCCATCGAACCTCCCCACGATGGCATATCGCTTCTCGACACCAAAAGTGACCTGTTACTATCTTATCTACAGAACCTTGTTTTCCTTGTCATTTTTCAGTTGAGAGAGGTATCCTCTTCGGAGTCGAAGGCAGATGAGAACAACGATGCCGATAATGGCAACCCGTCACTGCGCGAAGAAATCGTCAAGAAACTTACCGAGCTCCGCGTGTATTTGGACCGAGGCATTCGGCCTCTGGAGGGCCGACTGAAGTACCAGGTTGACAAAGTCATCAAGGCTGCAGAGGACGCCGACAGAGCCGAGCGCGGTGCCCCGGCCCCGACAAAGAGCAAGGCAAAGAAGGCGAAATCTGGTAGCAACAACGTTTCCGGCTCAGAAGAGAGCTCCGGCGACAGTGATAGCGACAGTGAAGGAGAAGACGAAGAGGAGGAGGACATTGATGAGATGGCTTTCCGTCCGAATATTTCCGCCTTCGCGAAGGGAATGAAGTCGGAGGCTCAGACAGAAGAAAAGTCAGACAAGACAATGTCAGGGGACGGAATCTATCGGCCTCCGAGAATCATGCCAACTTCACTCCCCACAACCGAACGCAAAGAGCAGCGAGACCGCCGTCCACGCAGATCAAATGTTATTGACGAGTTTGTCAGCGCTGAAATGTCGGCCGCCCCCATGGCAGAGCCCAGCATCGGTAGCACGATTGTCCAAGGAGGAAGACATTCGAAGACCAGGAAGGAAAGGGAGCACGAGGCCCAACGTACTACATATGAAGAAACCAACTTCGTGCGATTGGCCAAGGAGAGCAAGAAGGAGAAAGCCAAGCGACGCGGTCAGGGCAAGGAGAGCACTTTTGGTGGTGAAGAATGGAGAGGTCTTACTGAGGGTGCAGACCGGATCGCAAAGCTCACGCGTGGGGCCAAAGGAAGCAGCAGCGCGCTGGAGAAGAGTCGGAAGCGAAAACTTAATGACGATGGACCACGCAGCGATGGCGCGGCAGTGGGTCAGATCTTTGAGAAGCGTCGGAAGAAGGTTGAGAGCTGGAAGCGGGCTTAGATGTACATATTTCGGCATTATGGATATGGTTCTGGAGTTTTGTTTATATGTGAGGCGACTGGCATTTTACCGATACCATCAAAAAGTTGATCGATTATATATTTTGCCGCCTGTACGAATCCTAATCAGAGCATCTCTTTTAAGACTACGTCAATCTCTTTTCCAGCCACTAATCATTGGTGAAAGTCATTCAATGATACTTACACATGATTTATGTAGATCAGATCTGGCAATGATAAACACATGCTGGAATGTCAGACCATATCCAAATTGCATTTTCACATGCGTCGGAAAGCGGATGACATCATCGCCATTTTAACCTCAGGAACAGGGACAAGTTAATCAACCAAAGCCCATCCACCATCACTTTATGCTCAATTGCTTTCAACTTCAAAGGGAAACATCATACTTCGAAGGAAGAAATAAGGAAGATGGAAAACCCAGGTTAGCGCCCCCAGATCCTACAATAATGGCCAATCTAATCTAATGTGATAATGCAGTGTCAGAGATATCGACTGTTATCAAGCAGCTGATAGAGTCACCACCATCAGTTCAGCAGGAAACGATAGAGAAATACTTCGCACCATCAGCAGCCTTTGTACACCCATTCTGCCGGGTTCCAAGTTATGATGGCAGCCGTTGGGCCATCACCAAGATCTTCCAATGGTACAAGATCATGTCGCCTCGAATTGAGCACCAGATTCATTCAATAGGCAAGTGTTCATAACTCAGTGACTGATCTCCCCGGGCGCTAACAGTCTACAGCCTATGACGAAAGCCATCTCACTCTCTACATTACCCTATCACAGATATTTTCAATATGGGTGGTCCCATTCCATGTCTCTCCAGTCAAACTGACCACGGTCATCAACCTCACCACGGATTCTGGAGTCCAGAAGCCCTCTATGGTGAACGGGGATCACACCCTCTACTACATCGCCAAGCAAGAAGATCTGTACCAAGTCTCGGAATTTATCAAGTTTGTGGTTCCCCATGTCGGGCATCTCTTTGTTCTCGCCTTTCAATCATTTGCGACTCTCTTCTGTATACTTGGTGTTGTCATCTTCTATCCTATCATGTGGCTGGAGGAGAGACGGGTTATTCCTTACAAGATGTTGCGCAAGGGAAACCTTGTGTACAATATTGGGAGGAAGATACCAGAGATTAAGAAAGAATGAGGTGGACCACTTAGAGGAGGTTATGGATTTTAACGAATGTGTTGCGCTGGCATTGTTTGGTCACCTGGGAGCTGATAATCACGACTCATCGGACATGAGACTAGCTAGTCTTCAATCAATATTGCGAAGGCATTACGTCTTTGAGGCTCCATGACTCTGCTTCGATCCCTGATTTATCTCGTAGACTTGAGGAGTTAATGAGAGGTATTGACATAGAAAACGTAAGTGAAATTCTTTTATAAGTGCTGTCTACAGTGAATATCAAACAGATTTTCGGATAAGAATAAAGAGAAAGAGTAGTCATATGCATCATGATCGACATCGTCCAGGGCAACATCCAGTCCAAGACTTATGCTTTGCTGGATGGTGGCATCAGAACCATACAGAGGTCTAATGCTGCTTCCTCAACTGTTGTCGGAACGATTCTTCTTGCCTGACAACCTCCAGCGGAAGCGTACGGCCAATGCCAAAGAGCACGAATGGCGCCCACTTCCAGCGGAACGGGTTGACAAGAATTACGAAGATGTACCAATAGATCAATTCGGCGTAAGTGAAGAAGTCAAAAGCGCCTGTCGGAGCCAGCCGTTTCATCAACCGTGTAAAGTCGATCCAGGTCTTCATCCGACCTTCCGTCGGCCGCGATAGAGGATCAACCAGGAACATCAACAGGAAGCGCGTGTAGATACCAATGTGCATGTTTCCCACAGTACCGATAGCGTTGATGTAGGTGCTGTTGTTGGCGCAGATGCTCGGATACTTTGGAGGGAAGACCTGGAGATACCAGCTGGGTGGGCCATACGGGTCTTCGAAACAATCGTGCGGCAGGAAATTTAGCGATGGACGCTTGAAGCCCGTTGCCATGATGATCACATCTCCGGGAACAACCGATTCGTGTCCGGGACCACCCTTGGGGACATCTCGTGAGCGATGATTGAACATAACACCGTCCTCCGTAAGAGAGACAATGTCTCCGCGTATCCATCGTGCTTTACCCTGACGGATTTGGTCAAAGAGCTCCGAGTTGGCCATGGGAGTTTCGGTGTAGAGACCGCTCGATGGAGCAATGTCCTGGAGGTCGCGATAGAAGAACTTGTGTAGCAACCACTCCGGAATCCATGACAAGAATGTCTCCTGCCCAAAGATGTTGCAGGCTAACAGCGACTGCACGAATACGTTGCGCGGGATAATCCACTTATCGGATCGTGACAGAACGTCAATCTCGCCCGCCTTGGACTTGACAGCAAATTCCAGCGCCTCAATGGCACTGGCGCCACCGCCAATGATGAGCACCTTCTTGCCCTCGACATCTTTCCCATCGAGTTCCGAAGAATGGAAAATCTTGCCTTGGAAGCGGTCTTGATCCGGAAGAGGCGGCATCTTTGGATCGCCGCAAACGCCAACAGATGCGATCACGCCATCGAAGCGCCCATACTCTTCCTCGTTGTCGTTAATGATCCATTTTCCGTCCTTAGTCTGTTTGACGGACGTAACTGGGGTGTCGAAAACGGTGCGCTTCTGGAGGCCGTAGCGTTTCCACAAGTCAATGATCTGCTCGCGAATTTCCCGTTGCGAGGGATAGGCGGTAGTGTATTTCACCGACGGATGGAATCGGTACATTATACTATGAACCTGCAGGGATGAGGTAGAATTGACGCGCTATTGCGACTGCATTAGTAGATTTCGAATCAAGTCCATGGCGAGAACAACGTACACTCCAGATTCCTCCGAGACCTTTGTCTTTGGGACGGGCCTCAAATAATTGCACGTCAAATCCATGACCAATGCAGTGCGCCGCAGACGATACGCCAGTCAAGCCGGCACCAATGACAGCCACTCTTTTCTTAGGAAGACCATTGGCAGTTGATGCTGGAGGCGGAGGCGCAGGAGAGAAAACCCAGATGAGGATACTCTGGAACAGCATATAGAATAGACTGAATACCATGAGGAAAGGTTGTGTGAAAAAGCCCACAACTGTGGACTTGGATTTTGATTGAGCCATAAGAAGATGAACACCCAGTTGACACCTAGGAGGAATATTGCGACCTTGTTTGTATGGCAGACAAATTATAGCAAAGGTCAATACCCAATTGCCCAGTTGAACGATGGCACGGGGAACCTCAGACAGGAGAAGTATGAAAAGCGAAGGTAAATTGAAAGAACTGTTTTACAAGAAGGAAAAGAAGCAGGATATCAGGCTTCTTTTCAACCATATCTCAGATAGGTCCTGCCCTGGCCTGGTCTGAAGGTGGTGGTGGTCCGGTCCAAGCATGACGTAGGTGAGTGGACCACATTCATGTGAAAGTGGACGAGGGAAAGAAATGTTTGCTGCTTCCCTGTGATTGTCCTCGTCCTATGAAGCCCGCATCATCATTTCGCAAGATATTGCAGGGGTGCGTTATTTTTATCAAGTTTGACAGCATTTCGAAGATACTCATCCGAGGTAGGCAAACAATGAACGTCTATCTCACTGCACAGAGCGGATGACTCGCCATTATACGAGTTCCCAATTCACCAGATCACCATATCATCAGAGCACCTAAGCACGCAGCTCAATGACCCAAAGCTCGTTTCTTACTACAGAAATGCACGTCTTGAGGTGATATCTGGAAATATGGCAAGCAATAGGACTTTCGTGAGAGCTTCGAAAGAGCAGGCATCAAACTCCTATATTCCACAATTATTGCCCAGGAGACGCATGTGATGAAACCGGTTGTGTAAATGGTCGAGACGCCAATTCTTCTGTGGGCTATAAAATCAATCTGTAAGGTAGCAAGCCTTGTAGCCCCATAGGCTTGACGATAAGGTGGCTGTTCTGTAAATCTCTAGGGGCGATTTCCTAAGATCTAGCGCCAACGCTGGAGGTGATTGGTAGGCATATTTAGCTTTAAGCATCACCCAAGGTACCTTTATTTATTCTCCGTACTGATGCATTCATAAAGTCTTTCAGGCACTCAAAATATATAGGATAAACATCATCTGACTCTCTTTTTATTAGCTACAGAGTACCCTCTAGTGATGCTATTTCAGTCAAATGGGGTAGAATTAATGTATTTCTCGCAAATTCCAACATCTCCGTGGCACCATTCCCAGAGCGGATGGAAAGTGTAAACATCGTAGCCAAAAAAGTGCCTCTCCAAACACTAACAGACGAATACTCGTTTGCATTCTCTGCCACCTATGAATTGCCGCTGATGTGGCTTCCCTTTGGCTTCAGTGTCGACGGCTGTATTAACTGTGTGACATGTTCTAGCCCGACGCAAATAACCCCGGGTGAAGCTACGAGAGACCTTGGATTTCAGAGTAGTCTTCAGGACGTTGTGCTCGATATGAAACGCCTAGACTTGGCTCATACGTTCGCTATCTTAACCTGAATCGATCGCCATCCTTGTAATAGGGATATATGCAGTCCATGGACCAAAGCCACTTCAAATGCAAGAGTTGTTGCGACCGCGCGACATGAGGACGAATCTTAGTGGATCTTGAAGTCCAATATACACTTGTCCGTCACCTATCCTTCTGTGCGCTGCCTAATAGTCGCCGCTGTAACTAGAACTGCTGCGTCCCGAGTACAACGATTATTGTAGCCCAATGACAAGATCTTGTATGATTTACGGAATTGTATATTGTGTGATAAGAGTCTTGGTCTTTCCAATCCGTACCTGGCCTTCTATGATTAGCCTATCATGGATGTAACCTAGGCTGTTTGGATTTTTGCTGCAGCCGTCACGCTGTATATAGCGAATGAATTACCCCCCATTTTTGCTCTCCGAAGTACGGAGGGTGATATTTATGGTCTGGATAGATGTAGCAGGTATCAGTTGATGATAACTGGTGTCGTTTCTCGAAACAAAGAGTACCTAAAGCTAAACCACAAAAGGCATTGGTCGGCGGTCAGTTAATCGTCTCTTCCGCCCGCCACTAAGAGCTTAAACTTCGGAGCTTCTTCCGCTTCTTTCGCGGTTGTCAAGTCTCTGCCCACGGAGACGCGCCCAACCACATGCTTTGCGCTGCTTACGATCTCAATTTATTCTCTGTATAGTGATAATAATGTGCTCTTATCCATAATTATTCACTCTCCTCGCAGTTCGTACGACCACAGAGCTCCCCATGACCGCCAACAACGTGAAACTATCCACCACCTTTCCGACGTAAACGATTCCTCCGATTGCTGCTTCTTGCGACTACCAAATATGGCGGGCCAGGGCACTCCTGTGTTGGATCGCTTCTTAGCAGGAATTACTGATCTCGTGAAAGAGCGCGATGGAGCCAAACTCCAGGATTTCTTGCAGATCGAACCTCCTCTCCCTGACGTGTACCGACAAATGGTGGATGAGCTGCGGCAACAGTATCCCAGCGGATCGCCGAAAGAAGCAAACCTGTTACGACGATGTGAAGAGGTTGTGCCGCGTACCAAAGGAGCTAGCTCGTGGACGGCGTTCCCTACATTCCTGAAGCTATACTTCAGCTTCCTTCGCGATGTCAATGTCGACAACCTCCTCGAGACATATAACCTGCTCAAGGGACTTCTCAAGTAAGTCGCGGTCGTCTATTTTCCGCCTGCACGACCTTTTTGTCTCGATCCCAATCACTAGCGAGTCTCTGACCGATATTTCCGATTTCGTGACGCGATGACTGATTCGTACCTTTTTAAACCAAACAGCCAATGCGTCATCGCTCTCGGCGACAGTCAAATGGGTGTTATAGTGCTACCGACCGTCCTCTATTTGTCCAAAGTCCTTGCAAAGTTAGCAATGGGTCTAGACCGTCGGCCAGAATTGATTGCACTCTTGTTGAGGCAGGAGGGTAGTTCGAACCAAGAAGAGAGCGTCGAGAAAGTCACCCTTGTGGAGCGGTCTGCAAACGTTGTCCGTGAAGCCTTCATCAAGTGCCTTACCGATCGCAGCGGCACCCCAGGGATTCATGGAAAGCCTGAGGGCAAGCGAGTGGGCATCTATCTTATGGCCAATCTGTGCTTGAAACTGCTCTTTCAGGTATGCAGTTCTCCTCGACATACGGCTCATCGTTATCAATTACGCATCAACTAAAACAATCATACAGTGCGGCAAGCTGCGAAACGCAGAACAAATGTTCGCCAGCATTAGTGCCCAGTCACCGCCTCTGAAATACTTCCCGGCATCTCAGCGAGTCACTTATCTTTACTACCTCGGGCGATACCTGTTCTCCAACAACCTCTTCTATCCTGCGCAGATCGCGTTGCAAGCTGCCTACGACCAGTGCCACCGCCAGGCTGTCAGTCAGAAGCGCATGATTCTCACGTACCTTATCCCATGCAACATCATCATGGGCCGCTTTCCTTCACTGCAACTCTTGCAAAAACCAGAGTGCGAAGGACTCGCTGAGCGATTCATTCCCATTTGCCAATTGATCGTTCGTGGGGACTACATTGCCTTCCGAGAGCATCTGGCAGTAGACTCGCCAACAACTGAATGGTATGCAAAGCGAGGCATCTTGCTTCCTTTGCGGAATCGATGTGAGATTCTAGTATGGCGGTCATTAGCACGTAAGGTGTTTATTCATGCTGGCTTCCATGGAGACCCTCAAGGGCAATCCCAGCGCGGACCACCGCCCTATCTTTACTTAAGCAAACTGGAAACGGCTGTGCGATGGCTGCAATCGCAACATAACCAGGCATCCCTCGGAGCGATCGGAGTCATACAACCCAGCCGGGCGCAGGACGCAAAGGCTGGTAGCAATAGCGCCGGGTCACAGATCATCTTCAAGATATTGGATCCCGACTTTACCGGAGTGAGTGGCGTGGACGCCAGTGAGCTGGAGCCCGCCGCTACCTTGCAATCCAAGTACGGGGACTATCTAGCTCCAGACGGTTACTTTGATGCCCTCGGTCAATGGCAAGACAATCCGACGGGCGCCTTAGTCGATGGCGAAATAGATGCAGACTACAGTCAGTTTGAGCTTGACCCGTACGCTCACCGTCTGGACCAAGGGCAAGAAAAGCCAACACCTATGATGCGCGAGCTCGAGTCCATTCTTGCATCGCTCCTGACTCAAGGTCTCATGCGCGGATATCTTACGCACAGGAATCCTCGGCTTGCGATTCCTGGTGCACGCCTTCGGGGTGCCTTACCTACTGGCTTTCCAAATGTCTGGCAAACCATCTCTGCACGGGAAGGAGAAGATGATACTGTGCCTGGATGGGTGCAACCCCCATCACCGATGGCATCTCAGTTTGCTGCCGCTGCTGCCGGCGGCGGTGGGAGAGTCGTGAACCTGTCCGGTGCGCGCCCTGTTGGAGTTCAATGATGCTTTGATAAGGATGGCTACGAGGAACACCTAGCAACGGGCCGAAACGCGGCAAAAATTGCTGCAGAGCACAGGGTGCGCGGCCGATGTGATAGCCCCTGTCGAAAGGGTCAAATGATCCTATGTGTGTTGCGCCTGCATTCGAAGATCATTATATTTATGAAACTCGCAATGTTGAAACAATCATTCGGCCGCGGAATGCGACTGCTGCTGACCTGCGCTGTGTTAGTCCAGCCACTACGGAGTAATTCGGTAGCCTAGTTGGTGTGGATACAAGCTAGGACAATGGTTCAATTCCGCTACGTCACAACCCGCTCTCCGCCGATTCCTGCAAAGTCCCTGGTCATCACAACATGGACGATCACAACAGGGCCGTAGCGACCATTGCAGGTCAGGTCAGAAAATTCCACAGTCGCCAACAACCTTTTCGCATCTATCATGGCTCGACGAACAGTACACGGCAGTCTCAGCATGACCACAACAACACCGTCAACACTGCACATCTAAATCATGTTATACGCACCGATCGCGAAGCTCAAACCGTGCTGGTCGAACCCAATGTTCCCATGGACAAACTTGTCCAGGCCACTCGGGCTGCTGGCCTGGTCCCTCTTGTCGTGATGGAGTTTCCTGGTATCACGGTCGGTGGAGGTTATTCCGGGACATCCGGTGAAAGCAGCTCCTTTCGACACGGCTTCTTCGATGCCACTGTAAATTGGATTGAGATAGTCCTACCGAATGGTGAGGTACGGGTTGCGTCGAAAAATACGGATCCCGATCTCTTCTGGGGCGCTGCGTCGGCATTTGGCACTCTCGGTGTCGTCACATTGCTCGAGGTACAGTGTCAACAGGCTAAACCTTATGTCGAGCTGAAGTACCGGCCCTCGTCGTGCATGGCTCATGCCATGGACATCTTCCGCACTGCGGCTGCAGATCCGCAGATCGATTACCTCGACGGGATCGTCTTCGCCAGGGATCAGATTGTCGTTTGTACAGGACGACTGACCGATTCTTTGCCCGCAAATGTCAAACCACAACGCTTCACCGGCGCTCGGGATCCGTGGTTTTATCTCCATGCACAAAAACGGGCCAAGTCATGTTCGAGAACACCAGACTACGTCCCCTTGACAGACTACCTTTTTCGCTATGATCGGGGCGGGTTCTGGGTTGCCCGGTACGCCTATTCGTACTTCCTAGTTCCATTCAACCGTCTCACACGCTACATTCTGGACTATTTCATGCATACTCGGGTGATGTACCACGCTCTGCACGAGAGCGGACACTCCAAGCGGTACATCATCCAAGACGTGGCGGTACCGTACGCTGCGCCAACCGAGTTCCTCGACTGGCTGGACCAGAAACAGAACTTTGGCGCATACCCGATCTGGCTGTGCCCCCTGCGGCATTCAGAGGGGCTGATGTCACGTTCTGATTCGACCAATGCAGCCCTATCGCCTACTGATCGAGAGAACGACGGGTACCTCATGAACTTTGGTCTGTGGGCTCCGTCTCCCTTCCACAGCAACACTGTCGAATTCATCGCACAGAATCGCCGGCTGGAGGGCAAAGTGCGCGAACTCGGCGGAAAGAAGTGGTTGTATGCGCATGCATACTACACCGAAGAGGAATTCTGGTCTATATATGACAAGAGGAATTACGACCAGCTGAGGGAGAGATATCATGCGTCTTATCTGCCGGATCTGTATGAAAAGGTTCGGGTTAGACTTGCGGCCCCTGAGGATGGTAAAAGTCGGGCGGGTTGGGGATCGATCCGAGATATTGTGTGGAATCTCTGGCCAGTGAGTGGATTGTATGGTGTCTACAAAGCCTGGAGGGGAGGGGATTACCTGCTCAAGACGAAGCAAAGGAGTAAGACTTGAGTCATTGTGCAGTAGCTGCTACGTTTCGTGTTCTCATGTGATCATAGCACATGAATACGGGCAATGGGGGATGGAATAGATATGATATAAATGAACAAGTGCCAAATACCAAGTATATCATCCATTGGTCATATATCGTAAGTCGTACTCTATTGTGTGTAGACAAGACATAAACAGTGCTCACAGAGCTAAAAAGACAACACCCAAACCAATCCAACTGTAACTCAGGTATTCAACCACTATGCAGTCGGTAACTATCTACTTCTCGATAACAATGCGCCCCTCAATTCTGGGCGCAATGCCAGGCGTCCACGCCGGCGTGAACTCCTGGGCATCATCGGCCGTGTTGAGCGTCGTGGGCTCGAACCCAGCGACCCGCATCCATTTCCGGACCGCCCGGCGCGCAAGCCGCAGCCGATGCTCTTCGTCCGCGGCGGACCGGGCGGGCAGGGTGACGTAGTTCGTGGTCGGCTGTGGGGAGGTCAAGATGTCCGGGTCCGAATCCGAGTCCGAGTCCATGCTCGTTCCCTCGTCCTCGCGGCTGTTGGCTTCGAGTTTGGCGAACCGGCCGTAGTAATAGTGCTTCGTGCGTTTCAGATTCGGTCGCGAGGGCAAAGGCCAGCTGGGCACCTTCTCGGAGACCGGCGAGGGCTGCGCGGAGGCGGGTTTCAGCCAGCCCTCGCAGTGGAGGTTCTGGTGGACTTTGGCCCAATGCCGTGATAAACTCTTGCTCCAGCGCTGCCACTTGCCCAGGATGCGGAGTCTGAGGAAGTACTGGCGGAGGATGGTGCTGATCATCACGCCGTTCTCTTCGTCGACGATCTCTTCCACTTCGCCTCCGGCGGACTGCACGAGGAGGGACGCGAATCCGTCCTTTCCGCGGGCCATGTAGCCCCTCGTGGCCAGAACGTAGCTCCGTTCGAACTCGATCGACTCTCCGCCTACCTTGGCCCAGTTGAGGCGCGAGCCAGGGGGTGCAGACGGGTTGTAGCTAAAGGAGATGTTGGATACCTGTGGGAAACGTCCCTCGAGGGCGGGAAGCTGGCTCACCCCGTTTTCTAGAGCGTCCATAAGCGCTGAGCCCTTGATGCGGAGCAAGACAACCGGGTCCTCGAAGGGGAAGCAGTTTAGCAGATCCTTGAGTCGTAGCACACCGGGTGGGTAGATCTGGTCGCCGCGGATCGTCCCACCGGCCATCATAGCGCAGTCGGCGGCATAGTAGAATCGCATGAGATCGCAGACAAAGTTGCCAAGGTTCGACTCTTGCTGACGAACCGTGGAGAAACGGCCGTCAAGCGGACGGACAGTGTATCCAATCGGTTTTTCCAACTTCGCCTTGAGACTCGATGTCAATCGGCCTACCAGGGCTACGGTGGCGGGATCTTCGGGAATCGTTCGAACTATATCGCGACGGACGATGTCGAAGTCCCACCCCGATCCATCGGTCTTGCGCCACGCCTCGATATAGCTCAGCTGTTTGAAGTCGGTGCCGGATCGCAAGATATGGGTGTTGTTGATCACCGCATGTCCGTAGAAATGATCATGCCCTCCTAAGATGAGGTCTATCGTGCCAGGGGGAAGATTCTGCGCCAGTTTATAGTCGTTTGGTTCTCGTTGGTGGGTGACTGCGATGATAATATCCGCGCCCTGTTGGCGCAGTTTCGGTGCGAGCTCTAACGCGGTTTTGGAGGCGGATTTATAGATGAGGTCTGGAGGGAGGAAGTTGATGGTTCCTAGCCTTGGGATTGTCAATCCATCTGCCGACACCATAGGTATTGTCAACAACCTACCATTCTCGCTCTCCCAGTCCAATAACGCCAACCTTGAGTCCGTTCGACGATGTCAGCATAACTGTCTTCTGGCAGTTGGCGATCGACTCGTCCGGACCCAGCGCCGGGTCTAGAACATTGGCAAGCAACCAGGGAAACCTGCACTGGCTGCGCAAATGACGAAACTGTGCGACACCGAAATCGAGATCGTGATTCTGTCCAACCCGCCAGCGTGTTAGCCCCATTCTGGTCTCCATCAACTCCTTGTGAAAAATGTTCATGATCACGTACCCCAACACAAGCTACATCCGTCCCTGCTTTGTTCAGGAACGGTACCATATGTCGCCCTTTGGTGAAGGTGCTCTCGAGACTGGGATTAAAGGCATCGCCGGAGAAGAAGGTCAGGACGTCGGGAAGTCCGGTAAACCGCGGGTGAGAGCGATAGTAGTTGATCACAGATTGGAATCGGGAGACGCCGCCAACGGGTTCAGCGGAACCAGCTCTGGAACACTGTCAGTCATCGTCGAGATAGCCTGTCGGTGAGGGGTCAAGCGTACTCCACGTGGTACACATCGTTGTAGTGAATCAGACGCAAATCAGGCGCGCCTGTTCTGTTGGAGGAATGTGTGATGGTGAGGCCATCTAGTTCAACTGGAGTCATTATTTATAGGATATAGCAATGTCAAGCAGGAGAGGCGGAGAGAAGGAAAGTGAAAGAGGATCAGACAGCTGAATGAGCTCAAAGGCGAATAGGCGATACGGGGATCAGCATTGTATGCCTGAGGCATCGAGGCTGCAAGGCACGTCCGGAACTATGTTGCCACCACCAATTACAGCAGCCGGATCCGCACGGGATCAACGGGGTTCGTCAGTGGAAGCTCCGTAGTGCGATCTGCAGAGTAAACAAATGACGTACTACACGAGGATGATATAGACAGACACCAAGGATCGAAGTCAAATATATTATAGTGAGCAAAGTCTGACTATGAAATTGATGGAAGTGGTGATGGCCATCGGTTTTGTACAGCATTGTGAATGGCGAGTATTACATGATTGATGTCATCATCCAGGAGGAGAGTCGCATGCAGTTGTAGACCGAGATTCCTGAACGCCTCGCCTTATAGAAATCAACACATAAACACATAAATATGACAAACCAACGTCCCGAGGTATCCTGATAAAAACTCAAGCAAGAAAATTAGAACCAAAAATAGGAGTATGAACAAAGCCGGCTATATCCTTCTTTCAGTCACTGTCCAACGTCTTCTGGTAGCCGCTTCCCGGTCCTTAGATGCCGGTGTGCTACCCCAGAGACCACGCTGGGAAAAGGTTCTTTGAGGCAGATTGGACAACGCGACTGAATCCTCAGGCTTCGATGCGGAAGCGTTTGCCTGGCCTGGACCGACAGCATCAGAAGAAGTTGATCTCCGGTCGCCAAAGTTGGGTAAAATATCGTCGGCAGATTCGGGTATAACAGAAGCCGAGCCCCATAGACCGGTGGAGATGGAGCCCTTTGGCGCTGTAGAGGGGCGCAAAAGGGACCAAGAACGTGACCCAACACCCGAATTGGGGGATGGACCAATCATGAATTGTCCCTGAGAAAGCGAGGGACGCATAGCAAGTCGATGACGATAAGCGGAGATGGAGGGGGTGACCGCGATGTTATGTGACGGCAAGCTGGAGGTGGATGGGACTGGATTCACGGTAGGACGCAGATGATCAGTCGAGGCCACAAGTCGTAAGCTATAATTTTTCGCTACTGGAGCCTCTTCTGGCGTTCCAGGAGACAAAAATTGCCCCCGAGAAGTGTCTGCCTCGGCTTGTTCGTCCGCATTGTCCTTGCGGACGGACAGGGTAAGGGATGCTGTTTTGAAATCCAGCAGCACAGGCTCTCCAGTCAGCGCCCCAACTAGGGCATTGCATCCCGCCCCGTGAGTAATCACGATGAGAATGATGTCGGTCGCATCATCCTCATCAGCTGGCTGGTGTAGATCCCCGTGAATTCCAGGCTGCTGAGAATGTCGCCGCGGTCGGCCAGTCCCGGCACCTTGATCATTGTCGCGGTACCAGGAAAGCATTCGCTCAAAGCCAGCACGGAAGCGCGAATGCATGGCACTCCACTCTTCGCCGTACTCTCCTCCACTGCCCCAGTTCAGAGGCTCACGCATGCTGTCCCACTGGTAGTCAATCTTCACACAGGCGTTGCGCGCGTGCGTAACATATCCTATGGGGATCGGGTCGGAGGGCGAGATGGCGTAACTTGGAGTGGGAGGCATGTATGCGCCGTCTGGAATAGGTGCAAGATCGGTGTTGATTTTGCCGATGATTCTTCTCTTGTGGGGTGTCTCGGCGGACTCGAGACTGTCGTAGCTCCCTGCACGGGTGCGTTGTCCCGGAGTATGGGTGACACCCGAGGAAGGGCCAACGTTGTTTACGGTTCCATTCACACGAGTTCCGTCAGAGTTTGTGAAACCACCCCAGCCGCCAGGGAAGTTGCCTGTAGCCGGCTTGTTGACTGTGTCCGCTGCGGGAACGACGTCGTCCCCGCACCGAAGTAATTCGGCTTTGGCAGCAGCTACGAGCCTCTCCGACTTGGGGGGAGGCGTGATCTGGTCATAGTAGTCTGGGGTCAACCACTCCCCAAGAAATGCGTCCACGCGGAGAAGACACCGATGATCCTGGGGAGCAGACATCGGAGGGGCAGATGTGAGCGGACTTGAGATAGACTCTCTGTGTGAGTCTGCAACTGATCCCATAGAATATCCATTGGCCTGAGTGGAGTTGGAAGCGACTGCGGGGTGAACAACCTCGCCGTCCGTATAGTGTTGGCTGATCCCCGAGCTGACGGCGATGGCCGTCTGCACGCAACGAAGATACGGAGAAGTATGGATTATGAATCTGCGCTTCCTTTTGGGATTCGGGAGTGACGGCGAGAGATTCGGCTCGTCTGATGGTCCGATGGACGAAACGGGAGGATGGTCGTCGAACGATTGCAGTAGGTTTATGATTCGAGCTCCGAGCGCGCGGGACTGGAGCCATCCGCCATAGGAAAGGGGAGGGTCATAGGGAGTCGGAGAGGTGAGATGCCAATTTTTGTCGGCCGCATCTAGTCGAGCGCCATGCCTGGAGGTCAGGCTGTCAGCGGATGGTTGCTACATCAGAAGCTCATGAATTTCCCCCATACCTGGCTATAACGATGGCCGCGGGGAGTTTCCCCATGGCAGGCAAGACGTCTAACCGAACTTGAATATAAGGCAAGGACAAATGGAAGAAGAGGAAGAAACAGAGAAAGAGAGTTCTTGCTGGTTCTCAAAAAGACCAGGCAAGGGAGGGGGAAGCTCTCCAGTTGTTCGTTGTAAAGGTCCGGCGGGGTAAATGTGACTGGTGATGTCTGGTCAAGCCATCAGATCAAAGCATTGCCATTTGTATGCTGTTGCAGATGAGAAACACATGATCATGAGGGTATAGCTATAGCATCAAGAGAAGGATTAGTTTATCTGTCCATCATCCACAAGGTGCCTAGTGCTGTGTACCTAGTAAGTAAGTATAGCAGATATCGTTGGAATCAGCCTTTTTGTTTTTTCATTTTTTCATTTTACCTTTTACCCCAGCTTTATCAGAGACCAAACTAAGATTAATTAATCAATAATTCTTCCGTCTGATTTGTGTCATTTTGCATGACAGGTCACCGGTGATTGCTAGGACGGGATATTGCGGGACAGGGCCACCTCCGGGGGAAGAGGAGCATGTGATTCTGCTTATGTAAAACAGGCATGAACTCCCCGATTCCTTCAGGGGCAGCATTCTTTAGAGACGGGGACTGTGAGCCCGTGACTTGTCAAATATGTCTGATTAGTAGACTATCTATCTATGGTGTATTCTACTTCGTCTCTTAGGGAAGTGAAACAGATCCAGTGAAGATCTTTCATCAATATTTGTACGACGTGTTAAGTAACACTAGATCCTTTCCTGCCTCAGGCATCGACCGAGTCATCCACTTGATCACTTGATTTTCGCCAGATGTAAACAACAATATACACAGTACAGATTTTGAAAGACCCAGCTCCTTCACATGTCTCAATGGGAGAAATCAATAAGAACAGAGGTACACCATAATAGTAGACCACGCTCTAGCCCTTCCACTAGTATTCGGCACTTACAAATGCCCTGCAGTATGCTTGTTTAGGCTCATGCGAGAAATCCTTAGCGACAATTCCGAGGCTCACATTATTTCCAAACAGAACTAGTGTTTATTCCTTAACACGAGGAACACGTTCCTTTCCACCCTTGCTACTCTTTGACCCACCTGATCACGTTGTCTTTTGACTTTGCTTCATGATCCTTCGGGTGTTGTGGCGCCGGCTGGCGGCTACACCTAGTAACACATCCCTGTCGACGTGATACATCACTGTCAGTCTAAGCATGAGTCCCATCGTGTTGGGATGAAAAGGACCCCAAATTCGATGATTCTCAGATTGCTATAAACAGTTTGTAATAGATGGATAAGGACATAGACCATAGCCTCGATTTGAAATCATACATTCCTTATATTCGTCATAAATGCTATAACAGAACCTGTACCACATACAGTAACTGCTCATGCTCATGCAGATGCAGCACCCCATCCACCACCACCGGCAGTCATAATTACAAATCGGTCATGGGTGCCCACAGACACGGTATTCTTCCCGCCCACATTCACCTTGCGCTCCACCCCCGTCTCCTTATCCATGGTAACCCACAGATTCAATCCCGGCTGCGCATCCTCTCCGCCCTCAAGACCGTACGGACGATGCACCCGTCGCTCCGAGAGGATAGAGCACTGCATCGGCGCAAGGAACTCAATCTCGCGAATCACGCCGTCCCCGCCGGGGTGCAGACCCTTGCCGCCCGATCCCGGACGCAGGCTAAACTGCCTCAGCAGTGTCGGGTACCGCTTCTCCAGGATCTCCGGGTCCGTGATCCGCGTGTTGGTCATGTGCACGTGGACCCCGGACTCGCCGTCCCAGGTTGGCCCCGCACCGCTGCCTCCTGCAATGGTCTCGTAGTACCCGAAGCCCGGGAGCGTCTCGCCCGTGGTCGGGTCGGTGCGCGCATTATTGCCGAATGTGAGATTGTTGCAGCAGCCCTGTGAGGCGGCGCAGGCACGGAACGCCTTGAGCACGACATCGGTGATGCGCTGCGAGGTCACGACGTTGCCGCCGACGACGGCGGCGGTCTTGGTTGGGGAGAGGATGCTGGGCGAGGGGACGTGGATGTCGATCGGGGCCAGACAGCCTTGGTTGAGTGGCACGTCGGCGTTGATCATGCAGCGCAGGCAATAAATAATAGCCGAGTGGGTGATGGCGATGGGGGCGTTCCAGCCGCCGTAGACCTCCGGGCCGGTGCCCTCGAAGTCGAAGACGGCCGAGCCGTCCGAGCCATCAATGGTAACTTTTAGCTTGATCGGGGTGCCGTCGTCCATGTAGTCGACTGCTTCCAGGGGTTGGCCGTTGAACTTCTTGTGGAGACCCTTGAGGAGGTCGCGGACGGCCCTCTCGGCTGTGTGCTGAATGGCGTACATGTACTTCTGGACGGTCTCGACGCCGTACTCGGCGAAGAGAGCCTGGATCAGGGAGATACCGCGCGCGTTGGCGGCAATCTGTGCTTTTAGATCCGAGATATTGTCGCTGACGCATCGTGCGCCCGAGCATCCTTCGTACTGAGCGGGCCCGTCAACCAGAAGTTCCAGGATGCGTTTCTCGTCGAAGACACCATTGCTGACGATCTTGTCGCCCTCGATAGCTGCTCCTTCTTGCCACAACTCGGTGGATTTGGGAGGCATCGATCCAGGGAGGATGCCTCCAATGTCTGCGTGATGCCCGCGAGACGCCACGTAGAACATGATCTCGGTGCCACCGGGGCGGTCAAAGACGGGGGTAATAACCTGGGGATGTCAGTAAGTCAAATAGTGGATGGAATAATAGCGCGTACCGTGATGTCTGGCAAGTGAGTTCCGCCACAGCTGGGGTGGTTGGCAACGAGGACGTCGCCGTCTTTCAGATTTCCCAACCACTTCTGGTGCTGGTACCGGACAGCAAACTGCATCGAGCCCAGGTGAACAGGGACATGAGGCGCATTGGCGACCAGCCCTCCATCAGGAGAGAACAGAGCGCACGAAAAGTCCAGACGCTCCTTGATGTTGGTCGATACCGAGGTCTTCTGGAGTGTCCGGCCCATCTGCTCGGCGATGGACATGAAACGATGACCGAAGATGCTCAGTCGGATGGGATCAATGTCGGATGACTGATCGTTGGCGGCAGACGCATCAGTCTTGGTATCCTTGAGGTCAATTACGACGCACGTCTCCAGAATGCTTGCAACAGCACTGGGTACGACAACAATGGTCTGTGTCTTGTCGATGATGACTGCAGGTCCATGTACACGGGTGCTCTTCTCGAGCTTATCGAGCAGGTACACTGGCGTGTCGATGCGGCTAGAATGGCCATCAAAGTACGCCTGGGTGACATTATCCGGCGGACCACTGACGTCTTTCAAAGCCGCCTCCTTCAGCTGGACGAGTGGGCTCTTTTCCGTCCGCACTTTAGAAGAGGCAGTCGTACGCACGCGGATGTCATCAACGAGAACTGGTCGCTCCGAGTTGAACCCGAATTCTCGGCGATGACGCTCTCGGAATTGGTCGAGGAAACCAGAGTCCTCCTCCGGCTTTAAGATCATCAGGCTGGTGCCCGATCCTTCATATCGCATGTTGAGGTACAATTCATGATGGACCTGATCGGCACGGAAGCCTTGTGTCGTCATCTCCTCGGTAGCAGCTTTGGTCATGGCGTCAAATCGTTTCTGCAGCGTCGACTGCGAGGCGTGGTAGTCAGCAGAGACCGGCTCCTGAGACTCCTTGACGACTTCAGCCAAGGCGAGACCGTAGGCGGACAGGACGGAGGAGTATTTGTGGATGATGATGCGGGAGATTCCAAGGGATGCGGCAACAGAGCAGGCGTGCTGGCCACCGGCACCGCCAAAGCAAGCCAGATGATGGGAAGCAGTTTCATATCCGCGAGCCTCGGTCAGATTGCGAATAGGGCGAGCCATGGACTCGTCCGCCACCTTCAAGAAACCCAAGGCGATCTCTTCCGGCGTGTACTCTGGCTGGCCCTTTTCCCTCCTTTCGGTGTTGATCTTGTCCGTGAGTTCGTTGAATAGCTTCGTAGTAACTTCCAGGTCTAGTGGCTGGTCCTCGTTCGGACCGAAGATGTGTGGGAAGTATTCCGGCAGCAGGCGGCCAAGGAACAGATTGGCGTCCGTCACAGTCAGCGGACCACCCTTGCGATAACACGCCGGACCGGGGTGGGCTGACGCAGATTCGGGACCGACGTAGAACAGACCGTTCCGCCAGGTGAGGATGGAGCCTCCACCGGCTGCCACGGTGTTGATGTCGAGTTGAGGGGATTGGATGAGAACGCCAGCAACCTTGGACCCGAAAACATGCTCCAGATGGCCGGCAAAGCGCGAAACGTCGGTGGATGTGCCGCCCATGTCGAAACCAATGACGGGAATCTTCTCGGTGGGATCATAACTGGTGGCTGCGAAGCCGACCACACCAGCAGCCGGACCTGACAAAATCGCCTTCAGCCCGCTGAATCGGCGAAAGTCAACCAGGCCACCGTCGGATTGCATAAATTCGAACCGACATTCTCGCTGCTTTTCCAGACCCCCTTCGAAGGCGGCCGAGATGGAATCAATATATGTTTTGATGACAGGGGTGAGGTACGCATCGGCTGCGGCCGACATCCCTCGAGGCACGACCTTGATCATGGGTTGTAGCTTGGAAGACAGTGTGACGGAGAAGCCCATGCTCTCAGCCAGCTCGCCGATCAGGCGCTCATGCTCTGGATATGCGTATGAATGAACAAGCGCCACGGACAATGACTGATACCCTTGCTCCTTCAGTCTCTGAAGCTCCACTCGAACGGCATCGAGATCCAGCTCTTGGACCACACGAAACTTCTCGCCGGTTACACCCTCGACAATGCGGGCGCCGGGGAAGCAGTCCTTGTCGGCAGACGGATGGCAGGGCACGACACGCTCATTAACCTCCACCACGCCTTCAGGTAAGACGCCAGGCCTGGCCATTGTCAAGTCAAAGATGTGGGGACGCGATTGATCGCCAATCTTCAGGAGATCTCGGAAACCTTTCGTTGTGAAAAGCACGGATCGCGCACCTTTCCTTTCGAGCAAGGCATTTGTAGCAACTGTCGTCCCCATTCGCAAGCTGCCGATGCGGTCTAGCTTCAATGGCTGTCCTCGAGGGTGAGGCTCGCCAGTTACGAGCTCGAGGATCTGACGGACACCTTCTGTCGGGGCATCCTCATAGTGACCGGGATCGACAGAGAGCAGCTTGAGAATGATATCAGGACGACCAGGTACGATGGCATGGACATCGGTGAAAGTACCACCGCGGTCGATGGAAATAGTGATCTTCCCTGATTCTTCCTCCATCTTGTTTGTGTATGTGTGGGGGATGATGTAAGAGCTGTGAGAGGATGGAGGGGGAAATAAGTATGATATGCTAAGTGAACGAGGGGTATCACCGATTTATAATATGCCACTCTAAATTCTGGCAAACACTAAGCTCGTTCACCTCCGAGTTTAAGGGCCGAAGCAAATCATCACTGATAACGACATCACATCACTGGCAAGTTGATCGCCGATCCGACTGGTTCTCCGCCTGCTGGGCCCCATCATTCGTGCTGCTTTCTCCGCGCCTTCGATGCGGGCGCATTCAAGCGATCACGTGTCGGCCCGACGGTCGGCGCGTCGGGAGCCGCGGTCCGATGCTGCCGGTCATTGGCGATAGAGAAGAATAATCATATTGAAGATGATGGTGATGAGAGAGATTCAAAGATATCAGGCATATTACTGAAGAGGTCCTATGTCCTGGCTGAAGGCTGTGTCTCGGACGAACTTGTGGTGTGGTGATCAATGCTCAGATGATGTCTTATATGATGGAGTTGTATAGTAAATATATATTGGTGGAATGCCAGGTTTAGTGACCTAGCTAATATATCTGTCCAGGCTTATAACTACAAGACTACTTCAGTTATGTAACTTATTAAAGTATCTATATTCCTAAATTATAAAGCTAAGTGACTACCCAAGACGTAGTGGCAAGAATAGGGCTGAGGACGAGCCCTATGAAAGAGGGAGATATTTAAGCCAGAGAATATATATATGAAAGCTGGGCATGATTTGACCATAGTAAGTAGGTCTTTTGCCCAGTTGGACGGTAACAGCCCGGCGCTTCCCTTTCACAAAGTACATATCCAAGCAAGCAGAGGATTGTCAACTGGCGCCCAACCGGGTGAATGAAGCATATAACACTGTACAAAAAATGCCAACTGTGCCATCTCAGGAGACAACCATAACGCCCTGTGGATTGTGGAAGATGTCTTTTGGATCCAAATCGCCTTTCAGCTCTTCCAATCTTGGAAGGTTGCTACGCCAGTACGCCTGCTGGGCGTTGGGCATTCTGGGATCTGGACATCCAAGGTATGCATGCCCCGCACTCTCTGGCACTGCCTGAGCCAGAACATTGTACATACCGTCTGCGAAACCATATGTGGTCTGCGAGACTGGACCAAGCGGGTTGATTACGAAGATCTGAATCCAGAAAAGCACATCGCGGTGACCATATGCTGTGGCACCTTCAGGCACCGCATTGATAGCTCCACCCTCCAGGCTGAGTGTGACAAACCAGGCCAAAGTTCCGGGGTTGTTCTCGTGGATATAATTGAACAAGTCGTCAATTGCGGAATCAGGAATCAGGGCGCGAGGTGTAAACCCTAGGGACTTGGCATAAAACCAGGTTGGGGCGCCTCCAACCAATCTTAAAATGATATCTTCCAGCTCGTGACCGACCATCCCCAACCAATCCGTCAGAACAAGCACGTTGCCGACCTCGCTGGGCGGAAATCTTTGCTCCAGGCCCAGCGCGTCGTACTCCGCTTTCGAACCAAAGTAGAGACCCTCGAGAATGATCTGTCCGTCAAAGATGATCATGTTGGAGTAGAACTTCCAAGTGAGGTTTTCCTGAGCTATGAATGCCTGCCAATCTTTGACGAGCTTTGCCTTTTCAGCAGGGGTCCCCAGATTGAACGTATACGAATATTGGACGGCCAAGCCGGGTGCCTGTTCTGTGCGCACTTTGAACTCGGTGACTATCCCAAAGCTGGCAGCAGCACCTTTGATGGCGAAGAAGATATCCTGGTTCTGAGTGTCGGATGCACGCACAATACTCGAGTTTGCTAACACAACCTCGACTTCCTCAACGTGGTCGAGCGCCAGACCCCACTGGCGCGCTGTCGGACCCAATCCGCCCACCGTCAGGTGGCCGCCTGTCCGAATGGTCGGACAGATACCGTGCGCCATTGCTCTATGGTCCGCATTGTACAGCTTGGTGTCGAGGTCACCTAGCGTGATGCCGGGTCCGATGGTCGCGATATAGGTCGACTCATCCATGGAGAATTGGGAGAAGTGCTTCATTTCCACCACAATGGCACCGTCTTCTCCTCCAAGGCCTGGAACAGAGTACGAGTTAGCGGACTCTAAATCCGTGGCTGCAAACTACACCGTAACCAGTCAGACATACCATAATTGCCGAAACTGTGTCCTCCACTGCGCGCTTGCACCCTGTAGCCATATTCAGAGGCGCATTTCACCACAGCAGCTATTTCGTCCGCTGATTGAGGGTAGGTGATCGCGGCCGGAGTGACCGGGATATTTAAGTTGTATGGCTCGACTGCCGTAGCCTGGTATAACAGCTGATCTTGGAAAGCGACATGAGCGGCATTACCCCCGACGGCGGATATCAGACAGTCACGCCCAGCGGCGATACTGGTGGTATTGCCCATTGCGCAAGGGCGAAGTCAAAGACGTACTGCGCGGCACTGGGAGAAAACACATTGCTGTCTGCACGCGCGACTCGGCCCCTTTTGAACTGCAGGTCGGGACCGTCGGGTTGCCCAGGAACATTAGCAGGATGCCAATCCTTTGCTCGATCTGCCTTAGCGGGACAATAGTCCGATTGCTTTAGCGCATTGCGGCGCTGGGCTGAAAGACCCACTTCTTCAGCTCCAGTCTCTCCATCCAAATGTGGCCTTTGGGAATCAAATTGAATAAGTCGATAAAGCAAACGCGTTGACTATCGTTCGCAAGCTTGTCCTTGCCGGCACTGGGCCGAGCGCCAGTGATGGGGTCGAAGCTGGTGACTCCGCAGCATTTCAGCGCTTGGCTACAGCGTCCAACGGACAGGAGGCCCACGATGCATTTTTGTCCACTTTCTACTCTCTGTCCGAGAGAAAGCAGGCTCTTGGAGACCGCTGGTGGAAGCGTATGACTACAGCTCGCTCAAACCGCTCTGCATACGTGGGCTCTGAAGGCACCCAGGTTCAGATCGGGGCGGTCGCCCGCTGGTCAAATCCGGACTTTGCCTTGGAAGGATCTTACGATCGCCTGCAGGAGCTCCAGATGCCTGTCTTTATTGCTAATGGTGACAACGACATCATTATCCCCACAAATAACAGCTAGGTCATGTTTAAGAAGCTGGTTAATGCCGATGCTCATCTCCATTTGTTCCCGGACGTCGGACACGGTTTTTTGAACGAGTATGCGGGTATGTTCTCTAAACTGATCAACATCTTTTTGGACGCTTGATTAGCAAGTTGCGCAAGATGCTCTATAAGTCTTCGTCAAATGCAAAAATTGTGACGCCCAATAGGCGAAGTTGCGTGGTGGTGAACCAGTCTGGTGGACATATACAACGGTGCAGCGCACACTAGCTAGGGGACTGTATACGACCTAAGATCGTGAAAGCCTGAGGAATTAATCAACCAATATTTCCTGCCTCCGTAATAGCTTGCCATAACGCATTCAACCACCGAACCCGAGCCGTCGATCTTTCTCATATTTTTTGTGACTTCTTCAATAAACAGATTAAATTCAATGATCTAGAAGTAGAAACAAATAGCAACTTATTATTATAACTCCCTGCGTCCTAGCTCCACCTACGGTTGCTTTATACTGTAGGTTAAATTCCCACCAGGTCCTTAGTGTCGAGGCTGTTTGATGGCGAGAAAATCTCATCAGCCTGGTCATCAATCGTCTTGGGCTTCCGGCCTAGCAGCTGTTCCAAGGTAGGATCAAGGAAGGCCTTTTCACCAAGCGAAATGGCAGTGTGCCAGCTCGCCCAGTTCTCCAGGAAGCTGGCTTGCTCCGGCGGCACACTACCGTTCTTGATGTGCCAAGCGATGGCTTCTTCGACAGGCAAGATGCGAACGTTGACCTTCCTGCCGGTATGCTTCATGTACTTGTTGATGATGTCGACCCCAGTCAAGAGCTCGGGACCAGTAAAATTCAGGGTTTTGTTGATGTAGTTTTGCTACAATAGCGTCAGCCCACAGCCAGGTCTTCCGTGTGTGCACAAAAACCACACTTACCCAGTTCGCGATGACCTTCGCGGTGGCCTCGCCCAGCTCAGCCCTGTTCGCCCAGTGCTCAAGGCCATCATTGGGCAGCACAGCTTCCTGAACGACGTCGGGAGCGGCATCCAGATTCAAAAACCCGGCATAGTTGTTCCATAGGTGCGCGTAGGACGCCATCCGCAGGATCGTGTAGCTCATCCCGCTCTCCTTTAGGTAGCGTTCGGTCCGGAGGTGGGCCTGCGCGACCTGCGCGACGCTGGTGGTGCCTTCAGCTCCACCACAGAATGAGAGTGAGGTGTAGATGACGTGGCGAACGCCTGCGGCCTTGGCGGCGTCGATAGCATTGCGGTGCAGCTTGTAGCGTTCCTCGCCCATGGAAGGGAACGACACCAAGAACAACACCTCCGCGCCGGAGTACGACTCCACCAGCGTCGACGGCTCGTACAGGTTACCCTTGCGGATCTCAATCCCGGTTTCACGGACGGCGGCCGGGATGGCAGCCGTATTGTAGGACGAAATGCGCAGCTCTGAGACCGGGACCAGCTTCTCTGAGAGGAGCGTCTGGAGAGCGGTGCGGCCTATCCCGCCGGTAGAACCTGAAGACCTGGTTAGTCATTGTTCAAAAGATGGCATTCTCCATATCTTCATACCCGTAAGAACAATCATGATAGACAAGACTCAATTAGTTGTTAGAAGCAGCTGGAGTTTCAACGGATGACTTGAATTATGACCCGAGACAGATCAAAAGACCAGCATTTCCACCATCTTATATGCTTTCCGCAACTGCATCGGATAAAATGTTCACATCATGAACCACAGAGTATGCTTATAGAAGCAGAACCCGTTCACTAATCCTTCTAGTGGTGGTGATTCTTCCCTTAGCCATTGACGTCAATGATAGGTGCTTAGCAATTGAGAAAATATAGTTAGCCTCGGCTGAAAATATAGTTAAAGTTAGCCGTATTATAGAGCTGGGACCGCAAGACTACAAGTGGGGCCCGATCATTAATCACTTTGCGGGGGGGCGATATTCGGCACCTTTTAGGTGCAACGCTTGGCCACTATGGCGGAAAGGATTCATAAGCAGTTTGACAAAGTCGCCGTGGAAAAATTACCAGACTCAATATTACATTTGTCTCCGAATCAGTAATCTGACCGTACAGAAATACTGTCAGCATCTTATTTCATCAAATTCAACAGACTGAACAGCGAGCTGTTATTTGCCAGAGATCTAAGAAAGTACCAGGATCTGAGGGGCCCCTGAGAGCAAAGAAGTCAGTGGTATGCCTGCAGAACACGGAGCATTCGATATAGCGCTGGTTCGGCAATCGGCACACGCTCTTACAAATCCAGTTTGATTATTTCGAAGTTAACAAGTTTTAACAGAAACATTCACAAGCACAGTAAGAGATATTTGAGTCCAGTTGAAGGCTTGAAAAATTAGACCAAGAACATGCGGTGAGCAGATTCAGCGAGAGCTCAACGATTGTCAACCACTATGTTAGAACAGAAGAAAAGGATGATTAGATTAAGTAAGCAGACTTCAACGGAACTCTGTCGAAGGGACGGGCTCAGCCATCCTATAGATTCCGTTGTTTTACCGCAAGATGTTTCCTAATATCCTTAATGTAAACTGAGAAAGATGGGATTCCCGAAGGGTATTCTGAATGCGACTCGTGGGAAGGTTGCTGCCGACTAACACTGCAAATTATGTATTGCGCACAACCTTGATGGAGCAGTCCTAATTGTGAGAACAATTGAATCAGTCTTGCCTTCTCAGAGTATTCTCAATCCAGTCTGTGTCCATATCAATATCGATCTGACCAAGGACCTCCTCCCACAATCCTGGGTCGTCATTGATATCAAGATTGAACGTGATATGCTGCTGGGATGGCCAGTCTGAGGGCCGTCCTATAACGTTGTTTTCGGGGGGACTACGCTGCTGACTGCTGGTAGGTGTCACAGGAGCATTGAAATCAACGCGCCCCCCGGCCACTTGATTGGATCCAATCGAGGCCTGAAGTTCTAGCAGCAAGGAGTGACGAGACCCGAGGTAGGTATTCCCTCGATCAGCCATGCTGCGCAACAGATTCAGTGCCATATCCATTGTTCTGGCATTGGTCTCATTGTGCGGAAAGGTCGCATTGACCATGACGAGCAACAGAGCGGCAGAGAAGATATATTCGCCATCCAAGTAGCCGTAGGTTGCTATGGTTCGCAATGAGCATCAAGTTCGGCTTGAGAGGGAAGGTAATAGAACGTACCGACTAGGTTGTGCCTGGCTGCAGCATCCATGATGAGCGTCGTGGCTCGAGCTGCAGTGATGCAGCTCTCAATGACGGCAACTGTGTTCGGCGACAAGCCTTCTTTCCAGTCATTTGCGACAGGTCCTCCAGTCTCTGCATCCAGTCGCCTCTGGATTACATAGAAGACTAGGGGTCTGGCCGTCATGTTGATGCATGAATAGAAGTGAAGGAATATGGAGACTGATTCGCGATTGATATGCGTGTCTAGCGTGGTAAAGTCAATGCGTAAGCGATCTGGCACTTGTCGGAGCCAGTCAGACAGGTCATTTGTAATGCTCTGTACGGAAGCCAGGAGATTAGACCCGGATCGAGGCTTCTTGCGGTAAATCTCTGTATCGCATGTCAGCATGGCTATTGAGCAGCCTAGTTTGGGGAACTCACCTTCTCCAATTCTGCCTAGAATGCGAGACAGTTGGGTGTAATGAGTGAGAACGACAGACGGCCACGGAACCGCTGTAGAGCCGCCCTGTAGAAGGTTAGCAAAGAGTCGTCATTCCCCAACGGAGAAGTGGAAAGATAGAGAATGAGTTTAGGAGTCGTACTTCGGGTATCGGCCACATTGTTCCAATATCTTCATCCTGAATAGTGATTGGATTCCCGGACTTGACAGAAAGTAACCTGCAACATGTCAGTATGCCGTTCCGAGAAGTTGCATGAAGCAGTACCTGTCAAGACTGTACACAGACCACCAGGCTCGCCGTCGTCGATACCGATCTGCATCGCTCACATCGGGATGCGACACCTCCTGATGGAGTCCTAAAGAGATAGCCATGCGAAGAGCGAGGCCAATCTACAATTCATGTCAGCGGCCATCATGGCATTGTATCAAATGGAATGCGTACGTATAGAAAAGCAGCATCCCGCCGGTTCAGATTTTGCATGTAATAAGCGACATAGCACAAGACCTCGACGAAGAATATCGAGCCTTCCTCATGAATGTCTGGCAGAAATCGCAAGGCATGCTTAAAGTACTTGAAGCCAGGCGGGCCATCGTCTCCTGACCACTGGTTCACTGAATACATCAGCCCGTAGGCAATGACAAGCAGGACTTGGCAATAAACAAGACATGACTCTCGGTTGGAGAAGTCAGGAGGCTGATGATAGACGATATTGAGTCGTTCTTCGAAGTCCTCAGGCTGTATCAGGGAAAAGATTGTTCCAATGTAGGCATACTGCACCCAGAACAAACGCTTGGCGAATTCGAATGGTGGCATCTGTGGGAGAGCCCGATTGACGGAACGGTGCAGAGACGAAGGATCATCGTACAAAGGACGCACGTCCCATGCGAGATTAGACGATGAAGGATGCAGTCGTTTGGCCAGCGCGACCGCCGCCGCAGGGCCAACATAGTCTATGAGTGGTTAGCTGATATTATGGATGATGCAATCTATTGGACATACGGTGTTCTCCTGATCGATTTAAAAAAAGATTATCCGTTCCATTATACCACCAGTCGTCTCGGTTAGGCGGAGTGCTCTCGCTTGCGTTGCTACAGGGGGTGGGTTGGCTTGGAGTGGAGTGTGATGATAGAGGTGGAAGACTGTGGTCCGACCCTTGCCTTGCAGCTCTAGCTTGCGATTGAAGCTGACGCAGGTAGCTGTTCGAGGTACCACTGCGGTTAGCACATCGCGCCTTCCAGGCGATTATTTCTTTATATCTCCGCGCCTCTGCTGGTCCGCGTAGTCTTGCTCACCTTTCAGGTACCGATACGCGTTTCTCAGCTTCGGAATACACACATATGTGTCCCGAATCCTCACATGCAGCACACGGATAGGGCGGGGTGCCCGCACATCGTGTCTTTCTCCCCCGACATCGATTGCATCTGCCATAGTCGTCAGCCAGTCTCTGCCGAACGTCTGGTCATCATCACGCACGCTATAACTGAACGCGTATTTCCAGACCTGTCTATTGATCGGTTCTGCAATCCACTTCGAGATTTCCCTTGCGCCATTGGAAGTACTGGTGGCTATCAAATGCAGAACATAATTATACTGATGGCCTCCTGCCGTTGGGAGACCAGAAAGCTGGCTTCAACAGAGTTGATTTTGTTCGATTGCCCTTTCCTTCACAGCAGAGGCATTAACAACCCAGTAGTGAGCTCAAGGACTCGATTATGTGTGCGATTGAGGTTGACGACAATTATGCGTTGTTTGCCGAATGTCGTCTCATGACCCCACGATGCCCCCCTTCTCCGGATCGGCACTTTTTAACAGTTTTATCTCGTTGGACACTGACGCTGCTGACCTTGAGGCTGAGATCCTGCTCGTATTTGGCAATCCTTGCAGATAATCTTTTCTCAGGTATCAATGAGGTCTTCTCCAGATTCCCCGCATTTACCTGTTGGCTGGTTGTGGTGTCACGCAGCGTGGGAGCTGATAAGCCGTCGGGCCGATGAAGAATGGGGCACGACCAATCCAGTTGAAGCTTGAGAGGGACATCCACAGAACAAGCCGATAAGACAAAAGTAAAAGCTGACCAATAACGTAGTACGTAGACTTTCTTGTGCTGCTGGGGACCTTTTGAGGCTCCAGGTATTGGAAGCCGTTGTTGGGGACAAATGAGCTACTGCGATTTCCCCGGTTTTTTTTCTCGGTTCGGGATATCGCGGTTAAGAAACAAGGATAAGATGGAGCGTGCTGTCATGGTGAGTCGTTTCCTCAACCTCCAAAGCCGGTTCGTTACTGATTTCTCAAAGGACAACAAAGTTCACCGTTATGATCCAAGCTCTATTTCGAAAAATGTCCCAGGTAAATGGCTGTGCTTGCGGTTTTAATATTGATTCTCTGTGCGTTCGTCGGCATACTGTGGAACTATACGCGGCTAAACTCAATTCCCGGCCCATTGCTTGCGGGTCTGTCTGATATTTGGTGGGAGTGTCTCAAATCATCACCACGATATGCTTATCGTTTGGAGCGTCTTCATCGCAAATATGGTGAGGTGGTTCGCATAGGACCGCAGACTGTTAGCATCTCTGACCCTTCCACCGTTTCTTGGCTGGATGCCACGTGCCCACGAAGGTCAAAGGTATTTATCACTTCCTCTCCAAGCAGATGGACTACATGCTGGGATTTATGAAGTCGTTCCTTGATAGTTATGTGGATGAACCAGGAGGAGGAACTGTCAATGCTCGACTCAAAAGCAATGATCTTGTTTACCTAGACGAGCAGAAAGACCACGCATTTCACCATCATGATAAAATCAAGGACCTGGTTCTCGACTTCCTCAGAGCGATTCGAAAACAACGTACCTTGAAACTGGCTGTGTTCCGAAGCTTCGCAACAGACATTGTTGGACTCATGTTTGCGGACGACCTTGACAATGATCCAGCAGCACCCGCGCGTACCAGCTCAAACCACACGGATAGACGCCGACCTACAGCATCTCTAGAACATATTATGTTCAAGAGCCCAGTTGCCAAGCTTAAGCGCAAACGCAACAACAGTCTAGCATGGGTTTCCTGCACAGGGACCTATCGCGGGTGGAATGATGGGCCTACCTTCGAGGTTTTGCCGGAGACATGCAAAAGAACATTCCCGCGGGCAGAAACCCGAGGATATGGTGATCCAGACGCCTCTGTGATTGTAGACGGAGCGGACTGCATGATTGCCGCGTTCGTTTCAGTGTTTCTCCATTTGTTAAAGTGCTCTACGTCTATGTCTCAACTCAAGCACGAGGTAGACATCGCATTTAGCAAGGCGGCTTTGTCCGATATTCTTCAGCAAGAAATGGAGTCATACGCCCTACCAATCTTGGATGCTGTCATGAAAGAATCGATGCGACTTGCCATGACATTTGATTATCGAAGAGATGTTCCTGCGGGGGGTGTAGCAGTCTCGAGACAGTACCTTCCCGAAGGAACGGTTGTTCATCTTCTTTCAGAGTCTATAAGAAACAATCGGGCCGTCTATGGAGAAGACGTCTCTTCTTTCCGGCCTCAGAGGTGGCTACAGGCAAACTTGGATCAACGGCAACGAAAACGCATGGAGAAAGCATTGTTGGTTCTTCGACCAAATATGCCAAATGCCACGAAAGCTCGAGCTGCCTGGCGGGGATTGAAGCGGATTGTCGCTCTGATCATCTGGAAGTTTGATGTAAGTGCAGTTGACAGTCTTGTAGAGGTCCAGGCTAATATATCTTAGTTGCATCCTATCGATTACGATGAAGTGTCCATCCAAGATGCTGCTTCTCCAGGGCAAGAATACGATGTCTTGGTGAACTTTACTCCTAGAATGCATTAATTTGAAATATCACCGCAAGGAAACAATTGATCAGACATCATTAAATACAGTTGTTGCCTGGAACGCACGACGAGGCTACGAGCGGCACATGCCCAAGGAGTTCTATAGCCACTCACTCCCCCTTCACTAGTCCGAGCTTCTCATTTTCGGCCTTGCTTCGCTGACTCCATTCCGGAGACTCATCTTCGCCCCTTTCTTCCTGTGCATCACCTTCTGCCTTGGTCTGGTGCACAGTACTCGGATAATGCTCGGCAGGCGCATAAACTGTAACCACCTCCAAGGGAACGTCGCCGATGTTAAGGAACTGGTGCTGGGTGCCTGCAGGAACGATGACCACATCGCCCTCCTTGACTTCCTGCTCCTTACCAGCGACGATAGCCTTTCCCTTGCCGTGTGTGAAGATGAGGGTCTGGTCGACAGTGTGAATCTAAAGGCCATTAGTTTTTCATCAAGCCATTCAAGGTTGAATGCAAAGACGAACCTCATCTCCAATCTCTCCATTCACTGGTACTTCCATGGCAACGAACTGGGAGTACAAGCCTGTATGTAGGACTTTGCGGAACACGCCAAACTTCCGATTGGGCGACATCACGCCGGGAAGATATACCATTTCGTTCTTGGGTGGCTTGTCAGCCGTATTACCGTTGAATTTGTCGAAATTGGACATTTTTGCGACGCTGTGGTGGAAGCCTTGGTGACGGTAGTTCTTGCAGTAGACGCTAGACGCAATGGGCACTTTGTTTAAGCCAGAGTGAGTTGCGCGAGTAACGCTAAATTGTCGCCGAAGCAAACGCAGTCCTCGATGCATTTTATAGAATTCAGCTGTCGTGAGAGATCGGATGTCATCGTTGGCACCGGCTTATCTTATACACGGCGTCTAGACCTGTTGACAAATTCGTCCGGCGAGGCCGAGACAATGGTGACGTAAGGAGCAGACCCTTGATGCGTTCATTTGTTACCTACCAACAAACAGGAACCGACCCGATGATGTATATCTAATCTTTAATCGATGATTGAACCATCTGATCGCTTGATAGCCCTTTCTTAATTACATCAGTGGACGAAGAGCGTCAGATGGTGGGGATGATGTCTAGAATGCAATGCGCCGCCGTGTGGTTAATACCAAAGCTTGCTCTACTCATTGCCCCATCTACATCCCATCTTCGAATTTCGGCATGAGATCTTCCCCAGGATGCATCAGTTGCTCCCTATCTGTAACCTTCCTCCCGTCAATTCCCCCCAATATCTTCTGGAGCTTTTCTCGCATCCAGCTAGGAAAATTAGATCTGGCCAACAGCCTACAAGGATCATTAATCTGAGAAACTCAGGCGTGAATCAATTATGGTAGCCAAGTTATCGACAAACCAATGAACCAAGCACATTAGCGTAAAAGAGCAGCGAACAAGACAGAGACTCAAAGGTTGAACAATCAAGTCAAAGTGGGAACCTGCCAGTTCACCCACGGCTTGCTATCAAACGCAATCCCCGCATAATTTTTCTGCACGGTGGTATTGACCTCCATCCCCAGCAAGAACCGATTGATAAACGCAAACAGATCCCCCCTCTGCTGATCCGGAAACGAGCAATGCGGATGATTCGTAGACATCGAGTATCCCATACTATCCGACTCCCCCATCGCCTGCCAGATGAGCCTCGCCGTCCCCATACATCCCAGCGACGACCACGGCCCCAGCCACTGATACCCCGCATTGTCAATGGACAGTAGACCGCGCGGGGCAATCAACCCAGCCAGCATATGATGGTCAAATGGGAGACTGTCGACATTGTTCGCATAGGCATTGAACGCAGTCGAGAACCAGACATTCTCCTGGACGATCTCCCCCGCCGTCTGAACGTTCTGCGGCGCGCCTTCTGACGCCTGCGCCAGCCGCCAGCATCCTGAGCCCCCCGTGCCTGACTCCTGCGGCACGGTGAGTGCGATCCGCGAATCGAATGCACCGGCCACCAGCGCCCCCTTGCCGTTCCGCGAGCACCCCGTCACCCCGATTCGGGCCGTGTCGATTTTCGCCGCGGGGGTGGCTTCGAGACGGTCGATGATGAGCGATGTGGCCCATGCCCAGGCCATCATTGCGCCGGCGGAGTGGTTGGCGTCGTACAGAGTGTAGAAGAGGCCCTTGCCGCGGCTGCTTTGGTCGTTTTGCTGGGCGATCTGGCTATTGTCAAAGGTGATGGTTGCGACGCCCGGTGGGAGGGGGATGCTCAAGCCCCCGTAGGCAATCATCGCCGGGTAGGGTCCTGTTCCTGAGCCAGAAGGATAGGTGATGGATGCTGCGAAGGAGATAGTATTCCCGGCATTGTAGGCGGTGATGGTGAGTTTGTTTTGGCTGAAGGTGGAGGTTACGCTGGAGGGAGCAGGAGGCTTAGTGCCTAGTTCGAGTTGCTGAAGGAGTATGCTAATGTCGCTCTGGCGGCATTGCCAGTCGGAGAGAGTGGTGACACGTCCGGACTGCTGCAGGGGATACCATGAGAAGGGATCAGGGAGTGTCGTGATGGACTGCAGCTGGGGTGATGAAGGGAGAGTGGCGCAGTTGGCAGCCAGGGCTGCAAGGTCAGTATAGCAACCGAAAAGAGAAAGATGACTTACCTCCACTGGAGAGGAGCGAAAGCAGGACTGGGTGGAGGAACATCATTGTGTTGCCCTGCTGTGCTGGTGACCCTCCCGATAACCTCAGTTGTTCTGGGGTTTATATGCTCGAGATAGCATTCTTCCGGTCAGCCGGTGAGTCTACACAACGGTTCAGAACCGACTTGATTAGGCTAATATCTACGTTACATGGATGATCTACATGATCTTGTGATCGTATTCTGCAAGGATCGAGGAAAAATGCATACATTCAGCATATACTCCGAATGCACTCTGAATGCACTGACTCCAAATGGCATGGTCAATGGTAGGTCGACGGAACCAGCGAGTTGGCCCACACCTCCAGATACGTATAGCCACTACTGTCCAATTTCATGGAATCTTTAGTGTTTGGATCCGTTCCCAACTGCTTCTCCGCTGCATCAGGAATACCGTCCCCGTCAGTGTCTGTCGCAGGAGTGCCTCCGTTCAGAGTACCTGGCCCTCCCATAGTCGCTTCATCGGAGATCAAAGCACCCTGTGTGCCCCAAGACTGTACTTGCGCGATCAATTGCGTGTCGACACTATCCCTAACTTTGGATGCTCCGGCGTCTGTCAAGTTCAGTTAGCTGACGCACCCTGGGACGAGGACGAACTCACATTTGGTCACGTAAGTCACGGCTTCAGCTGGGGTCATGGTATAGGTGACCGCTGGATAGTTATATTTAGTCGACACGATTGCTATGCCACCGTAGTTCGACGACGACGCGCCGAGTTCAGAGCCGTCCAGTTGCCCATCCCGGTCTGAATCATAGTAGTTGTTGTCGACGTATCCGTGGAAGTTTGCATTGCCACGAGTAAACGCCGTCACCGATGTCGAGGGACCGCTGATAAAGTAATTGCCAATGATATTGGCGTCTAACAATTAGCTGATGCCGACACACAAGGCAGAGAGCCATACAAGATTGACCATCGGAGTCTCCAGCAATGTATCCTCCGCCACCGCCCCAGTTGTACACGACATTGTTGGTAAACTCGTTTACGCCCTTGACCTTGGGATTGCGCGTCTTGTTGTCGATGTACAAGTTGCGGAACAACGAAACACCACCGTCGGTCTGTATCAATCCGCCGGCAGAATGGGGATCCAGCCCCTGAGCAATGATGCTGTTTTGCACGGTAACATTGCTAACTGCTCCATTCATGGAGAAGGTCTCGTCACGTCCCCACGAGACCGAAACGTGGTCGAAGATCATCCTATTTCCATCGGCGATAGTGATGGCGTCCTTGCCTGCGGAACCCCCCTTACCCATGCGACTAGAGAGATGTCAGTAAGTACACCCAATATATGGTCACCGCTGAAAGCGTAGACATACATCCGAATATATCGGACAATCGCATCGTCCGCATTAGAAAAAGACCATCCATTACCATAAACTGTGATGCCGTCGCCAGGCGCGGTCTGTCCCAGTATGGTCACACGCTTCGAAACCACGATTCGATCGGAGATTTTAATCACGCCTCCGACTGCAAAGACAACGATGCGATCAGTCGCAGAAACTGCGTCACGGAGTGAGCCTGCTCCAGTATCGTTCAGATTGGTAACGACGTAGACTTGGCCATTGCGGCCGCCGATCGCATTGGCGCCAAAGCCTTCGGCGCCAGGGAATGCGACCAGCGCCGTGATTGCTTGAGAGAAAGCAGCTAGACTGACGAGAAGATGCGCAGATAGTTTCATATTGAAGGTATGGGTTGCGAAAGATGGGAAAGGAAAGAGCAGCCATTTTCTATTTATATACGGGAGTTGCAGACACGAAAGGAATTAAAAGCACCAAGCATGATTGCTGCAGAAATTATCCCGTGCCAAGTAAACGCAGTCAACCTGGCGAACCTGCAGGGGCCGAGATAGATTAAAAATGGTCGTGCTGAGGATATTCCGGTCAATCGGAAGTCGAGGTTGAAGAGCGCGACAATTTAGGCAGTCTCAGGATGGATGACTACGAATATCGTCTCCACCTATCATCTCAAGTAGGGAGGCCAGGGTTTCGGATATCCCGCTCATTTGTCTTGAATTAGTCTCGCTTGGAACTATTCCAATTGGGCTGTTGCATAGTTGGAGAAAGCCAGCGCAGCTACTGAGTAGGTTACTGAAGGCTACTTAAGGCTACTTCTCCGGAATAGAACATCAGTAATCATAGATGAGGAAGCGTATACAGAGTGCTGATTGACCATATAGTTCTATTATAAGAGAGAAGAAGGCAAGTGACCTTTTAATCCATGTTGCTTGCAAACCCCGAATGCTATTATGAAGAAAATGAAGCACAGAATTGATATAGTGCCAGGCGAATGGACCCTATTATCATATTAGGCCATTATTACAGTTCTTAGTAGAAATTAGATACATCAATGACGAGCTTTCATATCTTATGACCAAGCCAGACTAGTACATTGCAGAGTATGAGCGAACATTAGCAAATCCTTCGTGGTATCATGCTGAAAACAGTGCTTCAATCACGGCGACACGGTCTCCTATATTGAAGACCCACTTGCTGACTATCCAATGTACTGTGAAGAGGGTAATTTTCTCGAGTACTGCGCTCAGGCCAATGAGTTTCTGGATAGGGGGAGGAAGAAAGGACCAAACAAAATACCAAACAATGCTCTCGACAAGCAATCTGGCAAACCGGACTTTCTGAATCGGATTAGGCAGTCCTCCGTCTTTATGTTCTTCGACTTGATCAGGCTGGAGGATTCGCATCTTCAACAACAGTGCCTCAATGGCGCCGGCAATCTGGGTGAATTAGCATCTGCAGAAGCCGTGCATCGTGAGGGTAAAACTTACCTGGAGAATCAGAATCACCAGTGATTGACCGCATATATCTCCCATGATCATGGTCAGGAGATCTGGATGATCGCTAAAGTGGAATCGTCCCAAACCTGCACATAACGTGAATCGGAATCCATAAAATCTCTCTGTGATCCGTCCGAATGCGTATCCTAATCCGCAGATCACAAAGAGTATGAAGAATCTGCGCTGAGTGGTCACACGAGAATGTCCAACCTGCAGCTTGGCCTTCTCCGGCTGTGAGAATGGTCAGCTAACAGCATTTGGGCAGGTGCACAACAGAAGGTAGACTGTAGTACTGACCGGATGTATTCTCGATTCAGCTTCGGCAATCAATGCGAAAGCTGAGAGGACATGGATTATCCATTTCCTATTGTCCTGTGACAGACCTTGCAGGTTATTTGGAGAGTATAAATGCTCCACAAATTGGTCAGAAAGCTTGCCCAGATACACTGCTGCGATAAGGAGACCCGTGTAGTATATCGTGTCTCTTCTGTAACTGCGCTGACATGGCAGGTTTCCTTTGGCGAACCCGGCGTATGATGAGGCGCATACTACGAGTGACAAGATATCGAAATAACTGGATGATTCCGACGATGAACGGCAAACAAGACGGTAAACCGTGGCAGCCGTATAAGAGGCAAGCCAGTAGTGAAAAGGAGGACTGAAAGAGTAATAAGACAACATCCTTCCTTGTCTGATGGTCAGCAAAGTGTACGATTTACTTGTAGTGAGGTTGACGAAATGAAGTGAAACGAGATGAGACATCTCATCTTAGTGGAGATAATGATGAGGTAAATGAGATAGCCCGGTAGCGACGAGGAGTTCCATGGGAGCGCAAAGAAGCATCCAAACTTTCCCAGACCAGCAGGTGAACCTTGGCCATTCGACGGCTTTCGCATAACTGCCCCCAGCGAGAAAGGCATATGAAATGCAAATCTCCCAGATGATCATCTATACACAGGGATGCCTTGAACTCGCATGGGAATGAAGAGCTTTTTCTGCATTTTGTCTGGTTGAACGATGCATAACCGTCAAGGGATGAATACAGAAAAATTGGCCTGGAGTTCATATATGTGTGCTTGACTTGCAATCTTGATTAATGTTGTCCCAAGGTTGAGATGACAATAGGTGATGATGGACGGGCGCTGTATCCGGGCGGTTCATTGCATATAAATCTCGAGCCTCCCAAGTGCTCGCCATATTTGAGAGCAGCAATCGATACCTCTGGCCATGGCATCTTCCAATACGCAAAAGAAGAAAGAGTAAAGAGAAGTCGACTGATCGAGATCCTTAAGAAGCCTGCAATCTTGACCTCTTTCTTCCGTCCCCGAATTGTTAACTTTATATTCCATGCAGGATACAAAGCAAGCACGGCATGACAATGGATCTATTTCATGGTCGGCTTACCGGATCAGTGTGATCGGTATCAGTTGGAAGAGCTCGGCGGGATTCTTTAAAAGGCAATAATGATGAAGATCCTCGGTAACGGACAGGGATTATACGGCTAACTATCACACAGATAGGCACTCTTCTGCGCTACAGCAACCTCATCCTTTTTGACACCACAACAGATTGGTCCCAGGTTTGCAGAAGCAATCCAAAATAGTTGGACCGCCCATTACTTGTCTGAATGTTAAAGCAGGACCCGAATGCCTATAGTGTATAAGAATCCGCCTTCATGATCTGCCATCTCATTCTGCTGTCCTTACTTCTACCGGCGAACTCGCAGCTGGTAGAAGACAATCTGCTGGAGATCCAGACTTATTCGAGTCCATCCGTCTATGAAGTTCCAGTGCTTGGTACCAGTGGCTCCTCTCTGTTTCCAATGCGACCTTGTCATGGAGTACAATTGGAAGAAGCGACCATCGACGACTTGCAGGAATACCTATCTTCCAGCAGATTGACGACCGTCCAACTCCTTCATTGCTATCTGGATCGTATATTCCAGACGCATAGTTACATCAAGTGAGTATCTATCCTTCTGCCTAGCGCTGACCAACGTTCATATTACTGAATCAAACATAGTGCCATCCTCCAGCACAATCCGGACGCGTTGGCCATCGCCGAGGCGTTGGATACTGAACGCGCCCATGGCAAAGTCCGTGGCCCCTTACATGGCATTCCCTTCATTGTCAAAGATAATATCGCGACCAAGGATCGCATGGAGACGACCGCCGGCAGTTGGGCTCTTTTGGGGTCGGTAGTGCCACGCGACGCGTTTGTTGTCCGGCGGTTGCGGGAAGCGGGGGCGCTGTTATTGGGGAAGGCCGCTCTGAGCGAATGGGCGGACATGCGATCTAACAACTACTCTGAAGGCTATTCTGCTCGGGGCGGTCAGTGTCGTAGCGCATATAACTTTACAGTCAATCCTGGGGGCAGCAGTTCTGGCTCAGGTGTGGCTGTGGGAGCCAATCTTGTGCCTTTTGCTCTTGGTACAGAGACGGATGGCAGTGGTGCGTGCTCTTTCTCAAATGGAAGTCCTATTTCAGAATATCTCTGACAATCGTGGTATAGTGATCAATCCAGCGCAGAGAAATGCTGTTGTTGGTATAAAGCCTACAGTGGGCCTCACATCACGCGACGGCGTTATCCCTGAATCGCTGCATCAAGATACGGTTGGAGTGTTCGGGAAGACTGTGCGCGATGCGGCCTACGCCCTGGACGCTATCTATGGGGTTGATACACGGGATAATTACACATTGGCCCAAAGAGGCCGGACGCCTCCCAGCGGCTATACTCAGTACCTGAGCGACCGATCATCTCTCAAGGGTGCCGTGTTCGGCCTTCCATGGGAATCTGTGTGGCGCTTAGGGCGTCCAGACCAAATATCCCAGCTCATGGAGCTTTTGGATTTGATTAAAGACGCCGGTGCTACCATCATCAATGGCACCGAGTTTCCCCATTACCGTCAAATCGTGTCACTGGATGGATGGGACTGGGACTATGGAAGTAGACGTGGATATCCCAACGAATCCGAGTACACCTACATCAAAGTCGACTTTTACAACAACATCAAAGCCTATCTCTCGGAACTGAACAACACCGATATGCGATCCCTGGAAGACTTGGTCGAGTATAATAAAGCCAATTTTGGGACAGAAGGTGGGTACCCCGGTATCCATCCGGCATTCGGTTCAGGGCAAGACGGGTTTGAAGCAGCTTTAGCTACAAAAGGCGTCATGGACGAAACGTATTGGCAAGCATTGGAATTTTGCAGACGTACTACGCGCGAAGAGGGAATCGATGCAGCATTGAAGCACGGAAACCGCACTCTGGACGGCTTGTTGGTGCCGCCCCATGTGGCCCAAAGCATTCAGATTGCGGCACAGGCGGGATATCCTGTGATCACAGTACCGGCTGGTGTCAATGAGGAGTCAGGGATGCCGTACGGACTAGCAATCTTACAGACTGCCTTTGCCGAACCAACTCTGATCAAATACGCCAGCGCCATCGAGGACCTGCAGAAGACCACAAATACTCCTTGGAAACGTACCCTTCCCCAGTGGCGAGGGTATCTGACTCGCAATCTGCCAGTTATCAATGCATAAATAGACGGAATCATTTGTACATTGATACCTATGACTGGACAGTATCTTAAGGGCATAATTAAGATCTATCCTACATGGGCTCATGGACTTTGCAATTTCTGTACAATATAAAGCCAGCGAGGTAATGGCTAAGGGGTCATGGGTGCATCATCAAGTAGCTGTCCAGTTTATTGCGATTATCAAGAAGTAACTTTATGATGATTGAAAACTTGAGCTCATTAAGAAATCCTCCTAAGCGTAACGATAGGGAGGCGGCGGAGGGTAGACCTGCGATACCACTGGCGCACCTGGCGATGCCTTCTTCGACGGCCGTCGACAACAGCTGCGGATTATGCAACCCAAGGCGGCAAGCAGCAAAGCACCATCAACACCAGCCGCGAGACCAATAACGAGTGATCGATGACGGTCCACCCATGACCGCTCATTCTCCCTGCACTCTCCATCGGAACATGTCGATGCTGGGGATCCCGCACCATCATCACCACACGTTGCCCATCGGCCAAAAAATGATCCGCCGGGCATATGGTGGAATTGCCAGTACACGTCTCCTCAACATCGCATGGACCAGTGCTTGGACGACAAACCGTATCCGCCGAAGCAAACTGGCAGTTGGTACAGCACGGACTCGCGGCGTCATCGCAGACAGCCTCGACTCGCAACCGGCAGGTCGCTCCATCGCAGCAACTGTTCTCGGCGCAGTTGGCGCCACAGTCGCATTCCTCGCCGACCTCGACAATGCCATTCCCGCACTGCCCGTCTGTGATGGTGGTGATATTGCTGTTACTGACAAGGCAGCTCGTACTGACGCTCCCAGAACGGAGTTGCGAGCAGATGTTCCGGATGCTGCATGGGGAGAACGCCGACTGTGAGGACGAAGAAACAGGGTTCATGATGTACTGTCCATTTGCGTCGCAGGTGGAGGAGGACAACGGACAGCACTGCCCCTGAGCAGAAGCGCACAGCGTTGAATCACAATCATGGGCGGCTCCAAAGGTGTGCCCGGACTCATGGCTACAGAATTCCCAGTCCGGTCAACATGAAGGATTGGTTGTGCGGCAAGGAGAGGGACTTACGCGAAAACCTGCCATTCACTGCGAGTGCGCGCCACCACATTTGCACCAGACGCGCGTTGCTGACCCCGGTTGGAAGTACACAATTCACCTAGCCAAGAGACACCGACTTCCTGGCCCGACGGACACCTGGTCATCAGCGTCCAGTATGCATTGTCATCATTGAGGGAACCGCGCCAGGATGTGAATCGACTCAGCCTCCAGTTTAGATCTCCTGCAGAGCAGTCGGCATTCCACGACGTTGAACTGGAAGGAGTGCTCGGGCAATCCCGATCGCTAATGGTCAGGTCGTGGAGGGCGAGAGAGATGTTGAAGGTCCGCTCGTAGACCTGTGAAGCCGTATTCACCATGTTGATGACGTTTCGCCGGAGCTCATCGCTGGAAGTGAAATAGGCCGAGTACGAGCAATCGGTCGCGATGCCTACCAACGCGACTCTTCTGGTGCTAGGGCACGGTAAATCTTCGTCTGTGATGAAGGGATCCCCCGAAGACTGTGGCGATCGAGGTGCCAATTGGTCCCATGTATGGTATGAAGAGTGATAGTGAACAACCATCTGCTGTTCTTTGGTATTTCCGGATCCTGATATTATCGTCACCTGGTACTGCTGACCGACAACGCTGAAGATGCCTTCAAACAAGGGATTATCTCCATCTCGATGGATGTACATCCGCGCCCAGCCAACGTGGTTCCACGTTGCGCCTGCGCCAATGTGCTGCGTAAAGACAAGTCCTTTGAACACCCTGTGTTGGGCTTTGTCCACGGCTTCCGTCCTGCGAACTACGCCGTCTGCACCGAGGTACTGGACACGGGACCCTTGTGTGAGGATATCATTGTTCTGCTCCAGGCTCAACTTCAGCGCTCCTGTTCGCAGTAGGAGAAATGTAATAGAAATTCAAAGCAGTTAGTCTCCTAAAGCATGCTAACCACTTTTGAATTTCCATTACACTACTGCTTAAGAGTTTGAGAATAAAGATATTAATATGATAAATACATCAAAATTATTTTCATTCCTACTAATAGCAAGAGATTAACATTTTAAACCCTCTTCCTGTATATTTCTCTCTAATTTTGTTGTTTTTATACCGTGGTTTTAAAAAATCAAGATATTGTTGGTGGGGATAGATAGGCCGAGAATTATCATTATGATAAATATAGGCCCATTTTCCCAGAATATCGGCCCGTATATAAGTCTAAAACCTCATCTTACTTGCGTACAGGATACAGGTCAGCCAACCTTTACTAAGGAGTTCGGCTAACCAAAGTGGGTCACCCGACCTACACTTGCGTAAAGCATAAGTAAATAAAGTAAAACTTTAATGAAAACTTTATAACTTTGTTCTAAATCATCCAGATTTTTAAAGAGTGTTCATAGCCGTCATGAAGTGATTACATTATAATTGCAGAGACCTCCTATACTATATAAGAGATTTAATAAATAATTCTATAAATAGCTTCTAATATCTTCTCATATTCCTACAGATTTTTGTCCAACGTTGCTATTCCCGGAATCGAAGAAATGATTACCTAACTCCAGCCAAGCACCTGATACGTTATTCACTTTCGAAGAAAGCTGAGTGTGGTAGTGCGGGGGAAGAGAGTGAGGCTTTACTGCATTCACAGGATGGGTTACCTACGTGTGTCGTTGCCACGTCCTCATTCAGCTTGTGAACCGACTATCCAGGCGTGCAGTTGGCGGCTCATATGGTTACATGGACTTTCATGGATTTCGCGCAGGACCTTAAGTGACTAGGATGAGATGGGGCTAGAGGGCTTTCTGTCCTTTTATTCCCCCGCAGCGGAAGCCCACAACAACCACCCCAGGAGATGACCACTAGGCTTGGCTGAACCAGCCACGCCGATGTACCTCATGACCCATGCTATGCCCATTTGTTGGAAATACCCTGATAGCTAGATTAGAATACTTGCCCCTGTGCGCCTAGGTTGCTGTTCTATGGCCAATGCACCCAGGCTGGAGAAGTCTGGGTTAGTCCCTAAAACTATAGCAGTAGCCAGCAGTGCTAATAGCAAGAGGCGAAGGGAGCTGTGCATGGCGTGGCTTACTATGAACATGGGGTGGAGAGTGAAGCCAGTAGGTCCCAAGGCAGGTGCATTATTCGGATGGTTACATTGCATCACTCTGAGCTTAGCGTGGGATATGTATTGTCCACTACCACCTATCGAGTTGGCTGAACATCCTAGTCAGGGTCGCCTGAGATGCAGGATGGCTGTCTTTATATCAATCCACGCAAGGGGCCTTGGTCTTCTGTCAGTCTACTAAAGGTGTATCACATACACCCATAGTGAGAGCCTATCAGGGCTTGGTCAACGTGTGACTTTACCTGTAGCTTAGCACAAAGGCTTGGTTCCCATTAGTTCTAACTGACTATTATGATGACAAGTGATTTATGTTATCATGGGCTAGGCACCATTAGACCTATGACCTAGGTTTGGATAGAATGGACTCGCCAAGAGGTTCTATTAGTCCTGGCACCGCGGTGACCCCGCGTTGAACCAGACTGTTGGGTCCGGAAGATGGCTATCCGGATTTCCATCATTTCCCGCCTCTCATGGCCGCCAATTGCGCCTCAGATCCTAAAGAGGGGTTTGGCGAATGATTTGGCATAGCTTCATAACAGTAAGAAAGGAGTGCATGTGGCTTTCTTAGTTGTAGACCATTGAAGTGTAGAGCATGCCCATGAATTACATTGCACTCCACAAGGGCGACAAGGCCAGCCCTTCTTTCTACTTTCCTGCGGACGAAAGGGTGATCTTAGCAAAGCGCTCTACCTATTTCTAACCAATAAACTGTTTATTAAGTGTTGGGAAACTAAAGGATTACACTAGTCAATCACCCATGTGAGATCTCAAAGAGGGGTTTTGGTGGATTTTTTGACATTATTTCATGACACTGATGTTACTAAGGAAGGTGTGATACAGTGTATATAGCTCCGTAGGCTGTAGACCTTGTGGTCTAAGTATAGCCATAGAGTACTTTGCACTACATCAGGGGAAAATGTTAGCCCCTCTACCTTCCTTTGCCAAATGGAGGTCTTCTGAGGATTCCTTTCATCAACCTACTGTGAAAATAAGTCTTATAAAATAAATGCAATTTATCTCCTCATAAAATATAGGCCCAAAGAAGGATAATAAAATAGGAGGTCCTTTGCCCTTGATAGATTCCTCGTGTTTGTTTCCTGCCCACATAATCTATCTACCAAGGCAACTATGCCACCATGCCATAGTGCAACCAGCATCTTGACAGTTTGTGGTTACGCACTTTGCGCATTGCTTCAAACAATCGCCGCTAAAGATTGCACAAAGAAGATAGCCTTCACGGAGTGTGACACATCCATTGGAACCATCCAAGTTGAAGCAGCCTGATCCGCAGACGCCATCACGCTTTGATAAATGCTCGACTTGTCCCTCAGGCAGGACAACAGCTGCTTCCTAATTAGCTAGCTATCCATATAGGGTAGTGAAAAATATGGCTTTCCTGGCGCACCAAAGGCAGCATTTATTAGGAGGGCGGCAACAGTGAGTCTCATCTTGATATGTGAAGGCTTTTTAGAGGTAAGATGGCGAGGCAGAAAAAAATGGACGATCTGTGAGATTGAGAATGTTCTTTGGCGAAGGTAAGATAGTGTGGCAGGATGAGAATATATATGCTCTGTAAGATTAAAAAAACTCAGTAACTAAAGTATTAGAGGGAAAGGTCACTGCTCTTATAACTTACCTTTGAGCTTAATACAGCTAGGGTAAAAAGGAAGGATTTCCCTTGTTCTGTGATTTACGATGCCCCATGATGCATCTCTATGTCTAGTCTCGAGAGAAACAAGTAAGAATCCACGTAAATGTAACCCTTTGCCCCCCTTAGTATGATATTTCAATCAGGCTGCAACCACATGGCTAATACTATTGGCCTGGAGAAAGCGCAGTGTTGCATTATGCTTTTGGTTCTATTGAATCAGTACTTTCTAGCGAGGCATATAGTGTCATAGCGCGCAGCACGCTACGAACATGAGCTCCTAGTACTACGCACCTACGAAGCGCGGACTTAAGATGGATTTTGAGATTTTGATGTCTCATGAGATTCAGCCTAGCTATATCCCCTTTGACTTGCTTTCCAGCCCAGAATGTGAGACGAATGTGGTATGATTGCCTACTAGCTGAGACTACTAAATCTCAACTTTGACAGTTATCCATATAAGCTAGTGCATGTATTATGACAAACTAATTCAGAAGGAAAGTCTCTCAACAATAGCGGCCGAACATTGTGGGTTGTTGGTGGATGATAAAAGGGAGTGACTGTCCAATACAAATAAACCGTAGATGTTGGTGGATGCGTCATACTTATTTTCTTCTAAACCAAGCCCCTGCCCCTGCATAGTATGTGAATTGCGCCTGTTGACCCAGTATAAATTAAATCATCTAAAAAAAAAAAAAAAAAACGCAAATGAGAGTAACGCCTAGACTACAGACAGGGCAACAATCTTCGGACGCGCGGCATGTGCCCATCCTTCGTCCTGTGGTGGCTATTGTTTAGCACCTACTACTTGAGCATTCAGTAATAACTGGTGTATGATCTGGGGATTTATGGAAGGTACATTCAAATTACTCTTAACCAGATTGGTTCTCAAGTAGAAAAAAAAGTCAACACATTTATCTGCCTCATGATATACTTGAGATTAATAATGCAGGAATAATCAAAATAAAGGTAATTAGAGAAGTATTCGAAGTGAGATCTCATGCCCTAAGCCCCGCACGTCTAGTTCATTGTTTATGGTTCAGGAGTTTGTATGCAAGCTGGAGGCAAATAGAAATCTTTAGATACATGACCTAACAGGATGAGCAGCCGCCAGCCTCTAGCTTACAGACACTGATAACAGCGAGGACTATAGACTATTAGTATATTAAATCCCGAACTTATTACCCGGTAGCATTCGAGTCTTAGTCCCGTACCCTCCAGGACTTCAAGCAGAAATTCAGGCTACTTTGGAGAGGATAATTCGTTGCCTTCAGAAATCCATGGCAAGGCTATCTTGATTTCTACCTGCTCGGCACTCACAAAGTTACCTAAATCTTTGATTCTCTCTGGCCTGCAATAGTTAATAATATGAAATACAGAATAGCTACCAACAGAGGAATTACAGTAAATAGAAATTCAAAGGATATCTCAGGCAGTTTCTGGTACTGACTTGGGGAAGCAGATGTTCGGAGATGGAGTAAGAGTCCTAACATAGCCTGTATCTATGTAAGATCCTAATCCAACTTTACGTACAAGCTCCTATTTTTGACTGCTTTAACACTTAAGGTAGCAAGACTAAGAGAGATAATCCCTAAGGCTATTATCATACTAAAAAGGGAAGACAGAGAATACAATAGTCCCCTAGACCCCAAGCTAACCCCACTCTGGGAGTACAGAGACTATTCGTCGATGACCACTGTACCATTGGGAAGGATATGGTAAGTCGGGATCTCGCCTCCCTCAGGAATCGAACCAGAAAGACATGCAGCTAAACATGCAGCGAGTAAAGGGGGATCCTCTGCAAGCGGAGCGCATACAAAGAAACATGCAGCCTAGCAGGAGTTACTTCTGTCATAAGATATAGTTGTCCTTGAAAAGGTAGCCTACCTGACCAAGGGACTATGTAGGAAGAGCATAAGGAGTCAGTCTTCTATTAAACATAAATAGCCAGGCTCATAATTTACCTTCTTTTCATGGAGACCAGCATTTGCTGGCTCCGGGGCTGCAAATGGTACAGCAAGGGTAACTGGAAGCCCAAACACAAGAGCAAGGAACTTGGAGGCATGCATTTTAACCAGGTAACTCAGTGATTAAGTGCAGGCGGGTGTTTGAGTGATATCTTGTACAGAACCTGATGACTCTTAGAAATTGGGTAGAAGAGGAAAAATGAATTGAGAGGATAATGTCCCTGAGGTTTGGATCTTATATACCTGAGAAGTCTACTCACAGTCCTCCACCTAGGCTATCTAGTTCACTAAGAATTAAAACGAAAAGAATAAACAAAAGCTAAAAGAAAAAATTAAAAAAAAGTCCTTCCTAACTATAATCCCTTCCAGTATACTTACACCATATCCTATGACACGCTGGCTGTGGAGAACGAGGAGGTGCGCGCTATATCATAGGAATAAGCACGCTGGCGGAAATCTCGCTACAATAATAATTATGTAAAATAAAAGCAGGGAAATACATCCTGTTACTACAGGGTTCATAGGTATTAGTGCCAATCAGCTAAACATCCATCAAGAATGGACGTTATTGGGGGGGAGATGGCATGGAAATTGCTTCCTACTTATCCACCAGTCAGAGCAACATGATGACAAGATCAAAACCCTTCTTTCCCACATACAAACTATATTCCAGCAGGGAGAAATAGCATATATATTAGCTCTCCATTAGGTCATAGGCCCAACCAAGCACTAAATAGACAATAGCTCTTAGTTCTTCCCTCTACCTCAAGACTGGATAGAACTACAAATATTGCCTCTCTCCCTCTAAGGGGACATATCAAGCATAAACCTCGAAAGCCTTATATTTATTAATTGACAAGAACAAACCATCATCATGATGCTAAATCAGTTTGGCTCCCTCTTAGTGATCCTATACTTCCACCACTACTATATCTTGTCTGTTCTTGCATTACAAGAGATGGTTCCAAGCAATATCTTATATTGGCGAAAGGGCGACAAGGCATATCCAGACAGTATTATTCATGTCTCAATTGCTCTATCCTTACGAAACGTGAACTTAGGAGTCAATGCCTTGATGAGTATGTCCGACCCACTTTCACGTGTGTATGGACAGCACTGGACGGCGGAGGACGTGCTGGAAACATTTCGACCAAATCATGGAGCTGTTCATGAAGTTATGATGTGGCTAGGCAACCACGGAGTTAGGCGGCATCAAATCAAGCACTCTCAGCACGGAAGCTTCCTACAATTCAGAGCAACAGTTGGCCAACTCAACCAACTACTGCATACAACATTTTATCATTTTGTGGGCAGGGAGGCAGAGCAGTGGATTGCGTGTAATACATACAGCCTTCAGCAACCTGTCTCAAACTATATTGATTATGTTCACACAATGACCCAGACAGAGGCAAACGCATGGATGCAGTCTCAAAAAAAGCATCACAAGCACTTACCTCGCGATAATACCGTGCGCACACCTATAGTCCTTGATTGTGACAAGTACACTGCACCGTCGTGCCTTCGCGATCTTTACAACATACCCTTCAGCAGCAAACCACACCCCAATAACTCTATTGGGATCTATGAGCCTGCATACGTGACCTGGCTGGCAGATGATCTCGACCAGTTTTTTACTATATTCCAGCCCAGTCTAGTTGGACAACGACCGGTAATACGGAAAATCGATGGGGGCTACATGCAGACAGAATACAAGATGAGCCCGTTCAACCTGGAGCCAAATCTGAATTTTGAGTATACCATGGCTTTGACCGAGCCTCTGCCTGTTACTAACATCCAAGTTGGGGACAAATTCCTCCTTGGAAATGTTAATAATATGCTTGCTGCTTTCGATAAATATTACTGCAACCAACTCAATCCATCAGTTGACCCTATTTTCCCAGATCCTTTACTGGGCGGATATAATCAATCGACTGATTGCGGCACTATGGCACCCCCTAATGTACTAGCAATCACCTTTATGAATAGTGAGGCGGCCTTTCCACCCGGATATCTGCGTCGGCAATGTCTCGAGTTTCTGAAACTTGGTCTGATGGGGGTTACGGTGGTGGTCGCTAGCGGAGACTGGGGCACTGAGAGCGGACTACATAACACCTGCATCAACCCAGATACAGGTGCGGACAATGCTACTACTGGATACTTTAATCCAAGTTGGCCTGCTTCCTGTCCTTGGGTTACAGCTGTAGGTGGTACTCAGCCATTTTTCTCACACTTAAACTCCACGGGGCACGCCACTACCGGTCCTAGCAGAGGAAAGCAACCACAGAACAGCAGCCTTGAAACAGCGTTTAACATCCATATCCAGAACACAACTGCATCATCCGGTGGCGGTTTCAGTAACATTGAGAAGGTGCCCATATACCAAACACACGCTGTCTCTTGGTATAAGCATCTCGACCGAGCACATCTGATCAGTGTACAGGATCGCTTCAGCCCCGTAGGCAGGGGATACCCAGATGTGGCTCTTCTCGCCTACCGTTACCTGGTGGTTTCAGGAGGGACCCTACAGTATGTGCATGGTACATCAGCTTCAGCCCCTGTGTTTGCTTCGATGATTTCCTTGATCAATAACGACCGTCTCCATGCCGGCAAGGCGCCGGTGGGGTTCGTTAATCCTGCGCTATATTCACATCCTGAGGTGCTAAATGATGTGACAACTGGGTTCAATACTGGTTGTGGTGTTGAGGTGGCCTTCCAGTGTGTGAAAGGCTGGGATCCAGTAACTGGCCTAGGAAGCCCAGATTACAAGAGGATGCAGAAACTTTTCCTGGGCCTTCCATAGACCACAGCTGGTGCTTATGTGGTATGGGTTATATGTCTAGCAGGGCTTTCCCTGATTTCCTGGTTTTTAATATATTGCCTACAAACATATGCGGGTATATGAGAGAATCGCCTGGAGGACAATTGTGAAACCCCGTTGTCCATCAGTTACATAAAGTAACAGATTCATAAAGCGTAGGCAGTCAACATCGAACAAATGCGTAATGCCTTCTAAGAAAACCTTCGGGCAGATCCTGTAGTTTTTGTTACTGATAGTGCAGGTCTATGATATAGAAACTAGTTAACGTAATCGGTAAGCGAGCGGGCCACGCAACCGAGCGGGCCACCTTACATGCTTCTTTTGGCCGCGGTCGAAATTGGAGGGTATTTGAACGCCTAAAACATGATTTATATTACTAAATCTAGCTATTCTTGCGCTGCGGACATTGCAATCGCTTATGGCCTATAATATGACAGTCACTGCAGCGTGGGGGTGCCCGTTGAGGGCGTTGTTCTGCATCTACTGCCTGCTCTGTAGGGATAGTTGGGATAGCTTCAGCCTGATTCCTGCGTTGAATGAACTCTTGGCCTTCCTGGTAGAGAATCCCTCTGCAGCTTCTATCTGCCTCCTAGATCGCTTCCTCTTTTGAAGCTTTCTCATGTGCGGCACGTAGATCATGATTTTCCTTTGCAAGAAGGATAGCGTTATTCATTGCCATCTCACACCCCTTAATAAGCTGATCTAGCGCAGCTATAGTAGGTGTAGGAGGACTATATGTACGCTCCCTGAGTACTTCTTAAGTGTACTTTCCTGCTTCTTCAACTGCTTGAGATTATATGGTGTTTTTGGGATGGAATCTGTTGATCGGCTGCCCGGTGGTGTAGGGGTTTTAAGCTGGATATTAAGCTGACTTAGCACTCAATCTGGATTCAGTGGTATTAATCCAGTTGCTGAGAAGCCACTTTTGATATTATCTGATGAAAAGATTGCTGTACGAGCCTGCGGATAGGCCTCAAGGAAGTCAAACTTATCAATATGGTTGAAACCAGCTCGTGTCTTTTCCTTAATCAAGCGGCCGTACGCGCGTTTTAGCAGAGAGAAACAGCCAACATCCAGAGGTTGAAGGAGATGTGATAAATGCAGCATGGCAGATTGGAATAATATCATTCTCAGTGTAGATTTGATTAAACTGAGGAGTTAGATGGCTCCCATGGCCGTCAAGAATCAATAGTCAATATCTACCAGTTGTACGACTGGTAGTAGCAGGAATAAGACTTTTTGAAGCCATCGTAATCCAATCTGATCAGTTTGTCCATCCATTCTCACTGACCTCAATCCGCCAGTCAGCTGGTAATGCCATATCTTGATACCAGCCCTCAATAAACCTTTCCTTTGAAGATAATGCATGGCGGAAGCACCCATCTAGTAGAGTTAACACACTCTATAGATGTAACCCATTCGCGGTTCCCTGGCTGGATAAGAAACGGCCGACCAAGCATCTCAGCTCTTGTAACTACCTTAGCAGTAGCTACTAAGCCCATTGCGAAGCCAGTTTCATCAAAGTTATAGATATCTTCAGGTGTAATCCCATACTGCATGATTGTAATCTGGACACAATTAAACCATTCCAGAATAATCTTTAGATCTTCGCATTTAGCGCGCTGGTGATTATAGCGCCTAGAGAACTGGGTTTTAATCTCATCATGCCGATTAATGAAGTTATATACCCATTTCTCTCCAACAGTCTGAGTAGAAGTTGAACCACGCTGCGCAAGCAGGATATTCACCATTTCTTACACATGGGATGGTCGGGGAGCTGCTCCACGTTGATCCATAGATAGAATCCATCTAATAAGCGATTCCTCTTCATTCTGAGTCATTTTATGCCCATTGGCGCGTGTCTCAGCCCGAAAACTCTGCCCATTTAATCAATGCTGGAGAGTTGTCCGGGGCACATTATAAACACGCGCTGCTTCACGGACATTGCGAATCTCTTGCTTTTTAAGGGCTGATAGCAAGAATTATCCGTCCTTCCTGCTCAACTGAATTTTTCGAGTTTGTACGCGCTTTTGGTGGCATGGTGGCCAGTTAGATACTGCAGCTTTTAAAATGAGAGTCAAAACGCGTTTGGTGGCCCGCTCGGTTGCGTGGCCCGCTCGCTTACCGATTACGTTAGATTTGGTATCTTACTAATAACTCCAGTACACATAAAGTTTATTCTGGCTTTATAGATCTTCATAGGCAATAGGAATTGAGCAGAGACTATATCTCTTCAAACTATTCTATAGCAGATTAATCCATGTATTTCATCAATTGATGGACCCTGTCAATTCCCTCAGCCATTCTTTTCTGGGCCTCCGCTTGCCTTTCCATATATAACAAATATAGTTTTTTGACACGAGTATATAGTGAATGAAAGGACTCAATATCATTAGTCTCATGAGCTTCAATTGCAGTAAAGTACAGCTGGCGTACCATAGCATGCTCTTCACACTGAAGGAAGGTGGCGACTAAAGGATGATCAAGAATACGGATCAGTGCCTTAATCTTCATAAATATCATGGGCGGGACATGCGCCTGGGTCCCCACTGAGGAGAATCTGGTAAGAACATCCTCCGGGTGCCCCCACTGCTGACAGAGATCATGGAGCGCTGGGCCCAGGCTCATAGTCGTGTTATCCACGCTCACAGAGATTGTCACCCTGCGAGCATGTTTTACTGAACGTAACCGTCGAAGCAAAGCGATCACAATATCAACAGTATTGGCCTTTGCCCATCGTCCAAGCTGTAGATCCACACGCAATTCTGTAATCTGGTCTAGCTGCCTCATATGATCTGCTACCAGACGGACTGTGTCGCTGCATAATGCAATTGGTAGGGCACTATTCCGTTCCTGGCCGCCAATTGGGAGATAATTATCATCTGGCATTGCGATAACAACCTGAAAGGCCTTCATCCATCTCCAGATTTCACTGCTAACAGGGAAATCATCCCACATAAGTAAAGAATCTGGTTCTGTGTCATGTAGCCATTGCAGCAGAGCTTGCAGTGTCTGATGGCCATTTCTCTCCATAGAATAACCATAACCACCGCGGGCCATTCCAGGTTTCCACCTGGTCTTAGTGACGTTACATACTGTTACAGATTCTGTTGTAACAGCAATTCCAAATGGCATTGAATAGAGGATGGGAAGTGCTTCACTGGACACTTGTCGGCAGGTGCGCAAGATAGCAGTGCTAACTCTGTGTCCATCAGAGCGGAGTGAGGTATTGAATCGTGCTGGGATGACCTGGTCTGGGAGTAGATAGTGATATATTTGCACACGAATTTCCACAGGTAGAGATAGAAAATAGCAAGGTGCCTCTTGAATGTGGCGGGCGCATAGTTGGAGCATCTGTGGTTCCCAATCGATTGGCTCGCCACAAGGAAAGCCGCATTCCTGAATTACAACGCAATAGCTAGCCCTGGCATAATGGAATCGATGGGCGAAGCATCTCGGCATCCAACCATGATCATAGTATCGGACGTCGACTGTCCTTCCGCAGACTAAGTGACTCCCCTGGCGAGCAGAGCAGGCGAGCGAAGATATCGGGCGGTGAAAATGACATCTCTCGATGTGGTCTCGAATCCGGGGCTCGCTATCAAATCTTTGCATCTTTATATCAACACAAAAAAGGGCCCTTACGAGGCTGAAGAAACGGGTTTTGGCCTGTTCTGACAATGATATAATGCTACCTACAGCCATCAACCATCAGGTGATTAGACACTGAGGCGGGGTTCAGCGAAGCTGCAGGCAGCAGGTCAATCATCACGTGTTGAGGTGCTCAAGGTATAAGAAGGCTGCACTGCCACATTCAAACCTGAGACATCTTTCCTATGAGCTTAGTTCTTGATCCTATTCCTTCTCGGTTTATATTTACGATGGCCTACAATCAAAAGGATTTCCTTAACAAGCCCGCTCCTGAAAATTATGTCGCTGGTTTAGGTCGAGGTGCCACTGGCTTTACCACTCGCTCAGATTTAGGACCTGCCCGAGAGGGCCCAACCGCTGAAGAAATCCAGGCTGCCCTTGCAAAAAGGGCACTTTTACTCGGGGCTTCTCCACCAACAGCCTATTTTTCGTCACAGAAGAGGAATGCCGAAGATAATATTGCAGCAGATGGAGAGAACGATGACCGTTCACAGGCCGACGATAATGAAGTCGGACTCCTTGCATACAGGAGCTTTGATCAGGAGGATGAGGAGGCAGATCGCGTTTACAAAGAGATAGACGACAAGATGGATAGACGACGGAAATCAAGAAGGTTAGCATTGATGTTCCCTGGTCTAAATTGATTTATTCTTTGGCTTTAGCCGTGGTATTGTGAATAGATGACCAACCTCACTCTTTCATCACCTCTAGGGAAGCTCGAGAGCAACAGGAACAGGAAGAATATGAACGTAAGAACCCGAAAATCCAGCAGCAGTTCGCCGACTTGAAGCGGTCGCTCGCCTCAGTGTCCGAACAGGAATGGGCGGACCTCCCTGAAGTCGGAGACCTTACCGGTAAAAATAGACGAACAAAGCGGAACCTACGGATGAACCAGCGATTCTATGCCATACCTGACAGTTTGCTCGCCAGCGCAAGGGACTCAACCCAATTCAATACCACTGTTGCCGATGATGACTCCCAAGGGGATCTTCGTGCGGCCGATCTTGGGGACGGGATTGCAACTAATCTCGCAAATATTAGTGCTGCCCGTGATAAGGTACTTCAGGTGAAACTTCGCCAGGCCACAGGTTCTGCCGGAGATGCTGCGTCAGGGAATGCGACCAGTATCGACCCAAAGGGATACCTCACGAGCCTTGCACAGCTGGAGATCCAGGCAGGTGAAGTAAAAGTAGGCGACATCAAGCGGGGGCGTGTCTTGCTGGAATCAGTAACAAGAACAAACCCTAAACATGCTCCTGGATGGATTGCGCTAGCACTATTGGAAAGACTTGCTGGAAGGATTGGGATTGCCCGAAATATCATTGCAAAAGGATGTGATCTATGCCCGAAGAGTGAAGATGCATGGCTCGAGAATATCCGACTTAATGAAGGACACAATGCAAAAGTCATTGCTGCAAATGCTATTAAAAACAACGATCAATCTACTCGGCTTTGGATTGAAGCTATGAGGTTAGAATCAGAGCCTCGGGCTAAAAAGAATGTTCTGAGACAGGCGATTCTCCATATCCCCCAGTCTGTCACGATCTGGAAAGAGGCTGTTAACCTGGAAGAAGATCCAGCGGATGCGCGCCTCCTGCTTGCAAAAGCCGTTGAAATGATACCGCTCTCTGTGGAGCTATGGCTTGCACTTGCACGCCTGGAAAGTCCAGAAAATGCTCAGAAAGTTCTGAACTCTGCACGCAAGGCAATCCCGACAAGCTATGAAATATGGATTGCTGCTGCACGGCTTCAAGAGCAAATGGGAGGATTTGAAAGAGTGAATGTGATGAAGCGAGCTGTTGAGGCCCTGGTGAGAGTAAATGCTATGCCAAAACGGGAGGAGTGGGTGGCGGAAGCAGAGAAATGTGAAGAAGAAGGTGCAATCCTCACATGTGGCGCTATCATCCAAGAGACACTGGGCTGGGGACTTGACCAGGATGAGGATTGGGAAACCATTTGGATGGATGATGCGAAGTCCAGTATTGCAAGGGGGAGGTATGAGACAGCAAGGGCTATCTATGCATATGCATTGCGTGTTTTTGTTAGTCACAAGTCCATCTGGATAGCAGCAGCGGACTTTGAGCGCAATCACGGCACTAAGAGTGCATTACGGCAAGTGCTTGAACAGGCAGTAGAGGCTTGCCCACGGAGTGAAGAGTTGTGGTTGCAGCTTGCAAAGGAAAAGTGGCAGTCTGGAGAGGTTGATGATGCTAGAAGAGTGCTCGGGCATGCTTTCAATAAGAACCCTAACAATGAGGACATCTGGTTGGCTGCTGTGAAACTGGAAGCAGACGCGCAGCAAATGGACCAGGCCCGAGCGCTCCTGGCAACTGCTCGATCTGTAGCAGGAACAGAGCGCGTGTGGATCAAGAGCATAGCTTTTGAACGGCAACTCGGCAACCTCAATGATGCCCTTGAACTAGTCAACCATGGTCTCCAGTTGTACCCTAGGGCTGACAAGCTCTGGATGATGAAGGGTCAAATATACGAGTCCCAGAATAAGCTTGCAGAAGCCGGAGACGCCTACAGAACTGGTACGCGGACATGCCCTAAGTCAGTTCCACTCTGGTTGCTAGCATCGAGACTGGAGGAAAAGGCCGGGGCAGTGGTCAGAGCCAGATCCATTCTCGAAAAGGCCCGCCTTGCGGTGCCGAACAATCCGGAGCTATGGACTGAAAGCATACGTGTTGAACGAAGAGCAAATAAAGTCTCCCAGGCAAAGGTGTTGATGGCAAAGGCATTACAAGAAGTTCCTTCCTCTGGGTTGCTGTGGAGCGAAAGCATCTGGCACCTTGAATCACGGGCGCAACGGAAGGCCCGAAGCCTAGAAGCCATCAAGAAGGTGGATGATGACCCAATTCTTTTCGTTGCCATTGCACGAATCTTCTGGGAAGAACGTCATCTTGAGAAAGCCATGACCTGGTTTGAAAAGGCCATTACATCCAATAGTGATCTTGGTGATGCCTGGGGCTGGTACTATAAGTTCCTCCTGCAACATGGTACAGATGTATGTTCTCTTGATTTTCCAGTCCATACGTCCCGCATGCGCCTTCTTTCTAATAACCGAATTCTTTGCAGGAAAAACGAGCTGATGTTATATCAAGATGTTTGTTATGCGAACCCAAACATGGTGAAGTCTGGCAATCAATAGCCAAGGATCCGGGCAACGCCTATAAGTCGACCAAGGAGATTCTCGAATTAGTTGCTTATAGTCTTGGTCGATGAGGAATTTGATACTTCGGCTCTAGTCCCTAGTCTGTGAACGACCGTACCTGCATCCGCTTTTCTCCCCCCCTGATTGGTCGGTGGGGTTCTCGGATGTCACTTTGGTTTTCCCTCACTGCGTGCCCGCGTTCTGCCCTAAGCTTAGTATGTTCCTGGATTACTTCGGTATAGATCAACTGAAAAGGATATAATTTCTTCTTTTCGTCCCCTGTCGTCGCGGTCGGTGTCGCGGCCTGCTATTATCATGGTCTTGTAGTAACCTAAACTTCTTCCTCTTCCTTCTTCTTATTCTCTAGAATGCCTATATTCGTTTCATCAATTCTAATCCTGAATCTGATCAACAGCATAATATGGATCTCTTTATCTATAATCCAACCTATGAGGTTTGGATTTGTACAGCTCGCCAGTGCCAGTATACTGTCTCATCACAGACCCTGCTTACACACCTCCGTATCCATCACCGCTCACACCCAACTGTGGCCACCCCGGCCCTGCGTGAGGCAGTCTTGACAGAGATGCTAAAGCGCCCGTGGATTGATCTTACCAAGAGACCCTGTGTGATCCCATCCCCAGGAGACCCACCAATCCCAGGGCTGCCGGTCTACCAGGGCCATGGCTGCCCCCATTGCTCCTAGCTGCTCGCACCACTGAAACTATTCAGAAGCATCGCTGTAAGACCCATAAAGACCTGGAGCCTCCCTGTGGCCATGGGCGGCAGCCACAGTGGCAGGCAAAGGCCAGCTGCCGCCTTGCCGCTCATGCTGTTTCCTGCCAGCGTTTCTTCCCTAGCAAGCATGGGAGTCAGTACTTTAAGATCACCTGTGCTGCCAGGCCACCCAGCAAGCAGGCACTAGAGGCCAGCGTCCCCATGACCCCCGCGGAGCGGATCCGCGCCTGCGTGGACCAGGCACTGCGGGAGGGGCAGGCCACAGCAGAGATTAAGGATGGCCAGGTACCAGCAATAGATCCTCACCCTACAGCTGTGTCCCCCTGGCTTGAGCTGACCCGCTGGCCAGAGTACCTGCGGGGACAGGACCTGGCTGCTGTGGCATTGTTGGGATGCCTGTCTGATCCTGCCATGGAGCTTGTTCTCCTGCAGTTCAGCGCCAGTATCAAACGGTTGATTGACGAAGCCTACCAGGTGATCAAGAATGGCCGTCTGAATGAGTTCGACCAGATCCAGATCAACACCTTCTTTCGCAAGCCCAGTGTGTGGAACCGGCCTATCCAGATCCATCTGCGGCCGGCTACCCACCATCAATACTGCCAGGTTTGGCAGCGACTGGTCTGCTTCACCTACCGCAGTACTCGGCCGGATCAACCCATCCAGTTGCGTCACCATCTTAACACCGCCCAGCTAGCTGCCCAGGATCAGATGGAGGAGCATGCGCAGCAGTTGCTAGATCTGCAGGGCCAGGACCAGCCGGTACTGCAAGGAAAGGTGCAAAAACAGCTAGACCAGGCCTGTCTAGCCCTCTCGATTGCCCTGCTGGACCATCCCCTGAAGGGAGACCTTTTTGATAGCACCCTGGTTGGCTTCCTGCGACATTTAGTTCCAAAGCAGCGATCAGACCAATGAGAATGACGAGTTTGAGGACCTTCATTCCTACTTCCCTGGATGCCTCCCACAACAGTAGACCGACATCCTCTCGATAGCCCCCATTTTCATATATGTATTCCCTGACACTTCAGATAACGAACAAGCTAGAGAACCATGTAAGGTGCTGACAGAGTATGTCACTGTGGAATCCTGCTAGGCATCCAAATGAATCGAAGACACTGGTTGCCATTCCCAAGACCAAATCAATGTGCTGTGAAGGCCAAGAGAGGGACTCGTCATCTCAGACGAATCTAATCGAGCAGAAGACTCGAATGAGCAACGGTATGGTCCGTTGGTCTGGGCTTTGATATGGCATCTGCACAGCCACCGGCTACCGATTACGCTCCACCCAGTAGCTGACGGATGTCTCGGAGAAATGGCGATAACTCCAGCCAGGACGACGGGTACCCACCGATCATGAAGTCAAAAACCAGAGATCGTGCTTTATAATCAATGATAAGGTGGCTATGCTGCGTTTCGCTTTGATCTTGACCAAAAATGCCGGTGATACTGGCACAACAGAGTCCCAATATGGGATAGCGGGCGGAAGAACTGGAGTGCACTGCTGGCGGAAAGTCTTGGCTGTCAGCAACTTGCATTGAGCCCGGCAAGATGTCGATGCTATTTGTAGGATCCGGTCTGACCGACTTATCGTTGGTTGGGCATGGAGTTTCAAAGGCGGACTCTAACCATTGTGCTGGATGAGCTGACATCCTCGCGTCGATTTCCACGATGATGTAGGTCCACGGAGACATGCAGAATTTCTATCACCTGCAAAAGCTTCACGAAGGCGTCGCATATATCCTTGTTTGTCTGTCATATGCTGGGTTACCAGTGACCGGGAAAGACAACATCAGCCGGTCTTAGGTTGGTCTCTGCCAACTGGAGTTATTGGAAGAGAAAGGTGCGTAGAATTGACAAGACGTCTGAACTTGGGTATGCTTTTCTCTTCCAGTGAACCGACATGCTAATCATCTTTACCCATTCCTTGTGGCCTGAGATTAAGACTGGCCGAGGTTGCTCGTTTGCCTTAGTACACAGGATGCAGTTCTTGTTGATACTTGAAGCCCACTAAGAGTCAAGAACAAGGTAGAATGGCCAAAGACGTCATGAGTTATGCTCGAACCAGTTCTAGAATCTGTCATCTGAGACTAGGAATCCCGCCTTCTATCCGGCATATTCCTGAAGACCGAAATCAGACTCGTACCACGAGCTTGCGATACTTGGTGACATCTCATTGTTCGCGAACATTCCACAAGATCTTGTGCCTTCTCATCAAAATGACAGAATCCATAACCTCGCTGTCCATGTCCTGGTTTTACATAGCGACATATGTCGAGCTATGGTATCTGACCACGCACTTATACCGTCCTTATGCCGCACAGACTTTATGACGTGTTGCAATGCATCGATTGCGAGGTGATGAGGATGTCCAATCAACATGATACGGTCGTCCACAGGGGGAGAATTCCGGCTAAAATCAACTTTGGTTTTTCCAGCTCCACTTTGATTCGACAGGGCGAGAAATTTCCCCTCCTGAGTATTCTGCCGACGACCTGAGTCAGCTCCAACCCCGGATTGAGACAGAATGAAGCTCATTGTGTTTATGATTGGTACGACGGAGTCGGTCTTGTCAGCGCTAAAGTCACTGGCGCCAGTCCATCACCGTCTCTCTTATTAGTTTCGCGACTAACCAAGTACTAATCGCCAGACCATGAGAATGATTGCGACGCCGAGTCGGCAGCCGGCGTGGCGTTTCGTACCGGCAGCCACGAAGCTTAGCAATATTGGAGATATCGAGACATACATTTTGAAGTTACAACGCCATTTTTCCGCGCTTTTAGACTTCCCCACGGTCTGAACGATCATGACAAGGAAATGGACTTTCTCCAGGCGAGTGTGGCCCCACGGGGATAAAGGCCGGGGAAAAGTGGACCACTCCCCAATCAGTCTATCACCGCCATTGGTTCAGGATAAATCTATACCGATCATTGCCGAAAATCGTATCGTACACAGGATGGGTTAAATGCATGGGCTGATGGGAAGGCTCTCGCCGGTTCTGGTCGGCTATCGGCTTGAAATCAAGCATTTGTTGGCAGTAGAAGCTCTCGCAGGACTCCCTTTGGATGCCGATTGTTCCGAACCTGCAGCTGTGTTTTAGCTATATATTTGACGACCAATTGAACCTGTCTTTTTCTTATCTGGTCTCTCTCTAGCACTGCTCTGATCCTGCCTTTTTATCTCTCGTCCATCCACTTCTGTACACCAAACTGTCATAATGGCTGGGGGTATGACTTCCCAAGACATCTCGGCCAAAAGAGCCGAACTGGCCGGAGGAAAGGTCGGTTGGCGTGGCTTGACCAGCAGCAAGAAGACCTTTGGTATCGCCTTGTTCGCGTCTCTGGGTGGCTTGGTTTATGGATGTATGATGCGTCTTCTATTGCTCTACCCTTCTTAAGGAATGATTCCGAGGCTGACGGTACCAGACAACCAAGGAATGTTCGCGCAAATTTTGACAATGCACTCGTTTATCGAAGCAGTATGTAATTCTTGATGAACCAAAGTCAACCGTCGCTCACGTTTCCCAGACCCAAGGATATGCAGAGAGCACTGGAGTGAAACAGGGAATGTTGACCGCGATTCTGGAACTCGGGGCATGGCTCGGAACCCTCATCAACGGGTACTTGGCAGATGCCACTGGTCGTCGCATCACTGTCGTTATTGCTGTGGTTGTGTTTTGCGTCGGTGTCATTGTCCAAGCATGCACCAAGAACCCGGGCTACGTCTATGCTGGGCGGTTCGTTACGGGTCTGGGTGTGGGCAACCTGAGTATGATCGTGCCTCTGTATAACGCGGAACTGGTATGCTCAAAGGACCTGTATAATGATTCTGTCTGACCTGGATAGGCACCGCCGGAAATCCGTGGCTCTCTGGTCGCTGTGCAGCAGTTATCCATTACTTTTGGCATCATGGTCAGCTTCTGGGTAAGTATATGGTCAGCTGGAGAATGATGAGATGCTGATGTTTTAGATTGGTTACGGGACAAACTACATTGGAGGAACTGGCGAGGCCAATCCATTGCTGCCTGGGAGATCCCCGTTTGTATCCAGATCCTTCCAGCCGTAGTTCTGGCGGCGGGAATGCTCCTCTTCATGCCGCAGTCCCCGCGACACTTGATGAATCGAGGAAGAGAGGAAGAGTGCTTACAGACGCTGGCCAGACTGCGCGATACTTCAGTTGATGACATTTCCGTCCGCATCGAGTTTCTCGAAATCAAGGCGCTGCGTATGTTCGAGGATGAAGCAGCTCGCAAGAGATATCCCCAGTATCAGGATGGCTCATTCAAGAGCCGATTCATGATTGGGGTCAATGACTATCTCTCGTTGATCACCGACAAGTCCTTATTCAAACGAACTACTGTAGCTGTGAGTATTCTCTCACCATCCGCTGCAATCGCTGACTCGCGCAGTGTATGATCATGGTCTTTCAGCAATGGAACGGAATCAATGCGTAAGTCAATACACCGGTTCTACAAGGATTCTGCTGACAGGTCACAGTATCAACTACTACGCGTAGGTATATTACGTCTGAAGTCAAGGGCATTGCGTTGACATTGAAAAAGTCCGCAGATTTTCAAGGGTCTCCAGCTAGGTGGCAAGACTACCTCCCTACTCGCAACCGGGGTCGCCGGTATTTTCGAATTTGTCTTCACCATTCCCGCCGTTCTTTGGGTCGACAACATCGGCCGTAAGAAGATTCTGATCGCCGGCGGCATCGGTATGGCCGTCTGCCATTTTATCGTTGCCGGCATCATCGGAACGTACTCTGGCAGGTTCGAGGATCACAAGGGAGCTGGCTGGGCTGCCGTAGTCTTTGTGTGGATTTTCATTATTAACTTTGCATACGCATGGGGTAAGTGCAATTCTGACCTGCAATCTAACCAGACGAGCTAACAGACGCAGGCCCCGTCGCGTGGATTGTCGTGTCGGAAGTCTTCCCTTTGAGCATGCGCGCCAAAGGTGTGAGTATTGGTGGCAGCAGCAACTGGGTAAGCGCACTAATTGCGGATTTACATAAAATTTCTAACAGAAGGTAGCTCAACAATTTCGCGGTTGGTCTGTCAACTTCTCCCTTTATTGCAGCCTCTGATTACGGTACCTTCATCTTCTTTGGACTGGTGACCACCATAGGTGTCCTGTATGTGTGGTTCCTCGTCCCCGAGACCAAGGGCCGCACATTGGAAGAGATGGACGAGTTATTCGGATCCGAAAGCATCGCCGCCGAGGACGAGGCTCTGAAACGTCGCATTGAGAGGGAGATCGGCTTACTGGCTTTGCTGGGCGAGGACGCCGAGTCGAGCGAGGAGAAGACATTCGAGAAGTTCGAGCATCTGGATCAAGGCGACCAAGCTGAGCTGCCCAAGACTGCGAGCTCTTAGGTTGTATCACTCTAGCAGAAGCATCATATTGTGATGTTTCGACCGTCGCTTGAATTGTGGCTGCACCTATACAATACAAACGGTAAAACTGGGTGCTAAGACGCTTCGGCTAGTGGAATATAATAGACGGCAGCGCACGAAACACGCGGTATTGTGCAGATCATAATAATACTATCTTACCCAACAAAGAAAGAGATCTGCCAGTGTATCCGTGACGTATCCAAATCGCCTAGAAAGACGAAGCAAGTAGTTAGTTATATGGAATAGAACGTGATAAAAGCACGGATAAAAGAGGTGTATTTAGCCTGAATTCAACAATCGGGATTCGGGAGACTCGAGATAGCTGAGGTATCCGCGGAGAATTGAGCCGAGGTATGCCCGATGAGCTTTAAGTACTTGCAGTGTAATGGCCTGAGGCTCGGGATGATATGGAGTCATGATTGACCGAACAAATGAATAAAGCGCTCGGTGTATTCTTGCTCGGAACACTTTGATTACGATGTTGATTTCAGATATGAACACGACTGCCTGGCTCGAAGATCTCCTTTTCATATATGTATCAGTCATTGGCCACTTTCTACAGCATGTGCCATATCGCCCAGAGTGTCAAACTTCCAATCATAGATAGTATCCTTGATGTTGCCCATAATTGCTCCCGGTCTTACAATCCAGACCGACTTGATCCCCACTTTGGAGGCGGGCTGGTGATCATGGAATTGACTCTGAGCAGTCTGCAGGACCTGACTCTTGTCGACTCCCAGCTCGGCCTGTACCGTCTTCAGCATGTACTCGAAATTGCGCAGGTCAGGCTTGTACGAGCCCACGTCCTGCGCGGTGATGATGCGATCGAACTTGACACCCTGCAGACTCCCCGCGTTCGTCTTGGCGAATGATTCCCGGTCGACGTTTGACAAAACTACCAGCTTGTAGTGCTTGGACAGTCGCTTGAGAGCATCGACAGTGTCGGGAAAGGCGGGCCATGTCCCGACTGATTCGCCAAAAGCGATGCTCTCTTCCTCGGTCGGCGGGGCGAGGGAGAGGCGTTGAGCAAGTTTGGGATGAATCTTTGCTAGGAGTTCGGAGTACGGCATATCGGGTGTTAGGGACTGTTGCTCATGCTCGAGCTCCTGGTAAACATTTAGGAGATGCTCGCGTGAGACAGATGCATTGTTCTTGTCGAGGATCGGCTGGAAGGCGTTCACGATCCCGGATTCCCAGTCGACCAGAGTCCCATAAACATCGAAGCACAAGAGACGGTAGTCGGAGAGTTTTGACATCTTGCTATAATAGAAGATGCAGAAGACAAAGAAGGTTTGAAGATGAGACGAAGGGAGAATGAGCAAGAGGATGAGGGGTTATAAGTCATAAGTACAACTAATGCTGCAGGCTTATCGATAGCGGGGACCAGAAAGGGAAAGGCCTTCCAAGCAACAAACAACATCAGGCACAAGTCTTGATGCCCACGTACCTTAGGTAGCTTTTGAATGAGTATTGTATCTATGCGCTGGAGTCCTGCCACGATTGGCAGGTCTGGAAATCTGGCTCTAGCTTTCTCTGATGACATAAAGCCATGTTACTATTCAATTGCAGCGCCAACCAGAGAGGACTAGAGGGCCAAGCAGGATCACATGATGAAGCAGGTACTTCTCCTAATGTTGATATTATTCTTTGAGATACAGCTCTCTACCCATTGATTATGATTTCCAAACCAGCTGCATCTGGAAAGCCAACTATATTATGTCTTCCACGCGAGCTCCGGGACATCATAGAATACAGCTTCCTAGAACGGGATCCCGTCAGCGTTGAACTACCAAGTTACCCCACCCCGCCCCCGCCGCAGGGAAAGCGGTTCTTGGGGACCAAGTATCCGGCCCACAGACAACGTTTACTGCACTATCCACTTCTGCTGGTCAACCATCAGTTTCGAATTGAAGGTTAGAAAGTATTGAACAAACTCGTCGCATCCAGATTTGAGGCGGACATCTTAACCTTCCAGAGACGGCACCCTGGTTCCCTTCATGCCGGCCCAATAGATCCCCTCCCCATTCAAGCATGCACGCGCCAGGTTTTACGTCCTGAAAGACGACGGGAAGCGCCTCATTGAGTCCTGGCACCTTAGCTATCCCTCAGTATGCGCCGTCCGCCCAGTATGCGGTGGCTTCTTTGTAGGAGACGGCTCAGTACGCGGCGGCGCCGCAGGAGTTGTACAGGGTTTTAAAGCGCTTCCTCCAATGCGGACCTCCTAACGCAACACCTGCGTCCGCAGATGCGGATATTCTGATTGAGACTCTCGAGTTGGATGTCCGCACTCGGACTGGTATTCCGGTGAACTTGCTTGGTCCACCGAATTTCACTACCGAAGACTGGAAGTTTGTGATATACAGGACGGAACCCCGGGGGTCACCCGAAATTGGTAGACTACTCACTCTGATAAGGGAGACGGGGGTCGACTATAGGTTGCATCCAGACTATCTGATTCCTGTCCTTCATGAGCTCTTGGGATCGCTTCTGTTCTATCGTGATGGTAGCATGATCTACGAGCGCGTGGTAGTCGTCAGGCTGTTGCTCGATGAAGAAAGGGTGCATTAGTGGAACCTTGACGAGTGTCTCGAAGGAATGTATTGTAAGGAGGAGGAACACGCCAAATGGAGAAGTTTTGGACTTGCACGAAGGTCACAAATGGGGTTCCGACATCTAACCACTCGTCAGGAAGAAGCCTTGGTCCGACGTGGAGGTGTCCAACCCCGGCCATGTGAGCTTTCTTCGAACATTGTCGTATCGGATAATCCTTTAACCAAGTCAAGAGCATCGTTCATCTGGGGAGTATGTGTACACAAGTCGGACAGATCTTGACAGATTCCTGCGCCCTAGTGACGAAAGAAGAGAAATGTATTTAGGTGTATATAGTCGATGCAGCATAGAAATAAGGCAACAGTGACTGCGTAGTTGCCTAACTCAGACTTATATTGGAGATGTAGCTATGCAGATACGTGGTTCCTGGAAAGCCTGGGATGCCTTCAACCGCCTATATGGCCATCACACAAGATACCAGAAATCATCCACAACCTATCCCTTCAACCCCAAAGCCTGCCGCCGACTCTTGCTATTGGGATCAAGATAGGGCCGCTCTCCCAGACTGACAGCTCTGTGGCCCTCTCGTTGCTCTCCAAAGACATCGTAGTCGTTCGTGGCAGTGTGGTAAACACTGCGGTTATCCCAGATTGCTACATTGCAATGATTAGCCATCATCCGTGGCCGCGGAACAAGACTTACCAAGATCATTTGGATCCCGCCATCTGTGCCGCACCTGCAGATCATGGTTTTCCACAATCAACTTAACAAACCAGTCCAGTAAATGCTTGCTCTCCTCCTCGGCCAGTCCATTGATCTTCTCGACATGCGCTCCGACGGCGAAGACGCTCTTCCACCCCGTGACGGGATTGGTCCGGATGACTGGGTGCTCGGCGCGGAGCTCGCTGCCTACGTTCTCGGGGGCACCGCGCGGTCCAGCGAAGAGTTCAAATGCATTATCCTTGGCGCTCTGGTTGAATGCTGGCTGGGCATATGTGGCTGTCAGGGACTCGAGAAAACGCTGGTAAGGCTCGGAGATGCGGTCGAAGACTTCGTAGCCGCTAGCCCAAAGGGTGTCTATAGCGATCAGTATGTCTTTGAGACAAATGTGTTGAATCTACCTACCACCACCGGTCTTTGGAAGCTTGGTCAAACGTAACACGGCATAGTCGCTAGGAATGGGCTCAAAGGTGATGTCACTGTGCCAGCCGCCCTTGAGGCTTTGGCTGGTGGCGTACCGGCCCTTGAACAACTTCTTTCGCTGCTCCGAGCTGATGACGCTGATTTCATCGTCTTTGCCGCCGTGTTCGCGTCCGGCGTTAGTGACTGGGTGGATGTGCAAGCCTGACGTGGCAGGTTTGCCTGCCAGCAGACCCAATCGGTGGATGAGCTCTTTTTGGGAGTCGTTATCTAGGTCGTCCTGTTTGCGGAAGAAGACCACGCCCCGTTGGGAGACTGCACTTGTATTAGTTTAAGGTAACTGCAAATAGCGGAGCAACTTACTCGTGATGGCCAAATCTCTCAGCAGTTCATCGGAATCGGGAGCGCTGAGCCACTGCTTGAGACTGACGGTAGGATATTCCCTGCCGATAGCTGGTGTCGCATCAAATGATTCGAACTGGTCAAGTACCCCGGACAGCTTGAGAGGTTCTCGCTGGAGCCCAGACGATTCTTGGGGTGCTTTGGGTTGGGTTGCTCTTGAGACAAGGGTGGATTCTTCCAAAGTTGGTGCCATTGTTGTCTCAGATGTTTCTTGAAACTATTCAGTCAAGCTACTTGATGATAATAACTATTGACCGAGGAATAGAATGTATTTATACTGCCATTGGTGCCGATATCCGAGAGCATCACACAGGATTCGTCATGCCGCCGATGGTGTGCTTGACTCGCAATGTATGCACAGGGATCATACTCTGCGGGGTTAACAAATCGCCATGAATCGCTGAATGACGCCATTGTTTGGATATGAGTATCTTTATTTGTGCCCCCCGGGTTATTGGATGCGAGTTGGTCTTATCTGATGGGTCATCCCGACGTCCTATGGCACCATCTTAGCGTGTTGCGAATGGCTGTCAAAAATTAAGCATCATTCCCGATGAATGTATTATCATTATTAAGATATCCCAAGACAAGTCTATCATCGTAAGCACATGCACTAGTGATTCGGTCCCGGAGTATACGGATTCGAGTATTCCACCCTCTCATCATACTCGGACTCATTCAATCGTCTCAAGAACCCCCCGTTAATCAATCCCAGTATATTGGTATACGTCACAAACTGCGTCCCCATACCGGGCTGCTCAAACCAAGGCGCAATGGGCCCCAATCCGACCACAAACTGCTTGGTCACCTGGTACACGTGGTAATTGTACGGGTAGTCCCCGTCAAACGTGTTGAGGTTACTCGGCGGAAGCGAGCGCTCGATGTACGGTGCGCCCAGGGGCGCCAGGAAGCTACCATACTCTGATCCGAATCGGTCGAGTTTCATGCCGACCGGTAGGGTTGCGTTGCCGAGGATGGGATGCTTCTCTGTGTCGACGACGAAGCCGTTGGCGGGCGGGTAGATGTATGTCCCGTTTGGAGCAGCATCAGTGGCCCATTTGTCCAGGAACTCTGCGGGACAGAGGGCGCCGAACCGCGCATAGGTGCGTAGCTCGTTACGCAGCGGGAATTTCCGGGGTGGTACGACGGGCCCGAGGCGTGGGTCTCCGCAGACGTACGAGTCGTTTTTGAATGTGATGCCGGCGCAGGGGTCCGGCCAGCACCTGGCAGGGAAGAGAGTGTCCTGAAGGGTTAGTGGAAGAAGAATTGGATGGTGAGATGAATGGCGAGTTATTTACCTCTATCTGTTGGAGGGATAGGACAGTAGCAGGAAGCAAGGTGCTAAGCACCAGAATGGCGTTGGTGAGGATCATCGTGAAGATGCGCCGTGTAATGCTGAGGAGGACAAATTCGAGCGAACATCTTGCTACTTATTTTTCTGCGACGATGGTCCAGAAAGCTGTGTATCCTGCATGCTGCACTCAGTATCACCTTGCATGCAGATCGTCCTAGATCAATCCGGCTGATCTTACCAAGAACAGCCGTCAGGAATGTGATTGAGAATTTGAGATGGACTCCAAACATGCGACTCAAGAATTTCGCCCTATGATTAGGGAACAACCTTCCTTCGTTCGGGCCGCAGGTGCATCTCTGTGGATGTCAGCGAAGTATTCATGAGTTGTCATTTGTCAATCTCAGCTGAACTATTGAACGCTAAGTGAATTATTGACACCTATCTGAAGTTGAGTCGATCAAGACCCACAGCTAATTTCCCACCAGGCTTACACATGATAATAATAATGACCGTGCAGTCTACAGAACAGCAGAAGTAAGACAACTGTGACTAACGAATATTCAGCCGTAGCTGAGATTGGTGCGTGGGTACCTTAAGTATCAGGGATATGCAGATGTACTAGCAAGAGGTCACGCTTGATTGGATCAGCAGGACCAGGATCTTGCCCAAAAGAGCGACATACATCTCACTGGTCAATACATGACCTCCAGCTGGAGTTCTGGGATGTCTTCATCATCAGTATCGTCATCATCTTCTTCTTCATTATTAGTTATCTCCATTATTAGTTACAGGTATATACATCACAAAAGCCCAAATATTTACAATGACCTGGCTTGACCGCTAAAGGGTTAGACCCTTGGTACCCAGCACACCAGCACGCCGTCCTGACTCAATGATCATATCAAGAACCTGTCTCTCATCCAGACTGAATTCTCCCTTATGTTCCGAGGTCAAGCAGCAGATGTTATTCTCCCGCAACTGCCAGGCGCCCGGGTCGCGAAGCTCTCGGGGTTCCCTTATGAAGGCCTCGAATCGACTCGGCTCTCGATTCTTGTCTTTGTCGAATTTATTCGGGAGGAGCCAGCCGTTGAACCACAACGGTCGACCACTGCGATCAAGATGAAGTAGTTGGGGAGCACAGATGGTGTACATCTCCGGGGCAATCCTCGTTGCCTCGTCTGTAGCATTGGTCTTTGCCAGTTCTGCTTGTGCCGCTTGACCTTTTACCGTCGGAGTCTTCTCCAGAGTGCCCATCACTCCTGCATCCCCGTCATGGAACGCATAGTCCAGGTCCCCGATCAGCTCCCATCCCAGCCAAAAGGTCTCCTTGTCGCCTGTTTTATTTACGCCGTTAGTTCGCAACAATGCAACGTCATGTACAGCAGAAATGCAGGACGTACCGTAAACCATATCATACACGCCCGTCGTGTGCTTCGACTTGTCGCCGTCCCGGTCTGGTCCGTTCATCCGCGTCACCAGAAGCAGCGCGATAAAATGGCGCCATTTGTCCACAACCACCACGCCTGATTCCTGCATATGGCCACTCTGACCCGTCCAGAATCGACTAACCATGGCTTTGTTGGACACTGGTCTGGGCAGGATCTCTTGGAGCCATCGTTTCTTAGACTCGGGCATCATAAGGCGGTCTTTGAAGAACAAAGCCCCAGTCTTTTGATAGGCCACGTCTTCAAACAAGATCTCCGGGTTCTGCAGGAAAAGCGAATCGGCATCGATGAAGATCGCTTCCCTGAAACTCGAAAATAGAATCGCAAACGGCTTCCCTGCCCATCCAGCCAATTTCCACCCCTTGTCGTCCACCATCTGCCTCAGGTCTCGTGTAGTAACGCCGGGTAGCGCCTCCAACTGCTCACGCATGTCCTGGCTCAGGTCTTGGTCGCCCAGATACATTACTTCGATTGGCAGGTCGCATCCCAACTGGCGGATAGCCGGAATCGAAGCGAGTAGAAAAGGTGCTTGGTTGTCTCCGGCCGAAAAGACCAGTCCCCGGCCGCCGCTATGAATCTGTGTATGGAGATGAATATGGTCCGGGAAATGCGGTGCAGTCCACGGAAAGAGTAGTGTTGAAAATCGGGTAATGAGCGAGCGATATGACTCATAGGAGCGGATAACGTCCGTTGTGTTCCTCACCATACTCTCTGCCACCTCAGGATGTCGTCGCAGGAACTGGATAATGTCGTCGCGGATGTACAGGCCATCTTCGGCTGGCACCAGATGCACGGTTTCCCACGCGTCGAACAATGCCCAGAAATCGCGTGTTCTCAGGCCCAGATCACGCAGTCGTTCCCCGCCGGTCGCTTCGAGAGGCCGTAGGAGGCTTTGAATGCGCATTTCGTCCGGGAGGAGGGCAATCATCCGATCGAGTGACATGCTCAAGTCATTTTTGGGCAATGGCACACTGTCTGTCTTTTGCGCCGTTGGTGTTTCGTCAGGCAAGTCATCAGGGACGGCTACAGGATCTTCGGGCTGTAAGTCTGGCTCAGTAGGCTCAAGCCCCGTCAGTTCGGGGTCTATCGACGCGTCTGTCTCTTCCACAAAGTCCAGTATCTCTGTCAGCGGCGAGATTTGAACATTAATCCCACCGTCACTGGCTTTATGCGGTGATGAAAGGCTCACAGGGCCAATGAAAAAGTCGTAACATATACAGAGACCAATCAATATCATCAGCCACTGCAATGCGAGAGCACGACGCCTGTGTCTTAGCGGTGGCCGTGGTCGCCATCCTTTTGCATCTAGGATGACATATTTCTCGATATCATCGCTGGACATGATTGCAACTGTGGAAGTTCGCAAGAACATGGGCGGTCCCCGAAGGGCTCTGGGAGGTCTTCTACCACGGCGAAGTTGGGCGCATATGGATCAACCCATGAGAATCGATTGTCTCAGTCTTAGGGAAGGACGAGCCTATCAGCAAGCAATGGCGAGGTCAGACCATCTTGCTTGGGTAATATACGGGGGGCCTATTGCATGGGTTGTCTTTACGAAGGGAACCACGGAATGACCACCACGTAGCCTTTCATCGGTAAGAGAGCCAATGGCACTGCTTGTTGGAGTACAGAGGCAGCATACTAGTAAATATAGCGAAAATATTCTCTGCTTACCTGAAATGGAACCGGTTCTTCGGCTCTGAAGGATCGCATCAGATCCTGGGGTATGGAATCTACCAACTAGGAAAAGAGTCCCATGCCAGTGCCACACTAACCAGGATCACTGCAACCTCATGGATGCCACGATGGATTCCTCGGCCCTTGTAGAATCGATTGCCGAATTTAGGCAGGGGTCCGAGTGTCCACTAGCCCTACCCAGTTAGGAACTTTGTATTCAGAATCCTACACCGTATTTGCGCCCAATCATGCAAACAGCCAATGCGGGGTCGTCAACAATCATCAGCAGACATATCAGACATGTCTCAGCCTCAGTATGAAATTCCGAGTAATGTTTCCGACGCTTCTATCGCGAAGAACGAACGTTGAGCAACCCTGCCAGAGTGCAGAATGATTTCGACTCGGAAAGTGACATGAAGTTGGCAGTGGGACTTTACCCCCATCTTGCAAGGGCTCTTTAAATGAGTCGTGACTCGTACCGATTCGAAGTTGAGTCTACACTGATATGCCAGACCGTAAGCACTAACTGCATGCGTAAGATGGTGGCTGTTTCCCCAGTTTTTGATACTAAAAGGGGAAATATTACATTCTAACTGATCAGTGGGGACTTGTAAGTTGTAACCGAAGGGCCGGATCAAACTCACTAGAATAGGTCGCATCCGCTACTGGGGAGCGCTGACACCGCCCTTAATTAAGAGCTCGTAATACTCCGGGTGGTCCTTGGCAGAAATCCTGCTATGGTCTGGTGGCTCGCACTTCACTCCCTGAACATAATGGCCAACTCATTCGGTTCGCAAGGCATTGTACAGCAACCACTGCTTGTCACACAGCGAGCATCTTCTAGCATTACCGGGATGTGCTTGTTCACTTGTACGGCCTGTGGCACTCCCCCCGGCTGTGGTTTGACGGTGCAGAGAGTGCCGTTCACATGGGACGTTGCCCAAATATTCATTGATTAGCGAGAGGGCAGACGCCAAGGGGAGGCCCGACCGCTGAATAAAAGACCCACGAGTTGGTAGAAGTATGACATGTTGCATGTGTCTCAGATCCAGTCATTGTGACCAGCTCTCGCCAATATCAAGCGCTTTGGAGCCATTGAAGATAGTGCAGCCTGGTGATGACGTTCAAGTTACCTTCAATGGCGTATGCGGTGTTCTGTTCCTGCTGAGTCCTTGGTTGCTGTGATACAAGATCGAGCTGGGAAGAGTCTGGCACAAGGTCCCAATCAACGGCAACCACAGGGTGTACGACCCCCTCTGTTCCTGGCTAAATGCTTGCTCCTGGTGCATTGGTTGCCTCCATCCGCCTTGAACTTGCTGATTGGTCCGTTCCTCGTGCGAGGATGGCACTGGTGCTGGTCATGGTGGATATAGGTCTCTCGCTTGTGGTGAGGTCCAAGCCAGCACAGGTTGGTAGTCATCGTCCGATTAGCATTTGAAGGCGAAGCAATATACAGACAATGTTGACGCTGGCCCCCCTTGCGACAGGTGCGAACTCTTGGCGGTCACCGATTACTTAGTACCCAGATTGAGATGACGACGAGAAGTTGTTGCTATTCACATTTGCCACGGCTGTGTTTTTTATCACTCTGCCTCTGTCACTAAGCACCGGTTGCAGTGACCTAGTAGTGGTAGCCGTCATGGTGGTGTGCTGACGGATTGAGGCGTCTGGTGTCCTGATCAGGATCGTTTGTCGACTGCGATAAAGACATTTCTTTTAGGTCGGCATCCGCAGGGTTATGATCTCTCAGTGATATTCACCATAAGATGCAGAGCTCAGTCGCCTAACTCGCTTTGGCTTTCCCCGCTACCAAATAGGCAGTGGAGCTCGAAATACGCAGCAGCAGTGTCCGCAAGAAGCCGATTGCTAGCAGCATGGCCTGGACAGAGACGATTCGGCTGCCATACGCGTAGGAATACCCTACCTATGGACAGAGATATTGAGCCCTATCGTAGTCCTTACAGAGTTGTATCCTTGCCAAGGTAATGATTGCCGCCACGCTGCCAATGGGACACATACATAGGATATTCATGCCTGGTACAGAATTAGCTATGACACTTGGGTCACAATGGCTATTTGAGTGTACTAATAGTCTTTACCTGGGCAATGACGGCGGAGGAGCGAAATGCGTCAGTAAGCACTCTTCTAGTTGACCGGGCTAACATCTCATGTCAGCGATTGAGCTTGGCAGAATGCCAGCTTCTGAGGAGTCTACAACTGCCAGTGGGGAGATTAATTTAACCGATACAACGAATCATCTCTGAGACCACGAGTCCCTCTTCCAATAAGATAAACCCACATCGCGTGGGGGTTGCCAAGTCCTTGAGGATATTGTCGACGGATTTAGTCCCGCACCCAATCGGGAATTCGGCTCGAGGGCCGTGAAGATCATCAGCTTGTCTAAACATACCATACTTTTATGTCTACCGTAGCTGTGCTTGTCTGAGATCATGCCAAATCAACAATCCATGACGACTAACTGAAGATGACGCCCAAATTCGACGTGGACTATGTTTTAGCCAATATCAGCGAGGACGACAAGATCGCTCTTCTCTCCGGTGCATATTGTTGACCCAACTACTACCTAGAGCGTTGCTAAAGACTAATAGGAAGTGACTTCTGGCACACCCATGCCATCCCCAAATTCAATGTGCCTTCAATTCGTACCACTGATGGCCCCAATGGTATCCGCGGCACCAAGTTCTTTGCCGGTGTGCCCGCTGCGTGTCTCCCCTGTGGCACAGCATTAGGCGCCACATGGGATCGTGACCTGCTGCATCAAGCCGGTGTCCTGCTCGGTAACGAATGTCTCGCCAAGGGAGCGCATTGCTGGCTGGGACCCACGATCAACATGCAGCGGTCGCCTTTAGGAGGACGCGGGTTTGAATCATTCGCGGAAGATCCCCATCTCTCGGGGATCATGGCCAAGTCCATCATCCTTGGCTGCGAGAGTACAGGGGTTATCTCCACGGTTAAGCACTACGTCGGGAATGACCAGGAACACGAGCGCCGTGCCGTCGATGTGCTGGTCACTCCGCGAGCACTCCGGGAGATCTACCTGCGTCCCTTCCAGATTGTTGCTCGAGACGCCCGGCCTGGAGCCTTGATGACATCGTACAACAAAATCAACGGCAAGCATGTTGTCGAGAGTCCCGCCATGTTGGATATTGTCCGTAAAGAGTGGAACTGGGATCCCTTGATCATGAGCGATTGGTTAGGAACATATACCACAATCGAGTCGATGAACGCCGGTTTAGACCTCGAGATGCCGGGTCCGACGCGATACCGCGGAAAGTACATAGAATCCGCCATGCAGGCGCGATTGATCAAACAGTCCACGATCAACAAGCGTGCTCGTAAGGTGCTAGAGTTTGTTGAACGAGCCAGCCGCGCTCCGGTGTCGGCGGAGGAAACTGGTTGTGACCTGCCAGAAGACCGGGCGTTGAACCGCACACTGTGTGCGAATAGTATCGTTCTACTCAAAAATGAGGGCAATATGTTGCCATTTCCCAAAACAATCAAGAAGATCGCGCTGATCGGGTCTCATGTGAAGACTCCCGCTATTTCAGGCGGCGGGAGTGCTTCTCTTGAACCGTACTATGCTGTCTCTTTGTACGATGCAGTCGTCGAAGCCCTCCCCGATGCAGAGATTCTCTATGAAGCCGGCGCATATGCTCACAAGATGCTTCCTGTCATTGATAGAATGCTCGGCAATGCCGTCATCCACTTCTACAATGAGGAGCCAGAAAAGGAAGAACGCACACTACTGGCGACAGAACCGGTGGGGAACACGGCGTTCCAGCTGATGGACTACAACGCTCCTGGTCTCAACAGAGGTCTGTTCTGGGCTACCCTAATCGGAGAGTTCACACCAGATGTGTCTGGGCTGTGGGACTTTGGTCTCGCAGTATTCGGTACGGCCACGCTTTTCATTGACGATGAGATGATCATCGACAACACCACCCGCCAAACCCGCGGAACGGCCTTTTTTGGCAAGGGAACGGTGCAGGAGGTCGGATCGAAACAGCTCACTGCCGGACAGACATATAAGGTTCGAATCGAGTTCGGCTCTGCCAACACCAGTCCTATGAAAGCCATCGGTGTGGTCCACTTTGGTGGCGGCGCGGCCCATCTCGGCGCGTGTCTACATATGGACCCTGAGCAGATGGTTGCCAATGCGGTTAAAGTTGCGGCCGAGGCGGATTATACGATCCTGTGCACGGGACTCAATCGAGACTGGGAGTCAGAAGGATTCGATCGTCCGGATATGGACCTTCCTCCGGGAATTGACGGGCTGATTTCGTCTGTGCTTGACGTGGCGGCTGACAGGACTGTTATCGTCAACCAGTCCGGAACACCTGCTACCATGCCGTGGGCGGATCGAGCCAAAGGGATTGTTCAGGCATGGTATGGAGGCAATGAAACCGGCCATGGCATTGCCGATGTCCTTTTTGGGGATGTCAACCCGTGTGGGAAATTGCCACTTTCCTGGCCGGTGGATGTGAGGCACAACCCAGCGTACCTGAACTATATGAGCGTGGGAGGTCGAGTGCTCTATGGAGAGGATGTCTATATGGGATATCGATTCTACGAGAAGGTTGGCCGCGAGGTCTTATTTCCGTTTGGGTAGGTTGATCCTCTTATTCCCTAGACGCATGCTCACGACTGCAGACATGGTTTATCATACACGACCTTCTGTCTCTCACCTGAGGCGACCGTGTCTCCGAGTGTCTTCTCATCGGACAGGCCGCCCACTGCTAGTGTTCTAGTCAAGAATACAGGCCCAGTAGCAGGAGCACAGATCCTACAGCTTTACATTGCCGCACCCCATTCAGCAACTCCGCGGCCTGTCAAGGAACTGCACGGATTCACCAAGGTGTTCCTACAGTCTGGAGAGGAGAAAACAGTGGATATCCACATCGACAAATACGCGACCAGCTTCTGGGACGAGATCGAGGATATGTGGAAGAGCGAAGAGGGCGTCTATCAGGTGCTGATTGGGACATCAAGTCAGGAGCTTGTGTCTCGAGGAGAGTTTAGGGTTTACCAGACAAGATACTGGAGTGGTGTATAGATAGCATCATAACTTTTGTCTTCCATCTTTCAGTCTGAACTTGGAATTTAGGAGCTTGGCACCGGGTAAAGAGGACGCATTTATCCAAAGTCCAGGCTGGGCAGTGTGGGGGCGTCAATCAATTACTGAATCAGCCACCTGCATTACCCATTAGGGCCATTACCGTGTTCAATCCGGGGTAAACGTGGGGCATGTGATGATCTTTTGACTCTTTAAACCGTCTGTAATTGCAAATCCTCCGTCAGCTCGTTGGATTGTCTCAGCAACCCCCCGCATGATGTCTTGGGCCGCTCTTGGCAGGTATGCTGACAGCATTCAAACATGCTCACTTCAAGAATCCATTGGTGGGGATATAACCAGAGTTCCCGTGTCGTGAACGTGGGGGTTGCAGGATGCCTTTTCCATCAAGGAGCACCTTGGACCAAGACTCCAGTCAGAGCTATCAACAAGGCATCGCGGCTGAAAACCAGTCTGTCCTGGCGTAAAATGTCGCTGTGACGGGATTCTACATATAGCCAGAGGAAGCCGTCTCCACCTGACAGCATCTCAAGTCATCAGCACAATCGATTATTCGACGACGATCATCATGGTTGTAGTGCCAAAGCACCGTGAGGAAGATGTCGCGGAGCCCGTCTTGGCCAACCTGCTGGCCGAAGATCATACTCCTTGGTACAAGAAGCCTAATCTGAGATACTTGTATTTTATTCTGTTTCCTGCATGCATGGGGATTGAAATTACCTCTGGCTTCGATTCGCAGATCATCAATACTGTGCAGATCGTCTACACGTGGAACAAATGTATTCTCATGACACATTGTGCTATTTTATTAGAGACGGCTGACACCTCCAGATTTCGGTCATCCAACCGGGGCTGTTGTCAACGGTCAACCCAAGTATGAGATCGAAGCAAATCTCAAAGGGTTCCTTGGAGCTGCATATTCTCTTGGAGCCATCCTCTCACTCCCGTTTGTCCCCTGGGTAAACCAGCGATTCGGACGACGATGGACCATCATGTTTGGCTCCTGCGTCAGTCTCCTGGGTGCTTTTCTGCAGGGCTTTGCCAACGGAGGTATGCAACCCATCTCTAATTAGTTGCATGTGCTAATTCTGTAGTCGGCATGTACGTCGTCGCGCGGATCATCCTTGGATTCGGCATTCCCTTTTGCATTGTTGCCGGATCTTCCCTTCTTGGTGAATTGGGATACCCCAAAGAACGCCCCATTCTGACCTCGCTGTTCAATTCTTCGTACTTTATCGGCCAGATCATCGCTGCTGCTGTCGGGTTGGGGACGGTGAACATCAAATCTGACTGGGCTTGGAGAATTCCGTCGCTCCTGCAGATTGCACCGGCAATGGTGCAGATTGTTTTCATCTTGTAGGTTGTATCCTATCGTCCCTGACCGATCTGACGGTGTGCAGTCTCCTTCCTGAAAGCCCCCGGTATCTCATCAGTAAAGATCGCCACGAGGAGGCCTTTAACATCCTGACCAAATACCACGCCGAGGGAGATCGCAGCTCGGTCATCGTGCGAGCCGAAATCGCCCAGATCGAACGCACCATCAAGCTCGAACTCGAGGAGGCCAAGCAGACGTGGTGGGATATGTTCCGAACCGCCGGTATGCGTCGTCGGTTGCTCATTTCGGCCTTTTTGGGATTGTTCACTCAGTGGTCGGGCAATACTTTGATCTCGTATGTTTGCCCTTCGTCTCCTGATGAGATGTACTAATGATGTCCAGATACTATTTGAGTGACCTCCTAGAAATGGTCGACATCACAGACGGAGTGGTCAAGTCCAAGATCAACATCGGCATTGCTTGCTGGGGTCTCGTCTGCGGTACGACGCTGGCGCTGACTGTTCCTCGGTTCAAGCGACGCACAATGTACCTAACCTGTGCCTGTTCGTTGCTCTGCGTGTACGTCGCCTGGACCATCTCTATGGAACGCTTCATGAATACCCGCGCCAAGGCCGCGGCCATCCTGACCATTTTCTTCATTTTCTGCTATTCGCCGGCATATAACCTCGGCTACAACGCGTTGACATATAGTAAGTTTCTGGCCATCTCGAATTCCTAGATACTGACTGACTGGTCAGCTTACCTGGTCGAAATCTTCCCCTACTTTGGTCGCTCCAGAGGTATCTCGTGGTTCCAGTTCTACGGACGAGGAGCTGGCTTCTTTGCAACCTACGTGAACCCAGTTGGCTTGAAGAATATCAGCTGGAAGTGGCTGCTGGTATATTGCTGCTGGTTGGCTTTCGAGTTGGTGTTTATCTATCTGTTCTTCCCCGAGACGTCGGGTAGAACTCTCGAGGAACTATCTTTCAGTAAGTTTCGGCTCCGAGGTCTTGAGACACAACTAACAGATACAGTGTTCGAGGGCAAGGAAAAGGCAAATGAAGTGGCTGCAGCTGTTCACAAGCAGCTTGATCAGGGGCATGACGAGAAGACGGAGAATGTTCATGTCGAGGAGACTTTGCGGGCATGAATTTAACGTGTTAGTGGGTTAGATTTCTGATGCAGACTGTGTCTTCTGAATTACAGAATCTGAGCCCTCCGTCTCTTATTAGTGACGATGGCTGACGACTCATGAGCGGCAACAAGTATCAGGGACGTTCCTCCCCTATAGGCTCGACGAGGTACAAGCTGCAGCTAGACAAATGAACCAATCGCAAGATATGAGGAGGACCAATGGACGAATCGTTCAAAGTTTGGTAAAGACTTGGTCGGACCCGGGCCGTCCACGACGATCTCCGGATGTTGATCCATGGTTTATTGATTATTGCTCTTAAGCCACATTTTAAATCAGGCTGAATCGGAGAGAACTATTAGGAAATGTTTCCCCTAGCCATGCCCTGACCGACAATGTCCGTCGTCATTGGTGCTGTGAACCAGTGGAATTATTTACCCCTCCTGTGATCGGCGAGCAGGCTGTAGCTGCAAATACGTGATCATCTTCGCTTCGCTGTCTCTCTGATGAAGTACAATCCTGTCTCAGACTCCTCCGTTCAATATCGCTGGTTCCCAATTAGATTGGTGATGACAATGACCTCGGGAGCTCTGGACTTCCAGCCCGAGTCAGCCCCCTGCAGACCCCATATGGAAAGGGAGTTGATCCTCATCATCTCTGAGCTATGTCATAAAATTCGTGCATTGCAGAAAATTCAATAAGGTATCTCGTATCTATAGAAAACCATGCATAATTCATGTGACCTTTTCCATAAGCAGATCCAAACCACAATCAAATCATGAGTCGTCAAGCGCCGTACTCCTTGCTGCAATATCTCATAGAGGAATCCATAATCACAAAGGGGCTTTAGTCCTCCCCTCATCTGCATCAAGAATCACCTCCAGTTCGCTCGTCAATGTATACACGGACAGATCGGACATGCTTTCGTGCGTTGGCGGAGGGAAGATTGGTTCTGTGATCGGGCCGTCGGCTGTTTTCTTTAGTAAAGGATTTGGTGGCAGCTGGGTCGGCGACATGCAGTCGCGGTAATTCCCCGGAAAAAGTCCTTTGTCCAGGTCGCTTTGCCACAACCGACGGGTGGCATCAAACGCTTTATCAACAAGACCTCGCCGCGCGTTCTCGTACTCTACAAATATACGGTGGAGAGGACGTTCAGGCTCCTGAGCAAAGATCTGCGCGAATATGACCGCATCTTCGATGGCGTAGGCGGCTGATTCCTCGCGCGGTGGCATCTGCAGTTATTGTTGTTTAGCGAGGCTGTTCTGGCCTGAGAAGTTTACTTGTACTTACTGCGTGTGCGGCATCCCCGAGCAGTAGAGCGCGGTCGACGTGCCATTTCCCCCGTTGTGGGACCTGATAGATGGGATACAACTCCCAATCGCGCGTCTCCTCAATCCACTCCCGAATCCACGGGAAGGCAGACGCGCCGAATTTACTGCGCACCTGATAGCGAAGGGCCATCTGTGCCGACGTGAGCGCCGCGATATTGGTGTCTGTGTAGCCCAGCGCGCGGTACCGCTCGATAATGTGTTCATTGACACGCATGATCGCGGCAACAAACATGGTCTGATGACTGGGGTCGCAGTAGCTGGCCAGCAGCGATCCTTGCCGAGTCAGGTGAATAGCGGATTCGTCGAAATGAGATGGTAGCAATACCCGCTCGGCCGGAGCCAGGCTCTGGATAAAGGAGATCCCCGTATATTCCGACTGGTTGCCGGGATCGACCAGCTGCGTGCGGACCGCCGAGTGGACGCCATCGCATCCCAGCAGTAGATCCCCCGTGGTCGTCGTCCCGTCGTCGAATTCCAGAGTCACTGTATTTGAGTTTGTGCTGCTGCCGGATAATTTCTTGTCAAACTCTACTGAAATCTGCGCGTACTGGCGCGCCACAGCCAGCATGGCGCGAAAGAGGGCGCTCCGCAGCACTCGGCGGCTCTTATAGCCCCCGTAACCGCGTCCAGTCTCGTCGGCAAATCGCAACGGACCCAATGATCGTCCTGAGCGGAGAGAGTAAACATCAATTTCGTCCACTTCAATTCCCGTGTCTTCTCCCATCTGAGAAAGTTCGGGCAGGACACCGAGCTGATCCAAGTGGTGCTGAGCGATCGGGGTGAGACTGATCGCCCCTCCATCTCCCATCGAATGTTCAGTTCGACTGTCATAGATGGTGATGTCCAGATCCGCTTCGACATGTGTGAACTCTTTCGCCAGAGCGATGCTGGCCGTGAGACCAGCGATTCCACCACCCACAATCAGGATGCGGCGCGGCATGATGCGAAGGGCTTGGAGAACAAAAGGCTGACCATTTGAGCAAGGACCTCCGTAGATATAACCCCTTTTTGTCGGGTCCGAACACAAACCAAGTCCCCGGCCGAGAGTAGAAATCTCGGTGACCAGCATCAAAGGACCATTTTGAGCGTAGACACTGGATCGGCAGTTGTGCATTTGCACATTGGAAATATTGATTTGATTGGCTGCTTTGAAGGCCGCGGCTGGCCCGTGGCGACAGCTGGGTCACGGCCGAAGTAAATGCAATCTGATTGGCTGGAACTTATTGTCAAGAGACTATCCATGGATCGCCCAGATTTTGTATGCATGTCGGATCCGAGAGATGGCTGAAATTTTTTTTTTTTTTTTATCAGAAACAGAGGTAGAACTGTTCCCCGCTTATTCCAGCTCAAAAATGACAGATCAATTCTCTTTCAGTGTACTCGAAAATTCCAGGTTCCAGACAACACATGACCCCGGTCGGCGAAAGAGCCAAGAATAGGTTGCCCAGTGACACGTGACTATAAGCGGATCGCCCAGATGCGCGGTGTGTTGTGATTGGCTGCCATTGGTTCTACCAACAGATAAGCTTAAGGGGCAGTGGGTGGGGAATCCGTGTCGCCTGTTGAAGCGTCGATGGGATATGCCCCTCCAAGGAACCAAAAGCGGAGGGCCTTGTACAGACATGTGTACTGCCAGTGTCTGTCACTCAAAACATTCTGCTCTGAAACTTCTGCAATGCCAAACGAGACGAGGACGCAGCTGTCGTCTTACTATAACCACCTTAGTTGATTTTCCCATTCTTCATTCTCCTCTATTATAATAATCATTTATGTACTGTGATCTCACGCAATCTTTGAGTAAGTGTATATATATATATGTGTGTGTGTGTGTACCTCTCCGTAGAATGGAGATCAGCTAACCGCAGTATCGGAATATTTCATCTACGGAATATCAACACTAATCATCCAATCATCGCATCAAAACCGTCACTACCTGATCTCTGCTTACTCATAGTAACTGATCCTGTCGTTTTAGCCGAATGCGGTTAGCAGGCTGACATGACAACAAAGCATTGTTAGCGACATGAGAAGCATTGACAGGATTATGCGACAAAGTCAGGCCCCTTGCCAAGCGGACGCAGTTTCCATCAGACCTCTTGATCCTTTTAGTGGCATGCTATCCCTGCCAGGTACCTTTCAGAATGCTTACGAAGGGCAGAGAGGTGGACCGAGATTTAGTTGTCATCTCCCTGATAGTAGCCAAGATATGTCAATGTCACCTACTTTAGTGCCCCGAAAGCCATTATTCAGTATTCCTTCGAGAGTGAACCCAGCTAGTCAGTGTAAATCTCAGCCAGTCAGCACAACGCTTTGATCGCAGAGAGGAGGGGGATGAGTTCCGTATCCGGTTCTAGTCCGTCTCTAGCACAGACTTAGCACAGACTTGGCACTTCATGAACAGGGATTATAACGGCTAATACACGGAGTAATTGTCACTTAAGCCTGCGCTGTCGTCCAATTGATTCCCTCCAGGTCCACAAAATTGATCAATGTAGGGTTACTGCGGAAATATCCGTGGTCGTCACGTCATGGTGTGCTCCAAGTGATTGGATGAGGTTGAAGGAGACTTAATATCATGCCGAAGAGTTATAAAGCATGGGTGTTGAATTAGATTACCGCCTTACCGAATGGAGAAATTCGGCCATCCCATCGATAAACCTTCCAGTATAGGTGATTCAGCCAAGATGATCATGCATACACCAGAATTCTATGGAATCATGATTACAAATTCAATATCAACTATGCAGAAGCATTTCGAATCTGAATATCTTCATTTTTCCAGCTATAAATATGGCCTAGATAGTCACTCATTAAAAAGAATCAGACCTTCATTCGATTTCGATCTCACATACAATTTCTTAGTCATATCGAAACTTTACTAGCGTAATCCATTTCAAAAGTTATAAGCCCGGCCTGCCCTTAGGAGACATTCAGGAATCGATTGCGGCTATTCCCAAGGCTTAGGCAACTGGATATTCAATTAAGAGATATCTCAGGGAATTAGACAAGATATCTCACTGGATTGGACTTACCTAAAAAGAAAGAATTAAAGCCATATCAACGCCGCCGTCACCCACAGAGCTAGCATGGAATATTACGCTAAACTGATGCCTTCCACATCCACCATGAAGGTCTCCATCTCGCTTAACACGCCAGATGATTAGTGGAGATGGAATTCTCACATTCTTAGATTAGCGCGAGCCAATAGAGTATTAGATATCTTGCTTAAGAAGAGACCTCAGCCAGTTAAGCCAATCCATCCAGACGATTTAGATTATGAATTAGCCAATCAGAGAGCTGCTCCAGCAGAGCAAGTAGCAGAATCACAAGCAAGCCAGCAGCTGCAAGCAAACCAGCCATCACAAGCAAGCCAATCAGCAGACAGAGATCTCGATCCAGAAACCTTACACCAACATCAAGTAAGCCGCTGGCAGCGCGAACATGCCAAATAGAAGGAAGATAAGAGAGGCCTCGCGATCATCTGGCTAGCCATTGAACAAACAGTAGCAATTCGGCACCTTGAGCGGCTAACCAACAAATCAGATAACAAGGTCAAGAAGTATTAGAAGTTGAAGGCCAAGCTGGAGCCAAAGAATGAAGATCAAATATCACTTGTCAACAACAGATATAACCATCTCACCCTGAAGCCAGCCAATCAGAACATCAATAGATAGCTAAGCAAATAGGAAGACGTCATTAGCAAATGCGTACGGCTCGGAATAACCAATTTAACCAGCGAATCAGGAACCCAGAACTTTCTCATAGCGTTAAGGCAATTAGATAGCACATACACCAATATAAGGTTGAATGAGCTGAAGAAGGATAGATCACTGGATGTAGTTAATGAGATCCATGATTATCAAAGACGCTGGCAATCCCTAAGCCAAAGGGAACAAAAAGGGGTGTTCACTACATTCAAAGGACAATCCTCAGATCAATCAAATTCTGATTCGACCAATCAGAATCATGGAAACAAACAGCCTAAGCAAGCCAGAGATGACTGCCCTTGCGGAGAGAAGCATCTGTTTAATAGTTGCCCCTATCTAATCGAATCAAAACAGCCAAATGGATGGAAGCCAAATCCAGATATTGAAGCCAAATTCGAACGGCTCAAGCAATCAAATCCAAAACTGCATCAAGCAATGGAATCAGCGATTAAGCGAGCCAATCAGAAGCAAGATAAGAAGACAGAACATACAGCAATGAGCATCATTCGCCTAGATCCAATGATATTTTCCCTAGGCAGCAATACTAACGTATATAAGCTGTGAGACAGTTGGATCATCAATTCAGGAGCAGATATCAATATCTGCAACTCACAAACTCGGTTTCTCACCTACAAACCAGTGGAAGATGAGTATGCGCGTTTCGGGACAACTAACATTCAAATCCTCGGCTATGGAAAGGTCGAACTGCAGGCAACTAGAATAAACAGGAATCTTCATATTTTAGAACTGGGGAGAGTGGCTTACATACCAGAATGCCATACAAACTTGCTCTCAACCTTTCAAATAATAAATCATAGATATTATCTCAATCAACAGAAACACGTCCTGGAAGATCGAAACGGAAGACCGATCTGCCAAACAGAGATGAGATGCAATCTAGAAGTCGTTGAATATAATCCAATTCCGAATATCTTCACTATGAATCAATATTCCGAGAAACCTCATGAATCAGCCGAAACAAGCGAACGCTCGCACCAACAGCTTGCGCACCTAGGAGATGAGGCCATACAGCATTTAGAAGAGGCTACTATTAGTGCAAAGGTGCTCAGCTGCAAGAGATCAGTCTGCGAGACGTGCAGGCTAGCAAAGGCCTATAAGCAGATATCCCAGACACCTAGAGAGAAGTCGAACAGGCCATTCAAAACAGTTCACTTCGATCTAATTCCAATGACAATTGCTCACAACGGTGATAGATGGATCTGCCACTTTATATGCGAATCAACAGGGTGGCATGTAATCTACACCCATTCAGATAAGAATCAGTTGAACAATCTAATCAGGCAATTCATCAAATGGGTAAGCACGCAATTTGGCCTTAAGCCTAAGAGAATGTTCTCTAACAGAGAGCCAACGCTTGGAGGAGAATACGTACGAGATATGAAGGGTAAGGGAATCAATATCCTTCATTCAACAAGATACACCGATGAGCAGAAAGGCTTAATTGAACGAGCCGGCCGGACGATAATCAAAATAGCTCATAGTATGAGAATAGCTGCAAGATTGCCTGAGCAGCTATGGCCGCATATCTTCCGCGCGGCCATTTATCTTCATAATCATCACCCCCGGAGAGAAACAGAAGAAGATGAGGAAGGGAAGAAGAAATGGATCTGGATTACACCATATGAGAAGCTTTACAGCAAGAAGCCTTCTCTAGCAAATCTGCGTGTGTACAGCTGCAGGGCATACATTAGGCACCATAAGATTCCAAAGCTGAAGAAGCTGGATTCGTGAGCCTGGGTAGGCTATCTGGTTGGATTCACTGCTTCCAATATATGGCAGATATAGAATCCAGTGAACGGAAGAATCACAGACAAGAGAGACATGACATTTGACAAAGATATCGTATTTAATCCATACAATCCATTCCACGCAGAAGCAATTAAGATATCCAATCTGCCTAAGATGCCAGTCAAATTAAATGAGATTCCAGATATCCAAATCGGGCAGGTGGAAGGTATGGAGAATGAGGGGTTAGATGAGGTTGAAGCTCAGGGGGTGAGAATGGTAAATAATAAGGTTAGCAAGATCCCAGAAACGGAAGGCGGTGTTCCAAATGAGGCAAGCGGTCAAGCCATTAAGCCAGCAGAATCATCAAAAGAGAACCTCACACCTCCATCTCCTGATTCTACGCCTGAACAATCTAACCAACACAACGACATTCCAATCGAATCAACTGAGAGAGATATTAATTTAACACCTCACCCAGCGCCTAGATCTCAATATAATGTCCCTGGAGGCTGGTTTGACAGCCCACAGGGAGATATACAACTTAATCCACTCAATTTAATGACCCCGAGATCTCCTACGCGAATCATCAATTCCCCAGAGCCGGAGACGCCCATACAGCTCACTGACACCCTTCCGGAATCTCCAACACAATTAGATTTGGACATAGACAGGAGAGATGAGATTAGTAAAGATTCGCCGTCAAAACAGCTCTGGAGCAAGGTCAATCAGTTAAGTATCAATCCAGGAAACGATCCGAACGAATCCAATGACGCCAACAATATCCCCAGACGCCCAAAATATAACATAAGTGCTGATTTCTCTGAGGAGAACATCATTACAGGAAAAAGGCAACGTCAGACACCTCATAGATACGATTTTATGGCTACAACCTGGATAGATGGATTGAAACAATTCCATTCAGTATTCACTGCATTTAGATTAGGCCTGCCTAGCAAGGCATCTAAGCGAGGCTCAAACACACCTACGAAACAGCTTCATCGAGATGAAATACCTCCTCCCCCAAACAACTAGAAAGAGATGCAGCAGCATCCATTAAGAGAACTATTCCAGGCCACCACAGAGTTAGAACACGGCGCAGTAGTGGCCAGAGGGACTTTCAATAAGATATGAACGCCTATCAGCAAGAAGATCATACCATTGAGATGGGTTTTCACATACAAATTTAATCAAGAAGGCTATTTAATCAAGGCTAAGGCCAGAATCTGCGTACGAGGTGATCTGCAAGAGATAACACAGGAAGATACAGCAGCAGCTACCCTGGCAGCAAAGATGTTTTGAACCTTAATAGCTATTGCTGCCGCATTTAATCTAGATATCCGGCAAATTAACACCATCAACACGTTTGTCAATAGCAAGCTAGACGAGGAAGTATACACCTGGATGGCAGATAGATTCTCCAAATCTGGTTACATTTACCAGTTAAAACAAGCTCTCTATGGCCTGCAGAGGTCACCCCGCCTCTAGCAGAAGGAGATTTCAAAAGCCCTAGATGAATTAGGCTTACAACAAATTAATTCAGACTCCTGCCTTTACACAAATGATAAGCTCATAATCTTGGTATTCGTGGATGACATACTAATTCTATACCAACACAAAAGCAAGAGGCATGCAGATGATTTGATTCGGAAACTGCAAGGACGCTACAAGTTCCATGATCTAGGAGAGGGAGACACCTTCCTAAATATCAAAATCACCAGAGATCGGGCGAAACGGAAGCTTTGGCTGAGCCAACGTGGATATATCAAGAAGATCATGACTAGATATCATCTTGATTCAACCAATAGGAAGCCTCATACGCCTGCAACGAACAATCTACAACCATACAATGGAAAGGCAACTATTGACAAGATACACCATTACCAATCCAAGATTGGATCGATTCTCTATGCCGCAGTGATCACTCGCTTAGATATCACTAAGATAACATCTGATCTATCAAGATATCTCTTGAATCCCGGCCCCGCCCATTTTGACGCAGCAAATCAGGTACTCTTATATCTCAACGCTACAAAAGATTATGCATTAGAATATGGAGGCGATCTTACAGGAAATATCTTTATCGTCACCAGTAACACTACCTACACAGACCAATTAGATCATAGCAGCAGTGAGGGATATCTCGTGAAGCTATTCAGCACCACAGTTGATTGGCGAGCAGGGAAGCAACGTACGGTTACTACATCTACTACCAAAGCCGAATTGCTAGCTATCTCGGAGGCCGCAAAGAACATATTCTAGTGGAAGCGACTATTCTTGGATATTAGATTCAATCCAGAGCATGAGATATCAATCTTATGTGATAATCGGCAAACCATCAGCTTGCTACGAAGCGAAGAGCCTGTCATCCAAACTAAGCTTCAGCATGTTGACATACACCAGCACTGGCTACGGCAAGAAGTCCAATCAGGCCGAATATCAGTCAATTGGATCGAAACGGCCAACATGCCTGCCGACGGCCTCACAAAGAATCTTCCCCAGAATAAGCATACGGAATTCTGCAAGATGGTAGGTCTCATTGACCAATCAGGAGCCAGAGAATAGGAGCTTCAACCTCATTCTAATCTCATGATTCAACTCAATCAATCAATTAGATGGATATGGCTTCAACAGCTATAGAATTAACGTTGAATACAGCTTCGCCTAACGGCTTAGCTGGGGGGGTGTGTTGAATTAGATTACCGCCTTACCAAATGGAGAAATTCGGCCATCCCATCGATAAACCTTCCAGTATAGGTGATTCGGCCAAGATAATCATGCATACACCAGAATTCTATAGAATCATGATTACAAATTCAATATCAACTATGCAGAAGCATTTCGAATCTGAATATCTTCATTTTTCCGGCTATAAATATGGCCTAGATAGTCACTCATTAAAAAGAATCAGACCTTCATTCGATTTCGATCTCACATACAATTTCTTAGTCATATCGAAACTTTACTAGCGTAATCCATTTCAAAAATGGGCAACCCCCGCTGCCCGCAATTATCATCTCCTTCTGAAGATATCATTCCCCAAACCTCCCAAGATGCTATCCCTTGCGTCTCCTGTCCTCGGCCTGGCCGCAGCCGCGTCTCTGGCCACGGCTAGTCTATTACCAAATATCCTTTTCAAAGATGTCGTTGTTGTCGGTGGTGGTGCTTCTGGCGCCTACGCCGCGGTGCGACTTCGCGATGACTTTGGTAAGAGTGTTGCTCTCATTGAGAAGCAGAGCATCCTTGTAAGACTATCCCTGCCTCCAGTAAATGGACAACAGTTATTGACCCCCGACAGGGTGGGATGGTCGACTCTTATGTAGACCCCAAGACCGGCGTCCCCTACGACTACGGGGTCAAGATTTTCATCGATGCCGGCAACGCGACGGGCTTCTTTGAGCGGTTTGGCATTGCGAAGGGCAACTCCACCAATCCCACAGTCACAACGGAGTACATTGACTTTCGAACCGGAAGCGTCGTCGACTTCCAGCTGCCATCTGTGACGGACCAGTTTGCGGCCATGGCCAAATTCCTCGAGGTTGTGGAGCCTTGGGAACATCTTATGCAGCCCGGCTACTACAACTTTCCCAAGCCTGATGCGATTCCCGAAGATCTTCTTATTTCGTTTGGCGATTTTATTACCAAGCATGGAATCGAAGATGCTGTCCCTCTGATCTATGAGAGTACCGGCCTGGGACTCGGTAACATGACGCAGGAAACCACCATGTTTGTTCTACAATCATTCGGTGCCCCCATGGCTCGAGCAATGCTCGGCAAGCAAGGAATGTTTGTCCCTGCGTCCGGTCGCAACCAGGACCTGTATGATGCCGTAGGCAAGCATCTCGGGAATGACGTCCTGTATTCGAGCGCAGTCGTTCACAGCCGGCGTATCGAATCTGGCGTCTTCCTCACAGTGAAGAACAGCAAAACAGGCCAGATCACCCTGATCACAGCCCGCAGGCTCCTCCTCGCCATCGAGCCGACCAAAGACAACATGGCGCCCTTCGACCTGGACGATAATGAGCGTACGACTTTGTCCAAATTTACTTACACTAACGAATACACTGGTTTGGTAAACAATTCTGCCTTTGCGACCAACTACTCCTACTTCAACCTCCCTGCCTCTGCCGCGCCTGACAACTATCTTGCTCTGCCGGATCCCTCGTTCACGGCTCGCATCGACTACCTTGGCGGCGATAACTTGTTCAGGGTGACGATCATCGGCGACGACACACTCGACGCTGCCGGCGCCAAACAACTGGTGCAAAAGGATTTTGATACTCTCCGCAAAGCCGGTCGGTTAGACGCTAAGGAAAGGGAGCAGGTGAGCTGGGTCGACTTTTCTACGCACGGTCCCATGCATGCCCGTGTGTCGGTTGCGGACTTGAAAGACGGGTTCTACCAGAAGCTGTACGCGCTGCAGGGAGGACGGTCGACCTGGTGGACCGGCGGTGCTTTCTCGGTCAACTTCCAGACCACGTTGTGGCAGTATGACGAGCTTCTTTTTCCTGAGATTCTTAAAGGGCTGAACTAGATACTGGCGGCTTGGTCGTCTTTTACCTGTTGTCTTGTATCTGGGAACATACGAAATTGGCGGATGTAAATACAGAATGCATTCTTCATTTCAGATAACTCATTGATGATACGGCATTCTAAATGCTAGCGTCCTGTCCACAAGGCAAGATTCAGCAGCATGCTCCAACGCCAGCTCCTATATCTCATTCATGATCTTCCGGTATAATTTTCGAAGTTTTATATTCCAGCACATACTGGTGACAAACGGTGAGAATTGAAGAGAATTTAATTCAAAATATTTGCAAATTATCTATTTGCTGCCGTAGGAGTTCGTGGGATGATGTCAACATGGCATATCAGTTCAAAGAGTACAAACTTACCGTTAATCGCCATCGGATCCATGGTTTCCACATACACCCTCTCAGCACCCTATATTAAATAAATGGTGTCCCCCACCAACAGTCTACCACCCTCCCCCGCACTGTCTGTAGATATAGTTAACTCTATACTGCATTATTATACAAACCTGTTTCAATTTTTCGGCTTCACAGGACTTCCAAACATAACAGGAGCTAAAAATCAAAGGAACAAGATAGCAAAAGGCGAAGGGCCCCAAAATACCACCATGGAGTCCTTCAGGACATCATCGATATGGAACAAAATCCGTGCTCAGCTGGATCTAGACATCTACAAAGTGCTCCTAATGCTTAAGTATGTTTTCCCGAGAGCCAATGGCCACAGCAGAAGCAGTCTTCAGTGGTGAACGAAACTAGTCTTTTAGATGAGCTTCAACTGTAGTGTTCGCTTCTGCACGACTGTCGCTGAGGCCTTTGCAATCTTCCTTCATTGCCTGTAATTAGATCCAAAGCTGACATGTATCTCAAAGAGGCGGTATTGCGCCGACTGTCGGACTCGCCATGTATGTCGTCTACTCCACTCGGTGGAAGCTTCCTTACACCTTGTAGATATCAGAGCGAAAGTGTTGCGAGGCACTTCTCTACTATCGGCTACCTTATCCCGATAATGTCTATTCTCACTTTGCCGGTGGCACCAAGAGCTCGATTCTTCCAGAATCTTATAGTGACAATGGTACTGACTCACTCTAAGCCGAGAAATGACTTTATCAAGGCTAATCTCGTGTGCCGGACAGCTTTTAACTTGTTTCGCAATCGCAATCTCTTATTTATCAATGTGGTGTGCTGTCCGGGCTCGGGCGAATACAACTCATATTCAGGAGGGAACGAGTGGTGGCCCTGTCGCTGGTACTGCTATCAGTCCGTTCAATGCCGCTGCCAGCGTTAATATGGCAGTGTGGTTATTCTTTGAAGTGTGGCTGGCTAACACGTCTGCTTGCCCATGTCCACGGCGTCCTCTCTGGCTGATTGATGGAGCAGGTTCCGCGCATTCCGACCTCAGTACTTCGTCCCGTCGATAGTATTTTCCATCTTCATCCAAGTGACAGCAACTTATGGAACTCAGTTTGCTACTATGGATGAAGCTTCGTCTTTAGGTGGGAGTATACGTCTGCGATTCTGGCCTTTACTGACTGTATGCGGGAGTCTCCAGTAAGACGCTTGACCGAATCATTCTTTACCGGCTTTGGATTATCAGCCGCGGTCAATGTGTTGATACTTCCATACACATCCCGAACTTTGGTCGCTGTACACATGAAAAATAATCTCCATGCGATACGGAGAACCTTTAGTGCCCAACGTCAATTCGTGCAATCCCTGCCCTCCCGTGACATTTTTTCTCAAAGGACAGAGGGTGACAACCATCCTAACTCTCAGCGCGAGACAGCCTCGTGGCCGGAAGCGGATGCACTGAAGAATGCAGCCATGGATGTTGCCAAAGGCTTTGGAGCGATCAAATCGGAACTCCCCTTTGCAAAACGTGAAGCTGGCCGGGCATATCTGGGGCCGAAGGAGCTGGTAGAGCTAACACGCTTCCTGAAGGACATACTGGTCTCAGTATTGGGGATGGAATCTCTCGTTGAAGTCGCAACCCGGCTGGAGAGGCGAGGGCTTCAGGAGTTTTTCAGAGGATCAGGGTCAGATATTTCTCATCCATTGACTGAGTCGGAAAAGAATGCTCTTGAGGTGGAAAGACAGCAATGGTATTGGATATTTGAACAGACTCGCGGTCCCACAGAACAGCTTTTGCACGCGATGGACGAAGGCCTTGAGCATACAATGTGCTCCCTTCGCTTGGAGAAGTCACCTACAGCACCTGCGTCTGACCCTGAGGCCAACGGAAATAACGCAGCGAGACATCTAGAGGAAATGATTGGATACTTCCTTAGCCAGCGACAAGGACCATTAAAGACCTGGCTAGCTTGGAAAGGCATGGATCAGCCGTCTCAAAGCGAATCGTTGAAGAACAGTGTGAAACACGCGGATCCTCAGCTGCATGAAGAGCATCAACTTCAGCTATATATTTTGCTCGATGTAAGTATTCCTAAACATAACGTGCGACTAACTAATTCGCTTGAAGATACATTATTCGTTCATTGAATCCGCGAGAAGCATCCTAAGTCTAGTGCAATATGCTGATGCCAAGATGAGCGATGGCATCATGAAGAAAAAAAGGTTCATCGTACCAACCTGGAAGCAAATGAAGAAATGGTTCTGGGCTTCATTATCCAGGGAAGATGGGGAGCTGGATTACCAAAAATACGGCAAAAGATCTGGTACTGTCAGGGTATACCTTGATGATGTTCTGCAGACGGGCATGGATGCGGAACACCTTCCACCCGCAAACACATGGGAGAAGTTTAGTGACAAACTTCGGACGTTTGCACACCTGTTTGGCTCTCCGGAGTCCTTTTTTGGCTTCAGAGTGGCCGTAGCCACCATGACCGTGGCCCTTTTTGCCTTTCTTAGAAACACGCAGCAATTCTACATCCAACAACGTCTCATCTGGGGGTCAATCATGATCGCAATTAGCATGACGGAAACAGCTGGTTCGGGTATATACGGACAATTTCAGCGATTGTTGGGAACAGCAATTGGAATGGTGTTGTCCTACATTGACTGGTATATAGTTGACGCACACCCAGCAGGTGTCATTGTGTTTGTCGGCATCACTATGGTCTTGACTCACTACCTTTATTTAAGATTCCCAACGGATCCGGTGGTGCCAACGATAACCATGGCTACTGTCATGTTGATCGTGGGCTATGCGCTTCAGGTTAAGAAGGTTGGTATAGCAGTCTCTGAAACCAACGGCCAGCAATATCACGCCCTCTTCGTGCTTTCGCCCTACCGACTAGCTACCGTCGTTGTCGGCGTCGGTGTTGCCTTTTTCTTCACGAATTTCCCTCGTGTGGTTAGCGTGAGAACGTGCCTCCGAAAAGATCTCAGCTCCTTTCTGTACCTTCTAGCATATTACTCTACCTCCACATACAAAACGGCCTCCTCACGGTCCAAAAAGCTGGCCGGTGACAGCAGGGACCAGGAGAGTCTAGGGAGGGTTCTTGAGAAAGCTCGTGTTGGTGTGCTTGCGAAAGATATCGTTCTCCTCCAAGGCATGAAGCTTCACACTGCTTTCGCTGCCTGGGAACCTAGATTTGGAGGGAAATTCCCCCAAGACACGTACAACAAACTGGTTGAACACGCACAGAAGTAGGTTTACATACTTCCATGCTTTAGGTCTGCAATGACTGATATGGCCTAGTATACTCTACTGTTCGGCACTAATGGTATCTATCACCGATTCATTCCAAGACCTGATCAGTAGTGTCGCCGCCGACCCAGGATACTCCGAACTATGGTCTGAAAAATTCGAACAATTAGTTATTTCCCTGGATTCAACATCCCACGATATATCATCGCTCCTCATTGCTCTTTCAAGTGCCATCCGAAGCAAGAGGCCACTTCCTTTCGGTTTCAGTGTCCCTAAAATACGTCTCCTCAGCGAGATTATTGCCGATCTCGAGGGTAGACTGCTTAGTACACAACATGTTTGCGAGCCGCCCTACTCAGCATTTGCGGCATTGGAAGTGACCATGGCGCTCATAACGGATGATGCTTCGCAACTGCTGTCGGAGACAAAGAAGCTTGTTGGGGAGTTAGACATCCTCAAAGATATCGTTAGGAACAAACGCTTGCCCTCTAGCGTGAGTTCAATTATGGCGGAGGAGAGGACCTAGCTGAAATAAAGAGACAATTTATTAAGGAGCGCTGATGGGTGGGAATAGCATCATGAAAGAAAATGTCGTACTAGCGGCCTGCCAGGGTGTCAGAGCCAATCGCTTATCCGCACCTCCCTAGCAGTCTACCACCAATACCTCAACCAAAAGAAACCTTATCAGGGTCACGCAGTCGGGCCATCTCGTAATCTGCAGGGTCCTGTAGTCCCGATTCTTGGATTACAGGCAATGCATCGTTTGTAGAGTATTTAGACGTGGGGTCTCTATAGGCTAGGCTCTGGAGGCGTCTAGGTGGCGTTTACTGTTACGACAAAATTTGGCGAGACACGTCGTTTTCCTCAGCCGCACTTTTGTCAATCACTTTACACAAATACCCGTAATGGCCATCAAATGGTGTCTTGAACCGCGATAGTTAGACTTCTTGCTTCCTACTCACACCAAGATGGTCACCTCTGAAGATATGGACAAGAGAGTAGTATCCTCAACTGTGCCTCTGGCTCCCGATAGAGGGGCGAAGCAGATGCAGGGGCGCATCCAGGAGATTCTGATCGCGTTCACTGTTATGACATTGCCAATGTTGATCTTCTCCGGCCTTCTGCTCGGCTTGGTCTTTCATTATCGCATCACACAGAACGACTTTACCTCCAGTGATCTAGCATTTGACTCTAACCAGAATGATCCAGGCGTCTATTTTGTCCGAATAAGTGCAACCACACTCACCACCGTTGCCTCGTGGTCTAGCACTATCGCTCCAATATTGGTTGGCTTTGGTGTCGCTCTGGTGTCCTACCCCGTTGCGAAGGGTCTGTTGACGGCCTCGGAAAATCATGAGGTGGCGCAGCTACCAACACCTTTTCAGCTCTCATTGATTGTCCGTATGATTTCGAGTGGCTCATTCTCTGCCCTTTGGAGCTGGTTGATGTATTCCTTTGGCTGGAGAGGAAGGCGCGAGCGCCAGGGGAGAGCGATAAAAAGTCTGATGACCGTATTGACCCTCGGCATTGTCTTAAGGTGCGTATTTCTTCAGTCTCTAGAAATACTACCGAGTTGCTAGTTTAACAAGCGAATAGCACTGTTGTCCTAGTCACCGACACCTGGCTTCACTTCACTACCAAAACCATCAACTTCATCCAAGTGAACGCAAACTCCGACGCCTCAGGTCTTGGATTCGGCGTGTACCAGAATTGCACGAACGTAGACAGCACTCTCCTTAGCTGTAACCTCAACAACCCTGCGTCAGGCGATGTCCTACATCATCCCGACCCGATGAAAGTTCTCTCCAACATTTCAGATACAATGACAATCCAAATTTACTCTGCGGGTCAAGATCAGTACGCATACGTCGCGAGCCCGGAAACCTCTCGCCTATCGCTTCTCGACTACACTGTCTCAACATATGCCATACACTCGCAATGTTCTCCCGTGACCTCCCAGTGTGCGAACCCCAATGATGTCTCCGGAGTTGGCACAACCTACAACTGCCCATTTGCGTTCCAAGGGAGGGTCAACACAGCCGTGGGCGCGTCCAACTCCGTCACCATGGCCTACTTCACAGACTCAACTGGCTCTAACAATAACACGGATAAAACCTTGATTGGCAATCCCTATTACTACTCCGCCATGATCCTAGCGAATATGCGCAACGCACGCCCGGCAGCCCTGCAGAACGACCCGGAGGTTCTGTCCGGTGGACACGGCGGCGCTACTATCGTGGCAGTGGGCTGCACATCCACCGTCTACGACGTCGAATACTCTTCCGTCAACGGCACCATCAAGAACTGGAAATCTAGCAAATCTAACAGATCTACGACGCTGATCGTGCAAGGCACACAGCGCCACACAGACGTCGGGAACCCAAACCTCATTCAGGCTGCTAGCATCGCAGGGCTGGGCAACTCCGCACAAGCGATCGCAGATCAATTTGCCCTAGCATATAGTCAAACCGCCTTGGCAGTTGCGTCAGGCGCATTCGAGCCACGCGCCGCTTTGGCGTCCCAAGTGCGAGAACAGATTCTTGTTGCGCGCGTTCCCAAAGCGCCACTGTTCGCCCTGGTTGCCGCAAATCTGCTGCTTGTGTTGCTCGGCATTATACTCGCCATTGTAGCTCTGATAGCGGTTCGGGGCAATACAGGAGAGGCACAGGCGCGTCTGAGTATTCCTGCGTTAGTAGCGGCGCTGTTTGAAGTACGCATGGCAACGCCTGTGAGCGAGGTAGAGGATATGTTTGAGGAGAGACATGGTGAACGAGGACCGCGGATTGGGTTTGCAAAGGCAGCGGAAGGGGGTTGGGTGTTTCAGAGATGGCGTCCAAATTGATCAGATGTGGTAGGTTGGAATGGGTGCAGTATTTTTGGGATCAACTTCCTATAACCTTAATTACCAATCCTTCCACTCCATATGCATGAATCTCCTATAGCCAGTTAAGAACCTTCTTTGCTTTGCCAGTATGGGCTTTGTACCCCAAATCTTCTTTCTTCTTCTCTCCCCTTTTCCAACCGCAACGTTCCACCTTCCTGTGTTTGATACGCCACGACATCGACAAGAGTTAGTGTCAATACATTCAGCAAGCAAGGAATAATTTACGTTGTACATGGAGAAGGCCGTCTCTCTCTTTCATGGTCAAGCTTGTGGACAAGCTCAATTGAGCTGGACTGGAATTTTGGGATAGCGCATTGTTCTGCCACCGGTTTTCGAGATGACATATTTCCTTGGGATTCAATGATGCCAGATCCGTGAGTGACGTTGTGACCACAATAAGGACAAACAGTGACTTCGCTATAGAGTAGATATCTTCAACACATTCCGGGCCTTATCATGTCTGTGTCTGCCGCGATACCGAATGGTTGATTATGTTGCAATGATGGCAGCTTACCGCACGACAAATCACCAACACGTAGGGCAGACAACATAGTAGATGCGCCAAGATTCCGAATCATGAGCACTGAGGTCACCGCCGGCATCTTCTATCTTCTCTTATACGCGTTAGTCCTAACCGGATTCATCGAATTTTGTTCTGTTTCCCAGTTGAAATCAGTCACCCATTTTCTTCTCAACTCAGGACATCAAGGTCCATCCCGAAGGAAAAGTCAACGCCAGAATAAGAAAACCGTTCAGGAAGCCGAGTGTTTGCATCTGATCGAGCATCCGAGGTACCCTAGCTGATAATTCAATATGAAAAGCGCCTAGATCGAATGGATCGTTCGCCGGAGGGGCTGCATGCGCAAAGATATGCATGCAGCTTGCAGCCAGTAGTTGGAAGCAAAACTCGATCATAGCTGACGTGCAGAATATGGCAATCAATGGCTTCTATGCTCTCCAATTCCACGCCACGCCCACGCGCGCCACGGAGCTACTTCTTATACCGTTCGATTGGCTGTCTCACAGCTTCGAAAATTGGCACGGATCCAGCCCAGGATAGAAAGCTGATGAATCCACAGGCTGATAAATGATGATTACAAATTGAGGCCATGAATAAGCGACGGACGGCTCTGCCTTTCTCGAGCAAGTTTCCATTTCATGTTCGTTTTGCCCGATCGGACATAGTGGTCATAGCGGAGAGAGTCCCAAAGTGGAAGGGACCGACTCAGTGAGATTCGTCGATGAGCGATGAGCAGATCAGCCGAGGCTAGGAGTGGGACGCCTGGCCAAACAGTCTTTTTCTAGAAACCTCAGCATTGGACCTGTCCCAATTAGTGGCTGATCCTGTTCGACCTTGACTAGTCAAAGTAGCTACCATCGTTCGCGATGGAGTAAGGTTCCCCTACGAAGATGAGTGATCATATCGGTTCTTGGCCGAGGTCAGAGGTCTGATTAGAAATACCCACATTTTCGGCTGATTAATGGTTTCCTTTAAATATAGGGTGACTCAGTTACGTGTGGTTGTTTGCCTTAGATCAATGGGTTGTCTGTTTATCCTCTGTCTACTTTCCTTGATATTTTCAATTCCCTTCTACAACCCAGGGGCAAACGAGATTTTATACAAAATGCATACGCAGCAAGCATTGATCCTCAAAGAGGTCCAAAAGCCACTGGTACTAGACAGGCGACCTATCCCTGAGCCAAATGGGAATCAAGTTCTTGTGAGGATCATTGCAGCCGGAAGTATGATCCGTTGACGCATTTATTTGTATGAAAGAAAAGCTAACCGCCCATAGTTAATCCTCATGACCAAAAGGTATCGTGGAAAAGACTTGTCGAGCAGTTTGACTTTTTGTCGAATTCTAATCCCTTATAGGGTCGAGATCGAGGTGTACTCGTGGAGAAGTACTTACCTCATGCGATCCTAGCAAATGACATCAGCGGTATTGTCGAGAAGATAGGACCAGACGTCCAAATGTTCTCCGTTGGAGATCGCATCGTTGGGCAGTCTAATATCCTGTCGGGTGGTCCTGACCAAGCTGGCTTACAGCAGTTCTGCATCCTCGACGCGAACTTTGCTGCTCCCATACCACACCATATTAGCTTTGACCAGGCAGCGACATTCCCCGTCAATGCCATTGCGAGTTTTATCGCCCTATTCAGTTCATCGGGATTGGATTTAGCACCAAAGTTCCTAGGCCACGATTTGGACTACGTGAATGAAGCGATTGTCATTATTGGAGGCGGCTCTAATAGTGGGAAATTTGCCATTCAGTTCGCTCGTCTCGCAGGCTTTGGGAAGATTATTGCAACAGCCAAGGTCCGCAGCGATGGGGGCCAATCACTCCGTGACTTTGGTGCTACTCATATCGTAGATCGGGAGGCAGCGGATGTGGAAGATCAAATCCGTGCGATGGTTGGCGATGAATTGTTGTACGCCTTTGACACGGTCAACGGAGCTTCTTCGGGTGGTGTCAGCCACCGACTGGCGCTCTCGCTTCTGTCGACCACGAAGAAAGGGTCTTTGGCAACATTGGTGCGTGGAGAGGCTGATCCTGTTATTGCAGCTACAAAGACCGCTGGTTTCAAGAAGAACCAAGTTCTCGGAGTTAGTGACCTGCACCCAGAGCTGGCTGCCAAGTTCTGGAGGGAGTTGCCAGGTTGGATCGAAAATGGCGAACTGAAGCCGTTAGACTTTGAAATTATTAACGGACTTGACGCAATGAAAGTCAACAACCTGCTGGACGACTACCGTGATGGTAGAGCGGTGACGAAGACTCATGTGCATCCCGATCATAGGGACTCCATTTTCGAATGATATATACTTTCGCAACCTTGTTTATCAGTTAGCACAATTGCCATCGCAAGTCGTGTTTGGTATCATAAGTTTCATAAACTAAAGGTCAAACTGTCACAGATAATGAACACCAATCCATGTATCGCCAGGTTCCACGTGGCAAGCATTGAGAACGAAAATTATTATATAGTGACAGATAAGTGGTCCGAATTAGCCGTCAGCACCGACTAGCCGGAGACTACAGCAAGCTTGATATGCGCACATCCTGCCGGCACAGGCTTATTTCTGTGAACATGAACACATCACATCGACGAGTCCAAGAAGTTTCTACTTAATGCGAGGCGGAATGTATGCTCGACGTCTTCTCGGCGAAACGCAGGGCAGCGACCGAGGCAAATGCCGGACTGAATGAGATCTGTTCCTGTCAGAGGGTAATGGCAACCAATTTAGGTTCACTAAGTGCGTACGGTCAATGAATAGTCCCACATCCAGGACCCAAGAATGGCTTGGATCGGTATAATTTCGAAGATCTACATCCTGCGCCGGTTTTCGACATTAGTCATTCATACGTTGATGAATGGTGGTAAAACGGAAAAGTACCTGTGTGTCTGGTCCCCATCCTCTCGACTGTGTTTTCATGAGATCCGCATTATGAGGATGCATATATCCCAGGGCTGATTCGTCCATGCCCATGACGTGTTGAGCATTGGCACCTGTAATGTCGGAAGGGCGGAATTCTATTGAGGATGCACGTACGGGAACACTGCAAAATGGAGTATCCGCACTCAAGAAGATACCTTTCTCCTTGAGATAACCTTCCACGTCATGTGAATCAAGCCACACACCATTGAGGCCAAGGTCGGCCAGAAGGTCATGGTCGCTTTGGAAGGATTGTGGCTCTGATCTTTGATGTACAAAAGCACCAATGAGTTTACTCATCGGCAAGGCATTCGGAGGAAGGATAGGTTTTCCTGTGTGATCCCTTCGAGGATAGTGAGTCCCCGCGCCCCCTAGCATGAAAAAAGGCATATCCCACAACTCTGGGGCTTCATCTAAGCCACCTTCCAGAAGTCCTTTCACCTGTTGGACTATGGAATCCCGGGTGGACAGAGTCAATGGGAGCCTAAACACCCGGCTCACATTTTCTGGATCGGAGGTCGGATCTACCAACAAGTTATATCCGTTTTTCAGACAGGCTCGATGCAACCGGCGTTCAAAAGACGTCTCGCGGAAGGGGGCAGTGGAAGAAGACAGAAGATGTGAGCGGCACAGAATATCAAGGAAAGCACTGTTATCTACAGCGCATGGCACTGATTCTAAACGCTTGACAAGATGCAGGGTGGGTGTTGGTAAGGACGAATAACTTTGGGCTGATGTTTTACCTCGTGGGTTGTTTTCTTGGCGGTCGGCACTGTCAAACGAGGGGATCGGACGAGCTAGATGGAGACCACCATTGACTGGTCCTGATGTGGCCGACTCAAGATCATCTTCTAACTGCTGCGAGTGCTTCCGCTGCTTCCTCGCTTGGGTCTTAGTTGATGCGGTGTCATTCAATTGAATTGCACTGCTGTCCTCGTTACTTGAATTTGCAGCAGCAGAAATTGCAAGAAACTGCGTGCGTAATTGTTGCAGCTTCCGTTCGAGAGCCGGATCAAAAGATAACAAACCGGACCTTTCTATTTGATGGTTGTATGCTTGGAATGTCCGATGTAGATTCTGAATCTGTGTCTGCAGATGCTCAAGTCGATGCTGGAAAGACAAGGTTGCTGTCTCCTTGCGGTTGCGATAGGCTCGCTGTGCCAGTCGTAATTGTAGCCTTCGGTGCTATAATCTCTCAGAATCCCGCCGGCCACGAGTAGACATGTCTGTGTCCTCTCAAACTTACCTCAGAAACGGGAACCTTAGTAGTACGCTTCGATGTTCGTTCCGTAGACGAAGCATTTGCACTGGTCATGGTATTTCTCCTGGATCGCTGCATGTTTGCTCGAGGCGGATGCTAGTACTCTTCACAATGATGGTGACGACACTTTCGTCGCTGTCGTGAGAGTTAACCAAGTTGAGGGGGGCGCGATTTGTAATAACCGGCTCCTGCACTAAGTCCGTTTCGCCGTGGGTACGACAGACGATAGCAAGTAGAAGTAAAAAATGACATAACCAAGGGTTGATATTAAGTTCACCCACATTATAATGTACGCCACGGTTTTATTGGGGACATCAGGTACTAAACCTGAAGGGAAAGGGAGAATCCCAACACGAACACCCGGCTATCGGGTTCGCATTCATAATCAAGGTTTACCGGATTCCGGATCCACACAAGGCCTAACAAGTTACAACCTGATACAGTCTGCGACAAGAGTCTAGACTCTGGGGGAAAGAGTGCGTTCTGCGACGAATACTGAGAGTCTGAGACGGGAGAGGAGAGAGAAGCGAAAAGTGCTGGAGCTGTGGTGCCTGCCTTCATACCCTTCGGTTTCCACCCATCAGATCGCTCAAAACTAATCGGTCTGTCTCTACATAGTTTCCCAGCGTCAACAGTCACAGGTGTGGGGAGAAAACGTCTTCCACCTAGCAGCACAGTCTGGGTCCTTGCCTATCTTGTTCGCAGGGTTGAATGCAGAGAAGACAGACAGGGAAAATTTTGAACAACAAAATCTACCTTATTGTTAACGTCATATGGCGGCACTTGAAAAATACAATCTGCAAATAAATAAAATATAGACCCATTTTACCGGTATTCTTTTTTCAAACGGAGAATCGGCTCAACATCAACCTGATCGTTAATCAAAAGGAGCCTCGGCTGTGATTAGTAAACTCATTTATGTTCGAAGCCCGGAGAGGAGGTGTCAAATGGGTAAAAGGACCCCTTGGCTTTCTGCATTACAGAACAATCAGGCTTCCAAATCATAAAAGATGCATTTCGCCTTTTGTGTCTCAGTTATTTAGATATTGCCACTAGGCCGAAAGAGGAGAAAGTGTCATCAAACTTGTGGCGTCTACAACTCCGGAGGCAGGCAGGGTGTATTTAGCTCGGAAGGCTAGGCCGCAAACGGGAAAAAAGTCATCCTACTAGGTCGTGGGTCTGATAATAGAAAGGTGAAGGAAACTACACCTCTCCCAGATAATCTTCAGAAGTGCGGTGCTTTGAAATAAAAACTCGAGTGCTTTGAAATACAAACTCGAGTGCTTTGAAATGCAAAGCAAGATTCGGTGAACACAGGCTTAGAGTTTGAAGCCAAAAAAAAAAAAAAAGATAAATAGTTCACTGATGCTCCTAAAGCTGAACTGTAAACTCATCAAAGCCATTTCCATTCCAATCATTGCCCAGTTTCAAACTACCAAAGATTTCTATTCAGCCACGATGTCCCGCTACGCAGAAGCTCATTCAAACCCTGCTGGCCCTGGTGATGCTCGTCCAACAGCTCTCCAGATTATCAAGGATGAAGCGGTAGAGGGCAAGCTAGTCGGGAAGGTGATCGTCATCACAGGCACGTCATCTGGAATAGGGATTGAGACAGCTCGCGCTCTCTCTCTAACTGGAGCAAGGCTATTCCTGACAGCACGAGATCTGGATAAAGCCAAGTCTGCTCTGGACGGAATCCTCGAACAAGATCGTGTTGGACTTGTCGAGATGGACAATACGTCCTTGAGCAGCGTGCGTGCTGCCGCGAAAACCATTCTCCAGAAGTCGAACGGTCAAGTCAACATCCTAGTCAATAACGCCGGCATCATGGCCCTGCCCAAGTTGGAGTACACCAAAGACGGCTTTGAAATGCAGTTTGGAGTCAACCACCTCGCCCATTTCCTACTCTTTGAGCTCTTGAAGCCAGCTCTCCTTGCCAGCGCTAGCCCTGAATTCTCGTCTCGAGTCGTCAACGTCTCTTCTTCTGCCCATCATGTAGCCTCGATCAATGAATCAGGCAACTACAATTTTGAGAAGACTGAATACAACGACTGGGTTTCATACGGACAATCGAAGACCGCCAATATCTATATGGCCAACGAGATCGAGCGGCGCTACGGTTCGCGAGGACTCCACGCTACCAGCGTCCATCCTGGCATGATTTCCACGGCACTTATGCAGCATATGGACCCTTCAATGGTGGAAGCGCTCAAAAAAGACGAAAAGCTGTATAAAATGATGAAGTCGCCCGAGCAGGGGGCTGCAACGACGGTGTGGGCTGCGATTGGCCAAGAATGGGAGAAGAAGGGTGGAGAATATCTTGCTGAGTGCGGGAAGACAACACGGGGAAATGACAATCATGAGATTGCAGGTGTAGGGTTTGCAGGGCATGCGTATGATGCCGAGAAAGAGGCTCGGCTCTGGAAAGACTCCTTAAATATGGTGGGGCTGACTGATGATCAGTAGGCCACACTGGACAGAAATAGTGGGAATGATGAGGTTACTAGATCACTGTTTCTACCTCACTGATTTTTGTCAGTTACTGCTGTCTGTCGAAGATGTTAGGCTAGATAGTCAAGCATAGCCAGAATGAATCGTACATTTGATAGAGTTCAATTCACTGTATTTCTTGCACTACTGTTGAACTATCTTGACTTTAGACCATGACAAGCTCTCCTGTTTGTTGTGATTCAGAGGAAGATTGATTGAATTTATTCACATCCGAAAGCATAAGGGTTTGTATACAAGATGAATATCAGATTGATTCCATATGGAATATATTCCGTATGCGAAGCTCTACTGTCTACTTGATCGAGCCTCGATTCGCAACTGTGCAAAGTTGCGAGGTCGCTTGACAAAGTCAAAGGTCTGCCTAGACAACTCGAATAGCCACTATACTTTAAGGAAAGGGTAGTTTATTTCCGATTTTACGCCACACAATTTATACATGATATACATGATAACATTATATACAATAGGACAAAGAGGGCACAAATGCAGCTGCAGACTCTCGTTAGATCGATCAGGCTATTGTAGTCCCTCTCACTGAGCTCTTCCACGGCTTGCGAAAACCCTATCGTGGCCATGAGCAGGGCCTCAAGCTCTTGCCAGTCTCCCAAGCCTTTGGGTGATACTCTATTTGACTCGCCAGCCTCTTGAGTTTGGATTGGCCAAGTGGGACTATGGGCCATCCTCCGCACTTCGGCGGTTTGCCAGACTTGAGGCTCATGTCCCAGTTGGAATCAATCAATCATTGGCGAGCCGCAGCTGAAAGGAAAAACGTGAACATGTAGGTTGCAGTCACGCCGATAATGATCATATAAGCCTGACCCGCAACACCACTGGCCATTGTTTCTCTCGCATCTCTATGTCTCGTCCGAGTTCGAATCGTAATTCGCTTTTTGAACAACACCTTTTGCGTCATGCCTACCTTGTTTTGAACAAGACCGATATTAGATTGGCAAACCGCAGAAAACTTATGTAAACGTCGACTTTGCCAGTGCTAAAACACCTATCCTCCACTTGGTGCTGCGTGTGAGAGCGGTGGTGGCGGATAACTACTCCTCGGCATCGCGAGTCGCATAGGTTCCTCCCCCCTTTTCATCCTCCAGTGGTTGCTTATTTCCACCAACTCGTCGCAGCCATCCGCAATCCATCCCCATTTCGCAAGAAAACCGGGCGTGGCCTCCCAGTTCTTCATTTCGTGCGGCTCGCCCCAGACAATGAGCCCCTTACGCCCGGCGGTCACTTCATCTGGATCACTTCGCGATGAAAGGGTCAGGGACTGTTGCGTCTCGGGGACGTTGGTGGAAACAGGCGCGTCTCGTCGTCGCGGGGCTGGTGTCGAGTTCATTAGATCACCGACGAGGTCCTGCATCAGCTCCCAGGGGTCGAAGCGGCCTTCATATCTGATAAGGTTGTCGCGGGCGCGGGGAAAGGGAATGACGTTAATCCAGGTAGAGTGATAGCGAGTTTGCTGGAGGGCGGTCGGGACGAGGGAGGGAGGGATGTCGGGCTTGAGGGGGTAGAGGGCCGTGTCGTCACGGCAGGGTGAGGCAATGGTGCAGATGGTCGAGTGGGCGGGTTGGGTGTTGAGGGTACGCATATTAGAGATTAAGGCGCGGCAGACATTATACTGAATGAGATGGAGAAGGTGGTCCGAGGAGAGGGGAAAAGTAAAGGGCCGGGGGTCCATATTTAGGGCCGGGGGGTGGGCAGTGGATGGCGATCCTCGGAGGACGACTGTACGCTTGGCTGTGGAGGGTGATGTGCCGGTGTACGTGTGAGACGGTCGAAGGGAGAAGAACGTGGTTGTTGCGCGCTCTGATGCTAGCGAAATTTCTTGGGAGGGAAAATGGTCGGGCTCGTCGAGGCGCCAGCGCCTGACCTGGAATGGGCGCGACTCCTGAACATTCCCCGAGTCTCTGCCCTTGAGCCGTAGTCCTGTATGGGTTTCTGAGTATAGAACCGTTTATGAGCGAGGGGCATACTTACGGTGTGCTCTTTGGTTCTTCCGGTTCTGGACCTTCCTGCGCTGCTGTTTGGCCTTGGCCTCGGATTCCGCGTCACGATCGTCAGCGGCCTGTCTCGCTTGACTCTGAGACCAGGAGAGCTGAGTCCCGGCATACTCCATCGTCCCGATTTAGCGAAAGCCTGATCCTGTGTACTGTAGTGTTCGAAATGTGATATCTAGAAGTGAAGAAACCAGACGGACTAGTCCTAGTCCTGGTTCGGGGCGGAGATATATCGGGCCCCGCTTAAGATACGCTATCGTAATCAGCCTATCCTAACCCTGCGAGCTAACTGACTAGCCCAAGGAATGAAAACTCCGGGAGGGGCCCTATATACATAGCTTAGGGGGGCTAGGCCGAAAACGGCAATAAAGTCATCGCTCTAATGAAGATCGAGGTCGTAGCATATGGCGACCTGTTAGCCATCTTACCACTACGCCAAAAAGGTGTCTAGACGACCAATTCTAGTATAGTGGAAATGATAGGCATATTCTGGTTAACACGACCCCACATGTTGCTCTTTTCATGATTCGTTGGGACGAGTTCCTTCTGCCCGCTTTACCGGTCCCAGGCTCCCAGCCCCATCTATCTTTCTTTTTCTGGTGGCCTAAAACTGATCCGGACCCGAAGACAGGACATAGATTGACCGTCGCCACTATCTGTTTCCAACCTCAGCATCTTGACTCCACATTTCTGACCCAGACGTACTGCATTTCCAGGGCCGGCTTCAACTTCAAAAGTCTTCCTAGTCGTATGCTTTCCGCCATGCCCATCTCTCGACCTGCCCCACTGCTAGCTCTTCTCTTAGCTATCATCAACTTCTCCTCGGCCATTTTCTTATCCACCCGTGGACCGTGGTATCCCAATCATGCGAGCCAGCTCCACAATCTCCATCATTAGCCCCCAATACCTCGAAGGTCATGTTTACGGTCTGTTAAATTTACGTCGAACTTGTAAGGTAGGATTAAGAGAGTAGCTTTATTGGGTTTGCCTCACGTGATATCTACACCGACATTACTGAGGGCTTCATCCCTCGCACAACCGCCTCAGAAGAGTCTGTTGCTAGTCTCTGGTGGTGGCTCGTCATCTCTCAAGCAGTCAGGACTCGATTTTGTCCCTCCCGCCTTCCCTCTGTACATAGGACCCATTTCAATACAGACACATTGCCTCCCTACAAGGGAGCGCGGACGGGGCCTATCTGACGCTGCAGTCTAATGCGTTTCCGTATAAGACCGCAGCGACAAGTGACCAGTTATACCCAAACTATATACTATTTTCGCCCTCTTGACTGCGGAGGTCACCAATAAAACCCCATTTTAAGCGAAAGTAGACAGAATGAACCAGTAAGTTAAAGGTCCTTGCACCAGTTCAATGAGACGGTGATTCTCTCCGAACGTGGATAATCATTGTTTTGAGATGCTCGGCTATAAAAATATTCAGGTCATTTTTTTTGTTGAAAGATAAACACCCTCAACTGCTTTCGCAACTCCATCAAGCAAGGCCATATTCCGAGGTGGCCTTTCATCATTTGCGGTGAGAAGAAAGTCCTGTTGGAGTGACTTACTAACTTCAGGGGCAATTAGTATGTTAATTAAGTATTTCAGATTTGAGACTTACTGTATTGCTGTCCTGGGTCAGGCTATCGCCTCTGCCTGCGTATTTCCAATATATACATTCAAAGTATGAGGAAACACCTAGCAACTGCTGTACACGCAGACCACTGGGTTGCCTTCTCACTCTATCTCCTCACATGTCCTTCACCAGAGAACCACTTCTTGCATCCTACCAAATAGGGCTAAGGATCCCATAATCCGAGCCTCGCATCTGGAGAAGGGTACTTTGTGCCTTCGCAATGTGTTAGCTAATCGGTTGTGATGCTCTCCTCACCCGATCTACTCACTAGTCGCTGTTTATGCCTTGCGTAGAACATTATGTGTTTGGAAAACAACAGCCTCCTTGGGGAGATACTTTGCGAGCAAAGCTGTATCCCAGTACAGCCAGACTTCCCTGAAATTCAATCCATCCACAGCATCGGCGAGGTCAGCAGGGCCGATAATAGAGATCCAGCTGAGTGGGGCGCTGACAGTCGGCTCTTCGGTGTTGTTTCCAGGAAGCCAGATATTGCGGGTCCACTGGCTCATGATGGTGGTTGTGCCATCATCATTTTTGACTTCCCAGAGGCTGTGGAAGTCGTGTCGCAGTCTTTCAAATTGTCCGAAAAGACGCTTCATCCACGCCCACATCTCGTCTCCACCGTTGTACTGGGCGTTGTTCTGGTTGTGGAAAATCACGTTCTTGGAATAGAACCGCAAGCCAGATCCGTGGTTGAAGCCATATGAATCAACTGTATCAACATATTTTTTAAAAAATTGTTGAGCTGGAGTCTCTGGTCCGGACGTATCCCAGGTAGGAGCGGAAACACAGCTTACCAACTCAGGCATGATTGAAGAACAAAAGTCAACGAAAGGAGACACGGAGTAGAACGAGAACTCTCTTGTTTGATCTGGATTGATGTCTTGATATTCCCAAGGACCTTATAGTCAGTTACGCTGACGCCACTGCCATGAGCCGAACTGTCTGTTCAGCGATTTCTTGATTATAATATTACCGAGGCGCAAGTCGTTTCACATCTTCGAAATCCATGAAATGCACTACAAAGCCGAGATTTGAAATTCCGAAGACCATTGGGTCAAGATAACGACTCTCGGTTTCCCGAGGTCAATGATCAGTAATCCCTCCGCACCTTAAGTTCACCGACTTCTGGGTAACCGTTCCATTGAACTATACCCAGCATTTATATATAGACCTAAGAACAATTAGTAATTTATGTGTGTCAAATTCCTCTTCATTAATGAAAGCTGATACAACTCCAATTCTCTACAATATGGGTCTCGACTACAAAGTATTCACCAGCAGACGTTCCGGTGTGAATCGGTCCACCCCAGCCGGTCACGATCATCTCAAGTGGGTGCCGACCACTTCGACATTGATATTCGGCCAAAAAGATGCGGTGCTGGTCGATACGCAGTTAACCATAGCTGCTGCCAAAGAGTTGACAGACTGGGTTGTAGCAACTGGGAAAAACCTCACGACGATCTATGTCTCTCATGCCCATGCCGACCATTTTTATGGTACCGGTGCCCTCCTCGAGAAATTTCCAGAGGCGAAAGTCGTGGCTACGCCGGAGACTGTCTCTCGTATGGCTGAAGCCATATCTCCCGGAGGGATGGACGCCTTTTGGAGAGATCTTTTCCCTGGTCAGATCCCGGAAAAGCTTGTGATGGCCACCCCCCTGGACCAAGACCACTTCATGTTGGAAAACGAGCGATTGGAAGTGGTCAGACTGGGCCATACAGACACAGATGATACAACGGCTCTCTGGGCGCCTGCAATCGGCTTGGTTGTTGCGGGCGACGCAGTCTACAATAACACCCACCCATACCTTGGCGAGTCGAAATCCCAAGAGGCCAGATCGAGATGGGTGGCAGCGCTCGATAAGATTGCGGCCCTTGAACCGAGAATTGTCGTTGGCGGTCACAGTGACCCATCGAAGGGATTCTCCCCCGATGCTGTCCAAGCGACCAAGGATTATTTGGATGACTTCGCGCGACTGGATGGGCAAACATCGACTCCCGAGGAATTATACTCCCAAATGATGGAATTGCATCCCACTCGATTGAATATCGGCTCGCTATGGGGAGGTGCAACGCTCGTGAAAAAATGATTCTACGTGCACCATGGTTCGGTATTAGCTTCGGATAACCAAGAGCACATTCCTTGACATTGTATTCTGAGAGGATATCCTTTTAAGAAATGTGTATCAATAATGCACTTTGCTGTTACCAACAGGTATATACGTAGGTATACTGCTCAGTGGCAGAGATCGATCTTACAGCCTTCTCATTATGATGTAGACTCGACATTTGCGCATCTGGAGCTGTCAAAAGTAATCACAAGCCTCAATCAATAATAGTTGCGTCGTGGCAGGTTTCTTGTCAAATACGTCTCGAGTTATAAATGCAATAAGACAAGTCAAAGAGGACGGTACTCTGTCATTGATGGGAGTTCTTTAAATGTATTTTGGGACGAGAAAATAATACATGCAACAAAGGAATGTCAAATTGAATGACCTTTTCTTCTGCGCAGGAAACCTTGGAGAACTCCGAATTCGTTGCGCCTGCCGCGTCTCAAGAAGAGCCAAGCCATTTCCCTAAGAACTCAATCTGTCCTTTAATATTCTGTTCAAACCAATCCCCGGTATAGATATCAAAATGACCTGCGCCATCAATATACAAAAGCTGTTTTGGCTCTCTAGCCTTTTCGTAGGTGGCCATCTGAGATGCCGTGGTAACTAGGATATCATTCCCAGGAACAACCATCAACAGCGGAGTCGGCGAGATACGATGCACCATAGCCTGTCCTTCAAACGTAAGCATATTGAGCTGTGTCTGAATTGTAACAGAATTCTCCCAACGACCACCGCATTCGTACGAGCCGCGCACCTGCTCGTAAGCATGAACTCCGGGAAACATGGCAGTAGTGGTTCCTGACTGCGCTGCTTCCAGGTTTTCCGCAATAAGCGGAACCCTTTCTGGTTCTGATCCTGCAGTGATACGAGCGCGCTCTTTCAGAATGCCCGGGATGCGGTCTTTGAAGGCCAAGGATCGCGTTTCTCCAGAAACTGCAGGGCACTGTACGATAGCAGCTTTGATCCGTTTGTCCACAGCTGCTGCGTATAGAACGTTTCCTCCGGAGAAACTTGTGCCCCAATACACTATGCGAGTCTCATCCACACTAGGGAATGATATTGCGAAATTGAACGCATCGTAGTAGTCGGCTTGTTGAAGGGTCGGGTTGGACTCTTGCCGCGGTAGTCCATCACTGTCACCCCAGTTCCGATTATCATAGAGGAGTACATTGTACCCGGCTTGCTGGAATCGATCCGCAAAATTTGGGAGCCAATAGTGGCGGACACCACCCAGCTATTTGTGGCAAACGGATGAGAATTAGCCAATTCGATAGGAAATCGCGATATCTCAATGTCTCAGGGAGTACGCACCCCGTGGGTCATGATCACACAGGGCGATTTCTCAACTTGGGGATAGAACCATCCCCGGAGCGTAGTGCCATCGCAAGTTTTGAACTCAATGGTTTCACGAGCGAGGACCATTGCTGCAAGATATTGATTTTTCCAGGTGTAAGTCGAAATTGAAGATTGTCGAGTTGGCTGTTTGAGAACAACAAATGAATTAGCAGACGCGATGTTATAATATTGTCTTCCTGTTCTTTTGCGAGCCTCGGTTTTACAATTGGACGAGTAATCCAAAATCATCGAACCTCCCTGAGCTTTTTTGATTACATCGCTTTAGCCGACCGAGGTTGCTCAAATCATTGGCCAAGACATAATCAAGCTTTTTATTAAGGTATGCCGAAACGGTGGTCCTTCATTTTGATTGGTTCGCCAGTGGCTAATCATATTCTATTCATTGACTGACATATACAGAATCAAGTTGGATATATTGTTAGGAATATCGACGCTGCAGTAACCTACGAATATGGCTCTCCAGTCCCTCAATGTAACTTACGCATTACGAAGCGATAGAAGGAATTAATAGGCTACTAATATTGCGGTAAGCGATACAGGAAAACATCGTTTTGCCCATGTGTTGACAGCATACGCTGCCTTAGTAGTACCAAGTCCCATTTCGAAAATCGCAAAATAGATTCAATGGAGAAATGTTAAATCACTGTTTCCTTTACAGTCCATTTAGGTTACTCGAGAGAGTTTGTAAGAAAAGCAGCATGTATACGCAATCAAGAAGCATGCAATTCGGTTCTAGGGGGAAGTTCGCAAGTTTCCGCATGCGCCATCACATAATGTCCACCACTTCGAAGCCTTGTTCAATGGAGCAATCCAACCTTAAGAAAATGGAGCCCCTTCGCCTGGCTCATCTACCCCTAGAGCAAGTTTTCCCACGGTGGTTGCAGACTCGATTAGCCGATGAGCTTCCTTCAGTCCAGCAAGATTCAACTTAAGACGTTTGTTGAGGTTTGGTACCAATTTTCCCTCGTCTATGCAACGGGCTAAGGTCCCAAAGATTCGGCGATAATTCTCCATATTCGTACGATGATACGCTGACGAGCCTAGCCAGTCCCACGAGAAGGTCATCGACTTTGACATAAAGTCGGTCCCATAGAGATCGAACTTGGCTTGCACGATTGAGCAAACTTTGGCGAAGGGTGCACAGATTTTTCCTAGGGAGTGGATATATTGCTCCGTCCTTGCGACCACATAGGCGTACCTGGAATTACTAGTGTCAGTATTTGAGATCCAAAGAACACGACAGCAAGCGAGGGCGGAACGGACCTTATTGGGACATCCAGGTTCAGGGCTTTGATTTGGGATTCCAGATCCACCCTATGATTCACAACATGGGTGGCACCCATTTTCCTGCATGACTCCATGGTCTCAGGTCGGGATGCAGTTGCAATCACGACGGGAAGTTGCAAAACTTTCCTGGCGATTTGGATGGCAGCACTTCCAACTCCACCTCCGCCATTGATCTACAACAGTCAGATGTGCGTTCGGAATGCAACCATGGTAGCAATAGCCATTATAACATAGGCTCAATGCATTAGTGAAACTCACAATCAGAATACCAACGTTTTCGTTCTGCTTAATCTCCAGCCTGTCAACAAGAGACTGGTATGCTGTACCGAAGGTCAGGCCCATACTAGCGGCTTCCACGAAGTCAAGCGACTTCGGCTTCTCGGCACAGAGACGTTCATCCACTAGGACGTACTCCGCAGCAGTGCCTTGGCGAGTAGTGGAGCTCACGTAGAAGACATCATCGCCTGGCTTTACATTTGTGCACTCAGGCCCGACCTCCAAAACGGTCCCGGCACCGTCAAACCCAATGATATGGAAATCCTTGGGCACAAACTTGTAGTAGTCTTTATTTGATAAGCATGAAAGTCTCCCCCCCAAAAAAAGGAGCAGGATCATTACCTGGGGCGTCATCATAAGTCCCTTTGCGAACTTTCGTGTCGATAGGATTCACAGAACAGGCCTTGACTCTAAGTAACGTCAGGATTAATGTGGCAGTATATTATCTGAGAATACTTACTGAATAAGAATGTCCATTCCTGTAGGGCTCTCCGGCCGCGGAACGTCACGGCACTCGAAATTGTCGACTGTACCATACTTGGCGACTCCAATTGCTTTCATTGTTTTTGTTTCCATTGTGACAACGGCTAGACGCTTTCTCACAATGATCCTAGAAGGGAGTTTAATACTTATTTTTAATTCGAAAAAGCAGAATCCTGTAGTCTCAAACCGAGGTTCTGTGAAATATGATTATTCTTACTTCGGAGTGGTAAACGCCGATGTCATTGAACCATAACTTAAGTTTGTTAGTGGTTGAGGTTCGCTGCGGGCCCAGTGGCGGTCCCGCGCCGGTGACAAGTGAGGCGATGCTAGGCATAACAGAGAGAGGACTCTACTCTTCTCTTTATGACTAGACGAAAATTGATTATAGAGAAGACAAAAGTGGCAAAGGAAGCCTTTCGAATAGTTGTGGGGCAACAAAATCACCTTGGTGCCGAGCAATTCAGGGTCATGCGACGCGATTATTAACCACCATACATTGGACCCTTAGTTTTGCCGCAAGCAAGCCTGTCTCCTGCATCTTATCCACGAAGTAGGGACTAAACGGCCTCTTTCATGAATTACCTCTTATTTCGGACCTTCGAAGGGGCTGGTTACGACGGCGGCCGAGGCTCATCAAAACCTTGATGATTAATCCGCTACCCTCGGTATCGCTTTGGACTCATGCATCTCCTGGTTTACTACGTCGCTTGTATCGACATTAGAAGGGATCCACAGTGGCTCTCACGAACGTTCAAACGCCTCTTGCTATAATAATGAAGAATTCAAATGTGAAATAAACCCCAGCTGGGCCCTGTTTATTCCAAGACCTACCTACACCGATACCTAAGCACATTTCATCGTGTTTGCGCGATGGATTCGTTGATAGCAGAGTCATGGCTAAAGGTGATGACTTTCTTGCCCCGCGCAACATCGCAACATCCTCTGTGCTGCTCGCTAACTCTATCTAGGTGGAAAATGCCATTGGCCACCGGCCTCAGCTGACCGGCGATGTCTTTGCTATGCGGGAGCAGTATAAGGCACTCGCGGATAGGGCAAATGTAACCCGAACCATTTCACGGAATATTACCTGCAGTAAGAGCAATTTTCGAACTAGATAAGATGTGATCCCACTGACTGCGCACACAGAAGACATAAAGATCAATCCCAACCTCACTGTGAGAACTTACACGCCCACAGCCGGTCAAGCAGGATCCAGCCCACTCCCTGTCGGATTATACTTCCACGGGGGCGGGTTTTGCTGTGGTGATTTAGACTCCGAGGACACCTTCTGCAGGCTTCTGGCCGAACGCCTGCCTTGTATTGTCATCTCGGTGAGCTATAGGCTTGCACCGGAGCACAAGGCCCCCGCTCAGCTGGATGATGCGCTCGAGGCTTGGAATTGGGTGAGTTGCACAACTTACCTCACCATCTCACTCTCACAGTTAAGTCTTGCTTACATTTCAGGCGTACAACAACGCGAGTACGTTGAACGGTGACCGTGGGTGTTACTTCACTGTTGGTCAGAGTGCAGGGGGTAGCCTCGCTCTGGCAGTGGCACGCCGATTGATCGTGCTTGGCCGGAAACATGAAGTCAAGGGAATCGCAGCCATTGCTCCGTTCGTTGTTCACCCAGATGGTGTTCCTTCGCGTTATATAGCCCAGTATCGTGCTTTTGATGAGCTCGGAGACGGTCCCATTAACACGAAGCAAGCCATGACCCATTTCTACAGTTGGTGGCGCCCATGCATTGACACGCCGACCATTTGTTGACTAGGGTGGTTACAGAAGCAATCCAGGCGCCGCCCGGCGACCCAGACGTCTACGTTCTCAATGCGGAGGCGGATCTACACCAGTTCCCTCCGACCTACCTTGCAGTCTGTGGGATTGATCCACTGCGAGACGACAGCCTTTTCATCCACGACGCCTTGAAGACAGCTGGGTAAGTTTGCCTCCTGCTTTACTGCCTGCCTATGGATGTTTGTTCATTATAACCTTGCCTCCTGCAGAGTTCCTGTAAAATTGGATTATTACCAAGGTTTGCCACACGTGTTCTGGGCTTTTGAGTGTCCTGCTCCAAGTGGTGATTTCGTGGCGGATGTCGTGGCTGGTATTAGGATTTTCACGCATACTTGACAGATCATCGCCGCGCAAGACTAAGTCGACGGTGCTCAAGGTATGCCGAGTGCCGGGCGATAAAACTCCTTAACATTATTTTTAACAGGGAATTATACTAGAAAGAGCATGTCCGGCAGGTAATCAAACAAGCAACCAAAGTCAATATTTCACCGCGAGGACTCCGACACCTTCAACCAGAATAGATAAGACAACTCTATCAAGCATGCGTAGTACATATTCCAGTACATACGACCATAGGGTGTGGAAAACAGGGCTTCCCGTCCGCTCAGCCGTACTTAAACCACACGCCGGCCGGTTAGTAGTTGGGTGGGTGACCACCAGCGAATCCCGGCTGTTGTATGTATTTTTGTAGGTATTTTTTCCCAGTCGGAGAAGAAACTGTTGCTTTGGAGGTTCATGGTACCTCAGCAATCATTTCCTCCTCCCAGGGCTCCTCGTCTACAACCACCGGCCGAAGGAACTTCATCCTCAAACCCTTCTCCCCCTTCGTCGCAAGAGCGTGCAGTATCTCCGGCCAGGTCCTGGGCTTGGTGATCTCGGCGATGTGATCAATCATCAGATCACCCCAGTAAAAACGGCCACCTGATGTGATTATGTATCCCATATCGCCAGTATCGGGGGTCGTCATCAACAGAGGTTTAGGATCATTTATTCCATGGCAACGGGCCAGGTGAGCCTCCGCAGAGTCATAGAAGAAAAATCCTTCGAAGAACTGGGGGTCGTTAGTCCAGCCTTTTGGGATGTCTTCAGCCTAGACACCAACTGATTAGACTCGACGTTGTAGTAACTGGGTTGTGGATTATGATTTACTGGTGTTTCCATGATAAGGTCAAAGGAGTTCTTGAAGAGACTGATGCAGACGCTGAGAAATTAGCTCTTGTCTCTAGATGACTGAGGTTAGGACGGGTGTTATCATACCAGAATATCTTAAAGACTGCTTTGAAGTGCTTTCGGTTATTGATTTGTATTGCTCTCACTTCTCCGAAGTGGAAAGAACGTCTGAACTGGAAGGACCGGACGGCCCCTCTGGATATTGCCGATGCCCTCCACGGGAACCGCGAAACGTATGGTATACCTCCGGGGAATGGCAATAGCTGGGTAGTTGTGTGATATCCGACCTGGGCACTGACAAGGATGCTCATCGCACTTCTGTAATCTGGGACGGCTTTTAAAGAAAGTGATGTTTAATCTAAAGTTCTTTGGCGCCCTCTTTGCTTCCGATTTGGTTTCGCTGATATAAGTTTGGAATCATATACTAAATTTAGGCCCATCTTATGTGATTTTGTCAGCATTCACTTATTACCTATTACTGACCCAACTAAATTCACCACATCAGAATCAGATGATCAAATGTCTCTTTCTCTTCACCAATATATTCACACTATTTATTGTCCAACGTAGCCTTGTAGAGGATTATAGGCGGCATCATTCTGGAGTAATTCACTATAGCTGAACAGTTGCTTTTCTGGCTGTTGTGAAAGTGGTAGGAGGAAGCTTGGTTGATGTCACCAAAACAGATGGGAATAGGCGCCTTGCAGGGAAATGGCGCAAAAATATTCATGTCGTCATAACTATAAGCTGAATTCTGCAGGGCTACTTTAGCCAGAGCTCGCCTGTAACATGCATAGTCTACTGTCAATAATAATGGTCCTGCTCACCCATGGCTTTGGTTTCTGATATAGGCCTCTTGTCTCTCCCCAGTACTGTTTAAATCAAGTGGGTTTAGTACCGGATCCATCTGTCGTCAAAGTAGGCGGAGGGTTCTTTCTCATTTGATACAATGGTATCGATATCCCTTCTAGATGAGGAGTCGATATTGATACTGATGGCATTCGATATCTAGTGGTTGCAGAGATATAAGGGAATAATCATCTCTACTAGGTGTTAGTATGGAAGTGGAGGTGAAATATAAATATATATACACTGTGACCTTCGACAAACGCCATTGTTTAAGAATAGTTCTTAACCGCCATCTATTCAACCCCTAGATATCGAATTATTATTTTAGATTAAAATGACTATAATTACTATATATTTTATATAAGCATGCTGGATAGGCCCTAGGTATGTGGTGCATGCGGCAGCAGTGTGGTGGGAGGTAATCGGTATAGAAATTTATTTTGGCCGGTTTGTACAAAATAAATAGTTTGGCGCAGTCATCTGCTCACCGCCTCCAGAGCTGTGAAGCCTGTCGAGTGAACCCACAGCTCTCAACCCTGGGCCTGAACCATGGGCCAGGGCTACTCCTTCATACTTCCGAAATCTTTGTGCTGATAAAATGGCCCATACAAAACCTGCCAACGAGATATTTCCAATCACAACATTTATTTCGGAGCTACCGACCAGTCTCATTCCGCAGTCCCTCCCAACATCTTCCGAAAATGGCCACGTCAGCAGACGCTTGGTCATTGTAGGCGATGTGCATGGGATGAGAAAATCCCTGGAGGCCCTCCTAGACAAGATTGGCTTTGACAAAGGCAAAGGAGATCATTTAATACTAGCTGGCGATCTAGTCAATAAAGGACCTGACAGCCCTGGTGTTGTCGATCTGGCTATCAAGCTAGGCGCCAGCGCAGTGAGAGGCAACCACGATAATGCTGTTCTTAATGCGGCCGCTGAGATCAGAGCCAGAAAGGATAGTTTACTACAATCTGGAGGCTTGATGGGCAGTCCGGCCCTACCTGAAAACCCTGAAGCCGACGCGCCCAAGGATACTGTCCAAGCTTCTGAGATCCCTGACAAAGACGCAGCTGCTACAACCGGCGCTGGTATGAAACATAGCGCAGCAACGTATACTACAGCATTGGCACTTTCGTCCCGCCAGCTCGACTGGCTTGCCGCTTTGCCGTTGATCTTGCGCGTCAAGCTACCTCCTAACTTGACATCTGCCTTCGGCGATTCTTTAATTGTTGTACATGCGGGCCTCGTTCCTGGTATCCCACTTGAAGCGCAGGATCCGCACGGTATTATGCATATGCGGAGTCTCGTCCGCACACCTGATGATGAGAGTGAATTCAAACCTGCTGAAGCTCCCGGAGAAGAAGGCTGGGCTATGGAATGGGACCGATGGCAAGATAATCTAGAATCCAAGTCCACTGTGATATTCGGGCACGATGCAAAGCGTCGCTTGCAACTGGGCAGATATACGATCGGACTGGATTCAGCATGTTTATACGGCCATCGTTTAAGCGCGCTGGTGATTACGGCTTCCGGCAGGGACATTGAGCATCAAATTATTCAAGTCGAATGTGCTGATGAGCCTGTAGCCCCAAAAGTATAGTTGAAGAAGGCGAGAAGACTGTGGTTGTATAATGGGTATACTTGGGCCGCGCTCTGGGGCACTTTCTAAGTATATATTGAAAGTGTGTTAGCTATAATCATATGACTACAAGTGAGTAACGTTCCTATTTCTCTCTGTAAATCTTGGAGTAATGCCTTGTGTGATTAGAGATGCTGAAAGGATGCGTCGATGTTAATGTAATAAATGTGGGTTAGAACCCACTGTAAAACACGAATCAGATTCTAGGTTCTAAATGTACACCAATTCCTCAATCTCTGAGGGACGAGCCGATAAGGCAACTTCGAACAGATGTGGAGGCAACAGAAGGCGAGGAGAAAGCGCACTGCCTTATCTCTCTAGTATTGTGAAGAGAGATGAACTGTAAGTGAGATCAAAAGCTCAAGAATTCTACACTGGAGGCGCCAAGGTTAGGACAAAGAACAGCAACCCGTTGTCACGAAAAGAAATAAAGGCTTAGCTTTATCCATCGAACACAGATTGTTATACCCAATATACCTATTAGTCTTTATTTTGAGGTATGAGAACGAAGTTGAGCATATTAATGGTGAATGAGAATGTGGCTCCGAGAGTGTCATACGGGCAATCGCCGACGGGACTCGAGCGGTCTATATTGACACATATTACAGCTATGGTTCAGAGATCAAAAGTGTTACTAATGAGACAAACCCTCTCCTGGCCAAATTGATCCCCCGCCCACATAGCAATTCTTGCTTACAACGGCTAGGTTGACAGCCATGGCCATAGCAGTCAAGTCGCCGTTGCTCGCCTTCCATAGAGCATCCTGGTCCTTAGACGCAACCCCTTCTGCAAACCCTATAGCGTCCATATAGAGTACGTTGGGGAATGAAAAGGGCGTGAACTCGTAGTATGCATTCCAAAAGATAGAGTCATAGCCGTATGATGTCGCCAGTTCCATCGTCCCCATACTTGTTAATGTACCGCTGTTTGGAGTAAGTGTCCAGGAAAGAACCCAGAACTGCTGCTTGCCGCTCCCTTCACGCACGTCGCGGCCTTTTCGCATATCAGCAAGCTGTTCCCTGTCCATGGTCCTCGGGTCGATGGTGGAAGAGTATCCATCATGGCGTGAGAAGTGAGGATCGGCCGGGTAGATGCCGTCGCTCGCTCGGCCTTCCTTGTACTCAACGATGACCAGAACACATCCCTTCAGTTTATTCATTGTCATGTCTGTGAGGTCGCCATCCAGGTGTGGACACTTGTTGTTGAGCTTTGCGAAGATATCGAAGACCTCCTTCCACTGGCGTAGTGTGAACGGCGTATAGTCCTCCTTTGTTGGGGGACCTCTTGCATGGTTTGTGTCCATGTCATGAGAAATATAGTAGATGACGACTTCGTGAGGATTTTCTCTCATAAACCTATCAGATTGTCAGCTACACATCCGAGCAAAACATCGCGGAACATCGTACTGATTAGTCAGCTTCACAAGCTCGGAGAGACGTTCTCCATTCCCACCCTGCATTAACCCTACCACAGCACTATGATGGCCACAGTAGTAGTCACCATCTGCATTAGCTACCACTGGCCGAACATCAAAATAGCGAGAGCCCCTACGTAGCTGATTGTAGAAGTTAAGCGACTGCGTGAGAGTATTGCCTTCGTTGGCACCAGTTGTTTTTCCATCCAGCTTGTACATTCCTGCATCGTGACTACCAGGCATGCAAACGTGCTTGAGCTTCCGAGGGCCGATGATGTCCATAATACTCCCCATCCACCCGATTGGGGCCAATGCACTCGACCAATATCCATAGGATTCGCTGCCTGTAAGGACCCAGGGAATCGAGCGGTGGCCACCCCTTCCCCTACACGCTGCGGCAGCTCCAGGGACCCGCCTTCTGGCTTATCCTGGGTGTTCAGGTTGTCATATTGAACGCGTAGGTGCAGAACATTATTGCGCGGATCTGATTCTTCCACCCTTGCCCACACCTGGAATGTCTTGTTCGTGCCCTCGATTTCGTACTTGACTTCTCCCTTGTCATCGACGCGAGTTTCGTCATCTTTGAACTGATACTCGATTTGAAGGGACTCGCCGGCAGGCACATCATACCACTGCCAGGTATCCATTTGGTAGGCATGCTGGTAGACTACCTTCCACTTATAGCGGGATCCATTAACTAACACAAAGCAGCCTTGGCAGGGGTTTGCTTTGAACCATGCCTGCGGAGGGTACGCCCCGCTAGCTTTCTCCGGGCGCGCTGGATTGCTGTCTGATCCAGGGGTGCAAATCTTGTGCGGCGGCTCGTCGAATGATTTGGGGTCGAAAACGGTGACCTGGCTCCAGTAAGGGTGGTAGTCAACGTTGAGGTTGTCCTTGGAGGCAATAAGCGTGCCATCCGAGACCATCATGTTCGTGGCGCCGATGGTAATCAGATTGTGAATGCGGATTCCTCCATAGTTGTCTTTGGTTTCCGCAAGGACTTTCTGGCAATTCGATGCGTCGACTATAAACCTTAATATCAAGCACTTGTACATGAACGCAGAGGTTGCTTACCGCAGACGCTTTGATCATAGGTATCAAACCAACTGTAAAGCCCTGCTCCTGCTATAAAGATGTCCTTGGAGTTGACGATCCGGACAGCCCAGGAGGAATCACAACCTAGAGTTGCAGAGGAGGCACAGGCGTAGTCTGGATAGCCTGGAAACTTTCCGACAGCTTTCTGAAATGGAGCAGGGGGTGCGGCGTTGGCTGATAGTAGGGTGACTCCGTCTGGATCATTCCAGCGAAAACGTTGCGAGCCTTATAGAAATTGTACTGGTAATAGACCGCGTGCTCCGATGATGTCCCATACAACCAGGTAGGCGCCGTACTTTCTACCAGCAGTCCTCGAGCAACATTCACAGAGCATTGCACCTGTATCTAGTAAGATTTCGTAACGATTAAGAAGAAATGGCGAGCACGTACCATATCATTCTTCGCATCTTCAAGCAGTGGATCATCGATATCATGGTCGGCAACCCAGAGCCAGATGGCCTCGAGGTATGCCGAAGCATTTTCGGTAATGTGCATCATCAAACTTGCGGCATTACAAGCTTGGCTCACTCCAGTCTTCGAGGCAGGACACTGGGTAGATTCGAGATCTGTTCCAGCAGCCCCTCCGATACGCACATGAGTGTCTAGCAATAGCGCCAGCGAACAGGCAAGGGCAACTAGAGGACAAGGCTCATACCCCACATTCCTGCTGCGCCCGCTACATCAGCCTTGATGTTCCACTCGATGAGCACCGCACCGGCTGTAGCGCCTTTCGTAGAAACTAAGATGTCTTGGATCTCGACTCCTCCTTTGTCTCCCTTATTACCGACCTTGACCACAGCTCGCGGGTTTCTGCATCAATGCATAGTTAGTCTGGAGTAAATATACTCAGATACGATATTATTCACGCACTCTGGATCAGAAAACATGGGACCCTCAGCAGCAAGCTGGGCCCATGCCTCGCCTACTATCAGGGTTTTAACCGGAATGGTGAGAGTGTCCCGTAGAATATATGCTCCGGCATCAAAATAGACAATAGACGAACCGGCGCCATTTATAATGCGCTGCAGTGTGGCGGTGTCATCGGTGGACCCATCACCTTTGGCTCCCTGAGCCTTGACCGAGCTAAACTTCGACCAGGGATATTGTTCATACTGGGGTTTCTTTCTCTCAAAGTAGGGATTTTGGAGGAACGCAATGCTGTTGTTCGCCAGCAGCTCCTCGATACGCGGGGTATCCATTGACTTGTCAAGGGTAAGTTCACGCCGAGTGGGATCCAGATAGACAGGCACCAATGTCCAAGTGTTGACCGCTGTGGTACCTCCTTTGAGATACGTCTTGCCTGCGTTGTCAGCCACCGCCACACCGACGTTTTTGAAGACGATGTTATCCAAGGTAATCCCTGTGGTGCCCTTCGTAATGTCTGTTGTCGCAGGGAATGTGAGGATCGCTGTCTTAGTGCCCTCGAAGACGGAGTCTATCACCACAAGGGAGCCTGTGTGATGGACGCCATCCTCTGAGAGTAGCTTGAAGCCCGTCTGGCCACCAGAGACCTTGATGCTTTTCCAGGTCTTAACCAAGTTAGCCTTCTAGTCAGTGGTGGGTTTTGTATGAGTGAATGACTGACCCATCCCCAGTCCCATATCAATTGGACGGCGGTGTTGACGTTACTGAAGCTCAGTCTCTGCGCAGTAAATTGCTGACTTCCACCATCTTGCAATATTGTTAGCACTTCGTTGCTATTGCATCTCTGACTCAAGTACTCACAGATTCCAAAGTTTCCTCCTGTGAAGGTAAGATCGCTCATATGGCCTCCACTTCCATTCTCTGCGTCTAGACACCGACACTGTTACCTTAACGCCGCTTCTGTAATTATGGAGTATACGTACAGATAGCTTGCTGCGTGGTTGGTGCTGCTGCCGCAATAAAGTCCACATTTGATAGACTGGTTGCCTGGGCCACCTGATAGTGAAGAGCACACACATACGCATTGGGATCGGTCAGTCGAATGTCGAACTTGAAATTGCGGATCTGACGATAGAAACTGGCCTAACTCGTCACATCAGCAGAGTAGAGCACGTAGGTAGGTTCAGCAAAGATCTCCTACCGTATTAATGTACCACTCAAGGGCATTGCCGTCTGGTCCGGTGCCTCCATTCTCCACGTAGTGATCGGTTGAGAAGACTCCAAGACCTACGAAACTGGCAGCAGCTTTGATGACCGGCCAATTGGTTGCCTAATAAGGAGTATCAATATGTAGTATTGCGGAGGTTCTGCAAGTCATAGCAAAATGCTTACATCTCCGATCATTTGCGTTCCAAAGAATATTTCTATGGTTCCACTGACGAGATACGTCCCTACAGAAATTAGCCTAGTGTACTCGTGCAGATTAGACCTCATGCTGGGACCCACCTGGGGGAAAGTAAAGAATAGCCTGCTTTGTAGTAGAGCCGTCACATTTCGCACCACATCGATTGCCGGCTTTCATGGCGTTGTTGATGGCTTTTGTGCAGTCCTGGGCATGCAGTGAGTAAGACTCGAGAGGTCAGGAGATCTTTACATACCACTAAGCCATTAGGCTCACACTTAGCAGCGCCATCCGTGGCCCATTTACTATCCGTGACATCGCGAAAGACCTGGTAGCTACTGTCCTTTCCCCACGGCCAGGATCCACGGTGCTCTTTATTTCCCATCCACCAGGTTCCTGCACGCATTCCTTCTGCTGACGCCCGTGTAGGACATCAACGTGGGAATAGTCTCGCCTCACGGTCCCTGTAGCATTCAATTCGGCCGCTGCATCAGCGATATCTTCGGTTACATTGAACAGGGGCGGGGCAGGCTGCGTGTCAGGTGGCTGGTCACGACGATTCCGGATTTTGGTTCTTGGTTTCAATTTGTATTGGTTGCGTGAGGGATTGTCAAGGCGGGCTTTATTATGCACTGCTGCGTTGGCAATAGCGTCCTTGACAAGTGCCCTGGCTTTCGCAATGGCCTCGGGAGGAGCATCGAGTCAGTCAAGTGTTGCCTATGTAGATGAACGTGGGAACCATGTCCATACCTATGTTGTGCAAGCACCTCAAATATCAGGAGTGCCCAGGCCAATAGGGCGATGGCCCAGGGCTTTACAACACGCATAACGAAAGGGCCAGTGAGTCAATAGGAGAATTCAACAGATATAGTAATAAAAGAGTGAATGGCAGTAAAAGAGTGAATGACAACAAAAGAGTGAACGACAATGAAAGAGTGAATGGGCAATAAGAGAGTGAATCAATTAGAGAACTGCTCCTCATTCCAACAGCAAAGCGCTGTAGTTATACCTTTTTGACCAACCCTGCTTAGCTAGGTATCGACTGCGATTCAGCGTCCCTCCGACTGACATCTTGGAGACAGGAATGGTCATTAGTCCCTGCATACAATCCATGTAACTTAAGCAGTTAATTTGACACCATCTCCAATTGAAGTTCCTAGCCTCGAAGCGAACTGTCGCAAAGGAGCTATATCCAAGCCTCGGTTACATCGCTTATTCGAGTAGGCCAGGGTCGCCGTTCTGGACACGAACGCCAAGGATGCCAAGGGAGTAATGTCATTTATTCCCCAGTAATATGATCTTAGTATCTACCTGGTTTTCATGTATATCTGGTGGACACCCCGAGTCGAGAAGGGGATGTCCAGCAAGACACACACCACAACCCCAAGAAATGCCGCAACGACCACGATATCCTTCTCCATCAGCCATCGTGCACATAGTATTGCGCACAGCAGGCATTCTCATCAATATTGTCTTCCTCATCTTTCTTGCTCGTTTGACTGAGATTTACCATAAAACATACCAAGCAGCTTATGTTGCCGTCTGTACTCATCCTTCCTACCCCTACCACAAGCATGAAACTAACCACCTTCGCTAGGCTGTGTGGGCTCTCTGCGCTGATGCGCTAGAAGTCGGGATCTTGGCTAACAAGAGCCGCTCTATTCCACGCTTGTCTGGCGGGGGACAGCTAACCCTGGATCTCATTGGCCTTTTTCTTCTGGTCCCAGCTGCGTTTCTTAATTGGTTCTCGTTGTCTTACAATTATGAGTACTCTCCTGCCGTGGATGAGCCTAATGATTGGGCAGGGAACGCAATCTGGATCGGTTGTGCCTCTGTGTAGGTAGACTCTCGGTCTTTTCTCCGAAATTGCATTGCATGCTGACCGTCAGAAGTGGAATTCGGCTCATCCTATCAGTAGCCGTTTGTGTGGATTTTGGCTTGGCCCGTCGTCGGAGACGGGTTAGCAACGCTGGCACTGGTGCAATGTAACGGCGGACTTCTACAGCTCTCTTTTGGATGCTTTTGATGGAAAGCCGGAAGCATATGAGTCTTGGAATCACTAGTATTTTACTACAAATGATAATGCAAAGGAGGTAACATTCTTCTTAGTCCATTGTCTCTCTAGCTAGATTTCAGACTCACGGTGGAATGCATCCCGATAGTAGTGGTGAGTGAATCTCACGCTGTCTAGATAGGATAGGGGCAACCAGGCTGGATAGGCTGGTAAGAGAAAGAAATCTATATAGTCAAGAATGGGAAGGTAAAGTGATATACCCAGTCGGATAAAAAGTCATCTATATCTAAATGTTTCCTACTTATGATGCAGTTCATGGCACCAGTCTACCACCCTAGACTATGTCGTGCATTCCATTACAACGCGACTTTAGACACAATGGTTTGACACTATGTCGCACTGTCATTTCCTCTCATTTACTACTTTGATTCCTACATTGTAAGTTACTTAAGGTTATGACTCAGTTTACCTCGCTGACAAGTTAGTTGCCCTTTCATCTTATCGCAAAACATCGACTACAGTTGATACACGTAAAAGAAACTTATGGTCTCATGGAGGAGATGTCAACAGAGGAGTAGCAAAAGGACGAGAACCTACCATATAATCCGCCATGAGTTGCCACTCAGAGCATGTCGCGAATTACGGTATCTTAGATATGTTTATGGTGCCAGAATGCGGGCATGTTCTGCTCTGCCAAAGTCATTGGCTAAGTTTCACCTTCCCAGTCTAACTGCATGTATACCCCTTCTATGCCGCCAATGGCGATTGTGTTCAAGAATTGCGCTACTTATTGCTGTTACTTGTAACTGCGGAGGGGTGATCCGCAACGAGTTAATGCCCTAATATAGGGAAGCTTGGCGAGATCGACTACGGCGCTCTAATTTCCAGGTCACTAGCACTAACTCATTAAACCCAGTAGGTGTAGAGAAGATAATGTACAACATGTGGAGGAACCGGGCTTATGTGAGATCAGTTGCACCAAGTTTGCTTGGTGGTGATGAGAGCTCAATCCAACCGTTCCGCGTTGCTGCCATGTGGTGGAGGCATTATCATGTTGCTTCCAAAGCAATGGCCATTATTAATATATTCTCATCCCTGCTAGTGGACTAGGTGTGACACCAGTGCAAGTGTCTACGTTTCAACGGGACCATCACTATCAGATACTACCAGCGTATACTCAAGGTGGTATCTTCCTGTCTCCTATTTTTAGAGGTTGAACGGATGATATCTTCTTTAAATCGTTTACTGAATAGCTCCCTCAGCACCGCGAGGGGTAGGGGGACCAAAATTCGTACTTATCATGGAAAATGGGAAATTTCAAACATCTATTCCATTCTGAATAGTGAACATAATCCCCAGTGGCTTCCTACCAGATGAACAACTTTCAGGCAATTAAAGAGCCCCTAGAATTAGAAGCTTTGATGTTGTACCAGTTCATTGGCCGAGACATCGCGTTTGTGTGCTTTACCTAGAGGTATTTAGAACGTAGCAAGTCCAGCAGTAGAGGGAAATACGTACGTAGCCTGCCCCTCATCCAGCTCCCAAATTTATTCGTCGCCTGGGTTTCCCCCTTCCAGGAATTTGAAAAACGTGAGCTGATTTCCATCGTTGTCCTTGATTGTAAATTGCCGGAAGCCCCAAGGCTGGTCTTTGATGTCGTCAGAAAATTCCATTCCGCTCTGACTTTTTAAATAGGCGTAGTAATCGTCCAGCTCGCGAGTCCCCAGAGCGATCATCGCCTGAGATGACTTGAAATTTTCAGGGGTCACTTTCGAGAAATAGAAGTTCGCCTCCGCCTTCTTGCCACTGAAAATAGAGCAGAAATAGAGCTCAGATTCATTGTCCTCGGGTTTGACGCTAGCAAGCTCGAATCCCAGCGTCTTCGTGTAAAATTCGACCGTGAGAGGAATCGAACGGGACTCAAACATGGGAATCACTTTCCATGCGGATTTAACAATTTCAGAAGCCATGCTAAAAGAGCCTGAGGATCTGCTATACACTGAGATGGTTGGTAGTTTCAAAAAGCTCGTTTATCTTCAGCAGCCGATCCTGCGACATCGCCAGATCGACATTGGTATTCTCGGTCATTCCACGTGATACTACAGTACTGTGACTGCAGCCTATTGTTGCCTAGCGGTACAATCATTTGGGACGACTACCTGCAAGAATTATCTAATACGCTAAACGGGTTAGTGTCCTTTATGGTAGTTGACTGCTCGTAACCCGAACAATAGACAACTGACCTGTTTGGGGACCTGCAAGTGTGTTGTTGTTATATAGATTTCTGAACTAACAAAGTCTTTCGGTAGAGTTGACGGATTGTAAAGGCGTTTGCCAGTGTTGAAGATGTAGTAAAATACCCCTCACGACTGCCAGGAGGGGTAGGAGTCTTCTGCATAATACGCGGCGTATCTAGAACCCTTTGCAGATTAAAAGGGACTATTTCAGCTGTTGCAGAGCCATTTTAAATATTCTAAGGGGTGAACGCTGCTGTGGGCGCTTGGATAGGCCTTTTGAAAAAAATTTCAATTTCTCAATATAGTGGAGGCCAAATGGAGACCGCGCTTCAGTTAAACCACTATATGCACGCTTCAGAGGACCAAAGCACCCAACGTCTAAAGGTTGCAACAGATGAGATAAATAAGCAAGCATACAGATTGGAATAATACTATCCTCTTCACGGAGCTTATCAAACTGGGGCGTTAAATGACTTGCATGGCCGCCTAAGACAAGCAATCGATATCAACCAAGTGTATGATCATTGGTTGAGGAATAAAGACCCTTGAAGCCACCAGAGGCCTACCTCGTTACTATTGATGCGGACACCCAAAGCCTTGGCGAGTCGAAGGATGTTATGTGTCAAACACCGGACAGGAGATGCATGCACCCATCGAGTGACACGTTGGCCGATATCAAAAATAGCGATGTGGAAGGGTAGGAGGAAGCCTGGTTGAAGTAAGAATAGATGATAATGACTTGCATGAGACTTACTACAGAGAAGCGGCGCAAGTATCTATCTCATTCCGGCTGTACGCTGAATTATTCAGGGCGACTCAAATGACTTTAGCCGGACCCCACCTGCATATAAAGGTCCTGTTGCCCACCACTTTGGTTTTTGCTATAGGTCTCTTGTCTTTTCATAGTACTCTTTTAGATCGTAATGTCGTCAATTAATCCCATCATACCGGGTTTTGCACCAGATCCGTCCGTCGTCAAAGTTGGCGGATGGTTTTTTCTCATCAACTCCAGCTTCCATCTATTTCCCGGTCTGCCCATCTATGCCTCGCAGGATCTTGTTTCTTGGCAACACATAGGTTTGTGTCCTTACAGGCATGAAACACCAGTGCAAAACTAATACAACACCAGGAAATGCTATCAATCGCCGATCTCAACTTAGTCTGTCCAAATCGAAGACGGAATTACACCCGTTGCCCGAGACCGGTGAAGTTCTCGTGGCCACCGGGGGCTTATATGCGCCCACGATCCGATACCACGACGGCACTTTTTATGTCGTATGCACCAATGTGGTTCGTACAGCCACCGGCGACTCCAGCCAGAATTTCGTCATCTCCACCAAGGATATCTGGGCCGACCACTGGAGCGATCCAGTCTATTTCGAATTCAATGGTATCGACCCGAGCCTCTTCTTTGATGACGAGGGAAAAACATACATTCAGGGATCCGCTGCACCGGGCCCTTTCACCACGATCAATATGTTTGAGATCGATCTCAGCTCCGGCAGAAAGCTCTCAGAAGAGAGAACGATATGGCGCGGTACCGGCGGTATCTACCCCGAGGGTCCACATCTGTATAAGCGGAAAGGCTATTACTATCTGGTTATCGCAGAAGGGGGGACTCATGAAGGGCATATGGTGACGATGGCGCGATCCACAAACATCTGGGGTCCATACGAAGGGTGTCCCGACAATCCGATACTCACAGCACGAAACACCGACGAGTACATCCAGTACACCGGACACTGCGATGTTTTTCAGGACGACAGGGACCAATGGTGGTGTACCTGTCTTGGCGTGCGGAAGGATAAGAATGGCCGCTATATCATGGGCCGGGAGACGTTTCTGACTCGAGGGAGCTGGGATGGAGACTGGCTCTCCCTGGAGCAGGTCAAACTAACACCCAATGGCCTTCTAGGCAGCGACGAGGAGAAGAAGCTCATTGCCAACCCCGGCATCGATTACGTCTACATTCGCGATGCCGATCCGAGCAATTACACCCTGTCCAGTAGTACTCTTGACCATTTGACGCTGGCTGCCTCAAATGCCGATCTGTCACATCCTGAGCTCAGTCCTAGCTTTATCGGCAAGAGACAGCGCGAGTTGCACGGGTATAGTAGTGTCGAGCTGGATGCTGCGCGGATGACTGAGAGTGCGCCAAAGCTGCGGGCTGGAATGGCCTGCTACAAGGACGAGCATCGCTTCATCCGAATATACTATGACGCTGCAGAGCTTGCTATCGTTGTTGAGGTAATCAACAGGCCAAAGGAGATTTGTCGACAGGAGCGGCAAACCCTCAAGAGACTACCCAAGTCAATAGTGTTTCGAATGCAATATACGGAGCAGGACTATCGCCTATTCTACAATGTTGGAGACGCTGCTGAGCCGAATTGGACGTGCGTATCGACAGTTGACACTCTGGATCTAACCGGCCCCGATTTTACAGGCCCAGTAATTGGCGTGTTTGCGGTGGCAGAGGCAACAGATACTGCGGTTCAGTTTAGGGATCTCACTATTTGCTAGATGATATGGCGACTGTATCTCACGACGTCAATTAGCCTATGAGTTGAACAGATCAATTTATTCCTGGCAAAGCCCAGAGTCACGTCCACCTATGTCTCCGTTATCTTTGCGCTCAGAAGCATGACGCTGGCTGTGGTTACATGTCAGGCTCTGCCAACAGTGGCAAGGATCAAACTGACACAATGAGAATTCAGCCTATTCTCAGGGCACCCCTGGTTGGTTAGACCGTCCTGTTATTTGTCCGCCCAGCAACCCTTTATGGCAGTTTGTATTATTGGCGTGTCTTGGAGATCCTTAGGGTCTGGGCATCGGCTCAAGGAGCACTTGATACTTGCCGATATCTCCCATTCAAGCCAGACAGAGTATTCTCCCGGTGGAGATCCCAGCACGCTACGCCGTATTGCCAACAGAACCTGTCCGTCTTTCTCTTATAAATAATTCATCTAGCTTGCTGTCTAATTCCCCGTGGGTATCAGGGTATGATTGATCTCCAAAATGCGGGGTTGATCCCGGCTGAATGTACCTGTATAACCGGTCGATTGATGGTATTCTCAACAAAGTCGTTATATGATGTTCCCGATGCTATACAAAAGGCCATTCCCAGGCTTGTTGAGTCAGATCATTCTTCTTTCACACTGTATGACTGCGCCTTTTGAGTGAACTTCGACTAATTTGCCATCTCAATCCGCCAACATGGGCTTCCGACTTCGACCCCCAAAGCAGAGTCAAAGGGTGCTCCCCGTAAAGCCTCCAAAGGGACATTTCTTCTTTGCAGGCAGGGAGTTTGCTCGTCTTCCCTGGTGGAAGCGACGCAACATGCGTACGCTCTACATTTTCATCGTCATCCTGATTCTGACCAATACGGCAAATGGCTTTGACGGCTCGATGATGAATGGACTTCAGTCCCTGTCATATTGGCGAAATTACTTCAACCACCCCCGCGGCTCCATCCTTGGTCTCTTCAATGCCTCTATGAGTCTCGGCTCTTTAATCGGCCTGTTCATCGTCCCATACCTGATCGACTGGGCAGGCCGAAAGATCGGGTTGGTCGTTGGGTGTCTGGTCATGTTACTCGCCGTCGGCCTGCAGTCCGGTGCCAGGAACTTTGGCATGTTTGTCGCGGCCCGCATTATCCTGGGCTTTGGAGACTGTATCGTTCTGGGAAGTGCGCCTCTCTTGATTGCTGAGATCGCTCATCCTCAGGATCGAGCCATCCTCGTCACGCTCAGCGGAGCGTCGTTTTTTTCGGGGGCATTCATAGCCAGCTGGGTGACCCTTGGAACTCTGTCGATCTCGGTAAGTTTCCCCCAATAATTTTGGGATACGAATTTAGATGCTAATGGAATACTCTCATAGAGTGACTGGTCATGGCGATTGCCGAGCTTACTACAAGCCATCTGCACCATAGTCATTATTGCCGGCATTTGGTGGATGCCCGAGAGCCCGCGTTGGCTGATGAACAAAGGACGACACGAAGAGGCTCTGGAGATCCTGGTGAAGTATCATGCCGAGGGTGATCACAATGACGAGTTTGTTCAGCTTGAGTACTCGGAAATCAAAGCAGCTATCGCCCTGGACAAGGAAATCGGCCACACTGGCTGGGCAGACTTTTTGAGGTCTAAGGGAAATCGCAAGCGGATCGCTTTGATTACGGCTCTCGGCCTCTTCAGTCAATGGAGCGGGAATGGTCTTATCTCTTACTACCTCAAATATGTCATGGATAGCGTTGGTATCAAAGACGCCCAGACTCAACTGGGTATCAATGCAGGCATGAAAACTGAAGGCTTGGTCACCAATTTTATCTTTGCTTTTTTTATCGACATTCTCGGACGACGACCTGTTTATCTGGTCTCGACAATTGGTACATTCGTCGTCTTCAACGCCTGGACGATTGTATCAGCGCGGTATGAGATTGCACCAAATAAAGCGCTCGGCTATGCGTTTGTGTTCCTCACATTCCTGTACGGGGTCTTCTATGATATCAAGTGAGTATACTCTCCTGACCTTCTCTGCACCTTCATTGATAAATGAATAGGTCCGGCCTTATGGCGAACTATACAACTGAGATCCTCCCTTACGGCCTCCGTGCCAAGGGCTTCACCTGGCTCAACTTCTGTGTTACCGCTGCTCTCTTCTTCAACCAGTACATCAATGCCATCGCCCTTGACGCCTTGGCTTGGAAGTACTACATTGTGTACTGTGTGTTTTTGGGGTTCGAAGTGCTTGTGATTTACTGCTTCCTCATTGAAACCCGATACACCCCTATGGAGGAAATTGCCAAGTATTTCGACGGCGAGGACACCGTTGATGTCGGCCAAGTGGCCGCTGCAGACTTGAAGGAGAAGGGCATAATATCATCAGAAGATAAGGGTACGGCCACCGTTCACATTGAAGGGAAATAGTAGGTTGTTGAACGGGCTATGCTGGTCATGGATGGAAATGGTCCAAGTCATGCCCACTAGTTATAACGGATACACCCTTCATGCGGACTAAATATACCTTCGTCTGCCGACTTATCTGGAGATTCACTCTTTCAAGTTTAAGGCCTCGTTCGAGGCTTAATTCCACATCATCCGGTTGCATTCATACGGGTTTGATCAACGTAATCATTATACGCATTGCATTCGACCGAGACCATCGGTATACAATGACCCTCCCTTTAAACTGTCCATCTGCGCACCTCACACTACATACAAATCCATATCTCAACCATCCCTGACAGTCATGGTGCATCCGACGACTCAAGTACCATTAGCGGGCTGTCGATACACGACCCCATCAATAGTTGTAGTCAGCGTCCCATTTGCTTCAAAGATGTTTGTCACAGCATCAATGGACAGCTGGAACCCCCCCGGACCCGTTTTCTTTGTCGCATTGACTACGCCCGTCTCTTGAAGATCCGACAACCACTTCAGCCGGCTCAGCCACGGGTTGGAGGGGTCGGGATTGGTACTGACGGACTCGTAGCCGTTTATTATATGTTCACCATCGTCGGAGTAATTATCGTACTCAACGGAGATGGTCTGATACCCGCCTGTTGTTGGGTTGGCCACGATGGCGACGTCTGCCATACCGCTAATCTGCCCTGTAAGGGTGTAGTTCCCTGCTGGGAGTCTGTATTGCCCAGGTATCGTAGCACCAGGAGGGAATGGTGTCGCCCAGGGAATCGCGGCAGGGACTTTGAAGATTGGGGCGGGTTCCGTGGGCTGGCGACTAGTACCATGAGCCAACATGAGACGGTAGCGGCGTCCTCCCTCCGCAGTCGAGTTAGGGCAGGCCAGTGGATTCACGCCTCCACAGGCAGGAGACGTCACCAAGGCTTGCCAGAAGACAATCCGAGTGGTGTCTGGGGAAAAGGCTGGATCGGCGCGGCCGTTCCAATTAGGGTCGTTAATGCTCCCATTACTGCCGTCACCTTCGGCATTGACTCGCTGACCAAAGTAGTCACACCGATCACCGTAGCGGTCAATCAAGATAGGCTGGAAGAAGCGACGCTCGCCATTGTTTCGGATTGAAGATGCTGCTGTGACAGTGACAAGGTCAATCAGGGGAGGAACCATGCGCATGCCAGACATCCACATCTCGCGATTAGAGCCCCGGGTGTCCATTGCGACGAACCACTTATTATCATGAGAGAATGCGACAGGGTCCGTATATTCAGGATGACTCGTTAAACGACGAACGGCGCCGGTGATAAGGTGGACAGCAAACAAATCGATATTATTTGCCTCCCGAGGGGAGCCAATGTAAAGGATCTCGTCCCCAGAACCGCTGAATCCGCGCAGCTCTCCGACTGTGATGGCTTCATCGTGTAGCTCTAATTCATCTCCGTTTGCCATGATAGCAGCCGGCGCGTTGGGTTGAACAAGTATGTTCACATCGACCAGATCATAGCGAGGGGCCCGGATGTCACCCGTCAATGGGTTCCTGTTGAACTTAAGTCGACCAAAGTAAGCAAATTGGCCTCCATTCGACGTGAACGAGCTCCATCCCATGTGCTCATCGTCTGGATGCATACGCATCTCGCGGGGAGCTCCACCAGGTCCCGAACCATCCGCGTGAACTGGCCAGTAAATGGGATAGATAAAGGTCTTATTCGGAGTGCATTCCGGGCTGGTCAAGAGCAGACCGCTGCATTCCAGGATGTTGTGGCCCCAGAGAGCCTTTTTCCCACTGCGAGCAACATGTGGATAATCTCTCTGGGGATCCAGTGACCGGGCATTTGCAGCAGGAATACCGCAGCTAAGGCACCTCCACGGGTCACCATTTGGAAACGTGGTGCCGTCGGCTTTGACGAGGATAAGCTGTTCACCGGTATATATGCTGGCGGGATCAGGAGCAGCCGGAGCGCCTACAAACTCGACATTGACGACGACATGCTTCCCGTCTAGGGTAAAATCGCCCGCCTGGAATGTCTCCGAAACCTGACCAATACAGCCCGTCCGACGTGGATTCACGTCAGTGGTGCAGGCCCCGACGGTGTTGCTCGACACCACGGGAGGGAGGGGAAGTTCGACGACGTTGAAGGGTTCTGGTTGAGGAGATGCTTGCCCTGAGACTGTCGACAGGCAGAGCCCGATCAGAACGGCGAGAGAAAGGATCGCCATGCTTGTTTCCGCAACTTGCTTCGCTATCACGCCGGAGGGAATATATCGCTGTGGAACTAGGGGGAGGGTTAGAGGCCTTTTATTGTGTATATGCGTGGTTCCTAGCATTTGCCATCGCCGGCGCGGGCTCCGCTATAGACACACCTGTATTCTCTGTTTCTCCTGCGTCCTGATGGATGCTCGTAAACCATACCGCTGAGAGATTAGGTCGCTGCCTTGCAGCGAGGTTCCAAGGGGAGGAAATGAGGCTCGCTGATCGTTTACCCCGAGACTCGAACAAAAGGAGTCGATCGGCCATATTGTTACCGCGAAGGCATGACTGGACGCAGTCCTCAGCAAAGGACGACTCCCTCATGTGGCTAATGTCAGTGCCTGACTCGGATGTGCCGGGATATTACTGGCTAGTCTTGCACTAGCAGTAGACCCACCAGATCATATATCGTATTCTTAGCCTGATGGAGCAAGATATACGGACCCCACAATCCCTGGCCAGGTTTAATATCCCCATACCCCGGATTTTACAACCTTCACCCACGACCACCCCGTGAGAAACTAATGCCGTCGCGTCGATCCCACACCAAATCTCACCACGGCTGCACCCAGTGCAAGCAGCGCCAAATCAAATGTGATGAAGCCCGTCCTGTTTGTGGTTCCTGCCGCAGGAAACAGCTCCCATGTGATTTTCAGAGCTTTGCGCCCCAGACCCTCTCCCCACATCCGTCAATTGCCGATATCACGCTAGAATGTCCGGGCCGTTCTGTGCTCCCACTGCTGGACTTGGAGTTGTTGCATCACTGGCATACGGCGACAGCAGACTACCTAGCGGATGCTAAGCCGCTGCAGGATGTCATACGCACCGTCATGCCACAGGAGGGCTTGGCGAACCCTTTCCTAATGCACAGTGTTCTGGCAGTTTCGGCCCTTCACCGGGTCCACATTGCGCCCTTGAGCCATGGCCAGATGTACGCCGACGCCGCCATGACACATCATAGCCGGTCTCTGGCATTGTGTACCCCTTTATTCAAGAACATTACCCGCCAAAACTGCCACGCCCTGTTTGCGTTGTCTTGCCTGGTTCCAGTCTTTGTATTCGCGTCACGGAGCCCAAGAAAGAACCCAAGGTTCCAGAGTCTGATCGCAGTGGTCGATGCGTTCCGGCTAATTCGTGGGGCGGCCTCCGTCGTCAACCAGGCGAGATCCTGGATCGAACAAGGGCCCTTGCATCTCTTGCTGCGGGTTGGTCAGTTTCAAAAGCCGATAGCAACAGCGGCAAAACGGTATGCTGTGGCTGTGTACGCGCAGCTCCAGTCACTGTACCCCAATCTGGCGCAGGCGGGGCCATCATTGAACGCGGAGCCTTTTACCCCGGACATGAACGGCGCAATTAAGAATCTCTTAGATCTACTTCAACTTTACCTGCAAAGCGGAGACTCGAGGACCATCATGGCCTGGCCAGTTGTGGTCGACCTGTCCTACTTTGACTGTCTGCTTCGTAAAGAGCGGATCGCACTCCTCACCCTTGCGTTTTACGGGTGCTCCTTGCAGATACTCTCGGAGCATTGGTGGTTAGAAGGCTGGGGAGAGTTTTTGCTTCAGCTTGCTAGGGATCATTTACCAGGGGTAGATAAAGAGCTGATCAACATAATCAACGTGCCAACGTATTGAGTCAATATATTTTCTTCCTACTCCTTTTGCGTCCTAGAGTGCAATCGACAGGGGAATCGGCAGCCTTCAAAGACACTGCCGTGCTGCATACACTGCCTTTGTGACTTCTCTACGACAGGGTAACAAGGGCTAGTAGTGAGATAGTGCTTATATTTAGAATTACCACAGAGATATTACTTCAGCAAGATCTCTATGCGTTCAATGGCATATAGTGGAGGAGCGCTGGATACACGGACATCCTCGTACAGGCTCCTTCGTATCGACTGTCCCACAAGCTGCCTGCGGCAGTTGGAACTGACAGTCGACCTAGTGTTCCTCGCCCTTATTTTCCTGAACAAGGCGCTGAGTCGCTGTCTGCGTCTTATGGAATCTCCACGGCTTGATCTTTCTCTCGAACAACTCATCCAGTTCCGCGGCGGAACGACTAGGGCACCCTTATCAGCTAGGTCCTTCAGTATCCGAAGGTAGAAAACGTACCCAGCAGTTTCAGGAATCAAAAACCACATCCCCAGAGCAAAGGGGAACCCGACGCCCGCGTAGAACCACCCCGTCTTGAGGCCCCAATTCCATTCGTTGGCATTAGTCATGTAAGGTATTAGGACGTTCATCACAACTCCCACCACGCAGGTCGTTGCGGCACCGAAGCCAGCGGTATACGGGCGCAGACGCTGGGAGGAGATCTCGCCGATATACCCCCATCCTGTGGCTCCGTTTGCGGCCAGTCCGACATCTGCTTACCGTTGGTCATTGCAAAGCCTCGTCGGAAAGGGGTTACTTACTCCAGAAACAGGCGAACATAACGAAGATATATGTAGAGGCCTTCACCCGCGGTGCGACGCCTATGATGCCGATGGCGATACAGGACAGCCACGAGAGGGTTGTCCCAGCACATGCGAGATATCTCCTTCCAACAAAGTCTACGACGGCCACCAGCACCAACACCGTGCCGATCTGAATAGACGAGGTGATGACTTTCACTCTGAACGGGTCATCAATCCCGGCCTGCTGGAAGAAATACGTGCCAAACGACCCAAACAGGGTGAGACCAATGAATTGCTGCGAGAGATTCGTCCAGAGGGAGATGACCGTTCGTAATCCGTCAGTTCCACGGAAGATCGCGTACCATTTCTCGCGGCGCTGTTCAATTGCCACAGCACGCTCGTGTTCTACCGACAGTACCAGGACCTGGAGTTGATGGTCGGCGTCATAGTCTTTAACTCCTCGGTGCAGCTTCAACAGCTCCTTCTTGGCTCTGTCAAGCTTGCCGGCGCTGACACACCATGCGGGTGTCTCCGGAACCAGGAGATAGATGACCAACATGATGCCGAGCTGTGCCCACTGGGTGTAAACCGGGGTGAGGTAATTCGTCGGGTCACTCCGTGAGAGATGCTGCAGCGCAACCTGGGCGAAGAATGAGCCCAGAGTCCACCAGAAACTATATGCCATCAACAATGCACCACGGATGCGCGTCGGGGCCACTTCTGATATGTATGCTGGCACGGTGGATTGCACGCATCCCACTCCGATTCCTGCCAGGAGTTTGGCCACCAACCAGCCCTGCCACGACCATGTAGTGCACTCGGCAATGACACTACCGGCCAAGACACACCAGTAGGTGTACATGGCGACTTTTCTCCCGTATCGACTGGACAAGAATGGCAAGCTCGTCATGCCTACGATTTGACCGCAGGACATGATCGAACTCCACGCGCTGAGGATCGAGGAGGCGAGTGCGGGGGAGCCATTGTGCGATTTCTGCGTGGCAAAGCGAGCCACGAAGCCCTTGTTGGCAATGATACTGGCGTTGATACTGTACCATGTTAACTGTGCCGCTTCATACAGCCAGGGGGGTGATACTAACCCAATCTGATATCCATCGGTAGCGGCACTGAAGGCCATAGCCACACATATGAGGCTGGCCAGTTTGAATGTCTTGATCGTTTCCATGACACTGAGATGTTCGTATCCGGTCATGGCCTGACCTCTCGTTGCCGCATCTACTGCCGCGTCCCCCTTGACAGGCGCGTCATCGCTTGTTTCGAGATGCTCAACGGCTGGAGGCTTCTCTGTGACGCGTGCGGACTCCATGGCTCAATGACAGGCGATCGACCGGGACAATAGGTAACTTGCGTTTGAAGGTCTGGTGTTACTCTGTCATGAGGCCAAGAGCCCGCAGGCTCTTTAAACATGCCTCTTTCGCCTCTCATGGCATAATTGCCCCCGAGTGGCTTGATCTTGTGAGCGTCTCACAATTCTGTATACGGACTTGTGTTCTATACCGTTCTAAGCCAGAGCAATATGCACTAACTCGGGACAACCGGATTCTCGTGGTATCAGAAGCCGACTCTCCCCCCCCAGATTACTACACTGCGGGGGGCGGTCCTGGGGATGAATCTGGACAGATCTGAATCATAAACCGACATGCCGAAAATCTCCAAGCGAGACCCTTGTGGCGAGTTGCTGTCGTACTTCGAAAACTATACCGGAAAGGGGAAGAAACTCGACGTGGCTTCATTTAGCGTCCCGCTTATGGAAGGGTGAAAACTATCTCCTCACCGGCTGGATTACGACAGGCCAATGGCGTGTACGTCTCAGTCGTTCAAAGTGCATTTATCTGGTAAAAGATACAAATATTGACATGAAATGTAATGGAATTTATCTGCGAAGTAAACAATATACCCATTCGTACCGCATAACTCTATCCACGGAAAAAAGTCTATCGCCCGTGTTTTCTACGTTCTCGGAATGTTTCCATCAGATACAAAGCAGAGCGCTTGGGAGTTCGCACCAAGGTCTTATAATCCACGTGCGTGATGCCATATCGGGGACCATAGCCGGCAGACCATTCTGGATGACCAATTGTGTCAGACGAAGCAATCAGTAAGTGGAGGCGAGGAACATACCAAAATTATCCATCAAACTCCATGCATAGTACCCCTCAACTGGAACCCCATCCTCGTAGATGGCTCGCGAAATCGCATCGAGATACAATCCGAAGTATGTGATCCGGAATTCATCATCCACTGCCTCGTCCAAGGACATTTGGTTCTCCCCCGGACAGGGACACCCATTCTCCGTAACAATAATAGGCAACTTATACCGATTCCAGACCCAGTTCAGGAGCTTTCTGAATCCCTCAGGCGCCACCCGCAGCCAGGACATCCCTGAGACGGGGCCAATGGCTCTTCCTTGGGAGTTTGTGGGGAGTTCTTCCACGTTTCCCGTGCAGTCGTCGTCTGCCGGAGGGTCGGAGAGAGCCCTGGCGAATTTGGTGGAGTAGTGGTTCATTCCGTAGAAGGTGTTGAGCGGGGCGAGCTGCCTCAGCAGTTTCAGCTCCCTAGGAGTGAATGACGGCAATCGATCGCCTAACTGCTTTCGCATGGCCAGTGGATAATCCCGCCCTAGGAAGATCGGGTCGCCAAACCACCCAATGTAAAACTCGAGACGGCGTTGCGCGGCCTCCTGATCAACCTGGCTAGATGCATCCCAGGGCTCGTAATAGTGCCCATTCAGCACGATTGAGATGCTCCCACCCTGGGACTGGAAATCCCCAGAGTAGATCTGTACAGCAGCGGCATGAGCGAGAATCAGGCTATGCCCGACCCTCCACGGCTCTGTACGGGAATCACCACCAGTGGCAGTACTCCGGCCCGGTGCAAGAACACCACTATGATGTCCAAAGATTGCAATGATATAAGGCTCGTTGAATGTAATCCATCTCTTAACCCGATCCCCGAACCGGGCGAAGCAGAGGCGCGCAAAGTGTGCGAAATCAGATACAAACTCGGCCGTATTTAAGAAAGCGCCGTATCGGTCGCTGAGAGCTTGAGGAGCATCCCAGTGATAGAGCGTTACCACGGGCTCGATGTTGCGTGCTAAAAGAGCGTCGATGAGTCGGTTATAGAAGGCTATCCCTGCCTCGTTAATGGGATCATCCCGTCCACCGAGGGGTATGATTCGTGTCCAGGCGATGGAGAATCGATACACATCGACGCCGTACGAGCACATGAGGTTGACATCTTCGAGCATGCGGTTATAGTGGTCGCAGGCTATGTCACCGTTCTCACCATTTGTCCGGGATGGAACGAGATGGGTGAAGATGTCCCATATTGACGGGCCTTTTCCTTCTGCCGAGGGAGCGCCTTCGATCTGGTAGGCTGCTGTTGCTGTTCCCCATTTGAAATTGGATGGGAGGGGAAGATTTTCAATGGGTGGGAGGGGATCATACGGGGGTTCCGGCGAGGCAGACGGGTGAGTGTTGGGATCCTCTGGTTTGAACATGTTGACGTTCATTTTGTCGGTCATCCTGGCTTGGACTTGGAAGTTGTGCTCAGCCTGAAGAGATGCGAGTGTAGACTAGCCAGGAGTCTGGAAATATAGACCAGGAACTGTACCCAGAATAAATTGTCGGATCGGTCCTTGGAATAAAGATGCACCGACCATACTCCAGTCTCCTTTCCAGCTTACCCCGACTTGAGGAATTATGCATGGGTCTCGTGTTAATTGGCCCGAAATCGTAGAAATAAGGAGCCGACCCGCTGAATGATCATCCTTGCTAAGCACTCGCTCTCTCTCAATCATGACGCGTATTACCAACGTCCAGTTTGAGCACTATCATCCCCCTAACACCATCGGGGTGGAGAAGATCCGTCCACGGATATCCTGGCAGTTCGAGGATTATCCACCTGATTTCCAACAGGATGCATACGAAATCGAGGTCTCAGAAGTGGGTTGGAATTCGCAGGTCACTGTCCTTTCATCTACCAAACGGCCATCGCCCTCATCATATCTCGTCCCCTGGCCCCATTCTCAGCCTTTGACCTCCCGCCAGAAGGTGTCTATCCGAGTCAGAGTCTGGGATCTGGGCGGGCATGTCACAGAATGGAGCGGGCCCGCGTCTCTAGAAGTTGGTCTGCTCAATCGGAGTGACTGGAAGTGCGAGCGCATCGCGGCTCCATGGGGGCCAGGTACCTCCGAGCCTGATACTGAGCAGTTGTATCGCAAGGAATTCAGGCCCGCGGACTCTATTGCCAATGCCCGTCTTTATATCGCCGCTCAAGGCGTATATGAAGTGGAGATTAACGGTCGCCGTGGAGGCGATCACTTCCTCGCTCCCGGGTGGACGACATACGATGGGAGACTGCAGTACCAAACATACGATATCACGGATTATCTCTCGACTGGGGATAACTGTATCGGAGTTCGCGTTGCAGAGGGATGGTTTTCCGGTCGCATCGGCTTTGAAGGTGGGCATCGCAATATCTGGGGCTCACATACGGCGCTGCTGGTCCAGATGGAAGTGACGTCGAAGGATGGGACGGTGCAGACTATTACATCAGACGACTCTTGGAGAGTCGCGCGAGGGCCTATCCGGCTGGCGGAGATATATGATGGGGAAAAATATGATGCTACTATGGAAATTCCCGGTTGGTCTTCAGCTGGGATCTCTCAAGATGCTCCTGGCTGGTCCACCGTCCTTGTCATGCCACGTTTACCCGACTCTGTCAAGCTCACTCCCGGGTTTGGAGAGCCCGTCCGGCGGATTGAAGTACTGAAGCCAGTGTCTAAAATTGTTACCTCATCCGGAAAGGTCATTCTCGACTTTGGCCAGAACTTAGTAGGTTATGTCAAGCTATCCAACATCAAGGGTCCCACCGGGCACAAGATAATTGTATCTCACGCGGAGGTGCTCGAGGACGGAGAGCTCTGTACTAGATCGCTTCGGATTTGCAAGGCTATCGATGAGTACACGCTCAGGGGCGATAGTCAAGGCGAGGAGTATGCCCCAAGATTTACCTTCCACGGATTCCGCTACACGCAGGTAGACAACTGGACTGGAGGGGAGCTGATGACATCCGCTGAAGCAATTGTCTGCCACACAGATATGAAGCTCGTGGGCGGATTCTCCTGTTCGTATCCGCTACTCAACCAGCTGTACCAGAATGTAGTCTGGGGCATGCGCGGGAACTTCTTCTCCGTGCCCACGGACTGTCCCCAGCGTGATGAACGACTCGGTTGGTCGGGTGATCTGGCGTTATTTGCTCCTACGGCGGTGCTCATCTATGACTGTTTCAGCTTCTTAAAGAACTGGCTGATCGATGTAGAGTATGACCAGGGTGTTCTGGGTGGAGTGCCGGCGATGGTCACACCTAATGCAACGCTTCCCGATCCAGTCTGGTGTCGACGCGTCCCTTGTGCCATCTGGCATGATGTTACAATTCTCGCGCCTTGGGCGTTGTACGAGGAGACGGGGGATGAGAGTATTCTCGCGCAGCAGTATAACAGTATGTTGACTTGGTTGCGGAAGGTGCCCCGGAATACCACCGGAGCTACGCACTTGTGGGACCCGAGTGTTTTCAACCTTGGAGTAAGTCTTTCCCCCAGCTCTTGTGATATATGAAGCTAATAAGGTAGGACTGGCTGGATCCCTCTGCACCACCCAACGCCCCGTGGAAGGGTGCCACGGACGCGAAAATGGTCGCAAACGCCTTCCTAATCCATAGCCTGGACTTGATGTGCAAGATTTCTCAGATTTTAGGGCAAGATACTGATAGATCCCACTTTGTATCCTGGTCCGAGTCCGCACGGAAAGAATTCCAAGACGAATACGTCACTGCGAATGGACGCATTGTCTCTGACTCCCAGACTGCATACGCCTTGGCCATCTGCTTTGACCTGTTAAATCCGAGTCAAAGAGAACACGCTGGCGGCCGACTAGCATATCTAGTCCGGAAGAACGAGTTTAAAATCGGTACTGGCTTTGCTGGAACCCCCTACGTCTGTGAAGCACTGGCCTTGACTGGGAATATCCAGGTCGCGTATGCCATGCTACTTGAGGAAAAATGTCCGTCTTGGCTATACCCGGTTACCATGGGTGCGACTACAGTCTGGGAACGGTGGGACAGTATGCTTCCTGATGGATCGGTTAATCCTGGTGAAATGACCTCGTTTAATCACTATGCCTTCGGTGCGATTGCGAAGTTCATGTATGAACGGGTTGCTGGGTTGCAACGGGTTGAGCCTGGTTGGAAAAGGTCCTGCGTTGCTCCAGACATTGGAGCGGAAATCTCGAACGCTGCTGCTAAGCATGTCACTCCGTTCGGGTTGCTTTCGTGTTCGTGGAAAACGGAGAGGAATGGGAATGGACCTGAGAGGTTGAGGTTGGAGGTGTCGGTGCCGTATAGTACGATCTGCGATGTTATTGTCCCTGATGGAGATGGGAAGAAGAGGGAGACTATTGGTCAAGGGGACTGGGTCTTTGAGACGAGCTTCACTAGAGGCTATGAGTGGCCTGTCGAGCCTTTGCCACCTAAGTCGTAACATGTCTTATACCATTCACAGGGGTTAGAGCCTACGCTATTTAGCTCGAAACCTGAACGCACTGATTATAAGCGATAACCAACACAGAGGATGTCTAGACTCAAAGTCAGTGGAACGATGTCTGAGTAGGTAGCCACCTATAAATGCTCTATATGTCAACCATTTATAGGAACGGAGCGGCTGAGACCTCAGGATTCATGCTGATTGCCCAGACTGAGTATTTATCAATGCAGCAAAATTAAAGTGGTCCAGTGCAGTTAAGCGTACTTATCATGATGGACAGTAGGTGACGATGGTTTCCATTGTTCAACATCCACTAGAGCATTGACAAAATAGAGCGTCCTGTTAAATGAAAAGCTGCCTGAAAAATTAGAAGGAAATACAAATTCGTCGGCCTAATGTTCTTAGAGAATATTGCTGCTCAGGAATTTCAATGAGACTATAGAAATGGCATAGAGGAGACAAAAAAAACTACACATTCAATCATCTGGTGCTGTGTGGTAGACGGTTGGCAGAGGGCCTCATGCCTTCTCTACCACAAAATGCGTGGCATCTTCGATCGCTCCCGTGCTTGCATAGAGTCTCGTATAGTCGTTCTCATCTTGGCCTGCCTTCCAGAACATGTGCCACAGAGTGCGAAGGACAATAGTACTGCCTTCGCGAATCGCAAAGCTGCTTTGGGGGTTGGCAGGATCATATGGAAGGAACGTCTCCCAGTTATCTGCTGGACCCCAGCCTACACCCCAGTACATAAAGCCTCCAGAATTCTTCGCGCAGGATACCACAGTATCGTCACCAATCTTGCTGTCGACATGAACAAGGCGGACATTACCGTTGGCGCCGCACGAGTCGGCGTCCAGATTGCCGCTTAACGGCCATCCCCAGGTTGAATCCTTCCGATACTCGCGGATCAGAAAACGAGTATTATCCCCTCGTCCGTTCACCAGCGTCACTAGGCTGAGATTTGTGTTGCCGGGCGGGTTGGTGTCCACGGCGAGGTAACGCCCATCCGGTGCCCTGAGCCGAATATTGCTCAAATAGCTGATGGTTGCGCCCAGAGGGATCTCAGGGCTCTGGGCAAATTTATTCAGACGGATAACGTAGGAGATGCCAGCTTCATTCCAGCCTTCATTGACAAAGTCGCGCTTGACTATACCCAACTTATCACCGGGTTTGAATTTGGTGAGCCATTTATTGAAGACTGGCGCTGCTCTCTGATCACAGTCACTGGGGTGGTGACCAGGCAAATAGGACCGTTTCGGTGTGTTGATGAGCTGGGTTATCCACAGCCTCTCCTTCTTCCACAGACCCAGTGCCTCGTCAAGCCACGCCACAATCTCCTCTGGCGATTTATTTTCATAGTCATCTATCCAGTTATCACGAATGTTTCTGGCTTGTGGCGCCCAGAGCTTGCCGCTGTCGTAGTATTTCATCTCACCGTCGACCTTCCCGTCTTCGCCCCAGATGATAACGTATTGCTTCCCGTCCTGCCGGAGCTTAGCCCAGGTGAGATCTGTGTTGTACATTTTGCCGTCGGGGCCAACGTGCGCGGTTGCGAATGCATCTTCTTTGCCGTCTCCTAGGACCTCAATCAACATGGCGAGAACGTCGCCGGCGATACCATCACCGTGGGCAAGGTCGAGGTCAAGGAAAAGAAATTCAGATTTATGGGAGTCGGCAAAACTTTTGATTTGACGAAGAACTTTCTCAAAGGATTGGAACGTGATGACACCATGCTTCATCACCAGGGTCTTCCCCTCGAGAGTGATCCGCATATCAAACCACCGAGACCCTGCCAGGAGCTGGCCGGTGTAATCGGAGATCTGGCAGATACTGCCAACAAACTCATGAAATCCATTGTCGCCTCCTTCGTATTTATAGGCCGACGCATCGTGGCTGCAGGCGATGTAAGAATCGATCACGAGTGCGCTGGGATCCAGGTACTTCATCCAGTTTGCGAGATCAAGGACCGACATGGTTGAAAGTAAAAGTAGCTAATATCGTCCAATCCCGATTGTAAGATCAATAACTGTTGGAAATTCGAATGTGAGTTTAGACTTCCTCGAATTGAAGGCCTTTCTGTGGTTTGTACGAGATGAAGATCTGGAGGTGAGGTTTGAGCGCTTTTATATTGTGAAAGCCATCCTCTTACCTGGTTGTAAGCCATACCAGCAGTCCTCATAATCGACTACCTCTGCTTAAGCCGAAGGAACAGAAAACCCCGTCGTCAATATGTGGCTGGCTGAGAATTGCATATCTGAGCAATCTCTAGACATGTCAAACTGCAGCTAGAGGCCTATGTCCAGGTCCGCAGGCGCAGTGTTGTCAACAGGTCAAATCTCTTTGACGAGGTTTGGTACAGCCGCCGCGCACCGTCGTCCAGTAACAAGTAGGCAAATATCCCAAGTAGCCAAGAATTTAATTGCACTCGTCGGGTTATATTTCCTCAGATAACTGGATATATAGTTTCTTTTTTACACGTCCAATGAAGCAGATCACACGGCTGCTGCGGCAGAAACCCGCATTTTTCAGCTGGAGCTCCAAGGACCATCAATGGCCAACCTGTTCGTATAGATCAAACCTTAATCTCTTCCGCAGTTGGCACCGGGACACCCAGGATCAGAAGCTGCCATAAGGCAACAGATACGCCGAGCTGAAGTCGAGCCAGCCACCAAAGGCAAACCGGACAGTGCGCTCAGTGTCTGCCTCTCTGTAGGACTGCATCGTCGCTCAGACACCGAGATGGGATATTCAGAAAACTGGGAGGTTCTGGACGACTGAGAATGCAGAGGATCATCAGTCGGACGCTCAAGTATGGTAAGAAATAACGATTGGCCCCGGTTTGAGGATCTGGCAGGAAGTACAGCCGCTAGTACCGATAGGATTCTTCAGAATCTGTAGACTCGTCCAGGCATAGAAGTTTTTAATGGTAATCGAGCATCGCTTCATTGGACTATATGCTACACCGAGCAAGAACGAGCGTATCGAATGTTAGCAAATAGTGCTCATCCTAACAAGGGAGACATCTTTGAACCTATACTCCTGCAGGCAAGGGCGCGATGGAATGATCCACTCTCATAGCCTTATAATTATGCCCATTAACCACCGATTACTATTACCAGAGGAGGCATTGCTGACTGATACACACCCACCGGGGCTTATGAATCATGCCAAACCCTGACTATTTGAATAGACGGGGGATAGTCAAATAGGTCAAGGCGAAACATCGATTGCCAACATATACCCAAATGCAATCCATTTAACTACCTGGTTTGTCATCTAAATGATTAAGAACATTCCCGAGTACAAGTTGTTCTCTCTTTCGACGAAACCGTACATTCAACCCAGACAGTGCCATCCCTGAACCATCTGGCAGGGTTAGCGGAGACCGTGGCGCTGTCGCTCAACTAACAGCCCCTCTTCATCTAGATCCCCGCTAGCCCTGACCATGTCATGCTTGCGTAGCTTCTCTTCCAGCGGCTGAATGATGACCGACCCCCTCTGGGGTGCCTGTAACCCGATATAAGTAGACATTGTTGGCCAATCAGCATCATCACCCGGTCGTAACTCTGGTCCTTTTCTTACAACCCCCATTCTCACGGGGAACAGATGCGCATCACTATCTCCAGTCGGCGCATGACATACAGCACTGATCCCGGCACTACAGGTCCCCAATCTCGGAAACCCAAATGGGACGTCCCGATACTTCCTCACAGCCGAGTGAACTAAGAGCCCCAAAATCAACAGCATCAACATCGCAACAACCAGAAGGATTCCAATTGCCGAAAAGCCAATCCGTGAGTTATCCTTTTCGGGAACGCGGGGGCTTGCCGGCCCAGACTGATACACAGTTGTCTGGACCAGAAAGATAGCCTGGGAAACGAGCCAGTGCAGGGCGATGAAAAGAACCATCGTCGGAACGGAGTATTTAAACGGCATAGAGAGCATGTATGTGGATCTCTGGAGACCACGGGGCTGCGACACCCGCAGCGGCTTCTTCTCTTCGGGTGTCAAAAGCCGGACCCATTCGTCGGCGACGAGTTGACGGCTGAGGATATTGTTGAAGACCATGTACGCGCAGCTGACTAGGAGCTGAAGATCGTTTGTGAATAGTACCTGCTGCGCGAAGTCGGAGAAGGACGAGCCTACTCTCCAGGGACCTTGGATGAGGGCGAAGCCCTTGGGTTGGCCAAGGCCTTGCTTCCATAGCTCTGACAGGCTGGTAGAAATTCCTTGATTGGAGAGTGAGATCAGAACGTAGTTTAGGCAGAATACGACCGGAGCAAATCCAGCGAGGAAGCTTTGGATTGGTGTTTATCAGCCAGAATCCCGGATTCCGATTCATTAGTAGGTGAAGAACTTACAAGGTATAAGACAGGAGTCATCTTTGTCTGCTCATGGCATGGAACCAAGAGATGGAGGAATAGGGGAGCCATGGTGCAGGCTTAGGAGACACGATGGTATTTGTTCTGCCGCTTATAATTCTCTTCAAGAAACTTGTGTGCAATCGACGGTCGTCAATAGTGCCTTCGTCCGAGGGCAGCGGCTCGGGATTTTCCAAGAAGGTTGAGATCGCATCGCCCAGCGTCACCATAAGATGCTCCTTCTGCGTTCTTCCAACGAGAAAAATCAGTACACATCCAATCAAGGTGCAGATAGAGACAGCGCTCATGGCGGGCGCGCTGAAGTGGAATCCGCATCTCTGTTTGTTGTTGGCCTGGCCACCAATCAGACAGTAATCAATTTCGACCTCTTGATAATGCGGTGCTTCCCAAGTCGCAATAGTCCAGTTACTTGCCAAGGAAAGCGCCCAGTCGAGAGTGCAATAATCGTTTTGATGCGCATGGTCTTTCTGAGCGCCGCCGCAGACCCAGAAATTTGCGTAGTCCCAGCTTGTGAGCCCGTTAATCCATCCTTGAACCAGAGAGGATCCGTTGTTTTGAGCAGAGGTCAAGTTCTTCGCTACGAGTATGACATCGCTTGTGGTATTTAATGGATCCACGTATAGCTTCAGACAGCTGAGCCTATCCAGCCGTGTAAAATTGCGTGCTCTGCCTTGTAGGTCGTATATCCGTTCATGATCGGTTGAGTTCATGGATCTTATTGATCCCTGGGTAGTTGAAGCGTTCCAATTGTCAGTCGCCCATTGAAAATCGCTTGTTGTTATCGCTCCGACAAAGATGGTGAACGGAATCGATGCAAACACTGTAGAGTTCCAGCTATAGAAATCTCAGTTAGGTTCAACTCCATCCGTCTCTGATTATGAATAGGATAATCAAACCTACACTAAATGTAAAACCGTGGAAATTGCCCCAAGCGAGAGCCAGAGGACAAGTCTCCGAGGTTGTAATCTGAAGATGTTTCTGAAGCTCAAAACGCCAATCTCTAGCCAGTCACCAGAGCTATGCGCAGAGTCTAGATCTGCGCGTGATGGTGCAACGAGAATCTGCATGCAGTAGTTGCCAGCGCCCAGAAACAGTGTCGACAATCCGTTGAGCAGAAGATGTACAAGGCTGTTAGTAGTTGACGTAGTCGTACAGTCACCTGTGAATAATGTTCCCACACCCCTATGGTCCAGATGGTGCGTCGCAGTCGCCCATATCCAGACTATGGTAATGAGTATTGCGACGGACGCCGCCAAGCCTAATTGTATCCGTAGCATGGTGGCTCTCTTGGATAGCTTTCGCAGTAAGGAAATGGCACGTGGATGATCAGGGTCGGCCTCGGGGATGTAGCGACCGAGCATGTCTGTTGTAGCGTAGGGGGGATACTCAGGAAGACTGGACGATGAGCCCGTGTGACTGTCATTAGTGACAGATTCATGGATGGTTGAGAGCTCATATTCGTCAGAGCTCAACTCAGACATACTGTCTGCCATCGCCAAAGAGTGTTAGCAAAATTTGGAAGGGAACACTTCCACGCAGTTATTGCGGGTGTTGTCATAATACAAATGATATATCAAACTAGAGAGCGGAGAAGCCACAGAATTCAATAGACACTAGACTAGGCTGACTTGGGCAATGGGTATTTCTGACTAACGTACCTTAGCAAGGCATGTTTCGATTGAAACTAAATAACTGGACGCCACTTCCCTGCCAGTGGACACACAATGCAAAGTGCTGGCTCAATGTGCCGGGAGATGCGTCCTGATAAGCCACGAGGAGGATAGCCCATACAAATGACCTCGTTCTAGTTGCTTTTGAGAATGGTATCAGCCTCGTGCACTGGCCCCTCGTATGCGCGGCTAATGTGGTGTTGTGACTGGTGGCTGCATTGGCAACCCTGCTGAGACAAACAAATATCGCCTGGGATGATATGGAGAGACTCAAGCGCAAACATGACAATGAGGATAGATTCTATAAAAATCAGTACAGGTTCTTGTTAGATAGATAGCCGAGAACGTAAATACTTTCAGCCCACATTGGTGGTGTTTAACAATGATCTCAAGGTAGGCGGCGTCCAGGTCTTGGCTTGTAGCAGTCGGCGAGGCTTGGTTCCTCGTGCACTCTCTCATCTCCTTGTCAGGGGACAATCCCTGCTGCTGTCACTGATCTGCATCCATCCTGTCCGAGGCACAGAAATCCAGCGCCGCCAGAGCCAGGGGAGGTGCATGACGGCCTCATCCCTTGTGGCAAACTGGGGGATGACCTCTTCCTATATCCAGTGGCTGCATGGGTTCAGCAACATGTGCTTGGAGGTGTGCAGCATGAAATGTGCGTGGAGCTACAGATCAACCATGATCAGGGGGTGGAGGATTAAATTGTCGGAGAGCGCGCGGTCACATCTGGTGCATGGAAATCAAAGTGTAACAGTGTATGCACCTTAAGACTAAATATGCCGCTGCTGCAGAGCTGTGCTTGGATTAGCCTACCTTAAGCTAAACTGGAGATCGCGTGGCTATGTTTGCCCAAGCCAGGCTGTGACTGATCAGGTGTGTAGTGTCTTTAAGAGCCTATTTTGACAGGCCTGTCATAGTGCTCTCACCTCAAGGCAGAAGCCCCTCATGTAGGTTTGATTTCATTGCACTGTATAACGCGTGAGCGTCGTCCCTAGAGCCAGTAGAATCACATACCTTAACTCTGCAACCCTTGCAGGGAAAGCAGCCTTTGCATGACATAGTGTGCCTAGCTCATGTTCTTTATACGCGCTTCCGTTAGTCAGGTCGTCTATTCCCATTTGTGAACCTATTGCTAGTTGATTATGGTATTGGTCATGGATGAGGACTCCGATCCAGTTGGAATGTTGGGGATCGAAACAAGTGGGTTTGCTCCGATGGGTCTCATCAGACTGTATAGGGATGGGGCCTGAATTTAGAGTCGATTGAAGTTTGACGTCTTTTTCATTTGAAATCATTATTAAAAATTGAATGCGGAGCTAGGGCTATCTACAGGTGTATTTAGTGATGTTTGCACTGGAAGTGATCACTATTGGCGCGGCGCCGCTGCTGTATCTTCCACAGGAAACACCATCTTGAGTGATCGATGTGGCATTGCTGAACCCCATGCTTGTTATCCCTTCATTAGCACATTCTACTTATGTACTTATGGAGTTCTGTGGTTTCCCTAGTGCTATTCTTACTCCGGATAGAGTATCTCTTGAGATTCTCCGCAGCAGAAGTGGAGTGGCATTGACGTCGTTGGCGCTGATGTCCGACTAGACTGGTTGTGGATTGGATATGGATTGATCCACCAGCTATCTAACCCACCCTCATATCCAAGCGGGTTGGATTGCGGATAATGGATATATCCATACTACCTAGTCGGTGACCTCAAGTATTCTAATTACCACCTATTTTTCTAGTATTCTAGCCACACCACTAAGATATCTATATATTTTATTTTATAATATAATAGATCACTATAAAATTGTATATTACCTATTATAGAAGGTAGACTAGTCTTATATAAGGAAGTCGGGGGTGCCCCCCAAGCATAGGATGAAAAGTAGTGCAGAGATATATATATCGTACTATTACTATCCTAATCACCATTATCTAAAATTTAAAATCTACCATAAACTCTAATTTTTCTTAGTAAATCAAATATTTTATCGGATATATAGATAGATATGATTATTCTCTATCTATAGATATACAAGGATACCCCTATCTAGGCCTAGAAATAGTTAGATAAGGCTATTAGTTCTAACAGGCCTTAGATCATGTGCACCAAACATATATCCATGTGGTTTAGGCAGGTTCAACCCATACCCATATACCTAGATCCAACCCAAAGTGCGGATTGGGGGGGTCGATATGGATTTGCAGTTTGGGTCAGCCAGTTTAGTCCGACCATTGACGGCCATCGGGCAGTGCTGATGCTGGCGGGGGCGGGGGGGGAGGAACGGCTGGTACAGAACAAACCAATAGGCTTCTCGTGATTGAAACATCCAGCCTAATTGAGCTGTGGATCAGCTTCACCTCCCTAATAAAGTACAGCGCAAATACGTACCTCAACGGGACCCGAGATTTCCGGTCTTAGCCATTGGGGCGCGAAAGTTCCACCTCTAGACTGTATCTGGAAAATACGTCGCGAGATCGGTGGCCATCGTCGGATCCAGACCCTGATGAAGAAAAGCCACGCAACAAGCCAAGACACAATTAGACTTCCCTTTAAACACTAGTAATATCCGCCTGGCTAGGGCGAGGCAGTGATTTTGTTGCTTCAACACCCCCTCACCAGCGAAGAGCCACCGAGCTTTTCCATTCCTGCCGATGTCTTCTCAACTCCATTCATGATGCCCTGTGGGTTCAAAGACAGCCGCTGGGGAGGCCATCGATGTGTGCGCTGTCGCATGGCGCATTTAAAAGTAGGACATGATTGTGTACAGCTTTGTTAGCCTCACCGATAAACGAATCACTAACCTGGAAACGAGCATTAGTGCGATGGTCGCCGACCATGTCTGCGGTGCAGCCAACGAGGCTATGCCTGCTCCTCTCCTGCAAAGCCCGGTAGTGTAGTGCTCATCTCTTGTCATCCACAACCGGCATTAGTGTTACCCAGATTAAACCTATCTCGGGATCCGGCCATGTTTAGCAACGTATTCTTCAGCGCCATACGTTGTTCTTTGTCTCCCCTGGTATCTATTTTCTCGTTTGACTCCATACGTGCAATACTTGAGGAGAACAAGCTAGTCCAGGATGTGGTATTGCTGGTTGGAAAAGCATATCTGCTTCATGTGTCTCACCGCAGGACAAACGATCTACGAGAGGCCCTGCACCGTCTGCAGCACGAAGCGCTTGAGAAGCTTAAGATGTCGGACACTAAATTGATCACAGCAGGGCTCGTATCTTCTTGTCTCTTGAGCCTGGCCGAGGTACGTTCTTGGCGTGGCAGTCATCCACCCTGAAGGCTGACGTAGCAGCAGCTTATCTTGGATGAGAGCGGCAGGGGTTGGCGATCGTTTACGGGCAAGATACAGACGTTGATCTCCTTTAACACGAATGTTACCCAGATGCAATCGCATCTAGGAAGGTGCCTTTATTGGTTCGCACGAATCAGTATTGCGATCAGGGCCATCTGCTTTGGTGAAAATCTATCGCTACCGCCGCCTTCTTTCCCCTGCGCAGGATCAAACGAGCGGCACCATCCTACTTCTCGCAACTCTTTGTCATCCAGTGTAGAGGAAAATATAGCACTGCTGGCGACGCACCTTGAATCCTGGGCTGAACTCCAAAGCCGGTAAGACTAAACATTGTTTTGGGAGTTCCATGGTCTATTACTTATTTTGTCATAGGTCAATACGTTGGGTCAAGAATAGTGAGGAGCTTTATGAGAAGCATATCAGCAGTTGCCCTGCATTAGGGGAAGCATATGGGCATACGACATCTGAGCATATCATGCGCGGTATTGAGATTGTCTATTGCGCATCGAAGCTGCAACGTGCTATCATCGCGACAGTTCTTTTGTATACCGATTGTCCAGCGTCTATTACCCATCCAGCAATACTGTCTCTGTTGCCATATTACCAGTGGTCACTTGCGGGCCTATCAAGACAATTTGTCCATCCCGCCTGGTCCTCTCTTGGCTGCGGTCTGCCTGTGATGCATGACGAACTTGCTCACCAGCAAGCGATTGAGGCGTTTGCATATGCGGAAAGAAGCCTAGTAAATAGCGCGGATTTTGAGGGACTGATTTATATCCCCATCATGAATATTGTGGCCCTTGAGATGAAAACAGGACAAGAAAGAACGCGGGCGCTCGAATTCGTGACAACCCTGAAGACCAGGGGATTTGCTGTGGCAGCTAAGGTTGAGCAAGACCTCAAGGAAGCGTGGGTAGGGATGGTACAGTAGATGGTGGATGGTGAGAAATCTGAACAGTTCGCACTTTCTGCGGATTGTCGAACTACGTAGCGTCGCAGAGTGTTGAATACTCTCATATGACGCTCAATGTACTGTAACTTAGCCCACTGTGCTATTTTAATAGTCAAATATATTTCGAAACTCCATAATTTGTTACTTGCTATCCGCCGGTGTCGCGGTTTTGGGCTGGCGAGTCCCAAGAAGTGCATCCTCAAGCACTATTACTACACGACACCAGGTTATTGTTGGGAGGACAAACAACAATACGTTTTTTCGACTTGCCTTTACAGCCCTTGACCGTAATATGGTAAATAACAGTCGGGCAGAACAGCAGCTCCGCCAAGCACCTCGAGGGTCATCCCTCGCGTTATTGTTCCTCCATTGGGCGTAGTGTCTCATTCCTTCTGATTCGTCATAACTCAGGCTGCGGAACTTGAGGTCTCCATTTTAGACAGCAGTGAAATGATGCCTCTAGTATTCCATACCCGTGTGCGGGATAAAGAAAAACGGGTCGCATGAAAAGTGTATTCTCTGTGATATATAAACCTTGATGCTCGCAGGACAAAAGGCACCATTCTTCCCCTGTTATCATACACTCACCTTGCAGATACCATCTTACCTACGAAGGATCTGCAAGTAAATCACAGAATGCATCTCCCGTTTGTCATTTCGTTTATTCCCCTCCTCATGGTCTCTGTAGCGAATACTCGAGACGTCGATGTTGCTATCGTTGGTGGCGGTTTGTCAGGCCTGGCCGCAGCCAAGGATATTGCAAAGTCAGGCAAGACCTTTGCTATCCTCGAAGCTCGCGATCGCGTGGGAGGCCGTGTACTCAATGCGCACCTTTCCAATGGAGAGGTCCAGGAGCTCGGTGCCGAGTTCGTGGGGCCGACCCAGGACCGTGTGCTCTCTCTCGCAGCTCAACTTGGCCTGACCACGTATCCAACATACACGACTGGAAGATCGATATTGTACCGAAACGGCACTGTTAATCCTTACGATGCAGATCTTGCTACCGGTGGCCTCCCCCCTGTCAGTCCGGAAGCCCAGGCAGAGCTCGTGAGTTTCATAACAGAACTTGACCGTTTGGCGAGTGAACTGGACGTTCATGCACCTTGGAAACATGCCAATGCTCCAATGTGGGATGGTATGACCCTGAAATCTTTTGTCGAATCTCGGATAAGTCTACCAGATTCACTGCTGCTCTTCGAGACCGCTACTCGATCCATCCTTTCCACCGAGACGGCAGAGCCATCTCTACTGTACATGCTGTCCTACATCGCCGCTGCCGGTAACGAAACAAACGCCGGCACAATCACTCGTCTTATTGGCAGCAAGGGGGCCGCTCAGGATAGCCGAATCAATGGCGGCACTCAATTATTGGCGACGAGGCTGGCGGAGAGGCTTGGGGCAGCGAACATCGTCCTGAATTCGCCAGTACGGGGCGTCAAACTTAAGGGTGATAGATACATTGTCCGATCTGACAGGGTGGAAGTATCCGCCAAACACGTTGTCATCGCCATGTCTCCTCCAATGGCGGGACGGATTTCTTATGATCCATTACTACCCGCAGGTCGGGATCAGCTCACTCAGCGCATGCCTATGGGTTCGATCGGCAAGGCTATCGCGATCTATCCTAAACCCTGGTGGAGAAAACTAGGCTTCAATGGACAGGTGCAGAGCGATACCGGCGTCGTCCGAGCAACATTTGATAATACGCCAGCTAATGAGAGCTTCGGTGCTATCATGGGTTTTATTGAAGCCGATGAGATGCGAGCTCTGGACGGGGCCTCGCAAACCGAGATCAACAGGCTCGTCACAGAGGACCTGGTCAAGTACTTCGGACCTCAGGCGGCCAATGTCCGCCAGATACTCATACAACGATGGGACCTTGAGGAATTTTCGCGTGGCGGGCCCGTTGCCTATTGTCCCCCAGGCGTTCTTACGAAATACGGACCTTTATTACGGAATCCCGCCGCCAAATTACACTTTGCTGGTACGGAAACTTCTCCCTACTGGACTGGATATATGGACGGGGCCATCCGCTCTGGTGAACGAGCTGCGGCAGAGATTATAGCAGATTTTTGATTTTTCATGAGTCTGTCGTACTTTAAAGAGTTTGGAATGTGATCAAGGGTTATTGATCTTCATAGGTTGACATTGAAATTCTTTGTATCTGTAGTTGTAGGTGTAAGGCTGAAGATGGGCAGGCGGATATTTCGATCACTACAAATTACAATTTACATAGACACAAATGATTTGACCCATCAGAATGCTTCTGCTTCTTCTAGGGAACAACACCAGACTCCCAGAGCAAACCATTATTGTCTGCGTCTAGGCTTTTGCCCACCACTCATCAATGTCACTCCTAAGATTCTCGTATGAAATAGACTTCACAAACCAAATATTTGTATCACTGTTATCATTCCTGTACACAATCATGAAGTCGGTTCCGTTGTGCATGTCGAGTGAAATAGTCTAGAAACAGTCAGCTTCCAACCATTAAAATAGAGTGCTGGCTACGAACAGCAATACTTGTCCTCCTCAGGTATTTTTCTTCCGACAGACTCTGGTAGTACCCCTTCAGATTCCAGGTCGTTCCCAGTCCCTTCCAGCCGGTGTTCGATTTGTGTCTGTACGAGATGTTATAGGAACCTCCACATCCAAGAGCAAGAGCCTTGACATGACAACCGTCCTTGTGCGCGTTAGAAATTGCCGTATTAATATCCTCGGGAGCCCACGAGCTCCAGCATCCATCTCGCCATTGGGCATAATATGTACCGTTTGGGCCCAGCGAGCACATCTCGAGATTATGCTGCCCACGCTCGTTGAGGTACGCCATGAGATTTGGGTAGCCGTGGCCTATGCCTTCGGAGGTCCCTATCCTTCATTAGCTGTGCATGTGCTCGGCCTTAGTTAAGGTTACATACACCACCTCCCATCCGAGTAGCCCGCAACCCAATCCCTAAGACTGGTGCTGCGAGAAATATCACCCAGGCTGGCGGCTCTAATCCATGAGGACCCCCGTTTCTGTACAGGATTGCCGGCGTTCTCGGAGATGTACTTCTGGCTGATGCAGAGATAGCACCCTTCGCCGATTGTGATTGAGTAGGGAGCGAACTCATTCGAGTTGGAGTTTGTCTTTGCGACTTGAGCCTGAGGCTGGCTTTGCCGTCCTCGAGCTTTTGCCTGCTCCTCTTTTTCTTCTTGCTCCTGTCGTCGCCTCTGCTCATCACGTTTCTCCTGCTCCCTCTGCCTCCATCGCTCCTCTTCCTTCTCTCTTTGTCTTTGCTGCTTCTCCAATTTGGCCTTCTCCTTCTCAATCTTCCTTTGCCGTTCACTGATCTTCATTAGTTCTGCTTCGTGGGCGGCTTGCTGCTCCCTCATCTGTTGCTCCATCCTCTCAACTCGCTTATCCCGCTCCGCTAACAGATTATTCATAGTAGTCCTCAAAGCTCCCGTCTCACTCTCCACCTTATTGATCATCTTCGTGTATCGATTGCGCTCCTGGCGCATCATTTCCTCAGCTTCGCGGTCACGCTGTTTGATAGCGATCTTCATCTGCTCTTCAATTTCCTTTCGTTCTCGGGCCCACTTTGCTTTCTCCTTGAGCATTTCACTTTGCAGTTCTTGTCCTGCAGAGGTTTCGTCGAGAGACTTATGCTCGTCGACTAGTTGTCGTTGCAGGTCAGTTGTAATAGGTGCCTTGTGACCTGCTAATTTACTAACGATACTCCTTGCTGACGACTCCGTATTATCATGCCGATGGCACGAACTCCCTTTACTCACCATATAGCCCCAGAACTCAGGTGTATCAATCAGCTGTCGTTCCCGTGATTGCCCTTCAGCAGGAGAGACTTTATCCCACATCGTCGTCACCAGGAGGACCTTCTTAAGTGCATCCTGCCCGCAGAGCTGCTTGAACATGACCAGGTTCTTCTTCGCGGACCCCTGCATGCGAATATCCGTGATCCGGTGCAGGTAGATTATTCCATTCAGTAGGATTTTACTCCGGTATGAATCGCCTAGCCAGCTGGCGATCTCGCGGAGGACGGCCGTGTCACTGCGGTTTGTGTCGTCGAAGCCGGGGGTGTCGATGAGGTAGACGGTTTGCGTGGGGGAGAGGTCGTAGGCGTAGACGTCGACGGTGGTTGTGCCTGTGCCGTCAGTACTGTTTCATTCAACTATGAATTGGCAAATGTGAGCAGAGGCGTACAAGCACCAAGATGATGCCCGACTTTCACGACCTTCCCCGAGCAAATGGAGATAAATGAGCTTTTGCCGGACCCGGTAACGCCCATGACGGCGATGAAGACGTCATTTGGCCTGTCCTGTCAATAAGTCCACTAACGAAACCATGGCGCTATTGCGAAAAACCTACCCAGGTGCTCGACCACCGCGGAAACTTATATAGTTCCGGTCGTTGAGATCGGCATCGGCCTTGCTAGCCACACTGCGACGGGAGGACTGTTTGCCTATGTTACATGGTCAGGACCAGCATCGGATTGAGCTGAAGAAACAGGAACAGGGGAATCCCACTGAATAGAGACATCTTGGCTAGTCTGCTCTGGATTATGCAAGCGGTGGTGAGAGATTACGGTATGGTGAACGGATTCAGACGGGAGAGGTCAGTCAGGCGATATATATAGGTATCCTCGACGAAGTCGCAGTCCAAGATCATTTCATTTCAACGCCATTATTTATACTTAAATGAAAAAAACCAACGCAAACACGTATAAAACATATAAAAGATAATAGAGACAAATGCGTATACAGCGGCCTTAGTGACATCTAGATAGTAGGATCATCTACAGCCTCGTTTTGTTGAGCAATTCTAGTCGAATCAGTAAGTACCAGTCCATCTATTCTATAGGCACAGCGTAAATATTAAGATACTACTAGACAGAGGTGCTGCCGTAATCTTTAGTGGATATGAGATATGTCTAGATGCCACTGTTGTCATGGGCGGCTGTGATGTTACTCCTTGAAGGAGGCGGTGCAGTGGACACTGGTTTCAGGGGCGTATTGGGCATGAGACAGTAGAGAGTACTAGGTAGTAAATTGACTAATGGGGCACTCCAGTTGACGGCCCTACAATCTTGGCTAAGTGTTGAATTTCTAATTGGCAAAATGCGTTAGAGAGTACATTCATATCAAACTGCTCCAACAAACTCCATACATTCCCCAAAAGACCCGTACTTTGCATCCAGATAATCTAGTATGTAATTTGACCGAGGTCGCCATGGCGGAGCTTCTCCCGCTCTGGGTAGGTTACCTTCAGCGGCCCTCATGTAGGTGGAAGTCAGGTTCCAAAGATGGCGAGGCAGACCTGGCGAGCTGTGCATGCGAGGCGTAGCCATTAGAATATTCTTTTTTTCCATGTGTTTTATCAACCGGCAGAGGAATAAAGCCGTTGTGTCTGCCCCAAGAGTCCATGAAGCATTGGTTAAATATCCCAGAACAAAAAACGAATTCGGAATATCCTGAAGCATCATGCCCTTCCACATAAGCTTCTGAGAAGGATAACATGCATTTCCGTCCACTTCTAACTGCGTTCCACCACCAATTTGCATCCTGAGCCCCGTAGCAGTTATAATAATGTCTGCTTCGACGACACTCCCACTGTCGAGAACGATACTGCTATCAGTGATTGTTTGAATGGCCGCGGTTTCTACCTTGGCTTTGCCGCTATGGAGGCTCCGGAAGAAATCTCCATCCGGACATGCCAACAGGCGCTGATCCCAGACGTTGTATTTGGGCTCAAAGTGAGGCACCAGAGGTATATGTCCAGGTAGGTGTTTACCAACCAGTTTCAGGAAAAACCGCCTTGCAAGACGGGGAAATCTGCGACAGATATAATAGCCCCCTAATGTTACCGCTAGCCATCCATACCGCTTCAGTTTGTGTGATACCTTGGCAGGCAGTAGTCGAGCCATCCACGTGTTGCCCTTGCTAGAGGGGATAGATAAGATATAACTTGGACTCCGCTGAATCATTGTTACAGAGGAAGCAGTCTCTGCGAGCTTTGGAATAAGTGATATTGCAGTTGCACCGCTACCGATGACTGCTGTCTTCGTTCCGGTCAAATTAAGATCTTTTGGCCAGAATTGGGGATGCACGACAGTTCCCTTGTAGTCGCTCAAACCAGGGATTTCTACTGGAAGCTGCTGCTGATGGTCAAAGTATCCCGTCGCGTATACCACGAAATGTGCACTGAACTGGAGGTCTTCATGTCCATGCGCGGTAGTCAGGGTCCACAGTTTATCGTGGGAAGACCAGACCGCCTTGCTCACTCGATGGTTGTATAGAATGTGACAATCAATTGCGTATGACTTCGCGGTATCGTTGATGTATTTGAAAATGGAGCTACCATCGAGCATGGCCTGCTCGTGGTGGTGGTATGGATGCCATGGGAACCCATAAGTATGGATATCAGAGTCTAGCCGGACTCCAGGGTATCGAAATAGGTCCCAGGTACCACCCGCAACGCCACGTGCTTCGAGAACGACGAACGAGTAGTTTGGCAACATGGTCTGTACGCGATACGCTGCGTTGATACCAGCTATGCCCGCGCCAACTATGATTATATCATATCCCTTTGCGATTTCCATGACTCGGCTTTGATTTACCCACAAAAATTGGTAAGAAACTATTCTTGGCTCCGGAATAGAGGGTTCCTAACAAACTTTGTATCAAATGCTGGAAACGCTAGGCCACAGGGAGTTGCCCTTGATCAAGCGCGATGCTACTGGCAAAACCAACAATTCAAATCAGAGCGCTTTCGCATATGTGAAATTTGAAGCCTACTTTATGCAACCCGTTCCGGTAGAATGGTCTATTGCAAGTGCCGGTGCGTTGGATGGCATCTAAAGAGAGCGGTCTGAATCGGATGGAAGCGAGATTTATGCAAACTGCAAGGGGCAACATTTTACATTGTGTCTCTCTCGAGACTCGGCATTTTAGGACAGCTGCGAGGAGACAGAAAAAGAGAAAAAGATCGGCAGACCTATCTGCGGCGCAGCCAAATAAAAACTCGTAAGCGGATTCTGGAGAAGGTTGGGAAAATAGTGGAAGAGTTTATTGAAGAGGGAATGGTTGGTTCTCGTACAAAAGATACTCAGTAGAGCGCGGCACCTGTTAGATCGGATGCCTCTTTAGAGCCAGATGAACAACAGACATGTATTCCTTCCATTGATGTCCGTTTTACTCTGGTTAGCCCCCGTGGTTTTGTTAGTACGATGGGACCCTGCAAGGGGTGAATCCTTGTAATACATAACACTGCTTTCCTAATTAGTATAAGGTTTGACTTAGGGATCTAATTGAATCTATGCAAGCCAGGTGGCGGGAAGTAATTGACGCGAAAGGGGGGCATACCCAATATTAGATAATTACCGGATAGCGGCAGAACCAAGATGTTCATTTGTGTCTACCAGATTATTCCTATCATTTCTACTATTCTAGAAATGGTCGTCTAGACACCCTTTTGGCGTAGTGGTAAAATGGCTGACAATTTCTTATGAGGTTCCACTGTACTAACAAAGCCATCGGGGTCAACTGGCAGTACGTCTTCTGTGTGTATATACAAACTTCACCAAAATATGTGAAAAAAAAGGGTGCACATGCCGCTGTCTTCCGTTGATTAGAATTATGATAGCGGGAAATGTGTTTGCTTGGTCCGTTCTGCCTAGTTGGGTATCCAGTGCTAGATGAGGTGCTTTAGTGACTACCGCATTTCTCTTGGCACTTGAGAAGACTGCCCGTTCGTGTAAGGTATCCTTTTTGCTGCCGCTATCCACATTATTAGAGATGCTTGTCAACATGATCCTCAATCATCGTAAGGTATCGCACTCCATGTCGACCGTCACAGCTTGGCTGCTTGGTATTCTATTGCCCATCGCAGTAGCGGATCCCTCTCCAGTCGATCCATGACGTCTGACTTCAGCGTAACGCGTATCTCCCATGGAGCGAGATTTGAGTCGAACCGTGCAGGCAGGATGCAAACAGAGCCATCTATCCTATTGTCTGAGTGGTCAAATTTCACCACTTGTCCCAGTATCGAGCCAAAGTTGAGCCCGTAAATTCCCATCCTCCGAAGACTAGTAGAGGTGACATCTCCTTGCTTGAAGTTAGGGCTCCAATCAAGGCTTGCTTGCTTGTTCCTGATAAGCTCCTTAACATATGGGTCATCTACACTTGCTTTGGCATGATGGACCTTCACTGCAAGATCAGTTAGCAGGTTTATGTGCTCTTTCCCGATACCTGATGAGTGCAGCTGTGGATGTTTGACGGTGCAGTGCGATGAACCCAATGCAGGCTGTATAGGCGATGTCGTCGCGGATTGGACAATCCCATTCCCAATATAGGAATTGGGTAGAGGCGGTGTTAAAATTTCACGAACCTCTGTCACCAATACCAAAGAGCTTTGGACAGGTAAAGCGCCTGGAATTTCCAAGGCGGGTGTGTGTGGCCAATGTCGTGCTCTAATTACAACCAACCATAAAAATGCGGAAATGATATCGTTTGAGGATAGTTTTTCCGTCCTTCCCGCTCTCGAGGCTCTCATATTGCAGGCTTTCTTTAGCCTCTCAATATTTTCTGCGGCAAGCTCGACACGACGGCTGATCAAACCTTCGGCGGAGTTGAAATTGGCCACTCTCAAACCTGGTACACCAGTGATCATTTTCGTTCTGCCCGTTCTGCTTGAACAGACCGAGTGGAGCATTCGGCGTCTCCCTTCCAGTAAGTCTGACTTCAAGGAAGGTCTCTCGAGGGTCTGCTGGGGTTCGTTGTGATTGTGACAGAGCCTGGCTAATGTCTGCATAATGATGTAAACTCCCGCAGCGTCGAGAACCGAATGATGGAAGCAAACGGCCATAATCACACCATCCTGCATGATGTTGGCTTGCCAACGTATGACTGGACACAGGTTTGAGGTCGCCACAGCCAATGGCATTGGGAGATAAGGTGAATCAAACAATGAATCGTAGCAGACCCGGTCACCAGATTGACGGTTCCTCTTTGAGATGTACATATTCTCATGGTGCGCGATTTTTAAAAGGGGAAATTCACGCAATGACTCCGTATCCGGGGGTCGTACTTCACGCACGTTGGCAGCTAGCCCCTGCTGAGCAGACTTGGTCACATTCCCCGCCAGGAAGGGACAGCTTAGCAGTAAAAGGAGGACTGAGTCTTGGAGAACCGGGATAGCTCGATGTGGATTGTCCAACAAAAACGAATAGAAAAATGCTATGTTGCAGACGGGCATCATATGGTCAATTGGAGTAAGCTCCACTGGTGTAAAGTCAAAGGACATGGTGATGGAAGTGTGAGATTTAGTTTTAAACTTCCGAAATGATGATTTCTGGAGAGCAATGTCACAGTAGGCGTAAGGCGAAATCTTTAAGAGTAGAGTATGAAAGATGAGTGATTCGAAATGGAAAGGCTCCTACTCTACATCAGCAACGAATAAACTTTCCCAAATGACAAAAGAATGCAGTCAATAATTGTATTGCCTCCGAATGAAGCTCGTACACCATGCAAGCGTCCATATCGGATATGGTCGGATCTAGAAAAAGAGCAGCAATACGCTTACAAAAACACTATAGAAAGAGGCCAAGGATATACCTGTCAGATTGAGAGACAGGAAGAGAGGTAAAAAAAGCAAAGCAAAACCCTTGCCGACAGTCTGACCTCATCTGTAGACCTAGTCACCTGCATCCCAGAAGAAAAACTGAGAGGGTGACATGTCCAATCGTCCTTGCATGATGTGTTCGTCAAAGTTAAAACAGGCTCATGATAAGAAGATATGGGGTCTACATTACTGCTGTCAGAGAGAACGTAACGAATGGAGTTATGATGCAAGGAAGAGACAATGCTGCTTGCAGGAGCAGTGTCAGAATGTTGCCCTTGTTTGCAGTATACGACACCTTTGACGCTGATTGACCCGATCCCATAATAGGCGAGGTCAGATTTCCAATCATATCAAGAATATAGTACCGAAAAGCTATCTACTATTGGCATTGTCACGGTTTGATTGCAGTAATGAAGTATTTTGATAACGCACGCGTAGACTATGACCTGGGAAGAGAGGTGCATATATTTAAGCAACATAAGGAAATGTTGTTACAATCATCCAGAGTGAATAGTCTTATTATGGTTACCATATTAAGAACCAAGTTCTCTTAGATGGCTACTTGCAAACACCTTTCCAATTCAGGATTTACACGCTTCAGAATATTGAATATCTCCTCCCATAATTGCTCCTGATACAGGAAGCCTTGTGGGCCTGAGCAGAACCTAGATACTCTGTAATTGTCAGCCACATTGACTAAAGTTTGATCTCTATGCACTCACGGAACAAGACCGCCTTGGCTAAAATAGCTATAAAGCGGGCTCTTGCAAGGCATGATTGACGCCAACATGACCATGCGCGCTCCATCGTCACACGACCGAGCAAAACAGAAGGCCAAAATGTCAGTAGGTGTAGACCTCACGCTCCGGAAAAGCTCGCTTTTGCAGAGACCAGGAGACACCAGGCTGACGTCCACCCTATTCTGATCGACTCTTCGGGAAAAGGCAAGCGCCCACAGGAGTCCAAACAGTTTGGAAGAGTAATAGTGGGTATAATGATCAAATGTTGAGCCTTTCTGCTTCAAAGAATCAAGGATATTGTCCTGTTGCGAGAATTTGATCGGAACCATTGCGTGGCCTTCTGATGTCACGACAACAATCCGCGGCCTACCATCGACATGTCGGAGGTGCGGGAGGAGTGAAATTGCCAATAGAGCGTTTGAGAGAACATTTACCTAACCGTGTTAGTACCTTCTCAAAGTAAAAACTCGCAATAAGAGTTACCTGGACAGAAATGTCGATACCGTCAGACGAGGTCATCCAATCGGAACACCAAACACCGGCATTCAAAACAATCAGATCAAAAGTTCTGGAGTCTCGAGAAATCTGATTCACGAATCTCATGACAGAGTCAAACGAAGCCAGGTCACATTCCCGTACCTCGATCTGAGCTTCGGGAACTTTCTCGAGGATCGTTTCTCGTGCGGCTTCACCCTTTGCAACCGACCTGACTGCCATGATCACTTCCGCGCCCTGGATCGCAAGTTTCAATGCTAGGGAATACCCAATCCCAGAGTTTGCACCCGTCAAAAGGGCCGTCTTTCCGGAAAGGTCAACGGACGGAACTTCTGGAATTGTGTAGAAAAGCTGTCTGAACAGAAAGGCGAGAAGGCCATCATAGTAAGGAACCATCGTGGATACTTGATTCCTTTGCAAATAGTATGGAGCTTAGGACTGAATGGTGATCAAACCTTCTGTTTTTGTGAAGCAAGGAACGGTGCAGATTAAGTACCGCGGTCATATTTTCAGATTCACTTCCATTATGTTAATATTAGGGCCTTTTTCTTATTGTTTTGACGGTCACTATCCTTTGATGGTCTATCTCATGTAAGGGAATCAACTTAGGCTGACCATGATTGGTATTTTGTGGAGTGAGACACCATGCAGTCTACGCCAACCAACAGAGATATGCATCCATGATTTGAAATGATGCGACCTTATCTGCATCTTTTTCCTGAGAAAACAGGCCATGTGGAGGGAATTTTGAAGCGGTGAGTGTAAGAAACGGGAAAATTACAATGAGAAGAAATGGAAGGTTGAAGTGAACAGAAAACAGCGCCTAGGGCCATGTGGTCTTATAGTCTTAAGTCCCAAATCTCAGCCTCATCTTCTTCTTGGCCATTTCGAGGCCGCAAAAGCAGATATAGAACCAAACATGAGGCCAAAGAGGCCAGTCTTTTCTATGTATAGTTCTATCGCCGAGTCCATGGTCGCCGCAAAACTAATCCCTACAGAAATACAGCCATCTCCACGCTCCTCCGAGAGGCATTCTTAACTCGAGGATTACTCAAAGACAACTTCACAGCGCATTGCGGAAACGCAGTCGCATGCTTCTCTAGTCGTCTCCTTCACATAAGCATTACATTCGAACAGCTCGCGGCGATCATTCCAAGCATGGTGTTCTCGATATTCGCGTTCGCGTATACATTCGATATCGCAAACCAAACATTCTCAGTCAAAGAGGACTCCATAAACAAGCCAAGCAGACCCATTCCTTCCGGCAAGATGAGCAAGAGTGGTGCATACAGACGCTGGCTGCTCAGTTGGTTGATATTCCCCACGGCGATCAACGCGATTGCCGGTCCTCGCGCCGCCACACTGCTCGTTTCATGGGAGGCTTGGACCCTGCTATTTTATGTGTGGCCAAAATTCGACAATTTCATCGCGCGGAATCTCTTCACCGCGGTTGGGGCTATCAATCAGTTGAGCCTAGTGGATGCGGTATTCGCTCACAATGTCCCATCTTTCGAGACTGGGAGCTCTTTGCGGTGCTTCTTGTTTGGCTGGTTGCTAATGACGATCCATGTCCAGGAGTTCCATGATATGGATGGCGACAGGGTTATCGGTCGCCGAACTTTACCCCTTCTTCTGAATCCTCGCTCGCGCTTTTGGTTAAGGATCGGGACAGCCGCTGTAATGGTTGTTACTGCGACGATAAATATTGGGTTGGCCGGGCCGCCTCTCGAAACTTACACAATATCTTTGGCATTGCAGTGCTTTTTAGGGCTGTGCCATCTCCTTTCCATGTCAATCTTGGCGATGCGACTGGTTTTGCTCCGTTCCAAGGAAGCTGACGAGGTCACGTACAAATATTATTATACCCTAGCAACGTACATCATGTTGCTTTTCCATGCCTGTCCAGGAGCAGTGCTGCCGTGACATTCGGTTCTTCCATGGAAACCCCGATTCCGAATGCTTTTATGTCTTTATAGGGGGAAATAAAATAAAATAAAATAAAATTCTTGGTTCTGTTGCCCTTTAAATACGTATTCTATCAAGTCATAATCAGATTAGGGGCTGTCTTGCCCTTGAGAATTAAGTACTAGGTTGAAAAGCTTCAAAGCGAGGCTGTGGTGAGAGATATAATTTACCTCGTAGTTATGGTGTCAAGCCCGTGGCAAATTTCTGGGAATAGGCTGGTGTGTTACAATTTCAGAATTTAGGGCCATTGAACTTCATTGCGCATTGTTCGGGATCTTGATATCTATGTAAAACTTCTGAACATAAAAGCCTTAGTGCAGCACCCTTTGGCATCTCTTCTATGAGGATATGAATACCTGGAATAGCCTGTATTACATATTTACTGGCATTTTTCTCTATTATCCATCTTCCGCCTAGCTAACGCGTCATCTATCCCCATCAAATACCTAACATACCGCTGCACCATAACCGGAAGAACATCATACACGCACACCCATGACGCATACCCAGGCAAACGAATGACCTTCCCGCAGCCAGACTCAACCGCGCTCACGACCTTCTCTGCAACATACCTGGGGCTCAGCACCGGCGCAATGAATGCGTTTGGTGGCTTGATCCAGCTGAACAGCGGAGTGTCCATCTGCCCAACCTCCAAAAGAAAGAACTTGATCCGCTTGTCGTACCCATAGTAGCGAGCCTCCGCCTCGAGGCAGTGATGCAAGGCACTCAACCCAGCCTTGCTGGAAGTGTAGTCAGACAGTCCTCCAGGGTACAAATGTGCCACGACAGAGCTCACGTTCACAATGCTTGCGCTTGTTTTCCTGCTGATCATTCTAGGAAGGACAGCGCGAACGATGTGCACTGGTCCGAGAAGGTTGGTGTGAATGGTCTTTGTGAATGACTGGCTCGGGAGGTTGTGGAAAGGGAGATTATTGATCGGCATCACGGCGCAGTTGATTAGGATATCGGGGATGCCGAGCTTTGCGAATCAGAATTAATGGTCTTGGGGGTTTTAATTGTCAACGGATCATAACTGACTTCCACTTCGACTCTATTCATGACCTTCTCGACTTCATCCCAGCTTGAAACATCGCACTTGTAATATCTCATTGCCGTAACTATTGAAGAATTGGAATTATCTTGGTCATTTATGTCGAGCACAGCGATCTTAAATCCGTTGCTTCTGTAAAGGTCTGCAATCTCGGATCCAAGCCCGCTACAACCGCCAGTGATAACAACAACCTTGTTTTTTGCCTGGCAAGTATTGGGGCAAGCTCTTCTTGCGCGGAGCCTCAGAAGCAGCGCCAGAGAAAATAGAACTATTGCGCCAGTCGCGCAATACAGGCTGCTAATATCTTGATGTGGCATTGCAGAAGATTTTTAGGTTGGTGACTAATCAGTGAAAGGTTTAGTTAAATGAAGCGAAGGATTCTTTCTCAAGACTGAAAGGGAATCGCAAGATTTTCTCTCAAACGGAATATGTTGTAAGGAAATTTCCTTTCGAGGGTGAAGGGAATGAGACCTACCAACCGGCGGACCACATATGATGTAGGAAATGACACGTCATATGTACATGATTCTGGATAGGTTCCATTTTCTGTTGCCCCTTGAAGGGCTGCCTATGATGCTGCAGCGATCTCATGTACGCCCCGAATAAGGCATTTTGCTGATCGCCTTTGAACCTCCATGCAATTATATTCACAACTATCTTGATCCCATGATCAAGCACACGTTGCACAGCCTGAGCCATTTGCTGTAGGCTCTGATGCACGAAATGGCGGTGGCTGAAATGATCTCTATCACAAGCAAAACTTTATTTTCTTAAGAAAAAAGACGTTCTTGGTAGTTATAGCAGATATTTACTGAATTTTTCAAGACATCAACAAATCATGTAATAAAGTTATGACGACAAGTGTGGTTACCTGTCACTGCTCACTCAAGTGCTGATACATAAGAAAGCAACTGTTTAAAGTCTTCATTGCTCCCGTCAACGGTGCAAAAAGATTCACCTTTCTTGAATACTACGAAACAGAAGCGATTTCTGCTGCCAATCACCACAGGAATGATCTTTGAAGCAGAACATCAGCTTCCCTTACCGACTAAGGACCTCCTTTCCTATGTCTTCGACGACCCTGCATATGATCAAGATGAACCGGTAGAGTACACCTTTTAATCTTCATTTTAGTTTAGAAGACGTATCGGTACTCATCAAAGATATTTCAGATCTATATTGACGCTCATAAACCTTCCAACTCAATCTCAAGCAATCAGGCTAGAATAATAGTTCGCCAGCTCATCAAGGGCCTACGAAAGTCTGGGCTGCAAAGTGGTGACTGCGTCGCGGTTCATTCCTTCAACAATGTCAGAGATATTTTAATTAATCCCAGTTACCGTTAGCACCGATGACTTATCCACATCTAGATATACTACAGTATCCTTGTCCTCGCCATCATTGGTGCTGGCGGAATCTTTACGGGTACCAATCCTTCTTACACTTCAACGGAGCTCGTACATCACCTCCAAACCTCTCACTCTCGGTTCGTTTTCTGCGAGCCGATTCCAGAACTCCTGGAACGACTAGAAGAGTCCGCTAGACAGACGCATATTCCCCAGCAAAACATATGGGTCTTTGATACCAATAGCCCTTTCAACATACCCTTCGGCTTACAGTCTTGGGAAAGCCTTCTGACCCACGGAGAAGAGGGTTGGATCCGCTTCGACGACCTCACGTCCGCACGATCCACCACCGCAGCGCGCTTTTTCAGTAGCGGGACGACGGGTTTACCAAAGGCAGTCGATATTACGCATTATAACATGCTCGCTCAGCATGCACTCGTCTTTGAGGCCTATCCGAGGCCCTATCGAGTCAGTAGAACCTATTTGGCAATGGATGGCCAACTGATATTCAGTAGATCACATCGTTGGTTGCTCTGCCCGTATTCCACGCGGCTGTTGCGCCGCTTGTGCATTTTGGCACCCTGCGCTCCGGATATGTAGCTTACATTATGCGACGATTCGACCTGGGTTCATACCTGGATTTCATTGGCAAATATGATATCACGGACTTGATAGTCGTGCCCCCTATCCTGACTGCCATTCTGCATTGCGATCATCCGGCGAAGAACACCTGTCTAAAAAAGGTCAAATCGATCGTCTGCGGCGCTGCGCCATTGGACAAGGAGATACAATCTCGATTCCGCATGCTTCTTGCTGATGGCGTACCCCTCACGCAAGCCTGGGGCATGACAGAGACGTGCTGCGCCTCGATGATGTTCCCGTATCCAGAGAATGATGACACTGGTTCTGTAGGGCGATTAATTCCCAACGTTGAAGTAAAGTACGTATAACCCTGTAGTAAATTCTGGCTTTCTCCCTTCAGCAATCTCTCTATACCCACGTAAGCGACCAGCTAAAAATTCTACAGACTCATCGACGACAGCGGCTCATCAATTTCAACCTCCAACGCTCCTGGTGAGCTCTGTATTCGCGGTCCCACCGTAACCCCGGGGTATTTCAATAATCCCAAGGCAAACGCGAATACGTTCATGCCAGACAACTGGCTCAGAACAGGCGATATCGCGCGGTGCGACTTCACCACGCGGAAATGGTATATTATCGGCCGGAAGAAGGAGCTCATCAAGGTCCGCGGATTCCAGGTTGCGCCGTCAGAATTAGAGGCCGTACTGCTTTCGCATCCGGGAATTGCTGATGCGGCCGTGGTCGGGATTTGTGTGCCTAACGCTGGTACTGAGCTGCCGCGTGCGTTCGTGGTGAAACGTTCGGGGAGCAGGGTCTCTTCTGCAGAGGTCAGAGACTATGTGGCGAGGCGGTTGGCAGGGTATAAGCAACTTTCTGGGGGTGTAAGGTTTGTGGATATCATACCCCGAAATGCAAGTGGGAAGATTTTGAGGCGGGCTTTAGGGAGCAAAAATGAGGAGAAACTGTAGCTGGAAGTACCCTAGGAGATCTGCGGGGTGCGGTCTCGTATCCTCTTCAGGGTTAAATCTGGATTCTGTTGTACGGATGAGAATGCCGGGCTTTAGCATCCTCCTAACTCCTGGTCAAATATAAATTGTAGGTGTTTTGTGGACTTTGGGGGCCCCACCTTGCCAGATGCCTGGGAAGAATATGAACAGGAGATAGAGAGGAGACCAGGGGCCTTACGGAGCCATAATAAGGTGTACCAATTGGTCTCTCATTAACTGAAAGCTATACCGAAATTGACTAAATCAGTGAATCCAGCCTAGCATACAGTCACAAGATGCAGATTAATGAGCGTATAATTGAATGAGACAACTGAATCAGAAAAGAATGTTATCTCTGAACATGCAACGATACTTAGTTAGGTAGTTTTGGCTGCCTTGGGTTGTTTTAAGCTCATGAATGCCACTGTTTCTTCCCCAAACTGAACATCTTGGTAAACCTGAAATCCATTTCGCTGCAACACCTTCAGGCTTCCTTTATTAGCATAATTAGCTGCTGCATATAGTTTCTCATCTTGCCCCATCCCAACTGCTCGAGGAAGCTTCCACCATGCGTCTATAACAGCCTGTGCCGCTTCACTGGCATATCCTTTCCCCCAAAAAAGGGGATGGATTGTATAGCCCAGGGACGGTGCGGGTGTTAATGAGTTGACGCCGATATCACCAATAATTCTCTCAGGGTCATCTTTTGGGATAATCACAAAGGTAAATAGTCGTCCAACAGCACCGGATGCATCTGCGCTGTTGAATAGCTTTCCTCTCATCCAGGTTTTAGTTGCTTCAGTCGTGGTGTCTGCTACTCTAGGCCAGCTGGGATAGTTCAGTGATAATAACAGGAGAGCAGCAGAGTGAACAGGTTATTCTCACAGCCAGTCAACAACATCCTGTCGGCTTCGAAAAGTAAATATTCCCGCGGCATCTTCATCGTTATCAATGCGCAGCGGCCGCAAAAGGAGACGCGGGGTATAGATAGGCTCTAGGTGTTCAGGCACGATTACTGAAACGACTTGCTGAGGATAAGGATATGACATGGCAAACGGACGATATAAAAATTGGTTCGCTTAGAAGGCGGATTCTCGGCAAGATATATACTAGCAAGCGCCTCGAGTGAGTCATTAGTGGAGTTACTAAGGTTGCATTTGGGCCCATGTGATGTGAGATTTAATCAATGTCTAAGCCTTTTGATTGGCTTTATCTCCTGGAGCGGTATCGCATGTTGGTCAGTGCGTAAATAATCACTCAACACCCGCACCTTTCCAGGGCCTTTCCCGTTTATCTTGTCAACCAGGTGACGATGTGGCTTGGTGACATGCTTTTGTTCAGCGAGCTACTAGTTTTCAGTGAGCAGAGACCTATGATTGAAATTCTGTGAGAGGTTTCGGAGGGATCCTTTACCATAAGTTATAGTCAGTGAAGCATGCCTGCTTTTTGATGCTTTTAATTTAAGAATGCATCTCACGACATAGGTTTCAGTCCATAGTATTGCTTGTATAAGGGATTCCCTACTGATGGCTCCTCGCTCGAACCAGGCAACTGCACGTGGGACTTGGACGCTCGCAAAGCTTGTGCCGCTCATGATGATGGTGATGTAAGAGAGGATTTATGAAAAAAAAGAAATATATTTGGCTGGAGACTAGGAAGAACAGATCAAGACGAATATCGTGACCACTATCTGATAATTATGAAGATAGCCTGAGCTCAATACAGTGACTTGCATTCTTAAGAGTTGGTTTTATCTGTCATACTACTGACCACTACAGCGGAACTCGACGTGTTGGCCATGGTTTTACAAAGTGTTAATGCAACTCCACGAAAAGCTTCGAAGCAAGCTAAGCGGCCGCGGACTCCGCGGTGGTGCGCGTGTTGGGTGGGGTGCGCAGCTCACTTGTTGAATAGATCATATACTAAGGTAGTATTCTTTAGTAATATTATGTAAATTACTATGTGATATATTTATTCCTCTTATCTATACATCATACATACCGAAAGTCCAGTTTGTTCTAGCTTAGTGTACATAATATATCTGCTGCAGTGGGAATGTCAGAGTCAAACAAAGTGGTCTTAAGGTAGAGCTAGTCTTTAGCGCACGGCTGGGGTTATAATCTTGGTGACATAGTATGTACCCAACTAGAAAGTAAGCAGTTTCATCGTTCTTTTATACCGTCTTAACTGTGGAGTTATAGGGTTTCTCCGGCATCTAATTGCCGGAAATCTTGCACGACCCAAGTTCTTAGGCCAAACTACGTTGGTTTCTATACTGGCTATTCCATGCTATCTTTCCATTATCCTCTACGGAGTATAGTTTCAGATTATCCAGCGAGATATGAACTGAGGAAAATGACTGGTACAATTTAAAGTAGTTAAGTAGGTTGCCGTTTGTTTAGAGGCGCAGATGGGTCGTTGCCTTGACCGTCTATTGTATGATAAGTAACGTATTCTTCCTCTCATGCTACAGCAGCCTTATCATGACTCTATGATTTAAGTTTTGGTAGTTAACAGCCTACTAATGCTCTTACTGGGTGCAATCATAGCTCTGAGGTCACGTAGGAGCTTGTAGCCGAGTTAATGAATATGAAACCCCGGACCCTGGTTCTTTCTCGTAGCCGAGTCAATCAATATGAAACCTTAGACCCTAGTTCTTTCTCCATGATCATCAGGGTCCAGGTGAAAGAAGTCATTTGAAGGTGATATCGGTGGGAAATTAAAACATTTAGAGTATATACATTCAGAATAGTATGCTTAAACTAGAAATAAGAAAAAGATTCTATGATTGTTTGCATTGAAGATTGATCATGTAGTGAGCCGTGACTTCGGCTAAGCTAGATCATAAAAAATTACTCCTCTTGCCTTCAGCATGAGCAATGCACAGACAATGGCCCACTGTAAGCTTCTTATGAGGAATCGGTACCCCGTCGATATTTCTTCGAAATACGAGATACGATCCGAACGTGAAACAACGGATCATTGGATCCTTGAATTCATTCTACCGTAACCGCTTGTGTCGAGCTTAGACTCCACCTGAAACCATAGCAAATGCAACATGGCTAGCGAGGATCCATATTGGGCCCGAGCTGAAAACATTGCCAACATGCCATGGCTACTGCATGTTCTGAATGTATCGAGATATAAGCTGATGTGCAATGTTAGAATCTGGAGTACCAACATAATGATAACAGTATATCCTGCAAATGTATCCAAACTGGCATGAATTCGAACGCGCAGATGCGCTAACAGCTGCCGGGAGACCCGAACAAGATGCTGTCTAGTGGAAGGCAGGAGAAGGAAGTTAAGCGAAGAACGGAGACCGGGTGTCTGACGTGGCAAAAGCGCAGGATCAAGGTAAGAAATCTCAATGGCTTAGACCTTCAGCACATGTTTCGTATGCATTCGGAAGCGAGGGCGATCATCGTGTGCGGGAATCGCGGTCGAACATGCAGAGTTAACGCTTCGCTTGTGCTGCCTACCGGCAAAGAACCCATTATGCTTGGGCACATATAAAGTCCCCTTCTTCTCCCCTCAAAATCTTCTTTTCTCTTCCTCATCCTGTACTACACATTCTCTCATTCTCTCATTCTTCTTATCATATCGTTCGCTTTCCTTCATTGACTGAAGTTCACTCTTTACTTAACAATGTCCCTCTCTAAAGTTGCATGGCTCATCCTAGGCACAGCTGGTCTGGCCGCAGCTCATGGACACATCGACCGTATCGACATTGATGGCAAGTCCTATGGTGGATTTCTGGTCGATCAATACCCTCACGAACAAAACGTCCCTGATCTCATCGCGTGGTCAACTGCTGATACTCAGGACGCCTATGTTCAAACCTTTGACTACAACCAGTCGAATATTATCTGCCACCAGGATGCCAAGCCCGGTGCTCTCGCTGGCGAGGTGGCTGCTGGTGGCAAGGTGACGTTGCACTGGAGCAGATGGTTTGAAGATCACCGTGGTCCGGTAAGTTTCTGAAGCAGGAGCGGACCATGATGTGTCCATGATCACGTTGCAACAGAAGTTGTTCGAATCCAATCTGAACGCTAACACAGAGTAGGTCATCAGCTATCTTGCGAACTGCAATGGGAGCTGCGCTTCTGTGAACAAGACCGAACTTGAGTTTTTCAAAATTGAAGAGGCTGGTCTTCTCGACAACAGCAAGTCCCCCGGAAGATGGGCCAGCGATGAGCTCATGGCTGCGAACAATACCTGGACGGTCAACATCCCTTCCGATATTGCAGCAGGCAATTATGTTCTTCGTCATGAGATCATCGCACTGCACAACGCAAGGGAAGACAATGGTGCGCAAGCTTACCCGCAATGCATCAATTTGAAGGTGACAGGGGGTGGCGACGCTACACCCGAAGGCATTCCTGCCACTCAGTTCTACACCCCAATAGATCCCGGCATCCTAGTTGATATCTTCAACAATCTTGCCACTTATGTGATCCCAGGCCCAGCTCTCTACAAGGGCAGCGATGCAGCACCTACGCCTATTGCCGTTCCCCCCACCGGAGCGTCTTCCGCCGCGTTGTCTTCCTCCCCAGCCTGGACGACCCCCTATGCAGCGCCTCAGGGTTGTGGATATGTTCCCTACGAGAGCCCTTCTCAAATCACGCCTACACCTGTCGGGAGTGACGCTGAACAGAATGGTCAAGATTACTGGGGCTCCCAATCCTGGAAGAAAAGGTCCTCCGGCTGGACTTTCCGGGGCAGGAGGCATGCTCGAGATCTCTCTGTCTAAGAACAATGTGTGCGAGGCTGTTCTGAAATGATGCGTTGGAAAATATAGAAAACCTTTGGTGGAAGTCATCTTTCATTTTCTATAAGGCAGCGAAATATGAATGAGATTTGATTTCCATCAACAAAATTTCCCCAATATCTGATTAATGAAGGCCATGGTGGTGGTAGTGATCGAGTTAACTCAGCTATTAAAGGTGTCTCAAAATCAATCCGTATCAGTGTCTTTTACCGGCAATTTACAAGCAAATGGACATGACTGGCTTGGGTGGTTATTTGGCCAGTTACAAAGGGCACTATCATCACGGGGGGCAATGAGGGCCTATAGGGCTCACCCACATCACCAGCACTATACTAAAAGCATCACGCCACTGTTCTAGAGGTAGTGGGCTCTGAGGACTGACCCAGGCGCTGCTAACGTTACTACTTTGCCTGTAATATCACCTACTCGGGCCGTCACTCCGGAAGCAGCGGCCTCAGCGGTAAGAAGTACATACCTGCACCGACTCGGGCTATCAATCACTCCGGATGTACAGACTCAAAGATAGTGCGATCCAACATAATGGTATCTGTTCTCATTGGACAGGTCTCCCTGCGATTAGCCTAACGGGAGTACCCTTGGGCCCACGTAGTCTCCGCACTGCTGTGCTGTTTGGGGTTCGTAACACATGCTCTTACCCCTGGCCTCTCTTTCCGCCTTCTAGTCTGTCCGCCAACATTTCTCTGGCGTTTGTAGTGCCTCGTTATCCGCCAATCGGGGTATCCGACCATGCATCGCATCTATGGCAATAATATTAGCGCCGGCTGTGGAGGAGACAAACCTCCCGACCACTGCCATATATCACGATGGACACATGACAGGCCTCTTTAGCGGATGCGCGCTACTGATTTCACAACCTGTGGATGATAGATACCATCATGCAATCGGATACTGTTGCATCGTCATCGAACCTCGGCGATAAGTCGGTGATTAACAGGCAAGTCCATACCTATTTGCGCAGCTATTGTGTGCCTCAAATTTCGACCTGACAATGCATCAGAGGAGATGGTACCATTGTAGAAGCGACAATGGCTGGAGCAGACACTGCGGAAGGCGAGAAATCAACTGCAGGGAAAGAACCACCTGCTCTGCCCGCCTCACCTGGAGATTTTGCTTTGGATCAATCTGCATGAGTCCTCCCACCTACTAGTCAATGTGCGAAACCACGAGCTAACGGCCTTATAGCCTTGGGTGGCCTGACAGGGTTCATTGTGTGCTTCTACTCACCGTCTTCTCTGGGCGGAGCACCCTACAAGAACCGTCCCCTTCGACAGAAATTGACCAGCCTCGACCTGAAGAGGGCCTTGATCCTAACCGGTACTTTAGTCTGCCTGATTCTTGCTCTCCAGTGGGGCGGGTCCGAATGTAACGGAAACCCAGTGCCCTAATCCCCCTTCGTGTCCTTTCTCAACGCTCCGTCCTCCTAGGCTGCACCTTTTCCTGCCTGCTCCAGGGCGCCATGATGACCCAGACATACGACCTCTCGTTCTACTTCCAGGCCGTATGAGGACCAACGCCCAAACCTCCGGCTTCAGCATCCTGCCATACGGCGTGACCGTCTCCATCGCCACCCTCCTCAGCGGCACGCTAGTCACCCTCTCCGGATTCTATGTCCCCTTAATGTGGCTCGGATCCGGCATCTTCGTCGCAGGCGGCGGCCTCTTATACACACTTTCGCGCTCGAGCCCGTTCGCAAAATGGTTTGGGTACCAGGTGCTCACGGGCGCGGGATACAGCGCCATGGTGCAGATCCCAATAACCGCCCTCCAGGTGGTTCTGAACGCGGCAGATACCCCCCTTGGGAGTACGCTTGTGATCCTTGCGCAGTGTCTCGGGTGTTCGGTTGGTCTGGCGGTTACGGAGAATGTTTTTCGGAATGCGCTGCACGCACAGCCTCTTGCGCTCAAGGGGGTTGATGTTATTGCGATGGAAGCGGCTGGTGGTGCCGAGTTGCAGGACTTCGTGCCTGTTGGCCTGCTGGGGCCAGTGAGACATGTGTTCCAGGTTACGGGGTCTGATGCGTTTCTTGTTGCGGTTGGTCTGGGAGGGGTTGCGTTCTGGGTTCACTGGGAATGGAAAGGAAGAGAATCATGGTTAAGGGGAGTGATGCGTCTTGAGAGCAGAGACATTGTCAACGTAGAATCTCGGGGAGCATCCCATCAATCGATTACAAATAAGTATATAATAAGCAGCTAAGAGGCTTACCCCCGCTGATATCATCCGTCGTATGTTTACGCTTATGTTCTTGCTTGATCTGACTTGGCAAGCAAGACGTTACTGAAACAATAATCAGGACCTTATTCTTCTTCAACCTCATTAAGCTCATGTTTGAGTTTGTACACCCTGTCCATCGCACTCATCCCTATTGCAGCTCATACCGTTCAGTCGAATGGCCCGGCAATTCATACGGATTGCTATGCAAAGGTTGCTGGTAAGGCACAGGGCTGTACGGTAACTCCGACGAGTTCTGGCTGGTAGGCAGCTGATAGGATAAATGCTGCGAATGAAGTTCGTTCGCACCATCCGGGGGCGCATAAGCTGCAGTGACCTCCACGTCCGGTTTCTGGCTAAGTGAGGCTTGGGGCTGTGTCGCATCAAGCTCCGGCTTGTACTCCATCAGTGACATGGACTGGTCCCTCGCTTCCGGTGTTTTGTTAGGTGCATTCGTGCGCCGGTTCCTGAGCAGGATGAAGGCGACTAGACCGAGGATTATCAAGACACCGCCTCCGACGCCTGCGCCGATTCCTGCCTTTGCTCCGGTGCTTAGGCCGGAGTGTGGAGAATTGCTGCTGCTGCTGCTGGTGCTATCCGAGGAAAACGTGCTGGATGTGGCTGTTGGTTGCGATGCGTCGTTGATTTGACTACCGCTATTGCTATTGCTATTGCTGCTTGCATTCTTGGTGGCGGTTGCCGTGGCAGTGGCCCTGTCTCCGGTCTTCGTGCCAGTCGCGGTGGAACCTGTGGTTTGAGAGGCTATTTAGGCCAGGGAAACCTCAATGATCAGTTCAGTGCCAGTCACCTGTTAGAGTCGAGGAGCCAGATGTGGTGGAGCATGCGCTCGATGGCAATGAGGAGACCGAAACTCCTTCTCTGCATATTCGTGAGTATGGCCCTTTGAATCATGTGTAGGACGTACACCTCGCAGAGTGCAGCTGCTTCGCTTCCAACCACTGCAGGACATTAGGTACTCATAATACTCTTGGGAGCCATACAAACTTACAGGACGCGTTCAGCGAGTCGCATTGCGCCCGCACGCAGCATATGAAGGCCTGGTGGAATACCGAGCTCTCACAAGAACACTTGTAATCACTTTCGCTGCACTTCGATGCGCTAACAGCGTTGGTATAGCATGATTGCTTTATCACCTCGAGTCAGCGCCGTATTTCTCCAAAAAGACAAAAGTAGGCTCACCGCGCATGTCGGTAAGCTCGTCAGCTATGGCTGCACTGCTTGTACCAGGAGGAGTAACTGTGGGAGGTAGAAAAGGCGCGCCATAGGATGAAAAACGGGGATTCCAGGAGGGTCGACACGCTGACATGCTCGACCGCGAAGGAAACCCAGTGCTGATAATAAAAAAGAAAGCTGCATTGACTCCATCAATAGTCAAAACTCTCTCCTCTAAACTGTGACTGCCTCGTATTAAGGGTCAGGCTCGGGAGTTCGCAGCGATTGGCCCGGATATGCACGTGTAATCTATCGAGCATGCATTCTACTGGACAGTTCGGAGCAATCAGACGGGTTCGCGGGGCCGCACGATGAAGCTTGTCCCCAAGTGGAAATGCTAGGCGATGCTTAAGCCAGCTGAAGCCTTGAAGGTTATTAGCCGCACAAGCTATTCTTCTTCCAGAGCGAATACACATGTTCAAAGCCACCGCCACGGGAAGTATTAGTGGATGGTTGCAGACTCCGCTTTGGAGTTGTTGATCGCTCGGAGTAGTGATACTGGAGTGATAAATCTATGAATATGACCAGAAGTCAAAAGAATACCTGCATAATGCACCGTCCTGGCCCACAGCTAGTCTAATCCCATTTAAGTCAATAAATGGACCAAAAACAAAAACATACAACAGCGGGGATTCGCTGGTGGTCACCCACCCAACTACTAACCGGCCGGCGTGTGGTTTAAGTACGGCTGAGCGGACGGGAAGCCCTGTTTTCCACACCCTATGGTCGTATGTGGTAGACATGTAGTAGAGACTGAAGATATAGATACTTGTTTCTAATAGAGGGAAATGAGCTGATAATATCTTTAGGATGCTGAAACTTTATAGCCGTGGCGGACCAGCGTCTTGCCTCCATCACACCGCAACAGCCACCCGAAATCCCGTCTGGTAAATCCGCGCAGCAAGGAAGAACAACATTCCAGCTGCTTCCATCACACCACAAAACACCATCAGCCCCGTGTACCTCCCATCCCAGGCGGAGATCAGCCTCCCACCGATAGGATTACTAGTGAGATTGGCGACAGAGGTCACTGCGTACATGGCGCCGATCCGCACTCCGACCTTGGATACATCGGAGATCTGCGTGATCAGAGCCGGCGCCAGGGAGATGAAGGCGCCAGATGTCAGCCCAAAGGCCGCAGCGAAGAGGATGATGCCGGCGTTGGTGGTGGCGGGGATCCAGATGGCCAGGACCACAACGGCTGTCAGCCCGGTCATGAGGACCATGCAGTTATAGCGGCCGATTTTGTCGCCTAGCGCGCCGGGAATGATCCGGCCGAATAAACTGTCTTGTAGTCAGCCTATGTAATTCAAAAATAGTTCTAGCATTGGATGATGGAGATGGTACATAGCTTGCGCCGTTGAGGATGGGCAGCATGTACAACGCTAGATCGTAGCCCATGCCCCGGTAGATTGCTTCGGAAATCACATAATTGATGGGCGGGAAGAGACCGAACGAAAACAGGAATGCGCCCATGGCAGTGAGACAGAACAGGGGCTCCGTGAACGGCATCACCAGGTCCTTTGGGCTTCCTGGCTTGGGGTTAGGGGGCAGACGAGTCCGGACGGTGACATTGGCAACGGCCAGAAGGCCGAGGATGATGAACGCGGAGGTGCGCATGGTCCACACAAAGCCAATCTCTGGCAGGAGCTTGTTGATCATGATGGGAAAGACGACGCCGCCTAAACTGGATCCGCTGGCGACGATGCCGATGGCCAGTCCGGCCTTTCGACTGAACCATATGCTTGTGGCTCCGAGGGCTGTCTACATTAGCGTGTGCAGTCAATTCTAACCAGCAAAGGGATGGACGAACCGGCGTAAAAAATACAGCTGGCCCCAATACTGCTACAGATCCCCTGCGCCAACAGGAACTGGTAATATTCCTTGCAAAGCGAGGTCATCATGAGTCCGAACACGTGCATGAACGTCCCGATGAGCAGCGGATACCGGGGACCATGCACATCGCAGATTTTGCCTAGGATGGGACCCTGTACCACTCAGCCTCAAACATGGCACCTGGGAAGGAATACGGAGTACAAACCCCTAGAAACATGATAAAGACCTCGAAAGACGTGATCCATGCAATTGTGCTGGCGGAATGCCCCTTCAGCTGGTGGGTCTCGTAATATGTCTGAAATAGCCCGCTGCCTATATCCAGTTAGCATTGTCGAAATACCTCTTGACCGTGGCGTCTTACAATTCACCCATCCAAAACGGACAAAAAGACACAGGAATGATCCGGCTACCACACTCCAAGCCTGAAGTCCTCCATCCAGAGGAGGACTAACACTGTGAGAGTTATCCATCTCTGAGGCTTTCTTTTGATGCAACACTGGCTCACCGTCATTCATCGTTTCCTGGCTCATTATGTTGTATTGGAGCGGTGATAGCATTGGATCAAATTCACCAGAGAAGCACGATGTTGCGGTTGTGGATTGGGAGATATTTATTTACACAAGTGTCCATTGCTATCAATAAAAGGAGCGTATCCATCCCTACCACGAGTTCATCAAGGGTGAGGATTATCTGCCAAATCGGCCGTATCATCAACAGAGACGTTGCCCGCCCCTAGATCGTTCTCGAAATCATCCCATGTTCAGACGGTGAGAAGCTCAGACAGACGGCCGTATGGAATATTGAAACCTACTACGGAGGTAGGCAACATTCGGATTTCAAGCTCATACGGCCGTAAGGATGGGGCAGTGGCGTAATTAGTGTGCTGACAACATGTGGCTTCACAGTTACGGCCGTAATGGACCAGGATAATCCCAAATCGACGAACACAATTATCCACTCCAATCCTGGATTGCATGGTCGAATGAGGCCTTTTAGATGCGGTTGAGCAGCTTGGACACTGTTTTTACAGGTTACCCGCTTAGGGTATCAAATTATGAATTAGTGCCCTTCAGAGTTTATGGCCCTCACCATCTTACTAAGTATCTTATGGTCTTACCCACCTTTGCTATGTCCTAACCTGGTGCCAAGAACCAAAGATGAATCTTTTTCGAGCAGGGGCCGCAGGGTCCGCCAAGTTCTCGAGCCCGGCTATTCGACACTCACCGAACTACACCAGTTCTCTCCATGTTGCCTGCCTCGGGGTTCAATCTCACTTGATCATCAACCATTAAGCCAGTTCCCTAGATAGAGAGGTACAGCCCAATACAACAAGCATCCATGGCTTCTTCCACAGGTTCGATCAGTCATGTGACTCGCCGTGTGGACTTGCCCCTGTTCATGCACATCAATCTGTATTTGGCTGTTATAATTAGTTAGAACTATCAGATATAAGTAGTGCAATACATGTTCAACAGAAACCTCTTAGGGAGTTCTTCCAGTTCAAGCTTGGATCGGCTTCTAGCCTGCGTCGAAATAGACTTCATTCACATTCAGGGGATCTTGATGCCCAGCAAGTTGTAGGTTTAGAATGTACCATCCATTGCATTATGATGAAGTGTGTCCCACTCTGACTTTATGCCCGTTAGCGTGTCTTGAAATGTAAAATTTAGGAAACATACCCAGTCAAAATCCACAAAAGACGATGGTATACTATGCTCCAGTAAATCGGTATTGGTCAAATATTCACTGGAGTGCTGTAGCGGAACCAGCCATGGTTCAGATCCAGATGCAACATACCCAGTGAGGCCTGTCTGGCCCATCCCACCGTGAAAAAGGGAATTATTGACCATATCGGTCAGCGGTCCACTTTCTTGCAGGTGGTTCTCCAGACTTGTGCTTTCTGGTGGTCTGATTCTGAAAGATGAAAACGGCCTATTATTCTGGACTGGCACGCGAGCGCGTCTCATACGCCGATAGACATCAATGCGATCCCGCACCGCTGTCAGAATAATCCGAGCTTTGCCATTCTGACTGGTCAGATTGCGGTCTTCCTCCAAAGCTGCCACGGTTGTGGTTTCGTAAACGTAATCTAGACACGGCCAGATTCGGTCTGCCTCCGGACTGGTGGGCCGCAAATACACCTCTAGTAATAGCAGCATCGAGACGTGGTACTGGTGGTAGGCCTGGCTGTACCAGGCCCACACCTGCAGCTGAGGCATGGTTTCCAACGCTATGGAGCTTTCCAATTGTTGTATGCCCGTGCTCACGACCAGCTGCCGCAGCCGGAGCGGGGGCTGTACGATCAGCGCGCGGTAGAACTGGTGGAGAACAGCCGTGTAGAGTCGGTTGATCACGAGAGCCATCAGATGCTTAGCTGCTATCTGTAGTGGCGTTAAATCGGTCTGGCTGAAGATTGGGTGGTACTGGGACTCCATGTGTTGCCGGAAGATTTCGATCTGTCGCAGGGCCTGGGACAGGGGCAGCTTTTTCTGTTCCAACTGCAGTCGCGCTAGAAGGCACTTCCGCTGCATTTCCTGACACTCGAACCGAATGCGTGTATACGTCATCTCTGTCCACACCAGTGGATCACCGTCCGCCCCGGCTGCTATCTGCTCATCGTCTAGATTGACGGGTAACTCCACCGAAAAGTCTTCCGGCCGAATGGCCACCCGTGGACCTTGCACTTCGGCTGTCCGGAGGTCAAGGAAACAAACCTGGTACCATACCAACCGACGGACGTGGCTTTCAACCGCCGAGTATTGTGACTCCTTCGGATCTCGGTGTAGCCCCAGGGATTCCGCCAGGCGCACTGCCATTCGCGCAAGGGCCGAGTGCGCCCGGGAGATCTCGCTGCGGCACATGGGAATCTACACCTTTCAGCAACGACTTCGCTTGTATAGGGCACAAGCTAAAGCAGGGGCCATACCAGATACAGAACAAAAGCCTGGAGCGTCTCCAGTCTGGTTGTCGAGAGTAATCGCGCATTCTTGAGGGCATTTTCCGTTTCGAATTGCAATTGATTCTGCAGGATCTGCTGCGAAGTGCCAAATTGATGCAAGACCCGGGATGTCGACATGCTCACCAATGCGATGAAGAGAATGGAGCAAATCAGTGCTCGCAATGATGCGGGCGGTCTCTGTCCCGTATCAATTGCTTCCCAGAATGTCCTGTAGCGCTGCTCAAGGCCAGGTCGATGAGCAATGCGAACGATGGGATGCACCGCCTCCCAGTATTGCTTTAAGAGGGCATCCGCCATAGGTCGCTGGGGACCCCAATCAATTATGAATGAATTCGAACAAGGTTGACTGAAGAACGGGCTTGACTGAGGCAGAATGAAGCAGGGACCAGGACCAAAATAGAGATCTTTCTCGGCAGCACTGAGATGGTACCGGCGCGGAGTGCGCAGTGCGGTTGGGTTTCCTGTTTCATCCAGGAAGGCGGACAGCTGAGGAAACAGATTCGAGCATATCAGAAGGACTGTCCAAGAAAGCAGCCAAGTGGCGTAGATGGTGTGGGATGCCTACCTCATCTGCCATCTGCGGGTGAAAAAATCCTCCAACCCGCTCGTTTACGCGCATTTTCCCAAATCGGAATCCCAAGTCATATAGATCGTCATCCGAGTCATCATCTTCCTCATGATCGTATGCTGCATCTTGAATCCCTAACAAAGCTAATTCAAGTGAGGTGACGAGCAGATCATCCTCGTCCTCCTCTGGCGATCCCGGCGCCAGTTTCGTAAATTTGGAGATTTCCGTATCTCGCTCAAGGCACTTCTCTAGCAATGCCGTTTGTTCCTTGAATATGGTGAGTTTTTTGTGGACGCTAGGCTGCGAGTCCAGACGCAAGAAAGCGCATTCCCGACCGGCTCGGGCGCAGTTGGAACAGGGCTGTTGACGGTTGCATTTCAGCTTGCGCTGGCGACATGCAAGGCAGGAATTGATGCGGCGGTTGCGGCGTCGACGGTTGTCAACAGCTAATTGCTCGGGCTTCTCCATGACAGGACCTGTAGAGATCTTTGCGGGGTTTGGTTGTATTTGCCTATGGATGACATATCGAAATGTTCTTTGGGCTGCTCACCAGATGGACCAGGTGGCATGTGCCTCGCTAATCCATTTGCTGATTAGCTGCAAGCTTGCAGCAGGGATATTGACTAATCGAATTCACAATACAGTCGGCGTGCGGTTTAAGTACGGCTGAGCGGAGGGGAAGCCCTGTTTCCCACACCCTATGGTCGTATGTGCTGAAGTAATCCTAGATAATAATCCATATGGGAAGGAATTTCCCCTTCAGCGGTGAAAACCGGATAGAATGGCGGAGTTTCCAGTGGTAATGTAGGACTTCCGGTTCGAATCGCTGTGAAACAGTAACCACCCCAGACCTTGCAGTAAATTAAAACATCAAGATCCTCATCTGCATTGTTCTTCCTGCCGCTGGCACTAGTTCGCCTCTTTTGAACAGGTTGAGAGGTGATTGGAACCGGCGAAGCCTCGCGCATTACCTACAGTTAGCTGGTCCTGCCGCCAGTCGCCCAACCGTGCAACTGAGGCAGCTTCCAGGACTATTGAAGTCTCTCTTCAGTACTGGCGCTCCGAACACAGCTGAGCTAGACCTTGGACACATGCTGAACAAAATTCGAGCAGAGATCAGAAGGACAAGCGAAAGCTCAGTCTACAATCCCTTAATGAAGAGGAGACCACGGCTAGAGGCGGTTCAAGTCAATTGGCCATGGGCGAAGAATGAAAGACAATTCTATGCAGTCCTGGAAACCACTGTATGATTCGCTGCATAATCGGAGGCTACCTCGGCCTTTCGATCCAACCTTTAGTAGTAGCTGCTGTTTATAGACATATACACAACACTACTGGAACAACCGGTCGATGTTACTGCTCATTTCCGGAAACATCACGAGAGCGCCCTGAAGCCGCTGCAACCCCTGCATGCAGCTCTCAAGGCCAACTGTTAGCTCTGGGATGCGTTTGGCGTCCATTTGGGAGATCGAGCATTGGATCTCATCTGCTAGCGCCTTGGCCGCAAGTTTATGTGCATGCACCACCAGAGTAGGATACTGCAGGGACTGGTTAGTCCTGAATTTCGAGGAGAGGCTGTCTTTACTTACCGGGTGCGCACTAATATCTTCAACGTTCGCCTTTAGACCACTCTTACCTTGGAAGCCTGGACTCGAAAAACCTTGACTTGCCATGGCCAGATGAGATATTTGCATTGCGCTTGTACGTCGTCGGTCCCTGTGACAGGCACTTCTTTCCTTGAGAGCGCTCCATAGCCGCTCCCTTGCTGGTGATGACGACGACGACGATAATGATATCTGTTCCGCAAGTTGAGACTCCAGTTGGCAGATAAGCTCGCAGAAAAGAAGTATAGCGAGGTCGACATCCGTAGAACAGAAATAAACGCTGCGTAGCACATTGGGCCGTGACTGGTGCAGACTGACGGCAGCCGAGCGATCAATTTCGCCCCAGGCCGACCTCCAAACATCGATCAAATTAGTCATTGCGGAATAGCATCTATGAAGTTCTTCATATTGCGCTTTATCTGTCCGGAGTTGTTCGAATGTCAGGGTGAGAATGGCTAATGTTTGCCATAGGAGTATGGCAATGGAGCTTGCCTGACTCACAGCTCGAGCGACAATGTCCTCCGAGATCGGGCGACTCCATAACGCGGTTACTCTGTGCGTATCGGCTTGAGCTCGCGCGATAATGGAGTCTTTGAACTCTTGCTTATGCTGCCTCATAGCGCCCTGATCTGGCATTATATCTATTGTCCAGAGCGAGCTGCGGTTGCAGTAGGCAAAGCGAGGAGCGTTACAGGTGTCTATTCGCGAGTAGACTACTGCTGCCGAGTAAGACATGGACGCAAGCCACTCAACAGCAGCGATAAGTTCCAGGATGTACTTTCGCACGCTAGTTGGCAACGTTCGAACGGGGTGAGGCTTGCTCGCAGCTTCGACTCGGCTTGTCCGGTAGGGAGGATCGAGTGACATGTCAGGATCATGCACGCAATGTGCACGAACTTCAGCACAGAGCATCTGAAGGCGCTGAAGGCCTTCTTGTGTAGCGTAAGCTGCGTCTTCAAGCACGCTGCTCCCTTCGGGCGTCGTTGGTGGGAACAAAGTGCCAAACAGCAGCAAACAGAGTGCCAGGCGGAAAGATCTGGTGGCCGCAATATTTTCGAACACCATCTGTTTCGCCTTTTGCCAGGTCGCCAACGCAATGTCCCTTGCTCGTCCATGTGACCCGCCTGTGCCGGGAAGGGTAGCCTGCTGAACTGTGAATTGTGACGCTGCTGCTATTGCAACCCATTTGTATGCCTCATTTATGGATTCATGGCGTGAACTATAAGCTGGCAGGGAAAGCTGAAAGAGCGCATCAAGGAGGCTTGCTGCGAGAAATATCTGTGGCGCTGCATGTTCGGAGCCCGACGAGGTCACACTTAGATTCCAGAAGCGGTCGATCGTCGATCGCACAGGGTCCAGATAGGGACTGATGTAAGCACTTTCACCCAATGGCCCCAGAGCAGTAATGCCCAAGGAATAGCAAGGAGGCATACACCCCTGCGACATGGACTGCGCCAGGGGCATGTCGACAATATCTATGTAGAGATAGAGTCGTTGGAAGCACACCTGACGTACTGCCGCTTGCCTGGCCAAGTCTCCTTCTGAAGCTGCTATAGAGGCTAGACTACCTAGTGCAGAAGTAGCCTCCGCATCCTTTCTCAATATGCCTCGGCTCCCTTTGATTAACCTGTCCCCCGAAGGGGAGGAGGACCTTGTTACAGTTCCTTTCCTAGCTTGTCGTGGGCCTTGTCTACTCGCAAGCCATGTAACCGTACATTCCACACCACGCAGCCTGCACGTCGTGCAAGCTGTCAACAACGGCCTATGATTCTGGATGGCGCTCCTTGGCGGCAAATCGCATGCCCTTTTTGCCGAATGGCAGGGGTCACAACAATGATTTTGCTTCCGCGCGCGCTTGCTTATCCTGGGCAGCAGCCCATGCGGAATTTGGGGACGGTCTTCCGCAAAAACCTGGCTAACTGGGGCTTGGAAAGAGTTGTGAGTATTGCTCTCTTCCCAGGCACCCACAGTTTCTTTGCTGTTGGTGTACTGGTGAGCAAATGGAGAGGCCAACGTCTGTAGCACAGATTCGAAGGATTCTCGCGAGTCCGCGGCTGCGTTCATAGCAGATGGAGTAGCCCCGAAGGCGTTGATGGCACCCATTTCGGAGCCGCCGGGAACAGTGGATCCTGCACTATAGCCTACTCCTTGCCCCATGGGGTGCGGAATCGTAAGCGAAAACTGGCTCATCGGAGCGCCCATTATCAAGCTCCAGTCATCTTGGCTAGAGGCAGCGTTATCGTGAAAATACTCATTCACAAGCTCAGAAGCCATCTTGTGGCATCAAAGAAAAAAGGGAAAAAAGCCCGGGGATATCGATGTAGGGCTGAATGGCGTGCTCTGGGGAATGGGAGAGCCACTCGTACTTAACCATAGGGGAGGAATCCGGATCCGCGGCTCCCACCGTCCTAAATGACCGAGTTCCCATGACCCCGCATTTTCTCTTCTTTCGAGATTGGGATCTGTCGTTAAGCTACTGCAATAGTCTAAAGCACATGGGTCGGCAGTGTGGGGAGAGGATCTACAGGTTAGGCTAAGCAAATCTCTCGAGTTCAACAAAATATTGAACGGGGTCCGCGGGATCCGCTCCTCCTCATCAGGGAAAGACAAGCTCGGCAAAGTGGCTGAAAACCTGAAAACAATGAAGTGGCAAAGAATGGGGCTTCGGATCGGTCAATAAGCCAGACCTCGGGTGCGTATGGGTGTTCTGGACATGGAAAACAAGTAAGGTCAGGTCCAATTGACAACAGCGGCGGGTCTGCCTCGGTCCCCCGGTAATATAACTTCCAAACCTGAGTCCTATCCTCGGTTAAGACGTTACCATTGATTAAAAGAAAGTCTGGACATCATGCGAGGATCAGTATGGTCATATCTGAAGGACCTGTTCGTCCCCAGGGACAAGATAAAGGCCTGTCCCCTGCCCTAAACCTGATGGTGTACGCTTGAACAGAAAGCCTCTCCCCTTGAACCTCCTGCTACTATAAACATGCACCCTTTACACAACACGCAGGACATTGATTACGACGTGGTGATTGTTGGGGCAGGGATTTCCGGCGTCAACTTCGCGTACCGACTTCAGGAGCGGAACCCGTATCTGAACTATTGTATCTTGGAAGCACGCCATGAGATCGGCGGGACATGGAGTCTTTTTCAGTATCCCGGTAAACAAATGAAATTAATGGAGCCTTCCAGGCCTTGAAAACCCCAGTGTCTGATTCATTCTACATTACAGGTATACGGTCCGACTCGGATCTTCACACCTTCGGCTTCGGGTGGCGTCCTTGGCTAGAGAAAGAATCCATTGCACAAGGCTCGATGATTTCCAAATACATTAAGGAATCGGCCGAGCAGGAGAAAATCGATCAAAGAATCAAATTTTTCCACCATGTTGACAGGATCTCTTGGTCTACGGCATCGAAAGCATGGACTCTGGATATAACCGTGAATAGCCAAGGATCTGCTAAGAAGGTCCTACGCACCCGGTTCATCATGCTGGGGACAGGTTACTATGACTACAGAACACCCATGTATGCTGAGATCCCGGGAATAGCTGACTTCCAGGGCACGGTGGTACATCCGCAGTTTTGGCCAACGGACCTTGACTATAGCGGCAAAGACATCGTTATCATCGGATCCGGCGCCACGGCCGTCACGTTGCTGCCAGCACTGGCAGAAAAAGCATCACATGTCACGATGCTGCAACGTTCACCCACTTATATCATGCCGCTGCCAAGGGAGAGTGCGGTCGATAGAACCATCAGATCCATATTCCCACACTTTTTGGCGTTTGTGATGATCCGTTTCAAATGGATTCTGATGTCGCTATTGCTGGTGACCTACTGCCAATGGTTCCCCAACCATGCTCGGAAATCCTTCTTCAAAAAGATGAAGGGAGAACTACCCCAGGGGACGTCTCTCGATCCCGACTTTATTCCCTCATATAATCCTTGGGACCAAAGACTATGCGTGTGTCCAGACGGGGACTTCTACGCTTGTCTGCGTAGTGGTAAAGGCAGCATCAAGACCGGGGTCATCGATAGAGTTACACAGGCAGCTATCCGACTCAAATCAGGCGACGAACTCAATCCAGATATTATTGTGACCGCGACGGGCCTTAAAATGGCCATGGCTGGCGGCATCGAGATTATGGTTGACGGTGAGCCGTACCAGGTTGCAGACCATTTCATGTGGAAGGGTGCCATGCTCGCGGACCTGCCCAACTTGGTTCTCGCGATTGGATACGTGGATGCTAGCTGGACTTTGGGAGCTGACGCAACCGCTCAGCTGGCGTGCCGCTTGCTGGATACAATGAAACGGGATTCGATAAGCATGATTGTACCTCGTTGCAGCGACGAAGAAAAGAAAGGAATGAGAGAAACCCCGTTCCTCTACTTGAAGTCAACGTACGTCCAACGAGCGAAGAGCGTGCTGCCAAAGGCAGGCGATCGTGCCCCGTGGCAGCGTCGGTCATATTACTGGAAAGACATCTTTACTGCTCGCTGGGGCGATATTTCGGCTGGTATGGAATGGTCGAAATGAGATAACATGTCTACTTCGCCCTCGCACCGACGTTTCTCAACTTTGCTTTTCGCTGTACTGGGGCATTCTGGAGAGCTGGAGCACATAGCATAGAGCATAGAGCAATCGAGTTAGTTTCTTGTGAACCTCTGTTATTCCGGATCCTAGAAGACAATAGTGAATAGAGCAATGGGTTGACGATGTTGCCGGCACGGTGATTTCAATGTATTCCCAGATGTTAGATACTCGTCCACTCAGAACAGAGGCCTTATACTCTCCTAGTCGCTTGACAACTCGGGACCTAATCGCTTATGCTCCCACATGGTATGATTATCCACTCTCTCAGATTTTTTAAGAGGTGGATAGTCCTCATGCGGCAGTATTCTGCGCGAGTCTAAGTGCCAATGACGGATCATGTCGGGGCTTCTGTGGACGAGGTTTGATACCTTCAGCTATATCATTTTAGTTAGTCGAGACGCAGTATGCACCCTTCGGATCCATTCGTACGTACATTACCACAGCGAAGTAATATGACCAGTGACTGATCGGAGATCTGGGTCTAACGACACTTGATAAACATTGGTTGAAAGGATCCTAGCTACAACATATGATGAAGGAGAATGGGTTACAGATTTAAAGTCAAAAACATCTGCCGCTTGAGATCAGGACAGACATCAAAACCTATACCTTACTTGCCCCAATGCCATGGACAAATCCCGCGCGGCAAGGGCGCCACTTGCCATGGCGCCTTCGATGGATCCTATTCCCCAGGTTGCTACGTCGCCCCCTGCAAAGTAGATGTTTCCATGCGCCTTCTGGAACAGTGGCGGGCCCGTCGTTAGAGTCCCTGGCCGGTGCATCATCCAACCACCCTTGGAGAACTCGTCGGCGACCCAGTCATGGCAGGCCGTATCAACAACTTCGATGTCCGGGAGGAATTTGCGCAGGGCAGCCTGAACTGCGTGTAGATCCACGGGGTCAATAGCGGCAGCGTCGGCGCACATGCACATGATAAGCGTGTCTCCGTTATGGTGCTTTTCGAACCTGGCTGCGTTGATGGGATGCTTCCCGGGGGGTGCAACCAGCGAAAACGGCTCGATCTCGCCCTTCACCCGGACCCACACCTTGTGAGCCATCACTGGGTTCCTACGCTCAATCATCGAGCGCGCCGCTGGGGGTAGGTCGGGGTGGATCTTCACGTCGCCCAGTGTGTTCAGGGGTAGCGCAACGACCGCCGACCAGGCGTTGATTACCTGACCTTCGCGCGTCGTGATAGTAACACCGGAGCCATTGTCGACCACGGCATCTATGGGCGTTGAAAGCCGGAGCTCAACATTGGCCTCGGCCATAATGGCACTAATGAGCTGCTTGATGCCTCCTTGGATACCCCAAGATCCGGCTGTTTCGAAAAAGGCCGTGAAATCTCCAAAGGTTGTTGCAGCCGCCTGCAGAAGCTGCGCAATCCCCTGTTTCTTGCATGAATGGATGACGCCTGCTAGTAATCCCTCTAGGACATCACGCTCGTAGTCGGACAGGTTCAACGAAGTAATGCGATCTTCGATAGTTTCCTCCTCGATTTCGCGGTTCTCGAGAAGATCAACCTCGAACGGCATCGGGAACCGAGCTCGAGCGTCTGCAAAGAGTCGTTGCACTAGTGGGATTACAGTCCCATACAACTCCTCGCCCTCACCAGAGTGGACAGCCCCATCTGCCAGCCAGTAGAACCTGCCCCCTTCCATCGGCGGCTTGAGGGACATTCCGTGGCGCTGCAGCTCACGCCAGACGTGTGGTTGTGTCCAGTGGACGTAACCTCCTCCCAGTTCGAGGTCCAGTTCCCCGTTGAACGCGTGGTCCGTGTAGGTCCGTCCTCCAATGCGATCACGGGCCTCCAGGAGCACGACAGAGTGTCCTTTCTGACTGAGATCCCTGGCGGCGATGATTCCCGCCATTCCGGCCCCAATCACGGCGACGTCGAATTCATTCGGCATTTTGGGAAAAGCCGGCTTGATACGGTATATTCAGAATGTGACAGTTGGATTACTTGAGACAAAGATTGTTGAACTGCAGTACTTGATTTGCTCCTCAGAGGACAGCTATGAGGGGCCCTGATATAGGCCGGGGAACGGATATTACCGAGGGTGGAAAGACGCAAGGTTGGGCGTACTTTTCACATAGACACATCCAGGAAACAATCGGTCAATAGTACTAGTACTGTAGATCATTAAAGCTGATCGACAGCGCGGATCCGCGGATCCGCGGATCGGTACTTGGATTGTCATCAGCGGGGTATCGCTGGAAACGTAACGTCCATGCCACTCTTCTGCCAGGCACCATTACCCCATCTCTTTCCCCGCCATGATTTACGACATGTGGACAATAGAATGCTAGATGGAAACCGATCGTGCTTAGGCATTGAGCGTTAAGCTATTGAAGTGCGGCGGGTTGGATTAGGGTAACACTCTAGGAAGATCATCGCTTCATGAAACAGAAGCAGTGTGGCACATGTCTATCAACAAAAAGTTGATAGATTTGCTCAACTGCAGTATTGGGAGTGATCTAGACGAGGGAATAGGAGCTATTCCCCGCAATTAACAGTCAACCATGTATTCACCCGGCGCTTTCGCAAAAAGCTATGGTTGGTACGCTTCGCTTGAATATGTTAAGCGAACGAGATTAATTGAAGAATGAGCATCAATGATGTTCGACGTGATTCTGTGTCCATTGCATATTCTCACATTTCAACATACAGAAACTAGCTAGGCTAATCCATATCTCCTATTGTTTGCTCAAACGTGAGTTAGCTCTAGCTGCAGGGAACCACTAGACTCTCTCTATAATTTCATTCTTGGGGGTGCCAACACGTTCCAAGGCTTCGTAAAATCTGACCGGTGTGGCCCAATCTTCCGGACAAAAGACCCCATTACGCTTGAGACCATCCTCAATCGCCATGACCATGAAGGCTGCACATGCAGTCCCCGTTACAGTACCCATAGTCTTGCTAAGATACGCGTTCTCGCCTGCTTTGGGTATACGCTTGGTGATCGAGACAGGAAGACCATTGCGTGTGCCAACGGCTCGAACAAGCACGCCAGTTCCATTTGCCACCATCTTGCCCCGAGCCGCGTCGACGAGGAAACTGAGGACCTCCCCTGTCGTACACTCCCCTGTCCAAATCTGCTCGACCATCCCCCACAGAGCGTACCGCAAGGGGCTGAGCTTGCGATTCGCGTGAGCGACCAGTTGAAATAGCTCCTTGATCGTGACGTCACCACCGCGGAACTGCGCAGCCATTTCACCAAATGCCCCGCCCAGTACCTCTAGGGAGGACTCGTCGTTGGCCAGATGAAATATGAAATCCACGGCGTCGCTCATGGACAAGGCATTGCGGCGGACGGCGCGGCCAAGCCCCCTGGCAATACCGTTAACCGGGGCAGGGTCCAGGCTACCGAGGCAACGGATTCGGCGAGCGTTGGGAAAGAGGCGTGGGAAGGTGACTGGCTCCGGATGGGCAGTCTCGTGGAGGAGCATTTCCCCTTCCCCGCCCAGCATTGGCGCGTAAGTCGTTTCAACCCAGGACTCGTTCATTGTCGGCTTGCCGTTCGCCCATGTGAGGCAGGGGCCAGCAGCAATATGCATCAAGTGTTCCAAGACCGCCTTGCCGGTTTTGCCCTTTCCGTCGCTGACACTCCAGCACATGTCGATTGAGTCGACGGTGTCGAGCTCTGCAGTGACATCAAGCACCATCACGTTCGACATGCCTGGGGAAGCGCCGCATCCGATGTAGCACGGCACGCCTTCCGCCTTTGCACGCTCATGGAGAGCAAGAGCGGCTTGAGTGCTCTCCACATCATCATCAAAATCAAGGTAAGGCACCTTGGCCTCCAGACACGCGGTAAGTACGGGTTCCGAAGTCCGCGTATAAGGCCCTGCACCAAGCACAACTAGTGCTGCACCCTTGATTGCTTCGCATAGAGCGGTTCGGTCAAAGAGATCCAACTGCTTCGTAGAGATGCGGGACGCTGGAAGATTGAGTTTGGCGACGGTCGTCTCGAGCGTGGAGAGGTTGATATCAGTGAGAATCAGGGCATTATCACTAGCCTTGGCGAAACGCTCGACAGCCAACCGGCACATTTCGCCAGCGGCACCGATGAAAATCACTGGTTGGGGGGATCGGATGGAGCCCATCATGATTGTGCTGGATAATTCGGTAGTATAGGAGTCTGAAAGAAGTCTGAGAGAAGCGATGTCAATTGCACCTTTTCGTAGAGGACTTTAACTTGGAGTTATATACCCCGCAAACTCGCCGTGATTCATGTAGGGTCGAATCCGCAAAGGAGATAGCTTCCATTGTGCCCAACTTTCTGGCCATCGCGGGGAAATTCCAAAGCAGAATGGGATGCGCTTCGAAGGTAGCGACGGGATCCGCTTACGGCTCCGCGGCTACGAGGCTTTTGATGAGTATTAAGATGCGTAAGTGAAGACGCGCGCGCGCAAGGACGTGGTAAGAGATCCTTCTATCCGGGGCGCGCGGGTCCCGAAAGGACACCTCGGATTATGTTGCTTGATCATAATACAGGGTTTAGAGCTTACGCTAAAATGAGCGGTTCAATGCCCTTCGAGGGCAACCCCGGCCCGTCAAATCCTAGATGATAGTTCGATGATATGACGAGTACTCACATGGTCGGAAGGGTTATCAAAGTGATTCGCCAGCAAATAGGACTGCCTGGATGGGAGCACTCGGGGCAGGCAGAGTAGAGCAGAGATAAAGACAAGCAGAAGGCTACGGCAGGGAACAACCCCACTGAGGCTATACTAAGATATTGTTTACAAAATGCGAAACATAGAAACACCTTTCCTCGAGGTAAGGCATCCATTATTCCTCCCGGTACTGCTCGCGAGTATGAACCAGTCTACTCGTGCGGATATTCCCCCACAGGTCGGGCTGAATATTCCCCTCCGAGGAGTCATTGGGTCAAACGAGTTGTCGATCACGGAATATATGCACTGAGAACAGCACCGCTCCTCTGAAACGCCGACTTGATCGAACCGGAAATGCCAAACTGGGTGGACACACCCTCCACCCGATGGGTAGAGTTGAGATTCTTGACGAGAACGATCTGATAGCACGCTGCTCCCCCTTGACGGGAGACAATGGTTGCCCAGGAAAGGAAGAACTCCCATATCTAGAGTATATTAGAGCCCACTTTCAGAAATAGGAGATTGAATGCTCACCCGATACCACTTTGCACCATATTTGTCAACGACGTTCTCCCGGTTGGCCAGCCAGTTGCGATACCAACGCCAGAGCGTAGCAGAATAATGGACACCAACGGTGTCGATATTTTTCACTTCAAATCCAGCAGCCTCAAGCTGATCAATAACCCAGCCCAGAGGAGTACTTGCATCGGCTCCGGGGAAGACATATTTGTTCATAAAGAGCCCCCATATCAAATCCTCATATTGCCAATACTTTCGTAGGCCTGAATATTGCAGGTAGAAGACACCGTCGTCATCCAACATGTCATAGACTTGCCGCAGGAAGCCACGAAAATGGCGGACACCCACATGCTCCGACATCTCGAGGCTAGTAATTTTCTTGTATCCCCCAGGTATCCGGGGACAGTCGCGATAATCCATGCGGAGGATTCTGCTTTGTGACTCTGCTATGCCGGCATTTCGAAGGGACGTGTTGCCCCATTTCGTTTGATTGCGACCCAGAGTGACACCGGTGACGTGGGCATTGTAGTGGACACTCGCGAAAGTAGCCAGGGTTCCCCAACCACAGCCGATATCCAGCACGGAATCTCCTGGTTTCAATCCAATCTTCTCGCATACAACAGCTAACTTGTTGTCTTGAAGCTGCTCGAGCGACTCCTCCTTGTCAACGTCGCCGATGATACCTGAAGTATACACCATACGAGGGCCAAGGAACCACGCGTAGAAGTCGTCGCCACGATCATAGGTGCCGCCTACCTGTTCCTCATCTGCCTTCGGATTAGCTGCACATACTTGACTAGATCTGCTGCTGGAACAAGAGCAGGAACTGGTTTCATAAAAGTTGGAGTTGGGAGTTACCTTGAGACCGAGAATGGACAATCAATTCGGGTACAAAACCAAACAAAAAGTGCCTGAAGACGCCCCAGGAAAAGCTGAATGAGGCCCAATCATGACGGTACTCGAGGTTGTCCAAACAATCCCCTTGTTTAAACTCCACGTCGCCGCGAAAGTACTTTTCGTAGAACACTTCCATTGGAATCCTTCTTCGACCACGGTATCTGAGGCGATCACTCTCCTTATGAAAGTGGAGATAATATTCCACTGGACGACCTGGCAGCTTGACCTTCTCATTGAGACGAGGGGAGGTGGCGGAGAAGATGCTCCAGTATCCCATGAGAATTGGGACTGCAGTGCCTATCGCGACAAAGAGAGTCAAGACTAGGCCACCGCCTATTTGGTAGGAAATGAACCATGGCACTGCTATCAGCAGGATGACGAGGAGGACATTGGACCATGAATCATTTCCGGCACCATCGGCAGGCAGAGGGGCGTTTTTGATGGCTGGAGACTATAGTAGGAAGTGTATTAGTGCTGCAATAAAAGGCAATTAGGCCTTCCAGAATTGAAACAATTACTTACTCTTGTAACCCGAACTCCACAGTGATCCTTTGGAAATGTTTGCGATGCCTCTGGTGTTACTATGAAGTCGAGGAAAGGAGGGGACTCGGGGTGCTTTTGTGTCATATTGAGAGGCTGAGCGAAGAACTCCAACATGATTTCTCTGCAGAGAGGAATGATCCATATTTATAGCATCTTTTCTTGGAGAGCAAGCAACCTTCTCCACCTACTTCGCAGGTTCTACTGTGCGCTTGGCGACAGAATAGCCCCATCCTATATTTCATGTCATTGTGGGTCTTGTGCTTGACTTGTAGAAGGATATCCCAAATCGCTGGTTTTCCTTTCCCTGACTTGTCAAGCCTCAATAAGGTAAACCTAGAGCATTCATGTTCAACGGCCCCTTGTCTGACAGCAATCGAACTCTCTAGGCTGCCATATTCAGGTAGAAGAGTAATAAGCATATCCAATATGCAATATTCACAGGCGAGGGGCTGCTCAATCCCCGGTCATATTTTGCCCACCCTTAATATGTCCGGGATCCGCGGGAACCGATCACCTGGCAATTTTTGAACGTAGTTTTCTCAGTGTTTTATTTTGGAGCACTGATGGGTGGGTGAAACACGATCGGCACAGGCTTTCTGGTAAATCATCCATATTCAATTATGTTGCCTAGATTCCATCCATATGAGAATCCCGAAACATCTGGTCATAGTTCTGCCACGGAGAGTCGTAGAGACAAGGAACGAGGATCAAATATATATCCTCTAGCTTTATACGTCCACAATGACAGGAAACTAGCACATGCGCTCGGTGAGATGTCGACATAATGAAGGTTACGTTAACACATTAATTCGAAAGTTCTTCCCTTATGCATCCTGAACTGCAGCTGTATTACAAAGACCGCTTGTAGCTAGAGTTTTGAGACTCAAGAAGCTATATCTATAACGTTTCGGGCCGCACTCAAATAAATTTGCGTGCAGTCCTTGACCCTTTTGATGGGATTCGCTCATGAATGCCCGAGCGGTCCATAATCCTGCTCAGAACCTCACATACTGGCGGCCAGATAACACTTAATAGTAAAGTCTCCCCGTGGATGCATGTATCACTCTTTGCGACAGATTCAATCAGATCACTGAAACGTCTACCCAATAGTGACGCAGCTTGAAAGACCTTTGTGAGATATACTGCGTCCTTTGTTGATTGTTTCCAAGTTTGCGAGATGTGGATATACAGGGTTTTCATTTGTCCAATGTCTTTAGAATCCCAGTCCTCGAGATCTTTTCATGAAGCAAGTTGGAGCCTTTCTCCTCTTTCTCCCACTATCATTATCTAATAGACAATAGTCTTTTTGATAATTTTGTATAAATCATTGACGCGATTATGGACTCGGAAATAGATATTTGCGTTTGAATCGACGCGCGTATTCGTACCTTTTCGATAAAGTCCCATTCTGAGACTTGTTGAATCTATAAGTTGGAATGCATACATCCAGAAGGGAACCAGGGCAAAATTGTGAGATGAAATTATCAAGGTCGCCATTCTACTTTTAAACCTGTCCGTTGATAAGTATCCCATGGCCGTATATACAGATTGCAGGCCGTACTAATATGTATGTTATCACTGGCTAGAGGTATGGATCCTAGTCCAGAGTCTGGACTGCAGGAATTATATATGTGCCGTATTATAAGTATTTTATGAACTGTTCCATTCAGGAAACACTTTGACAGCTAGGATATATCGTCTCTGTGATCGAAATTCATTATTATTACACTTCTATTTCTACTAGAGTAGAACGGTTGTCTGCACACCTTTCAGTTAGGATGCCTTTCAGGCCCCCCGGAGAAAATCCGCAACAGATGCCATGATCACAGTGACATACAGGAAATGGTAAAAGCAGTACTCTGATATAAGCCACAAGCTACTAACCCACTGCTGAATCCAACCAAAAGAGGATTTGCGTTAGTCGCCTTTGAAAATATAACACCTGTCAGACTTCCCTCTGGACCTCGCGGCCTAATGCAGCGGGGGTTCCAACGGGTAGGCTTGGGGTCCGTTTGAGTGTTTGGAATGGTATAGTTTGTCCCAGCGACTTTGCAACTGATTCGGAGTCGCCCAGGCATTCTCCGGGTCGCGCAGCCATAGCCGAATAAGATGGCGCCTAGTCTACCGTCAGTGGAACTAGCAATAAGGATTTTCTGTTTTTGGATGAAGCAGCGTGCTCACCGTTGCTTTGAATCATCTTCATAACCCATTCGGCCGTGGAGAACGCTCATGTTGTTGATGAACTGTATATCACCTTTCTTGATCTGAATAGAGACCGCTAGTTTCTCGCAGAGGAATTGGATCGTGTCTAGCGCCTCGACCTGCTCCTCAGTGAGGGTGATTGGCCACGATTTTGGTCTTATCTCGGAAAATGGTCGTCGGGAGAACTGAACAGTAATCCTCTCCGGGTCATGACCATCGGACGGCAGATAGTACAGCAAGGGCCGTTGGACGGAGTAGTCCGTTCCACTGAGAGGGAGTAAGCAAGTCTCTTCTAGGGCTCCGGCAGGCACGTAAACATACATTGGCATAGGCCAGTTGTCCGCCAGTACCCGGATCAAATCCGGCCGAGTTTTGGCTATTTCATTGTACAATCTCCAGGTGCTAGCCAAGAGACTCTCGCCTCCAGTAATTGGTTCGTCCAGAGCATACAGGGAGACGATATCGCCAATGTCACTGTGGAAGGTTATCTCCTTGTCTGTATGCCCAGCAGGCAGAATTCTGTCATCGTCCTTAGACCGAAGATAATTTGTTATGTGTGTGACCATCACATCTTCTGAGGTCTGGTTAAAATAGGAATTCTGCCTTCCGCGCACAGGAGCAATATGAGAGGATATCCCAACGTAGATAATCATGTTTTCCTCTGCGTTGTAGTTGTCGACAGGTATGCCGCGAATCATTGTAAATCCATAGCCTTTGTGAAGGTTGTCTGAAACAGCACGAAGAACGTGATGTAGGGATGGGAGAGGAAATGTGTTTGGATTAAGCTGATCCATAGGCATTCCCAGTCCTATCAAGTCCGTCGTCTTTAGCTACTAGAAATTTGGGCAGAGCATATTTAGATGGCTTTACCTTGAAAATGTCTCAGGGCAGCATCTATCTCTGCTAGCTGCGAATCATTGAGCTTTAACACACACTCGGTGCCGTCATCACCCGTATGCTCCGCAAGTGAGAGGTCCTCCCCATCCCAGACCAGCTTTCCGCTCAACTGGCGAGGAAAGCCATGAGGGAGCGCCGCATTAACATCATCCTTACGGTGATACTTAGCGGCCCATGTGTCATGTGCCGGATAGTAAGGCACCGAAGTGTAGCCCGGGGCAATCACAACCATTATTAGATAAGGGGAAGTAGTATAAGCAGACTATGAAAGTGTCGGTTGATTGAATCTACCCCAACCAGGGCACAGTAGAAGTTATTTAAATATCAAGGAAAAGACCATCCCATGTAGTGGCATTCAAGCCAGACTGGATAACATACAGTTGGGTACTGCCATCGGTACTGGATAACGTTACATTGCAGCCGAAAGAACGTCATTACACTCTTTCGAGTGGCTGTTCTTCCCAATCGAAGACCTTCAAGCTAACAGTGGCCCTGCAACCTTACGAGGCGCAAATAAAAGCGCGGAAATTGCTTGTCAGAGTGCGCGCGCCGCATTCGTCTGCATATCCAATCCCATGTCGCATTGAGATACAGTTGGTTCTAACAAATCTCTTTCCACCTGAAGCTCTAGCGGAGAGCCATAGCATTTTCCGCAGATAGATAAGCTAGAATTGCCAAGCCTAATCTCATGTTCCTGGAAAGCAAAGAGAGTTGTGCCTTCAGCTAGTAGCACCGCAACGGAACGGGCGATGCGAACATTCCACTGGTAAGCGCAGCGCATATTGGCTTCCAAAGCTGTCACTCAGAGAGCGACCACGACATAGGAACGCTTAGAGACGGATTGATATATTTTCCGTTCTGGGTTGCAGGTTCACCATTGATTTACGTCCAGGATTATTCTTCAATGTCCTAGACAAGTGTAAAATCCAGGGAATTGCTTGACATGCCTGGAGAGTTTATAACTAATATAGAGCAGACATCTACATTCTGGTGCCTTGATGAGAACTGAGTATTATGATAAAACAAACCAAAACTGATATGTTCGCACATATCCCTGGCCGATTTCAACTAAAAACTGTGTACAACTGTAGCCAGGCTACTCAGCCTTGGGGATCTGTACAGGACCCTTTGGAGCAGCACTCCCTCCGGAATCCGCTTTATGGAATGCTTTGGGCCCGTACCTCTCAGGATAATCGATGGCACTGTGGAAGAGGCTATAATTATCCCAAATAACGAGGTCTCCTTCCTCGACCGGCGCATGCAGAATATATTCAGGCTTGAGAATCCGATTTTGGATGCCTAGAACAAAGTCTTGGATTTCCGTGATATCCTCAACGATACGAGGTTGCTCATCCGGTGAGTTCCGCAGGTAGAGCTTCCGGACACAGATGCCGTGAACCTGGAAGGCCCTTTCCCCAGTAAGACGATTTACCCATACCATGGGGTACTGTGTTCCTCCTGGTCAGCGACGCCGAGAATCAGAATCATCATCGAGATGGTGCAAACCGTACCCTCTTTACTGCTGTGGGATCGTAGTTTTCAAGCTCCTCCTCGGGAAGATGACCACCACCCACAATACCAAGACCGGTATTTCGGCTCTTGCAATGTTGAATCCACTTGAATGGATGGGGTGCATACTCCACCCAGCTATGATCGACCAAGTTCTTCTCTTCCGGACTTAGCATGTCATATAGCTGCACCGAGCTGAAGAAAGCAGTCCGTCCAGGCGGTATCTTCATGGTAAGACCGGACCCATCGGCCCATTCAACTGTAAGATCCGGCCCTCTAGGCTGTTTGACAATATGCAGACATGTGAACCAAGTCGGCTCATCCCCGTACAGTGGCGCATCGAAGTGCCACCGCTGGAACCGAGTGAGTCCACTCTCAAAGGCTTCCTGAGATGGCGGCGAGATATGCCACTGGTGGTTGAGGAACCGATCAAGGGTCAGATTCTTGTAGCCGTGATGATCCTCGCCCAGATATCCCTTTCCAAAGACACGAACATTTCCGGCTCCAGGGATGCACCTTGCTCGCTATATTACATCTATCAATTCTGTACAACACGCATTAACAGAGATTACTTACAGTGAGCAACCCATTGCGATTGCCATTTGAGCCTTTTCCCTCGTCAGTGGTTTCCGGATCGAGGCTTCTGATCAAATCCCATTGTTTCTTGGGATCGAGTTTGTGCTGTTCCTTTACGATAACCACTTTGTGACGCCACACCTCATCCCTCAGGATTTTGATATCATCGGCTGGTATTCATTATATTAGATCTGACTCGAATAATAGGCCGTAAGACTCACAAGGGATGTTGTTCAGGTCAACGCCAGTTACAGAGGCTCCAAACTTGATTGGCATTAGTGTGATTAGACAAATAGTCTACTCGGATCACTCACGTTCCATTTCTCCTCCGGCTTCCTCTCAAGGGGATTCACGGTCCAGGATGTAAGCGACCCCATTATGGAGGTGGAATCACACTGTTAGGAGATCTGTATCTTATTGCAGTTCTAGAAGGTGACTGATTATTTGATGGCCAAAAAGCGACACCTGGAAAATGTTTCTTACGGTCGACAGCGGGTAATATACATACATACCTAAGGGACTAAGGTAGGTGGAGCAAAGTACAGGCGCAATGTAACAAGATCGCGGCCGGGGCATACGGATCCAAAGCCAAAATGGAGCCCGAAACTTCTCCCTAACTAGAGAGAAATGAGGGAAATCGTTGCACAGCCTCATACACTTCAAAACACAGTGTCATACAATGGTCCCAAATATAAAGGATATGGTCAACAGATGCTACCCTTGGCGAGCAGGAAGACGGGTAATGCCACAGTACTATGGTGGCATTGCCAGGTCCGGTAAAAAGAAAGTGTCCTAGCACTACACACGAATGCAGACCTTTTGGATCTGTCAGTTGTGGAATAGGAGTGAAAGGCAAGAAGAGCGTTGTACTTTGACATCTACCGCGTTCACGCAGCCACTGAAAGCATGTTGCAAAATAGACTTAGTATGATGCTACAACATAGATGTCTTACTGCATCCGTCAGATACCGCAGGCAGTACTGCACCCACATATCGACTAGTCGTGGTATCCCCCTCTTGCTCTTGGCGGAGGTTGCATGAAGCTGGTACACTTCAGAGCCGTCTTGTGGAATTTCCCAGTAATGCCATATTCCAAAACCGATTTGCCCGGCCTATACTCTCAGATTGTTTCCCAAACCCTCTCTGGACCCACGCTAGTCGCTATTCAGAGTAGCGGATAATCTCCATGATCCAAGAGTGTTAACCGTTCATTGCTCCATTTATCTATTTCTTGCTGAGAAACAGTTCCTGTAAATAATAATGCCTCAACCAAAGAAGTCTCGCGAGCGTGTAATTTCCACTCCAGTCCCCTCCGCGAATGCCAAGGCGTTGGGTTTCTCTGCGCGCACTGTCACCAGTTCGTTGCCGAAATCCACCGTAACAAGACGAGCAATAAAGACAACTAGAGCCTCCACTGATTTGAATGTTGTCTTGTCCACCTCCTTGAATAGTGTTCCTATTAGTTTCTGATTCAACAGCGTAAGAGCCGATATCAGCATACCTCAGCAACAACCCTAGTCATCTCTTGATATGTGTTCAGAAACTTCTCCCTCCAATGATCATTTCCTCGGCCCTTGATTTCTAGGGAGACCACAACAGCCTGTTTCTCAAGTCTTTCGTGCGCGTTGACACCTATAATGCAATGGCAGCGAATGTTTTGGATCCGGAACCCATCTTCTATCACGACCGCTGCCACAGCATCCGCATGATGGTATCCCAGGGCATGGAGACTGCGATGCAGAAGGCCACCCTCCGCGCGTAAGAGAACCTTTGGAAGATATAGGCGGACTTCGCACTGCCCAAAGTTTTGCTGCACAGCCCCCGGCCGTATGTCATTTATGGCCAGACTGCGCTGATGTAGATATTCCAGAGCCAGGCTAGCAATTTTTCCAGCCAGAAAGGAGATATCTCGTCCTCGTCCAATGTATAGTGACCCGTGAACAGGTTGCCCATGCAGGTTGACGACTGGGATCTGACTTTCTAGCCCTTCCCGTAAATTCGGCCATTCCTGGACAAGCTCCTCGATGCGTTGATAGAGCTTTCCGTAATCCAGAGACAAGGCGACCTCGTCCTCTTGGGCTGAGGCAGATATGGAGGACCAGGATAGCTTGAGCGACATAGCGCATGGCTGCCTCCTGCCCAACCGGTGCCATGCGTCTGGGCCAGAAGGCAAAGGGAGCTGAACACTGCGAAGACAAATGTGGTCCACCAGCTCCGGTGCTGGTGGGATCTGGATAGCGGTTCTGCATTCGCCCATGACGCCACGTTTGTTAAGATGTACGGAGGAGAAGCAGAGAAAGAATCGGTGCGATCAGAGACAAATCACAGTGCTATTATGTAGCTCGAATATAGGTCGAGGCGGAACAGGCCATACTTAGGGAGTCGGAACACACAGAATGGGAGTTTGGCACCCGTTTCGTCAATAAAAGCAACGCCAGGTGCCATTCCGATGTCCCATGCGACTACTCTATCTTAGAGACCAGACTCTTAATCCGGTCTGACCCTTAATCCTAGCTCATCCTTCATGAAAGCAACGGGTAGCCTGGGGTGTAACGTGACTGAGATAGCTCAGCACATCTGATTGTGATCCACAAAACAGCGTCTTCGGAAGTCATTGTGAAACCTTCAAGGAAAGCTTTGTAATAATCAATCGCGTTACTGCTTTGAATTTCAGTTTTTCAATCACTCCATAATCTATGTCGGAATTTATGCAAGGAGTTCATGTTGCAGTTACGCCATTCTGTAGCAGCAAATGCCCCACTGATAATCCAAGACCGCATTCGTGTATTTGGAATACTTCAATTATGTACATGTCAGAGAATGCGCAACAGCGAATGACCTGAGGCCTTCGTGGCAGGTGCGTTCCAGGCTCCCAATGGCTGGGGTAAGCTATCGCTGGTGACTCAAAGCCAGGGATTTGCTGCAACTGCACTACAAATCTAGAAGGATAAGGCCAAGAGTCGTGGAGGAAAGAAAAGCAAATTAGAGTCTACTGACGAAAATGTGTCCCTGACCTATATTGGCTTCATACTGCCCCACCTCGCTTGCCACTGAAGAGTAATAATGTACGATTTTACAGCAGGCACAGTTCATACCGCTCACGCAAAAAATTAGATTCATCGCCCTATGAACTTTGTCTCAGCTTGAGAAGGAACTGAAATTGTTCCTCAACATCTTTGTTCTTCTTGAAAACACCGGTCCTGCAGGCAGTCGTAGTCATGGAGCTGGTCTTTTGGATGCCTCGCATAACCATACACATATGGGCAGATTCCATCACAACGACCACCCCTTGGGGCTTCAGAATATCATCAACTGCCTGGGCAATCTGCTGCGTCAGACGCTCTTGGACCTGCAGTCTGCGCGCGTAAACCTCTGCAATTCGAGCCAGCTTCGATAAACCCAATACACGACCGCTGGGCATGTACGCAATATGGACCTGTCGCACATGGTTACTTATCGTCCAAGCAAACTGTTTTCAGTCCAAAGGATCGCCTACCTTCCCCATGAAGGGAATCAGATGATGCTCGCACATGCTAAATACCTCTATGTCGCGGACCAGAACCATCTCGCTATGGTCTACGTTAAAGATGGCGTCCTTGGCGAGATTCCATGCACTTTCATCGTAGCCTTTAGTAAAAAAGAGCATAGCTCTAGCGTACCGTTCGGGAGTTTTAAGAAGGCCCTCTCGGTTTGGATCTTCTCCAACATTTTTGAGGATGTTTCGTATATTGGCGGCCAGCTGTTTCTCCCGATCAGCGACCCTGGCAGCGAGGACGGTTCCTTTTCCCATGTTAACGTTTCAGAACGCCTAGTGAAAGAGCCCTCCCTTACCTCTATCGCCAGGACTGTTGATGCCTGCCACGTCGCCATCCGCATCCACAGCGATGGCAGTTTCCGCCAAGGCTGGCTTCTCGAGGGATAGAGGTGTCATAGGCTCCTGGTGAGAACCAACAATGACTTCTGACTCAGAAATCGCCATTGCCACTTTTGTAAGGGTGTGATTCTCTAACAGATTAGTGTAATGCTGTAGTCGCTGGTCTTGACACACGCAAGATCCTATATAGGGGTGGATAGTAGTGTCTCTTATATTCAGTCCGACGTATGCATTTAGACAAAGAGGGTAGTCCCCGAGAGGGCAGCTCCGTATACGACTCTGACCAAGGTCATTGACGTGGACACTTTGCATAGGGTGCAGTCCCTCCCCAGTCGGTTCAAAGACTGCTACATGGTTAACTAGCATAGTGGGCATTTCTCCGGTTGCGTCCTTCAGCTGGGTTAGGCCGCTGTAACTTTGTCACCACCTCGCATTTGCATGTCATAGGCTATTTCTGTCTTCTAACAGAAACAGGGCCCGCTGAGACGAAACTAATCCTGGGTCCCTAGAGGATGCGCCATCATTACAAAGTGAACTGTGGGGAAAAGTGAATATGTCCACGCCTCGGCTTTCCACTGCCTCCCATTTTCTTTTGTGGGGTCTTCAATATCTTGCGGCAGTTTAGCCATATAGTCTCTAGGAATATCTTATCTTGCATTTTCGCATAGTAATTACCGTTCAACCGCTTAATGACGTTAGACGCCTGGTTACCAACACATTGGAGTCATTATCTGTAATGTTTAAAGAATATTTCTAGAACAAGCCCATCCACAGTGTCTACCACGCCTGTAGTAAACAGCGCTTATTTTTCGGCGACATTAGGAAATAAGCTATCTGGTCCATACCCTCTGCGTCCATGCCTTCCAAGGCTGGAACACTTGCCTTAGGAAACGCGCGGAAGAACTCGGCAGTTGCAAGCCGGAGCTCAGCTTGCGCCAGATGCATACCGATACAGGAGCGAGAGCCGCCACCAAAAGGCATGAATGCATCTTTCATCTCCTTAGTAGGGTTCTCCCAGCGGGATGGATCGAACCTGCTATCATTAGCCTCTCCGATACTAAAGGCTAGGACAGTAGATTATATCAAGTATGCAATGGTATTGCTTACCTCGCTGGATTAGTGAAGATGCTAGGATTCCTGTGAAGACTATACGCCTGTGTGGTTACAGTCACACCAGCTGGAATCCAATATCCACAGAGAGTAGCTCCATGCTGTGAAACACGAGGCAGTCCAGACGGAACACCTGTATAAAGACGCAAGGTCTCCGTGATGACCTGGTTCAGGTATGGCAATGGCCTGAGATCATCATGATGATAATGCTCTTGGACACCAGCCAGCTCTGTTAACAAAGCTCTTTTGATATGAGGGTTCCGACAGACCTCCCACACAAGGTAGGTCATGGTAGTTGCCGTGGTATCGCTCCCAGCAATGATAAAGCTAATGGCCTCGTTGACGATCTCGGCTTCGGGAAGGCCATCATTTCCGCCTCCAAATAATCGCGCGAAGAGTATTGGCTTTGGGTTTGGGTCTGTGGCAATTAACTTCTTATAACGCTGGACTGACTGATTCGCATATTGCTCCATGCGGTGTCCAGCTTCAGCAGCATTCCGGAAGACTGGTAACGGGAACACACTGGCTAGGCTGACCATGCGTGGGAAAGCAACCCTAACTGCTTCCATGGCGGACACTGATTCGAGGTCCATAGAATACTGGTTCTTCTGCTATAGATTAACGACCAGTGCTCTGCAGTAAGTCAACTGACCACTTACCTTTCCATGTTCCAACATATGAAAGGAATCTCCAAAACACAATTGCCCAATAATATCAGTGGCCATAAAGATCCACCACTTATACACGTCAACCGTACCCCTTGCTTCCATTTCTTCCTGAATCCTGCGAATGGCGAGGCGGACACGTGTTTCGATCAAGGGCTCCATCCGTCTCAAGGATGAGGCGGACAGGGGTGACGAGAGCAGTCTTCGCCGCTCACCGTGGAATTTACGATCGCTCGAGTTGAACAAATTCTGGATGTCATATCGCGTTAAGTGGCGATAGAACTCTGATTTCATGAAGTGGCTTCCAACTCTGTGAATCTCCTTCGCGGCGGTATGGTCGCTGATATCAACCTCATTGGGGCCAACGCGAACGACTGGGCCTGAAGATCCGAATAAAACAGTCAGTCGCATTCTCTCGTTGTTTCTTTTCACAATCCATAGCTTGCTTGGAAGTCCCGACTGCTAGCTAACCGTATTTTTCATGAAGTGCATGTACATATTTGGCTCGGTTTCCGGTAAGCCAGTGATACTTCAGAATAATATCTGTAATTCTGGAGATCCATGGCCCTGGCAAACAAGACAATGAACCATTCCATCGCTGAATAATTACCTGCTTTGTGTTAGTGAGGTACGGAGAGTATAACAATCACTTTGAGGAAGCACCAAGGCAGGTTCATGGGTGACTTTCATTTGTAATACTTATTGCGAGGAGTAAGATAGGCAGCATGGCCCAAGACAAGGGCAAGTTCCGTTCATCCATGGTGTTAAATCGTGTCAATGGTGTCTAATCGTGCCAAAACCGATACACTAAATGGCTCTGGTGCAATTCTCAAAGGCTTGACACCTTCACTATTGAGATCTTTGTCGCACACCAGCTGTTGGGTGCCAAGGTCTGAAGAGCGGTGGGAAGGAATGCAATGCAACGCCTTGCATACCTGAGATAGAACCCGCAGTTTGAAGAATTACGTAGACGAAATACTGAGACACTCTCATAAATAATACTATCTGGCTGCTACAGATGCAAATCAATACCGACTTTGGCTAAGCACTAAAGATGTGGTGCCCCGATAACACATAAACTGCCGCAAACGTACTCGATGGTGCCATGCTAAGGTAGCAGATCATTCATCAGTTTTCCCCTTTTGAAGATCAATGGGTTCCATAAATCCGGGTTGGCTGGTGGGACTTGAATTGCGGATTTCTATGTCAGTTTCCAGGCTCGCGACTACTGGAATCCTTCATCACTGCAACAGTACATCTTCGCATTTGATCACTTGATGTCGTTGCCCCATTTTGTTTCGCTTTACTCCAACAGACCTACTAGTCTAAGCTGTCTATCTTCCATTGAGCAGCTCGGACCTTCGCATCTGTGCTTCATACCATGTTCCTAGTCTCGCCCCTCCCAGGACAAAATGTTGTATACCCACGCAACGATCATCACGGTTGATGTAGCTCGACACATTATCGAAGACGGCGCCATCTATGTCGATAAGGACACCATTGCCGATATTGGTAAAACCGATTGTCTAGTTGCAAGATACCCTCTTGAAAGACAGTATAGTCTCAATGGGTGCATTGTGATTCCAGGACTGGTTTCTACGCACGTCCATACCGTCCAGGCAATACTACGGGGCACAGCGGATGGTTTGCATAAGGAGGCATGGCTCTCAGAACGAATCCAACCCCTCCAGAAAAACATGACCAAGGGAGAGGCTCAGGTATCTGTGAATTTGGCCGTTGCAGAGATGTTGAAGTCTGGGACTACTTGTTTCTTGGAATGTCTAGTAAGTCTTCTCCAAGCTCGAATTCCCAGCGTGGCACATTTCAGACTGACGCAATCCAAACTATTAGTTCTTCCCCTGCCATGGTTTCGATGGACTATGTCAGACTGCGCAGGACAGTGGGATTCGAGCCTGCCTAGGCCGCATTTCGGTGGAAGGTCGCCCGCCTGCCGGACAGATCCCTCCTGGTGATGGAATGCTTCCAGACAGCTTGAAGTCCTGGCAGAAATGGAACGGAGTCGCAAATGACCGCATCCGAGTATGGTTTGCGGCGGGCAATCCAGATTGGTTCGTGGAGACATCACCAGACTGGCCAAAGCTGATCACATAGTAACGGGACACAGCGTCGTTGAAACCCAGATGCGAAAGCTGAGCACTGCTGCACATTCATACGGCATCCCAGTGACTATGCACCTTGCCGAATGTAAGGGCGATGCCGATTATTTCTCCTCTATAGGCCACACCGCTGGATCGTACGCTCAGGCTGTCGGCCTGTTGTCCCCGTCGACTGTCTTTGCTCACGCGGTATATATCAATAAGTCTTCTGACGTCCCTTTGCTTTCGTCGTCCGGAGCTCACATCTCTCACTGCCCGACGTCAAACTCCAAACTTGCTTCGGGGATTTGCCCAGTCCCCGATTTACTGGCGGCAGGGCTCAATGTCAGTCTTGGCACTGATGGGAATGTCTGCAATAATACGTCCGACATGTTCCAGGAAATGAAATGGACTGCTCTGGTGCATACCACACCCGGTGACGCTGCTAGGATCCCTGCAGAAACAATACTGGAGATGGCCACAATCAATGGGGCCAAGGCGTTGGGGTTACATCATCTCATTGGCAGTCTAGAGATCGGAAAAAGAGCAGACTTCGTGGCTCTCAATGTAGAGAAGACCACATTACAGCCATGTGTGAACCCCGTCAGCAACGTTGTATATGCGGCGACGGGGCGAGATGTGCATGTTGTAGTAGTTGATGGTCGTATAGTGGTGGAGGGCGGGAAGCTACTGACCATGGACGAAGAGGAAATCATTAAGGCTGCAAACCAAGCAATATGTGGGCTATTGCAGAGGACTGGGTTAGAGGACAAAGTTAAGAGTCATTGGCCCACGAGGTAGACAGATACATTTGTTTATATTAGTGCCTCAGATGAAGTCGGGGCATCCGCCAACACTTGTGTCTCAGTGTATAACACACTCTCTGTAGTGACAGACAAGGAAATGCAGAATAAAACAGAAAAGTGGGAGTAGTCCAGAGCACCATCTCCATATTTCGTTTCAGTTCCATCACGGAATTTCCTTTTCCTCCTCTTCACTTTAGCTCGAATAAAGACGGCTCCGTCTCTAACTGTTTATGTCATTCTCAAGTTCCGAAGTCAGTTAGGGCTGCATCTTGCCTTGGCAAAAGGCCAAGGATACTCGGAACCCTTCCAACTAGGCAAAAGAATGGGACGGACATGGTAGCAGAATAAAAAAATTGGAAAGCGAAAGAAGAGGTGTTCGTCATTACAAATACTTATAATTGCCGGCTGACACGGTTTCATTGGGCCGACCATTTCCTGGGGCGGGCTTGCTGGTTTAGGTCGTAGAACCCATGCTACACCGTATGCAGCGGAGATCTGCTCCGGAGACAGGCATGTAAGATGTCCCTCGGTTGCTATTCCAACAACTCTTCTCCCAAGCCACTAATGCTTGGCTGTCCCGTTCGCCCACTCCGTCAGTGGAACGGCTTGCAAGACTGTTTTTCGTTTTACTATTAGTAAATTGTCTTGAATTTACGAAATCTTTGCCTTGCCGCAAATGTACCCTTCATGCCTGCGACACCAGGTCGGAATTGGTAACAACATCAGATTTTCTGGGCTTGCTCGTCCTACAGTGTAATAATAACTTGTTTGATAAAGTTCGAAGGATCTCTGTGGTAGCTATCTTGGGACAGGCCTTCCATAGCTCTTCTCGATCCACTTAGCATGTTGGCTTTGATCCGATGCTCGCCGAACATCTGAAGTACGAAGTCTACTTGCAATCCTTGATCAATCATTAAGCATCAACGGCATACTTGTGTACCCCCGCCGTCTCGTCGTTGAAAGAATTGCGGGTAGGACAGACATACCATCATCAAAACAAACAGCATCTCGAAGGGAAGCACAATGCATATACTGTGGCGTGAGTCTGCAGATATGGCAGCCTATGAAGCTGCACGTCTCAGCCGAGTGTTCAACCAGCGCTGCCCGCGCCGGTTTCCACTTGCTATAGTAAAGCCAACTACGGAGCATGAAGTTGTTACTGCGGTGAAGCTGGCAATACAACACAAAATGCGCATTTCTACTCGAGCAGGGGGTCATTCCTTTCCTGTTTGGAGTTTGCATGATAACTCCATTCTAATTGACTTCGGTGACTTCAAGGTATTGGAGGTCGATGAGAGGAACCGCATTGCAAAGGTGTCTCCTGGTGTCACAAGCAAAGAGCTCAATGATTTCTTGATCGAGAAATACGGGATGATGTTTCCCGGGGGTCATTGCCCCGATGTTGGCCTCGGCGGGTTTTTATTGCAAGGAGGAATGGGTTGGAACTGTCGGGTACGTCGCCTATTTCGTTCTTCATTCCATCCTTATTGTCCCTCTTTTCATCTTCTTCCTTGGCCTTCTCTTCCGTACTGTTTCTGCTCACTAACCCAGTCTCCTAAGTTCAGAACTGGGGTTGGGCTTGTGAAAATGTGGATGCTGTGGAAGTGATTACCATGCAAGGAGAGCCTATAATCTGCAGTGCGCAGCAGAATAGAGACTTATATTGGGCAGCCCGTGGTGCAGGACCAGGTATGTCTTTCCTCTCCATGAACTCCTTACCTTTTCCCAAAGTTTTCTTTAACTAAAGACTTTGGACCATAACAGCATTTCCTGCGGTTGTTTCAAAATTTCACCTAAAATTAAGGCCATACCCAAAGAACGGATTCCGGTCTTCTGGCTACACTTACCCATGCGGCCTCTACAGGCAAGCATTTTCCTGGGCCCTTCAGATTACCGCGACCCTTGACAGAGACACTGAAATCACTGTATGCACCCGATACGCCGAAGCCCATAATCAAGTTTGCCTATCTATACATTTTGTCTGCATGAAGGCCACGCCCGACGAGGCCGAGGCTGCTCTGTGGCCTGTGCAAGAAACCCGGCCCGCAGGGACGCTCTCTGAATGGTATTGTCGAGAAGACAATTTAGGAAATCTATACGACAAACAGGCAAAAGCAAACCCAAAGGGCCATCGGTACCACACCGATAATGCCTATGTTCAGAATGGTGCCGATGTTGTCGCTGTGCTCGAAGAAGCGTTTCTGTCTCTTCCACCGGGGAAATCGTTTGCGTTCTGGTCCGCAATGAGCCCTTGGAGTAAAGGAGACCTACCTGACATGGCCTTAAGTATGCGGTCTGATCATTATTTCGCTATTTACGCCGTGTGGGACGATGCGAAAGACGACGAGTGGCATCGTTCCTGGGTACAAAAGGTAATGAGAAAGATCGAAAATCATTCGGTGGGCACATACTTGGGCGATTCAGATCTGCAAAAAACAGACGCGCGTTATTGGGCAAATACCAACACCGCACGCCTGGTAGAAATATGTGAGAAGTGGGATCCGGAGGGTCTTATGTGTCGGTACAAGGCTAGCTGTACGGAGCTGGAACGAAGGAACTAGTAATGAAGTCTATTCCCGAGTGGTACTTCGAATTTACAAGCTGATCAGACGGAGAGCCTTTTCTTTTCCTTCGCCTGCATCTTTTCTTGCCCTTTTCCGTTGTGCTCATCTATACATTTTTCTTCCTGTCTTTTGTTTTGTTGGGTGGCCAAATAGTGGAGTACATTTCAGGGGATTCTGTCCATAACATTTCTTATCCCTTACCTAACAGGCATTACCTTAGGTTTAGCGTCTTTCTTTATTGGTCAGAATACTAATTAATACAGCTTGTAAAATAGTAGGTAGACAGATTTCTGGCTGAAACAGGTAAGCGTAAGGGGGGCCGCTGACCAATCGGTTGGCATCTGGTTAAGGGATATTGCCTCTAAGTGATTAAACCTAGCTTTCCATCCGCTTTTGACGGTAGGACCTAATGAGCGGGATTACCCGGTAGCCATATTTCAACCTGCAACCTTCTTTGTCTGTTAGATAGTAGCTGTATCTCTCACTTTCAGTTTAGACATGATCGATGGTTACCGGTTTAAAGGTCAGTCAGGAAAAGTCCCTGTTGAAAGGTTTCTAGATTACTTTAGCGGGATACTGACTAATGTTCCCTCCTTGTTGCATATTGAGAATATATTTTAGTATACTTTAGCGGTCTTCCCATGGATGACAAGGCCCTGTCACGTATAGTGCATTTAATATATCAGCATTCAATCAGTTAGCTACACATTCCTATTGCTTTTTATTACTTCAGTGCTTTGAGTGACAGTCATGATTGGTGCATCATGGCAGGGTAATGTCCACTCGACGAAGTTTCGCCAGTACATCAATCCTTCAAGTGCAGCGCTATAATAATAAGACAACCGCATACAGCAACAGTAACTATTCCAATTTACGCGTGAAAGAAAAACAGGACATTACAAATCATGAATTAGCAAGACACAGGCAGCTAACAAACCTAGCAGCATAAGTTTTGGCCATTAGGATGCTGGACCTTCCTTTGTACTTCCGCAAACGTGCATCTTTGCCCGTCCCACACACCACATTCTTCAGTATGTACTTCTGCATTGACGGGATCCCTTGCTGGTGCAGATTCAGATCGTCTCCACATGGGTTACACCCTTGGTTTTCAGCACAAAGTATGATCTTACAGGATGCTGGGGTGCAATCTGCAGCCTTTGATTTTACATATTGGCCATCTTCTGCCTCTTGAATTGTAATAACATCCGCGGGTTATCTGGAATGGATTAAGAGTCCGCAGTGTTACATTGTCGGGTGCATGTAGCAAACTTCCCATTTGCTAGGAATTTCCGGGAAAAAAGACACTTCCCTGGGGTTCCCCAACACATTCGACTTCTTTGCCTTGCTCTCTGCAGCGTGGTCGCTCCGCCAGGCCAGGGCCGGCCCGTTCTACATGCTGTGTATGTTCAAGTCATTTATGTGTATATGTATAGGTATCTTGTACGTAGGTTTTATATTTCGTCTTTAACCGCATCATTCCACACCGCCGATCATTGGAGTTCGAACTCAGTAAGAAAGTGCTTATGTAGCTGTACATCTGTTTTATCCACTATATATGTGAATCTCTTTTCACAATTCCGCAGTATGCGGGAATGGAACGGACCGTCAATTACATGGCTCTGTAGAATAGCCTCACGCCGCTTTCAGTAGGAACCTAGTAGTGGACTGCTTGATGCTCTTAGTTGCATTGTCTTAAATACCACGAATGATCAGTTATCATCAGGTATTATTCACCAGCAACCTACTTCTTCCGATAACGCTTGATTCAGAGAGTAGTAATGCCCGTCAGGACCCCCTTCCCCCCGAGAGGGCTTCCGAACGATCCTGTATTTAGACATCTTGTGCATGCTGCCGCACATGAGAATAAACCCATCATCCGTGATCCTCTCCAGAACATCGAAGCTGACTATGTCCGGTTCCTTGGAGACATTCTCCAATATCGTCTAAAGATATCTAACGTCTTACCAACCGAGATCTTAGACGCCAATGGAATGATCAAGGATAATGACAACTTCATTCTTCTCTCTGCGCCCTCGAGTTATCAGTTCCTAGTTGCTCTTTTCGCCATATTGGCGGTTGGAGGAGCAGCAGTTCTACTACGTATGTTTCCCATCATTATGACTATCCACGAGTCCAATATTAGGTTCTGACGGACAAACTCTGAGTTTTTAGCGCCCGGTATCGCTCATGAAGAAATCAAGGCCATAGCTCAGAAATGCAACGCCCGGGCATTTGCCTTTGCACCCGACTATCAAACGGCCGCTAAAGCTACCAAAACGAGTGCAAACCTTATGTCGGGCACAGAGATCCTGCCCATCCCAATTACGCTGGGAGAGAATGAGAGCGGTGCCGACATCCGCATCATAACTGAGAATAATATCAGATTTCCCGCGGACCGTCCAGCACTCGTCCAATTCACCTCAGGCACAACTGGCTCCCCCAAGGGTGTAGTACATGCCCGGACCTTTTTCTACCACCAGGTGGAGGTATACTTCGGATGCCCTATGGGCGAGACTAATGGTCTCCAAACTCTGCTCGGCCCTGATGCGGTGTATCTCTCCTACCGCTCATTCCACTGGGGAGGCGGGATCAGAAATGCCACAGCAGCCATCTTAGCTGGTATCTGCACTGAGATTTATAACCATGATGCCACTCCAGGTGGTATATGGGAGAGATTAAGGCGAGGGGATGTGAGGTTCTTTATTTGTTGGGCAGCAATGTGGACACAGATGAAAGCGTATTATGAGGAATGTTTGGCCAATCTACCACAGCCCATGTTAGAGGAATATCTTAATGGAGCACGGGGTCTACGATTGGCAAAGTCGGATTCAAATTTGCTTACTCCCTCAGTGAAGCGCTTTTGGAATGATCTTGGTGTGTCGATTGGAATCAACTATGCTGCTACAGAGACGAGCATCACCATGGGAAAACAGCGCGTTTCTCTCGAGGAGATCGATGAGGTGAGACGACAACTTTGCAGGTTATGAGACTAGTAGTTGCTGACCATCTGTAGAGAATTATTGGTGTCCCGCTAACGGGGGTATCCGTGAAGCTGTCCGAGGGGGACCACGGGGAGATCTGTGTTAAAACACCGCTTCTCTTTTCCCAGTATGACTGACTAGATTCCGACACTATAACGAGAGATGGCTAAAAGTTCTTTCTAGATACATCGGAGAGCCTGAAGCGACCCGCGCTGCTTTTGATAGGGAAGGCTTTTACAAGACCGGCGACCTGGGCCATTTCGACGGTAAGCAGTACATCATCGACGGCCGCGTGACACAGGACTGTACGTACTTCATTATAACCCCAGTGCAAATATCGATGAAACTAAAACAATCGACCAGTCATTGTTTTCGACGGACGGAGAGTCCCCATCATAGACGTCGAGGAGAGCCTTATGGCCCTGCCATATGTCATGGAAGCCTACGTACTCGGCATCCCAGATGCAGAGGTCATGAACCGCACTGCGGTATTGCTTCGTGTCAAAGAAGGGAAGTGCCTCACTCTCCAAGCCCTAAGAATGGAAATGGCTGGGAAACTCGCAAAACATAAATTGCCGACTCTTCTACGGAAGTTAGATGCCAGTGAAGGCGCTCCCAAGACACATTCGGGCAAGTTTGATATGCGAAAGGCACGCAGTGTTTTCTTCCCTCAGTCAGCTGAAGGAGATATCAGCGACCTGCCTCCGGAAGTGGAAGTCTGGAAATTGAGGTAGAAGCAACTGGAGTTCGCAGGTGTTTCTCAGCCGGACTATCAAAGTGTAACTGCTTTTGTTTCAAAAGACGAGGGTAATATCCCCAGAGGATCATATGAGGCTCTGGAATCCAAATTGTATATTTTTTTCTGTTTACTCAAACTGGATGATGCTTCTTTGTCCGGACTACAGATCTCCCCTTTAAATAATAGTAGACTTTGGCCCTCCAGCCATTGCTAAGCTGCTTGTACATATCCACCTATAGGAGTGCCAGAAAGACCAGTCCTACAGAGAGGGCAGCAGGAAGTCATCTTACACTAACACCTATCAAATACAGAAGTAAACTACCCCAGATATATATAATGTAATTACCTAAGCAGTGAGGGACTTTCTCCTTTATTACCTATGGCCTCTATCCGGATCTTATAATAGAGAATGCTCGCTACCTCGTTTTAAACAAGGTATCTATATCCTATCCAGCGAGCTTAATCTAACCTACGTAAACACGTCGAGCGTAATGTCCCCTAAGCCGTCCGTTTGTTGAAAGTCAGGAGTTTATTAACTTGTGTTAGTGCATTCAGGGATATGCATTCACATTAAAGGAATTTAGGAACTTCTACTAGCCTGTTTCATCCGATCATGCTATTGTTACCGAGAGCTGGAGATAAGTGCAGGTTTCATATTAGGTTGCGCATCCTTTGCCCTGCTCTCAATCCTGTGAGCTCAGACATGTATAGTACCCGATTATTGTGTTGATGAGTCTAGTACTCCTCTGTCTCGGGGTTTGTAGTCACACTGGATTTTACTTGAGCATATTTCCCACCAAGCCCATAGTCCTCGAGAAATAGAGAGCAGAGGAAGTAGACGGCGAGAAGCACGGCATAGGAAACAAATACTGCCTGAACACCCCGCATGTAGACAGTAGAGACCAGGTGCTTGTCGTCATCCGATAGATCTATGCTCCGCAAGGCAAACGCAGAAGATGTCAACTGCGAGATCATCTCTGGGCTGAGCTTGCCCTTTAGTCCTCTGTAGAGGACGTTGTTGAGGATTGTACCGGATACTGGCTCATCACTTAGTATCCCGGGAACAATTTAAATGAATGTAAAAATAGGCAGGAGCACATGAGGACCTACTGGTAATGCCCATCGCGCCGCCAATATCACGGATGAAGTTGCGAAGGCCTGTGAGTACAGCGCGATCTGAGTTTTGCGAGCCCGCCAGGAGTCCTACCATCACTATCAAGGTGCTTTATTAGTATGACTGAAGAGGCACGCGCGGGGGATACAGGACAGAGATAATACTACCTGGTTGGAGAGAACAACCGACACCAAAACCTTCAAAGATCCCAACCATGAAAAATGACCACACCGGTGTTGTCTGCCCATACAGGGTTTTGCCGATTGCACCAATCGTCCACAGCGCCGCTCCACCGCTAATGATCCGGGTATAGCGACCAGTTGCCGCAACCAGGATCCCACTCAGCGCAGAGGTTGCCCCGTGGGCGATGACCATAGGTAAGATCAAAGATCCTGCCGTTGCTGGACTCCAGCCCCGAACATTTTGAAAATAGAGGGGGATGTAGAAGAGATTTGCCCAGGAGACCCAACCGATGATGACATTCATAGCGAGGAGTATGTTGGTAGAGAGGCCATACTGGAATAGATGCACTGGAAAAGGTTAATCACAGCCTCTTAACTCGCACGGTCAGAATTCTCAGGATACGCATACGTGGTAGAAGGGGTAGTTTCACGAATCGCCATTCGATGACAAGGAATACCAGGAATAGACAGACACCGGTAGGCAGCATTACTATAACCGTTGGGGACGTCCAGGAGATAGCTGAACCTCCTTGAGACAGGGGAATCTATTCCAATGAGCGTCAACAAGTCCCTTATTCAAGGCAAAGGGCCAGACTACCAAGATCAGTATAATCGAAACCATACTCGTCAATATCCCGAGCCAATCCATCATTTGGAGCTGCTTCCAGATCCCTCTAGTACTGGCTCCTGACTTTGGCAGAGCGAAAGCAAGGTGAAGAACCGCAACCCCAGCCAAGGGCCCGATAAACCAGAACGTCCATCGCCAGCTGGTCTGCTCCGTCAGAGCTCCTCCCACCACAGGTCCCAGACCATTCCCCAACGCCGTCGCAACACCAATGATGCCAAAATAGTAGCCTCTCTGCTCCAGTGTAGTGTAGTCAGACACAGCAATCTGCACGAGAGCGTTAATGGCACCAGCACCGAACCCGCTGAATGCCCGGGTCGCATACAGTTCTGATGGGGTATCTGAGAATCCCGACGCAACATTTCCCAGTGCCATGACGGTCAAGGCAGTAATCAAACATGTTTTCCGGCCAAATATGTCGGATAGCCGACCGTTGATCAATTGGACGCTGGTGCTGGTGACCAGAAAACTGGCACCGACCCAGGATATCGACGAGCCAATGTGCAGACTGTCAGCGATTGCTGGCAACGCAGTCGAGATAGCAGTTTGGTCGAGGAAGGAGGTGAACTGGACCAGTGCCAAGGCCGGGAAGACGACCAGGAGTTGTTTGTGCGACAGAACGTGGAATTGTCGGTCCTGAAAGTTTTGAAGCAACGGGGTTTGCTCATTCTCATGGTCTGCAGGCGCAGGAGATGGCTCCTCCATGGTGTTGAGGTGCAATGCGGTTATAGCCACCTGCAGCGCCGGGGGTGTTAAAAGGCGAGCGAAAAGCGGCAGGTCTAAAGCTGGTTTATGACCTTTACGTCAAGAGGGGGAGGCAGCGTGCTACTACGCTCTGGCCGCGGATTAGCGGGTCAAGTTACAGTCCATAAGCATTTCAAACCATATACTCTCATTGAGATAGCTTTATTGTACGGTGTAGCCCAGATTGACTTTAATGCATGCTTCCCTGCCCTCAGACATCTTGTCGTTGGCCAGTGACCCATGTAAATCGTACATGGGACGAGTCCAGTCTCATAATCAGACCAGCATGGCCGTTTCAGTCGTGATATCATCGGCCTAATAAAGGAAACAAAGACACTGCGATCGAATATGAAGATTACGACCACATATGTTAGGTCACCACATCGCCGTACTCATTAATATGCTACCTTGAGCCCTTGCTGAATATCGCGCCCATAGGGACTTCTTGTTGCCCCCCTCCCTGGTCTCTGTCATTCATAGATCAGATCATAGAATTACAGGTCAACATGCGGCGGGTGCCCATTCAACTTTGTCGATCGCTGCGAACCTGTTCACAAGCGCCCAACCCTAGCCCTTCCAGTATGTATACAATTCCTCTCGTTGAGCTGTTTCGAAAAGATGGAGGACCGGAACTGATATTCTGAATATAGTGCTTACAGCTACTTCAACTACCTTCCCATCCACCATTCCCCAGCTTGAAGCTGGCCACCTCAGCTGCTCGCAGGATACAAGCCATGTGAGCCAGGTACACGGCTTCCTCAACGGCCCGGGAATCTTGAAAGTAAACTTGAAGTTTGCAGACAACCAGTGCCACTATCTGAGACAATTAATCCAAAGTCTACACCAGCATCATGATCATGGCCTACCAATCAACCATAGCGCCTCTCGTGGATGGTTCTGGGATGTACGTCCGTTCCAGTCCCCAAGTACCATTACAGCCGCAACAGAAAACCAGACATCGCATCGCGCCCGCTCAGAGACAATGAAGACATTCCCCTGGCACACAGACTGCAGCTATGAAACCTCCCCTCCGCGCTTCTTTGCCCTTCACGTCCTACACCCGGATCAATGCGGAGGCGGTACCCTGTCAGTCCTCAAGGTGGATTGCCTTCTCCGTCGTCTATCCAGTTCCAGCCAACTAGCACTCTCCGCACCTGAATATCGCATTCAGGTTCCTCCAGAGTTCATCAAAAGCGACGAGCAACTCTCTATCATTGGGCCTATACTGTCCGCGCGGACGCGACCTGAATTACGCTTCCGGGAGGACATTTTCACCCCGCTGACGGCTCGTGCAAAGACAGCCGTGGAAAACCTCAATTCCCTTTTGCTGGGACCGCACATCCAGACTGAAGTAGTCCATCTGAATTCGGAGTTACTACCACGGCATTCGATTATTTTGTTGGATAATCGTCGATGGTTGCATGCGCGCAGTGACGTCAAAGACCCCAGTCGCCATTTGCGTCGTGTACGGTGGGACGCACGCCCTTTCAACTGATGATCATTTAAATAGTAAAATGAGGGTTTTCATTTTGGGAGAGGTACACCGAGTAGTTCAATTCAGACAATTCTCTTACCACTGCCAACATCATACCTACCCGCGGTACGTGTAATATTTTTTACAGTATTTAAAGAATGCTGGGTGTGGGGTGTAACACAGAGTCCACATACCTGAGTCCAGATTTGGGAGCGTAAAAAGGTAGGGATGCATTTCAAGACACAGATATGCTGGTACTGCAGCTCATGCACAAGTATTGATGTAACCCACTTTGTGTGTGTCTATGCACTGTGCATTAGGCAGCCCCCACTCACATTATTTTATGGTCAAGACTACAGTTACCGGGGTAGCAATCTGCCTAAATGGACATCTCAAGTCTAGTGCAGTTAAACGCCGTGGTTACATCTAGCTAGCCAGTATTAAACTGATAGCTCTGTTTTCATAGTGCTGACCACTGGCTCATCGATAATGTAACCATTATCCGCCCACTAAACTCGGATCCAACTGAAGGGAGAACGAAAGTGACAATGCTGGCTTGGCTTGCAAGCACTAGGTTTGAGAGATGGCCAAGCCCATCAGTCCATTCCTAGACCAAATTTCAGGGTCATCAACGTTGATCGTCGGAAGATAACTCGTGGTTTCTGTCTGGCTGTATGCCTTTCAATAGTACAAGACAATTCTAGATATAACATCAGATACTTCGCACATGTGTCTATAGCTGCGTATACACCATCACCAGTGTAAGGATTAGTTGGTCCTACCAGAATAAGTCAGACAAATCTGATCCTTTGGGGTGTCAAGCGCGAGTAAGTGCACACTCTGTTTTTCATGACGTTGTCACGGAGTTCTCAACTTCCTAGAGTAAATAGAAAGAGTCTACCATGAAGCAGCAGCAGCAGCACACGACTCTCAAAACATCGGGACGTCTCTACCGTCATCGCACCTCTCACTGTGTATGGCTACTCTTGCTTGTTGCAGGTGCATGGCACACACTCTGTTCATCTCGACTAGGAGGGCACCCAGCACTTCCATGGCTCAGGCAACCTAATCTCTCTTATGATGACCTGATCCACCTTCTCCTCTCCGTTCCCCAAGGCCACAAGGCCCGAGAATGGAGTACCTATTATACGTCAGAATCCCACTTGCCCGGCCAGGGTCTCAGCCAAGCCGAATGGACGCGGAGCAAATGGGAGGAATTCGGAATCGTAAACACCACCATTGCTCCCTATGAGGCCTATTGCTCCTATCCCGAAGGCCAGCGACTGGCACTTCTTGACCTGAACAAGCCCGTCGCGGAGCAAGTGTTATACGAGGCCGCCCTGGTCGAGAACCACGCCATCAACAACCCCGGGAAAAGTCAGAGTTGGGAACGCTTTGCGCCGGCGTTCCATGCGTTCTCGGCGCCTGGTAATGTTACCGCTTCCTACGTCTTCGCCAATTTCGGAACGCAGGAGGACTACGAAACCCTGGTGCGCACGGGAATCAGTCTCGAAGGGAAGATTGCCATTGTGAAGTCGGCGCAGGTGACGCCGTATGTTCGGAAAAGCCAACCGAGTGTGGCGAGTGTGTCTCGCTTCTATCAGATTCGATGGGCGCAGAGCATGGGCATCCTCGGCGTGATTGCATATCCAGATCCTGAAATTGATGGCTCCATGGCCCCTGATGGTGGGTATGAGCCTTTCCCGAATGGGCCTGCTCGTCCGGAAACTATGATTGAGAGGGGAGCGCTGGGTAAATTGGGTAAGAGACAGAATCCTTCGGATCACCTATATGACTGAGCTAATAGCTGACTGTGAAAAAAGAAACGCTTCCAGGTGACTCTGGTTCAGATCTCAATGGCCCTGCCTCGAATATAACTATCCCGTCGATTCCTATCTCCTATGGTGATGCAATCCCGCTCCTCCGCGCGCTGAATGGCCATGGTCCAAGTGCGTATGATCTACCGCCGCGATGGCATGGAGGACGTTTAGGAAACAGAAGCGTACAGTATAATGTCGGTCCCTCGCCCGAGAACCTCGTCTTGAATTTTTACAACGGGGTGAATTACACCACTGCCAAGGTCCACAACGTCATTGGAACTATTCAGGGGAGGGAGCTCCCAGATGAGGTTGTGATTATGGGTAACCACCGCGATGCATGGGGACCGGGGGCAGGAGACCCCAATAGTGGTTCGACCGCTTTGAATGAGGTCGTCCGCAGTTTCGGTGCGGCCATGCAGCGTGGCTGGCGGCCGCTACGCACGATTGTGTTTATCAGCTTTGATGGGGAGGAATTTGGACAGGTTGGGTCACGTCCGTGGATCCGGGAGCATTTGGCCTGGCTGAATCGCACGGCAGTCGCATATCTCAACGTCGTGGTGGCAGCCGGCGGCACCCAGTTCCATGTTAAGACAAGTCCGATGCTCCACCGCGCGGCGACATACGCCACCGGGATGGTCCAATCACCAAACCAAACGGTCGAGGGTCAAACCGTCCTCGACGTTTGGGGACGCCATTTCACAGTCGGTGGAGGCGGGGATGCCATGAAATTCCTTAGTAGCGCCTGTATCTCCGCGCTAGACATGGGTTTCTCTCCTGGATTGGACGATCCCGTTTTCCCCTATCACTCGCAGTTTGATACAGTCGACTGGATGGATACATTTGGAGACCCAGGTTGGAAGTATCATATCACCACTGCCAAGATTTGGTCGTTGATGGCTGTCTATCTCCTTGAGAGACCGGTGCTGGCACAGCGGGCGACAGACTACGCAACCAGTCTGGGCACATACCTCCGCGTTGTACGCAGTAAATTGCCTGCCTCGCTTGCGGGTTTCGATTTCACTCCGTTGCACGATTCGATTGCCAGACTGAATCAGGCGGCAGTGCAGTTCGACGGCTACGCAGCTGCATTGGAGGGTCGCGTCCAGCAGCGCCGGCCTTGGTGGGATTTCTGGACTGATTCTCGTCTACAATCTCGGGTTTGCGCCATCAATCAAGTGTATATCGCTTTTGAGCGTATGTTCTATTACGAGCCAGGGCTGGACGGAAAGCCCTGGTCGAAGCATGTGGTTTTCTCCGAATGCGCATGGCATAAGAACCCAGACGCTTTTCCCGCGCTGGGGGAAGCTCTGTCACAGGGAAATTCCACCGCGGCTTATGTATGAATTCCTTTCCTTGTGCTCGTAATTCAATCAACGACTAATGCATGCCAGCAATGGGTGGGGATTATTGCGGACCGAATTGACGCTGCAACAAGTTTGCTAGAGCGCCACCTACGGCTGTGAAATATCAAGCCGTATTTCCCTGTTTATCCTGTTGGATCTGTAGTTAGGAGGGCAGAGATCGTCGAAGGGGTCCAGAGGCGTTTAGGTATAAGAGCAAGGTATAACGCGATGTCGGACATGCTCAAGCTTTGATATCCCAAAGCAAAGCACAGGACTTCCTCGAGTCTGAATCTGTTGAGCAGTGATACCAACCTTGGCAAGGACCTTCCCGAATCTTCGTTCCGGGTTTTAATGAGAAGAATCACTCTTACATAACTGCAGAGGCGTAGAGTGAGAACCGGTACCAGGACTTGAGGAAGAGCAGCATCGCCTCCATGCCGAACTTGGACTACACTGACCCAATTTGCAGAGAGCTGCAAGAGATGGGAAGTGATATCATTCATGCATCATTTGAATTGTGGTTGTTGTGGTTGTGGTTGTGGTTGTGGTTGTGTGCCGAGCGGAAGCTAAACACGGCCCGCCCGCAGGGGAAAACTGACAACAACCCAAGTACCTGAAAATCAGCAACCACTGCTCGCATAAACCTATGACTGTTCGAGGAGATCGTGAACATAAGTCACAGCAATAACAGGCTTGAATCCCACTAATTTAGATAATAACAATGCTTGGTTCGGTAACCAGACGATCTGGTCGTTCATCAACAAGCTCAAAAACACCCACCAGAGTAGCATCACCAGATATATATAACCGCCAAGTTGGGCTAGCCAGACTTCTGAGGGATTAAAGCTCGGCAACAGACCTGCAGGATGAAATTATGAAAATATGGCAAAACGATATGGCAAAAAGATACAGATCCTCAGATGTCGGATCAACGCAGACCCATCCAACGAGCGAAATCAGGGGCAATGTAGGTGGCCACGGACGCGGTCCTGTCCTGTTTTGAGAGCGGTGCTTGAATTGACATGCAGCATCCTGGATTGCAGTTTAATAGCGTGGACAGGTCACAGGATAGCCTCCTCTTACTCAGTCATATCTCGCTTTCTAATTGGTGGCGCTATGGGGTTGGTTAAAAGATGAAGAAACGCCTTGGGCCGATCGCAATTTGGTGGCTGGCTTGACTGTGCAGTATCTATCCTACCTCTCGTCCGGGGCCCCGCATCCCCAAGCAAATGCACGAGATTCGCGTCTCTACTGATTAAGCTTCAGGCACACTTGCACGCTGACTAGTTTCTTCGGCTAATTGTCTCCTGCCGAGGAAAATTGGGAAAATTCCGGTGGCACAAGCTGCATGGTTCGACCTAGACCCATATATGGAAGTATGCCTACTAATGCCACCTACCATCATGCGGGGTACATTCAAAACGAGCCGGATAGACCTGTCGAAATGCCCCAGGACTCCATGAACCGGTCCTTGTGACACGCATTAGACTACTTCTGGCGAGCATCAGAGGTGGAACAAAACACTCCGGCTACCTGAATCATAACGGGTCAAAAAGTCTTCAGTTGAGTTTCCCCGCAACTACGACATACAAACTACTCAGCCCCTTTAGCTAGCGGCGGCACATTTCCCCACCTCCCACGTACACGACCTTTGAAGCTTTACGAAGCATTAAGGCACCAAATATAACAATTCCAAGCCGTGTCGAGCTCCACTTGAAGCTCTAGTCTGTCTTCTTGTACAATAAGATCCTTAGCGAGACAAATCGTCAAAAGTTTCGGCAAAACCTTTCCGGTATAAGTCCACCGGGGTTTAGCGTAAAGCTCCATCTCATCACAATTCTTAGCCGGAAGTCCGTGCAAGATCTTGGGCAAGACGACTGCACGGGTTTATAAACATTGACCCGAGTTTTCAGATCGAGTATTGTATTATGGACTGATTTTCTTTTCTATCTTCTAGGTCTATTGAACTTTATCGAGAAGATAGGCCTGTTATATAGCACCATAGTCTAATTGGTGTACTTCTCGTGCCGTATTAGTTAGATCGCCTACTTAACGATAACCTTGAATTATCATATAGTTCTGGAAATACTGTCGCTTAATTTGATGTTAAATCTGCTTCCAGTATTAACCGAGCTTCTGGAGACTAAAATCCGCTTGGTTATACTATCATGGACATAATGTATAGTCTAGCTACAATTATTGGAGGGAATTTCACGCCACTTTACAACTGCATGTGACGCTTAATCTACAAAATGGACACCGTGATGAGTGGGAGGAATATTATAAAAAGGGGACTTGATCGCGTACAACCCTACAACAGACCTCTTCTACTTCAGTGGCCGTCCCAGCATCTCATTGCTGATTTTAAGACACACAGAGGCGTGCTTATCCAACTGTTTCCCACCAAAAGTGACCCAACATGTTCCCACAACTAAGCTTTGAACATGCCAGCGTGCTTGCTATTGGCCTTGTTGCCACGGGCTCCCTTGTCGCTGCTGGGCCCTGTGACATCTACTCCTCTGGTGGCACGCCCTGTGTTGCCGCCCACAGCACCACTCGCGCCCTGTACAGCGCCTACAAGGGCGCACTCTACCAGGTAAAGCGCGGCTCTGATGGTGCCACAGTTGACATTGCGCCTCTTTCTGCTGGTGGGGTCGCGAATGCTTCCGCGCAAGACTCCTTCTGTGCCGGCACGACCTGCCTCATCACAATCATCTATGACCAGTCTGGCCGCGGTAATCACCTCACCCAGGCTCCGCCCGGTGGCTGGACTGGCCCAGAATCCAATGGCTACGACAACCTGGCTAGCGCGATTGGGGCACCGGTCACGCTGAACGGTCAGAAGGCGTACGGTGTCTTCATCTCGCCCGGCACCGGCTACCGCAACAACGCCGCCAGCGGTACAGCTACAGGCGACGAACCAGAGGGCATGTACGCAGTCCTTGATGGGACTCACTACAACGGTGGCTGCTGCTTCGACTATGGCAACGCAGAGACCAGCAGTCGCGATACAGGCAATGGCCACATGGAGGCCATCTACTTTGGTGACAACACCGTCTGGGGCTCTGGCTCCGGCAGCGGCCCGTGGATCATGGCCGATCTCGAGAACGGCCTGTTCTCTGGCTCCAGCCCTGCCAACAACGCTGGCGACCCGTCCATCTCCGACCGGTTCCTCACTGCGGTTGTCAAGGGGGAGCCAAACCAGTGGGCAATCCGCGGCGGCAACGCGGCATCCGGCTCGCTATCAACGTTCTACAGCGGTGCGCGCCCAAGCGTGTCTGGGTACAATCCAATGAGCAAAGAGGGTTCCATCATTCTTGGCATCGGCGGCGACAACAGCGTCGGCGCCCAGGGCACATTCTATGAGGGCGTGATGACCTCCGGCTATCCGTCCGATGCCACCGAGAACTCGGTGCAGGCCAACATTGTAGCAGCCAAATACGCCGTCGCGTCGCTAACCAGTGGCCCGCAGCTCACGGTTGGTTCCTCAGTCTCGCTGCGGGCCACCACACCCGGCTACACAACACGCTACATCGCACACAACGGCTCGACCGTCAACACCCAGGTCGTTTCATCGTCCAGCTCCACCACCCTGAAGCAGCAGGCCAGCTGGACGGTTCGCACCGGCCTTGGCAATAGCGGCTGCTTCTCGTTTGAGTCCGTTGACACCCCCGGCAGCTTCCTACGGCACTACAACTTCGTGCTCCAGCTCAACGCCAACGACGGCACGAAGCAGTTCCACGAAGACGCCACGTTCTGTCCGCAATCCGGCCTCAACGGCCAGGGCAATTCGGTTCGGTCCTGGAGCTATCCCACCCGCTATTTCCGCCACTTCAACAACGTGCTCTACGCCGCGAGCAACGGCGGTGTTCACACGTTTGACGCCACCGCCTCCTTCAACAACGATGTGAGCTGGGTGGTCAGCAGTGGCTTTGCTTGAAACCGCACCGTGTGGATTGGACTCTAACCCTAAACAGTGTTTAGGGGTATAGTTGATGGTTGGCTAGGGTGGGGCAGACCCTTCTGCAGTTCTTGTGGTAAATGATAAACCTCCTTAGTAAATAAGCCTTTATTACTAAGACATACTTCTAAATTTGACTGCCATTTTCTCTCAACTAAGCCTTGATATTACTACTGCCAGAGGCTAACATTACCTGTAATATGCACGGGTCGCTGCATGGACAGGGAGTGCTATAGTGAACATCCTTCGGTGTTCTGCTTGAGAATCTGATGTTCAACCTGACTGTTCAATAAAGTATAGGACTTCGAAAGAGAAGTAGCAGCAGCGCAACTGAATCATGAGCCGTCTAGGCTCGCTCAAACCAGGCTCCAACTTTCTCTTGTTCTGTAATTCGCGCGCTCCTGCGACATTTAAGCTGCGGCCGGGAGCCGTCACAGCACCTATCAACACAGGATTAGCCCGGGCAGAGAAACTGCTATTTGATGAAATATATGCCATATTATTGCTTACATTGAGACCAACTGTACAGTACACAGCAGTTCTGAAATCATCTCTGATTGACCAACAATTTCCCCAAAGACCGCCAAAGCTTGGTCGCAACACTAAAACGTTCCGTAGAAGGGTGGATGGACTCTCGACGGATCCAGCAACATACAACTCAGGTGTCTAATCTCCATTGTCGACTCTTCCTTTATTGACTTTGCTGGTTTCATTGGAGAATCCTTCTTCGCAAAACGTAATGCATCATTCCCCACTTCGAATCGCCGTTCCTTGTTGCGACGAACCGTCGGGGAGACCGAGAAGAGATACGGCAGTTTCGGTAGTTGTTCGAGAAGTTTTCGAGAAGTTTTCGAGAAGCCTGCTCTGTGAGGTGGTGGAGATTGCTCTCATGAGCCGTTCAAGCTGAGTATCTCCACTCGAACACAGCTGGCTAGTACAGTTCATCACCAACTGACTATGACGTTGTTATTTGGTTCTAATGCTATCCGTCTCTGCCGCGACATCTACGTTTGCATGCTAAGTAACCAGCTAACTATACTATTGCAGCCAAGTTATACCTGGTACAATTTCCTTTGATTTGAAATACATTTTATGATTTGTAACCTCGCGGTGCAACGTTCATTGCATATTATTCCATCGCTGTTGTTTTGAAAATAAGTCAATGACGTCAAAACACTATCCTCCTCAAATATATGTACGGCAGTCCAGTCTCATTTCTCAGTCCTTGCTTGCCTGTCTTTATCATTCGCTCCTTCTTCGATACCATCTGGAGCCACCAGTGTCTGGTTGACGCACGGTCTACGACAATGTTTGTCTTTGGTTCGAGGGCACTTTTCGCCTTATTTACTTTCTTGACTGTCTGCTTAGGGCAGGCCAATCAGACGCAGTATGATGTGATTGTAGTTGGCGGTGGACCTTCTGGCCTCAGCGCAGCCAGTGGATTGTCCCGTGTCTTGAGAAAAGTAATATTGTTCGACTCCGGAGAGTACCGAAACAATCCCACAAGGCATATGCACGATGTCATTGGTAACGACCGTATGTATCTTTTCTAACGACATCCTCCTTGCCTATGGCCCTGGTTCACACTCAATCAGATGTTGAGCCCGCCGACTTCCGAGCCGCAGCAAGGACGCAAATATCTTTTTACAACGTGACAACCTTTGTAGATCAAAAGGTTACATACCTCCAGCCTATGAACAACGGCTTCAGTGCTACCGTGGAAAATGGCACAACATATACAGCGCGCAAGGTTATCTTGGGTAGTGGGCTAAAGGATGACCTTCCCAATGTCCCCGGGCTCGGTGACGCCTTTGGCAAGGGTATCTTCTGGTGCCCGTGGTGTGATGGCTTCGAGCACCGTGACCAGCCAATAGGCGTCCTCGGAAACCTATCAGATGCCTATGATAGTGTCAAAGAACTGCATCCAACACTCAACCAGGACATACGAGTCTATTCTAACGGTACCAACAACACATTTCAACTTGAGCGCATTACCGGCAAGGATAAGAACTGGAACGCAGTATTTCAGGCATACAATGTTACAATTAACGACAAGCCGATCCAGAATATCACTCGCGTCCAGGACGGGAGTGTCATCCAGGATCAGGGTGGTCGAGCAGAGTTCGACAAGTTCCAAGTCTACTTCACGGATGGAACCTTCGAGGAAAGGGGCGCTTTCATTACAAACTACGCAACCTCACAGGCTTCCGATCTGCCGAGCCAGTTGGGTGTAGGGTTTTTGGGAAGCAAAATCAACACAACGGCTGGCGGTCTGCGAACAACTGTCAAAGGAGTGTGGGGCATTGGCGATGCCAACAGTGACAACAGCACCAATGTTCCCCACGCGATGTCCAGCGGAAAGACGGCGGCTGTGTATTGTCATGGTGAGACTAAATTCTAAATATGGATTGCAGATATGTTCTTTCTAACTAAATCCAGTTGAACTAGCCTCCGAAGAGTTGGCACAGATTAGCGGGAACTCAGCAAAAAGAGACCTGATCAATGACAGACTTGCACATGAGCGTGTGGAACAACAGATGGGTAATGAGATTGAAGACATTTATAACAGATTGAGACGGCGTTAAGGAGCATGCCTGCTCCTGAAAAGAGTTATATTTGCTGGCTGCCTGACCTCCAAGCACCTGTTGCGTGTCATATTGATGACAACTTTTCCTATCAGATCAGTAGATCTTAGTCAAAACAAAAGCACCGCTTAGACCCTTATTCAACAAATACACAAATCCAGCCTAGTTTACAACGCCGTTGCACTTGTGAAGGCTTTAGTAATCATTCCCTTCATTGTTTGTGCATAATTTCTAATTCGTCAAGAAATATAGCTGGCGTAATACATACATTGAGAGACTTGCGTTTGGTCTTCAGTGGACAAATGTCGTATGCTGTCGGTCTGTTCAGATGGTAAGAACAATCTTTCCACGCCCAAGATGCCTTCCGTTTACAATGTTGTACGCCTCTTGTGCTTTTGCAAGGGGATACGTAGCGGCAACGAAAGGACGTACAGAACCCGAGTCCGCAAGTTCAGCCAAATAGTGCAAAGCCTTGCTGCTTCCTTCGACAATAAAGAATAAAGCGCGGACGCCCTCCCTACGTATACCATACTATCAGTACTTGCTGTCAGAAGATAACAGAAGTGTGCTTGGTTGAAGACAATTTTCATACTCTATCTAGGCCGTCTCCTTACATGTGTCAAAATGAAGTCGAAGTTATGGGTGGACTAGCTGCCTGCTAATATTGACCTCATCTTTGGTGATAAACCCTTCATCAACGTACTAGAAGCCCTGTTGATCAATGAGAAGTTTCCGGTTGATGACCCCAATGTTGAGAAAATTTTTGAGATATGAAAAGACCGCTCTTCCCATTAAGATATCCAAGAGCAGGTGATGGGTTTGGTTCTATCGATTCAGGGCCCGACTGGGTGATAATACATTTAAAATCCACTTTCTATTCCGAAATATCGAGCAACTTCAATCAGACCTGAGCCTCCAACTCCGACCCAAAGATCGACGAACCCCTCTTCTCTGGCTCGTGCAATGTCTTTACTATCCCAAGCTTCTTCCAAGTGTCTCTCGAGATAGATTGTCTGAAACCCACACTTTTTGGCGGCATGCAGGTCCTCAAGATGGGCTGCGACGAGACAACATTGCGAATTCCTGAAACCGAATCTGCGAGCAGCACCATCGTAGACCTCTGGCGACGGCTTGTAAGCACCGAAATGCTCTGCACTGGTGATGTGCTTGAAAGGCAAAGAATTGTGTTCTTGTAGGTCTTCGAGGAGTTTTACATTACCATTGGATAATGTAGACGTCAGAAATTTAGTGCTCAGCAATGAAAGGCCTGGCACACTGTCAGAGTATGCGTCAAGTCGATGCCAAGCGAGTGTCAGATTTTTGAGATCGTCCTCATTAAATAAACCCCAGAGAAGCCATTTGACGAGAATATCTTCCAAAGAATTGCGGTTGTACTCATCTACGGAGACAAAGGGCTTAGATGAATCGTAAGTGTCTCCGAAGTTCATATATGAGCGATGCCACTCCTCAGCGATCTCCTGCCAGCCCGAAGTGGACATATCAGAGACACGTGCTCGCATATCGCCATTCAGATATCGACCTTGATCTTGCAGAGCCCTTTGTGCTGCGTCATTCAGTTCGTCCGCGATGCAACGTCTCCATTCCACAATTGTCCCCAAGACATCGAAAAATATGATTGAAGGCAAACCATCCCGTGACATCTTTGTCGAATCTTCTTGAGAGATACCAAATGATGAAGGTTTTTTGCATGAACTAAACTACACCTGACAGTATACCAAACTCCTCGTCAGTCAGTGATACAACCAAATGGCCTCAAAAAAGAGGAACTTGAAAGCAAAAACAGATGACTTTACTGTTAGGAACTGGTGTAAAGATTGAGATGATACTATCGCAAGGGGATTAGGCGTTTTTAAAGGTCACGCCACTGAACATCCACTCTTCCCAAAGACCTCGGATTTTATTGCTTGGGGTTACATGTGATTGGCAAGTGGAAAATCTCAACAAGGCCAGGCACCTCAACGTGGTGCCCCGCGCCACCCCACGTTTCGACCACTGCCTCGCGCCCTCCATCGGCCCCATCGTAAACATGCGACGTGCGGACGGACAGACCAATCAGGAGGCTAGAAAAGCAGATCAAATAAGCTCGTAAAATCTATCTGCAGCTACTGACCAGCCATGCTGGGAGTTTAATGACCACGTCAGGTACAGATGGCTTGGTGGAATGTCGTCTGTACCATCGTCACCAGGATCGTGGTCTGCAGGTAGGTAGATATCAGAGGTATCCCATATTCCTTCATCCAGTTGCCGTAGTATTGGATGACGCCACAAGCGAGTCCGGCGGCTATGTAGAGCCGATGGCGTCGACTACTGTTTGATAGTACTTGTTGAAGCGTCTGCAGCTGGATTTGCTTCGGGTGGCTTTGATAAAGTGCATGTTGTACCGGATATTCGAGTTCGGTTGGTCAGTGACAAAGCCCATTGAAGCTGCAGGTGGGCACTATGAGAGCTCTGGCAGAGACAACTACAGTCCGATCCGCCAACAACGGCCCGAAATAAAGTCTTGGCGTTCTTTCGTGTTTCTCGAAATCGAGGGAGCAATCGTCGCCAAGGGTTGCGCTTCTCCCGGCCAACCTCAAGCTGCGCAGCTTGCTCTATTGATGTTCTGAGGACGTCATTGAGGCGTCTAATCTCCTGAAGCAGATCTTCATAAACTGCTTTTCAAAGGATTTTCAGGAAGAAGACAATTTGTTTCGTTGAAGGAGCCGTATTCTACATTGATTAGGTAGAAGGTTAGACTGTGGGTCACCTGATCTCGTATGTCTAAATATAAGAACTCAAGCCCGCTGTTTCCCGTCACAAACCATTGGCCAAGTTCGAATATTTCCTGATTTTGGAAGCTAAGAAGCTTACGTACGCTCGGGGTTGCAACTTTGGACGAAGTATTAGAATCATCGCTACCCTGCCGATGCCATACGCTCACGACTGTCTCCCCTGTTTCGCTACTCCTCAAACCATCTCACCGGCGAAGGTCTGCTTGCTACTGTTGCAACACCGACTCCTCTAGTACATAACATGTCGAAGGCTCCAAGCACACAGCTACGGATGGACCGCTTGAAACGGCCCCATACAAAATCTCGCCAGGGATGCTTTAACTGCAAGATCCGGAGAATCAAGGTACGCAAGTTAGCGGGCAGCCTCTCTACACCACTGGAACTGAGCAAGGAGTAATAGTGTCAAGAAACAAAACCAGCATGTGCGAACTGTATATACAGAGACCAAGACTGTGTCTACCCAGGCAAAGAAGATTGGAAATGGCGACTGGTGAAGGCCGGTCAGAAACAGATTCCGATAACAAGGGGATCACCAGCCCTTTCGGCATCTCCTCAAATTGGCACGGCCCCCTTCACCGGTGACGACCTGCGCTTTTGGCATCATTTTCTTGCCGATGCACAACCAGGTCTTCCACTGGGAGATGAGGGCACATGGTCGTCGGAGATACCCGCGTTTGCCCACGATGTACGTCGCTACTCACCCGCGCCCGCAAAATGTAAACATTGTAGCTGATCCTGTCGACTCATGTACAGTGTCCCCATCTCATCCATGCATTACTTTCTCTTGGCGCATCATACTGCTGCCTAACCACCACACAACGGTACCAGTACGCCCCTCTTGCTATCGCGCATCGGGGCAAAGCTCTCAAAGCCCTCAGCGCCATTCTTGCTAAAGGCGACAACTGCACTATAACCGAAATGGACAGTGCTCTAGCAACATGCTACGCATTGACCTTCCAAGCTCGCCAAATAAGTGATGGTGTCATCGACTTTGCCGTCATGGCGCGCGGCTGCAGCATCATAACGAACTGGTATGTCCGACAAAGCCGAAAAAGCAATATCTTCAGTTGTCTACAGTCCCAAGAACAGATGATGCAAACGACGATCCTACCATGGGAGCCAGAGACCTTGAAAGACCCGGATACCATAGCGGCGTGTATTGCAGGTCTAGACAGGCTGCAGCCGCTTCTGCAGACGAGTACGCATTGGACATTCTATAACACACTGCGACTGTCATACGAGTCATTACTTATCTCCTACCGACACGCATTTATACGGCTCACGATGATCTATGTCGCATGGTCGTGCATGGATAGCTCAGAGTTTCATAGATTCGTTGCACCCGCAAATCATATCTCGCGGGCACTTTTCATGCATTATATCACTATTGATTCCTTCATGCGACCAGTGTATGCAAAACTCAACCTCGCTCAGAACCGCAAGTCCAGCGGGGGACACTTCCTGATCTATCGATGGGCAGAGGCTATATACGAAGGCTTACCAGGGTCCATTCAGGGATTGGTCTACGATCAATTCCAATATCTTGCCCTAGATTTGATCCCAGATATTGCCGTTCACAGAGCATATTTCCCGCAATGGAATGATGAGCTTGCGAGGTTCGTCTCTTTGCTGCGCAAGCGGCTACCAAGGAACTTTTTGGAATTACAGGATATAGAATAGGAACGAAGAAGGGTGAATCGTCAAAAAGCTGAGAGTCCCGTATTCAACACCGTAATCTTGGCGCTTTAAGTCTACCTGGCTCAGAACAACACACCTGCAAGACTTAGGTAATATGTATGAGAGCTATAAACAAGATTTATGAGCACAACCTTGTGGACTCAAATAGCCATTCGTCATTATTTCACCCTTGCTTGAATATATAGGCGTGGTGGAAGTCGTAACCGAACCTGTACTTATTAGTCCGTGTGTGCGGAGCACCAAAAACAAACAGAAAAGAGAGGGAAAGGAGAGGGAAAAAAGAGGAGAAATGGTCAAACTCCAGAAGAATCTAAGAATAGCCACAGGCAACACTTGGAAAAATGTCGACTCAGTACTTGTTAGCCACGTCTTGGACGAAGGAAGCCTCTTCCTCCCCGACCCTATTCCCGAGGGCCAGCTGCGATTCTTTATCTCGGTTACAGGGCTGGAGGATGAGATGCCAGGAAATATTTTCAATAGACCAACTGGGGCTTTGACATTATACGGGACGATCGGATGTCAAAAATCCTTTGCGATACTTGGATCGAGACGCTCGTGGATGTCATCGACTCGAAGCGCTGATAACTGCCTTGAAGTGGACTGATTCTTCTACATCATTATTTGTTGGCGGACTTCTCTCCTGGTGTTGATTGTGCTGAGCGTTAAACTCACTGAATTTGTTCAACCTTAATAAGGTTGACACATCCTGCCTAAGAATTGACTGGACCGCGCAAATTATCCAAGTATAAAGATGTAGACCAGCGCCGTGACCGAAGGCTTCACCGGCCTGCCCCGCCTTTGTTGGAGGAACCTATAATCTATTTATCACATGCAAATTTTTCTCGCTGAACACGGTTTGCAACAGATGACGGAAGTTTACACTCTGGATCCTGCAGAATAATGCAACATTCTTTGACGCTACAATAGAAGGAAGAGGATGGGGTGTCTGAAGGGCATGATATACAGCTTCAAATGTCTTCAAACAAGAAAAGCCGCCAGCAACTCCAAAAGCGAAGAATTAGAATGATATTGTTGTTCCAGCACCTGAAGTTGTTGGAGAGCCGTCCGGAGCGATTGAAACATGTGTCTAGCTCCTTTAGGACCCGAGTTTCATTACCCTTGAAGATCTCTTTATAATACAAATTGTATGTGGCTTAAGGTTTCAATTTTGACTTGGTCCTATGTTAAATTGGGCGCCAGGCGATGATCTACGTTAGAAGATCAGCCGGCTCTGAAATCAAGCAAAGTTCAACAGGCTCTCTCAGTTGATCTCCGAACTTGCTGATTGCGAGATTTCCAGATTGTTTCCAATCCGGGCTTGAGGCATGAACACTCTCAAATACGAACTGCACTATACCTGGGTAGGCAGGTACACCCGTTGTAAACCCCCCACACCATAGCACTCTCACAGCTTTTCAGCATTGCTTGACCTTTTGCATGCTGATAGTATGTCAATAATAAGGCTCTACTCAGAAATCTTCAGCATGTAAATTGAGTAAATAGCAAGGCGTGACTAAGTGTAGTCGAATTATATCTCAAGGGGGAACGAATGCTGACCAAGCTTCCATATTCGTGTTCGTAATGGGGGCTGAATGGCACGCGACACGACTTGTGGAGGTCTCGTAAAACATAAATAGAAGAAGACTTGATTCCCCATGTAGCTGGCAATAAATTTCACGTTTTCGAAAACAAGAAACAGTGAGCAGGTTCCCTATGGGCGTGGTATATATGAAAATGTCTGCTGATTCTTATTAACAGAAGGCTTTCGGTTTCTCCGTATCGACGAAGAAACGACGTCGATCAACACCATGCCTCTTCCTTACCTGCCCAGCTTTTCTCAAACCTCTACGATTCACACTGCTCGCCTTCTGCTGCGGCCATTCCGAGACACAGACATCACTGCACTTTATGCCCTTCGGACAGTCCCAGAGGTCATGCGTTGGACACGGCAGGCACGCATTGATTTGTCAATAGAGGAGACGAGGAGGTGGATGGACTTGTATATGTCGGGAAGTGATGCGTGCGAAAATGGTACACAGGGGCGACTGACCTATAATTTCGTCGTGGTCAAGAAAAAAGAACCGAATCCGAGCAATGCTCCATCGTCATTGAGCACACTGATAGGGGATGAGGAAGGTACTGTAATTGGTGTTTTGGGCGTTGTAGCTCTCTCCCCTTCAGGCGATCCAGAAATTGGCTACTTATTCCATCCCCAAGCATGGGGAAAGGGATACGCGACAGAAGCGCTTCAGGGCTTCATTACGGCATGGTGGGAACTACTGCTTCCCGGGCCTTCCATTACTCACGATTTGGAGACGGACGAAGCGTTCGCACTGTTTGCTGTTACAGAGAAGGTCAACACAGCGAGTGCGAAGGTACTGACAAAATGTGGCTGGAGAGTAGTCGGCGAAGATACTGAAGATGAGGTGGAAGTTTTGCACTGGATGCTTCGGCGATCTGGTTCTTTCGGCTGTCAGAGCATCTTACAGAAGGCTATTGCGATATGAAACACTCATCCAAAAATAGAAGAATTATGAGTCACTACTATTGAACACTATGTATGAAGTATCCACTTTTCAGTAAGATCCCAGACAATATGATCATCCGAAATGTGTATATGTTGCAACATATCGTCTCTATATCAGAACATCGCATTTTTCCCTGATCCAACACCGCTAGTAGTCCTCAACTCCCTAGCCAAGCGCACATACCTCCCCAGCGCCATCATCGGAAAATAGTGTGAATACAATGCATATCCAATATAAAAGAAATTGGGAAAGCCCGTCCCAGTATACCTCGTCTCCTCCCACGACGCGGCTCCAGATCCACACTGTCTGCCTTCCTGTTCCTGTTTCGTTTGCGTTTTGATGAGATAACCGACCCCCTGTTCAATGGCAGTGCCAACATCCGGTGCCAAATTGAAATACGGCAATAACGCCATGACAGCCCACGCCGTCTGTGATGCGGTGGAAGGATGATCATCGATTTCAAGCCCATCGCTTGACGGATACCGATAACTCTCCAGACTTTCTCCCCAGCCACCGTCCCGGTTCTGAATGGACATGATCCACTGCACTGCAGGGGTTGTAAGAGCCGGAATATATCTGCTGTGGTTAATGTTGCCGTTGACGTCCTGCTTAACAAAATAAGCCAAACCACATAGCACATTACTTGTACCGTAGATATAATTACACCCCCACCGGCCATACCACGACCCATTCGGCTCCTGAGTTCGAGCAAGGTATTCAATTGCGCGATCTGAGGCTCTCAGAATCTGAGACAAGAGTTCTGAGCTGATACATGCACGTGCACTATCAGGGCTCTGGAAAACTAAAAGACCAAATGCTTCGAGCACGCGGCCCGTCACATCAGCGGAGGACGGATCGCACAGACTGTCCATATCGCTAAAGGGGATTTTGTTTAGGAAGAGTGCATCGTTGTTGATGTCGAATGCGCCCCAGCCGCCGTCTTTGTTCTGCATGTCTAGAATCCAATGCACCGCGCGGGTGACGGAATGGTGGGTCTTGTCGAGGGATGATGATGATAATGATGATCCATGCTTAAGAAAAGCAATGATAGCTGCCGCGGTGTCGTCAACATCCGGATACCAGGTGTTGAAGTATTCGAAGCTGAAGCCTCCTCCTTGTGCGGCTTTGTTGGGGCTATAGACTCTCCAGTCTCCGTAGGGTTGGGTGATAAGTTGACGACTTCGGATCCAGTCGATTGCGCTTTGAAGCTTTGTGCAGTTTTCAGTGTGTGAGGAGGAAGCGAAGGAGGTGAGGGAGGCGTCGCACAAGGCGATGGACATAAGAATTGTGTCCCATGTCGGGGAGACGCAGGCTTGAATGCGGCGGCCTTGGTGGTCCTCCCATGAAAATCTCTCTACAGCCTCCAGGCCCTTGACGACCGGGGGATCTGTGATGTTAAAGCCCTCGAGAGTCAGGGCTAGTAAGCCCAGATGCATAGGCGGGAATATGCCAGCCCAGTCTCCGGAATCTTCCTGGTGTTCGAGAATCCAGCTGATACAGCTGCGACGACTGTAACCCCTGATGAACGGCAAAAACCGAAGCCCATCCAAAGAATGCAGAATCCGGTCAATAAGAAGGAACACCGTTGTCAACCGATTTGATCCCCCGCTGCTGTTACTGGAAGCAGGCTGCTGCTGGTAAGGAACCATCTTAATACTCGGATCCAGCCATAACTCATCCAAGAAGGTGCTAGCAGCGGGCTCCCCTTTACTACCCAGGTGCGGAAGACTGTAAATCGGACGATGATGTGAGACAATCAAAAGCGGTACGATAGTGCTCCGTGCCCACGATGCAAACCTATATATATTAATCGGAGCCCAGTCAGGCATGAGTATAAGCTCAGCCGGCAACTCAGGCACAGCCTCCCAGGGGAATAACCCAAACATGGCCAAATAGAACCGAGTAAAGATGCGGACTTTGGCCACACCTCCAACACTCCGGATATACTCGCGAGCGCTCTGCATGACCGTATGGTGTTCGGGGAATTGCAGGATTTTGAGCGCAAAGTATACTTCTGTGGAGGTCGAGACATCACCGGGGTAGTTGGGCGCAATACCCCAGGATCCATCTGGATTTTGCTGCGATAGAAGCCATTGGATAAGTGGCTTGGCTTCTTGTTCGGTTATTGACAGCCCAAGGGCTTGTTGCAGAAAGATGTATTCGGCTGTGATTGTTGGGTTGGAACGGAGCTCACCGCACCAGTGGGTGCCTTCTTTCATTTGCTCTATTGAGTATTGAGTCGCCTTGTCAAGGGCAGCGTGTGCTGCACGAACGGTTGGTTCGGCGGCTGAATCTCCCATATTTGACTTTTCTGTGATGATTACGGTCTGCACGTTTGCTGTTTTGAATACAACGGGCAGGAGGAATCTGTAAAAGAGTATATAATAGTATACATAGGCTTATTCGCGACATCTCAGGCTACCGACGTTGGGCGAATATATAGCAGGATTTTGGGCATCATTGCTGTGGGAGTTCCACTTGATCACAATTAATAATCATGAAAAAGCAAAAAAAAGTTTATAATTCATCCACAAGAGGTTCGTTGTAGACGCATGAGTGCCGATTTCATGAGTAATCAGATATTGTGATCATGTTGACTAAAACAGTCAATATGATTTTCTCCTGCCACCCACAGGTATGTATGGCATTGAAGTCACTAATGCATGAAAGATAATCAGATATGAAATTAAGAATTGAGATGGGCCTGAAACCATTGACGGTGTAAGTAGTAGACATACTGAACAAGTAGTATTGCCAGATTCAAGTACAGCCAGTCAAAAGTAGTATGTGATGATGAGTGATCCGAAAATGAGCAGGGCGAGCTTTAAGGTAGCCAGCCCTAACCGCCAGGCTGTATCACCACAATGCGCCAATGAACGAAAGAGAGCCAAGTAACCGGGTATTATAAAATAAATGCAATTATTGAGAACAAACATACCAATGAGAAAGCATAAGCCACTTCCTAAATTTCTAGCCTTATCACGGGACGAACTTTTTGTTTTTTGGACTACTTCTGTTCCCAGCTGGTTTTCCTCCCTCGACTCCAACCAGCTGTTGAGTGCTGAGACCGTCGAGCTAGACGTACAACCAAAACCAATACTCTTTAACATGTTGTCCATTCTGCTGATCAGTATTACGGTCATACTAGCCATCTGTGTGATCTACGACCGATATTTCAACCCACTGGCGAAGTTTCCAGGCCCAGCAACTGCGGCAACGTCTCCAGTCCGTGACCCCGCTCCTCTTCGAATTCCAGGCCCTCTGACTGACTCTACAACATAACAGCTATGGGCCATGCATGCGCGCTACTCAGGCAGACTCCTTCCAAAACTGCGAGGTCTTCATGAAAAATATGGTGCGGCAAGCTACAGATGAACACAAAACCAGTTAGAGAGAGAGAGCATGGTCTGATCTAACAAAAGCAAATCACAGGCCCAGTAGTCCGGATATCACCAACAGAGCTATCGTTCGCAAACCCCAAGGCACGAGACGATATCTACAAAGACGAGTATGCGAAAGGATTTACCCCAACACAGAACAACGTCAGTTTCGCGATCGACGTCGTGATCGGGAATACAACTGCTCAGTCCGCGGCCACCCGGACAGATCATAGGAGTGTCCGTTCGCAGGTCCAGGGGATCCTGGCTACGTACCCAGCTCGTAGCCAGGAGGAGATTCATAGAACTTATCTAGCGGAGTTGGAAGGCGAGCTGGATGCGGCGGCTTGCAGCGGAGAAAAATATAATCTTACTCACGCGCTCGATAGGATAATATGGCAGTGCATGGGTCACTTTTTCCTGGGTCATGCAATTCCCATGAGTATCAAGGAGACATTTGATTCTTTTCGGAGGTGGGATAATCTGTACACTGCCGGATTGGATCTGATGTTTTATGTTGGCCGTTTGCCGGGAGCCTCGGTGGTTGCCACCATCCTGTGGAAGGCAGTTCGGTATTTCATGAATACGCGCTGGGTGCAAGTGAATACATTCAGTCGGATTCATCAGTAAGCCACTCACCAGATTCTTGAGTCCTCTGACTGAGCAGAAAGGGCTAATTATTTCATCTACTTTCTTGTTGCGCATTACTACAGGCTCACAGATCGAAAGGAGTTCAGAGACAGTATCATCGCACAGAAACTGGGGATCTCCGACAAAGGCGCCAATGGAAGTCCAGAGCTGAAGCGCGGCATGGCACATATCAGTCTTCTGGTGTCAGTGTCCCGATCCTTTTTGCCCACGTGGAGAGATGTGTGTTCTGCAGACTAAAAAATTCCCTGAATTGAACAGGATCGGAGGATATGACCCCGTTTCAGCCGCCGCATCAGCGGTCTTCTACCACTTACTGCGATGCCCAAAGATTCTTGCAAGACTCCAATACGAACTCCAGGTCGCGATTCCTGACAAGAATGTTGTCGCCGATGAGGATCTCTCCCAGATCCAATATCTGAACGCCTGCCTCCAGGAAAGCCTTCGACTGCAGCCTCCAGTCAACGACGTCGGCGCCCGGATCTCGACTGGCGTAGTGGTAGATGGCATCTACGTGCCCAAGGGTGTGAGTCTCTCTCCTTCCCTCTCTTGACTTTCAAACAGAAGACAAGTTCCGGACAGCCAAAGTAACATAAGTCCGTTACAAACAGGCCAAAGTCTTCGTAGACAAGTATTCCATCCACCGCTCTGCAAAGTATTTCCAAAATCCAGATCGCTATGAGCCAGAGCGTTGGATGTTCCCATCCACTTCTGGATCCGATTCAGATGTGCTAGGGGCATTCTCTGCATTCTCAGTGGGCACGCATGCTTGCCCAGGGAAGACTATGGGCTTACGCGTCTTGCGGCTTACTATTGCCAAGTTGCTGTTGAAGTATGAGTTCCAGCTGGAGAACAAGGAGTTTGATTGGGACCGTGATGCGCATTGTTGTCATGTATGGCAGGATTTTCGGGTGGTTGTTAAGGTTACGAAAAAGGACAAGTAATGATGAGGTTGATGAGTCTGTAAGGGTGGAAGAAAATCATTCCATGACGAGGCATGATTCTAGAAGAATACTGCGCTGGGTCGCGAATACGACTTGGAGTTAGTTGAATTCCAAAAGCTAGTGAACGTGAGAGTATTTTTTGCTTTTATTTTCCTTTTCTTATTCTTCTCAAGAAGTTGTGGAATAAAGCGTGAAGTAGGGTCACGTGGCAGCTACCGGCTTAGTCAGCCGCTACCCCCCACCACTGAGCCAATCAAACCCGCCGAGGCAACCACACCTTTCGAATTCCAGCAGAGTTGATATTTTGAGGCTATGATTGGCGATGCGTAATTTGAGGCTCATCTGCAATCTGTTGATAGGAAAGCTAGCATCCGAAGGGGTAGGATGCGGATTTGATCATCATGGTTGAGGCGGATAGAATTACGCCTCTTCTCAGCTATCTGTCGAGGGGGGGTGCTAGGTTCTGGCGTAGGCATTGTGTGTTGATGGTGATCATGGCTGCTCACCAGGTCGGCTAAGATAGGAGGCCTTAGTACTCCGTACCTTAGCTTCATATAATACTAATTAGCAAGCTGGTGATGGATACTGGAAGGATTCACACGCCCACTGTACTAACCAAACCACCGGGTTCAACCGGAGTATCGGTTTGTACAAGGCTTGAATAATATATACGCCAGGAAAGTTAGATACCGCAATCCGATATATTAAACTAGCCAGGAAGCTCTTACAAGATCCTACAGTTAGGGGTCACTTACAGCTTACAAAGAGGTAGCGCCTTGACAAGGTTCCACTGTACTGTACTGTATGGCAAGGATATCTATAATAATTTAGCTCTGTGATTGGCTCTTTTTTCCATGATTACTCATCCGCAACCGAAATCCTCCACATCAGCATCAACTCCCGCTGCCAAACAGACAGACCAGCAATCCCTTGACGTCGCACGGACAAGGTGGTCATACCTTGGCCCTATGGCGCCCTGAGCACGTTCAAACAATGTTTATCCCTTACGCAGCTCCATCTTCTGAGGGTAACCGCAACACGCGTCGGACAATAAACACTTTCATTGCTGTTAATGCTAGCGTCAAGCGCCGCCGTCGAAAGGATGCTGATAATAAAACTGGACTTGGTAACGCAGCCGGGGTATCGACTGGCCGTATGAAAATTTTGCAATGGATTCATACTACTAGTCACCCCCACAATCACACTCCTCCCGACCCTCCCACTTTATCCTCAGGAGCAGACCGTCAGCAGGAGGAGGAGGAGGAGGAGGAACCGTTACCGTTGGCTGCAGCTGCGGGGGGCCGGAATCCATTCGGAAACATTGCGCCTCTGACAGGGGGTAGCCCTCTCAATGCTTCGATTAGTCCTTCTCTTGCAGGAAATCGCTTTTATCCAATCAATATTGATTCTCAGGGACCCTTTCTGAACCAAGGGCTCAGTTACTGTGAGTCCATGCACCCTTTCATGCTGGGCTCGCTCTGTTTCTTCCTGCTAATCAGGCTCCACTTGATTGATCTCTGCCTTTAGATTTTGATGTTCTAGTTCCTTATGATGCAAAAGTTGTCGGAATGGCAGTGCCCGAGGAACACTCTTACACGACCGAGCTTCTTGCATGGACCTTCCAACACCCTGAAATAGCGCACAGTCTGACAGCATTCAGTTTATGTGTCTTGCAACATCACAATCACACGCGATCGACAGAACTAGCGATTTTGCACCACCGCCAGCGTCTCCTGGAAGCTGTACATTGCAGACTCTCCAAGGGTAAGGTCGATGATGTACTGATTCAAATTATATGCATCATGATCTCTGTTGATGAGTACCTTGGATTTAGCGAGTACCGCTCGGTACATCTGAAGGGACTTCGAGATGTCGTAAGAATTCGCGAAGCCTCCGACACACCCGGCCGTTCGGCCTCTAGCCTGGACCCTGGTTCAAACGCAAAACATCAATCCATGGCGATGCTCGTGCATACAAGCAAGAAGATGGTTGAATTCCATTTAGAAAGCAACCTTGTACTCTGTCGCGATACAATGGTCGTCCCGACGGTGACGTTTCCTCCTCCGTCCTCCGTGCCGGATATAGAGAAGAGAATGGCAGGTCTACCCCCTGGCTTAACGTTCCTGGTTCGATCCGGCATTCTCACCGAAAAGATGACGGACCTGCTCCAAGACTTCTCGTTCTGGTTCTACCAGGGAATGGGCACGGACCCTACAAATCGGGAAAGCTGGCGATACTCAAATTTCAAACCTGAAAATAGGGTTGAGCAATGCATCAGTATGGCGTTGTTATGTCTAGCAGATGACCTCAGCTCCATGGGTACGCATCCATGTGCAGTCATTTTTCGTCAGACAAAACAGCGCATTCAGTTGCTCTCTTCATTCACAGAATTGTGGGCTTCGCCATTCCTTGCCGAATGTATGATCTGGATGTGCACCGTTATTGCAATACCACGAAATAGAACATTACTCGCTCAAGATGAGCAAATGGCATTGTTAAGAAGGTCCGTTCGGGACAAGGGCCTCCTTCGATACTCTGGACAGATTGCAGCAGTTCTGCAGCGGTTTTTATATGACCAGAGCCGCGAGGCGGATTGGCAAGAAGCCTGGAATCTTGCTCTGACTGTCACGACCAATCAGCCATTGATGGGTTGCTGAATAACTCCGATATGGACATCTGCACTTGTCACTGCTTACTTCGTTCTGCTTAAGCGACGTAGAGGAAAGAAGGAGGGCCATCGTGGCATCGGGGGTTTTTATCTGACCTTCACTATCTCTTTAGATCTCTAACATCGTGATGTTGTCAGCTGCGTGTAAATCAGTAATGTATATAGTACTATGTCTTTGTATATATTTCCAGCGGATATTCACGAGTATCACTTATTTTAATTACATTTCTGAATTACATTACATCTCCCTCATAGAATCAGATGGGCGGGACGGAGTCTAAGGCGTTGGGTGAAACCATACAATGAGTCCTTGCCCTTGTCAGGTTTGGCTCTAGGCTCATCAAAATCTAGTCACCCAAGGAGTCTCAGTGGCTGTTTTCAAGGGTTTTGTGGGTTGCCAATTTGCCTTTCGAGCAGTGGAATACTTAAATGATTACTCAACACGGACAGGAAAAACCACCAACTTGGATCCCCTGCACAGATCGCTGGATAATTACGATATCGAGATTACTGATCCCTGGAGATCTTCATCACTAGGGCTGACACAGCAGACTTGACTATTCAAACGCCACCATGTGCTGTTGACAGCTATTCCTGGTTTGGTTGGCGAGCCAGCTCATACCTTTTCTGAGTAGTGCCTCGCCAAAAGTTTTGTAGAATCCACAAGGGATGGTTGGCCCTGTGAGGTTATTAGACAGGTATTTATCCGCTACGAGAGTTGCAAGTCCTTTAAATGTAGCTTAGATCTTGCAGTCATTATCGAATCCATACCAATGAGCGACATTACTCTTGTACGGTCGAGAATTGCAGCGAAGTTTCTGAAAGTCCACATGCGAACGCATACGAAAGAAAAGCCATATATTTACGATTATTTAGGGTGCTGCAAAGCCTTCTCTGATTTGTGAGCCTCAAAACTGTAAATAGAGGCTCGAAACTGACACTCAGTTGGCAGTCATCCGAAATCCATTACGCGTTCCTCCTTCATAAAAAAAAATGGGTGTATCCAGGGCCCTTGAGTTCTAGCGACTTCTAATGAACTACACTGCCATATTCTCAACCTTTTGACAAGCTTATTGTACAAAAGTAAGCGTTCTCCTTGATTAGTGATCAATTGCTTATTCTAATATTCTGTTGATACCATCAATTATCTTTCGCGTTTTCCTGATCATAAATCAGTATACTTAATTGATTACCATATACAAACAAATATTTGATTAGTGAGCTACTCGAACTATATAAAGTCCACAGATTATCCGCTTCTAGGTACTCATTCTTGGTCCAGATCTTATTATCCCTGCCACCATGCATCTCCCTTCCTCTCTCGCGCTCTTGCTCGCGACATCAGTGAGCACCGTGTTTGCCAAAGGCGACACGAGTCCATGCTCTACTCAACCCATCATCGAAAAGGGGGACTTGCAAATTTACACCTACCATGCGAGCCCAGTACCCCTCGTGTATCAGAAGTCGACTGATCTGAGCTTCTCACCAACGACATTCACCTTGATATCTACCAAAGATGAAGCTGTACTTGTCGATGCACCGATTTCTCCTGAACGGGGCGAGGAACTGGCAGACTGGATCAACGCCACCATTCCAGGTCGGAAGCTTACGGGGATATATGTGACCCACGGCCACGGTGACCACTTCTTCGCCATCCCCACGATCCAAAAACGGTTCCCCGGAGCAAGAGTCCTGGCAACGCAGGAAGTTTACGACCACATGCTCCAGCAGATCGAACCTGGATTTTTCGCCTCATTCTGGGCTGCCCTCTTTCCGGATCTTGCGGCGCCGGACCTTTCTGATATTAACCTCGATATACTCGATCCTTCCACCAGTCTATCCTTCTACTTGAGTAGCGTAAATGGCCATCATAAGGGACACTACGAGCTGCGAGCGGTGCCAGTCGGCGAGGGAGACACAGTCAACTCTACGGTGCTCTACGTGCCTGAGCTCAAGACCGTCATTACCGGAGACGTTGTCTATGGCAATTGCTACCAGTATCTAGCCGAGAATCCGACGGCGGAACTCCGTTCACAGTGGCTCAAGAGCATTGACAAGGTGGCTGGACTGCATCCTCAATATGTGATTCCTTCGCATGCGCTGCCCACGGACAACTATGGGAAGAATCACTTGAACGAGACCAAGACATATATTGAGACTTTTGAGCAGCTTCTCGCGGAATCTTCGTCATGGCAGCAGTTGGAAACCTCGCTCAAGGGTCGCTTTCCTCAACGAGAAGGCAGTTTCATACTGAGATATTCGACACAGACGTTTTTCAATGCGTCGTTCTAGGTTCATTAAAGATGATGAATGTAGATATAGCCAAGGATGAGGGGCGTTAGTGAGCAAGTTGCAAGAATAAAATAGAATACAATGAAATTAGTTGTAGTACACATCAATCAGACTTTAGGAACATGTAAACTCCCCCAGAGCGGATCAAGCTTAACGATGGAAAATATTTGGAGGAAGCGCCATGCTAAAATATATCATTATATATATCATCCGTTAGGACCGCATCCTCCACTGTTGGAAAAAAAATGTTTAGTGTTTAGTTGGACAGTACGAGAGTATAACTTGTCTTCATAATCATAATATCAATAAAGTATCCAACCATGCTCATCCAAGGGAACAACAATCAGAATTCAACTTCGGGTGAGCACGGGAGTAACAATACTTGATTACACGTCGACTCGCTTATTCCCGTCCTTACCAGACAGAGTAGGTACTGGTCAAAGTTGCCATTTACTAGATTAATTTCGCAAGATAACATTATCTTGTTATTTGGACAGTAGAAAGAACAGTTTGGCCAGGAAAGTTCCTCGCCTTCCTTCCAAGAATCTCATTTTTGCCTTGTCCGTCCAAGTCATTCTCATTCTCATCCCACTTTCTTACTACTCTATATTTCCACTCTCGCACTCTCAGTCTATATCCACGATAATAATCCCTGCTCCCCACTCATATTACCTCATGCCTATCTGAAATCCCCTGTTCCGCACCCCCTCTGCACGTCCACGTATTGCATGGTTTCCCTCGGATGCCACCCATCAAACGCCTACGCACAGAGCCCATTGTTCGAGTGGGTACATGATACGCCATCTTCTCTGTTCATTTGTGTTTATTTGAAAAACCCAGAGACGCAGGGACTATATAGCCATACAAGCATTATGATATTATAAATTGACATAGTAGGGAGATACGACATTAGCGACTATCCTACGCTCAAACAGCAACCTGAGAAGAGGGCGCAGGCTTTTGAAGCTTCTCGAGGCTTCGGTGATTCACTCGTGTGCGAGCCACATCGCCCTGGCTAGCCAAGCTGACCTTCAGCCAGTCATTCGGCGTGGCCAGGTGCTTTATCGAGCTCCGCATGCGCACTACACACTCGCGGTACAGACAGTTGGTCTCGAAGCGCCAGCTGCACAGGAGTGCCCGGAGCATACCGCCCTCGCGGCCACAGATTAAGGCCACCACGGGTGGTCGTTCAGCAGCAATCACCGACACGGTCCAGTTCCCTGTATCCACGATGGTGAATAGGCGGTGGCCCGGAGGCACTCCGAGGCGCTCGGCTTCTGCCGCCCAACCTCCCTCGCCCGGGACTCTGCCGGCTCGTACCTTGGCATGGCGTAGGTTTTTGGAGAAGATGGTCGACGAGGCAGCATAGGAGAAACGGTTATTGTCGAAGCCACAGATGGCCTTCTCGATTTCCCCCAGTGGCATAGTTCCTTCAAACCCGACCAAATGGCATGAGACGCCCGTGTATCCGCCGTTGCAGAGCTGTCGCACCGCCCACGGACTGAACCACGAGATAACCCATCCACAGCTCATGAACAAAGCCACGCCCAGAAGATACATGGCCGGCTGGACTTCGTTCTGCCGCCGCGGTGCACGATCGTCACCGTTATTGTAGCTGTTATCGTAGGGCAAGACCGAGAAGAGGAGCGCAATTGCGGACGCGAAGAGGCCAAATCCAGTAGCTAGGAACCAAGCGCCGCAGTACACGATCTTCTGCGATATGGTGGCACGGAAACCATTGAGGTCCTTGACATATTTGATTTTCGGGAACTCCTTCCACCGGATGGGGATCGCTCGACAGCGGTCCAGGATAACGGTGGGCGCGAACGGGTCATCACCGATACCAACCACATCGCACATAGGTTGGATGTCCCAGAGATGGACCGAGTATTGATCGCGATCCGCGATATTGCGCAGAAGCTCCTCGCTGCCGGCCACAATGAGGTCCCGTCCCTGGTCGTTCTTCGTTGCTGGGTGTGGCCACAGGCAGGCAAGGCGCTCTAGCAATTGGTTGCTATCGTTAACCAGCGAGAGCCGAGCAATGGCTTGAAAGGCGTTGTCCGAGGCATTGGGGATGATTCGATAGGCCAACAGTCCCATGGCGGCGTAGGCCAGGTCGGTCGTCGTGTAGCCCTCGGTCGACTTCCCTTCAGCTCGTTCCGCCAGGGCCTGGACTGCACAGGTAAACAGCTGCAATTCGCTCAGTGTGCTGGAGTTGCTGTAATGGTTGATAAGGTGGCCGATCGCCTCTTCATGTTGCTGCTCCAGCCTGCGGTCTTCTCCGTCATCGTCGTCTTTCTTCCACGAGTCCGGGCTGGACCCGGGCCAGAAGCTCTCGAACATGTCGGTCAATGTGAGCTCGTGCGGTCTTGAGGTCACCTGGCTATCGCATCCTTCTCCCGCTGCTGGTGGAGATGAGAAACAATATCGAATTTTGTCCGCGGCGAGTAAAACCTCCGGCAAGGTCCAAATGCGCGCACCCCAGATTTTCTTGTGCTCCGGATCGTCATTGGGCAGGACCACATACACGCGCTTTGCACAGCGAACTGCATCACAGATTGTGTGGACATCCCTGGTCCTCTGCTCGTCGCTTGCGTGCGAGACACAATACACGTCCACCCAGAACGCCTGCACCGGCTCTTCATCCTGTCTGTGCGCATTCTCATGAGCTAGCAGGCTCTCAGCGACGCGATCGAAAAAAGGCCGCAAGGCCTCGTCTGATTTGCCGAGGAAATTCGCCCGCGAGAAACTGAGAAAAATGTAAGGGGGGAGCAGGCCGGTCTTCGGATCACGGAGGTCGTTGGTCTTCTTGGCCACCCACTGGCCTGTGGTTGCGTCTTTGACCACCAGGCGGCGAGGGATCGCCAGTCTGGCGACCTGCGACTGCGGCTTGTCGTTGTTCGGCGCCTGATCGAGCGGGTTGACCGCATGTTTCGGCCAGTACCACTGCACGTTCTCGTATTCCGCGTACGGCTCGGACGACCCGTCATCTGTCCATGGCGCGGTGACAATCTGGATAGAGAGCATCAACTGGATGATCCACGCGAGGAGTATCGTGCAGACCGTCGACGCCAGGGCATGCAGGGTCCGTCGATAAAGGTCCTTCGTCACCAGGCCCCAACTCTTCTTCTCCTTCTGCTTCTCATGGGGGACCGCATCATCTTCGTCATCGTCATAATCGTCCCCTTCCTCGTCATACTCGTACCCAAGCGGATTCAAGCAAAACTCCGCCAATCGAATAATAAGCGGCGAGTGACCCTTGATCTTGCGCAGACCCCAATGCCGAGGCCGAGTATCATTATGCGCTTCCGGGGTCGCCTGCACAACGAGCCGGCGAGGGATCTCTTTATTGGTGCTGTAGTACGTGTCGAGGTCGGGATACTTCTCGTGCGAGTTATCGCCAGCAGGATTTCGATACCGTCGCTTTCTGTAGACGCCGCGGCCATCTTCCAGCTCTCGCATGCGATTATCAAGCTGGTCTGCGGTTATGGCTGGTCGCTGGAATCGCTTTCTCATCGACCGTTTGCCATTATACTGTGTGGCGAGATGGTGCTTTGCCCTGTTGGTTTTCACGAAGGGGAGATGGAAATGGGTATCGTCACGGTGGTGTTGGTGTTGCCCGTTCGCGATGGGAGACTGCGAAGATGCCGCCAATGTCTTTTCCATGATTTCTCCTTTTGCACCCCTGTTATGGAGTGTTATTATCTTCCTACTGAGTACTTTCTAGTGGTGAGCATCGCCGGCTTATAACATTCAACATCGCCTGAAGAGAGCTGACCGTCACAAAAGGCTGGCTCGGCCGCGTGCGCAGTTGTGGAAATTAATAATCACTCCTCTTTCACAGCTAGCTAACGAAAACGCTTAGCTCCGGTGGTCAGTTTCCAACTTTGGTAAATAATATTTTCAGAATCATTTCAACACCCAATCAGCGCAATACATACAGTGGTCTGACAGCAATCTGGACGCGCCTGATGAAATCGCGTACCAGTTCCCCGAATTATTCTGCGGATACATTGTTATGGAGCATTGGGTGTAAAAGGGGGTCTGGAACCGCACAAGGCACGTCCCGTGTCGTCCCGCTAAGCCTCACCTCTCGTATTCAACCTTTGACCCTTACCCTCCATAACGACGTCTCTCGCTGCTGGTTGGCCTGTCAACGAGTCAGTTACTGCCGATTTGGCGCCGGACTTGTGGACTGAGTTTATGTGTCATATATTATGCAGTTCGCTCACACGTCAGAGTGAAGCACTCAAAGTAGTTAAGGGGGAGGCTGCTGGAACAGAGTACCGATGCTAGAGCTCGTTTTGAATGCTCCTATTCCTTTTAGCTAGCGATCATCAAGAATATTCACGGCGTTGAAATGGAATCACCCTGTTCTCCTTCCTTATTTGAGCCATTGGAGAGAGGGCACAATCGTCGTCCGGATTTTGTCTGTTCCTTTCACCGCGTCTTTGCTCTTGAGCTTGTCTTCTCTGGTTTTGGCAGGGATCGCTGTCAGACTCACGGCTGACGACTGTTTTAGTTGTACTGCGGATTTTTGGGGGCCGCAGGCTAATAGCTAATACTGCTCGGGACTGGCGTCGAGGCTCGAGCGGCGTCTAATCTAGCCTGATTATTTCTCATCGCAGCCGAAAGCTGACAGAGCCCAGCTCAAGGAAAGGGCGTAATCTCCTAAGGCACTTAGACACATGGAATGTCTACCTGCCTGAGTATGTACCTCTACGTACGTCTGCAAGACGCTCAGGAATCTTCCCATTATCCTGCGCAAAACAGTTATTGTTAAATTCCTCCCGAAACAGTTTTTCTGGTCTACCCCCAACCCTCTCCAGAAAAAGGAAAAAAGGCCAAGGCTGGCAGAGGTTGCAGATGGCAGATATGACTGATTATTAAACTGCCTTTGCAGCCCCTCTCTTCATGATACTAATACCAATATATCCGATGACTACCGGTTGGTAGTCAGTCTTGATCACAATCAGCCATGTATCCCTGGCACCAGCGCCTGAACACCTGGGCAGAGGGAACAGGCCTACGCATCGACGCGCTCGGCCTGGTAACGTTGCTGGGCGCGGAGGAGATGGACCGCGCAACAGGGCGGCTCGTCCCGAGCCACTACCTAGACTACCTGCCTCTCCTCGGCGCCTTCGTCGTGGCGGGGAACCGGTTCACCTCTAAGCAGTTCGGCTTCACGCTGTACAACATCTCCGCCGGAATCGTGACGACCGAGCTGGCGGGCTGGTTCTCGCGGTGGCTGCGCACGCAGGAACTGCGTCAGGTGCGAAGTGTTATTACCTGGGAGGTTGTTGAGCATCAACGGCCCTCATGGTGGAAGTCGTTCCTAGTTGGCGGGTTGCTTGTGGCGCTGCCGGTGCACGGGATGCTTATTGCCTTGACCGTGTTGACGGCGGACTGGTGGGGGTTTGCTAATGTGATGGCGATGATAGTGTCTGTGGTTGTGCGATGTATCCTGGTCGCGCAGAATCGCGCCGGGATCGATGCCAACGTCAGTCGAGCGCAGCAGCAAGCGCGCGACTACAACTATCCGCAGAAACGGAAAAAATATGACGAAACGATGATGGTTCTCGAGAAAGAGAAAGACACACAGCAACACCAACAACAGATGGCCATTCCCGTCGCGCCCAAGGACCCCTACGCTATCGCCAAGGTCATCGTGGTGACCGACGACTCGAAAGCTGTCACGATTGCTGCGCCCGCGTATCTGATCCAATCACTGTTTACGACCAACCCGGATGTGCCAAATCAGGGCATCTATCAGGCGACCCGGTTCTTGGGCTGGGTCGCGTTCGGTGTGCACGTCGTCACGATTGGCATGTCGGCCCTATACACGCAAATATGTACAGTAGTGGTGATGCTCACCGCGACGGTTCTATCCGCCTTCAAGGTTGGCTGTGATGATTCGTACATGGGGAGGAGGATTTGGAAAGCAGTTATGAGCCGCAAACGCGACGACTACAAGGATGAAAACGAGGCCTGGTCATATACTTGCTGGGTGGGCTCGAGGGTAAAGGCGACTGTCTCATCCTACCCGGATTGGTACAGCGAGTGGACCGAAGACCAAAGGGAGCCCACACTACCTCAGGTGATGGAGGTGGTCGAGGAAAAAAACGGAACGAGACGAGCAAGAGCCGTCCTTGACCTGGAACCTGCTCGTCCTCCCCCGAAACAGAAGAAAATCGCCGAGCGCCGGCAAGATCTTTATGCTTGGTTGGGTCTGACGGAGGAGGAAGAGACGCACATGACGGCTTGGGGTTTGATGCCGCGGAATCGGGAGTGGATGGGTGTGTACTTTGACAAAAAGATGAAGCATAACAAGCGAATAGGTCGTGATGTGACGTAGGCCGAAGATGGCTGATTGAATCAGAAAACCTCAACTTAACAAAACACAGCGCAAGGCCTTGGCTATATGTAGACGTCAGCACCTAGAGTCTAGATCCAGCAAAGGAAATAAAGCAAAGGGTAAATGCAGCGTCATGGAGGCTTTGAACTAGCCCGCGCTTCGAGAATATATAATCATGCTCTAAAACAATGCATCTAAACGTATATAATCGCGGATAAGAGATATCGCAACAGTTACAGAGCGACCACAGCATGCGGTACATCAACCCTTTCAAGAATAGTAGGGTCAAAATCTCCGTTCTCAAAGTACTGCTTCAGCACGCCTAAAACACTCCTCTCAACAACCACTGGTGTGGAATCTGTCAGATCCTTCGTCGCACCCATGACCCGAGCAAGATACTCCAATGCACATGTCAACGCTCGCTGGTCATCGTGGACGCTGCCAAGCAACGCCGGCATATACGTCGGCTGGACGGCTGGTTCATCCTTCGAGCCAACGACATTAAGGTCGTTTACTAGCGCTTTCCGGGTGGCGTCGCTGAGAGTCCTCCATGCGGCTTCATAGCGCTGCGCTGTGTCCAGCGACGTCACGCCTCCCATGCATAACACCCGCATCAGGGCACGGTCTTCTCTATTCTCTTCCACATGAAGCAACCGGAAGCCCGTGCTATGGAGTCGATCTGCCCGTCGAGCCAAGACAAGGTCATATCCACTGCGCACATCGAGTGTGCCAGCCATGACGCCTTCGCAGGCATCGTAAACATCGTAATACGCGGTGAAAACCGGCTGGATGAGTGTTTTGGCACAGGTCCAGTCCAGGTGACCTGCCGCGCCAGCAACATCAAGTAGCTGCTCCATGAAGTGGAGCTGGAAGTTGTGGTGGTGGCGAGGAGCCTTCATTGTCTGGAAAACGGACAGGCAGGCGGGAGCATTTTCTGCCTGTGCCAGCTGGCCAAAGTTGAATGATGCGCCAATTTCGATCCCACTGATGAGATTGTCCCTGTCTTCCGGGGCGGAGAAGTGAGCCAGCGCTGGGATGAGGCTCGGTGCGGCCGTGCAGGCGTTGAGGAGGACGACGTCGTGGTTGAGAGTAGAGATGTCTTTCCCCGTTAGGGCGCGGTAATCCGATGCAAGCTGTGGATCCTTGCCTAAATCATTAATGACGACGGAGGTGATCAGGATGTAGAGGTCGTTCGGGCTCTTGATGACTTGGGCGTAGAATGTCCGGATCCATTCGAACGAGGAGATAGATAAGCGGAGCTCTGGAGACTGGGACCCAACTAAGATCTCATATTGTCCTGTGTGAATCCATCGTAGGGTCAAGAGTGCTACGAGCGTCCGGTTTACCTCGTCGTAATCCTTTTGGTACAAGATGTACGAGGGCGACCTCGAGTTGGGCGGGGTTGAGGGACGACGCGGCCGAAGGGAATATGCTCTCTTGAGACGGTCGATCTCTTGGGGGAACTCCTTATATACCAGGCGTAGGAGATCCTCTTCTGAAAGGGTGAAGAGCGAGTCCGGATGAGCGCAGGCCGCCTGAAGCGATGCGGGTGGTGGATGGGACATGGGAATTACCATCGGCAAACACCTAAAACTTGGAATTTGTGGTCAGCCAGTCGTCTCTACTTACAGTTTGGTCTCCACATTAGTATATATGTGATATACACACTTATATATATTTCAGCTTGAGGTATGGATAACGACCATGGCACACTGGCCACCAGGACGAATATCCAGACCAGTGCGGGGTTTCTGCTGTGGTGGGGTCAGGCAGAATAATGCACTATTCACCATAATCCACAAGCAAGCCGCCTTTTTCTCTCGCGCGTCTGACACGCGTTTGGTGTACTGAAACAGTTCAATTACTACATACTACGTCTCCAACATCGTAAAACGGCCAATAGATAGAATCAAGATAGCACGTTCCCCACAATTTACGGGTTGATATCCACTGTCGTCTTACCCAGTTTGTAGCTACACGCCCGCATTTAGATCTTCGTAGTAAGCCCCCATCCGGAAAGCCGCACGCGTAGAGCCGCAAGGCCGATGGTGCCGAGAATAAAGCTCACGCCTGAAAAAACACACGTATAGGTGTAGCTGCCCCCACTGTCGGCGGCAATCGCGCCCCCAATAGGCGGACTGGTCAAGGTTCCCACGGCAGCAAAAGCCAAGATAGTACCCATCCGATAACCCAACTCGCTCATTGGTGAGATGGAGACAATCAGGACGGGTCCTAGGCCGATGATCGCACCTGAGGTGATGCCAAACAAGGCCGCAAAGGTGATGAGCGCGCCATTGCCTCGGGCAGGAAGCCACAAAGCCAACACCAGCATAGCCGATAGCGAGGTCATGACGAGCATCACGTTGAAGCGACCGACTTTGTCCGCGATATAGTTAGGCACGGTACGGCCGAAGAAACTGGCGCCATTGAGAATCGGAACTAGTGACCACGCCATGTGCGACGACATGCCGTAGTGAATGGCTTCGACGACGATATAATCAAATGGAATAAACAGTCCCCCTAAAAGGGATCGACTGGTTAGTGATGGTGCAACGTGTCTTTCCTCAGTATGGGTGTGCTGTACTCACAGTACATGAAAAAGCTAGCCGTACACAGGATGCCGAAGTTAAGCTCCCGCAACGGCCCCAGATAATGCATCACAGAAAACGGACGTGGTGCATGTCGGAGATTGGAGGAGATGGTGACATTAGCGATGACCAGCATGGCCAGGATCAGAAAGGCGCAGATGCGCATCGTCCAGCCAAAGCCCACCTGCGGCAGCAGATGCTGTACCATCAGCGGGAAAATGACGCCGCCCAATGACGATCCTGCCACCGTCAAACCACCAACGATCCCGCGCTTTTGGCGGAACCAGGTCTGGGGCTGAATTTCTCGGGAACATGGTTAGGGGGCTGCTCTTTTTTTTTCAGCGGGGATTGGTTCCTTTTGAAACTTACTGCACTCATTGCCGGGGTGAAGATCAGCGAAGAACCGATTCCAGACACCACAGACTGGCTCAGCATGAACTGATAATATTTGTGGGAGAGACTGGCCATCATCAGTCCAAAGACATGCAAGGCCGATCCGATCGCAATAGGCAGGCGCGGACCATAGCTGTCGAACAGCTTGCCCGCCACGGGGGAAGTGAAAAGCATGAAGAAAACTGAAGTTGTCAGCTCGTCGAGAGGAGAACGCGAGTATGTTGCACTGTAACATACATTCCATAGACGTGATCCAAGATACATCCGAGCTCGAATAGTTCTTCAACTGGTTCGTTTCGTACTCAGCCTGGAAGAGACCAATACAGTTGACCCAGCCGAATGAGACAAACAGAGCGACTGATGCTCCAGCAACTGTCAGCCATGCCTGGAGGCCACCGTCGGGGACACTTGCAGGCGGCGGTGCTGCTTTTGGGGCCTCTGCTGCAGGCTCGTCGGGGCCTTTTTCCGAACGAGCATCCGACATGGTGAATGAGAAGCGTGTTGGTGAGCAGTGAGAGCGAGATCAATCAGACCGTGGCTGCCTAGATGACCATGAACCGGTATGGCACCTGTGGTAATTATAAGACAGCTTCTTCTGGCGACCCTCGCTGACAATTCTCGGCCATTTCACCGGAGTTTAGGGTTTCCGGAGTTAATGTGACCGGCTTGATGATAAAGGTCGGCCCCGCTCAAGCCCGACGGTATTTTGGCACCTTTGCCCCTCATACTCGGGCTTCATCTGACTTCTGACCTCACCTCACTTGCAGTATCCCCTTTGCCCTCCCTATCGCATATGCACCCTTAGCGATTATGCCACAGGATCCGGACAACCCCAACTCCTCGCTGATCACGTCTCCACCACGCAAACGTCGCCGGCCCCCCAAGTCCTGTGACCCGTGTCGTCGTCGCAAAGTCCGTTGTGACCGGGAATTTCCTTGCGGCCCATGTGAGCGTGCGAGAACCTCGCTGCAGTGCTTCTACCGCCCCGCGGTCGCTGCCAGCAGCCCCTCCGTAGACGAATCCTCCAAGCTCACGGCTTCTTGCGTGCCGGAGGGTCATACGCCTCCTCCCCAAGCCGATGACCCGCAGACGCAGAGCCGTCCACCCGCACTCACATCGCAATCGCAGCCTCAGGACCAGAATCAGTATCAAAATAGGATCATTCAGGATCTGCAAAGTCGTGTTCGGCGTTTGGAAGAACAGTTTCCCGGCCCTCCGCTCTCTCGAGGCACGACCGGTCACAATCCCAGCGTCTCTCAAACGCAGGCTCTTCGCCACCTTCACGACCGGGTTCTCGGGGCCGAACAACAGCTGTCTGATGCCTCTCGTCCCAGTCTTTCGGTCAATGGATGGGCCATACCAGCCACCCTTCCTCGCCTGCGTATCGCCCGCGAAAAGACGAAGCTTTTTGGCCCCAGTCACTGGCTGCATACCGCTGAGAAAGTATGGTATATCGGATTTACTTCCCTCAACCTACAAAAGTCTCGTCGCTGACGAATGTTCAATCACCAGTTTCAAGTTCTTGGCAAATTCGACGCCAAAGAAGTAGAACCGTCGCTGCAGGATGTGGATACCAGATCGGAGTTCGCCAGCACCTTCAAGGACTGTCGGCAACTGCGCCAGGCCATCAAGGACCAAGAGTCGGTCCGACTCAACCATCCGGTTCCTGACTTGCTGGGCACGCTGCCGATCCAAGCAGTGTGCGATGTTCTGGTCAATGCCTATTTCCGCACTTTCGAGCTTATCTACCGTGTTATTCATGTTCCATCCTTCTGGAAAGAGTACCGTCAGTTGTGGACCCAGCCGCAGTCGGCCCCGACCCATTTTCTGATGAAGCTGGTCTTGATTCTCGCCCTGGGTACTACATTCTACCCAGATCGAAACAATAGGGCGCATCTCCGCCGTCTCGCACACACGTGGATCTATGGTGCACAATGGTGGCTAGTTGGACCACCGGAAAAGTCGACCGTCAATCTGGATGGCCTGCAAGTCGGTTGTCTCCTATTACTGGCCCGCCAGACGAACAGCCTTCCAGGCACGAGCTGGCTCTCCGCAGGGTCCGTGCTGCGTATGGCCATGGCGATGGGACTACACCGCTCTCCTGACCTCTTTCCCGCGCTGTCCGTTTACCAGTCCGAAATGCGAGCCCGACTCTGGGTGACGGTGCTAGAATTGACTTTACTGTCATCGCTGGATGCTGCCATGCCATTACCATTCTCCCTACAGGACGTTGACCGCACAGCGCCGTCGAACTTAAATGACGAGCAGTTCGACCCCGAGGCCGAGACGCTTCCCGCCCCGCAGTCCAATCAGCACTTTACCGACTCGTCCATTCAGACTCTGCTGCTCAAGTCGCTTCAGGTGCGAGTGGGAGCACTGCAGCTTGTGAATAACCAGAACGGCCAGGAACTGTCATACGAAACCGCATTGAGGTTGGGAAATGAATTGCGATCGGCGTGTCGCGATATTGCTGCCTTGTTCTACACCAGTCAAAATCAGTCAATGCATGGGGGCCGCACTCCGGGCATGACTGCCTTCCATCTTCGGTTTCTAGACACGTACCTACGTCGATATATCTTGTTCCTGCATCGGCCGTTCATGATCCAAGCTCGTAAAGACCCACGATTCTACCTGTCCCGGAAGGTGTGTCTGGAGTCCTGCATCGTGGTTGCGTCATATGCCGATCATCTCAATTTACCGTCAGACACCTTGGATGACCTCTCTCACCTGACCATTGTAGGGAGAGGTTCCTTCAAAGGTGCCTTGAGTTTTGATGTGATTACCTCCCTGGGGCTGGAAATCGTCACCCAACTTGAAGAGGAGGCTGCTACAAGGCCCGTGGGATCTTCTCCCCCATTTATCGCCGATTCTCTGGATGAAATGGCAAAGGCCCATCGAGCGCCATTGATCCGGAGCCTAGAACACATTCAGGAGCAGCTGCTGCAGATTATCGCCCTCGGAAATCCGAGTCTCAAGCGATACAACTTCCTCTCCGCCATCTTGAGTCAGATCCGTGCAATGGAGTCGGGCCAGCCGATCCAACCCGCCATTTACGAGACCGTCAAAGAAAGCCTAAAGAAATGTTATTCCTTGCTGCAGTCCTCTCACGCAGCCAGTCCCCCGCAGGATTCGGTTGAGTCGCTGAATATGGGGACAGACGGTCCTCTAAGTTTTGACTTGGACGCTTTAGTAAGTATTTCTTTCCATTTCTTCCCCTTGGTTTTGTTCCTTTTCCACCTCCCTCCTCATTCTACATGCTTGCCATCAGACTTAACTAACAGTTTAGGACCCCGCCTTGGGATTGGAAATTCCGAGCTTACTGTTTTTCCCGGGCATTATGGATACGTTGAGCATAGACACAAACAACCAATGCCAAAACTGAACCTTGGAATAATAATCAAAGAGGGTATCGCAAGGCCCGGTTAACCCAAAAATCGCGTCTCTGTCTCAATACCCTTTTCTTCAGCCATCAACCAAGCCACCAATTCGTCACGCAGAAATTGGCCCACCAGGAGGGCAAGATATTATCAGCTGTTAAGTCTCCCTGCGCTGCATTGAAGCTATACCATGTACCGCTCTCTACACTATAAGACCGCGCCATTAGTGAGTCACGACATGTTGATACGGACCCCCATCGGTTCCTCATTGATAGATGCATGTCTAGATAGGCGAATTGAACCGGCTCGTTCCCATCCATTCTAGCTTGCTTTTCTCTGCTTCCTATGCGCGGGCGAGTTCCACGCTGTTGATATCGCCTTGAATGCCTGTGTATTCTCTGTAACTACTACAACCTCCTGGTGTTGGGTGTTGTAGAGTGCTCAAGCGCGAGTATGGTCGCTTCCTAAGCGATTTAGCCAGTACTGTCTACTATCATATCGACAAGTTTGATTCCTTAGGCAATTACCAACGCGCGCGGCTAGAAGCCTTTCAACCAGATACCATTCAAGTAGGTTCATAGCTACTGGTATAAAGCCAATTCTAGCAGAGATGGGTGCTATCCCGTCTTTTTATTTCATGGCTCGGTTTTAGCATTGTTTGTTTACGCATGACGACAATGAGTTGCAGGCAGCCGTGAACTGTGAACAGAACCCGGCCTCGGTGTCTGTGAGTGGGGAAGTTCGGACTTCGGTCTTCCCTGAAGCTACTAAACACGCCCAGGTGGCTGGCCACCACATGTTTTCGTCTCAATAATTCAGTCAAAACAATATTCAACTTAATCACGTCTCTCATCTATCTTCGTCCGTCTCATTAGACAATATGAGCTCCTTTGTACTGCGTGGCTGTTGCTCCTCCCGGCGGACCTTCTCCCGGGGTTTCATCCCTCGGTATCTCTATGGTCTTCGCGGTGGAATGGGAGGCCTACTCAAAGTCGCTCTCATGGGTACCTGCACCTACTTTATCGCAAAGAAACTCTCCCAGTAAGCTAGGTGAAAATCTCTGTCATATTGCTGCTTTTGATATGGAACGGCAGAGAAATGGTTGAGCTAACAGCTTCTCCAGCCTAAACCAGTCGCCTCCTCAAGCTGGCTCCAACGGTGGCTCGCAGCCTGTCCCGCCAGAGCCACGGTAAATTGCATATTATCAGCTGATGTTCCGTATACTACCCTGTGCAGTCAGCCCCGATCACCCTCAGCGGAGGTCCAGCATCCACGGTAGAGAGGGCAGATTCATTTATACTGTAGAAGAGGTTTTATTGAGTGGTGATGCTAGGGAATGATAATCTGTATTTAGAAGAATTAAGATGAATCAAGAGCGGTGGGATCTGGAACCCTGGGTGGAAGCTGCAGGTAAGGCTCTGGCATTATACTTGGGCAATGGATCAAGCCACCGATTATAAATTATTGAAGTCTCGCATAGAATGAATAGCTTTTTTTCACCAGAAGATATCAAATATGTAAATGAGTGGACATCATCTCCTTTGTCATCTTAAAGGCCAGACCCTCGGGTCGGGCATAGGTAGCCTGTCCTCCTAAAGCCAGCCCATTTGTCACAGCCTAATTCAACAGGTGATATAAGCGGAAATCTGACAGTTGATACATATAATAATCTCCTAGATCCGCGTTTCTTTCCTGTGCTATTCTTCAGGCCACTTTTCTGGTCTAGCCATGCGATCCGAAAGCCCAGTCGATGGTATACGTGGATACGAACACTTCGAATTCATCATACAAGAGCTCTGCCTTCTCACCCAGGTATAGATCCGGTTTTTCTAGCAAGTGATCGCATGGCGCTTCGAGCATAACGGGAGTGATCACGCGAGGACGGTCTATCACGGAATATACCATGATCACAGTGGAAAAGCACCGTACGTGGAAACATGTCGCAACTAAAACTCCCTCTCGAGTCGAAAACTGCTATATAGTCAGTCTTCGCTCCTGCCCTGCCCACTGACTATGCAAGTCTCCTTTGATTCAGTCTGGACGATGCACGTGGATCGTAGAGAATACACTCCGCCAACACCACTCTCGGACTAAGCCATACAAAATCCATACTTGTCCCACTCCAAGTGCATCGGTTGTCTGTCACTCCTGTACGGCCGGAGATATCCCAGCCCATAACGTCGACAATGCGAAGCTGTCAATATCTCCTGTCCACCTTGATGTATGTGGAATGGTTAATCTCCATCCCTTCTGTTTCGCCGCCTCAATCAACAATGTAAGGTTCTTCCCTGCCTCTCCCGAACTGGTAGCAGCCACAACTAACGTTGTCCCGACACAGTGCGCAAACTGGAATCTTCTGTTTATCGTATGATCAACATAACTCGGCCCGGTCCTCGAATAGGAGTGCACTATCATGTTACATACGCTGTCTCAGGATCAATCTCGGGATCTTTGGAGAAGATCGAGGTTATGGCATTTACCAAAAGAACCATATATTCGTGTATAAAGTCAACCGGGGGATATATTGCTAATGACCAATGCTGCTTCTGCTAGAGCAGCTTATAAACCTATACAATAATAACAATAGACTCAATACGGCAGGACAACGCCACGCCGCCGTTTCTCGCCTCCGCGAACAATGAGAACAGCCAAGTTCCTCGAGGTGCCTCGCAAAACACAATGAGCTCGGATGACCAAGTTGAAAGTCAGCCACAATCCGAAAACGTCACTCCAGATGTTCTGGATTGGGATGAGCCAGACGACCCAGTTAATCCAGTGAACCGGTCGTCATCGAAGAGGACGTATCATAATAGCCTTGGTTCAACTGATTTCTTATGCCCTACTTGAGCGACTAATTTCCTCTATCGCTGATTCTCTACCGTTCAGGAACCTTGCGTCGACATGTTTGCCCCAAAAGGTGAAGGCCTAATGGAAGACTTTGACTTCTCCAGTCGTACTTCTGAAGTGGACTGGATAGTATCCAAGATTGACGGATGCATCACGCATTATATCGACGACTTTTGGAGACAATAACAGCCCATTTGAGGACTCTAAACTGACCATCATGCCCCGTAGATGCTGTAAGTCTCCGAATAGACCGTCAACCGAATCCTGCAGGATCTACTGTAGTGGCTTGTCTCAGAATCTATCGCGTTGGTCCTATCTTGCAGCGGTAAAGAGGACACCGTGCTCTTCCCTCAAGGGCGGACACTTTCACTCCACATCGGAGACATCTCAGCAGAGAACATCCAGCATATCCACCATTCACTCTCTCAGAGCAGCACCATCCTCCACCTCCTGCACTTTTCAGAGACTATTCCCAGAAGAAATCTCCTTAATCTTGCTCTCACTCACGGCCCAGCGTAGCAGGCCCACTAACATCGTATGATAGCTTTGCTAAGGCAGCCTATGGTGATAAGAAGATTGTATTCTAAGACCTTATTAAACTATTCTGAGGCCTTGCTAAGGTTTTTCACCTTACTATATCTAGGTAATAGCTTAAAACCTTATCAAGGTCTTAACTTACTGGCTTACCCTGGATGTCCTGATCATGGACGTGCCCTTGAATCTCCTGCTGGACGGGTCCCTGTCAAAGGGATAATGGTTAATAAAGTGCCATCACTCCAGATCATGCTTGTAGATTTCCAGCTCAAGTAGTGCAATCAGCAACAAGATTCTAGGCTTACCTCTAATGGTGACCACTTTGTTGGACGTCTTCCGTTCACATGTAGATATCTCAGAACGGGAAAGAAAAGTCTGGTCATAAGCATATCTAACTGGATTGCCCTTTCCAGAACACCCTCGAGTACTGGAACATTTCGAACATCCAACGATTGCCCACGGACACTTTTACCCGCACATCACATGGCACGATTGCATCTCTGTTACTGTCCCGAGCACACAAAGCGGAGCAATCCAGCAATTCCATTACCAGAAGAACCATCACACAAGATAACTTCTCCATGATCTCCTTTTCCCTTTCTCCTACCTTGATTTCATTCTCCCCTAGCCTTGAATTGAAAAACGTCTCGATCTTTTCCGCCACGCCAGCAGTCTCAAACCCCTCCATAGGAAGCGCATTCAGAAAGTATTCGTACAGCATAAAATCACCTGTTCTCCTGCGATCTTGATCCTGGTGACGGGGAAACAGAGCAGCTGCGAACGACGTAGCTGCAGTTGCGGGTGATGACACTAACCCCGTTGGCAGAGTCATCTGGGAGCGCAAAACACCCAATACAACACTCTCCAGATAACTCAGAATCATCTCATTGATAAGGTCACAGACCTGCTCCTTCCATTGCTCGACAAACCTCAATCCCCTACCGGGTCGATCTATTCCCACACACGCGCTGAACGATGGTGGGTCATGCAAAATCGGCCCTTCATGGAGCAGAAAGTCAAACTCCTCGGGGGGAAACAGGTGTTCTGTTTTGTCATATGGACCCAACCACTTCTCCTCGGGAGGTCGCAAAGGATACAAGCGCAAAATCCCTGCATCCTCTTCCTCCTGAGGACCACATCGCTCGTTCAACTCTTCAAGCCAAGAAAAGTCATATCCCTCACGGAGACGCCGGGCGAATCTTTCTTCGTGGGACTCTTTCTTACGGAACGTTTCCTGATCTTCGCCGCGGAAGGATGTCTGAGTGAAATACGTGTTCGTTGCGAAGAAGAGGAAAGACCGAGCCGCGGTGCGGTCGTCATTAAACCCAAAGCGACCGTAATGGTATTCGTCGTGTGGTATAATCATCCAGATTCCGCTGTCGGCGATGATGGCCTCTCTGGCTGGTCGAGGGTTCTGTGCTCGCCATGCGTCCACTTGGGATATGGCCTGGCCGTGGTCGATGAGGCCGGCTGCGCTTCCATACATGTTCGCGTCAAAGGGACCTTCTTGAGACTGGGAATCATTTTCGTCCATATTGAAATTTCTGCTGGAGGAGATCCAATCATATCGGTTAATGACAAAGATCCGCTCAGCAGCTGTTTTGTCGTTATTCATCTTGCTTCCACTGTCTGGTTCGTAGGGCGAGCCGGAGACTCGGAGAATCTTGTCCATTTCCCGAGCAGGGTCGTCGACCGTGGTAGAATGGCAAATAAACCATCCTGAAACGCCGCCTCTTTCCCGGTCGGTTAGCTGGTAGACATTCCAGTTTCCGTTCTCCGCCGCCACATTGTACTCGATCTTATGGGCTTTGACAGTTCCACCGACCCTCGGTCTCACGTTAGGAAATGGTTGGATCGCGTTGGATGCCCCTTTACAGATTTCAGCGAGGTCCCCGAAGCAGAGGCAGCCCGAGGTGACGGAGAACGTTGAATGGATTTCGGGAGGGGCCATGGTGTATGTAGAGTGGGAGAAGAGGTGAATACGAGGCAGATCCGTCGGGGTAGGGAGGGCGTCTCTTTATCATCAGCCCTTCTCGGAAATATCCGAGTGGACTCGCGAAATATGGCCCTTTTGGGAAGCCGAAGTTGGTTTCTGCCTGATTTCCCTGCACGACGAACAAAACCCCTGCTTCTGTTATTGTCGCTGCTTGTAACTGACATCATCTTGGGGTTTTCGCGTTGAATGAGTCATTTAGATTATTATAACTATTAATTATTATAAATTTTATCAGGTACGGGTACTTGTAATTTTTATTATATAAGCTCAATATTATAAAGCCTTCTATAATCTCTAGGCTAAAGTATTAAAGCTTATACTAATCTAAACTAGAATCCTATCTTCTTAATAAACTAAGAGGTCAAAAGTATCCGGACACTCTAAAAATCAAAAATTCGACCATTTTCAATCCTATATTTCTCAACCACCATACTATTCTAGTACATAAAATAAACTAGGGGATAGTAGATATTAATAGTATACCATCCCTTTGCCTGGTAACTGCACGTAATCTACGTGGCATTGAGTGAATTAGACTATCAATCCTCTCCTGAGGGATAGCATCCCATGCCTCTATAATAGCATTGCGAAATTGGGTCTAATCTACCTTGGATCTGCCTCCTAAGAAGAGTCCAGGATAGAGCTGTAAAAGCTTCTTCTTTAGGGTTCCAGAGGTGTTTAATTGGGTTTTAAATTAGGGGAATGCAGAGGGCCATTCTATAACCCAGATTCCATGAGATTCAAACCACTCCTGCGCCTGGTAAGATTATGGATTTTGGCATTATCTTGCTGGAATATAGTGCCAGGCTTGTAGATTAGAAGGAGGCCATCTTCAAGGCATTTCAGGTAGAATTAGTGGAATATCCACCTCAAGAAGCTAATTCGTCCATGTTCCATAATCACCAGCTTTGTACGGCCTCCAACCTAGATTGCGCCCCATATCATTTGTGAAATATCCTTCCCATGGTTTGTTAGATTGACTAGATCATGCCAGTATGCTTCATTTGAGAATCGGAAGATGAATTGGGTGGAATTATTTAGCTTTCTTTGGACGGAATATTCATCAGAAAACAGTACTTCCTCCCAGTGAGGGAAATCGAGCCACGCACGCGCAATTTATACCGTTCTTTGACTGTTTTGCACTTTAAAGGGATCCTTTTCTTGCTCTTCCACTTCTTGAGGTGATATCTCCTCAAAACACATTGAATAGTTGACTTAGAGACGCCCCCAGGCGAGTATGCAACCAAGGCCTTCCAGCTTATAGAGGGACTCTGGTGGGCCATCTGATAGATGTAATGCTTAGCAGAGGGGCTAAGCTTTTGGGGTCTACTAATTCTAGGCATTGATTTCAAGGTTTTATGGTGTTGGAAGCGTTCCTTGTGTGTAAATAGTACTGCGACTAACGCTAAATTCCTTTGCTAGCTGTGTAGGTGATCCCTGGTTCTCCAGGCCATATAAAATAGCTGCGCGTGTCTCGCTAGAAAGTTCAGCTTTAGGCCTTCTATTTCCACTAATTTCGGTGCCAACGACCTCATTTTGATGGAATGGTTGGTGGTTGAAAGAATTGTTGTTTTTTGACGCGTCGCGGAAATGCGGAGTGTCCGGATACTTTTGACCCCCGATGTACTCTAAAGAGTAAAGAAACTATAGCTAATCTTTAATTAGTTACTTATTAAATAGCTATAATTACTTAATACTTTACTAAGAAGAATAGTACCAAATTATCTTTTTTAGATTATTTAATTATTCTTTGAATTTACTACTACACTCTCTAAAATAAAAGATATAACTATATATATTATCTTTAGTATCTACTATAAACTTTTTAATTATCTTAAAGTATTAATCTATGTAGAGCAGCAACATCTCACCGTCAAGCCAATGACTCCGCTGTCAGACACTGTGATACTCTATATGGCTCACATCATGCAGTAGAAGCTACCGCCTTCCTAGATGTCAGTGTTGAAAGTGTTTGCCCAGGTCATATCCTGTGAATATGGCCTGGCGAGAGGAATTGAGCAGGGCTACCTATTATGGAGATGACAGCTTTTCTCTAGATATCCATGTAGAAATGGAGCGCACCTTAAATGGGATGACATTCACTAGCATGTGCATGGCTATGGAGCAATTAAGTCAGTAGCCCAGTCACAGAACATGGAGCCCAATGCCATTGGCCACAGTGTCAGATCTAAGGGAGAGACTACCAGCATCCTACTGGGGCTTGCATTCGCCCTAATCTGTATATATGGCACAGGACAATACCAGCTGTACTACATGGGCCGCTGTGTACAGGGATGCAGATGTTACCATTTTGAAGCGGGCTTGAAAGGTCTCGGTTTCTGGAAGATTGTGATGACATGCTCATTTGTGATGGTTCATCATGAGTAATTCTTAGGTTGTCAGCTATGCAAGGAGACAATGTGGCTAATGTGGAAGAAGAGTGAAGTTTCTCATTCCCCATAATGGGGCCTTACCCTACGTTAGAACTGGAGCCAGGGGCTTTTCCTCTTGCTCTTGAAAGACCACATAAGGGGCCAGACATACTACTCCTAACAGAGCTCTCTTCTATCCCAAATCAGATTAAGCATGACGGGATGACAGTTCAATACCAGCCATTCTCTCTGCCCGACACCCACTCAGATCGCACGGGTTTTCAAGAGTTGATGCCGGATGGTAATCCAAGATCGCAATGCTTGCCTTAACCCTCGTGTCTTTCGAAGAGAGTCGGTTGACGCCTTATATACTTTGCCATGAGCATTTACTGACCATTAGGTTTTAACCTAGATTATTTTGGGAAGGTGGATGGCTTGTGGGGCTTGCATTCGCAGCCACCATGCGACAACCTGCAGACACCAAAGTACGCCCAACTCGACCTACAAACATTAGAAATACTCACAATCACCGGATCTACCATTGATTCAAGTCGGCAGAAAGGGGCGCCCGACTTCGACCTGCACTATATGCAATTGCGCCCCATACCAGGCTCCAGAAAAGCACACCAGAGTCAGACGTGAAGCTAAGTTCAAGTCCCAAAGTTCAAAAGTAGGTATCATCAGCAAAGAGGAGATTGAGGTTTTTGCTGATATGGCTCAGTGCGTTTGTGCGTCTTGCCGCGGACAGGAGACTTAGTCGCAATTTCACCTTTCACCTCGCGGCGTCGGATCAGCTGGTGACATCTGGTGTCTACGGTTGGATGCAACATCCGAGCTACACAGGGCTGGTATTAGTTGGGTTTGGTGTCGCGTCGCTGTTCTGTCGTTGGGTTGCTGCTCCTGCGTGCTGGATTTCAGTGGGCGCGCTGGCTAGGTGGTCTGGGTGGGCTATGGGGGTGCTGGGAGGTTATATTATAGGAGCACTTTGTATGTTGTTTATGAGGGTAAAAGATGAGGAGGAGATGCTGAAGGGAGGAGTGGCATCGATCGACAAGGTGGTTTATTCCGGGAATTTTGCGAGGAGGTTTTACAGTGGTTCGTGTACAAAATATCACTAATATAGACTCCAACGCAATGGCTCATTACCAATAACAAACTTTCTGTCTTTCGATCTCCTGTATCGGCCCAGATATCAGATGAGACTCGAAACCAAACCTTCCCATGCCTATTTCTCTTGGATTGTGGGATCTTCCTCGTGGGCAGGAACGGCGTTCAACGCGTCAAGGGTTATATCCACGCGAGGACCGGTAAAGTTCTTGCGTCCATCGACAAACCACTGGAAGATGGAGATGGTAATAATGACCGCGAAAGCCGCAACGGCATAGTCTAGAGTGAGGGTCAATAAACTATATTCACATGATATTGCTGGGGAAACCACTTACTCATGCTGCTACCAGTAACAGTGCTCGACGGAGGGAAAACGAACAGTACGGTTGTGAGCGCAATATATGTGAGAGAGATCTTGTCACTAAGTATCGACTGTGTGAGAAGGCTTGGGCTTGAGAATTTACCAGATCCACGAACCACCCGACAGGGTTGGGAAGCTTCCACTTCCCTTCAGGAAGCGCTCTTCGACCCTGTAAGCAATTGACGAGAATGGGCATGGCGTAGGAGAGATCAAGAGCCACGACTGCGGCAGAAATGATAGCGTTGAACGCACTGTCTACAGGTTAGCCAGAAAACTCTAGTTAGCTTCTGGAGGACAGTTGTAGTTACCTGGAGGATCCCAAGAAGATGCAGCCAAAAATGATGACCACAATGACGGTCAAGATAAGCGCGTTCAAGGGCAGCTTCAATGTTGGATGAACCTTGGCGAAAAACCGAGACGCAGGAAGGCCACCGTCCCTACTGCGGTCAGTCCGGCTTCTTAAATGACCATATCAAGGGAAAGTACATGCCGTGCGAAAGCGAAAATCATTCGACTGCTGGTAGTCATCACACTCAGAATGGCGAGAATCAAGCACACGAGAGGAAGCCTTGATCCTTGTAAGCGAGAACCTAAGAATTATCATAGATGCGGAATTGAAAAACATACATCAACAGGCAAATAGCTCCGGCGGCATTCTTCGTAGCATCAATGAGTATTTGCAAGAGCGGGCCAGCAGCAGACGTGGTGATTTGATCCATATCGCCAGCCACGAATAGCAGAACAATCAAAAAGATGGATCCGGTGAAAGTGCCGATGCTTACACAGGAGACCATGATTTTGGGTCCTTCAATTGACGGATTTGGAACCTCTGCCAATTGTTAGGCTCGTATATAAAAGCAGATTGTCTCTTCCTACCTTCAATCATGTGCACCACGGCATCCTAGGATTGTCAACGCCATGTCCTTCACTCAACGTTTCGATTAAAAAAACTTACAAAGGCAGTAACACCGAGTCCTCCCTGAAGCAGCCCAAGCAGCCAAGCAACGCCATCGGGCCCTAATCTCATTAGCATCATTGGCAACGGACTGCTATCCGATAAAAACTCACATCCGGTGCTATTCACAAAGTTGCAGAACACAAAGCTGGCATTCATTAGCATAATTTCATGAGAGAGCGTAAGGCCATGCTCACTAAGCCGAATTGAAGTCAGGCGAAGCGCAGGCGAGAACTGTAATAGAGACAATGGCGAAGCCACCAATCGACCAAGAAACTATCTCAAATTAGCCTTGGAGATCTTGCAGACTGAATTACAGGCTGTGGAATACCCACAAGCTCCGCGGTAAATCACCGGCAAAATAGAGTTCATGAATGCATTGATCACGAACGCTCCCAGTGTCAAACCGATATAGATGAGGAATTGGTGCCACCGCTGCACCACGTAGTTCTGGTTGTGGTAGTTAGCATGTCATCCGCTTTTTGTGTAAGGATCGGACTTACGGGATGCAAGGCTGAAATACATCCGACGATAAGTTGACTCGACAGTAATGAGTTGGTAGCCACGAGGGCGACCTATCACACTGTTAGTCGTGGGCGCAGAGAGACAGGCTTGTTCTGCTTACCCAACCCGCCACATTAATCCAACCTGTGATCCATGAGAGAATAGGGACCCATTTTGGCCATGCGACTGTGCAAGAGTTAGCCAGCATTCGAGGAGCCATTGATGGCGTGCAACATACTGACGGCGACCCAATGATACTGACCGCCCGCACTGAATGGAGGTGAGTCGAGATTCTAAAATCTATAGTAAAAGGAAATTCTGCTGAGCATACGTGGGGTAAACAGAGAGGAACTCCGCCAAAGATGCAGCAATGCACAAGTTACAGAATCCAGCTGTCACGAGGCCTGATTGGCAGTGTTAGTATCTTTTGCATAGATTAGTATCTTTTGCATAGACAAGCTGTTTCCCATTTGACATACCCCAGATGACACTTGTGCTTCCTCCAGAGGTGAGACTGATTGACAAACTAGCAGAGAGAGCAGTCCATGACTAAGTAGAGAGCATGGTCATGATTAGCTGCATAATTTGTGGTGAGCGTGGCCGGCACAGCCGCAGGTATGGGCTTACATTAAGTACCGCAAAAGCCAGTCCCAACATGGACCTATTCTGTGATCAGTACTTCGGAGAGTATCGAGGTCTACGGCCGAACTTACCACATGGAGTACTGACGCTTCAGCTCTGGCTTATGGCCCATGGCCGCCAACTGCGCATCGTCGTCCTCGAACGGACCACCTTTCATCCCCGTTGGATGACTCATATCGCCAGAGTCTATGAAAACCAAGGGGCTATAGACTATTAAATGAAACAAAAAAAATGAAAAAATGAAAAAATGAAAAAAATGACAACAAAAATGATACTAGAGAAATTGGAGGGAAAATGCATCTAAGTATCCCGAACCTGCCGAACAACACATGGCTATACCTCCTACTTTGCGGATAGCGCGGACAGGGCTATAGCTGGCCAGTATGCGGGGAAGCGGAGGGCCAAGAAGATCGGATCGGCGTGAGGACCAATGGCATCTATACGGTGGAACAAGAGCGTCTAACCGATGTCCACTCGAAATCTACTCACTCCTTAGCCATTCTAATCACAACCAATCGCAGTCGCCAGCCAACCGAGTAGGAATAGTCTTATCATAATAATCCCCAGAAAGCTTATCAGCAAGTACCTGAATAACCGGCTGCGCCTCCCTATTTCGTAAATGGTCGCATAGACGTCCTGCACTGCGTTAGCTGCGTTGCAAGCTATCCCAGACTATCCCTAACGTGCTTTTAGCTGCGTCGTTACGATATGCTCACGATGCTGCGGTTGTTGATCTCCATCGCGTGTCCGCGTGGACCAACTGATAATCTTCGGAGACTCTCCCTTCCGAGTAACCGACCTGCGGTTTATCTGAAGGTGCGATGTATAAACAACGGCATCGTAGCGAGCCGTAATCTCTTGAATCATTGCCATAGCTGAGGCTTCGCTTCATTCCATCCTTGTTTGTCATTTTCAGAGCCATATTCACTAGGAGGCTTGGTTTGTTGGCGGCTGCCCCTGCCGCGCAAACATGTGCGGCGTCAGCAACCAAAGCACGTGATGACCACGCTACTCGGCCCAACACTGCTAGCCTACGCTGACACTGGCGACGCCGTTTCTTGGAATGTGGGCCGGCTGCTATGGAGGGCTAGGTTAGATTGTATTCAATCACACAGTTACTCTGAAAGGGGCGCTTTCACTGCGAAAGTTGTTATCCACCACCACCAGCGATTACCGGAGTTAAACCGAAACCAAGGGGTTAGAAGATACGTATTGTAGAACAGGGGAAATCCCCGATCACTACCTCGTGCGTAGGGATCGAAAACGCAACGACATTCATATCAGAGGGAGCGTCTACAGGCGTGCATAGCTGTTGAAAGTTTTAGAGCACCGTCTAAAACAAAAAATATCAATGTGCAGTCACCGAAGGCCATTGCTCTCACCATAACAACTGGGCGACCATTTGGTGGACTTCAATGCTATTCCTGACGAATTACATTTATGCCCAAAATGATATATGTTTGGCTGTGACACTCAGGTCCGTGTCATACTCATACTGATACGGACTTCTCGTGATTTGTATAGTAGTCGGCCTTTGCTATGTGAACACAGCAGTGAATCGATCCTCTTGAGAGGTGCCTCATTAGGAAAATTCTCGGTGTTCGAACGAAACATCCATATAATTGACTAGACATCTTACAGTCTGGCATATTTTTGAAATCTTCCTGTGGTCCTCTTCATCCCTTCATATATACATTCAAGTCATTCAAAATGTCTACAGGTGATACAGACAGTAGTGTTTAACCTTATACAGCTCAGTCTCCTCAAGGTGCTTCATGCAAATCAAGGCCGTTAGGTTAGGTCCTCTGCTGAGCCATAAACAGCTTGTGGTCTCACGAGTTGTCGAGGTCCTTATCAGTAACCTAACTTGGGGTTGGATAATAGCAGTCCTAAATGAATTAGCCGTTGGACAGATATACATATGGTAGGAGTATACCAATTTAGATCCAATAAATGCCCAAAACCCTGAAGCATCAGCGGAAAAGATATATATGTGACCAGTGTCCCTTATGTGTATGCCTAAACAAACATCAGCGCCGCACATCTTGCTATACTTGAAAGACTTTTTTATCAGACTGGTTTTCCAACAGTCTTAATTCTAGCGGGTTAACTTTCTTAGCTTTAACTTCTCTGGCAGTTTTGAACGCGCGGTATCCATCTTAGAATCAAGCATGGTTCCTTGCTTTCACTATATAATTAAATCAAGTAACCAGTATATAATAAGGAGCTTACAATTTATATCAGGGAAAATGGCGCAAATTCTATGTTTGGGCGAAAGACAAAAGCTGCATTATATTAGCGCGGAGACCACGATTTTCACTTCGATGGCAACACTTTCAGAAGAGGCACTGACCAGTCGGTCTCAGGTCAGGCCGAGAGGCCGGAACAATACATGAACACGACAGAACACGGTGCAGATAGCAATTCTCTGAGATGGTGCCCATGCACACTCAGTGGGTTTTATCACTTCCATGTCAACAATGTCAGCTTCTGACAAGTTTGATTTTCTGCGTGGTTCACAGCTGATAGCCAGGCCTCGTACAGTCTACAGGAATCAGGAATTGACAGGTGTTGCCCAGAATTCTTAGGTCCGCCAACATCGCGGGCTGACAGCCCCGCCAAAGTCAGGATGGTGCCGCTTATGGGGGCACGACAGTCAGGATAGTTATTCATCCTGTGGCTTCGATGCGCGTCAGGGGCCACGATTGCACACCACCACGGTTTAGCCCCAAGGCAACCGTCGCCTCATTGATTATTTAAGGCTTAGTAGTCGCAAAGAAGGAGGCATCATTAGCATTTATCAAACGAATACGTTTCTAGAAGGAAACAATGTGTATGAACCAACTGTCCATGGGCTTATCCATAGCTGAGCTGAGCGGGATGTCTAACGTAGCAATTTATCTGGTGAAATTCCATTCCTTTGCTTGGAGGGCACTGCCACAGCTACTTCGTTCCTTGCCTGTCTACAACGATCGCCATTACCGCAACTGTATCGTTATGTGCCTGTAAACCTCGTGGTACCATTGCGCTAGCAGATACAAACACTGTGAAACCAAGGGAACAAAGGTTCACAACCAGGTAAGCCCGCCAAATGACATAGTAAGAACGAAAGTGCCGGCGTACGCAATAGGGGAGTTAGGTAATGATCTACAATTTAATACCATCGTAGCAAAGACAGTGAATAAGCTTGCACCAAGGGGAGCCGCTATTGACCAATTTCCTTCTGAAGTGGAATCAGACGTTAAGATCGAACATCTAATGGACGATGGGTCGGCCGTTCCAGTGCAACTGACTGTTTCACTTATAGTTATAACACTTACTAGGCTCATAATTAAAGGAAGGTGCGTAGAACTCAAGGCAAAGATATCCTCAGAATAAGGGTGGGGAACTGAAGAAGCAACAGAAGCAGCAAAAGAAGCCGAGGCAGTAGTAGAAGCAGTGGTAGAAGCAGTAGTAGAAGCAGTAGTAGAAGCAGTAGTAGAAGCAGTAGTAGAAGCAGTAGTAGAAGCAGTAGTAGAAGCAGTAGTAGAAGCAGTAGTAGAAGCAGTAGTAGAAGCAGTAGTAGAAGCAGTAGTAGAAGCAGTAGTAGAAGCAGTAGTAGAAGCAGCAGTAGAAGCAGCAAGGAAGGACCCCCCCCCAACACCTCCTGAGGGATCCTTAACAGCAACTCATGGCTTCGGAGGTATCTCACGCTGGATCTTAACAGGTCTCTCAGCAGCCGGAAACCAAATATTTTGCCCGATAAAATCCTCCTTCACATCCCTACCCAGCAGCCGTATCTCAATATTATTCGAAGTGACGAACTTGCGCATAGGAGCAGGCTGAGTCACATTAAAGGCCTGTTCTTCCCCATCATGGACCACGACTTCGACCCGATCAGGAACAAGCATTGGAATCTCCGTCTCTAGTCCCCGCTTATTCAACAGGCGAACCGTCTGGAATTGCTGGCCGTCATTGGCGCAGCCGCCAGGCACAGCAGCATCGCAATAACGCCTGCGGGAGCCATCGGTATTAGTTTCAGAAACTGATAAAGGAGGGGTAATCACTCTTACAGCCCGACAGAATTCGTCATGAAAGTATAATACTGGCCCCCTGCCACGACTCCGTTTACAACGAAAAACCCTGACAGCTGGCCCCCCTGCGAGTAGTTGTCGGCTGCGGGGATACACCTCAGAAACGCTCCGTCACCACCCTCTGTCGAGCTCGCGAAGGGGAACTCGTCGCACGATGGCCCGATAACAGGGTTTGGCGCAGTCAACGCATTGCAGATTGAGCCTGCGCAGCCGGCTCTCTTGCGTTGGGCTGTTGAGCTACCAGGTGGGCCGCGCGTCTGGACGGGGTTTGCATTGCCGCATTGCACTGCGAAACAGGCGTTGATGCACGCTTGTGGGCTGTTGGCACAGTTCCAGGCAAAGTTGGCCTGGCAGTGTACGAGGATTGCTAAGGGTAGGAGTAGAAAGAGTGAAATCATCCTGGTAGGTGGAGCGACCTCCGATCGTAGTTTTCCGTGGCAGTGGGTGCACACACCGACTAGGTATTTATTCTAAGTTTCTTCGCCATTGGAGTTCTGTAGCTTAGCCTAGGTGGGCTTAGCTGAGTGAGCAGCTGGAGAAGTCCTTCGCTTAAGTTTACACTTGTTGCGTTGTTGCCGTGAAATCCCCACGTCTGGCGGGGGAGTTAGTTGTTAAGGATTTAGCTGCGACATGGCAACTTATGCCGATGATCATGCCTTGCTTCCATCGGTGAGCCCGACTGAAGTGGCACCCAGCCTGTTCAGCCGAGCAGAGAGATGCTCGTGGTAGATCCCAGACGATACTTTTGATATAAAATACCCGTCGCTCTAATGCAACTTTCGCCCGGACTGGAGTCTACGCCATCATCTTTTTGATCGAATAGATACAGCTTTTTACAGGTCAACTGCCTGGTACATTGTACAAGAGTTATCGGACCAACCAACCAGCCATCATGATCCTCAATCCCCTAACATTATAAGGAACCTATGCCTGGGGAGGTACTCCTATAAATCCTAGGGTTAGTAAAGAGGTAGTACACAGGGTAACTCAGTACTACCCCCTAACCTAGTCAAATCTTAATATTTTTGAATGATTTAAAATAATCTATGATTCTAACTAGCTAGTCTATTAGATTCTAATATTAAATACTAGATTATTCACTAGGAAGGTGGTCAAACTAGGTAGGCAGGGGTCAGGTCGAAATTTTTTGTTGGGGTCTGCCAAGATCACTATCTACAGGAAGCCTATACCCTTTTAGGCCACCATCTAGTATAGATTAGTGCCTGAGGCATCTAGTAGGCTAGTAGGGCCTGAGAAATCAGGCAGAAAGTAGAAGAAAAATTAATTCTTAATATTTACTAGGTGTCTAGTACTAGATAACTAATTATAATTATTTTTGGTAAATAGTAGATACCTTTAGCTATAGAATAATAATAGTCTAATTAGGTAAGCATTATATCTAATTTTTTAAAAATTCTAAAAAGATAGTTTAAAATTTATTACCTGCTGACTAATTATAGATATTTTTAGTAGATAGATCTAATTTCTACTAGTCTAGTGGTATATAGCTTGCTTAATAATATTAAGTCTAGAATTTTTAAAAATTCTTAGAAGTAAATATTTTATAAATTTTAGATAGTAGAGATATATATTAGAGAGGGCTTAGACTAGGGGCCTAGCTAGCTAGATAGTAATTAGATCTAGTTAGTACTACTAATCTAGTAGGGGTAGTAGATATATATATAATTTAGTCTACTAGAGAGAGGTAAGATATAAGAGAAATATATATATTTAGAAAGTCAGAGAGAGGTAAGAGAAATCTAGAGAGTGTTATAACACCAACACAGCCGCATTAGCGCAAGGCGGATGTGGTGGGCAGAATCTGAAGGATTATCGATTGCTAATCAATCATAAAAGACAATCACTGAGCAATCCAGGAAAATGCTTAATCCGGACGGATTCCTGCAGGAAAACAGTTTAATAGTTGCTTACTGAAGTGCTCTGCTTACAGAAACATACATATAACATAGTATACAAATGGTATGCTAGGACTATGATATTAGGGTATGTAATATACCACTTCTATATCAAGAATATACCACCAAATATACTAACTAAAGGAACTCTGGATATATAAGGACACTTATTATCATTATATCTAGCTCTTAGTTTAGTTCCTTATATTTAATATTAATATCTTACTTGAGTACAAGATTACTAGTCTAATTCATTAGTTACTCTCTTACTATTAAGTATACATACTCAATAGGCCTTGCTTCTATCTCTACTGTTATTATTCTTGTATTACCTTTGGATTGTCCTTGACCCAGGGAGGTCATTATATTATTACACCTTTAGGCTACCTGGTCAGTAGGCCTCAGGCAAGTATTGGATATAGTCCAGGGACTATATCACCCTGTTCCCAAAGTAGTTGACTAGCAGAGAACAGCAGAGACAGATCCCAGGGTGTGACAGCACCCAGGCAGCTTATAGTAATATTGAATAGATTATGGTTATACCTAGATTAGTAGCTAGATGACATCATAGCTAGGGCTGCTACCTAGTAGAATAGTCTAGAATCTTGATTTTGAATTCATAGATGAGATATCTAGTGATCTGATTAGCTAGAGATATGGTTTAGGCAGCTAGATTCCATAGTTATAAGTTATAAGATTAGATTAGGTTGAAATCAGGCTTCACCGGCCTAGATCTAGTGATCTAATTGGCTAATGATTAGGTGTCAGGCAGCCAGATTCCATGGTAGTGAGTCATAAGATTAGATTAGGTTGAAATCAGGCTTCACCGGCCTAGATCTAGTGATCTAATTGACTAATAGTTAGATATCAGGTAGAAGGTGGTTGGGTAGTAGGGTGGCTGGGTAACTAGGTAGTATGTGGGGTTAGGCAGCAAGATGGCGGGGTAACACCACTATGAGTCATTTAATGATTTTGATTTGAAATCAATCATTCACCAGCCTAATGACATCATTATGAGTTATTTAATGATTTTGATTTCAAATCAATCATTCACATGGCTAGATCTAGTGATCTGATTGGTCAAGGTAAGATATTCAATAGATAAGGTACCTAGGTCAGGCCATTCGATAGATTTTATTAAGATAAAGGCCTGAGGCAGAACTAAATAGTGGCCTGAATCTAATAATATATATCCATTCTAGATTCCCTTCTCTAGATCTAAGAGAATATTCACTTTCATCTTATCTTTATCTTTTAAATATATATATATATTTTACTATTCATCTTATGTTTCTCTTTTAAATATATATATATTTACTTTTGATTTTAACCACCCCCCTTACATATATATATATATGGATTGACTAGTGGATCTAGTCTATAGATCTAGTTAATAGATCTAGGTGAGTATTCTATTAGTTTCTTTCTTATTCTTAAGGTGAATATTAATTTACTAACTATTAATTCTAATTAGATACCTTAGTATTAAGGCGTCTAGCTAGGCATCACTCCTTAGGTTAGTACTGTATCTATTTTTATATTTCATCTAATCTAACATACTAATATCTAACTAGGATGGGATGCCTTAGGCATGGTGTCGTGGTGATATTATAGGTCAGGTTAAGAGGGTTAGGTTTTAGGGCTACTAGCTCTAGAACTAGTAAGTAAATATCTAAGTCTACTATTTAATTTATGTTACTAATGTTAGACTAGGTGATAGGCTGACAGGGTGCCTTAATGCTAAGGTTTTAGGTATAGATTCCCTTCTTCTACTAATAGCTAATATTCTAGGGCTAGGGCTAGCTAGATAATCAATCTGGGGGTTTAAATGATCTAGTAGGGAGATCAAATAGTGGTGGATGGTGGTAGGCTTAGGCCTAGAACCTAGTAAGTAAATATTCTATTCTTTCCCTACCTAACTAGCTAGTGACTGACTAGGCCTATAGATTCTATGAGTAGCTAGATGCCTGAGAAACTAGGTATCTATAGGCAGGTAGGGGGGGGGGCCTAGTAGAAGATAAGGCCCCTAACCTCTATAGGGTTAGATTCCCGCCAGGGAGAATAGGGAGGGGGAGGGAGGTAGGAGAGAGGTAGATTAGACAGTTAGGGGGGTAGGTAGTATGAGCGCGCAGCGCAACCGCGATGGGATAGAACAGCGCGAAGCGCAACCGCTATCGGGTATGTCAGTAGGGTTAGGGTTAGGGTTAGGGTTAGGGTTAGGGTTAGGGTTAGGGTTAGGGTTAGGGTTAGGGTTAGGGTTAGGGTTAGGTTAGGGTTAGGGTTAGGGTTAGGGT